>CM066031.1:1773476920-1774941699 GCA_033557465.1 Ichthyophis bannanicus
CCCCCGAGTAAGCTCCATAGAACAGATATAAATCGTGGAAGGGTCTATAATCCGTCCCCATACAAGGTGAATGAGCCCACAGTGAAATAGCGCTGCTCAGGATTTTCCCCACCATCGGAAAGGTTTTCTATGGCATGCACATGTCCCGCAACATCAGGGCAGGCATGACGGAATGGCAACTGGACAGATGCCGGAGAAAGGGATACAGAGGGCCGCAGGCGGCACATGCTCTGGTGCAGCTGGGCCACAGTGCGGACTAGGGCGATGCCTAGGTGGCCCATACGAATGCTGAAGCAGCAGAGCAGCCAGACAGCAACTGCTGAAGGCCCAAAATGGGCACGACTGTGTTTTCCACAGTGTCACAGGGGATAGTACCCAGCAGCTACCCCCAAGGGCACGGAACATTGGCAGGCGGTGCTGGGGGGAAGCATGGACACTTATGCAGGCACCCCTACCCCAGAACCCGCACCATAGGCAGCCGCCTACCTGCACACTGGATGGCCTGAGACTGCGCACCACCAGCACCACCAGCAGAATGGCATGTCAGCATGGTGGCTGAGGGATACTGGTGGTGGAGGGGGCAGTGGCAGCTGCCCAGAGCAGACCGTGGCCTAGCCCTGTGTAGGTGGCTGCCGTGTACTACAACAGATGGGCCCTGTCTGACGAACAGTCATGGTATCACCAAGGAATGTACTGACTCTGTGACAACAAGGTGGTGCAATGCACAAAACCAGTGTATTCAGAAGCAGAGGGTCACAGGTTCAAGTCCCAGCTGTGGTTCCCGCCAACCCAGTCCCCATATTTTACCCGCTAATACAGACAGCACCTTTATTGCAGATGACATAAACATGCCCAAGACACCTACATTTTACCCTACAGAGCACAGACACCATAAACATGCACATTACCTAGAGCAGAGTCTCCCAAATGCAGTCCTGGAGGGCCAAACACCTTTCCGGTTCCATGCTGCCTCTGATAAAGATGCCTGTGCTGCATTTCTATGCACCACCCCCATGGTATGCAGATGTATCTCATGCATATTCATGAGGGACAGCATGAAAACCCGAACAGTGTTTTGCACCGCAGGACTGGAGTTGGGAACCTCTGCCGTAAAGCAGCAGCCAACAGGGGCAGACACACCCGCACCCACAGGCCCCATTATCCAAAGCCTCCTGGGGAGGCAGGACTTTGGGCTCTGCGTGCATCTCCCAATACTAGCACTTGCATACCTTAGTAATGCCACCCTAAACCTGGGAATATGGTACACATCTATCAAAAGGTTGCTATGAGTACTGGCAGATAGCAATTCCTAGGTTAAGTACACTTTTCTGAGTGAGCTGCATCATAGCAACCTTTCTGATGTCTGTGGAGTGTGCTACAGGTCTTGTATCTGACAGTGTTTACCAACCTGGGGAGTGACTCCTACAGTATTGCGTACCATAGCCATGCCTGCACTGTGCCCAGGACTTGTGTGGTGGCCTGGGCTGCCCAACACCTCTATAGATGCACAATGCTGGCATAGGTGTGGGGAGTGTGTGTCTGTCTATCCAGTGTGTGGTGGCTGCCAACACCCTCCACAGCCCACACTGCTAGCACTGTTGCCAGTATTGGCCTGCCAATGTGCATAATGAGGAGCAAGGTACCATGGGAATAGCCTGGATAGGGTGGCCTGGCCTGGACGCATCTGCACACGGCATAGGGCAATGGCTCGGACATTGTAGTGTCTGGCCATCACCTGCACAGACAGGGTGGCCATAGCATGTCCTGCTGGGAGGTCACTCTCACCCTGACTGTGCAGTGACCATGGCATGGCTAGGTTCCCCCATAGTGCTTTACAACATTTCTCTCATGTGATATTTATGGGTTTCCTTTTGGGGCCCCATCACAGATTTATTTGCTTGGTGTGTATGCTGACATCCACGTTCTGGGTACATGCATCTCCTCCAGGACTATGGACTAGCTGGTGGACTGTCTGCAGCTAGTATGTGTCTTGCAGGAACACCTTACAGGGTGCAGCGGCTGGAGGCTTGCTGCTGGAGAATGTCAGATAATGGTGGGGGGCAGCTGAGCAATTCTAGGCCTGCAGTCTATCTGCTATTGTGTTGTGGATGTGTACCGCTCTGTCTGTTCCCCAGCAGGACTGGGGTTGCTGGTCCCCTCTACTGCTGCCATTGCAGGGGGGTAGACTGTGGATCTATTGGTGGGTGATCCATACACCCCCCCCTTCACCTACAGCAGGTAACGATGGCACCAACACAGGATATGCATTATTCTGGGTGCAGCATCGCCCATAGGGACTAGACATGACCGAGACATACAGCAGGACACAGATGTCTCCTAGGTGTGTCTAACTGAACTACCTATCACACACTGAGGGGGACCTGCAGCATGGCATATTTCAGCCATGAAAGGTGCTGTGGACCTGGTGCTGGGTGCCCCACCTCAACCTTAGGGTGGGCACTGTACCCGCACAATGTGACTGTCTGTGGATACTCTGTGGCAGTGCCACACACGGTCTGTTCCCCCTACAAGGCCGAGGTGCTGTCGGGGTGCATACCCGATCTTGTGCCCATCTCTTGACTGCTGATTTGCATGTGCAGTGCATCATGGGTACGGGTGGGTTACCCCTATCCTGGTAACCACAGCAGACAGTTTGTGTGGTGACGTGCAGTCCTGAAGCCAGCTAGAGCTTTGTTCACATCCTTATGAGGTGTCCTATAGGGGACATTATAGGGTGCATTGGCGGACAGTACACTTTATAATGTGCCCTATGGAGTGCGTTATGGGGTGCCTTATGCGGCACCTTAGGTTATGCCACCGTGAGGGTGTGTTTGCTGGCAGCACTAATTAAAATACACGTCACATGCCTCAACAATTGCTACTTAAATGTAAAGGGTGCTGCCTCAGGCAGCCTTATACATTAGGCCCACTGGGGAATCGAACCCATGACCACTGTATCATCGGTCAGTGTTGTAACCATTGTGCTACAGCTCTGTTACTGTGCTTGTATGCCTGCGTGCCTTCTTAAGATTAACGCGCGGTAACGTGCCCTGTAGCGCTCGTTCATTTATGGCGCCATGTAACGCGCGTTCTCGGAAATGATGTACCGCCCATGTCCTTATTTGGGGTTTCTGTCTCTAACGCGGCTCCTAATGCGAATCGCACTAACGCAGTTTAGTAAACATACCCCTAAGTATCAAAGTGAACTTAGATGCATAAGAGTTGAAGCACATTGCGCTAAAGCCGGGAATTCTTAGTTATGATCAGGAACCAGTGGTGATGAAAGAAGATGTTGAAGCAGCACTGAAAGCACTATCAAAGAACAAAGACCAGGTATTAATGATGGAAGACTCATCAGCAACTTTCGCTATGCTGATGATACCACCATACTGTCTGAAAGTGAAGATGATCTAAAATATTTGCTTCTCAAGATCAAGGAGCAGAGTCATAAATGGACCTGCGCCTTAACTCAAAGAAGACAAAGATCCTGACAACTGGCAAAATCAATATGTTCATCATTGATGGAGAAGAAATTGAAATAGTTGACAACTTTAACCTACTTGGATCAACTATCAATAAAGAAACAACAAGCAGTCAAAAAATCCGATGACGCATTGCTCTTGGCAGAATGGCTATGAAGGACTTAGACAAGATTCTCAAGAGCAGAGATGTCTCTCTCCATACAAAGATTTGACTTATCCAAGCCATGGTATTTTCAATAACATCTTATGGATGCAAAAGTTAAACAGTGAAAAAGATAGATAGGAAGAATATAGGCGCCTTTGAATTATAGTGCTGGCAACGAATACTGTGTATACCATGGACTGCCTGAAGAACAAACCAGTCAGTACTAGAGGCGCTCAAAGCTAAGCTTTTCTTAAAAGCTCAGATTGCAAGACTTCAACTTTCATACTTTGGCACATCATGCGAAGAGAGAGATCATTAGAGAAAGACATCATGCTTGGCAAGGTTGAAGTTTAACCCAAAAGAGGAAGGTCAGCAATGAGATGGATGAGTACAATAACAGCAGCTGTGGATACCACTCTATCAACAATGAGTCGCCTGACTGAAGACCAAATAGAGTTTAGGACAGCTATCCAGAGAGTCACCATATATCGACAACGACTCAATGGCACTTAACAACAATAATTCTGAGAATAGATCATGTATAATTTCTTTAATTTTTTCTGATTGGCAGTTTCCTCCTGCTTCTTTGGGTTTTCAGATGAATCAGAATCAGTCTCTGCTGGGATAATCCCACAGACGGAGGTTAATTTTATCAGTGAATGCCTAGGTAAAGTACATTTTCAGGCATCTAAGTTAAGCCTATTTTATAAATACAGCAAGGTACCTACATGTCTTTGTGAAATACTAGCATTTAAGTGGCCTAATATAAGCCTACATGGCAGGCATGGGCATTTACACCAGACCTAGAGGTGGAGGAAATGTCCATGCCTATATTTGTCAAGTACATTTGCAAATTATAGTATTTAATAATCTGTGCCCATACTTTTGTGGCCTGCCTATGATCCAGCTGAACTGCACCCTTGTGCATGCCCACTAGCAAAATACAGTATGTGTGTAAACATGTACTATTACGCTTGTTGCTTTTTTATGAAAGGTCATTTAGGCGTGCAAGTGATAATAATGTGTGGTGAATGACTTCATAAAATTAACCCTCCCTCTCCTCCCCAGAGTATGGACAAGTTCTCACTGAATATGAAATTAAGTGACCACAAATCAGAAATGGAAATATACAGATAAAAAACCTGGAAACGCTAAGACGCCAGACTTTACAGGCAGTGCATTAGTGGACACACAGAAATAGCAATGTACTTCCTCCTGCACTGTGCAAAACATAAAGATATCATACTACATATTTCTCAAGGCTTACAGATAAAAGACTTCCTAGAAAAGAATGAGCAAGAGAAACTGTCCTGGGGGAAACAGAAAAAAAACAGCAGCTCCAACAATAAAATATGTTGTATCTTGTCACCAGGCAAGAAAAATAATCCAATGGCAGATAATACTCACCAAAATCCTCATACACTTTTGATGGTACTTTCTACATTTTTTATATTTTACCTTTGTTGTTAGCGGTCAGTGGTGTAAATTCTACTCAAGCAGCCCCTGCAATGCGGGAAGGGCAGACAGAAAGGGAGCTCACACAGTAGTGGAAACGGGAGCAGCATGGAAAACTTACTCTATCATGTTCAACTCTTGTAAGTCTGCTGCAGGCTCGGCAGCTGTTCCTTGTCAGGTCGAAGTCTCGCGATAATAGCCACACCACAAGATTTCGGGCCACCAGCGAACTTATAGAGCTGAGCTGCATGGCAAACACAATGAGGTAAGTTTGCTGCCGCTGCTGCCACTGCATGGGGGGGGGGGGGTACTCTACGATGGAGGGAGGGCCACACCACTGCCATGACTGCAGGGCCCTCAGCAAAAGTTTTCTTGGGGGCCCCTCATTGCAATGTATGCCACTGTTAGTGGTATATAACTTTCCACTATTTTCATCTTATTTTTTAACCATTTTTGCTAGCAGCACATAGATTGGCATGCCTGTACAGTTTCCTGAATCTGAAACAGAGATAATCAAGGGAAGAGAAATGGTCACATGAAGGGAAAGAAGGAATAAGATACGGTCATAAAGGGTGAGAGTCTTGGGTACGAGAGATAGAAGATCATGATGGTGGGGGCAGTGAAAGAATCATGTGGTGCTGAGAGGGAGGGAAAGCTCCCCATCCAAAAAGAATAACTGAATGCCACCTTAAAAGAAATAAAAAAAAAATCTTCATGTTGAAATATAATTTAACAAATTCCTGCTTGTATATATTTCATTTGATTTTATGCAACATTGTCAAATATTATCAAAGACCAAAAAGCAGGAAGTCTTTTGAAAACACTCTGAAATGTTACCCACCCTCCCCAGGTACATTATTTGATTTATAGGCTATTAAACAAGTTAAGGGGAAAGGCGGGAACTTTTTCACTTTCAGGTTTAACTGGTTATCTTTATCAGCAAGCTATTAGGTCTTAGGAATAGATTACTCCTAGGTCCTTGCAGTTCAGCTTAAGGTAAACATTAAACAAAGTCCCTTAAACTTATTAGGTATATTTTGCTTTGCTTCGAGTATCTCCCTATTCCCCTAGCAACTTTAAATACCTGGATAACTTTAAATGACTAAGCAAATAATAACTAAAATGCAGACAACAGTCCAGCAGAGAGATGGGAGCCATACATTCTTTTGCACCGAATGTCTCATGTATAATAATCTCTCAGATGGTGAGAGGTCTTATGTGTGCACCAGGTGCAAAGTGCTCTTTACTCACAGGGAACAAATTTGATCTCTGGAGGCTAGAATAGCAGATTTGGAGGAGCTGAGGCAGATAGAGAGGCACATGGAGAAGAACATGATAAAGAAGTCCCACCTCCAGTCTGGCAGCCTCTCTGCTGCCATGGAGGAGAGAGGTCACCTGAAAGGAGAGCATCACCTTGGTGTAGCAGGAAGTGATTCTATAGGTAGGACCAGGGCCGGATTTACCTTGAGTGAGGCCCTACGCCAACAAAAATTGTGGGCCCCCAGCAGGGGCGGCCCAAGGGGGGTGCGGGGTCTCATTTGCATAAAGGGCCTCATTTGCATAAATATTTGCATAATGTTACCATATACTAACTTTTAGTAAACGTGCCTCTTAATGAGTGTATGGATAACGAAAGACTAAAAAAATTCTACATTACAATAATCCAGTGCCAACTGCCAGACACATTAGGAACTACTACAAACACTGCCCATTTAGAACCCATAGCAAACCCGCCGTATCCTAACAGCACTACCAGGACTCACAAAGCACCATACTCTACCAATCAAAAGGCAACACTGCAAATATTAAACCAATACATTTCAGAGAACAACAATACATGACCTACTGGGGAAAGAGAACAAGTGGCAATGTCAAATAGGAATTATATAAACAGAACACCTCAGCTCAGTTACACATGCAGAACATAGACCATCACCAAACAAGTAATCAGAATTTAGAAACAGGAAGACAATAATTAAACTGGGAATCCCAAAAGCCAAACTTGGAATGTACAACACTGTAGAAATAAAACTATACATTAATTTGCTCTTGTACTAAACAAAGCACAGATGTTAATGATGCACATTTACCAGAGCTGACATATTCCAATTAATAAATTCAAAATAAAGAGATATTTTTCTACCTTTTGTGCATTTTTTTCAGCTGCAATTGCTCCAGCCACTTTCTTCTGGTTTCTTCGTGTCTTCTGCTAACTCTCCATCGTCTGCTGTCCATTTGTACTTTCTTCTCTCCTAGTTTTTTCCATTCTCTCTCTACATCTGCTTTAACATACTAATCTTTCTCTTTTTGTTCTTTCCTCATTCCTATTTCATCTACTCAAATTTTACCCCTCCATCCTCAATCCCCACTTACTCTCCCAATACCCGGCCAATTGTAGATTTTTTATCCCTACCACACAAAATATTTTTCCCTTCTCCATTTTACTCTTCCAGCCCCATCCCATTCTAATCCTCCCCCAACATCAGCTCCCTTCTAGTTCCAGCCTCACCCAGCATCCATTCCCTTCTAGTCCCTGCATCAGCCCATTTCCAGTCCTAGCCACCCATCAGCCCATTTCCAGTCCTAGCAACCCCCCAACCCAACACCAGTCCTAGTCCCCCATCAACCCACTTACAGTCCTAACCCCCCATCATCCCATTTTCAGTTTAAGCCCCCCCTATAACCCATTACCAGTCCTAACTCCCCATCAGCCCACTTCCAGTCCTAACCCCATCAACCCATTTCCAGTCAGCCCCCCATAGCCCATTGCCAGTCCTAACCCCCCCCCATCAGCCCACAGCCCATTACCAGTCCTAACCCCATCAGCCCACCTCCAGTCTTAACCCCCCCAGCCCCTTTCCAGTCCTAGCCCCCCCCCCATAGCCCATTACCAGACAGCCCCCATCAGCCCACAGCCCATTACCAGTCTTAACCCCCCCAAAGCCCATTACCAGTTCTAAACCCCCCCATAGCCCATTACCAGACTGCCCCCATCAGCCCACAGCCCATTACCAGTCTTAACCCCCCCAAAGCCTATTACCAGTTCTAAACCCCCCAACAGCCCATTACCAGTCCTAACCCCATCAGCCCACCTCCAGTCTTAACCCCCCAGCCCTCCAGTCCTAGCCCCCCCCCATAGCCCATTACCAGACAGCCCCCATCAGCCCACAGCCCATTACCAGTCTTAACCCCCCCAAAGCCCATTACCAGTACTAAACCCCCCCCAACAGCCCATTACCAGTCCTATCCCCATCAGCCCACCTCCAGTCTTAACCCCCCCAGCCCATGTCCAGGCATCGCCCCCCCATAGCCCATTACCAGACAGCCCCCATCAGCCCCCAGCCCATTACCAGTCTTAACCCCCCCCAAAGCCCATTACCAGTTCTAACCCCCCCCCCAACAGCCCACAGCCCATTACCAGTCCTAACCTCATCAGCCCACCTCCAGCCTTAATCCCCCAACCCATTTCCAGTCCCAGCCCCAGCCCCCCCAATAGCCCATTACCAGTCCTACCCCCCCCCCCATCGGCCTAAAGTAAAATTTAATTTAAAAAAAAAATCTGCTGGCTGCCGCCGCAGGGCCCCCTCTGCTGCCGCGGCAGCATGGAGTGACCCGTGGGGGCCCCCTCTGCAATGTCGGTCGGTCAGTCCCTCCCTCCCTCCGTGCAGGCTGTGAGAGGCGCGAAGGGAGACTGTCTCCCTCGTGTCTCTGTTAAGCCCGCAGGGGCTGATGGGAAATTTCCCATCAGCCCCTGCGGGCTTAACAGAGACGCGAGGGAGACAGTCTTCCTTCACGTCTCTCACAGCCTGCACGGAGGGAGGGAGGCACGGAGGGAGGGATCGAGCTTGCAGAGGGGGTCCTCGCGGGTCAGTCCATGCTGCCGCGGCAGCAGAGGGGGCCCCGCGGCGGCAGCCAGCAGGTTTTTTTTTTAATTTTATTTAAAAAAAAAAGCCTAACTTGTTCCATTTTTGTGGGCCCTTGCCAGCTGTGGGCCCTACGCCATGGCGTACATGGCGTATAGGTAAATCCGGCCCTGGGTAGGACCAAGGCTGGCCCCAGAGTTGGTTTGAGGTGTTGGTGTTCTAGGCAGACCTTAAGTTTTACATCCACCCTGGCAGTCAAATTCTATTGTTTAGCTTTGAATGTCCTACCCTTTGCTATTTCCCCCAAGAGGTTGCCACCCTAGGCAAGTGCCTGGTTTCCTGGTGGTTGGGCTGGCCCTGGAGCTTTTCTCAACTTTGGAGAGCTCTCTTTTGCAAGGGGTTCTCTCTCCCCTTTGTGAGTATTCCTGAGGTGTTCCCCCTGCTCAGTTAATCCTCAGGTGTTCCTCCTTTCAGACTGCTCATTTTCTCTCTGGAATGTTCCCTTTTAATTTTGCCCTGAGATTGAGATGGTGCTTTTAGGTCCTCATCTAACAAATCAATAACCCAATGCACATGTTCAACTATAAAAAGAGCCTTCAAATTCTGTGTGCCAAGATACTGGAATGCCCTACCTCCCAGCATACGAGCAATCCCTGGCCTAACACAGTTTAGAAAGGCATTGAAGCACTATCTCTTCCTCCAATATTACCCTCTTGACAGCGCCTTAATAACCTCATCCGCCACTTAGCTGATACAGTTTAGTGATACTTCCACCCAGACAAACATGACTACGTCTAGCAAGGTGATACTTATCTTGCCATACAGTTGTACATAGTTTTACCCCTTGTTATCCAAGTTCTACTGCCTTGTTCAATGTAAACACGTATCAGCTATTGAGATGTGTAAGTTGTTATATGTAAACCGCACTGATGCCGAATAGCACGGTATAGAAGAGACTTTAAATAAATAAATAAATAAATAAAACCCAAGACTTCTGGCTGCTGGTCTACACTTGTTGTTTAGTAGCAGAAAAGAGACAAAAGATCCTTTTACTTCCAAAACTTGGACTTTTATAACCTTCTGGACATCCAAGGCGCTCCCTTGGTATAGCTCTGGCTGAACCCTTAAGTGCCATCAAGCCGGTGCCGACACATACTGTGTTTGATCTTCAGCCAGATGACTAATTGTTGATAGAGTAGCATTCATAGTTGCTGTTGTTGTATCAATCTATCTTATTGCTGACCTTTCTCTTTTGTGTTGACCTTCACCCTCTCTAAGCATGATGGCTTTCTCTAATAATCTCTCTCTCTTCATATGATATGTCCAAAGTATAAAAGTCAAAGTCTTGCCATCTGAGTTTCTAAAGAAAACTAAGGTTTGATATTCTCTAATACCAACTGGTTTGTTCTTTGAGCAGTTCTTGGTATACACGGTTTTCTTCACCAGCATCGTACTACGAAGGCATCAGTTTTCTTCCTGTCTATATTTTTCACTGTCCAACTTTCGCATCCATATAATGTTAGTTAAAATGCCATGGCTTGGACAAATTGAATCTTTGTATGGAGAGAGACATCTCTGCACTTGAGAATCTTGTCTAGGTCCTTCAAAGGAATTTTTCCAAGAGCAATGCATTATCGGATTTCTTGAGTGCTTGTAGTTTCTTTATTGATTATTGATCCAAGCAGATTAAAGTTGTCCACTATTTCTATTTCTTCTCCATCAATGATGAACTTACTGATTTTTTCAGTTGTCAGGAGCATTGTCTTCTTTGCATTAAGGTGCAAGCCCATTTTAAGTCTATGTTCCTTGATCTTGAGAAGCAAGTATTTCAGATTGTCTTCACTTTCAGCCAGTATTGTGGTATCATCAGCATAGTGAAGATTGTTGAGGAGTCTTCCACTAATCTTCACACCTCGGTTATCTTCATATAATCCTTTTCTCTGATGATTTGTTCTGCATATAAATTAAACAGGTAGGAGGAAAGTATGCAGCCTTGTCATACACCTTTGCTGATGTTAAACCATTCTGTTTCTGCTTTTTCCATTTGAACTGTTGCTTTTTGATCAATGGACAGGTCGTGCTGGAGAACTATCAGTTGTTCTGTTATACCAATGTATCTTAATGTGGCCCAGAGCTTTTCATGATTTACACTGTCAAAGGCTTTTTTCTTTCCGAGTATAGTTGTAGTCTCCACTGAATGATATTGAATAGAATCTTGCTGGCATGTGGGATCAAAGTGATTGTGTGATTATTTCCAGTTAGTCAGATCATATTTCTTCAATATTATTGGTATGAACACAGATTTTTTTGAAGTCAGTAGGCCATGATGATGTTTTTCAAACTTCCTGGCAGAACCTTGTAAGTATGATAACAGCTGTGTCTGATTGCTGTAATACTTTAATGGGGATGTGAACACAAGAGGCAAGAGTGAATGATGAACACAGGTGCTTTATTAAAACCCCAACGCGTTTCGGCGAACGCCTTCTTCAGGGGGACTGAATAACTAACAAACAATAAGAGATAATAAACAAACATATTAAAAACATAGTGAAAATTTGCTTTTTAAAGGTTAAATATATGGCTACTATTTAGCCACTTAAATGAAGTCTTCACGAAGGCTGTCCCTTTTAGTGGATGTTTTTATTCTGGTAATTATTTTGTGGCCAAACCGCATGTTCTTTGCTAGAGGTAGAGAGCAAAAGAGTGAAGCAGTTTATACCTTAAGCGCATAATATGTGTATTGATTCACTCACAGCAATCCCTTAACACAATGGACATATGATAAAGGTTCCGTTTCCTTTTTACATCTCATTACCTTTTTAACCTTGTTTTTAACCTTTGCTAAGTCATCTAGTTCATCTTTATGGATGATTTTATTTACTACTCTGACCGGTCCATTTTTTGGCCACGTCCCCTTTTTTGGCGCGGGTTTCAGCGTTTTTTAAACTTGCTTCAGTCCACAGTTGGGTTCCTTACAGTCTACTAGACACTGAACTTTGTGAGTGACATTTTGTCAGGTAATCTTCTTATTTTTAGCAGGAGGTCCATGCACGCCAGTCCAGTTTCGATGAACCTAAGCATCTGCATGTGTATAGCTCTTTACTAACTCAATTTAATCTATTTTTCATTTTTGTTGCTACAGTCTTTAGGATCATGTTTTCTGATACTCTTTTGCCGCCTCCAAGAGCTAAGTGACATTGATCCACTACGATTTAGTTTTACAAGATATATAGGGCTGCAACACGTTCATTTTTTCCGTTGCTAATACAATGGTCATCATGACTTATTAAGGGACGGCGTAAGACATTCTCACTGTTTTTTATTAGCACATTTTAACTTATGTTTCACAACTTAGTTTTAAAGTTTCCAGGAACACATTCTTTTCATTTTTGTTTTGTTTTCGCTGGTCCTCAATGTGCAGTCATTTTAACTTGGTTTCCTGTCCATTCTTGTAGTTCAGTTTATGGATCCACTACAATTTAAGTTTGCAACACATACATTATTATGGTATGCCGTCTTTTGCCGCCGTTAATTTAATTCCATAACCCAGGGAAACAGACAAACATACATTTTTTGTCGGAACATGTACCGTGAGGAACAAGTCCTCTCGAGGTACTAAGTTCCTTTTTATCTTTTTTGAAGTGGAGAAACCACTAAAAGGCCCTGAGAGAGTAACCTCCCAACACCAAAAATAAGACTTTATACACATTTAAGTCATAAAAGCTGGAGAACTACTTAGCTGAGGTAGCCAAACCGCTGTATTCCTTCTCCATAAATTTTTCTTCAAGGAGAGAAAACCCAAACCAGCATCGGTAAAGAACCGGTTAGGAATCCAGCCAAAAATGACATTCATGCAATTCTTCACTTCAAAAAATGGCAACAAATTTAGGGAGTAAACCTCCCAAATCAGGTAACCCAACATTGCATTTCTGGCCACAGGGATTCCTAGCCCTTTCTCAAACCCAGTCGCTCCAGGAATCCCTGTGGCCAGAAACGCAACGTTGGGTTACCTGATTTGGGAGGTTTTCTCCCTAAATTTGTTGCCATTTTTTGAACTGAAGAATTTTTGTTTTTATATCCTTTGTACAAACTTTTCACTTTCTTCGAGCACAACTTTCTGATATCATCCCATAACTCTTCTAGTGCTCTGTCAATTGTATCCAAAGTGGTGAATTGATTTTATAGGCAGTCTTTAAATTCCAGATGTAGCCAATTTGATTTCTGTGCAATCCATTGGGCAAAGTCCAATGAGTATAGTCACCACTTGAGTTGCTGGAAGAAGGTGTTTGAGATGAGCAAATTATTGGTCTTGCAGAATTCTATCACTCTTTCTCCAGCTTCATTTCTGTTACCAAGCCCATATTTTCCAACCACTTTGCCTTCTTCTTTGTTGCCAACATTTGCGTTACAATCTCCCATGACTATCAGGATATCTTGTTTGCATGTTCTGTCAATTTCAGCTTGTACTTGTTCATACAACTGATCAACCTCTTCCTCTTCTGCAGCTGTTGCTGGGGCACTTTCCTAAATAATAGTTGTATTGATGGACATTCCTTGTAGATCAACAGAAATTAAGTGTTCACTAAGTACCTTGTTTTTCATTACAGTTCTTGAAAGTTTCTTTTTAATTATAAATGCAATGCTATTTCTTCTTTGTCTTTCATTCCTGGAATAGCATAGCATGTGATTATCAGATTCAAAGTGCCTGATGTCAGTTCATCTCAGTTAGCTGACAACCAAAAGATCGAGTTGTACACATTCCATTTCATTCCTGACCACCTTCAACTTTTCTTGATTCATGCTTCGTACGTTCCATGTCCCAATTTGTAAGACATCTTTGCAGTTTTTGACTCTCATTTCATGCATAGCAACATCAGCAGTCAGACGTCCCGAGGGTTTTGTTCCAACCACATCATAAATGCTGGCTTTACTCTGATAAGTCTTCAGCTCATTCCCAGTAGCCTGTTGAGTGCTTCTGACCTGGGGTCTCATCTTCCAGCTCTATATCGGAATTTGTTTTGTTGGGTTTGTCCATTGGGCTTTTGTGGCAAGTAACCGGGTAAGGCGCACAAGCCGCTTCCCGCCCCGCTCCCCCCACCCCCCTTTCCACCTTCCTCATTCCTCACATTATGCAATAATCACATCACACATGTTCTGGAATTAAACTGGTCGCAGCTTTTATTAGCCTTTTAACAATAACAGAACAATCTATAAATCCAACAATCTTAACCCCCCCCCTTGTCCCCGCGGATCAAGCCCTCACCCGCCATATCATTAGCAAGGTGACGCTGTTTCCGCTTCCGCCGGGCACAAGCCCCGGCTATTTTCTTATCCCTCCCTCTTCCGGCTTCACCATATTATTAGCAAAAGCCCGAGGGATTGTCCAGGTTGGGGGTACCCCACCCCCGCCCTAAGGATTACCTCCGGCTCCGGACCCCGGAAACCTCCGGGATCCCGCCAACAGCTCAGTGTACCTCTAACTGAGCCGCCCCCCCAAGGCAAAGCTGCGACCAGCCCGACTTGTTCCGTAGAATATCCTCCAAGGCCTCCTGCCAATCATTTAAGAGTAAATCCATCCCAACCGGGGACAGATGTACCCCATCCTGTCTGTACAATCCCGAACAGGCTACCTCCACCCAGGGATGGAAAATCTGACAACCCCCCCGCTCCCCTACCCATCGGCCAATCTGCCGATTAATTTTGGTTAACCCCCGGGACCATCGCCATTGACCCCAGGAAGCCGGCCTTGGAATGATATCCGACCAAACGAGAACCACATCTGGAAACATAATAAACAATTCTCGAAAGTCGCGCTGAGCTGCGCAAATCAACTGACGACAAGTCCAAGCCCCCAAATCGTTGCCCCCAAGATGAATCAAGATGATAGCGGGCGTCCCTCGCTGACGTTCATGGTGCCGCAGCAAAGGCAAGAGCTGTATCCACCGGAGGCCTCACTCGCCTAGCCATGAAATGGTCACCAAGGAAGTTGCCAAACCGAGGTTCTCGCCCACAGGCCGTGTCGCTGCTCGCCGACCGGCCCAATACACAAAAGAGTGGCCAATCACCCAACAGCTACACGATCCCGATCCCGGACCAAAATCTGCAAAACAAAATGAACAGTTAGTCTTTCCCCCCCCCCCCTCATAACCGCACATAGGTGCGAAAAGTCTGGGACTTCCATCTGCCAATCCCCTTAATCGCTTGCTCGGGTAAGCCTACCCCAGCAGCAGTAGTCGCAGTCCCAATCCGAAATGAGTGAGGCGCGAAATGACCCGGGTCCTCGCCCAACCACTGCAGCACCAACCGCAATACAGCGGTAAACTGAAAACGTGTGAGCACCTGCCCATCAGCATGTAGAAAAAGATTTGCCACCCCCCCCCCCGGGCCGCAGTAGCAAATACTCCCGCAGTGCAGCCACCGGACAAGTGAGCGCTCCGAGCATGGCCCGCAGAAACACCCAAGTCCCTTTGCCCATGGTAGCAGTCTTGGAACGCGCCAACCAAATCCGAACCCCACCCCATATGAACAAAACGTGTGATCTTAGCAATCCCCGACCCGGCAAAGAACTACGCGACTCCGCGACCAGCTCGCCAATCTGAAAAGCACCAAAAAAGGCAACCGTGAAAACTGCCCGAAAAAGCGCGACTTCAAAAGGGGAGGTAGCAACATGAGGCAAGCCGCTGCAAAGCCGGACTAGCAAGTCATGGGTAATCGGGCGCCTGCCGTCAACCGGTGTAGGCGAGGCACGTTCCCAACCCTGTAACAACCGGCGCATCAAAAATCCCCCCCCAGCTGCCCCCCACCCCACCGCCTTGGAGAAAAAAGAAAACCCGGCCAGATGCATACGCACCGCGGATCGCGAAAGCCCCGCTGCTTTGGCCGCAATGACATACTGACTCGTTAATTGATCCGACACCGGTCCATGCCGCCATCCGCATTCTGCGAGGAAGGTCTCGATACTGCTACAGCCCCGTCGATACGCCGTCCAGGTTGAAGCAGAGACGGAGCTTTCCAGTAATCGCATCATCTCTGTAGACCAATCCGCCATAGGTGCTCCGGTACCGATGCCCCGTCCTCGTCCGCAGCCGGCGCCAATGCCCGAAACAGCTCCCACTTAAAACGGGAAAGAGCATCAGCAATCCTGTTAGTCGCTCCTGGAATGTGCCTAGCCCTAACCACCACATTGAGACGCAAACAAGCTAACACCACCTGACGCATCAGATCAGCCACTTGCACACAGCGCGGGGCATAGTTATTAACAACACTAACCACCGCGGCATTATCACACCACCATAACAATGTCTGATTGCGCAGCCTGTCTGGCCATAATGTCAGAACCACGAGTATCGGGAACAATTCTAAAAACGTGACATTACGGGTGAGACCCGCCACACGCCAAGCTTCCGGCCATGGCTCTGCACACCAGGAACCACCGAAATACACCCCCAGAGCCAAACCCCCAGCGGCATCCGTAAACAATTGTAATGCTGCACTGGTAATTTCTGAATCACGAAAAACGGTGCACCCATTAAAGTCTTGCAAAAATGTGTCCCACACACTCAAATCTGCACGCATACTCCGGGATACCCGAATACAATGATGCGGCCTAGTAACCCCTATCGTGGCGACAGCAAAGCGACGCAAAAACACCCTACCCATCGGGATCACCCGACATGCAAAGTTCAAAGAGCCAATGAGCGATTGCATTTCCTTCAACGTCATTTTACTGGAGGCAAGCGCATTTGCCACCAACACCCTCAACTTAATCACCTTCTCCATGGGCAAGCACGCAACCATGGACACAGTATCCAATTCAACGCCCAAAAAGGTAAGTCTCGTCACAGGGCCTTCCGTTTTATCCACAGCCAGCGGAACACCCCATTCCCGCGCTAAAAGCACAAAGCCATCCAGAAAAGCCTGGCACCGTCCCGAACGTGCTTCACCCACAAACAAGAAATTGTCCAGGTAATGCACGGCGGTCGTAAATCCAGTACGTTGCACAAAAACCCAATGCAGAAAAGAACTGAACAATTCTAAATAAGCACATGACACAGAACAACCCATGGGCATGCACTTGTCATAATAGAACCGACCCTCAAAGCAGAAACCCAACAAATGAAAAGCTGAAGGGTGCACCGGCAACAAACGAAACGCAGACTCAATATCTACCTTTGCCAAAAGGCTTTCACTACCACATCGCCGAACCAGCGCCACCGCCGTATCGAAAGATGCGTAACGCACCGTACAACGCTCCCTCGGAATGTGGTCATTGACTGAAGAACCAAAGGGAAAAGACAAATTATGAATCAACCTGTATTTGCCGGGCTCCTTCTTCGGGATGATCCCCAAAGGTGACACAACTAGGTCGGAGAAGGGCGGCTCTGAAAATGGGCCAGCCACCCTACCCAACCGTAACTCCACCGCCAGCTTGTCCCGGACGAGATGTTGAAATTGCCTAACGGAAGGAGCATTACGAACTTTACCCGACACCACCGTCCCCTCAACTGGAATAGAAAATCCTGTGCGAAACCCCTCTTCCAACACCCGCCCAGCCCTGCCCCGAGGATACCGCCGCAACCACGGATAGATAACATCAAAACGAATAGGAGTCGGGGCTAAATCTTCAAGGTCCCTACGGCTTGATAGAGGGCACTCCAGGACCAATGGACAAACGTTTGCCACACTTGAGCGCGGAATGCCCACCTGCGCAGAGAGAACAGGCATGCCGGAACTTACAGTCTGGAAAGGGGCATGAAGACTTGTTGAAACGCCAACACAAATCTCCGGCCCCGCCCCCGGCTGCACGCTGTCCCGACAGAAACCCACTCGCACGAAAGGACCTCCCCTGCCCCTCGCCAGCCCCTACACCCCCTTTTCCGCTAACCCCTAACCCTCCGCCCGGGCGAACAGCCATCTGGGTTAACCATAAATTTATATCTTGAGTTCCCCAAGATAAAAGCCGGTTCTCCTCCATTTTATCACGGAATTTTTCATCGTAGTTGAGCCAGGCCCAACCCTGATGCGACTGAGACGCCTCTAAAATGGAGTCCATATAAGCCAATAGCATCCCATATTGATCGGGATGCATACTCCCCCATACACTAGCAAAACGTAAGAAAGCCCTGGTCCAATTAACCACATTCCTAGCCACTCGACGTACCCTCCCTGCCTTTTCATCTTCCTTCCGCTTCTTCCGACTATCGCCAGTCCGCTTCCTGCCCTCCATCAACCGGAAAATATCGATATAACGCCTTTTCTGAATTTTCCTCTGCAATTTCTTAGGTACCCCCTCCCATAACTCTGAGAAGGCCGCCAAAGTTGGCTGCGCCGAACGTCTGCTCAGATCGCCCTTCTCACTCTCACTGGACGTAGAAGAAGATGACGAAGACCGAACAGACGACCGAGAAGACGAATCCGATGTACGACGCCAGCAACAGGAATGCCTACGCTTCTTTTTGGCCTTCTTGCCCACCGACCCATGAACCGCTAGAACCCCTCCTTCACCCCCTCCCCCCAGAGAGCCCAAAGGTAACTCACCCGCCGCAGCACTTGGCATTCCTTCACACGCACTGCTCGCCCGCTGTAGTGGAGGGGCCGCAAGGCCTGGACCAGGATCTTCTCCCCGACGGCCTCCATCACCGCTGGCCGCTCCTCCTCCATGCTGATGTGAGCCAGACGGATCCGCGTCACCCCTGAAGTGCCCACCGGGCGGAGCCTGCGGAGAGAAGACACCAAAAGGCGAAGCAACACCCGCCGGGGCCCAGGACGGCTGCCACATGGCCACCCCATCCGCCCGGGAAGAACCTTGCCCGCCCCCAATCCAATGTGCCCAGGCCAAAGGGTGTTCTACCTGTGCATTGGGGAAAGGAGAGACCCCAGAATACCCTGCCGCCGCTCCCCCAGCCATCCAAGCCGCTGGATAACCAGACCAAGATGACGCTGCTGGAGGCCCTAACCAAGCTGTAGCAGGGCAGGCACCCGCCTCCCGCTCCGCACCTTGCCCAAGAGGTCCCTGCACACTATCCCCACCGCCAACCTGAGGAATACTAGGGCTAACCGGCCCCACAGGGACAGCGTCGTCCCCACCAGCAGGCCCAGTACCAGCCCGAGCTAGAGTTCCCCCCTTTTTCGTCCTCTGCCCACTCCTACCCCGCTCACCCCCTCTCTGGTGCACAGACCCACGCCTGCTCGGTCCTGCAGACTCAGACACTGCCTGAGGTTGATCCCCTTCTGCACCCACCCCCAATCGCACCCCCTTACATGCACCCCTGCCAAGTGGTCCTGCCTTACCCCCCTACCCCCGATCCCACACCCCTAGCCATACCCCTGCCACGGGACCCTCCCTTACCCCGTGTAGTGTGAGACCGCATAATGAAGAGTAAAACTGTAGCCCTAAAGTTGTATTTTATTATTATTATGCTTTAAACAAGGAATCTGCGGCCACTCAATAAGAGCAGGTCAATCAATTAGATCTCACCCACTTTCTTGAAGCCAGTCACCATCAACTCAAACCGCCTGCTCCTGCCGCGGAAGCTGGTCTTCTGCGCTGGCCCCCACTCAGGTCACGGAATCAGAGGCTCTGGTCACTACCGCTCAGCTGTCTCCTGCTCCCACCGCGGGAATCGCTGCAGAAGAGAACGCTGAACAGACCCCCACACCGCTGCAGATCGCAACGCTGGACCGGACCTGAACCGCCGCAACAACCGCCTCGAGGCTGAAAGGAACGCTGCTCCAATACCCGAATCCGCAGCTGAATCACGAAAGCCGGACCCGACACTGCACCGCTGCCACAAACCGTGAGGAACATCGCTCCCGGATCCAAATAAGCAACCGCCGCCTCGCACCTCGAGGCCGAAAAGACGGCCATGCTCCACACCGCTCCCCCCTTGCCGAGTTCCCTGGTCAATGATTGGCTCCCGCGTTGTCAAAACCCCCGCGGGAGCCAATCATTTCAAACCACGCACTTTGCCGCCGCCGCACAGCCTGCCAGCCAGTGGGGAGCGCGCGCCAGGCGCCCCCCCGGTTAGATGCGGCCGCGTGCACGGGGCTTGCGGTCTTCCTGATATGGAAGTAGATTGTCAGGCCTTTCTTCTATGTAGGTAATGCTAGTGTCATTGGCATTGTCACAGAAATGAATATCACCACTGTACGGTTATCCCCAGGTACCTCCCCTGGAACGCCCTCAACATGCCCTGATGCTAAGCGGTTATCATTGGGGTATATAGTGGCATTACTTGGGAATATTCAGCAGCACTAGCAATGTTAGTGCCACTGAATATCCCGCTTAGGGGCATTCATACAGTTTACAGTTCTGTAAACCATGTAAATGCCTTTGAATATTGGGCCCTACATTTTTTCCCCATATTGATAAAAATTCTGTATTTACTCAGCAGTACACAAAGAGCTAAATTTACCAAAAGGTGTTAGCATGTTGCCATGCTCTAACATTCATTAATGTGGATCTCATTTTATTCAATGAGATGGAGGGATATATTTACTAAAATGTGGTAGTGTAACATGGTTTCAGACTAAAAAGAGCATGGGCGTGGCACTGGGCCCACACTTACCAATGAACTCATGCACAGCATACCCCCATGCTATTAGCACATGACCAGCTCCAACCCGTGCTAAGTTGTTTCCCGCAATTACCACAGGGGCAGTTACCGTCACCCACTGACGCGGTGGCAAGTGCACCTGTGTAACAGCGACATAGATGGTGAGGGCACACCAATGAAACCTGCACTAATTTCAATGCCTAGTAGCACTCACACTCTGCCCCTAACCCTCACAATCTCCACCCCAACCCACACTAAGTTATTAGCATAGGATTTTAGTGGAGTCGCATTTTTAGCTCACACTAACTGGTACCACAGTGAGGTTGATATGCGGTAAACTCCGCACTATTAGCGCAGTTTAGTAAACATTTCCCTTAGTTGCTACGAATATGCACTAATTGCTTTAGCATCTGCGAAGGAGATAGTGCACTTCAGTAAATCTAGCTTTTAGTATTGTCAAATGATGCTTATCATAAGAGATGAGTTCTTTCTCATTCTCTTACACTTTTAAAGAATAATTTTCAAACAAGTCATCTATGCGTGAAGGCCAAGCAGGCATTTATTTTAAGCCTGTTTTATAAAGATGCGTAAATGTCTATGTGCTTTATGCCCTATGTGGTAGGGCAAAAGTGTTAGAAATAATGAAGCCATGGACATTTACACCTACTTGAGATCAGAAATAAATGTTCATGTATTAAGTACATGCATGGGTGCTTATTTTATAGCATCATGTGTAAAGTATGCTCTGGGATAAATAAAAAATAAAAAAAAGCATGCTCCTTATTGGCACTGTGCATACTTTTACCTGCATAACCCTGTGGTGATTTTATAAGAGGCCTTTACATGTATCAAAAGGCCTTTACTCGCAAAATTCCTTTATAAAATTACTCTCTTATTGTACAGCCTTAATACATAGCTGTCACCAGCTGCTCCTTTAGACAACCTGTTCGAACAGAGCCAGAACACAACTTTCTGGGTATTTGCTGTCTTCCTGTTCATCTCATCTTTCTGGACATTTAAAGGCTGTGCTGTGTTTGAAGATAAATTCTTTGTGACAATATTACTACTACTACTAAGCAATTGTTTCGTGTTATAAGATGTATGCAGAACTGTACAGAGGCGAGCAAGAGATGGTCCCTGCTCATCAGAACTTACAATCTAGTCAAATATTACTCATTAGTCATTGTTGACACGCTCTAAAACTGTGTTACAACATGATATGCTTTTTCAGCAAATATAAATGTCTTGTCATCAATGAGATTATTTTAAGACCATGAAAATGAAGTGATATTAATGTTACATAAAAGGGTGAAAGTGTTTTTTTTTATATATGATGATCTCTCACCTCTACTTGACTAGCCTCAGGGGCAGGATTAAGCATGTGAATACACCTTTTATCAGTTCCTTACTGTGATTTAATAACACCTCCAATATAATACATTTTGGATTAACCAACTTCATGAGTTTATCACATTATTTCTTTTCCATTTTTAAATATTTCTTTCCTCAAAGATTTTGAGAGGCATATTCAAAGGGAGTAACATGGTTAGCAGACCTCTCGCTGAGTTGGATATTCAGTGACACATACCTGGTTTCTTCCACTGAATATCCCATCTGAGTGCCCATGAACACCGTGACACTAACTGGCTATCATCAGCGCATTCTGGGGGGTGGAGGGGAGGGGGCGGAGCTGGGAGTACCAAGGGTTAGCCAGTCAGCAGTGATATTGTGCTGCTGGCCGGTTAACCTTAACCAGCTAAAGTTAGACTAAAAAACCTGGCCTAACTTTAGGTGGTTTAGCTATTTGGCCAGCAGCTAATTCACTGTCCTGACAACCCAGGTATTCAATGCCACTGGTCGGATATAGCCCGAGCATTAAATATCCGGTGCTAGGTTAAATCGGCAATGGCCAGCTGCTTTAACTGTATTGGCCGCTGCCACAAAATATTCACCCCTTTATATTTTTGTCTTTGTTCTTTTTGCATTTATTTTAGAAATAACAAATAATAAAAATGGCATTAAAAAAATTATTGGACTAAAAATAACTGAACAGTAAAGGTTGAATAAAATAGAGAATCTGCCCAGCGGAAACTATTTTGCAGTCATGCTGGAGTGACTCTGATCACTAAATAATATCCCATTATACAAAATTGTTTTATAACAACAATTTTCACAGACATTTATAGCCATCTTTCTATTGAAAATAATTGCATAAATTTATGCAGATAAATCAGAGTAAAGCAGTTTGTCTTAAGATTGCCAGACTTAGAGCAGCTATAAAGTACTGTATCTGCAGGGTTCACAGCACACATACTTTTACTTGCATTACGAAGGGAGACTTACTGTAGGCATATTTAGGTCAGGGTTGGAAACCACATGAGCACGTGACTTCTTCAAAGCATGTGTGCCTTTTCCCTTTCCTGGCCACTTTCACAAACGTGCAGGCGCAAGTTAAATGGGCAGCTTCAGCATGTGTACTTTATAGTTTAGGTTTCTTAGTTTTGTTATGTTATACCTCCTTTCAAGAGACTACCAAAGACAAATAAAAATGAAAGGAATTCAATTTTAGAGATAGAAAAGGGAGACTACAGAACATTTCTCCTCCAGAGATGTGCATTCATTTGAAACTATATGGGAAATATTAAAAAAAAATTATATTTCTTTTCATATCCTTTTTAATCTGAAAGGACACTAAAAAATATGAAATTCATTTTCCCCTTGTTTCTTTCATCACAGACTGACCTCAAACCAGTAGCCTTTGGGTTAGAAGGCAGATATCTTACAGAACTGATGCAGATGAGAAACTGGATCACTATATTCATGCTAGTAAGTATGGAACAACAAGAGCTTGGCTTTGGCCTTTACCAATCACGTCCATATCCAAGTCACTTATCTTTTCATGGTTCAGAACTTGATAGCCAGCAAGCTCAAGAGAGTTGTATAACTTCTTGAGTAATCCCTGGACAGGGAAACTGCTCATCACCTTCCTCTCTTCAGATCTGCCTCTTTGCCATCAGAAAAGATCCAGAGCTACTCCTCTTTTCTGTCAATGTACCCAGCCACGCATAGAAACATAGAAACATAGAAATATGATGACATAAAAAGACCACATGGTCTATCTAGTCTGTCCTTCCATATCAACAACTACATCAGCCCCTTTTTACCTTTAGAGATCCTCTGTGTTTGTCCCATGCTTTTTTGAATTCAGTTACTGTCCTCATCTCTACCACGTCCACTGGGAGACTATTCCACGGATCCACTACTCTTTCCATAAAGAAATATTTCCGCATATCACTCCTGAATCTATCTCCCTTCACCCTCATTCCATGTCCCCTCATAGCAGAACTTGCTTTCAATTGAAAGAGGCTCTCTCCCTGAACATTTATGCCACCGAGGTATTTAAACATCTCAATCATATCACCTCTATCCCGCCTTTCCTCTAAGGTGTACATATTAAGATCCTTCACTCTGTCCTCATATGCTTTATAATGAAGGCCACTAATCATTTTAGTAGCCACCCTCTGCACCGACTCCATCATGTTCACATCCTCTTGAAGGTGCGGTCTCCAGAATTGCACACCATACTCCAAATGAGGTCGCACCAAAGACTTATACAGAGGCATTATCACCTCCTTTTTTCTGCTAGCCATTCCTCTCTGTATGCACCCAAGCATCCTTCTAGCTTTTGCCGTCGCCTTTTCTACCTGTTTAGCTACTTTAAGATCATCAGACACAACCACGTCTAGGTCCCGTCTTCTTTAGTGGACAAAAGTACTTCACCCCCTATACTAAATTGCTCCCTTGGATTGCTGCAGCCCAAATGCATGACCTTACATTTTTTAACATTAAATCCCAGCTGCCAAATTCTAGACCATTCTTCAAGCTTAACTAGATCCCTCCTCATGTTATCTACACCTTCCTGGGTGTCTACTCTATTGCAGATTTTGGTATCATCCGCAAAGAGGCAAACCTTACCCGACAGCCCTTCGGCTATATCACTAACAAAGATGTTAAAAAGAATCGGACCAAGGACAGATCCCTGGAGCACACCACTGGTAACATCCTTCTCTTCAGAGTGAGCTCCATTTACTTGTGCACTTTGTCGCCTCCCACCCAACCAATTCCTAACCCAAGCAGTAACTTTAGGGTCCATCCCTAGGGCGCTCAGTTTGTTTATAAGTCACCTGTGAGGAACAGTGTCAAAGGCTTTACTGAAATCTAAATACACCACATCTAGGGCTCTCCCTTGGTCCAACTCCCTGATCACCCAGTCAAAGAAATCAATCAGATTTGTCTGACAAGACCTGCCTCTGGTGAACCAATGCTGCCTCGGATCCTGTAATCCACTGGACTCCAGAAACCTCACTATTTTCTCTTTCAGCAGCATTTCCAATAATTTACTCACCACCGATGTTAAACTAACCGGCCTGTAGTTTTCAACCACTTCCTTACTTCCGCTTTTGTGTAAAGGCACCACATGAGCCTCTCTCCAGTCCTTTGGCACTATTCCCGACTCCAACGAAGCATTGAAAAGGTCAGTCAGTGGAGCTGCTAGAACATCCCCAAGTTCCCTCAGTATTCTAGGGTGTATCCCATCCGGTTCCATCGCTTTGTCTACTTTAAGTTGAGCTTTAAGTTGAGCATCAATTGGCAAAAGATGCCCTAGCTGCACCTTTCACTTGGCCTCTGCTCTATGCTTATCATCTCATCTTACTCATATTAAGGACTCTGTACAAATTCCAACAGAGACCTGATACCATGATGCTCATAGCTTCTCAGTGGCCTCACGAGAACTCCCTCCACTCAAATGATACAGAGTTCAACCTCTCGGAAAGCTGTGAGATTTTCCATTGCTGGCCACTCAACTTGGAACTCCTTCCTGCATCCTGATTTCCAGTCATGAGCCTTCTCAGATTAGATGTTGGGCACAGTTTCTTTCTCTCATCTGAGGCTTCCAACATATGTTTTGGTCATCTCACTTACTCTTTGTGAAATCTTATCAAATCAGAATCAATGCAGATAGTGTGACTCTCGTTAAGTTTGCTTTGCTAAATATCATATACGAAGCAACAGCTGGCCTTTGCTTCATATTTCTCACTCACACTACAGTTGGATCAGTGCATTTGGTCAAGTTGTGCTTACAAATCTTTCTGTGCGATATTGCAGCTGTCCAATCTTTTAAATGTTCCAGCTGCTCCTGAACAATAGGCACTACATAAATGGATAGAACAGCCCTGAGCTTGGGAGTCACTGACTTACACGTTGATAGAAAAAGCATTGTTGCTCACCTGTAACAGGTGTTTAACATAGACAACATGATCGATCATGAGTACAAGTTCTTACACCTCCCTGAGAGATTCATTATTTTGTGATCTGTGGTTGGGGCAAGATACCTCAGCCCAGAGGGCAAGGGATTCAAATTCCACTAGAGGACAGCAACCTTGGGCCTGAAGGACTGGGGTGTCTAGTCCTACAGCTGTTCCTTGTGGCCTTGGGCAAGCCACTTAATCAGTGGTGGGATTCAGAGCCGGATAGGAACCGGTTCAGAAGCCAGGAAGCAGCCGGGTTGTGGCATTATCCGCATTTGCTGAACCGATGCCTTCGGGCTCTATCGGCGGCAGCAGCACTTGTGGTCGGCAAAGCCCCTGAAGGTATGTTGACGGCATCGGGGGTAGTTGCCAATGCTGCAATTCCCCAGATGCCCTCAACCTAACTTCAGGGGGCTTTGATTCTGGTCAGTGCCGCTGCCGCTGGGACAGAGCCTATCCACACCGGTTCAGCGAACATGGGGAACAGTAAGGAACCGGTTTGCATGAACCAGCTGGATCCCACCACTGTACTTAACCCTCCATTGCCTCAGGTAAAAACATAGATTGGGAACCCTTTGGGGACAAGGGAAATATATATATACACAGTACCAGAATGTACACCGCTTTGACTTGTAGAAAAGCGGTATATAAGCCTAGCTAAAGATGCTTGGGAGACTGCTACGTGCAGGATGGGATGCTCATGCCCAGAAAATTACACTAAGTTCCGCACTCTGAGAGAGGTATTCCATCCTGGTCATGTATGATTACTTCATCCGCATGTGTGCCTGATTAATCCTGATTTCCATGGAAAACGCCAGTTGGCAACAATACTTTTTTCTACTTTCTACATTTCAAAGAGACTCATCTACTAAAGAGCAAACCGAGGTTGCATGAAACTAGCACAGCAATGTGGAAAGCCATTTTAATATTTTTTATTTTTTTTTATGTGTAGGCATCATTTGTGGAAAAATGTAGCAAATGTCATCTCCCACAGGTAACAGAATTGTGTTTGTAGTCCACTGTGTGAAAGATTACTATAATTCTAAGTTAACTTAGCTAGTACAATTCAGAATTTAAGAGACTAGGGGAACAAAGACATCTTTACAGTCCAGTTTTTCCAAACAAAATGACTACATCTTAATAAAGTATGGTGCCCTCTATTGGCTGGGTCACAAACTGCCGTAAATGAGCAAACTACAGACATTTCCTTTGTATATGTAGCAAACCTTTGCTGGAAATGGGCCATTAACCCATTGTAAATTCCATGGGGTCATACATTGGTTCTATAGTCCTCATATCTGTAGTCCTCATTTTCCTTCTTCCAGTACCTTGTTCCCCTTTCTTTCATGTCCTTCATCTCTTTTTGTCATCCTCCTTTGTTTCCTGCCTACAGTCATCCTTCCCCATAGTTTTTCCTTTTATCCTACGTTCTCCTGCAGACCTCAGTCCCTTTTCTCCTTTTGTCTGTTGCTGTCTTTCTTTTTATCTTTATACATTTTCCAAAATGAAATACTCCTACCTTACCCCAGGTCTTAACACTATTCATTTTTACTAACTTCCAAAATGCTATATAGTTTCTCCTTTGATTGCAGGCCGCTTCATAGCTAAGGGAAGCAAAATATGAAGGTTCAGTGCTTCTTATTAATTATCCTTAATTTATTTCCACATTGGTTCATTCATCAGTGCTTCTTTAGTGAAACACAAATTACAGCTGAACACGTTCCATATAAGTAGGGCTTTTGATTCTAGGTGTTTATCATTTTAATTTTAGGTATTTATTTCTTTGGCAATCCGGTGCTTTCCCAGGGTCAGAAAAATAGAGGGCCTTTTGGAGTATTCACATTGCAAAAAAAAAAAATTGTGGCTATTTAGGTGGATTCCTTCTGCAAGCTCCAGCAACAGCATCAGGCACAGCCCCCCTTTCCCCTTCTCCAAGCTCCTAGCCCTCTTGAGCCTCCCCATCAGCTATCCCTTGTCCTAGTGCCAGCCTCTTCCTCCTTCCCACTGCTTCGGCCGCCCCTTCTGCTAGCACTGTGGGAGGGGTTAAAACATGAGAGCAGGCACTTTCTGTTTCTCATGAGATTACAGGAAGTGCCTGTTCTTGCATCTTATTCCCCCCCATCTTGGTGCTGGCTGAAGAGCTAGACGAAGAAGCACAAATTGGCGGGAATGAAAACACAAGCTCCCACCACTGGAAAGGTGGACCAGTGGCGGCAAACCACACTTATGAGATCATCGAGCTATGACAGCAGCTGTCAGATGATGTCATCAGATCCTGAGGGGAAAGACGAACAAGCCTACTAAAACGAGCCCCTTAATGTTTAATTTTTTAGTATAAGCTACTTTCAAATCAGTCTTGGAGAAAAGGTTTCCTTTCTAAAGTAGCTTTCCTGGTGGAATTATTGTTGTGGCATTGAATCCTTTTAAAAAGATATTTTCTAACTTTCCTTTATCCTGTCATCCGGTCTTCCTTCCGGTTCCTGCTACTGCAGTAAAATACAAACAAAAGGATGCAGTATAGAAATAGATGTGCATGATTTACATTATGATGAAGTGTGCTGATTTATTGTCATCAGACCCTTTCCCTGAGAAGCACAGGCCAGATGTGGAACATGCTTCTCTGCATTTTTCTGGGTCAACTAAGGCACTTCCTGTAGATATAGGCCCTCTCGTAGACATATGCCACTAGTTTTTATGGTATGTATATACATGTTTAAAGAAAAAAGCTTTCCTAATGCCACTATAGGTATCTGCATTTCAAGCCATTTATCCTTCAGTCTCATAATTCATTTTTGTTTGTCATTGGTCGCAACTTTATTAAGTCACAATAAAAAGATATCATCTTCAATTGTCCTTAAACTCAGTGTTAAATAGCTAAACCATTTTTATAATTTTACAAAGCTATAATTATGCTTTGAATCTGTATAGCAACCATTCAAACTTCTTCAGTTAAATTTTTTTCCTGCCATGCATCATGACAGCTATTCTCCATTTTCTTGAGGGAAGGATGATAAATTGGATTGTTTTCATTTCTTCAGGACAATGATCAATGAATCTATGATCTTTAAACTGCTCTTCATTTTGACCCAGTAGTGGAAATAAAAAGTAGTCGTACTTGGAGGATCGTTTTAAAAGGTTTAGTCGTAATTTAGACGTCTGAAGATGTGCACGTCAAAATCACCAACACATCTCCAGGGTAGCCATTCCACAAGTAACGTTCGCAGACGTATCCCATGCAGGAATGTCCAAGTTGGCACAGGGGTGTGGCGAAGGCTTGTCCAGGGAGTGGCAATGTACGTACATATCCCCTTTCGATCTCAAAACATCAGAGATGTTTGCCGGCATATCAATGTTTATATCTGCTCCAAACACATATAGGCATCAGGAAAGTGCTTGTTCTCACCTTAAAACATCCAGAAAGTGTAGAGAAATAAGTGACTAGGCTTGGACCACAAAGGGATTTGAACCCAAACCCTCTGTTCTTAAACCACTACTCTAACCATTATGATATTAGACATCGCGGCTTTGAAAGGTCATCCTGGGAATGTCTATAAAGTCATTTGATACACATGCATATCAGGCAGGGCCATGTTTCCGACATCATGCCTGCTTTTCTTTCAGACATTCTGACTTTGGCGTTCCAGATTGCACTTGGATATCCCACTGTGAAATGCGCCTCTTGGTTATTTTACACCAAGAGGGTCATTTTAGAAGCCTTAGTCATGATTTCGATGTCTGAAAACAACCCTTCAGATGTCCCAATTGCATCCACATCCCAAGAGCCATTTTAGAACACCCCAATTTGACATGCGTCTAATGCGATCACATCTATGTCACGTGGGGGCGTGCCAGAGGCATGTCCTGGGCATTCCAAAAAAGATACAGATGTGCAGTCACACCACTGACACACAGATTTGCACATAATAGCATTCCCAGTTGAACAAGAAGATATGCGCTATTTGAAAGATATATAGGAACAATAGTTGATTAATGAGAAATCAACTATGATCCCCCCTTGCAGTACAAATTATGTCACGATTAAAGCAGCGTACACATTTTAAATAAATCTCTGCCATTGATTGCAAATAAAAAAACAAACAAAAAGTAAGTGGCACGATATCCAAGATCAACTCACGAGACCCTGCTAGAGAAAGCAACAATTGGACAGACATCACTTTTCTATACCCAGTACTACCTAAGGTTTTGGAGCTCTGGTGATTCCTATGCTTTTTGGTGTTAGGGAATTGATATTTTGAATACAATCCCCCCCAAAAAGATATCAATAGTTTTATGACCACTCGGTTTGACCAACTTTACCACCATGTCTATTATGCGACAAAACAAGCTTCTGATCAAATGTTACTAAATAAAATCATTTCTGAGGATTTCGGGAAATTTGTTCATGCATTGTGGCCCTCCATGAAAAAATGAATGATTTAGTACATTGGCCTCATAGTTTGGTATATTTAACCACCTTCTGTCTTGTCTTGTCTTGTCTTGTCTTGACTTGATGCACAGTTGTCTAGGCAACATCAAATTCAGATAGTATCCAGAAATGCGTTCTACAAACATCATTCTTAGACTAAAACCATTTTTATCCAAAATTAACCTTTGTGCAGTTATGCAAGCCTTGATTATTTTGCAATCAGGAAACTGTAGCAACTTGCACCTTGAACTCCCTGCTAATGGCGCTCAACTACTTCAGGTCATTCAAAATTCAAATCATTTTGATCATATCACACCAGTTTTATACAATCTGCACTGGCTGCCTATCAAATGGCGTATTATATGCAAAATACTTATGTCAGTTTACAAGTCATTAACTCATGAAGCTCCATTTAATGTTTCATTAGTTATAAAGGTTTATTGGCCACCTCATGCACTGCATTTTCAGAACACAATACGTTTCAGCACTATATCTTTATGTACAGCACTGTGCATGCCTTGTAGCGCTATATAAATGATAAGTAGCGGTAGTTTCAGAGCATTCATTTTCATGAACTTCAAGGACAGATATCTTCTGATTGCTCCCAGGCTATGAAATGAATTACCATCAGAGTAGCGGATCATACCAGATAAATCTCTATTCAGGAAGCAAAGGAAAATGCAATTGTTCAATCCCTTTTTTGCGGAGTAGAAGGAAATTAATTTTGCATTTCAGGTTGAGAACAGGCAGATGTTGATATTGCTGTATTGTTGAACTGTATGTTATGAGTATGTATTAATTTGGTATGTTTTGCCATTGATTTTATATATGTTTTTATTGTAGTCTGTTTAGAATATGTAGTGCGGAATATAACGATTTTTAAAATAAATAAATCCATTCCCTAAAGATACAGTCCCACGAAAGAATAAGCTTGAATACAAGTAAGCTGCGATAATCGAAAGTGACTTTGCCTAGTCTGCATTGTGAGCATTGATTGTACGATGCCTGTGGAAATCTGGAAATCCCCATAATAGGTAGATATATATACTATGTAGGAAACTGACGTGCAGGAAAACATAACTATTAGAAGGCACATTTGGAGATCTAGACATCCATGTCAAAACTTCTGAAATTCTGTGGGAGGGGCAGAAATGAAAGTGGACATGTGTAAATGCTTTGTAAAATAGACATGTCTCCGCCCGCAAAAGATAAATGCGTCCATGGCGATGTGAAGAGAATGGAGACGTGCAAAATAAGGGTCTAACTTGGACAGAGAACTGACAAAGGTCTTAAATTAAAGCATGATTGCTTACACTAGCCCTATAGCTGGTGTAAAGACCATGACTTTATTTACAAGTACACCTGTAATCATATTTTATGATCAATGAGCTTACTTGCTCATTCCACCAACGCTCCATCAAAACTCCATCCCATGCATGCCCACAGTGAATGTACCTACCATCCAATCAATACATGTATTTTTACACTGGTCGATATTTTATAAGAGATCATTTACGTATATTTTATTTTATTTAAGTGGTTTACATAGCACTAAGGAGAATTGTAAGAACAAGTGATTATGGGGGCGGAGCCTGATGTCCAGCGGGATGGTCGCATAACGCTGAGGCTCCCGAGAGGCCTACTCAGAATCCTGAATTAACACCGTACATACTTGGAACTTCTACTCTGATCTTGCCGGGGCACATTGGTGAGATGGCGGGGACCAAACCCACGCGCCTGGAATTTGGATCTCCAGCGGCTTCTCACGGCAAACGTTCCAAAACTGAACCCCCGTCCCCGCAGAAGGGGCTGGCCTTACGCGAGGGCCCCGAAATGCAGCAGGAAATCCTCGCAGAGATTAGAGGGGTCAAAAACCTCGTGCAGTCAAACGGTGAAGCACTCCGAGCGCTGCGGGAAGATCTTGGTGTGCTGCAAAGCAAGCTAGAAGGGCTTTCTTCGCGTCAGGACAAAATGGAGAGCATATTGGACTCCCATGCGGCCCGGTTGTCCAAACTCGACAAAGTTGAACGTCAGGTGCGGGCCTTGCAGAAAGAAGTGGAAGATGGCAATAATAGAGCGCGCCGCAACAACATACGACTCGTGGGCATACCGGAGGGAGCGGAATCGGGAGACATGAAAGAGTTTTTATGCAAAATCCTCCCTTCCCTGCTCCAAATCACCTTTACCAAAGATTTGGAGATCGATCGCGCTCATCGTGTACCTACAAACATAACGCTCAACAGGAAGACCCCGCGGCCTATCATTTTTCGACTTTTGAGATATCAACACGTGGAGCAAATTCTAAGTGCCTCTCGGGCAAAGGGCCATATGGAGTTTGAGAGCCACAAGATCTCCTTCTATCCTGACTTGGCTAAACCCACGGTCGACCGCCGAAAGCGCTTTCTGGAATTCCGGCCGAGGCTTCAACAACTACAAGCACGCTATGGCCTGATGTACCCGGCCAAGCTCCGAGTCACGCTTCACAATCAGACAAGAACATTTGAGGACCCTGATCTACTAGCGGAGTTTTTGGATTCCAAAGAAGCCGACTTGATGCGCTGACTTCCAGAATATTCCTGCAAGTATTCTCATATCCGCTGTACCTGCCATATTGGATCTGCCGCAGCCCAGCAAAGAGTCTGGCGAGGGCAGTTTGTTTGCCTTACTTTTGATGATATCTGTGACCCGACTCCATCTACCCACAGTAGCCTCGATGAGTATCAGAGACAGTGTTAATTATGGACTCTGGTGTTTCTTTTCTGTTTTTTTCATGTCTTTCTATTTCCTCTCTAGGGCCTCCTCCCGCAGACATATGGTCGCCATATTCTTTGGGGGTTTTGCTTCTTCTCTAAGATACTTTGGTACATACTTTTCAATATGGGGTGTATTAGCCAGCATACTCGGTGATTATGTCATTGTTGCACAGATTCTGATTATGTTGTATGTTTTCAAGCGCCCTTACCTAAAATGTCTATTACCGATTGATGGCACCATGTAAGATTTTCTCATTGAACGTAAAAGGAATCAATAATCCGATAAAACGGAAGAAAATCCTAAGCTACCTAAGTCAGGAAGCTGCGGATCTGATTTTTCTCCAAGAAACGCATTTAAATTCGAAGGAAACTCTTAAACTCAATATTAAACCTTACATGGTGACCGCCTATTCCCCAGCCGTTTCTAAGAAATGTGGGGTTGCCATACTGGTTAGGAAATCTTTGCATGCTATTATTATTGCGACTAGCTCAGATACAGAAGGTAGATGGTCCAGAGTTAATCATGCCGCCCTCTGCCCCTACTGAGGACGGGCTATTAGAGATAGTTCACTCTATTAGTAGTACACATGGGGTAGCCTCTAACTTTTATAAAATATTATGTCAGGGTACAGACACGGCCACTTTTAGAGCCCAACAAGCCTGGGAGCGCGAACTGCAAACCACTTTAACCCCTGTGCAATGGAGCGTTTTCTGGAGCAAAGTAGTGCGGGTTTCCCGGTCTGCCTCTGTTACCCAAACTCTCTTCTTTTTTGCACACAGATGCTTTTATACCCCAGAAAAAATAGCCAAATGGAACACAACTGCTAGGGACCAGTGTTGGTCTTGCCATACTGCTGTGGGAACCTTCGCTCATGTTATTTATGAATGTCCTCAACTACAGGTTTATCGGGGGCGGGTTTGGGGTTGTATTCAATCTATCTTACACCTTCACGAACCTCTCTCTTGGAAGATCGTGGGACTCCGCTCTGTGGCGGAGGTCCCCTCTCTTCCTAAGAAGGGTCGCTTTCTCCTTGATTTCATGCTGGGTATAGCCATATGCTTAATCACGAGGAATTGGAAGGATAGCTCTCGACTTACTGTCAATGAATGGTGGAACCTCGTCTGCTTATATAGTAAATATGAGCAGATACCTCGGAGAGCTATTCCCCATGCCCAAACTCACTCTCGCTTGTCTAAATGGCAGATGCTTAATGATTATGTACAATCTGCTCATTGCTCCAACATGCCTGTATAATGTGCACTCATCATGTTTCAGATCACCATTAGGTTTTGTAACACAATAATGTAAGTACACGCCCGCTTCGGGAATGCTTAGTTTTCTAGAGAAGAAGCAGGGGGGAGGGGGGTGGCAGGGGTTTACTTTGGTGTATGTATTACACTTTATGTATCTGTCTTTTAGCTGTATGTCTTCCTTTTCCTTTGTTGTTATAAAACGAAAATAAAGAATTAAAAAAAAAAAAAGAACAAGTGATTATACCGATAACCCTATTTACATATAACTATTTACAGGTAATCATGAATATATGGTTGAGTTTGGAATAATATATAAAGAACTCTTCACTATACTTATTTAGAGAGGGCATTGACTCAGAAAGGATTAAAGTTTTGCAGGAAACAAAATCTGCTGTAGAATCTATATGGATTGAAATTCCATATAAAAGGGGGAAGGCAATGGCAGTGGGGGTGTACTATCGAGCACCTGGCCAGAATGACCAAATGGATGATGAAATGCTCAAAGAAATCAAGGAAGCTAACAAAAGTTACAGCGCAGTAATAATAATGGGTGATTTCAATTACCCCGGTATCGACTGGGTCAATGTCACGTCAGGACATGCTAGGGAGATAAAGTTCCTAGATGAAATAAATGACTGCTTCTTGGAGCAGCTGGTTCATGAACCGACCAGAGGGGAAGCCATATTAGACCTAGTCCTTAGTGGAACACCAGATCTAGTGCAAGAGATAAGGGTGTTGGGGCCACTTGGCAATAGTGATCATAGCATGATCGCCTTTGATTTAATTAGTGGAGGAGGGATAGTAAGGAAATCCACAGTACTACCTTTTAACTTTCAAAAGGGAGACAATGATAAAATGAGGAAAACAGGGGGGCGGAGCCAGCTACCGAGGGAGATGGCTGCTTAGCCCGATAGCTCCCTGCTGAATCCATTCTAAATCCTGTCTCCCCGCCTCCTTTCCTACTTATTTTTACTTTTATTTCCCTCTCATATTTGGCTTATTGCTTTATGGACATGGCGGTCAGCAAGCAAACCCGGCTTGAATTTGGGGCAGGCTCGAATCCTGAAGTGAAAAGGTCGAAGCCCGACCCTCCATCCCCTCTCAAAATGGCGTCTACCCGAGAAAATGCGGAGAGCCTACAAGAACTCCTGAAAGAGATCAGGGCAGTTCGCGAGATGGTTGCCACAAACGGTGAGACACTGGCTGGAGTTCAAACGGACTTACTCGAACTAAAGGCGTTGAAAGACCAACTCTTGGTGATTGCGCCTCGAATAGACGCATTAGAGAACCGTGTGGCAGCGCACGATGAGAAGCTGAAGGTGGTGACAAAGCATGGCAAACGTATTGAGGCCCTAGAGCGGAGCCTGGAAGACCTCAACAACCGCACCCGCAGAAATAATATCCGAGTGCTCGGTATACCGGAAAGCGCAGAGGGCGTTAACACGGTGGCTTTTATGGAAAAACTGATTCCCAACTTACTGCGTCTAAATTTCAACCCAGGGTTTGAAATCGATAGAGCCCACAGGGTTCCCTTTCAACCGAGCCCTAATTCAAGCCAACCGAGGCCTATTATTATTCGTGCGCTTCGCTACTCTCAAGTAGTTCAGATCATGGCTGCGGCGAAGGCTGGCGCCCCGGTAAAATTTGAAGGTCACGCTGTGGCTTTCTTTCCGGACTTTCATAAATCTACGGTCGAAAGGCGCAAGCAATTTCTCGCTCTCCGCCCACGTCTTCAAAAACTTCAAGCCAGATATGGACTTTTCTTTCCCGCGCGGATGCGGGTCACATTGTTCAACCAGACCAGGTCTTTTGAAGATCCCTCGGCTCTTCAGTCCTTTTTGGAGGAAAAAGAAGCTGAAGTGATGCGCTGAATCATCCCGGGACTAGCTACTTGCAGGATTTTCAGCGCTCTCGCCTCAGCCATCTTGGTGTTGTCAGTGGTATGCCAGGACTACTGGTTGGCTATCTGGATGCTCTGTTGGGAACTATCGTTTTGCAATTAAGATTATTGTTTGTTCTGTTCGTATAACTGCAATAGCCATAAATGTTATGTCCCTCTGAAGAACCGGGGGCTATCTACCCTTTTGCTTTCTTTTCAGCCTTTCTTCTCTTCTCTTCCTTCCTCTCCCTCTCTCCCCCTTTCTCTCTTGGGCCCCTTCTCCCGCTCCCGCCTTTACTCCCTGTGTAGTGACCTTCATTTATTCCTAAATATGTTTTTTTTGTTTTTTTACCCTGTTACTCGATGTATGTGCTGGGGGGCATGATTTTGGGAAGTTCTGTAGATATGTTTATTTACAGATCTGCTGGCGCGTGTGCCTTAGGGCCTGGCAGATAATTGCCCCAGGGGGGCCTTATATTTAATTTCTATTTAATTTCTTTCTTTTATCTTCCCGTTCATGTACCTATTCGAGGGGTCAGAGTTTGTGCTATGGGTACAGTAAATGAGATCTGTCATAGATGCCTGGCCCCTTTGATGTTACGTTTTTTTGAAAGGATTTCGATGTGGATGTCTGTCTGTGCAGGGGAGTGGGGGTGGGGGGGCGGGGGGGAGGTTGTGGGGGGGGGCGGAGGGGGGGAAGAGGGAAACACATATAACTAAACAAATTAAACTAAATACTACGAATGAAAATGGGGGAATAATTCTCTCTCTGTTTGGGTAGCATGGGAGGGAGGGGGGGGTTTCTTGTTATTATTTTCTTTTTTCAGCGCAAAGGGGGTGGGGTTGGGTGGTTGTGTTTTCTCCCCAGTATTGGCTCACCCGATTGTGTTCCCCTGGAGGAAGGGGTTCGGCACCTGGGTGCTTTTCTTTTTACTTTTGGGGTTAAAAGGGGGTTTAGGAAGTCTCCATGTAAGGGGTTTTGTTACAAGTCAGAAGTTGGATTCATTACAGGTTATACACTTGGCGCTATCCTGCTTATCATGTCAATAAAGATCAGCGCTGGGCTGTCTCCATGTGAGGGGGTTTGTTATAAGCCAGAATCTGGATTCATTATAGGCTATGCACTTGCCGCTATTCTGCTTATCATGTTGATGAATATTAGTGATGGGAACACTTAATGTTTTATCTCTGAACGTGAAGGGCATCAATAACCCTATGAAACGGAAAAAAATTCTCCTTTATTGCAGAAAGAAGAGAGCTGATGTCATCCTGCTACAGGAGACCCGCCTGAGTCTTGGAGAAGCGCAAAAGATGGGCGGGGGACATTTTACCTTAGTAGGGGTTGCAGAGGCCTGCCAAAAAAGAAATGGGGTGATTATCCTGGTCCGGAAAGCATTGCAGCCTGTAATCGAGATGACTCGGGCTGACCCGGGAGGGCGATGGGTAAAAGTCCGTCTCCGTATCGGGAGCCGGACCTTTGGTTTCATGAATATCTATGGTCCGAATGTGGATGATGTGTCCTTCTTTCATAGGCTTGCTGAGGAGGCACAAGAGCTGATACACTGTGATCTTGTTATAGGAGGAGACTTTAACCTAGTGATGGACCCTCTATTAGACCGCCAGCCGTATCGATCCCTCCGGCCTAGTCGGGCTAGTTTGGCGATGCAGGGGATGGTTCAGGCGTTGAACTTGGTAGATATCTGGCGGCTCCTGCATCCTTCGCAGAAGGAGTTTACCTTCTACTCTCCCCCACATGGGTCACACTCGAGGATTGATTTCTTTCTTATTTCACAGACGTTGGTTTCTCAGGTATTAGACGCACAAATTGGGGCCTGTACCGTCTCGGACCATGCGGATATCTCGTTATCCATAGGGTTATTCTCTGATTCAGTGAGGAGGGCTGGGTGGTTTTTCAAAGGACTCTGTTGACAGATTCGGCTTTTTGTGACTATATGAGGGGAGCAATAAAGGAATATTTCTCGGTGAATCTCCCGGAGGCTACAGCTGGGTGGGCATGGTGGGAGGCTTTTAAGGCCTCCCTGCGGGCCAAAATCACTAGTTTTTCTATAGGGGCTGCGCGGCAAAAGAAGCTCTTGCTGACAGAACTTGAGATGCACATTCAGGCGGGGGAGAGGCTCTTAAGAGCACGCTCGGAGCCTTGTATCTTATTGCGCCTGCAAAAATTACGATACCAATATAATAATATTCTCAGTGAGGAAGCTGAGAAGCTCTCTCACACATGGAAAGCCAAGTACTATGGGGAACAAAACAAGGCTGGCAGGTCGCTGGCCATGACTCTGAAACCTAGAGCTGAGCGGACTAAGATTGCTGCCGTTTTTTCCAGAGATCAGCAACTGCTCACCCAGACCCCTGAGATAGCAGAGGCGTTTAGAGCCTTCTATGCAGGATTGTACTCCTCCGAGGGTGGGGACAACAGAGAAGAGAGCGAGGCCTTTTTGGGCCCTATAGTGCACCCTACCCTCTCACTGCAACAAGTGTCTGAGTTGGATGCCCCGTTGTCCTTGGGTGAACTCCGGGTGGCTTTAAAATCGGCTAAGAAATTGAAAGCAGCAGGCCCAGATGGGATACCCATTGAGTTTTACCAAACGTTCCAGGAGGAGCTCCTACCATTCGTTCTTAAATACTATCAGCTTTTGTACGCGCAGACTCCTATGGTGGGTGGTTTTAACGAGGCCACCGTAGTTGTCTTAGAGAAACCAGGGAGGGACCCCCTTAAGGTGGAAAATTATCGACCAATTTCGCTGTTAAATGCCGATTACAAGCTCTTCGCTACTGTTCTTGCGAGTCGTTTGTCAAAGGTCTCGTCAGATCTGATTCATCCCGATCAATGTGGATTCATGCCTGGTAGGGCGACATCGGATAATGCACGTCTGTTGTTAAATCTGCTGGCTGTCTCGGAACAGCTCCCTACTCCCATGGTCGGGATTTCCTTGGACGCTGAAAAGGCCTTTGACAGACTTGAATGGGCGTTCCTGTTGAAAGTCTTGAGGTGGTTTGGTTTCGGGGAAGGGTTTATCAGCTCGATCCAGGTCCTGTATGCCACTCCTCAGGCTCGCATAGTGGTAGACGGTCAGCTGTCTGCTCCCTTCTCACTTTATCGTGGGACCAGGCAAGGCTGCCCGCTGTCGCCGATTCTGTTCAACTTAGCGTTGGAGCCTTTGGGACTTTTAATCAGACAATCGGAGAGAATCTGTGGTATCAGGTTGGGAGACTTACAGATCAAAGTATCAGCCTACGCCGACGACTTGTTGCTTTTCTTACGCCCGTACTCCCTGGAGGAGATACTCCAGGTCATTAATAGATACTCACAGGTCTCTGGGTATAAGATTAACTGGAATAAGTCCGTGGCGTTCCCTATGAACAGGGCTACCTTTTCGAAGGATATTGCTAATTTCCCCTTTGTCTGGGAAGGGAAGGCGATTAAGTATCTTGGGGTTCGATTCTGTGATTCCATTGAGGAGACTATCTCACTCAATTGTAGGCATGTCGGGGAGATGATCCGGTCCTTCTCTGCAAAATGGTCCCCTTTGCATTTATCTTGGTGGGGCCGCTTGGAGTCTATCAAGATGACTCTAGTCCCGAAGATAAACTACATTCTTGAGATGTTGCCGCTCTCCTTCCCGTGGAGAGTTTACAAAGAGTGGGAGAGGTTGTTCACGGCCTTCCTGTGGCTCGGAAAGCCCTCTAGAATTGCGGTTAGGAAGCTTAAAGCGTCCAAGGCCAATGGTGGGGTTAATTTTCCCCGACTTTCGTAGGTATCACCTAGCCTTCCTGCTTAAGCAGGGGGCACTATGGTGCCCCAGGCAGAGCGGGGGCTCGGCGCCGGTATGGGTAGAGGTAGAGAAGCGCCTGGTAGACCCGATCCCATTACATTTACTGATTGGCATGCAGTGCAAGGCTTCCTCCGCAGCCCTTGCCGTGGTCAGGGCCACGCAAGCAGCTTTTCATTCTCTGGCGAGAGTCATGAGTCCTGTTTCCTCTGTGTCCCTCTCGTTGCCACTTTGGTATAACCCTCTGTTTAAGATTGGACATAAGACTTTTGGCTGGCGGCACTGGTAGACGCAAGGTATCTGGACTGTAGGTTAATTGCTCCGGGACGGGGCTTGGAAACCCTGGGCACGGCTGAAGCAGGAATTCTCGCTACCAGCGGTTTGTTTTTTCCAGTGGCTTCAATTAGTCAGCTGTCTTTCAGCAGCGGGGGTGACTAATCCGGCGGTATCTCAGGCCTGGGGTGTGCAGGAGTTGGCCCTTACGTACTCCTGTAAACCCGGCGCTGCGTCTAAATTTTATGCCTACTTGGGAGAGGAGGATACAGCCCTAATTGGCAGTCACAGAGGCTGGGAGGTAGATTTAGGTGTCCCTGTCTCCTCCCGTGTTTGGCTGCGCTTATGCTCCAAGGTCACTAGGGTCTCTAGAGCTGCAGCTATGACTCAATCCTTATTCTTCTTGCTACACCGTGCATTTATTACGCCCGCTCGGCTTGCTCGCTGGCAGGCGGGAGCGGGTAATCTATGTTGGTCCTGCAACCTTAGCCCTGGTACTTATAAGCATATGTTCTTTGATTGCCTTCACGTTCAATCTTTCTGGATCTTTTTTTTTTTTTTTAATTCTTTATTTTCGTTTTGCAACAACAAAGGAAAGGAAGACATACAACTAAGAGACAAATACATACATGTAATGTGATACATACACCAAAGCAAACCCCCACCACCCCCCTCCCCCCTGCTTCTTCTCTAGAAACTAAAACATTCTCGAAACGGACGTGTACTGACATTATTGTGTTACAAAACCTTCCAGCGGTCTGAAACATTATTATGTTACAAAACTTTACAGCGATCTGAGACATGATGAGTGTACATTAAACAGACATGTCGAAGCAATAAGCAGATGGTACATGATCATTGAGCATCTGCCATTTAGACAAACAAGAATGAAATTGGGTATGGAAAATAGCCCTCCAAGATATCTGCTCATAGTTACTATATAAGCAGACAAGGTTCCACTATTCATTGACAACAAGTCGAGAGCTATCCCTCCAAGTCCCCGTGATCAAACACATGGCTATACCCAGCATAAAATCAGGAGAAAACAACCCTTCTTAGGAAGAGAGGGGACCCCCGCAACTGAGCGGAGTCCCACAGTCGTCCGAGAAAGAGGCTCGTGAAGGTGCAAGATAAAGGAAATACGACCCCAGACCCGCCCCTAGTAAATCTGTAGTTAAGGACATTTACAAGAACATGAACGAAGGTTCCCACATCAGTATAGCGAGACCTGCACGGGCCCCTGGCAATTGTGTTCCATTTGACTATTTTCTGGAATATGAGAACATCTTTGTGCAAAAGGACAAGAGTTGAGTTTGGATAGCTGAAGCAGATCGGGAAACCCGCATTATGTTGCTCCAGAAACGCTCCAATGCACAGGGGTTAAAGTGGTTTGCGGTTAGCAAGCCCAGGCTGGTTGGATTCTACAAGTGACAGTATCTGTACCCTGACATAATAGGTTATAAAAGGTAAAGGCTGCTCCATGTGTACTACTAATAGAGTGAATTAGTTCTAAGAGCCCATCCTTAGTAGGGACAGAGGACGGCATGATTGGAGCACTTTTGAGGCAGCATGTAAGCTGCATCAATTGAAAATAATGTTTCGCTAGGAACGCAAATCCCCTGTATAGATCAGAAAAGGTTTTCCAAACGAGCTGCAGAAAGATCTGTTGGGGTGTCCTGATCCCCCTGGAGGACCAGGGTCTGGAAATAGTCATACATGGCTGCTCAAATTTCAAACCGAAACTCTGGCTGAGTTAATAGGGCTCTATCAAAGAGCCAGGCCCCCGGATTCCCTTGAAGTGCAGTAGTATGGTAGTGAAAAGGAATAGCAGCATGATCTGAAATATACGAGGAGTGAATCTTTACAGCGTCCACCTGGGGAGCTAACAATGTTGATATTAGAAAGAAATCTATGCGAAGCTGGAATTTGTGAAGGGAAGAGAAGAAGGTAAAGTCTAGCTCATTGGGGTGTAGTAGCCTCCGTAGGTCGATTAGAACAATATCTTTGATCATAGAGGTAAGCGCGATATGACTCTTGGGGGGACCACTTATCCTGGACGACTATTTGTCAATCAGAGGATCAAGACTGAATGGAAACCCCCCCACTATCAATGAAGAATTAGCAGAGGCCTGCGCAGCCTGAGCAGTAATCGCAACAGGACAGGGTCATCCAAATTAGGAGCATGAAGGCATATACATGTAATTTTAAAGTTACCCATCTTGAGGTGAACGCTGGGCTATCTACCCGCTGTGTCTAAGCAAATCGCTACAATAGTAGCATGCAGAGATTTCCTATCCAATATAGCAACCCCACATTTCTTAGAAGCAGCTGGGGAGTAGGCGGCCACCATGTAAGGTTTAGTATTGAAGTGGAAAGTTTCCTTCGAATTGAAATGTGTTTCTTGGAGGAAAATCAGGTCCGCAGCCTCATGATTTAGATAGCTTAGGAGTTTCCTCCGTTTTATCGGATTATTGATTCCTTGTACGTTCAATGAAAAAATCTTACATGGTGCCATCAGTCGATACTAGACATTTTAGGTAAAAGCGCTTGAAAACTTACAACATAATCAGAATCTGTACACTAATGACATAAGCACCAAATATGCTGGCCAATACACCATATTGAAAAGTATGTACCAAAGTAACTTAGAGAAGAAGCAAACCCCCAATGAATATGGCGACCAGATGTCTGCGGGAGGAGGCCCTAGAGAGGAGATAAGACATAATAAAAGAAAAGAAACACCAGAGTCCATAAGAAACACTGTCTCTGATATTCGTCGAGGCTACAATGGGTAGATGGAGTCGGGTCCCAGATATCTTCAAAATAAGGCGACAGACCTCCTTCGATAAACTCTTCGCTGAGCCGCGGTAAATCCAATATGGCAGGCACAGCGGATATGAGAGTACTGGCAGGAATATTCTGGAAATCAGCGCATCAAGTCAGCTTCTTTAGAGTCCAAAAACTCCGCTAGTAGCTCAGGGTCCTCAAATGTTCTTGTCTGATTGTGAAGCGTGACTCGGAGCTTGGCCGGGTACAGCAGACCATAGCGTGCTTGTAATTGTTGAAGCCTCGGCCGAAATTCCAGAAAGCGCTTTCGGCGGTCGACCGTGGGTTTAGCCAAGTCAGGATAGAAGGAGACCTTGTGGCTCTCAAACTCCATATGGCCCTTTGCCCGGGAGGCACTGAGAATTTGTTCCACATGTTGATATCTCAAAAGTCGAAAGATGATAGGCCGCGGGGTCTTCCTGTTGAGCGTTATGATTGTGGGTACACGATGAGCACGATCGATCTCCAATTCTTTGGTGAAGGTGATTTGGAGCAAGGAAGGGAGGATTTTACTTAAAAACTCCTTCATGTCACCCAATTCCGCTCCCTCCGGTAGGCCCACGAGGCGCAGGTTGTTGCGGCGCGCTCTATTGTTGCCATCTTCCACTTCTTTCTGCAAAGCCCGCACCTGACGTTCAACTTTGTCGAGTTTGGACAGCCGGACCGCATGGGAGTCTAATATATTCTCCATTTTGTCCTGACGCGAAGAGAGCCCCTCTAGCCTGCCTTGCAGTACACCAAGATCTTCCCTCAGCGCTCGAAGTGCTTCACCGTTTGACTGCACGAGGTCCTTAACCCCTCTAATTTCTGCGAGGATTTCCTGCTGCATTTCGGGGCCCTCGCGCAAAGCCAGCCCCTTCTGCGGGGACGGGGGTTCAGTTTTGGAGCGTTTACCGTGAGAAGCCGCTGAAGAGCCAAATACCAGGCGCGTGGGTTTGGTCCCCGCCATCTCACCAATGTGCCCCGGCAAGATCAGAGCAGAAAGTCAAGTTTGTCCGGTGTTAATTCAGGATTCTGAGTAGGCCTCTCGGGAGCCTCAGCATTATGCGACCATCCCGCTGGACATCAGGCTCCGCCCCCCCAATCTTTCTGGATCTTAGTTTGGGAGAGGGTACAGAAGATCTTGTGCTTTCGGGCTCCCCTTACTTGGCAGGTGGTGATCTTGCGGTCTTCTCTGAGCGACCTTCCGGACATGAAAGGAAAGCATTTCTTGCTGGACTTTCTAGTCGCCATAGCTCTGAAGCTTATTCTGGTATGCTGGAAGGACTCAAGCAAGCTGGATATTCACCAGTGGTGGAGCATGGTATGTCTGTATGCCAGCTATGAGAAGGCGCAGGATTACTTTAGCAATTCTCGGAGGGGGGGGGAGCGCCATGGGGCAGGTTTCTTCCTCGGATAAGTGGTCGTGGTTGGATAGATATACTGCGACTGCTAGATTGAGGCCCTAACTATCCAGGGGAGCTTGCTGGACTTTTGTACCTTGTCCTTCTTTTTTATTCTGTTCCTCTTTCCTTTGTGCAGGCTCGGGCCTTCCTGTCCAAATGTGCATGAATTCTTACTGCTGACTCACATGGAGACGGGGTGGTAGGGGTGGGGGGTTGGGAGGGCTGGGTTTTTTATTCACTCTTTTGTTGTAATTGCTGTGTGGTTTTTTATCTTTGTTGTAATTGCTGTATGGATGTTTTCTTTGTGTGTCAAAAGTTAAATAAATAATTTAAAAAAAAAAAAATGAGGAAAACAGTTAAGAAAAAACTAAAAGGAGCAGTTGCGAAGGTTAAAGACGTACATCAAGCTTGGGTGTTGTTGAAAAATACTATCTTGGAAGCCCAGACCAGCTGTATTCCACGCTTTAAGAAAAGTGGAAGGAAGTCCAAAAAACTGCCAGCATGGTTTAAAGGTGAGGTTAGAGAGGCTGTTGTTGCCAAAAAAGCATCTTTCAGGAAATGGAAAAAAGAGCCAAACGACGAAACCTGGAAACAGCACAAGCACTGGCAAGTCAAATGCAAGGCATTGATAAGGCAGGCAAAGAGAGAATTTGAGAAGAAGCTTGCTGCGGAAGCAAAAACGCAAAATACAGACCTTTTCAAGTACATTCGTAGCAAAAAACCTGTGAGAGAGTCAGTTGGTCCATTAGATGATAAAGGGGTTAAAGGAGCACTAAGAGGCGACAAGGCGATAGCGGAGAGACTGAATGAATTCTTTGCTTCGGTCTTTACTGAGGAAGATGTAGGGATGTTACCCATGATTGAAGTGGTATTTAAAGGTGCAGAAGAATTGAAGGAAATATCGATACATCGGGAAGATGTCTTACAACTATTAGATAAACTGAAGAGTAGCAAATCACCTGGGCCGGATGGTATACATCCAAGGGTGTTGAAGGAACTGAAATATGAGATTGCAGAACTGCTATCAGTAATCTGTGAACTATCATTAAAATCATCTCTAATACCTGAAGTTTGGAGGATCGCCAATGTAACACCAATTTTTAAAAAGGGTTCCAGGGGTGATCCGGGAACATAAGAACATAAGAACATAAGACATGCCATACTGGGTCAGACCGAGGTCCATCAAGCCCAGTATTCTGTTTCCAACAGTGGCCAATCTAGGTCATATGTACCTAGCAGTTTCCCCAAGAGACACAAGTTCCACAATGCTTGTACTGGGTCAAGCATTGATATCCTGGGTCCCTTTTTAATAGTGGTTTATGGACCTTTCCTCCAGGAACTTGTCCAAACCTTTTTTAAAGCCAACTATACTAACAGCACTTACTACATCCTCCGGTAACAGATTCCAGAGTTTGATTACACATTGAGTGAAAAAATATTTTCTCTTATTTGTCTTAAATAGTTTACCCTGTAGCTTCATTACATGTCCCCTAGTCTTCCTATATTCTGATAGCGTAAACAATTGATCCACGTTTATCCGTTCCACTCCATTCATTAATTTATAGACCTCTATCATATCTCCCCTCAGCCGTCTCTTTTCCAGGTTAAAGAGCCCTAACCTTTTTAGCCTCTCTTCATAGGAGTAGCCTTCCATCCCCTTCACCAATTTGGTTGCTCTTCTCTGTACTTTTTCTAATAACACTATGTCCTTTTTAAGATACGGTGACCAGAATTGCACACAATATTCAAGGTGCGGTCATGCCATGGAGCGATACAGAGGCATTATAATATCCTTTGTTTTATTCTCCATCCCTTTCCTTATGATACCTAGCATTCTATTTGCTTTCTTGGCCACCGCTGCACACTGGGTGGAGGGTTTTAACATGTTATCCACGATGACTCCTAAATCTTTTTCCTGGGTGGTGGTTTCTAATGTGGAGCCTTGCATCGCGTAACTATAGTGTGGGTTGTTCTTTCCTAGGTGCATAACTTTGCACTTGTCCACATTAAATTTCATCTGCCATTTGGATGCCCAGTCTTCCAATTTATCCAGATCCTCCTGCAGTTTTCCACAATCCACTTGGGTTTTAACAACTTTAAATAGTTTTGTGTCATCTGCAAATCTGATAACCTCAGTAGTTATTCCCTCTTCCAGGTTATTCATGAATATGTCAAAAAGTAGCGGACCCAGCACAGATCCCTGGGGTACTCCACTATTCACCTTTTTCCAATGGGAATATTGGCCATTTAGCCCTACCCTCTGCTTTCTATCTTTTAACCAGTTCCCGATCCACAATAGTACACTGCCTCCTATCCCATGACTTTTTAGCTTCACCAAAAGTCTCTGATGGGGGACCTTGTCAAAAGCTTTCTGAAAGTCCAGATACACCATATCAACCGACTCACCTTTGTCCACCTGTTTATGCACACCTTCAAAAAAACATATCAGATTAGTAAGACAAGATCTTCCTTGTCTAAAGCCATGTTGGCTGTCTCCCATTAGGCCATGACTATCTACATGCTGTTTAATTTTGTTCTTTATGATGGTTTCTACCATTTTCCCTGGTACTGACGTCAGGCTCACCGGTCTGTAATTTCCCGGGTCACCCCTGGAACCCTTTTTAAAAATTGGTGTTACGTTGGCGACACTCCAATCTTCAGGTATTACAGATGATTTTAATGAAAGTTCACAGATTACCAATAGCAGGTCTGCAATCTCATATTTCAGTTCTTTCAACACTCTGGGATGTATACCATCCAGTCCAGGTGATTTGCTACTATTCAGTTTATCAAATAGTTGTAATATATCTTCCCGGTGTAGCGATATTTCTCTCAATTCCTCTGCAGTATCACCTTTAAATACCACTTCAGTCTTGGGTAACATCCCTACATCTTCCTCAGAAAAAACCGAAGCAAAGAATTCATTCAGTCTCTCCGCTATAGCCTTGTCTCCTCTTACTGCCCCTTTTACCCCTCTATCATCTAATGGTCCAATTGACTCTCTCACAGGCCTTTTGCTACGAATGTACTTGAAAAAGTCTTTATTTCGTGTTTTTGCTTCCGTAGCAAGTTTCTTCTCAAATTCCCGCTTTGCCTGCCTTATCAATGCTTTGCATTTAACTTGCCAGTGCTTGTGCTGTTTCCAGTTTTCATCATTTGGCTCTTTTTTCCATTTTCTGAAGGTTGCTTTTTTGGCAGTAACAGCCTCTCTGACCTCACCTTTAAACCATGCTGGCAGTTTTTTGGACTTTCTTCCACTTTTCTTAATGCGTGGAATACAGCTGGTCTGGGTCTTCGAGGATAGTATTTTTAAATAACACCCAAGCTTGCTGTAAGTCTTTAACCTTTGGAACCGCTCCTTTTAGTTTTTTCCTAACTATATTCCTCATTCTATCATAGTCTCCCTTTCGAAAGTTAAAAGGTAGTACTGTGGATTCCTTTACTATCTGTCCTCCACTAATTAAATCAAACATGATCATACTATGATCACTATTGCCAAGTGGTCCCAACACCCTTATTTCTTGCACCAGATCTGGCGTTCCACTAAGGACTAGGTCCAGTATGGCTTCCCCTCTGGTCGGTTCATGAACCAGCTGCTCCAAGAAGCAGTCATTTATTTCATCTAGAAACTTTATCTCTTTAGATTGTCCTGCTGTGACACTGACCCAGTCGATACCGGGGTAATTGAAATCACCCATTATTACTACTCTGTTGTGACTTTTGTTAGCTTCCTTGATTTCTTTGAGCATTTCATCATCCATTTGTTCATTCTGGCCAGGCGGTCGATAGTATACTCCCACTGCCATCACCTTCCCCTTCATAAATGGAATTTCAATCCATAGAGATTCTACAGCAAAGTTTGTTCCCTGCAAAACTTTAATCCTTTCTGACTCAATGCCCTCTCTAACATAGAGCGCAACCCCTCCACCAATTTGATCAGCTCTATCATTACAATATTGTTTGTATCCAGGTATCACAGTGTCCCACTGGTTATCGTCCTTCCACCATGTCTCTGAGAGTGCAATCATATCTAACCTCTCATTTAGTGCTATATATTCTAACTCTCCCATCTTATTGTTTAGACTTCTAGCATTGGCATACAAGCATTTTAGAGACTGTATTTTATTAATATTAATCTGGCTATTGGTAGGCATGGGTAATTTGGAATCTTTATGCTCTGTCTGCCCCTTACTCAAGGGCATTTGGGCTACTATACTCCCTTTTGGAACCTCACTGCTTTTGGTAGTATCCTTCAAGGATACCTTCGTCCGAACCATGCGCTCCTGGGTGACTGTCGGCTTTCCCCTATTTTCTAGTTTAAAAGCTTCTCTATCTCTTTTTTAAAGGTTAATGCCAGCAGTCTGGTCCCATCCTGATTAAGGTGAAGCCCATCCCTTCGGAAGAGCCCCCCCTTTCCCCAGAATGTTCCCCAGTTCCTAACAAATCCAAAACCCTCATCCTTGCACCATTGTCTCATCCATGCATTGAGACTCCGGAGCTCTGCCTGTCTTTTGGGTCCTGCACGTGGAACAGGAAGCATTTCGGAGAATGCTATCCTGGAAGTTCTGGATTTCAACTTCCTACCTAAAAGCTTAAATTTAGCCTCCAGAGCTTCCCTACCACATTTTCCTATGTCATTGGTACCAACATGTACCAAGACAGCAGACTCCTCCCCAGCACTATCTATGATCCTATCTAGGCGGTGCGTGAGGTCCGCTACCTTCGCACCAGGCAGGCATGTTACCAGGCAATCCTCACGTCCACCAGCCACCCAGCTATCTACATTCCTAATGATTGAATCACCAACTATAACAGCTGTCCTGACCCTCCCCTCATGGGGACATGGCCATGGAGAAACGTCCTCGGTGCGAGAGGGTTTTACATCACCTGGAGGACAGGTCCTAGTTACAGGATCATTTCCTGCCACACCAGGGTGATGCTCTCCTGACACGTGACCTCTCTCCTCCATGGCAACAGGGATGCTGCCAGACTGGAGGTGGAACTTCAGGACTATATCCCTGTAGGTCTCATCTATGTACTTCTCTGTCTTTCTTATGTCTTCCAGGTCTGCTACTCTAGCCTCTAGAGAATGGGCTCGTTCCCTGAGAGCAAAGAGCTCCTTGCACTTAGTGCAGATGTAAGACCTCTCACCAACTGGGAGAAAATCATACATGTGACACTCAATGCAAAAGACCGGAGAACCCCCATCTCGTTGCTGGACTTCTGTCTGCATCTTAGTTTAAAGCTTGTGTTTAGGTCTTTTAAATTCTGTATATAATAAGGATTGGTGTAGATGCCTATACTAATAAAAGTGTATCTAATACCCCTAATACACCTTGTGAACCTGAAGCTTAATTAATTAATCTCAGGTCCTCCGTGTATGACTGATTTGGATAAAGAGCTGCACCTGAGAGCAGCCCCTTTCCTCTAAGATGTGCAAGTACCTATAAAACTACAATTACCCCAGGGGTGGGTGGGTGCTGGGGTGGGAGGGAGGGAGATAAGTCCTATTGAAGAGGGCAGTTACAAGGTACCCTGTCCTGAACCCTCAGCAGGGGGAAGGGGGGTACCACACAAAGCCCAGTTAGTTGAGAGAGTCAAGGTAAGTTGCAGCTGAGAAGGCTGAACTAGCACACCACTAAGACAAACAATAAATAATTAAATAAACAGCTAGAACTCACAGCAAGGTGTCACAGGAGGCAAATATCCACTTTTCTAGCAGAGCACTGTAAAAGCACTGCTCTTCTCTGATCATAGAAAAGCAAACTAAAACAGACTATGCACACGTGGAGGAAACAGGAAGAAGGCTACACAATACCTCAGCAGGGGGGGGGGAGGGGGAGGATTCACTCAGGCAGGCTAGGACAGGAAAAACGTTTAACACACAGCAGGTTCTGGGGAGAGAGATTTAATTTAAAATGAACAGTTAACCTGGCTACCACACAAAGCCCAGTTAGTTGAGAGAGTCAAGGTAAGTTGCAGCTGAGAAGGCTGAACTAGCACACCACTAAGACAAACAATAAATAATTAAATAAACAGTTAGACAAACAATAAATAATTAAATAAACAGCTAGAACTCACAGCAAGGTGTCACAGGAGGCAAATATCCACTTTTCTAGCAGAGCACTGTAAAAGCACTGCTCTTCTCTGATCAGAGAAAAGCAAACTAAAACAGACTATGCACACGTGGAGGAAACAGGAAGAAGGCTACACAATACCTTAGCAGGGGGGGGGGAGGGGGAGGATTCACTCAGGCAGGCTAGGACAGGAAAAAAGTTTAACACACAGCAGGTTCTGGGGAGAGAGATTTAATTTAAAATGAACAGTTAACCTGGCTACCACACAAAGCCCAGTTAGTTGCGAGAGTCAAGGTAAGTTGCAGCTGAGAAGGCTGAACTAGCACACCACTAAGACAAACAATAAATAATTAATATAACAGTTAGACAAACAATAAATAATTAAATAAACAGCTAGAACTCACAGCAAGGTGTCACAGGAGCCAAATATCCACTTTTCTAGCAGAGCACTGTAAAAGCACTGCTCTTCTCTGATCAGAGAAAAGCAAACTAAAACAGACTATGCACATGTGGAGGAAACAGGAAGAAGGCTACACAATACCTCAGCAGGGGGAGGGGAGGGGGAGGATTCACTCAGGCAGGCTAGGACAGGAAAAAGGTTTAACACACAGCAGGTTCTGGGGAGAGAGATTTAATTTAAAATGAACAGTTAACCTGGCTACCACACAAAGCCCAGTTAGTTGCGAGAGTCAAGGTAAGTTGCAGCTGAGAAGGCTGAACTAGCACACCACTAAGACAAACAATAAATAATTAAATAAACAGTTAGACAAACAATAGATAATTAAATAAACATCTAGAACTCACAGCAAGGTGTCACAGGAGGCAAATATCCACTTTTCTAGCAGAGCACTGTAAAAGCACTGCTCTTCTCTGATCAGAGAAAAGCAAACTAAAACAGACTATGCACACGTGGAGGAAACAGGAAGACGGCTACACACTACCTCCGCCGGGGGGGGCGGGGGAGGATTCACTCAGGCAGGCTAGGACAGTAAAAAGGTTTAACACACAGCAGGTTCTGGGGAGAGAGATTTAATTTAAAATGAACAGTTAACCTGGCTACCACACACAAAGCCCAGTTAGTTGAGAGAGTCAAGGTAAGTTGCAGCTGAGAAGGCTGAACTAGCACACCACTAAGACAAACAATAAATAATTAAATAAACAGTTAGACAAACAATAAATAATTAAATAAACAGCTAGAACTCACAGCAAGGTGTCACAGGAGGCAGGAACTACAGACCGGTGAGCCTGACGTCAGTACCGGGAAAAATGGTAGAAACCATCATAAAGAATAAAATTACTCAGCATGTAGATAGTCACAACCTAATGGGAGACAGCCAACATGGCTTTAGACAAGGAAGATCTTGTCTTACTAATCTGTTATGTTTTTTTGAAGGAGTGAATAAACAGGTGGACAAAGGTGAGTCGGTTGATATTGTGTATCTGGACTTTCAGAAAGCCTTTGACAAGGTCCCTCATCAGAGACTTTTGGCAAAACTAAAGAGTCATGGGATAGGAGGCAATGTACTATTGTGGATCAGGAACTGGTTAAAAGATAGAAAGCAGAGGGTAGGGCTAAATGGCCAATTTTCCCAATGGAGAAAGGTGAATAGTGGTGTACCCCAGGGATCTGTGCTGGGTCCGCTGCTTTTTGACATATTCATAAATGACCTGGAAAGTGGAATAACGAGTGAGGTTATCAAATTTGCAGATGACACAAAACTATTTAAAGTTGTTAAAACCCAAGAGGATTGTGAAAAATTGCAAGAGGATCTTGATAAATTGGAAGACTGGGCATCAAAATGGCAGATGAAATTTAATGTGGACAAGTGCAAGGTTATGCACCTAGGGAAGAACAACCCAAACTATGGTTACACGATGCAAGGTTCCACATTAGGAACCACCACCCAGGAAAAAGATTTAGGCGTCATTGTGGATACCATGTTAAAACCCTCGGCCCAGTGTGCAGCGGCGGCCAAGAGAGCAAATAGAATGCTAGGTATGATAAGGAAAGGAATGGAAAATAAAACAAAAGATATTATAATGCCTCTATATCGTTCCATGGTGAGACCGCACCTTGAATACTGTGTGCAATTCTGGTCGCCGTATCTTAAAAAGGATATAGCGATTTTAGAAAAGGTACAGAGAAGAGCCACCAATATGGTAAAGGGGATGGAAGGATTCTCCTATGAAGAAAGGCTAAAAAGGTTAGGGCTCTTTAACCTGGAAAAGAGACGGCTGAGGGGAGATATGATAGAAGTCTATAAATTAATGAACGGAGTGGAACGGGTAAACGTAGATCGATTGTTTACCTTATCAGAATATAGAAAGACTAGGGGACATGCAATGAAGCTACAGGGTAAACTATTTAAGACTAATAAAAGAAAATATTTTTTCACTCAACGTGTAATCAAACTCTGGAATTTGTTACCGGAGGATGTAGTAAAGGCTGTTAGTGTAGCTGGGTTTAAAAAAGGTTTGGACAAGTTCCTGGAGGAAAGGTCCATAAACCATTATTAAGAAGTGACCGAAGATATCAATGCTTGACCCAGTACAAGCATTGTGGAACTTGTGTCTCTTGGGGAAACTGCTAGGTACATATGACCTAGATTGGCCACTGTTGGAAACAGAATACTGGGCTTGATGGACTTTGGTCTGACCCAGTATGGCATATCTTATGTTCTTATGTTCTTATATTTATTTAAAAGTATTTATATCCCGCTTTATCCTAGACTCAAAGCGGATTTCACTGCAAACCAATCAAGTAGGGTAGTGTGGAGGTGTCGTCATGCAGTGGTTGTAAAGGTAGTGTTTGTGAGTGTGTGGATAGGTAAATCTTGATTTGGGGGTGCAATATATACGGGTTGAGCTATCTACATTTTATGTATATACTGTGCTATTCTGCATCAGTGTGGTTTATATTGAACAAACTGAAATTACATTGAACAGGGCATTATAACTTGGAGATAACTATTTTACAGGGAACATGGGCTATGGAGGGTTAAGTGGCTTGCCCAAGACCACAAGGAGCACCTGTGGGACTAGAAACCCCAGTCCTTCTGGCCCAAGGTTGCTATCTTCTAGTGGGATTTGAACCCCTGACTTTCTGGCTTGAAGTACCTTGCCCCAACCACTAGGCCACTCCTCCACTCATATATGTATATGGCTTGGATGTACTGGTACCTGTTTTTACCTGTTGTTTCTGGCCAGTCAGGTATGATTTTAACCATTGAAATATTGTATCCTTAATTCCAATCTCTTGGAGTCTTTTTAGAAGTAGATTGTGGGAGATTGAATCAAAGGTGGATGCTATGTCCAGGAATATCAGGATGAAACCCATCTTTAGTTTGTTAAGACCCCTTATGATCCAGTCCATGAGCACAGTGAGGAGTGTTTTTACTGTTAGGAATGTTCAGTTCGAAACCCATGCTGGTGTGGGTCAAGTGGAGCATGTTTGTCAATATGATTCTGAAGTTGGTGCTTTACCACATTTTCTATTATTTTTGCTAGAAATTGGTCTGTATGAGCTTGGGTCTAATCTGTTGCATGAGGAGTTTTTTTAGAATAGGGCATATTGAAGCTGTTTGGAGCTCCCTGGGCATGTATTATAGGGGCAAGTTCCTCACATGATATTTTTACCCAACTTACTAAGCAGGGGTCGATAGCTGAGATGGTTGTAGTCAGGTCTGTTATTATCTTCTCTAGATAGATTGTAGAGATTAGTGAGAATGTTGTCCAGGTAGGGATTGAAGTATTGTCAATGGTCTAAGGATCGAAAATCAGTGTTGTAGTATAATTTCTTATTTTTCCCATGTAGTAGGTGGCCATTGCTTGTGGGCTAAGTGTAATGATAGTAGCATCATGTTTTGGAGGTTTGATTAGGGATTTGACATTCTCATACAGTTCTCTGGACTTATTTAAAGAGGTCATTATAAGCTTTGAGTGATACTCTCTCTTGCTTCTATTGAAACAGTCTCAGTATTCACCTATTGTTTTCCTATACAGTACTTTATTTGGGTGTCTGGTTGCTTTGTTCATCTCCAGTTCCTTTCAGATCAGACTGCACTATTTTCCACCTCCTGAATAACCGACTGTTGTGTGGTTCTGTTGCTGCATGCTCTATTACTACATTCCAATTTCTTATGAGAGCATCTAGTTCTGAGGTGTCTAGGTTGAGATGTGGCATTATTTCATGCAGGAATGATTTCTTGTTGAACTTGCGGTATCGTTGAGGTGCAGCAAGAGTTGGTTTTTGTATGGTTTATCACTGCTTGGTATGGTATGGAAAAATTGATTGCAAAGTGGTCAGACCATGGTACAGATTGGATTTGAAAAGCTGGGGGGTTCTGCTGTTTTAGCAGATCCCTAGGTATGAATATAAGATCCAATATGTTACTTTTTTATGGGTGGAATTTTGTATTAGCTATTGGTATCCTAGTGCTTCCATAGCTTCTAGAAACAATTGTACAGGCCCTGAAGGGGTTGTGGTTAGGTTGAAATCACCTAATAGAATGATATATTTATTAAGCGGATTATTTGAGCAGAGTATTTCGAGTATATTAGAAAGCTCCTTTGTGTTTGCTGAGGGAGGTCTATATACTAAACCAAAATATCTGTTTTCTATCAAGATTATATCTATGATGTCTGCACTAGTTGTTGTTACACTTGAGTATTTTAATTCCTTTCTAGCTATGATGCACCCACTTCCTCCTCTCCTATCAGTTTTCTGGCAGTTAAAGATGTCACAGTTGTCATGTTTCAGTTGGTTTTTAGAACTACATCATTAGTTGTGAGCCAGGATTCTATTATGAACATGATGTTGAGATTATTATCACTGATGTAATCTGTTATTATAGGAATTTTATTTCTGGCAGAGCGTGGGTTGAAGAAAGTACATTTTAGTTTATTTGGACTGGATGTGATTGCAGTGTGGCATTGGCTTGGTTTGAGTAATGGGACAGATATTAGTCTGTGTCTACTAAGTACACTTCGGTTCAATGGTCTATAAATTGCCATTTCTGACCTATGTCGGTCGAGTGAGTGTATAACTGGGATAGGTTGAGAGCAAAGAGTGAATGAGCGGGTTAGAGTTGCAAGCAAGAAGATCCCTAGGATGCATAGTATCAATGCATATTGTTTAAGATCCATTGCTAGGGGTATGAGTTGTAGGCCATGGGGGTCATTCTGAACTTCGAATAAACCCTGTATACATATGGGATAGACGTGTAACCAACAAAAATGTCTAGACCCATATTCTGGAACATTGCATCCCCGCACGTACATGGCACTTACATGGGGAACCCAGAATGCGAGTGGGAGGGGCGGAATGGTGGCGTGGCCATACACGGGGATGTATAAAGCATATTCTGGTCAGGCCCATGTACGTCCTTGGCAGTTCACCCAGACGTCCACATCATACCTGCTGAAACATAGAATAACCAGGACTTAGAATAAATCCTGATCCCCACCCCAATGTGTCCCATAGAGATGAATGGCTAAGAGTCATCTGTATTGATCTGGTGTGCCTTATCTCTGGGGGAGCACAGGATGCCATGGTAAGGAATGGAATTCACAGGTGGGGGGGGGGGGCATTTGTATGGTACAGTAACATTAAGAATACCCTGACAGTAATGTAAGGTACTGCAGTAGTCTTTCATCTGACATAGTAACATAGTAAATGACGGCAGATAAAGACCAGTATGGTCCATCTAGTCTGCCCAGCAATATGGCAGGAGTAGTTGCACCCCTTCCCATGTCTTTAGGGAGTAGGTGCACCCCTTCCCATGTCTTTGTTTAGGGGTGCACCCACCAGGAGCAGGTGCACCCCTCCCCATGTCTTCACCCCTCCCCATATCTTTGTTTAGGGGTGAACCTACCGCTCCTCCCCTCTTTGCTCCATGTAGGACACCCCTATTTGTTGAAAATTAGATGGCTCCGTTTATTTTGATTTAGACTTGTTGCTGTAAAGTGATCCACTGTGTCTGTCCCAGGCCACTTTGAATTCCGTCACTGTGTTTGCCCCCACCACCTCCATCGGGAGGGCATTCCAAGCATCCGCCATGTGCTGTATGTGCCAGAGGGGCAATGCATGGCCTTCCCAACACAGTCCTTGGAAAAATGGGAACAAAGCTGCAGGGATGGTATGTGCATGGCCGAGAAAAGCGGATCTGATGTGTAGCCCTAAGATACCATACAGTCATGAGGCAGCAGCAGTTGTGTGCAGGGCATGGTCGTGACAGAGGTAAGTTATCTGTGCCTGCAAGCAAGAGAGTATGTTTGTGTGTGTGTGTGTGCGTGTATGTGTGTGTGTAATGGATGCATGGGGCAACAGGAGAGGCCCTATGTGCTGATCCACACATTTGTGTGTGTGTGTACCATAGGGGTGACCACAGCATCACCAGGTGCCAGTGTTCATGGGCCATATATTCTGACAAGCTGCTCTGCAGCAACATAGCGGGGCATGTCCCTGTCAACGGTGGGGGACCATCAGAGTGGGGACATGCTGCAGTGTACACAGCACTAATACATATCCAATTGCATTTTGGTGGGTCTCTAGCATTGTGCATATTTGGAAGGACAGGTGCTGGTGCACATAGGCCTGTATTGCTAAGTTTTCTCTGTTGTATGTTCTCATCCTGATGGGTCCCTGTTAATGTCAGGGCTATGTGCTGACATGTAGCTGTAGGGACCCATTCTGGGCTTTCCTGGATCCTACTTTGCAGTGCATATACTGTTTGCAGCGGTATCCACCACAGCCATCCCTAAGGTGTTCTGCACAGCCCATGTATGTGCTGCTATCAGGGCAATCACCTCCCCTGTCACTTGCTGTTACAGTAGCCTTGTTGCACTTAGATAGCCTTCTACTGTTCTGGGCATGCAATAGACAGGCTTACATAGTCCCCTTTGCATGCACACACTTATTTCAACAGTATTCCTGTCTTGTTTGCATGAATACAACACTGTCAGTATTAGCAGCAGTTTAGGAGATGGATGTTTTTCCAGTGGGGGTGTGGCTGCACAGAAACAGGGATCATCTTACACGTATATCGTTCTGGAATACGGTGAGTGTGAAAACATGCAGGCCATTTGCCGCATATACCCTCCTCAGACATGTTAGACGTGCCATGCCGGACACGTACATCTCCCGTATTCTGGTTCTGTGGGCATGTACATCTCCACAGTTATGGAATCAGGTCCAGAACATGCCTGTTTCCGGCCTACATGTTTCCATTGAGTCTGGATGTCCTGACTTGAATTGACCTCCACATGTAAATTCCATGGTAAATGTTTACAAATTCATGATGGGCAGAGTAAAAGAAATATAGGGTAAAAAAAATGCAATATCCCTTAGCAAACTGTCCCTTTAATCTCAGAATGTCCCCATTAGAGGATATCACAAGAGAATCCCAAACCCTAATTTCTTTGTCTTCTCCATCAGGATCCAGAACTGAATTACCTATCCTTACCTGCGATCCTTGAGAGAATTTCTTAATTGTCTATATTTTATATTTAAAAAGTCAGCTAAATTATCAGAAGTTGGACAACCTTCTAAAGGGAGTCCATTCTCTTCCCCTTCTCTTCCCTCCCCACCAACAGGACAACCCCCTTCCTCCATCATTAGCTTACACAATTCTGCTAGCAAGATGACTTAAGCCCAATGCTCCAAACCAAAATCATCAACTCCCTCAAGATTATACCGCACACCTGGACGTATCAAGGGACATGCTAAACAGTGTCACCCTTTGGCGCACCCCTTCATCATGATGCCCTAGGCACGATGCATCTGAAGCTCATCTCTTTTTCCAGTCACTCCTTAATATTAGGCATGGGTGAGGCCGCAGCACTCAGAACAAAAGTCATAAAGGAACAGCAATGACCTGATGTTGCAGCAGGGTAACTCATATAAAGTGCAATTCCAGAGTTCCCTCTTCAGGAGTGCGTCTCATATTTTAGTTGCTCTTCTGGCACTGGGCATGGGTAGGGCCACAGTGCTCAGAAAAAAGTTAATAGGCAAAAGTAGCATCCAGATCTTACAGCAGGTAATGCCTAATAGTACGTGACATCAACACACTTAAATCACATTATTTATGTGCATGCTTATGCCAGGTGCTATTTTATAAGTACACATGTCAACACGATGGGTGTACTTTCACTGTGGGCATGCACATGGGCAGAGTTTCACTAGAGAATGGGTAAAGTGCATGCTCCAGTGTATGCTCAGGAATTATAAAATCTTACAATTTACTTGCATTCATTATAGAGCTAGGCATAGGCATTTCCACTAGCTCCAGCTTTTATAAAATACAGCTCCCATGATGCCCACAACTACAGTAAGAGGAAGAAAACTTCCGAACAAACTTCCAGGCAATATCTCGGCCCACATTGGATTATTACAATGATATATCACAGGGCTAGTGGCCTCTACCCTCAGACCCTTACATCTAGCACAAAATGCAGACTAGATATGATCAAGTCGCTCCAATGCTGACTCAACCACATGGGCTCCCAATAGCATATAGAGTACAGAATCAAATTATTAGGATTATATTAAAGAGCTGTCCCAACTTTTCAGCTGAGATACTGTTGTCGATCTTACAGTCATTCCTCCCATCGTCCCAGCAGACAATTTTACCAGAACATATATATGATGCTATTATTGAGTGCCGGATGAAATCAGATAATCTAGGATAGAGCCTTCTTGACCTATCTTCCACACATTTATTTATTTATTTACGTGCTCTTATATACCGCCTTTCCAGCATCAAAATGGTTTACATTTAAACCAAGAACCAAAAAACTATTACAGAGAACACAGTGTTAGAACTTGGAGCATTAAACTAGAATTACATTCAACCTTATATATATCTTTTAAACTGTGCTATAAAAGATTTGAACTTATTTACATTACAGTTATGGATCTCAGTCTTACGAACTTTGGGATCTAGTTAACAGTTATGTGGTCTGTTGAACTAGAATCTTTTTCAGTCAGTACCTTAATCATGTCACTGAGTCCCCAAAGTGTTCTTTAAATCGTAAAGTTTTGAGGAGCTTGCAGAATGCTTTTGAATATTTATTGGCTCTTATATTCTCTGGTAGAGCATTCCATAGACCTGGTGTGGAAAGAGAATGCTTGTTTTGCTGTGGTTACATTACATTTCATATATTCCTTCGGAACTGGTAATGTGTTGTTTGCCTAATTTTTTCAGCCTCAGTTTTTTGGAATACTTTGAAGTAGGGATCCCAAGTAAGTGACGTTGGCATTTTGTAGGGTCTTGAATGGTGTGTGTAAAATGTTAAATTGAATTCTGCTTTCTATTGGAAACCAGTGGAGTTGTCTCAATACTGGAGCAATAAGTTCATGTATTGGGGCTTGTTGTATAGGAACACACTGTCAAATGAACTGAGAGCAGTGTTCAACATTTTAACCTTCTGATAACAGTTGCAAACGTGCCTGTTCCTACAGGCCTTTGGTTAGGTGGGTGAGTGGAACAAGGTGTGTTATTAATGAATAAATCTTAACTAGGGGCATATTTTCAGCCACTTATGCTAGCATTTTATAAAGAAAAGTAGAGCCTACTTTTCTTTATAAACTAGAGGCATGGTTTGAGTGCCTTAAACTAGATGCCTGGCTATAAAATTACTGTCATAGGTTCATTGCGCATTCACCGTAATACTTTCCTCCTCAGGAATGCACTTCCTTTTCTAGTTGTTTCCATGATGTCAGGCTTCAGCAGGACCATAGTGCTCAGAATGAAAGTCGCTAGGGAATAGCAGCATCCTGATCTTGCGGCAGGATAACCCTTATAAATGCAATGTGCGTTCACTGCCACAGTCCTCTCCTCAGGAGTGTGTCTCTTTGTCTAGTCCCCTTCCGAGATGTTGGACATGAAAATCAAAATACTCTGGGAGTAGATGTGAACTAGCATCAATTCATTAATTGCATGTGAGGGTAATTTTATAACAGAGCGCCTAAGTGAAACATTTTAAAAAATGCCTTTTTACACCATTTTATAAAGGCAACACAGGTATCTATTAGCTTTTAAAAAATAGGGTCGTGCAATGACCCTCAGTAGTACACAAGTGCTCTCAAATAAATGTATGTATTAGCTGTTAACGCAGCGCATAGTGCTTGCCAAGTGCGCTATGTTAACAGCCAATGCAGAGCTAATGCAACAGCGCAGCAATTTTCTACACTATCTGCAGGATGTGTGTTAGCTGGATGTGTTCGAGGAGTGAGGGTGGAGTGTGGGCATGTCTGTACCGCACAGTTACTGCACACATCAACAGCAGATGGAAACCGTCAACTTTGCAGACAGCACAGGTGCAAGTAACGCCACCTCAATGGATGGTGTTAGTTGCATCCAGGCTGCTGTCTGACTGCACTCTCTGCATTTTTGATGCAGTATTTGCTGGGGAAAATGCTGTGCATCCTCCCAACAGATACTGCATGGCTTCTTCAGTGGTTTAGTAAACATGCCCCACAGTATAAGTGAACCTTTAATAGTGGTTCAGGAAACAATTAAAGGATCACTTATTCTGCACTGCATTTAAGTAGACTGATTGTAAGAGATTATTTTATACATTGATATTTTTAAAAATGATATGCAATCTGTAGTATGTTGCTATTGTGTGGTTTATAATTTGTTAATTAAATTGTAATGTTTGTTTATACCATGATAAAAACACTATGGTGGTCATTCCAGAACATGAGTAAGGGGTTTGTACATGCAGCAGGGACTTTTATTTGACAAAAACGTCCCTGACCCATATTCTGAAACACTGCTGTCATGCAGGTCCACAGCGCTAGCATGGGGATCTCAGAATATGCCCAGAAGGGGCAGAAATGGGGGTATAGTTAGCCATGGAGACATGTATAGCAAATTCCGGAGAGGCCCGTATACATTCTGCGATATCCCCACGGACATACCCGTTATTCCTGCTGAAATGTGGAATACGGCCAGGACTTAGAAAATTTTCTATTGTGCTCTGTAATCCATGCCATATTAAAGAATGGTTGTGACAAGTACAGTATATGCTAAACTGGTGTTACTGCAGTCTCAAAAAACAGAAATGCAGTTATAAAGAACAGAAAGCAAAGGCAAGGGAATGTTGTAAGGTAAAGAAACATTAATAAACACAGGGAAAGAGGGAAACAAGATGGCATCGAGCTAGTAGCTGTGGTTCTGTTTCTCCGATAGCTGTCTTGTTCCTGGAGGATTCTGGTGTTGCAATGCCGGTAAGAAAGAGGAAAGCGAAGCCCCTGGCCTCCGGTGTGACGTTGTCTACCCTGGTGACACAGAGGACACTTATGGAGTGTGGGCTGAGCGTTGAAATCAGAGGAGGCACTTCAGTGGGGCCGATAGGGCTATCAGCATCGGCTTTGAGTGGAGCAAGTTTGAGCCCTGAAGACAAAGCTGCACCTTCACAACCTGGAAGTGTGTCCAGTGCATCTGCGCGGTTGTTGCCAGCTCTGATTTGAGCTGGTGTGAGCCCAGGAGGTTCCCCAGTGGCAGTATCTTTTCCAGTGCTTAGGGGATTAGAAATGTCAAGTGGCGGCACTCTGGAGAAGACTATGGTGGCTAAGGGAGGTATCTCCTTCTCCATGAGTCCTGGAGGGTTCCAAAAAACAGCAGCTATAACTATGGACACCATTTGGGAGATAATGACCTCGATGGACTCTTCTTTGCAAGCTCTTGTAAGTACTTTGTCCTCAGAACTTTCTTCAGTAAAGGAGTCCCTGGCAGGGGTCTTTCAGGAGCAGACTTTCCAAGCTTCTCAGTTGTCAGTTTTGGAAGCAAGGTTTGGGGAATTGCAGGAGACTCAGGGCGCTCTGGTTGATGGCTCTGCTGTGTTGAGTCAGAAGATGGAATATTTGAAGAACTCTTCTTGGAAGAATAACTTGAGGTTTATTCATTTTCCTAAGTCTCTACTGGTTTTGGTGAGTGAGATGGCTAAGAAATACCTTTGAGAGGTTCTTCAGCTCCCATCGAACAACTTGCTACCAATTACTCGGGCGCAATATCTGTCAGTAGTCCTTGGAGTTGGTGCTTCTGGAGTGGATCATTCATGTGGCCAGCAGGATTCTATGGACCTTACTGGCTTCTTGGTGAATTCCCTGGAAGTTGTGACTGAGCTTGTTAATTTTGCACTTGAGACGGATCGTCATACTGTTTGAAAGTATATTTTTGTCATATGCAGGATCTGTTTTGGGGGTCTAGCATTCAAATTTTTCCTGATTTTTCGAGGGCTACCCAAGTTAGGAAGAAGGAATTCTTGTGTTTGAGACCAAAAGTTCTTGCTCTGGGTGCTACTATTTTGTTAAAATTTCCCTCTTGTTGTTTTGTTTTTCTGGATAATAAGAGATTTCTGTTCTTTGATCCCAAACAGTTTCTGAGCTTCGTGGTGGCTAGGGAGGGGTCTGCGCTGGGGTAATTAGCTACCATATAAGCTGGCTGTGCTGGGTTTTTTTTGTTGACTCCTTGAATTTCCTTTTTTGAAAAGATATATTTTTCCTTTTCTTGTTTCCTCATTTTGTGGTCTTATATAGTATTTTGCCGATTTTGTTAAGGGGTTTTCTATTGTTTCCTTCTATGATGATATAGTTTCCTTATCTTTCAGTTGTGGAGGGTGTATTATTGTAAATGTGATTTAAAAAAAAACACCCTTACCGAAAAAGAAGAGCAATAGTGTTTATTCAGACTGCTGAAATGTGCCATTTGTGCCAAAAGAGCTAATCCAGGGGACTCTAAAAAATCCTGTCTTCTGAAAAATGGGACTGTTGATGAAAGAATAGTGATGTGAGTGAGTCTGGAAACAACTCATGTTGGCATGAGAAAGGGAGATCACATGTGTAGTCTTGGGACTTCATGCCTTTATGGCATAACAGCTATTAATTATAGGTTCGGTTAGCCAGAATGATGTCTTTTGTGACTGCAAATATAATGTGTGGTTTGGGAGTAGCACGGGAGGATCTGGTGTGCTGTTCTGCAATTCAGGGAGGCCATGAATGGCTGGCCGGTAGCTGGACCATATGGATGAGCGCAGTGTCATCAGGTTCCAGTGTCATAGGGCAGTCATATATCAGCTGTGCCAGGAACTGGGAGACATGACTGATGTTGTGCCAACATCCTCCAGGTTGCGTCATGAAGCTTACATCTTTCCCCAGATCAGGATCTATGCAAGCTGTGAGAGTGGTGATATTTCTGGAGGCTGGCTTCCTGGGTATGATTCAAAGGAAAAAAGTCCCAAAAAAAGGTATTCCCACACGTATCAATAATCAAAAAGAATACCCAAACCCCAACCGCAATCACCATATGCTGTATACTTTTTGTCGGGCATAAACCGCAAGGTGAAGAGGACTCCCTCGACACCTCACGCAGTACATGCCCCTTTTGTTTTTTTGTTATTTATTTCATTAATTCTGATTTCACAAAACTTAAAAACAGGGAAAGGCTTCACACTTATCTGCACAAGCACGACGTGCACGTTTCGAAGCAACCAGCTTCTGTATCAAGTGTTCCCAAGGCAAAGCAGTGCGTCCAATCCTTCCAAATTCCAAAAATCGCCAAAAACTTTGGCGGGTGACGTCAGGGGGAAGTTTCAGATAGGCCATTTATAGAACCGCCCTCTTAAAGCTAAACCAATCACAGAAGGCAGGGAAACCCCACTGCAGGGGAACCTGGGTATGATGGCACAGGGGATCCCCCCTCGCATGCTCAAACAGGCCTGACCAGGGGAGCAGTGACACAAGCAGACTGTAGCTAGGCAACAGGGTTGCCCCACAGATTTCAGATGTAGCTGCTGTGACTACTATTACATTTGTATAGGCGTACGCGGAGTATGCAGGACACCGCTGCAGAGTCTAACTGGGTAGTGGTGATATTGCACTGCTACCCAGTTAACATCTGCGGCTAAAACTAGGCAAGTCAAAAGCTCGCCTAGTTTTAGCTGTGGATTGCTAACCAGATAGTAGTGCAATATCGCCCCTACCGGTCAGTGGCAGTCTCTGCCTCTGCTCTGTCCTGGAAGACCCCAACATGCTCCGATGCCAGTGGATAGGAGCAGGGCATGTAGGGGAGATAGGAGTGGATATTCAATGGCACTAACCAACTAACTAACTGGGCTGTAAACCGTGTAAATTCCTTTCGAATATCGGGCCCCCCAACACACTGCACAAACGGACCCATGCCCAGCTTTTTGGATTAAGGAGCTACGTTGTGCGTTCAGCCCCTTCATTGCAAATCTAATGAACCTCTCATTCACAACAGGGTACTTCCCTGCAGCACTCAAGCAGACTTCCATCAGGCCACTTTTGAAAAACCCCAAGCTAGACCCGCAAAAGGTCGAATCTTATAGGCCTATAGCTAGCATTCCCCTCTTAGCCAAGATAATTGAGAAGGAGGCACAACGGCAAATCCAAGATCATATAGACACCACAGCTCCCCTAGATCACTGCCAACATGGGTTCAGAGAATATCATGGGGTCGAGACCCTTCTCACGAACCTATTCAACGACATTATCACAGGCATTAACAACATCCGACAAGGATTTGTACTCGTCTTCTTAGACATCGCTGCGGCGTTCGACTCGGTAAGCCACGAAATTCTCCTCGGACGACTGAAAGAGAAAGGTATCTGCAACAGTGCATTAGAATGGTGCAACTCTTATCTGGATGGTAGATGGCAATATGTGAAGTCCGGTACAGAAGAGTCAAAACGCTTCCATCAAAAGCAAGGTGTGCCTCAAGGTTCCTCATTGTCTTCCCTACTATTTAACATATACATGCAGCCCATCTGCGACATCATAAGATCTTTCAAAGTCAACTGCTTGATATACGCAGATGACATTCTCTTATATATGCCTTTCTCCACAACTCAATTAGACCTGGCACCGTTGGTAGACTGCCTCAATTCGGTCTCAGAGTGGCTCCAATCACAAAACCTTCGCATTCAACATAAAAAAACAGAGGTGCTCTTCATCTCCAAAGACCCCAACTTCACCCCTCCAGCCCACGTCAGTGTCAAGGAAGCTGACCTACAAGCTAAAGAAACAATAAGATACCTTGGAGTTACATTGGACCAACGTCTGGATATGAAACATCACATAAATAACATAGTCAAAGCTGTATACTTCAAAATACGCTCGCTTAGGCATATGCGCTCCATGTTGGACCCTGATGACTTCCGAACCATATACCAAGCACTAATCCTGCCACACTTCGACTTTGCAAATGCCATATTACAAGGTCTCCCTCAATCCACTCTTAGCCCATTACAGATGGCCATGAATGCCGCAGCAAGAGTCCTCTACGGAGCCTCCAGAAGCGACCACGTAACTCCCATTCTTAAACAGCTTCACTGGCTCCCCATCCATGGGAGGATCATCTTTAAAACCCTAGTCCTATCATTCAAGGCAATCAAGGGTATCTCATCCTCCTCACTCACAGATCTAATTCACACTGTACCCCCCAACAGATCCAGAAGAACATCAGCCGTAAACCTACTGACAACCTCGAAGGCGTTGACAAAGTGCAACATGACAACCTCAAACAGAGCCTTCAGTTTCTATGTACCCAAATGCTGGAACGCTCTACCCTCCGACATAAGGGCCATTACTGACCTACTCCTGTTCAGGAAGGCACTCAAATACCACCTCTTCCTTCAATACTACCCTACCAGCAATTGAACCAGAGGAAGTGACCCACTCATGAACACACCATGCCGTTCTTATATTATTAAGACTCTATTCTGTTCTATGTAATTATCTCTTGTATATAGTTTACCCCGGTTCTCCAAGTTTGTACTCCTGTTCGATGTAAACCAAACAGCTTGTTGTTATGGTCTTTATGTTATAATGTAAACCGCGCTGATGCCGAATAGTGCGGTATATAAGAACTTGTAATAAATAAATAAATAAATCTAGGGGGAATGATAAGGAAACACAAGGGAGATTAGGCTGATCAGATCCAAAAGTGGCAACGAAGAAGTGAGCCAGAGAAGGGCCAGAGAAGAAGTCCAATGTATAAACTCAGGTAGTTTGTTCCAGGCATAGGGAGTTGTCAGTAGAAGAGGAGGCACAAATAGAAGTGATCTGTCAGAAGAGCGGAGTTCCTGAGAAGGGGTGTAAGGAGAGATTAGAGATGACTGGTAGTGCAGAGCAGTGGAATGAGTGCACTTATTGGCCATAGGCACAAAAAGGGCATACATTTGAGACTCAGCAATATTGGATCCTTTGTGGAACTGCAATGTTAGTTTCAGGTTTTGTGCACTTGGTAAGGGTCCATCCTTAGCAGTTTCAAGCGTGTTTGTAGAGATGACCAAGGCAGGGATCACTGGAGCCAATTTATAATGCCAAGTACCATTTGATGCAAGGTATGTCCTGACATACATGTACATATTTACATTCTCTCATACCATATTAGGGTGCACTGGGATTACCTAGCACCTCTGAGGGTCTGAAGGGGACTGGTATATGGTCTAGGTTGCAACAGCAATCAGTTCTCATTGGTATTTATGTGTAGTTTGCATCAGCAAACTACTGTCAGTGTGAAGAACAGCTTAGGAGATGCACGTTTTACCAAGGAGGCATGGCATCTACAGGTACATCGCAGAGATGGGCAGGATCAGAAACATGCAACTTTTCAGAATACGGTGGGCGCAGGGACGTCCAAAATTTTAACCTGTATCACGAAATATTGACGGGGGACGTGTTTTTCCATTACATCACATGGTCCATGCTTGCACCCGTTCATGGGCTGCATGTCAAATTTGTGCATGGGCTGACTGAATAGAACTTTGCCTTGCCATGCTGGACATGTCTATCTCTCCGATTCCAGACCCGCAGACATGTCTAGACTCATGGATACAGAATTATGTTCAAACTGCTTTTTATTTAGATGTGTCTGCTGGCCGGACATGCATGTTATCAAATCTGCCTCCATATAATGTACAATATAGAAGAGTGATAAATATAAATGTATAGCTATAGATAAAAATATAGATATAGATGTAGATAATGGCTAATCCTATTCTAGTAGAATATTCATTGATATCTGACAACAGCACTCTACTAAGAAATGAAAAATACGTTATTTATCAGCTAGCACTGTGTGGGAGACAACTGCAATGACATGATTTATTAATCACATCGGAAAACTATTTAGTGCTATTATACGGTATGCACTGGAATAACAGTAATCATTACTGACCTTGAAACATGGACAGCAGCTGTAGGGTCAGTTCTAACAGCTCTGGACTGTAATTTTAGACTATTTTTGGAATTGGATCAATTACACTTAAGTCCCTGGGGCAAGGCTTAAAAACAACATCCTCATCTGTTGCAGATAGGAAGCAGGAAGCCAATGTTTTCACCCATCTAATCTTTCTTCTTCACCTTAAAGCAAACATGCCTCTAGCTCACACAGCCGTTGTAAAATTTGAGCATGCTGCATATAGGTCTGCGTCATTTGCCGTGAACGGATACCTTTTTTATTGACGTGTTTGTAAATATCATTGATATTTCATCACTGCAGAATTCTTCAGGCAGTAGCCTTTGGTGTGATGTGATTACACCTATTTTTAAGATGCATTTTCTACCATATACGCTAGTATTTTATAAAGATAAATAGGTACCTAATTGTCTTTATGAAATAGACAATTTAGGTTCATTAAAACATGCTTTAACTGGGTACCCAGTTATAAATGTTAGAAACTGCAGGGTCATGCAGCTGGGGTGCAAAAACCCATGGGAGAGGTACAGTATAGGGGATGAAGTACTTCTGTCCATGAAGGAAGCGAGGCACCTGGAGACAATTATATCTACAGTATTCTATTCCCTGCCTAAATATTGTATGCCGGTGTACCTCCCACCATTTTTTTCCTTTCCTCTTTATCCCCTTTTCTCCATTTTTTTGACTCTATTGATAATTAATTATTTTGTTTCTCTTGTAGGATGATTTTCCACTTTGCACCAACTTTCTATTGTTTTACCCCTGATGAAGGCTTTGGCAGAAATATGTTGGGCAATGTTTGATATAATATGGAGATTAAGTGGCTGATGTTTCAAGCAATTTTGATCAACACGTGTATTTTGATGATTTTATATGTTTTTGTTGTTGTAATAAATTTGCATATTATTCACACTTTGTTATTATTGCTGGCTGCTGCTTAGCTTGATCGATGTGTTATTTACTTATTGTGTTGTTTACTTTTATCTCTCTTCCTGTTTGTGCGACATTGTTTGTGCAGTTGACTATGGGGCCAATTCCGTTCAGGGCATGTTCAGCCTGTCCGGATGTCCAAAATCTAGACAGGCCAGATTTGCAACCGTCTAGATTGTAATCTATGTTCTTTTAATTTATTCTTTTATATAAATTTTAATGGTGGGGATCAATGTTCAAAACTGCTAATATTCAAATGCCACAGTAGTTAGCTGTGGCACTTAAATATAAACAAGATATTGAGCAGCAGTATCTAGATAGTAACTACCATTGAATATCCGGGCTGAGCAGCATTAATGGCACCTATCCGGTTAGTGTGATTTTCAGCTAACATTTCTTTGGATTGCCTTTCATGCAGCTTAAGTTGTCCAGACAAGGGCAGTTGAAAATCACACTAACTGGATAAGTGCCGACACTTACCTGATTAGCAACAGTACCGGCCCCACTCTACCCATGAACTGGCCCTGACCAAACCATAGAGTGCCGGAGTGGTCTGTAGAGATATTTACAGCACTATCTGTATATCGCTGTCTACCCCTTCAGCCAGCAGGCTAAGGGCTTTGAATATCGGCTTGGTAATTTCTATTTCTTATGAACTATTTAAACCACTCATGGACATTGCCAAAGGGCAGTATATAAAAATTCTCAATAAACTAAACTAAACTTTCATAGTTCATCAGCTGAGAAGCCATATATCGATATTGTTTTGACTAAAACTGCCTATACAAACTCCTCTCTTTTCTTGTGATCTCTGCTAAAAATTCAGGGGAGGTAATTCAAAAGCATTTATCACGACAGCAACAGCTGCTGTCTGGATAGATGACCTATCGATGGATTTTCAGTGACATGATGCAGATGGTGCCACTGAAAATCTTTAGATGCCATCTCAGCAATATCCAGATATTGTCACTGAAAATATTTATAGATCGTCTTGTCACTTTCTGGATAGTACTGGGAATGGAGTGAGGATGGAGCGTACCAATATTCGACTATGTGGATAAATTTAGGGCAACAAAAAGGATGTCCTAAAATTATCCAGATATCTCTAAGGATGGCATACATAAGTCACTATCAATTTGAAGCGGCATTTTAGAAGGGACATCTTAGAAGAATCTGGGACACTCAGAGCAGAACATCCAAAAAACAGGGACGTGACAGCAATATTTTCTGAAATTGCTCCATCTCCATCCCAAAAAATGAATGCCCCAGAATCAGGTTCTGTAGCGGGGTCCCACACAGAGAGCAGAGCCAGGTACGTGCACAGGTGTAGGCCATTTTACAAATGTGGACATCCCCGAACTGCACACTTACAGAACCAGGTACTTTGATGCCCCGAAATGGGTACATCAGAAGGAGAGACTAGCGTGGCTTGCCTTACCATTTCAGATACTCAGAAATATGTTTGGAGTATGTATTTATGGGCAGGTTCCTTCAGCCAGGAAATAGTAAATGCTGTATTTTGCCTTTTCCCCTGGAAGCATTGCAGCCATCAAACAAGCACTTATTCATGGTGAGGAACAGGTATAGAATGGATGCCTCAACAACCAGGGTCTGAGGTGCTTGTGCCACTCTGAAATCGCACTGAGATGTGCAATTCCCTTGCTCTGCCAAGGACACACCTCCACCACACCCCTCTACTACATGGATGTTTTTGCACTGGTGACATCTATATATCTAGCATTCCAACATAGCTCCTCAGACGTCTCCATGATTTGCATGTCCAAGTGCCCGTTTTCAGATGTCCAGCTCATTAATAGAGCTTTTAAAATGATCCCCATAGCCTTAAACATTGTAACTTCTTAAACCATCAATGGTCAAGTTTCACTACTGCTACTACTCTACTCAGAGTTTGTGTAGTCAATATAACCTTACAATTTATCCCACGGTGTCTTGGTGCCACCACTTCTCTATGGGGGTCATTCTGATCCTCGCTTAGTGGATCAGGACATCCAATCCAGACCCACTAAACATCCAGATATCACAGAGCTCCCTGCATGTATAGCCAACTTGTGCGGGGAGCTCTGAATGTGGATGAGAGCGGCTGGACCAGGGAGGAGCGAGAGTGGGCAGGAACGTTACCCTGGACATACAGGGCCGATTTTGAGGTTTGCCCTGTATGTCCGGGGCCAGCCATGTGGACAGGGGGCTTATTCCACCTTGGAAGTGGAATAAGACCCCCCCGGACATCGGGGGACCACGGAGTCAGGTGAAATCAAAGAGGTGAGGGGGCAGGGGTTTCCCCGTAGCCTGACCCTGACCATGGAAGGCCAGATCAGAGGTCAGGCTGTGGGAGAAGAAGTTTATTTTCTGCAGTCGGGGATCGTGGCTCCTGAATGGGATGCCATGGCACTGGAGATCCATTCAAGAGCCTGACTCGGTTAGCTGGGTATGTGGCAGGGCTTGTGGCTGATCAGTATCAGGATCCAGCCTGCACGTCCAGGCCATTAGATCAGATTCTGATCCTGCGGGCATGTCTAGCCCCCACAGATCAGAATCAGGTGCTACAGCTGCACGCCCCAATTCTGACCGGCCGTACAGGGGCAGGAAGTGAGAAACGGAATTTGCCTCTATATGTATAAAGGCATGTTATAGATAGGACATGGACATCAGAATTGGGATGTTAAGGTCACCACATTGAAATTGTTCTGGTATTTTAGAAACAGCTCTGCAAAAGGTGGAGCCATTTCTAAAATATGAATAAGGAGGTGCAAGGATGCATGAGGATGCATATCCAGGTGCAGCAGGAGGAGTAATTTCACAAATGTATGCATGGGAAAAATTGATAGAGTAAACCAAGCAGCTCACAGGTATAAGTGCCGGCATTTCACAATGTAAATGCATAAAACCCAACACTTGCAAACCAAGACATGCAGATGCTCTTAATGAATTACAGGGGATTCCATCTTGACCTCATTTCAGTTTGGAGGGGAAAATAAACTTTGGGGATGGCCAAAAGGAGCACTTTTTAAATACCTGTGTCAGCTGTAAATACATACTTTTGGACTTCCACATGTACTCTCTATATGAAATGGGGAATACATGTGTTTTGTTTCACCCAGGAAATGCCTCCGACAATTTCAATGTGGTTTATTTATTTTATTTATTTATTTATAGTCTCTTCTATACCACGCTATTCAGCATCAGTGCGGTTTACAATGAACAATAATTTACACATTTCCGATGGTACTTTGTGTTTACAGTTGAACAGGTAATACAACTTGGATAACAGGGTAACTATTTACAACTTACAACATTATCGTGACCTCCTTTTTAGTTTCAGTCATGGGGGTTTTGGGTGGCTTGTGTGGTTGGTGCTATGTCTGCGTTGGTTACTGGGTAATAAGTCTGGGATCGCTCGGATGCCATGAGGGAGGCTGTTCCAGGACCTTGGTGCATAGAATTGGTAGGCCCTGCCTGCTGTTGCCTTAGTGCATTGTGTTATTGATTTTGGGACTATCAGGGTGTTGAGAGCCACTGACCGTCTGTCCCTATTGTGTGGTGTCGTCTGGATTAGTTCTGTTAGTGAAACAGACGAGAGTCCTTTGATGGCCTTGAATGTAAGTAGTAGGGTCTTGTATGTGAGTCTACTTTGTATCGGAAGCCAGTGGAGTTGTTTTAGGATGGGTTAGACATGGTCTTTCCTGGATGCTCCGTGTAGGACTCTTGCTGCGGCGTTCATTGCCAGTTGCAGTGGATTCAAGGTGGCTTGAGGGAGACCTTGCAGGATTGAGTTTGCATAATCAAAATGTGGTATGATTAGTGCCTGATAGATGGTCCTGAAATCGTCCGGCTCCAGCAGGGATCGTAGGTGTCTGAGGGATCGGATTTTGTGGTATACCGCTCTTACAATGTTTCCTATGTGCGCTTTCATATCCAAGTGCTGGTCTAAGGTGACACCGAGGTATCTGATAGTGGGCTTTGTCTGGAGGTCTTCTTCCTTCACTTTTACGGAGGATGGAGCAGTGAAGTTTCGGTTCCTTGTAATGAACAACACCTCCGTTTTCTTGTGTTGGATCCTGAGGTTTTGGGATTGCAGCCAGTTGGATACTTCATTTATGCAGTTTGTTAATGGTGTGAGGTCGGGGTTCTCTGTTGAAAACGGCATGTATAACAGCACGTCATCAGCGTATATCAGGCAGTTAACACTGAAGGACCGGATCAGGTTGCAGATAGGCTGCATGTATATATTGAACATCAGGGCGGAGAGGGAGGACCCTTGTGGTACACCTTGCTTTTGGTGGAACGGATCTGATGATGTATCGCTGGATCGTACCTGTTGCCATCTGTCGGAAAGGTAGGACCTGCACCACTCAAGTGCTTTATCGGTGATTCCCTTCTCCATGAGTCGTTCCAGGAGGCGCTCGTGGCTCACGGAGTCAAATGCTGCTGCAATGTCTAGGAATACAAGGACGAACCCTTGGCGGATGTTATCAATACCTGTTATTATGCTGCTGAAGAGTATGGGGAGAAGTGTTTCAACACTGTGGGCTTCTCTAAAACCGTGTTGGTATGGGTTCAGTGGTGCGTTGGTTTCTATGTGATCTTGGATCTGTCTTTGTACTTCCTTTTCCATTATTTTTGCGAGAAACGGTATGCTTGATATTGGTCTATATGATTCTGGCTTCTGAGGGTCGAGCTTGTTGTTTTTTAGTAATGGTCTTATGGATGTGTGCTTGAGGGTACGTGGGAAAGCCCCTGTTGTGAATGATTGTTCCATGAGTCTGGATATGAAGGGACTGAGGTCGGTCCGAAGTTCTTTGATCCAGAATGCAGGGCATGGATTGGTTTGGGCGGTGGTTGTGTTGATGCCAGCAATGGTGTCCTCGATGCGTTGTTTGGGCGGTATTGTGAAGATGGTGAGTGGAGTTTGATCGCATGGCTCAAGGATAGTGCTAGTTACTGGGTTGCTGTTGATCTGGCAGAGTTTGGATTGCAGATAGTCGGCGAATGTTTGAGGGTGGATTTCACTTATGTGTTCTGAGGCAGGTTCCTTTGTCAAACGCTTGACGAGGGCAAACAGGTCGTGAGGTTTGTTCAGAGATCTTTTTAGCGTGTCTGTGTGGTAACGTCGCATGGTTTCCGTCACTGCGGTGCGATGTGCTGCAAGTTGTGAGTTATATGCACTTCAGTCTCCGTCTGAGTGTGAGCGGCGCCATCTTCTCTCGAGTTTTCTTAGGGTTGTGCGTGAGGCTTTCAGCTCAGCTGAATACCAGGTTGTGGAGGGTCGCTTCCCTTGGAGTTTGCTTGTTGATGGACATACGGTGATTGAGCTGAGTGTTATATTCCAATCGGAGACTAGATCGTCTGGGTTGTGTGCTGGTGAGGTAGTTAGTGGGAGCGTTGTTTTCAGGATTAGGTCTTTGTTGAATGGTTGGAACCTTCTCGGAGGGGCGCTGGGATGGCCTCTCGCTCTTCTTTCTTCATTATGGCTACATCTGGGAAGGGGGACTTGGAATAAGATTAGCTTGTGATCCGACCATGGAACTGAGGTGATTGATAGCTCCGGGATGGTTGGTGCGTTGAGGGTTGTCTCAGTTGTGAATATGAGATCTAGAATGCCTCCTTTGACATGGGTTGGATCCTTGATTAATTGGTTGTATCGTAAATCCTGCAGGGCTCCGAGAAATGCTGTTGCATGGGAGTCTTGCAATGAGGGTAGGTTGAAATCTCCTAGCACCCAACTAGATGTATGGGGGCTCTGGGTATTGGAGGCCAAGTCAATTATCGTTGATAGGGTGTCTGGGTCGGCTGATGGCGCTCTGTATAGTAGATTGAAGGAGCAGCACTTATTTGCTATCGAGATTGTGTCCAGGAGTGGTGAGCTAGTTGCTTCTCTTAGGTTGAACTGGAGGTCAGATTTGGTAATGGCGAGAACACCTCCTCCTCTTTTGCCATTTCTGTGACATGTATGGATGGAGAAATTGGAGGGCAGGAGTTGGTTGAGTATCACGTTGTCATCGCAAGAAAGCCATGTCTCAGTGATCAGTAGTAGGTCAAGGTTGTGTAGTGATATCATGTCCGAGATGACCGGCCATTTCTTGCTGCTGGATGAGAAGTGTGAGGGGGCAAGAAACATATTGAAGAGAAGGGAGGGGCCAGAACAGAGCCTTGGGGAACACCACAGGGAAGGGGGGTGCTGGGCGAGGAGGAGACACCAGAAAAGATAGAAAAGGACCCGGTGGACAGAAAAAAGCGGAACCAGTGAAGCGCAGAACCACTGCGGCTGGCATCAGAGAGATGGGTGAGGAGTGTATGATGATCCATAAGGTTGAAGGCAGAGGACAGATCAAGGGAGACTGTGATGGAATACAAAGCCTGATCATGGGAGGAGTGAAGTTCATTGAGGAAGGAGGTGAAAATAGTTTCAGTGCTGTGTCCCGGGTGAAAACCAGACTGACGAGGTTGAAGGATAAGTGCAGAATCTAGGTGAGAGGTGAGCTGTGCAAAGACTAACTTTTCCAGGAGTTTGGAAAGAAAAGGGAGGTTAGAGATAGGGTGCCAACTGGAAGGGACATATGCGTAAATCATGAATAATGCTTCTGAAATAACCCCCATATTTAATACCAGTCACTATCCTGATAGCAGCACTGAATATACATTTGAAATGGCATTTTAGAAAGGATGTCCAAGTTCATTCAGGGAACATGCAGAAAAATGCCAGGGACGTCTATGTCTCCATCCAGTTTCAAGAACATAGACATCCCCGATGTGGATGTGCATGCAGGCAGCCCCATAGACATCCCTATTAGGAAAGCTTGGGTCAGGGATATCCATCTCATGCAAGATAGTATAAGGGGGCATCCATCAGCACAGAAAACTGTAAATGGTTTTCCATTAGTGTTTGTTGACATTTTGTAAACTACAAGGGTTATTAGTGTAGCACCTTCTACGCACCTTTCAAACGTTTGCTTGACAAAACTAGCACTTTTCAGATGCTTGTTTGTGCCTGTAGCAGGTTTAGCCATAGACACAACTCAGGACATCCAGGGCAAGTTTGAGATCAGGTAAGGATATCCAGTTCTTAAGAATATCCCAGCTACGCCCCACCATGCCCCCATTCAGACTTGGACATCTGTGCACTGGGGACGTCCACAGACCCGACTTCTAAAATGGCTCTGTAGATGTATATATGCTTTGGACATGTCTATGCTCATTTTCAGATGTCCAAAGCATGAATAGGGCTTCCAATATCACCCCCATTATATTAAAACATTGTGGCTGACTATAAAAATAAATGCTGGCTGCAGCTTTTAAATATCGACCCATCAGTTACTAAGCATTGATTCTCCTCAAACCAATTCATGTGCACGTGCATATTTACTAAACTGCGCTAACAGTACATGGTTTACCATGCACTAAGTGTGCCATGCTGACAGCACAGAGCAACGCAGTAAAGGTCCCATGCCAAATATTAGCTTGGGAAGAGGCAGCGACTGAGTGTATTAGTGGCAGCATGTGGGCACTGATGGCACATCAAGGTTAGCGCAGTCATCATCGGTGCATAATCGTCATTGGTGCACACTAATCATGATTGATGGTGTTAGCATGGATGCTCTTACCACCTGCTCAATGGCTGGCAGTAAATGCACCTGCATGAAATGTACTAGCTAGGTAGTACTGTGAAATGCATCTCCTCACAGTACCGAAGGCAGATGTGCCAGGTATGCCATCTACCACACCAATATGGAGGGCTGGCTGCATGCTAACTTTGCACATTTTAATAAACCTGGCCCAGTGTGCACTATACAAACACTTGTGTCTGAATATGTTTATTGAGATAAGGTCAGACTCTTCTGTGACTCCCAGAAATATGATTAATGAATTGCAGCTTCAAGGGAAAGTTCAATTTAAATAGCTCAAATTCCCTTCTGATTTTGAAGCTATACATCATGCCTTGCAAAAAAAATGATGACACAGCAATTTTTCACTAGAGGTTACTTTGATGATAAATTGACTGACAGTAATATAAATTTTCATAGGATGTATGCCTTCCAGCAAAGAAATACACTTTGGATGAGAGAGAAAGGAAAAAGAGAAAGTGAGAGGTCCACAAAAAAAATTCAAAAGATCAATCATTTATTTTAGTAATCACTACACTGAATTGATTTGCTCTAATTATATCAAAATCAAATGGTTAATTGTTAACAACAAATCAGGCAGATTCAAAAAATAAAGGTGCGAAGATATTGACTATTGGGATTTAATTGTAGTCTTCCTAGTTGTATCTTCTGACCAAGATAAATGGGCCCTTTTGCTAAAATGCACTAAGTGGTTAACCCATGTTTTAGTGGGTGGTAACTGTTGGCACAAGGTCATAGTAATTGTTACCACATGGACATGGCAGTTCCTGTGTAATATTTCCAGCGGTACCTGCACATCACACAATGGGGTGGAGAATGTGAGGGGTTAGGGGTGGAGGTTGCACATGGAAAGCACCTTGCAATTAGTAAAGGGTGTTAGCTGCTAGCGTAGGTTCTGGCACACGCTAAAGGCATGCTGTGACATGTGTTGACAGCTAACATGGGGCCATAAAAGTGCTTCCAAATTTGGCGTTAACTGTTAATGGTGCATTAGGACAGCAAGTGGGTTGGCTTGGGTCAGAGAGTGGGCAGGGGGAGCTTCTTAAGGTGAGTGCTCCCGCCCTAACTGCAAGGTATACAATTATCACCAGTTCAATAGCTGGAGGTATGGGTACTTACACTATTTTTATGCCACATTAAGGCAAGATGCATCACGTTAACTGCCAGGAACATGATTTACATTTCCTTGGCAGTTAACCCAGGTTGTGTTGCACTGAACATGCTAAGGTTTTGGCGCTATTGATGTGTTAGGTGCTACACTATAGTGTCCTTTAGTAAAAGGGCCCCTAATTGTCAATGTTGCAATTAATACAGATGCACTTAACAACACCTCAGTGCAGGGCCAGTGCTAGATGGTAATGTGGTAAGCGCTGCGGGGGGGGGGGGGGTGCCACTGTCAGGGGGTGCCATTGCTAGCCATGTTGGAGAGAGCAGCATGTCCCATGGGCAATATCTGTCTCTCTCTGCCGCGATCTCAGCCTTGCACATCGTTTGTGCTTGTGAGACCTACCCCTCTGAACTGCGATTAAGGCAGAGAGAGGTGCAAGGCTGTGATCGCAGCAGATCCGGCCTGCAGAAATGGGGATGGGGACTTGAGAGACAGAGGGAGATTCTAGACGAAGGGGGGCATAAGGATATGGAGGGGGTATCATGGGAAAACAGAGGAAAGATGCTGGAAAAAGGGGGCTCACAGGAAAACAGAGGACATGCTATTCATTGGGGGCATTGGGAGGTGGAGGGGCACAGAGAGACAGAGGGGAGATGCTGGAATGGGGGGGGGGGGAATAGGGAGGTAAAGGGGACATGCTAGATGCAGGGGCTAGGGAGATAAAGCGGAGATACTGAACATGGGAAGGGGCATAGATAGAAGCAAGGAGAGGAGATTTTTGAGATGGAGTCATAATGCTGAACATGGGGTTATAGGGAGACTATAGGATTATGCTGGACATGGGGAGTGGAATAGAGGGAGACAGAGGGAAGATGCTGGACGTGGGATAATGGGGGAGAGGGTGAAGGATGCGGAGGTAATAGGGAGAGAGAGGAGAGAAGATGGACACGGGGTAAATAGGCCGAGAAAGAGGCAGAGATGTTGGACATGGGTGTAATAGGGAAGGGATGGTATGGAGATGGGGAAGATACAAGACATGGGGGAGATATGGAGACAGGGGAGGAGATGCTGGACACGAGGAATAGGAATGAAGAGAGGGGGATAGGAAAGGAGAGGGAGGACATGGAAGGATAGAGGGAGAGAGAGGGGGGATGCTGGATGGAAGGAAACAGTGAGAGAGAGACACTGGCTGGAGGTGGGGGGACAGATGTTATGGAGGGAAGCGAGAGAGTGAGCGAAAGACTGAGGAACAATGGACGAGGGAAGAAGAGGTGGGAAATGGGAGAACTGGGGCGAGGGTTGAAAAGTGTTAGATGGAGTAAAAAAGATGGAGATTGAGGACTGGATAGTAAGAAGTAGTGAAATCTGAGTGGACAGAGAGAGAAATATAAATGGAAGAAAGTTGAAAGGAAAAGATCAATATCCAAAATGGAAGGAAGTGAAGCAAAAAAAAAAAAAAATGGCAGATGAACTAGATACCAAAGAAAGAGAGCTAAGAGAAGTCAGAGGAAAGCAGAAACTTCACATTGGGACCTGCATAAGAAAATAAAGTGGTTAGATAATAAAGACAGAAAAAAAAAATTATTTTCAATTTAAGGATCAGATTTTGCACTATCTTTATATTTTACACAGTATGGGGAAATACATCTCTTTCTATTTCTCTAGGGTTGCATTGCATGCAAAGTTTGACTTCTTGGGTTTCACTTTAATTTTTGCCTATGCATTTTTATTTTTGCTATAGGTTGTGGTCACTTATTCTTTATTTAGTGAGGGTCTATGTTCTAATTGTGATCAAGGCCAGGTCTTTTGCTAACATGGAGTTTATACACAGGGATCTGTACTGTAGTAATCTGACTTGTTCAGCTTTCAAATAGGTTAAGGATATTCTAGGGCCCGCTTCAATATGTACAGTGCCACATTTTTCTGGATTGGCTCTTTGTTGTGTGAGTTTTGGAAGTTGGTGTTGGTATGATATGATACATTTACTCTGTAGATCTTCAGTGACTTTTGTAGGGTTTTGTATTAGTTCACAATATGCCCGGTACAGGATAATGTTTATGATGTTCTTATTATTGAGATGACCAGAATCAGATTGTCAGTAGAAAGTGAAACTAGAGCAAGAGATAGAATGATTCAGGCTTGATCAAAAAATGAAAACGCATCCTGTGATCCAGCAAGGGAAAGCAGAGATTTTTTAGTGTAGCAAGTGCAACCAATTTTGCGACCTGATTGGAGCTATAGGTTCTGTTATCTTTTGCAATATCGGTTAGATGTTTAACAATATGACTTTCATGCTTGGAAGTCATGCTTGTCTTATCAAAGTGTGGCACACTAAAAAATTTAAGAAAAAAATAGTAATCAGATCGCTTTAATATATTTTATGGACACTGGGCTTCCTGGTCCAGTTTATTAATAGTGAATTTCCTGGACACAGCAAAGCATGCTGAAATACAGGTATATGAATGATATATTAAGAATGTTTTTTTTTTATTTTACAGCAGTCTAATAACATGCTTGTATACTGTAGACCTTCTTCACAGTGCTATAGCATGTAACGGTTTGTCATTGAAAATTGTTTAACACATGTGGCTTAAATCAGTAGTATATTAATGTTGTTACTGTCTTCCTATGTTGCGACTATTCTTTGTATCAACTTTATACCAATTTTGCTTATAGTTTCTAGATGTACATTGACAGCATGGTTATCTTGTTGTTGATTCCTACACTTTGTACAAAATATTTCTCCTGCATATTTTTTCAATGAGTAAAATATTTCTGAGCTGTCCATACAGCTGAATGGGGATTTTTTTATACATATTTAAAATTTAGCATGCTCTTGGACTATCAGCCTGTTCATATGATGCTAAGTATTTACTGCTCACTGCATATTTTTATTCTGGCTATCCATTTGTCCTCTCACTGCAATTTTCTTACTGCGCTGGATTTGAAGGAGAAATACTAGTATCATATGAGAAGAGTTCAGAAAGGAGTTTTGGGGGAAAGGCAGATGGGGTTTTGCTCTATAGGTTGCAGGAGGCACCAGAAACCCTCATTGGGTCCTGCCTCATTGGGTGGCTTTAAGTGCACCTGCATTTATTTTGAATTCTACTACCATACATTAGGCTACTCTTCAGTAAACTGTAAGTGCTGGGAATATGCTGGTCATGCTTCCAACAGTTAGCATACAACTTTTTATTTAACGCCCACTGATTTTTACTCAAAATGTTTGATAACTGCAAAGAACATAAGAAATGCCATACTGGGTCAGATCAAAGGTCCATCAAGCCCAGTATCCTGTTTCCAACAGTGGTAAATCCAAGTCACAAGTGCCTGTCAGGTTCCCAAAAAGTTGACATATTCCATGCTGCTTATCCCAGAGGTAAGCAGTGAATTTCCCTGGTCCTCTTTAATAATGTTTTTGGACTTTTCCTCCAGAAGCTTGTCCCAACATCTTTTAAACGCAGCTATACTATCATCTTTTACTACATCCTCTAGCACCAAATTCCAGAGGATGATGATATGCTGAGTGAAAAAATATTTTCTTCTATTAATGCTAAATATGCTACATTGTAGCTTCATTGCGTGTCCCCTAGTTTTTCGACACCTTGTGAGGAAAGGCTTAAAAGGTTAGGGCTCTTCTACCTGGAAAAGAGATGGCTGAGGGGAGATATGATAGAGGTCTATAAATTAATGAATGGAGTGGAACAGGTAAACGTAGATCGGTTGTTTATGCCATCAAAAAGTAGAAAGACTAGAGAACACACAATGAAGCTACAATATAACCCATTTAATACTAATAAGAGAAAATATTTTTTTACTCAATGCGTAATCAAACTCTGAAATTCGTTACCGGACGATCTAGTAAAAGCTGTTAGTGTAGCCTAGTTTAAAAAAGGTTTAGACAAATTCCTGGAGAAAAAGTCCATAAAACATTACACTGACATATACACCAAAATATTTTTTTTCTTCATCAAAAGTGAGATCAAGTTTTCCTTAAGAAGTATTTCATGCTGATTCTAAATCTGTAATTAGGTTTTCTCTAGCATGTTGGATTTTAGGAGGAGTAGCCTAGTGGTTAGAGCAACTGCCCCATACCCAGAAGATCAAGGGTTCAATTCCCACTGGCACTCCTTGTGACTTTGGGCAAGTCACTTTACCTTCCATTGCCTCGGAAGAAAAAGCTGGCAATCTACTTCTAGTGATACATTTCCAAGAAAACCCAGAGGTAGCTGGGTCGCTATGAGTCAACACTGACTTGATGGCACTAAAAAAAAAATAAATAAATTAGGTTTTGTCTAGCACGTTGGGTTTTAGAGATATCATACATAGATGTTTCTGAAAAATGTTACATACCGTAATCATTGAAAATGCCAGATGTCACACATGCTATTAACTAAATTTGGCATGTTTGCTTGTAAAAAATACACTAAATGTGTTTTACAGAAGACTTTCAGCTTTGAAGGTTGTCAGGATTGTCACGATACAACATCCAGCAATAATCTGCCATCATGCTCTGATCTCAGAATCCTTGGTAACATTTTTCCATGGCCTGAATGTCTTGATGAAACCTCTCACCCTGTTCGTCACTCACTTCACCCAAGTTTGGTGGAAAAAAGTGAAGATCTTTATCTTTATTTGTGCACTGTTTATACTGCCCTTTAGGACATCAGAGCGGTTTACAATCAAAACTCAAAAGGAAGGCCAATGGCCAGAAAAGGACAGGACAGAGAATGGGCATTCATGCATAACAAAGGAAGGTAGAGGAACATAGAGAAGGTGTATCTTAGGAAGTGACAGAGGGCAGGTCAAAGGCAGAAATAAAAAGGTGAGTTTTGAGGAGAGACTTAAACCGGGGGGGAAAGAGGGTTCCAGGCGAAGAGCAGTTGGGTGGGAGTTCCAATGGGAAGGGCCCAGGAAAAAGAAAGCAGAATGGTGGGTGATTTCAAGATGAGCATTGTTTGGTGAGGGTAAGTGGAGATGATTAATATAGACTGAGCGGAGACTACGGGCATGATTGGGAAAGTGAAGGAGATCAGATAGATACTGAGGGGTTTGTGAGTATATGGCCTTGTGAACGGAAGTCAGTATCTTGTAACGGATGCGATATTGTACAGGGAGCCAGTGAAGACTGATAAGTAGTGGTGTGACATGAGCAGAAACGGGTGCATGTGAAAGAATCCGGGCGGCGGTGTTTTAAACAAGCTGCAGATGGTGAAGCTGAGACAAGGGAAGACAGCAAGGACAGAATTAACAAGAGTTCAGTGGGCTGAGATCAGCGGCCACGGGGAAGGTGTGATGCAGAATAATGATGTCATCAGCATAATAATATGCAGACAGGCCAGACTGTTGAATCTGTAGGGTGAGGGGGCCAAAAAGTCATTGAAGAGAAGAGGGGCATGCACCAATCCCTGGGGGACACCAGAGGTGAGAAGAACCGATGGAGAGGAGGCAGAGCCTGAGAAGACGGAGAAGGACTCAGAGGAAAGAAAGGAGTGAAACCATTGCAGGACAGTTCCAGATATGCCAGCCACATAGAGATGAGAGAGAAGGGTAGAGTGGTCAACTACATCGAAAGTAGAGGACAGATTGAGTGAGACAGTAAGTGATATGTCACCCTGGTCATGAGAAATATGGAACTTGTTCAGAAGTGCTAAAAAGAATTGACTCTGTGCAGTGCCCAGATCTAAAGCGATATTGATGGGGGTGCAGGTAGTAAATTGAATCAAGGTGTTGAGAAAGCTGCATGAACACAGATTGTTCAAGAATTTTAGAGAGAAAAGGAAGGTTAGATACAGGACAGTAATGAGACAAAACAGGAGGGTACAGAGAAGACTTCTTTAGGAGTGGGTGAACAAGAGCATGTTTGGAGAGCATGGAAAAGACACCAGAAGTGAGGCTGGTTTTGAGGATAATTTGAATGAATGGGAGAAGAGCAACAAAGGCTCTAAGAGCCAAGCAGAGAGAATGGGGTCAGTGCGACATGGGGGTTTCTGGCTAAGGAGATGTGAGTACAAGAAGTACATTTTCAATGACTTTTTCACTGAAAGGGTGGTGGATGCTTGGAATGCCATCTCGATGGAAGTAGTGGGGGAAAAAACAGTGACGGAATTCAAAATGGCATTGGACAGACACTGTGAATCCCCTTATATCAGCAGGATAAAATCAAAATAGACATAACTAACTATTTCAACAAATAGGGGTGACCTACACGGAGCGGTTAGTATACCCCTAAACAAAGGCATGTGGAGGGGTGACCTGCACGGAGCGGCAAGTGCACCTGCTCTTGCCACCGTGCTGGACAGATTAGATGGATCATACTGGTCTTTATCTTTTGTCATATACTTTGTTATGTTACTATGTAATGACATGTGGCAACCAAGTTTACAGTATGCGTCAAGTAACCTCTGTAGTCCATCAACATATTCTGGCAATTTGTGATTGCCCAGAAAGTTTTCATGGATCCACTTAAAGTCTTGCCATGCTTCAACTTCCAAAGCATCTAGGCATTTTTCAAATTCTTCATTCTCCATCACCTGTCTTATTTGTGTGGCCCCACAAAAATGCCTTCTTTCAGTTTTGCAGCAGTGATCTTTGGAAATTTAGAAACAAGATACTGAAATAATTTTGACTTTGTTTGTGCCATTCTTTTCACTAAATTTTTCATTATACCTAGTTTTATATGCAAAGGAGGAAGCAAAATGTTTGCTGGATTGACTAATGGAACGTGATTAACACTGCTGCTTCCTGGATAGGCAGTTCTTAAAGGCCAATCGTAAACAGCATAATGATCTGCGACAGCACAAAGTAGAGAAAACAGCAATATTTGGTAAATCCACCTTGCATACTCATCAGTATGCTAATAACCTTAAGATCCCCGCAAATCTTCCACTGGTAACTGTCAAAGAGGCACATTTCAATATGTGCTCCCAGGCCCCTATGCGTCCAATCGGAATCGGGACGCACAAGAGGTAGACCCATTTCCGATCCCGTGGGGACTAGACATGTCCTGCAGAATTGGGTCTAGGGTCTGTACGTGCAGGCCAGGACCCGATTCCGATTGGCCTGCATGTACAGACCCATGCCCGGCTAACTCAGTCTGGCTTCTGAATGGAGCCATGGTACCATGGCATCCCGTTGGCATGGCACCGTGGCTCCATTCACGAGCTGCAATCCCCGGCCACACTTTCCTTTCCTCGCAACCGATCCCTGATCTGGCCTTCCATGGCCAGGGTCAAGCTGCGGGTAACCCCCTTCACCCTCTCACCTCACTTGCGCTGCCCAGGCCTGCCATCCCCCGACACCCCCCACTATTCGCAGGACAGAATAGACCCCATAGTGTATAGATTAGAACAATATCTGCAGGTTATCTTATAACCGCTTGAGGTGGACAGAGTGTGCAATTGGAATAGACACTGCCATTATGAATAAGAATGGTCTTGAGGCTTTTTGTTGAAGAATCAATGAATAAGTATCATTTTGACAGTCTGTGTACCTGTGAGAGGGCTCCAAAAAGTCCATCAATATGGTTGCAATAATACATTGGACCATCTATTTAAAGAACGTCACTAAATTATGATTGTGCATGCGATAGTAGCAAATGAGAACATTCTTTTGAAGTTCTTTTCCTTCAGCTTTTAAGTAAGGAGTTCCACTTTATCTTTTGAGTGCCATGTCTCGTAGAAAACCACTAAGCTCTTCTTGGTTGAATTTCTCTGGTTTGCCATCACTTTCATCGGCACGTAGTCTATATCTTCTGACTCTAGGTTGGCCTCCACTTGCACCTTCATCTAACTCCGTTTCGTCTGGTACAGAAGACAGCCCGTCCTGTGGAGAAACTGGACAGGAAGTGCTTCATCATGTGGGACTGGCCGCATTGCAGACATAAGATTTGGATACACAATGTTGTACTTGTTCTTCGCAGAGAAACCCATGATATTAACCAGGCAAAAACATCAGTCGTCATGATGGCTTCTCAGCCCCCTCCATATCATCGGTACAGCAAATGGCATCACTGTTTTCCTTCCATTTAACCAATCATGTAGTCCATTTGTACAGGCAGTGAAAATGAAGTGAGGTGCCCGTGGCTTATCCTGGTCACCAAGTGGGCATCAAAATATAACGTGTATATTTTGCGAAGATTTGACGTTATGTATGACCTTGAGATACTGTAGCAAATGAACTATAAACATAACAAAAATAATGGAATGATTTCTACACTGTCTTGGCAGGATTATTTCATTTCTGATTATTTCTTCAGTGTTATTATTACCAAATACATAATCAAAATAATTAATCTGAAAAGAAAAAGAAAACCAATCAATATTGGTAATTACTGACACAGTCTATGTCAAATTGGTTAGTATAGAAAAACTTCTGACACTATCATCTTTCAAACCTGACATGATGAATATTCTTCAGCATAGGTTATCTAATACACACATAATTATTTGTGATAATTTTTCATGTTGACCAGTGAAAAGAGGACCTGGGAAATCCAGTGCTTTACCTTGGGAATTGCATTGTGGAACCTGTGTGCCTTTTTGGGAACCTGCCAAGTACCTGTGACCTGACTGGTCACTGCTGGAAACAGGATACTGGGCTTAATGGTCCTTGGTCTGAGCCAGTATGGCATTTCTTATGTTCTTATGCTCTTATGACTGATTCATGTGCCATGAAGAACCATTGTTAAAGTGTTGAATATCTCTTCGTCAAAAGCTTCCCATTAATTTTGAAGAGAAGCATCAAAGTGTCTTCAGCGGCAGACTGGCTAACCTATTGAAGAGTGCTTTAAACTAGATTCATTGTGGATGGGTGAAAATAGTCCCCAGGTAAATGAGAAAAGCCCCCAGGAAAGTGAAACATTAAATACCTCTGTAGAAATGGGTAATAGGGGCAAGATATGGAAAGTGGTGTGTATAAATGGCCGTAGCATGGGAAATAAAATCTCAGATGTTGAGGCTTTAATGGAAGAGGCTGATTTGGGTTTAGGGGTGGTTACTGTGACAAGGTTAAGAAAAAACATGACTGGAATGTAATTATACCGGGCTATACTTTATTCAGGAAGGACAAGGTTGGAAGAAAGGGAGGTGGAGTGGCACTATATGTAAAAAATAATATTAAAGCTATAGAATTACAGGGCTTAAAAGGAAGAGAGGAGGCATTGTGGGTTATCTATGTATTTATTTATTTAGCAGCTTTTTTTAATACTGCTTTATTCTTCAGTCAGAGGTTTACAATGAAACAGAACATTTACTGTAAACAGGGTAGTCAACTTGGAGAACTTTGACACATGCGAGATGGGGTAACTATTTACATTTGTCTATTGTGGGGACTGGGGTAGGAGGATTTAGGGGATTTTCAAGGGAGGAATTTGGGGGAACTGCTGGGGGCTATGTTAATAGGTAGCATTCTTTCAATATGTGGGTTTTGACAGATTTCCTGAAGGAAGCTATGTCAGTTGTAGTCCTTAACTTTTCTGGGATGGAGCTCCAAAGTAGCAGTGTGTACAGAGAGAAGGGCCTCTTAGCTGTAGTGGTGTTGTTCTTTGTGATCATTGACCGTGTCTGTAGCATATTCCTTGTGTTTGTACATTGTCCTCTATTGTCAGGTTGGTTCAGATCAGGGTTTGAAGGTGTGCTGGAGCAGAATCATTTAGGATTTTGAAAGTTGTGAGTATGAATTTGAACTTTATATGCTCAGCTATGGGGAACCTATGTAGTGGCATGAGGAGAGGTGTGATATAGTTTGATTGTTTTGAATTGAAGAGAATTTGTGCAACTGTATTAAGTGCATGTTGGAGGGGGAGGATCGTTGAGTTTGGTAAGCCTTGGAAGATGATGTTACAGTAATCAAAGTGCGGGAATATTGTTGCTTGAAGGACAGAATGGAAGACATGGTCTGTTAGGAGTGGATTAAGGTTCTTGATTGTTTATAGTTCTAAATATATGCTTTGTGTTATGTTCCATATGTGTTTTGAAGGTGACATGTTGATCTATGGTGACTCCATAGACTCCATGGGTTAAACTAGAAAAAGGAAAAAGGAAATCCATTTGCATTGGAGTTATATACTGATCCCCCTCACAGGGTATAGAAATCAGTGAAAATTTAATAGAAGACATGCTCAGTATTGCCATGAAAGAAGAAGTGCTACTGATAGATGATTTCAATATGCCGGATGTGGATTGGCAAATCCCTGCTGTGGTGTCATCTAGAAGTAAGGAGATCCTGGATTCTCCACAAGGAAAACTATTCAGGCAACTGGTAACAGAACCCACACATGATGGGACCATCTGGACTTAGTGCTTTCCAATTGGACAAGTGTTTCTGATTTTACAGTGGGAGATCACCTCACATCCAGTGATCACCAGATGGTATGGATCAGTATTAGGACTAGGGATGATAAAATCCATTCAAAAGCGAGTGTCTTAGACTTTAGGAAAACTAACTTTGCCAAGATGAGACAATACCTCAAAGAGTTGTTAGTGGGATGGGAACAGCTGGGGGATGTAGAAAAACAGTGGGCAAAACTGAAAGGGCAACAAACATTTTTGTTAGAAAGGTAAATAAATGGAAAAGGAAAAGGAAGCCACTATAGTTCTCAAAAGACGTAGCTGAAAAGGTGAAGAAAAAGCGGGAGGCCTTCATGAAATACAAGAGATCAGAGAGAGAAGAAGACAGGCATCTATATTTGGAAAAACTAGGAGAAGCTAGCAAAGTAGTTAGGAAAGCAAAGATACAACAGTAAAAAGAAATAGTCAATGCAATAAAATGTGGGGGATAAGATATGTTAGTGAGAGGAAGAAAAGCAAAAATGGTATTGTCAGACTCAAGGATACAGGGAAGGAATATGCAGAAACTGATGAGGATAAAGCAGAATTGCTTAACAAATATTTCTGTTCTGTGTTCACAGATGAAGGGCCCAGGAGCAGGATCTCAGAAACACCCACAAATAGGAACAGAAGTGACGGGGATCTCAAATGATTTTCAGAAGTCTGTGTCCGTGAGAACTAGCTAAACTAAAAGTAGACAAAGCCATGGGACCAGATGGGATGCATCCAAGAATACTGAGGGAACTTGGGGACGTTCTAGTGGTGCCAGTCTCTGACCTTTCCAGTGCCTCTTTTGAGTCAGGAGTGGTGCCAGAGGACTGGAAAAAGGTATATGTGGTCCCTTTACAGAAAAGCAGAGTGGAGGAGTGGCCTAGTGGTTGGGGCAAGGTACTTCAGGCCAGAAGCTCAGGGGTTCAAATTCTACTAGAGGACAGCAACCTTGGGCCAGAAGGACTGAGGTTTCTAGTCCCACAGGTGCTCCTTGTGGTCTTGGGCAAGCCACTTAACCCTCCATAGCCCATGTTCCCTGTAAAATAGTTATCTCCAAGTTATAATGCCCTGTTCAATGTAATTTTAGTTTGTTCAACGTAAACTGCACGGATGCAGAATAGCACAGTATATAAGAGAATGTAAATTAAATAAATAAAAAGCAGACATAAAGATGACATTGAGAATTACAGGCCAGTTAAGCCAACCTCTATTGGAAAGGCTACTAAAAGAGATAATAGTGAGGTTTCTGGAGTCCAATGGATTGCAGGATTGGAGACAGCATGGATTCATCAGAGGCAGGTCTTGTCAGACAAATCTGATTGATTTATTTGACTGGGTGACCAGGGAGCTGGACCGAGGAAGATCCATAGATGTGGTGTATTTAGATTTCAGTAAAGACTATGATTGCGTTCCACACAGGCGACTTATAAACAAACTGAGCACCCTAGGGATGGACCCTAAAGTTACTGTTTGGGTTAGAAATCAGTTGAGTGGGAGGCGACAAAGGGTACAGGTAAATGCAGCTCACTCTGAGGAGAAGGAGGTTACCAGTGGTGTGCTGCACGATTTGTCCTTGGTCCAATTCTTTTTAACATCTTTGCTAGTGATATAGCAGAAGGGCTGTCGGGTATTAATTTATTTTATTTATTTATTTAACCGTTTTTATATACCATCTTTCTTCAATTCAAGACGGTTTACAGTGAACATAACGTGACAGTGTGTTTCAACTGTTTACACAGAACAGAACTTCTTAACAGGTAAGGTATGCCTCTTTGCAGATGATATCAAAATCTGCAATAGAGTAGACATCCAGGAAGGAGGAGATAACACGAGGATGGATCTAGATAAGCTTGAAGAATGGTCTAGAATTTGGCAGCTGAAATTTAATGCTAAAAGATGCAGGGTCATTCATTTGTGCTGTAAAAATCTGAAGGAGCAGTACAGTGTAGGGGGTGAAGTACTTCTCGCCACAAAAGAAGAGCGGGACCTGGGAGTAATTGTGTCTGACTATCTTAAAGTAACTAAACAGGTAGAAAAAGGTGACTGTGAAAGCCAGAAGGATACTTGGGTGTATAGGGACAGGAATGGCCAGTAGAAAAAAGGAGGTGATAATGCCTCTGTATAAGTCTCTGGTGCAACTTCATTTGGAGTTTGTGTGCAATTCTGGAGACCACACCTTCAAAAGCATATAAGCAGAGGGTAGCTACTAAAATGGTTAATGGTCTTTGTTATAAAGCATATGAGGACAGACTTACAGATCTTAATATGTATACTTTAGAGGAAAAGTGGGATAGGGATGGTATGATAGAGACGTTTAAATACCTCTGTGGCATAAATGCAGAGGAGGAGGGTCTCTTCCAATAGAAGGCAAGCTCTGCTATGAAGGGACATAGGATGAGGGCAAAAGGGGATGGACTCAGGAGTAATATGCGGACATATTTCTTTTTGGAAAGAGTGGTAGATGTGTGGAATAGTCTCCCATTGGATGTAGTAGAGACGAGGACAGTATCTGAATTCAAAAAAGCATGGGACAAATACAGAGGATCTCTAAAAGTAAAAAGGGGACTATTGTAGTTGTTATGGAAAGGCAGACTAGAAAGGCCATGTTGTCTTTTTCTGCCATCATCTTTCTGTGTTTCTATGTTTCTAATTTCAGCGATATCAGCTTCAATTGAGGAGGAAATGAAACTATGATTCTAGCCAAGTAGGAAATGCTTTCAATCATAAAGGTGCTAAACAGATAATGAGCATGGTTTACGAAAAGCAGCGTATCACTCTGATGCTATGTGTAATTGGCAATGGCAAAAAGTTGCCACCATATTTAATTTTAAACCACAAAATATTACCAAAATGTGGGATTTTTCACAAAGATGTCATTGTATAAGTACAAAACAAAAATGGATGTATAATGGAGTTTTAATGAATGACTAGTCAAAAGTCACCTGGAATAGGCCTGCAAAAGTTGTACGTACTGCATGTTAGCATTGTGACTTGGTTGTTATTCCTGATGGCATGACTAGTCAACTTTAGGCTCTTGATGTTTCAACTGATAAACCAATCAAGGATATTTGAGAAAGGAATATGAATCATGGTTATAGAAACATAGAAACATGATGACAAAAAAAGACCACAAGTCCTATCTAGTCTTCCCATCTAAATCAACTACAATAGTCCTCTTTAAGAGATCTTCTGTGTTTGTACCATGATTTTTTGAATTCAGATACTGTCATCATCTCCACTACCTCCACTGAGAGACTATTCCATGCATCTGCCACTCTTTCTGTAAAGAAATATTTCCACATATTACTCCTGAGTCTATCCCCTTTCACCCTCATCCCATGTCCCCTCGTAGCAGAGTTTGTTTTCAATCGCAACCCATCCCCCAGCCCCCCACCCCCACCCCCTCCGCACTCCCCCCTTTTGATAAAAGACCACAGACAACATTCTTCATGGTAACAAACTGGTCGCAGCTTTATTTCCAACAGAAACGTATTAACATTAATGCCAATAATACAGAACTGTACCAACCCAGCATAAGGCTCCGGACCCCGGAAACCTCCGGGATCCCGCAAAGACACCCCCCCCAACCCAGCTGCGACACCCCGCTATTTCCCCCCCCCTCCCCGCAGGAGAATGGGCTCCCCATCTGGAAAAGAAACACAGCCACATTAGCAACCCCCGCCCCCCCCCCCATTTAGATGCCGCATGGGGCCCCCCACAGATGGAAAACGCATGCCGGAACTTGCAGTCCGGGAAGGGGCACGTGGACCTGTTGAACCTCCAGCAAACATCTCCTGCCCCCCCAACAGCAGTCTTCGCCTGCCCCGGGGAGGAGTCCCCCCGAAAGGAACGGTTCACCCCGCCAGCCGCCCTGATCCCCGCCTTGCCCCCCTTCCCCCACCACCCACCTTAACCGACATCTGTGTTAACCACAGGCTAATGTCCTGCGTCCCCCAACTCAACATCCTGTTCTCCTCCATCTTGTCTCGAAATTTTTCATCGTAATTAAGCCACGACCAACCTTCGTGCACTTGCAAAGCTTCCAAAATCGAGTCCGCATAAGCCAATAAACTACCATATTGTTCCGGCCACCGACGCCACGAGACGCTCGCTAGGCGCAAAAAGGCCCTGACCCAATTGACCACATTGCGCGAAACCCGGTGAAGCCGACCGGCCTTCTCCTCTTCCTTCCTCTTCTTCTTGCTATCTCCCGAGCGCTTCCTACCTTCGAGCAAGCGGAAAATGTCAATATACTGCCTCCTCGTGATCTTGCGCCACAACTTCCTGGGCACCCCTTCCCATAGCTCCGAAAGGGAGGCTACCGAGGCCACACCCGTGCCCACCGAACCCGACGCACCGCCTCCCTGAGCCGCAATCCTCCCCTCGCCTGTGCTGGATGACTCTGAATCCGCCGAAGAGGACGACGAGTCCATGCTACGCCTCCGCCGGCACACATGTTTCCTCTTCCTCCCCCCCTTTTCGGACCGTGCCGCACGCAACTCCCGCGCCCCCTGCACCACTCCCCCCGACTCCGCCAACTCACCCGAAGCACCTCCCGCCGATAAACCGGAGGTTGGAGCGGGCTGCCGAACCAGGGGATCCTCCATCCGCAGCTGCATCCCAGTCCCTTGTGCTGTGCCGTCCACACTCGACGCCACACCGGGCGCACTAGTCGCTGGATCCATGCTCGAAGTACCACGTGAATCACCGGCCGTCGGCACTGCTCGCGGCGTGGACAACCAGGGAACCTGTGGAGAGAAAAAAGGGGGGCAGAGAGGCGAGAAACCAGGAGACCACGGCTGCCAGGCCCCCAACCAATCTGCCCTCGAAGACCCTTGCCCCCCAGCCACCCACTGCTCCCATAGCGCCTGCATGCCTGGCGGCAAAACGCCTGCAGGCATCATCACCAGCCCCCCGGGGGGGGGGGACCCACCCCACCCCCCGAGTCCACCACCCCCGGTAAGCAGCACCACCTCCCACTCCGTCCCCCCGCCCCGCAAATGCCTGCCGCTAGCCCACCTGCTGCCTCCACCCTCCGCACTGTGGCCCTACCATGGGGGGTGGCCGGCGAGGCCGCTGCAGCCCTGCCAGCCACTGGCCTGGTCCCACCATGCTTGACAAGAGCCACGCGGCTCCTACCCGCGCCCCGAGCCACCGAAGGAGACCCTCCCGGACCGCATTCAGCCCGCTGCCCTGCCTACCAGCCCCCTCCCTCCCACCCCACTCCAGGTCCCGGCCCGCACCCTTCGGGCCGCCCCTGCCCCCTCAGTGTCCCCCCCGCCTTGGCTGCAGGCCCCCCCTTTGCCCCTCGCCCCCCCCCAGCCATCCCCAAAACCTTCAATGCCCTGGCAGTCAACGCGCTTCTGACTGCCTTGCTGCACGTCCTTGCGGGCCAAGCCGCAATTATAAATCTATAATTCTGGTGTGGTGTTTGTTGGGTTTTTTTTAATATAATCCCCAATCCACACCTTTGTCCCCCCTAGGGAAGCAAGCCCCCCACGTAAGGCTGACCCCCAACAGCACTCCCACTCACGGACACTTGCCTGACCTCGCAGTCCGCGCCCCCTCCGGCCACCAGGAAGACTCACGAGAGTGCCGCTCAGCCACCCTGAAGCCCACGCTAGGCCAGAAACACCGGTATCGGGCCCTGCACTGAACCACCGCCACACGCCGTGCCGACAGCCTACCGCATGTGCTCCCGGCTCGCACCCCGAAGCCGAAGCACATGCCCGACCTGCCTCCCTGATTGGTTCCGCTCGCCACGTGCACCAGCGGAGCCAATCAGTTTGAAAAATGCCCTATGCTCCTCTTCCGTGCGCACCCACGCTTGCAGGGTCCCGCGCCGAGCCGGGCACACGGTTACGCTTGGGCGCCGGGACCCTGCCCGCGCCCTGTTTATTCTTCTTACATAGACAGAAGTACTTCGCCCCCTACACTGTACCACTCCCTTGGATTTTTGCAGCCCAAGTGCATGACCCTGCAATTTTTAGCATTAAATCTTTGCTGCCAAATTCTTGCTCATTCTTCAAGCTTAGCTAGATCCCTCCTCATGTTATCTGCTCCTTTTTGGTTGTCTACTCTATTGCAGATTTTAGTATCATCCACAAAGAGGCAAACCTTACCCGAAAGCTCTTCCACAATATTACTAACAAAAATATTAAAAAGAATTGGACTAAGGACAGATCCCTGTAGCACACCACTGGTAACTTCCTTTTCCTCAGAGTCAGCTGCATTTACCTGTACCCTTTGTCGCCTCCCACTCAACCAATTTCTAACCCAGTCAGTCACTTTATGGTCCATCCCTAGGGTGCTCACTTTGTTTATAAGTTGCCTTTGTAGAACGGTGTCAAAGGCTTTACTGAAATCTAAATACACTACATCTAGGGCCCTCCCTCAGTAACAGAGGGAAAACCTTCTTTTATCTGAAAATCTTTCTTTGACACTTCTTGGTAAAATTAAGAGAGCATCTGCCCCCAAAACTTGCAAAATAGGTGTCAGCTGCTTGGAAGAAAATAGCAGTAGTGGGGGTAGTCATTTAAGAAATGTTGCATTACAAATGTTCTTGATGGAATAGAGGATGATATTTTGTGGGAAAATTCTGATTTCAACAACTGTAAGTTGTGATAAGGAAGCTTATCATAGCTCAGGTAGGAGCTATAGAAAAGATGATGTGAATCTGAACAAGCAACCTGTCAGTTCTGGTAGAAGTAAGAAAACAGAGTTTTCACATAAAAGACTACCAGTCCCAGAATGCACCAGGTTTCCAGCAGCCATGAGAGGGGCTGAAGTGAGAAAACGTGTGTGCAATCAAGAGAGCTATGAGGTAATCCCTAAGCACTCATCTCAAAGGGCAGGGCCTGATTCAACACAGCTGCGCTGTGTTAGGGAGGAGCACACATTAGGACAGAATAAGAATAGAGCTTATTCTACAGATAACAGCTACAGAAAGAGTTTCAGGGGGAGCTTCAGCAACGGCTACAAGCTCCAGCCCAGCTACAGGTTTAAGCATCACTTAGAGAAACAGAAGCCAAGCCAAGCGGATAGAGAGAGAAGGAAACTCTCTGGAAGGAAAAGAAGGAAGGCTATTGGAAGGTCTGGGAGATTCCAAGGCAGTACCTATACTGGGAGGTATTCCAAGTGCCAGCAGAGTCCATTGGACTGGAGTCAGCCAGAGGAATGGATTGGCAGAGATAGGAATCACCAGGGGCTACCTGGAAGAGAGAAGACTGCACGTGGAAAGGACTTTCAGACCAAGGCCAGAAGGTATGTGAGAGGAGATCCAGTGTCCAGGGATCAAGATTGGAAGGCTGGACATCAGAATTGGATTACATACTGGCCAGGCTATACAGAGAGGAATTATGATAGCAGGAGAGGCTCAGGTATGAACACTGATCCAGACCCTATCTATAATAGAGAATGGCAGCAAGGGAATAAGCATTCTCATGATAGTGCCTTAATGAAAGACTCGTCTGTGCCAATGTATGATAGTGACCCTATGCTGATTGATGAAGGGGGAGATACAGCAGATGAAACTATTCATTACATGGACTGTTCTCTATCTAAATGCTATTGCTAGCTTTCTGTGAGCAAACACCTCAGCCATCACAAAGAAACCTAACTTTGTTCTTTATTTCCACTGCAAACAGCTCTTAAAGCAGGATTTGGGTTCACACAGTAGCAGCCAGCCAGCTAAAGGCTTTCAGCTGGTCAATTGATAATAATTAAAGCTGCACCTGATTGTGTGTGTGAGCAAGGGTGAATCACTGCTGGGATCTGCGTGGAAAATAAGCAGAAGTTAACCTAACAAGCAAAGTTTATTCATTTCTTTGTGCCTTTTTATTTGGTAATTATTTGCTAAGAAAACATTAGCTAATTGCCTGACAAGCTGAAGGTTGTTTTCTGATTTGCTTTGTGACTTTATGTTATCCGTTTAAACACTGCAAGCAAGTAACCTCATTTATATTGCTACCAAGCATATTTGTGCTGGGTGAATTAAACCCCATCAATAAAAGAAGTATTTTATTGGCCTTACCACTGGTTTCACAACTTAATTATTGTCTTCAGCTGTGTTTGGAGTGAAAGAACTACATTACCCACAATACCTTGCAAGAATCATATGAATATATGCATCGTCAAGATTGTGTAAGTTCTCACCCTAGGCAGCCGTCTGACAAAGTACAAAAGTGATTCAGAAGAATCTAACTTAGCATGTACAGGGCCAGCCCAAGGGTTTCTGCCGCTCCAGGCTGTGTCACCCCCCACCGTGCTGAGCCGAGCTGAGCCAAGCTGCACCACCTCCCCCGCCGAGCCAAGCCATGCCATGCTGCAGCCAGTTATGTCTTTGGGAGGGGCAGGTAGCAATGGCTGTGATGGTGGCAGCAGTTTAGAAGCAGTGGCTTTGTGCCGTCATGCTGCCCACCACCTCTATTCCTACACCTTTCCTCGTGAACTCCGCCTAGGGCTGTACCGACGGTGAAATGCGCCCTGTGCAAGTTGCACATCAGGCACGCCCCCCCCCCCCCCGCACCTCCATCTAGCCACTTTATGGGGGTGGGAGAGAAGAGGCGCGCAGCCGATGTGCAAGTTGCCGGCACACTAAGCAGGTGTGGTCCCTCCCGGAGAGACCAGACCTGCTTAGTGTGCCGGGCAAAAAGACTTAAGGGGCGCATTTCGGCTCTCTGCTGCTGCCTGCCGCCGCTAAAGTGGCGGTGGCAGGCAATGGCAGAGAGCTGAAATGCACCCCTTAAGTCTTTCCGCCCTGTCTGGCCGCACTGCTTGTACAGGGCTCGGTACGGTCCTGACTCCGCCCTTCCTCTGGCTTGCATCTCTCTATGCCTTTCACTTCAACAGCCAATTCCAGACTTTGATCCTTTCACCATGCTGCTCTTTATGCCTGGAACAAACTACCCGTATCTTTACATCAGGCTTCATCTTTCCCCCTTTTCAAATCCATGCTAAAAGCTTGCCTCTTTCAGGCCACTTTTGGATCTTAATCCTTTGTTCTCCTTCTGTCTTATTACCCTTCCCCAATGTACCTTTGCTCTCATATATTGTACTGTTTTGATTAGACTAAGTTCTGAGGAGCAGGGGTCGTCTTTTATATGTGTCAGTACGGCACTGCGTACTCCTTGTAGTACTATATAAATGATTAATAGCAGTAGTAGTAAGGAAAACGTCCATCAAATACCACCAAAACATATCAAGGGGTAATATCCCGACAGCTCTCAGGAAATTCAATACCCACAAACTAACAGCTCTAGAAACGCTTTCCAATGCCTCCACTTTATATTTCAGGGCAAATATTATACTTCAGTAATACAGCATTAACATCCATCACGTCTGATATTTTCTGAGTAACATCCCGAGTAGAAGCTTTAAAAGTTTCAAAATCACTCACAATTGTCACAATTTTGTCAGAATTTTGCTCAACCTTGAGAGACAGATCCACATTTTGCTTGGAGATAGTATCTGTAAGGAGAATGATAGCCTCCCAAATAGATTCTAATGTGAACCTCTATGGCCTCGGGAGAGAGAAAGAGTTTAACGTTGATTCAGCCATCGACTGTGTTGCAATACGTTTACATACATCTGCCACCTCTTCTGGAAGAGAGGTTCTCACTGCCAGTTTATCTCACGCCGAACCTGTGGGAACTCCAGAGAGCAGACCAGATAGCTTCATCATCTGTCCCTCTCGGTCAGAGACAAACTCAGCGCCGACTTGCAATGCTGACAGCTCCAGACTAGACGACTTAACATAAGAACATAAGAAATGCCATACTGGGTCAGACCAAGGTCCATCAAGCCCAGTATCCTGTTTCCAACAGTGGCCAATCTAGGTCATATGTACCTATCAGTTTCCCCAAAAGACACAGGTTCCACAATGCTTGTACTAGGTCAAGCATTGATATCCTGGGTCCCTTCTTAATAATGGTTTATGGACCTTTCCTCCAGGAACTTGTCCAAACCTTTTTTAAACCCAGCTACACTAACAGCCTATACTACATCCTCCGGTAAGAAATTCCAGAGTTTGATTACACATTGAGTGAAAAAATATTTTCTTTTATTAGTCTTAAATAGTTTACCCTGTAGCTTCATTGCATGTCCCCTAGTCTTTCTATATTCTGATAGCGTAAACAATCGATCTATGTTTACCCATTCCACTCCGTTCATTAATTTATAGACTTCTATCATATCTCCCCTCAGCCGTCTCTTTTCCAGGTTAAAGAACCCTAACCTTTTTAGCCTTTCTTCATAGGAGTATCCTTCCATCCCCTTTACCATTTTGGTGGCTCTTCTCTGAACCTTTTCTAAAATCGCTATATCCTTTTTAAGATACGGCGACCAGAATTGCACAGAATATTCAAGGTGCAGTCTCACCATGGAACGATATAGAGGCATTATAATATCTTTTGTTTTATTTTCCATTCCTTCCCTTATCATACTTAGCATTCTATTTGCTCTCTTGGCCGCCACTGCACACTGGGCCGAGGGTTTTAACATGGTATCCACAATGACGCCTAAATCTTTTTCCTAGGTAGTGGTTCCTAATGTGGAACCTTGCATCGTGTAACCATAGTTTGGGTGGTTCTTCCTTAGGTGCATAACCTTGCACTTGTCCACATTAAATTGCATCTGCCATTTTGATGCCCAGTCTTCCAATTTATCAAGATCCTCTTGCAATTTTCCACAATTCTCTTGGGTTTTAACAACTTTAAATAGTTTTGTGTCATCTGCAAATTTCATAACCTCACTCGTTATTCCACTTTCCAGGTCATTTATGAATATGTCAAAAAGCAGCAGACCCAGCACAGATCCCTGGGTACACCACTATTCACCTTTCTCCATTGGGAAAATGGACCATTTAGCCCTACCCTCTGCTTTCTATCTTTTAACCAGTTCCTGATCCACAGTAGTACACTGCCTCCTATCCCATAACTCTTTAGTTTTGCCAAAAGTCTCTCATGAGGGACCTTGTCAAAGGCTTTCTGAAAGTCCAGATACACTATATCAACTGACTCACCTTTGTCCACCTGTTTATTCACACCTTCAAAAAAACATAGCAGATTAGTAAGATAAGATCTTCCTTGTCTAAAGCCATGTTGGCTGTCTCCCATTAGGCCATGACTATCTACATGCTGAGTAATTTTATTCTTTATGATGGTTTCTACCATTTTTCCCGGTACTGACGTCAGGCTCACCGGTCTGTAGTTTCCTGGATCACCCCTGGAACCCTTTTTAAAAATTGGTGTTTCATTTGCGATCCTCCAATCTTCAGGTATTAGAGATGATTTTAATGATATTCACAGATTACTAATAGCAGGTCTGCAATCTCATATTTCAGTTCTTTCGACACCCTTGGATGTATACCATCCGACCCAGGTGATTTGCTACTCTTCAATTTATCTAATAGTTGTAATACATCTTCCCGATGTATCGATATTTCCTTCAATTCTTCCGCACTTTTAAATACCACTTCAGTCATGGGTAACATCCCTACATCTTCCTCAGTAAAGACCGAAGCAAAGAATTCATTTAGTCTCTCCGCTATCACCTTGTCACCTCTTAGTGCCCCTTTAACCCCTCTATCATCTAATGGACCAACTGACTCTCTCACAGGTTTTTTGCTACGAATGTACTTGAAAAAGTCTTTATTTCGTGTTTTTGCTTCCGCAGCAAGCTTCTTCTCAAATTCTCCCTTTGCCTGCCTTATCAATGCCTTGCATTTGACTTGCCAGTGCTTGTGCTGTTTCCAATTTTCGTCATTTTTCTCTTTTTTCCATTTCCTGAAAGATGCTTTTTTGGCAACAACAGCCTCTCTGACCTCACCTTTAAACCATGCTGGCAGTTTTTTAGACTTCCTTCCACTTTTCTTAAAGCGTGGAATACAGCTGGTCTGGGCTTCCAAGGTAGTATTTTTCAACAACACCCAAGCTTGATATAAGTCTTTAACCTCTGCAACTGCTCCTTTTAGTTTTTTCTTAACTATTTTCCTCATTTTATTATAGTCTCCCTTTCGAAACTTAAAAGGTAGTACTGTGGATTTCCTTACTATCCCTCCTCCACTAATTAAATCAAAGGCAATCATGCTATGATCACTATCGCCAAGTGGCCCCAACAACCTTATCTCTTGCACTAGATCTGGTGTTCCACTAAGGAGTAGGTCTAATATGGCTTACCCTCTGGCCAGTTCATGAACCAGCTGCTCCAAGAAGCAGTCATTTATTTCATCTAGGAACTTTATCTCCCTAGCATGTCCTGCCATGACACTGACCCAGTCGATACCGGAGTAATTGAAATCACCCATTATTATTACTGCGCTGTAACGTTTGTTAGCTTCCTTGATTTCTTTGAGCATTTCATCATCCATTTGTTCATTCTGGCCAGGCGGTCGATAGTACACCCCCACTGCCATCGCCTTCCCCTTTTTACATGGAATTTCAATCCATAGAGATTCTACAGCAAATTTTGTTTCCTGCAAAACTTTAATCCTTTCTGACTCAATGCCCTCTCTAATATAGAGTGCAACCCCTCCACCAATTTGATCAGCTCTATCATTACGATATAGTTTGTACCCAGGTATCACAGTGTCCCACAGCCAGGGGGACTCTGTAAGGAGTCCCCTTGGCTGTGGTGGTAGAGTTTGTGTGGTCAGAGATAATGATGCATCCACATCAGAAGGCAGGTAGGAGTCCTCCATATTCATCCCCATCAAACCTGACCTAATCTCTACCATAGCCAACCCGAAAATCTCCACAAAGAGGTCCATAGTGGTCCCCTTTTCAAATCCATGCTAAAGGTTCACGTCTTTCAGGACACTTTTAGAGGTGGCAACCAGTCCTTGCCTTTTGTTTAGGGATAGAGAAAAGTTCTTGCAAAGTGACAGACCTCACACAGTACCAACCATCTTGAGCCATGCCCCCTCCAGCTGTCTCCTGAACTCACGAAAGAGATGCAGAAATGGTGCAAACAATTTATGTTGTTAAAACCTGGGGAGCTGCAAATTGAAGCATCGTTCTATCTCATATTTCCATGTTTTCTTTCAGCCCTTGGAGATGGCAACCTTCATTATTGTCAAGTTGTTGGAAACATTTGTATCTGTGAATCTGGCAGAGTAGGTGTGATTGTGTTTATTGTTAAGCTCCCGGTCAAAGTAGTTGCTTTCTTTTTCCGCTGTTTATTTTTATCTTGTGGTTTTCCTCTTTTATTCAACATGTCCGCTCCTTAATGCTGTGGACCAGTGGGTAACCCTGTGTTTAGTTTTTGTACCCTTTCCTGGATTTGGTTCTGTATTCATTGATGTCTAAAGGGTATCCTTTTACTGTACAAGAATATTCTTGGGTTTTTTTGTTTTGAAAATTCAGTAGATAAATTTAAATAAAAAAGAAAGTTTTCTTGAGTTTGATCATAAGAATGACATGAGGATTTACCTATGTAAATTCTTTAAACTGATAAATTAATAATGGAAAATTGAAAAAGTACAGTAATACTAACATGTATTTGGATTACCCACAAATGAATGTTTTCTATTATCAATAAATAAATTTGATGTATGTACTGGTAATTTAATGGATACATTTATGTTTGTGTTACTGTATTGTAGGCTAACTAAACAATATATATATATTCCACACTTTCAATTTCAAATCAGCGGTGTGTTTTAAGATTGGTAACATCTTAGAACTGAGAAAATATGGTAATCCCATATACCTGAAACCACAAGAGTAACTTTTTTCTAACCAGCCTTTTACTAAAATGCACAGCCTTAAATAGGCTTTTATTCTGTGAATTATTAAAATCTCAATTTTAATTTATTATCATTTTTATTCATCACAAGGAAGGAAATACCAAGAGCAGCAATAGGACTTGAATCTTGGTGTTATAAGTCCTAGCCCACTACGCTAACCATTAGGCTATTGGCTCCATTCTCAAAGATAGCTGGTCCAGCATGCCTCCTCTCCAAGAAATATAGGATGCACATATGATAAAAAAAATCTAAGGTCATTGAACACATGATTATGTGAAACACAGTGATCAACTAAGCATTTATTTATTAAACTTATTTTATATACCGCTCTATTTTGCAGTCATAATCCTTAATCCATAATCCTTAATCCTTCTTTTTATACAGTTTTTGAGCTCTAACATTCTGGTTCTAAATTTCTTCTTAGTTTTGGCAGTATAGAGTTTTTCTCTTGGGCACTGTACAATATATATAACATTTTCTGTGTTGTAATTTGAAAAATGTTTCAACATATCTCTGTCCTTAGTAGGATGTATAAAAGTCTTAATTTCCATTGTCACATTACAAATTGAACCTGTGTCACATGAGTGATGGCTTAACAGAAGACTAGTTTTCTTTCTCAGCAGATCTGTTAATACTGATGGTACCAGGATGTCATGAAGGTTGCATCATATTTTATAAGGTGGTTTTAGTACCAGTATTTATTGAAAACCCATTGATTTTAATAAGATGCTCCATTTTGAAGCTTTCATATCCATTCATTGAAAGAGAACCTACCAGGTAGTAAATTTCTTTGGTTAAAGAGACTGTTCTGAGAATGTGACTTTGAAGGAGAATCCTTTAGGATGAGGGAAAGATTTATTGAATGAGGCTATCCAAAGAATTGTATCTCTAGGGGTTATGAAAGGACAAAGGAAGCTAATAGCAAAGTCTTATTGAATAACATTAAGAAGCAAGAGGGCAATAAGGTAGCAGGTCCTCTTAAGTTTTCACATTTATCAAGAGTTTTTGCCAGTGTTTTTTTTTTAATCTTGTTATCCATATAGGGCTTGGAGTGTTTTCATCCAAAGAATTAATGATAACATCCTTCCTTTTAATCATAAGATCTAGAAAATAAATCTAAATCTCATTAAAACTAATTTGGAATTTCAAATTCTGATCTAGGTGCCAAGCCACTGTGAAACCTTTATAGGGTGTCTCCATCTCAGTTCCAGATAACTAAGATCTCATCTATAAATCTTTTCCAAAGTATTACATAATCTTTAAATGGATAATCATTCAAAATATTCTTTTCAAAATTAGCAACATATCAAGTTGGCTATATCTGGAGCCAGAGTGGCACCCATTGCCATGCCTTCTATATGTTTGTAAAAATCCCTTTCTAAACAAAAAACGTTTTCAGTTAATGCTAAGATTGCCAATTCTATGATAAAGTCTGTAGAAGCTCTCAAATGTTCATCTTTCTCACTCAAAGTATCTCGTATTGTGTTAATTGCTTCTGACTGTGTGCAGAAATTCAATGTTCATGGTGACCGAAAAGTATTTTTTTGTTAAAAAAACAACCTGCTCTCCTATTTCAACTAAAGTTTCTATTTTTCTCTTAAGTGAGTTGGTTGAGTCACCACTTAATGAGGGTTATTTTAGAAGCTCTATTCATGCTTTGGACATCTGAAAACAGGCATAGAGACATCCAAAATCAGGGATACATCTCCAGAAGAATTTTAGAAGCTGGATCTATGGACATCCCCAGTGTGAGGATGTCCAAGTCTGAACGCGACATGATGGAGGCAAGGCCGCGAGCGTTCCCATAAATTTGGACATCCTCGCCTGATCTCAGAAGTATACTAGATGTCCGTAGTTGTGTCTAAGATTATACCTGCTCCAGGCATGAATGAGAATCTGAAAAGTGATCGTTTTGTCAGGCAAATGTCTGGAAGGTGTGGATAAGGAGCTACACCCCTTTATTTTACACTATGACAATGAACACTGATGGGGCATTGGGGCTCATGTTTTCCTTTTGGAAGGCCACTGGATATCCCCTTAAATTTGCTTGCATGAGATGGACATCCCCACTCTATGCTTTCCTAAGGGGATATCTATATAGATGCTGGCGTGGACATCCACATCGGGGACATCCATGTGCCTAAAATTGGCCAGAGACATAGACATCCCTGGCATTTTTCTTCACATTCTGCTCCAGGTGTAAAATGCCCTTCATATCTAGTAAAATCCTTCATCGGGGGCAGCGTTAAGGCGGGCAGTGGGTGGTTGTTGGCCCCGGATGTACAGGACTGATTGTAATGTTGGCCTTGTATGTCTGGGGCTGGCGTACAAGTTACTTTTTATAATTTGTCGTACAAGTTACTTTTTGTGATCTTTCGATAACCGGGTAAGGCGGACACGTCGCCTCGCGCCCTTCCCAGCCACCCCCACTAATTTTCCCCTCAAACCACTCAATTCAAAACAAAACACATGACAATAATCTTGGACTTAAACTGGTCACAGCTTTAATCACCTTTTTAACAAACCAACCAATACAAATCAACACATTATAACTCCCCCCCCCCCTCCAAGCAGAGCGAGCCCTCACCAGCCATGTTAATAGCAAGGCGACGCCGCCTCCGCTTCCGCCGGGTACAGGCCCTAAATTTTCCACGCCCTCCCTCTTCCGGCTTCGCCATATTATTAGCAAAAACCTGAGGGATTAACCGGGTCGGGGGTACCCCACCCCCGCCCTCATGCTTGCCACCGGCTCCGGACCCCGGAAACCTCCGGGATGCCGCCACCGGCTCAGGTCAGCCATGACCAGAGCCGCCCCCCAAAGGTAAGCTGCGACCAGCCCTCGCCCCCAATCTAATACCTTCCAAAGCCTCCTGCCAATCATTAAGAAGTCTAACCCCCCCCCCCCCTGGGGACAAGTGCACGCCATCTGGCCTGTAGAGGCCCATGCACGGAACGTCAACCCAAGGGTGCAGAATATGACAGCCTCCCTGCTCCCCCACCCATTAGTCAATTTGACGGTAAATCTTCGTCACACCCCGTGACCACCATCGCTGAGCCCTACAGGCCGGCCTTGGAAGGATATCAGACCAAACCAATATGACGCCTGGAAACATCCCCAACACCCCCCAAAGTCCTTTATAACTGCCCGAATCACGGTCTGTCGGGGGCTACTGTCCGGAGAAATTTGGCGGGCTTCTCCTTTTTGCGCGGGTCCTAAGGTGGGGGGGGGCAGCCGGGGGGCTGTTTAACACGTATGCTTTTGTGTGGTTGGGAGCGGTCCTGCCCTTCTTCAGGTGATTGGCGGTGCCCCCTCACGCATGACTTGCTGTGGCGGTTCTGCGTGAGGGGGCACCGCCAATCACCTGAAGAAGGGCAGGACCGCTCCCAACCACACAAAAGCATATGTGTTAAACAGCCCCCCGGCCGCCCCCCCCCCACTTTAGGACCCGCGCAAAAAGGAGAAGCCCGCCAAATTTCTCCGGACAGTAGTCCCCGACAGACCTGCAGCCGTAGCTGCCGACACTTACGGACCCAGCAGCTGATCCAAGGCTGTCCCTCCAGCCATACGTGAAGTACCCAGAAGGAGACCACACTGCAGCAGCCCCGTTGATAAGCTACCCCCGTAGCCGAAGAGACGGAAGTCCGCCGCAGCTCCATCATAGCAGGAGGCCAGTCCGCCATAAATGCTCCGGGACCGATGTGCCCTCCTCGTCCGCATCTGGCGCCAAGGTCCTAAACAGCTCCCACTTAAAACGGGAAAGAGCATCAACCATCGTCGTATGACTACCAGGAATAAGACGAGCCTTAATTACTAGATTCAACTGCAAACAAGCGAAGATAAACGGCCGTATCAGGTCGGCTACAGGCCTGTATCTTGAGGCATAATGATTGAGCACTGACCGCAGCTTTATGGTCGCACCACCAAAGAACTTTACGATTTCTGAGTCTGTCAGGCCAGAATGACATGACCCCCAAAATGGGGAACAACTCGAAGGAAGGTAATATTCATCTTAAGCCCTACGGCACGCCAGGACTGCGGCCAGCCCCCCGCGCACCAAGAGCCCCCAAAATAAATCCCCAAGTCCAACCCCCAGCCGGATCAGTATACAACTGCAGATCGGCAGAAGTCACCTCCCGGCCTCTCAAAAAAGGTGGTACCATTGAAGTTACGTAGGAAAGCATCCCAGATCCTCACGTCAGCCCGCAGGCTGCGAGACATCCTTATCCGATGAAGAGGCTTAGTAACACCTGCAGTAGCAGCTGCCCGCTGACGCAAGAATACTCTCCCCGTCGGGATAACTCTGCAAGCAAAATCAATGGAATCCACTAGGGACTGCATCTCTCGCCACGTAAGCTTGCCGGAAACCAGCGCATTGGCAACCAACACCTGCAGCCACATAACTTTCCCTTCCGGCAGGTGGGCTACAAGCGCCACGGAATCCAACTGAACTCCCAAAGATAAGAGTAGTCGCCGGACCCTCCGTCTTACCCGAAGCGAAGGGAACACCCCACACCTGGACTAATCGGACAAAAACCGTCCCACAATGCCTTGCACTGCCCCGTATGCGCCGGTCCAACGAAGAGAAGGTCGTCTAAGTAATGCACCACAGCGCCACACCCCACCAAGTCAACAAAAATGCCCAATGTAAAAAACGAGTTAAACTGTTCGAAATAAGCACAGGAAATCGAACAACCCATAGGCATGCTCGTATCAAAGTAAAATTTTGTCCTTTGCAGCAAAACCCCCAACAAATGAAAGGCCGACGGGTGCACCGGCAATAAACGGAAGGCGGATTCAATATCTACTTTCGCCAGCAAGCACCCAGGCCCACATGCTCGCACGAGCTCGACAGCCTCCTCAAAGGAGGCGTAACGTACTGCACACAATTCCCTAGGAATGTGATCATAGACCGAGGAACCAATAGGAAAGGAAAGATTATGTATTAAGCGATACTTTCCAGGCTCTTTCTTTGGAATGATACCCAAAGGAGAGACCACAAAATCCGCGAAAGGCCGTTCTCCGAAAGGGCCCGCTACCCTACCTAACTCAATCTCAGTCGCCAACTTATCCCATACCAGCCGCGCCACATGCCGAACGGAAGGCGAATTCCGGGCCCAGTTCGCCCCTACACTACCCACTACCGGTATAGGAAAACCCCTCCTTAGACCCAATCTCTAAAAGGCAACTTCCCCAGTCTCTTCGGATATCTCACACACCACGGACCGAAAACAACAATCGCAACAGGCTCCACAAGCCTACACTACTTGTGGGGGGGGGGTGAACCGTGGCGCCCCCGACACTCTTTTTTTTTTTTTGACACATTTGAGTGCTGAGCGTCCCCCATTCCAGATGGAGCAAGCGCGCCAGAATTTGCAATCCGGAAGGGGGCATGAAGACTTGTTGAACCGCCCGCACAAATCCCCAGCTCGCCACCCCCCCCCAAGCTTTCTGCAAAGCGGAGGGCATGCCCAGTTGAAAGGGCCGTTCCACCCTTGTGGTAACAGCCGTTCGGCCTTTTGGCCCGCTCACACCTCCGCCTACCGGTCTGATCGCCATCCGTGTCAGCCAAAGATTAATATCCTGCATTTCCCGGAAAGCAGTGGTATTCGACCTTCAAGGAAACGGAAATTATCTAAGTATCGACGCTTCATAATCTTCCTCCGAAGATTCCTCGGTACCCCCTCCCCTAACTCGGAGAAAGCCACCACTGTGGGCGCCGCTCCAACCTGTCCGGCATGACCCGCATCTCCGCTAGCCTCGCCACCCCTGCCCAATTCGACCGAAATAGAACCAGACGAAGACGCAGAGGTGGACGAAGAGGAGGATCCAGAACGCGCCGCAGTGCCAGCAGCCCGCACAGCAGCGCCAGCGTCCAACTCACCTGCAGTAGGGGACGCTACCTTGGTAGCCACACCTGTCTCCTGTCGAGTCGACGCTGAAGCTTCTGATCCTCCCCAGTTCTGACATGCACCGGAACACCGTCTGCGCTCGCCCACACGCCGTCCATCTGTCCAGCAGGAGCCCCCCAAGGGTGCCCCAAGTAGTGCCATCCGGTAGAAACCTGCGGAGAAAAAACAGGAAACGGCGAAGGGACACCCGCCACAGGCCACAGTGGTTGCATGCCCCTAGCAACTCCGCACGGGAAGAGTCTTGACCCCCGCCTTGCCACTGCACCCAAGCTGACGAGTAACCTACCCCTGCAGGAGCCAAGAAACCCCCGGGACGTGCAGCCTCCAAAACCGCACCGCCCACTTGCGGGTTTTCACCCTCACCCCCCCCACTAGACCGGGGGCCACACCCAGGCCACTCACAGGGCCGGGCGCCTCACCAAGCCCCGAGTCACCTCTTGCCGACCCCTTAGACCTCGCCGACCCCGAGCGAAAGGGCCAGCCGAAACCCCCCTCCGCACTCGCCCCTCCTGCCCTGAACCTCCTGCAGAGCTAGCACCCCGGCCGGACACCGGGCCACGGCTAGGAGCTCTGCCCCCGCCCCCGCCCCAACTGAGCTGTGCACCCTAAAGAAGCTGCTCCGCCTCCCCCAGTACCGCCTGTGTTGGCCATGTCAGACCCTTTTTTCTGTCTGGGACCCCCTTGTTTTCTCTGCCAGACCTGGCAAGGTCAAAGCTGGAGGAACCCTGGTGATTATCATTATTATTTTGTAATTTATTTATTTATGCATTTATTTTTTGTTTTTTTGCCTATCAGAATAACCCCACCAAACAGCCCCGTTGAAATTGCCAAACCCGGAAACAACTTGCCTGCGGGAACAACCCCTGCTCCTTGGCACAGGGCTGCAGTGAGCCAAGAAACCGCCAAAAAGGGGACTCCGCCGTCTCGGTCCCCCGCCGCTGACACGCTGCCCGACGGAGCTCCGATCACCGCCGAAACCCCTCCTCTCAGCCATCTGCTGCTCAACAGGGCCGAAAAAAACCCCCAAGGCACAGCTCACACGTCCGGCGCCTCCAGCCTCACCCGCCAACGGCTGGAGCAGCGCCGAGACAACGCACCACCCCCCCTCGCTGCCCAGGGTCTCAGTACTTCTCATTGGCTCCCGCGCGTTTCAAAGCGCCACGGGAGCCAATGAGGCCGCCGGACCACGCGGTGCTCGCCCCGACCCGCGCGCCACCGGAACTCGGGGGCGCGATCGGACTGCCGCCCCACCGGTTACAAGCGGCCACGGAAACGGGGGGCCCACGGCCTTACATTTCTCATGTTAAATACATTAGGGGGCATATTCAAAAGCATTTACGCGATTTGGCACATATAATTAAGATTTTTTTCACATACTTCAACAGATATATGCATACATCTGGTAGATAGTGTAATATTTTGTGTTGTGTATAGCAAATGTTCATGTGTTTAGCTGGTAGCTGCTTTTGTAGCGTATAGTCGAATCTGACCAAACTGTTTTGTACTCACACAACATCTTGGTCAGTATTTATTTATTTATTTAGTTGACATTATTTATATACCGCCTTTCAAGTTTATCAAAGTGGTTTACAATGAACTCAACATTTTTACAGGGAACAGATTCATCAGAACTCATTCACAATAGAGAGTAACAATCGCTAGACATGGAACCAGTTAACTGTGCAACTTGTAGAACTATTTACAAAGTAGGTATTGTGCGGTTTGGGGTGATGTGTTTGGGGCTGTTATCTTTGGGGCTGTGTATGTGTTATCAAACCATAGGAATCTATGAACAGGTGGGTTTTCAATTGCTTTCTAAAGTCGGCTATATCGGTAGTAGCTCTTAGGTAGGCAGGGAGTGAGTTCCAAAGTTGTGTGCTGTAGTATTTGAACACTCTCTGAATTGCTGTTTGTGTGGTGCTGGTCTTGACTGAAGTGATCGAGAGGGTGTTTTGATACTGACTCCTCCGCAGTCTGGTGCCATTCTGGAAAGCAGTATGCCATTCTGGGACCTAGCTAGAGAAGGTCAATGGTGAGGACATTTGTGGAGAAATTTAGTTGCATGTGGAGACTAATTTTATAAGTCAAGTACACCCATGCTTTGCTTTATAAAATAGGGGCATAAGCGATGGGAAATGCATGCCAAATCTCGGTGCGATCACTCACATCAGCTGGTATAAATGACTACGCATATCTTACATACATACTCCCCGTGTTTTATAAAGTATGCACATAAGTGCACACTCTGTCCAAGTTCTGCCTATGTGAGCACCCAGAATGAAAGTATGTGCCATGGTTCTAACACTTATAGAAAAGCGACCCGCTAACGTTTGCTCGCAAAGACCCATGTACATGATTTACACACATAGATGGTATGCAACTTTCCACCGCTTCTTATAAAATGAGCCCAAGATATGGTTTATGGGCTTTGTTCGTAGGATGGAATATGACTTGCATATAGCCATATCACATTGTCATGTCATCTGCCACCTGTGTCACTTCATTTATTTGAATTTGAAGATCACCTTTATAGATTAAAATTCTAATCATACTGACTTATATTATCATAAAACAAGGTGTAATAAAGCAGCACATTATGATTATAATTATTATTATCATTTGTACAGCACATATCAGACATTTGCAACGCTGTACAGACACATGTGAGGTTTCATTTCATAAAAAGGCACCTGTGTGAAAGCCTGAAAGAGTGCTATTTTAAGCTCTTTTATAAAAGTGATTATATAAATAATGAAATTTACAGGTTTAATGAAGATATCAAGCAAACCATGTAGTGGAGGAGTAGCCTAATGGTTAGAAATGACCAGTGCTCAATTCCCACCAGCACTCCTTCTGGTCTTGGGCAAGTCAATTAACCTTCCAATACCTTGGAAGAAAGGCATGGCGATCTTCTACTTGTCACACTGACAAGAAAACCCAGGAGCTACTGATTGCCAGGAGTCAGCATTGGCTCAAAGGCATGCATTGCAAATGCAACAGGGCAACATAATCCATTGTTGTTATTTGTTGTGTTATCAGATAAACACTGATGTTATTTTTATATATAATTCTTTGAAGAGCTTTTTCTCTTGTTTTGCAAATTTTGTTATTTCCTTCCCCATTTGTGCTTGTGCAGTGTCACTCATTCCTTCTAGTCATCAGAATGCCTGTCCAAGTTTGATGATGGAGGTAGGCACAAAAAGAGCAGGACATACAACCAGCCATGGAAGGAAGTGTTTATTAGGCTGTGAAGTCAACCCGACATGTGGTTTGGCTGGGAGGCCTTCCTCAGGGATATATTTTATTTATTTATTTATTTATATATGACCTCTGTAGCAAACAATATAAACCATAATAGGTATAATACATAATTAAAAATATTAACAAATCAACAAAAGTAAAAACAAAAGTAAAAACATTAAAGCATAACAAACCAACTAAAATGAATGGCAATTATAGTCAAACATACATCACAGTCACAGCATGCTAAAATAAAAACAAAACATACTAAAAATACTGATATCACAATCACAAATAAAAGCATAAAAAGAAAATAAATTGCAGGAGGAGACAAAGAATCCAACATAGCTATCGTGTAAGCAGTGAGCAATAGCCCAGATAAGGGGGAGAAGCTATATTAAAATAGTGCTGGAGGAAACCCAAATCACAGACCATACTAGGAAAAATGTGCCAAATGTCCATATTAAACAATATTCAAGATCCACCAAAAAGAGGAGGATATTCAGCAGATAAATATGAATACTCACTAATATATGTAATATCATAAAAAGAAAATAAACAGTCGCCAAATGGCACCAACCGTGCTGTTTTGCACAGTTAACCTAAAAAATATTCTAAGAATATGTAATGGCAATGTCTCTTTCATAGAAGTTTTTCACTAAAGAGGAGCGGGCTCATTATACAGGGAAGGTAGATGGGGGTGGGAAAGGGATGGATCGGGGGGCAGCTTTAGGGCGGGCAGTGGGTGGTCTTTGGCCCCGGATGTACAGAACCAATTCTAATGTCAGTCCTGTACTTTCGGGGCTGGTGGCTTGCACGGGGAACTTATTCCACCTCCAAGATGGAATAAGTCCCCCAGTCAGGTGGAACTGGCAGGCCTGGGGCTGGGAAGCAGCGGGAAGGGGCAGAGAAGCTTCCCCACAGTTCAACCCTGGCCTTAAGAGGCCAGATCAGGGGTCGGGCTGCAGGGAAAGCACCTTTACAGCTGGCGGCTGGGGATTTCAGCTTTTCAATGGAGCCATGGTACCATGGCAACCAGACACCATGGCACCGTGGCTCCATTGAACTGCCCTGACTGAGTTAACTGGGGAAGGCCTGTACATGCAGGTCAGACGGAATCGAGGACCCGGCCTGCACGTAAAGGCCTGTTCATGATTCTGATCCCACAGGGCTAGACATGCCCCACAGGATCGGAATCGCGACTCCCTCTGTGCGTCCAGTTTCAACCAGATGCACAGAGGGCCAGGACGTCCGGGATGGATTCAGGCCCAAGGGGAATAACAACAATAGCATATTATAAACTAATACATCATGAACACCACTCCAAGGAAGAACACAGCAAATTGTTAAGGTGTAATCTGATATACAAAGGGGAGCCACTCTGAGAAACGCAGTAAGGTTCGAATGCTCTACAGCCAGTCAGCCAAAGTATTGAGTTAATAAATCGAAATGAAATATAAGAAACTGATGAACGGCACCAAACATGGGAACCAAGAAACCAAGGTTCAATACCCACTAGCACTCCTTGTGGCCTTGGGCAAGTTACAACCTTCCATTCTTTATCTTTATTCTTTATCTTTATTCGGCTCTTGATATACTGCTTTACAGTAAATACATCAAAGCGGTTTACAATACATAAAAACAGACTGCCAGAAAAGGAAAGGAACACCATAGTTATGACAAGAGAGGTGAGAACAGAGGAAGGAGAGAGAAGGTAAGGTAAAAAGGACAGAGGAGGCAAGGAGAGGAGAGAAAGATGGGATCCTCAGCTGGATGTAAGGGGGACAGGGAGATCAAAAGCAGAACTGAAGAGATGAGTCTTAAGAAGAGATTTGAATCTGTTGAAAGAGAGTTCCAATCTAAGGTCTGAAGGGAGGGAGTTCTAGAGTTTAGGGCCGAGAAAAAAGAAGGCTGAGTTTCTGGTGGATTCCAGGTGTGCAAGAGAAGGGGGGGGGGGGGAAAGGAACATATGGTTGATCTGAATGTAGCGAAGCAAGCGGTGGGGGGCATGGAGATGAACCAGATTAGAGAGGTATTGGGGGAAACCAGAGTGGATGGCTTTATGAACAACAGTTAAGACCTTGTATTGGATATGGTAGGTGACAGGGAGCCAATGGAGATGAATAACAAGAGAGGTGACATGATCGGTGAGGGATGCATGAGTGATGAGATGGGCTGTGGTGTTTTGTAACAGTTGGAGTCTTTGTAATTGATAATGGGGAAGGCCGGCCAAAGCAATGCTACAATAATCGATCCTGCTCAATGTTCCCTCTAATTTTCTGTAGGCTGTGTGCACATAAAATATCAGCTGTGCAGCTTTTGAAGGAAGGTTAAATTTTTGTGCACCACATAACGACACTCTGAGTTATATACTTTACAATTTGACTACACATCAGAATACAGTATATACACACCATATTGATTGCACTAGAAAATATTGTAGAACTTGTGTAAACTGTAAATACACAACAACTTTTAAATTTTAAGATATCTGTGTTGTTTTCTATCAGAATCAAAACCGTAATTTTTGTGCGCTCTGTTGTAAAGTATGTGCGCTTGCTCGGCGAGGTGTGTGCACGTGCACATGCGCACAGCTTAGAGGGAACAGTGATCCTGCTCATAACTAGGGGAAGGAGAAGGGTAACCAAGGAGGAAGTGTGGAGGAAAGGATGGATGGCATGGGTCTGATGAAGGGAGCCGAAGGAATGGTGAATTACTGGAATGTCATAGCAGAGTCCAGAGTAATACCTCAGTAACGCAAGGAAGAGACCAAAGGGATGGAGGAAGAGGAAAGAGAGGGTGAAAGGGCAGGGACAGGGCTACTAAACGTGAATCAGATGACTTGAGTTTTGTCCAGGTTCAGGTGGAGAAAGTCTGAGGTTAACCAGTTACTGACAGAGGAAAAGCAGGCATTGAGGAGGGTAATGTCAGGGGCAACAGGGTCGGTATGATGGAGGAGGAGGATGTCATCCACGTAATAGTATGCGGAAATGCAATGCTGCTGGATGAGAAGTGTGAGGGGGGCCAGAAAGACATTGAAGAGAAGAGGGGCAAGGACACAGCCTTGGAGGACACCACAGGAAAGAGGAATGCTGGGTGAGGAGGAGTCACCAGAGGAGACTGAGAAAGACCTGGCGGACAGAAAAGAGCAGAACCAGTGAAGCACAGAACCGCTGAGGCTGGCATTGCAGAGACAGGTGAGGAGTGTGCGATGATCCACAAAGTTGAAGGCAGAGGACAGATCGAGGGAAACTGCAATGGAATACTGACCCTGGTCATAGGAGATGTGAAGTTCGTTGAGGAGGGAGGTGAGAATGGTTTCGGTGCTGTCTCCCGGACGAAAGCCAGACTGACAAGGATGAAGAATAAGTGCAGAATCTAGATGAGAGGTGAGCTGTGCAGAGACTAGCTTCTCCAGGAGTTTGGAGAAAAAGGGGAGGTTAGAGATAGGGCAGAGGGATCCATGGATGGTTTCTTGAGGATGGGCCAAAGTATGACATGTTTCCCTGGGGTGCATCAGAAAAATCATCAAGTTATCAATGTCCCTGTTTGATGATGGAGACAGATTCTGGACATTTACTTTCAGATCCAGTATGGCAAATATTATGTTCTTACATTTGTATGTAATTCGATATGGCACAAGTCAATGCAGCCGAAACCAGGCTTAAAACTACTACTATACCTTTTCCCACTATGAGGGGGACATAGGATGAGGCTGAATGGGGATAGATTCAGGAGTAATAAGCAGAAATATTTCTTTACAGAAAAAGTAGTACATGTGTGGAATAGTCTCCCAGTGGAAGTAGTAGAGACAGGGGCAATATCTGAATTCAAGAAAGCATAGGACAAGCACAGAAGATCTCTAAAGGCAAAAAGGAACTATGGTAGTTGATATGGAAGGGCAGACTAGATAGGCCATATGGTCTTTTCCTGCCATCATGTTTCTATGTTTCTATTTAACTATCCTCAAATGAATCTGAAAACACTTCATCTCCACATATTCCAACAGGAGCTCAGCTCCATTGCTGAGTCTAGTTTAGTTTATTCAGCATTTGCTATATTACTTAGAACTGAATAGGGATATTTCAAAGTGGTTTGAAGTTTTTAAAAAACAAAGGCAAAAAGGGAAAAAATTAAATTTTCTAACAAAGGAAAGAAAGAGAGAAGAGAGGGAGAAAGTAGTCCAGGGGTACATCAGGTGGCGCGCCAAAGGCTAGTATGAAGAAATGTAGTTTCAGAAGGGATTTAAATTTTGTGTGGTTTGTTTCCCTTTTCAAGTGCTGTGAAATGGAATCCCAGATGAGAGGCCCACAGCAACAAAAAGCAGTGTCAGTGGTGATATCAAGGAAGCAGTTGTAAGCAGTGGGAAGCATGAGTTGATTAACCTAGCTTGCCCGGAGAGGATGTACAGAGTTATATGCAAATATAAGTGATGAGAGATACAATGGGGCTTTGTGGATGATGGTGCAAATCTTAAATTGAATACAGAATTGAAGTGGAAACCAACAGGAAGAGATTTTAGAGGCGGGTGACGTGTATGTCCATCTTACAACATGATCCTCCTATCATTTCACTTATAGCTCTGGAAAAAGGTTTACTTGAATCATAAGACAGAATATGCAGCTTCATTAATAGAGCCTGGAACATGCTTGGAATGGGCATAAATGTTTAGACACAACATAAGAACATAAGATATGCCATAGTGGGTCAGACCAAGATCTATCAAGCCCAGTATCCTGTTTCCAACAGTGGCCAATCTAGGTCACAAGTACCTCGCAGCTTCCCAAAAAGACACATAGGTTCCATAATGCTTATATTAGGGCAAGAAGTGGATTACCTGGGTCCTCTTTAATAATGGTTTATGGACCTTTCCTCCAGGAACTTGTCCAAACCTTTTTAAACCCAACTACACTAACAGCATTTACTACATCCTCTGGTAACAAATTCCAGAGTTTGATTATGCATTGAGTGAAAAAATATTTTTTCTTATTAGTCTTAAACGGGTTACACTGTAGCTTCATTGCAAGTCCCCTAGTCTTTCTACTTTTTGATGGCATAAAGAATTGATCTATGTTTACCCGTACCACACTATTCATTAATCTGAGTACCTCTATCATATCTCCCCTCAGCTGTCTCTTTTCCAGGTTGAATCTCACAAATGGCAAAGTACAAGTTTCCTCATTAAGGAATCTACCGGCATATCTATGGCAGAATGAGAACATAAGAACATAAGATATGCCATACTGGGTCAGACCAAGGTCCATCAAGCCCAGTATCCTGTTTCCAGCAGTGGCCAATCTAGGTCATACGTACCTAGCAGTTTCCCCAAAAGACACAGGTTCCACAATGCTTGTATTGGGTCAAGCATTGATATCCTGGGTCCCTTCTTAATAATGGTTTATGGACCTTTCCTCCAGGAACTTGCCCAAACCTTTTTTAAACCCAGCTACACTAACAGCCTTTACTACATCCTCCGGTAACAAATTCCAGAGTTTGATTATACGTTGTTAAAAAATAGTTTATTTTATTAGTCTTAAATAGTTTACCATGTAGCTTCATTGCATGTCCCCTAGTCTTTCTATATTCTGATAATGTAAACAACCAATCTACGTTTACCCGTTCCACTCCGTTCATTAATTTATAGACTTCTATCATATCTCCCCTCAGCCTTCTCTTTTCCAGGTTAAAGAGCCCTAACCTTTTTAGCCTTTCTTCATAGGGGTATCCTTCCATCCCCTTTACAATTTTGGTGGCTCTTCTCTGAACCTTTTCTAATAATGCTATATCCTTTTTAAGAATGCCTGTTGATCACTTCTACAACATCACGACTGTCACACCAAAATATAAGCCAAGAAGACCAAATTTATATATTTATTTTTTGTAAGGCTTATATCCCATCTTACCTTCAAAGTCAAAACAGGTTACAAGAAACATAAACAATTGCATATAGAGGTGCAACTAAACAACTAAAGAGCAGCAAATCACTACTATTACTATTACTACCGAACATTTGTATAGCATTACAAGACGTACGCAGCACTGCACAGACACATGTAAAAGACAGTCCTTGCTCATCAGAGCTTACAATCTAATCAAAACAGACAACACAGTAGCTGTAGACAGGGAGACATCTAGGGGGAATGGTAAGGAAACACAAAGGAGATCAGGTGAGTCAAGATCCAAAAGCAGCAGCAAAGAGGTGAGTTTTCAGCCTGGATTTGAAAAGGGTCAAGGAAGGTGCCTGATGTGCAAACTCGGGTAGTTTGTTCCACGCATATGGAACAGAAAGGTGAAAGGAGCAAAGTCTGAAGTTAGCAATAGAAGGGCACAGATAGAAGTGATTTTCCAGAAGAGTGGAGTTCCCGAGAAGGGTGTAGGGAGAGATATGGGAGGAAAAGTAGTGAGGAGGTCAACCGGAGAAGTTTGAACTTCATGCAGAAATGGATAGGGAGCCAATGAAGTGACTTGAGAAAAGGGGTAATATGAGCATGATGAGGCTGGCAGAAAATTAGCCACACAACAAGGTGTTGAACAGATTGAAGGGGAGACAGATGATTCAGGGGGAGACCAGCAAGGAGTAGGTTACAATAGTCTAGACGGGAGGTGACTAAGGATTGTATAAGTGTCTTGGTAGTGTGTTCAGAAAGGAATGGGCAAATTCTGCTGATGTTGTAGAGAAGGAAATAGCAGGTTTTAGCTATCAGTTGGATGTGTATGGAGAAGGAGAGAGAGGAGTCAAAGACAACCCCAATGTTGTGAGCTGAGGAGACAGGGAGGAGTTGAGGATTATCCACAGAGAATGAGAAAGGAGGAAGGGGAGAGGAGGGTTTAGGGTAAAATAAGAATCTCAGTTTTGGCAATGTTCAATTTCAAGCAGCAGTGAGACATCCCAAGCAGCAATGTCAGAAAGGCAGGCAAAGATCCTGGCCTGGATTGCCAGAGACATTTCAGGTGTAGAGAAGTAGATCTGGGAGTCATCAGCGTAAAGATGGTACTGAAAGCCATGGGAAGAGATGAGTGCACCAAGGGACTGGGTACATAGAGAGAAAAGGAGTGGACCCAAGACAGATCCTTGGAGTACACCAACTGACAGTGGGATAGCAGCAGAGGAGAATCCACCAGAACAAACACTGAAAGAGTGATGGGAGAGATAAGAAGAGAACCAGGATAGCCCAGAACCCTTAAAACCAAGCAAGGACAAGGTATCAAGGAGAAGGTTGTGGCCAACAGTGTCAAAAGCAGCAGAAAGGTCAAGAAGGATGAGGACTGAGTAAAGGCCATTGGATTTTGCCAGGAACCGGTCACTGGAGACTTTGACAAGAGCCATTTCCTTAGAATGTAAAGGACAAAAGCCAGATTGTAGAGGATCCAGAAGGGCTTATGAGGAGATAAAGCTGAGGCAACGGCAGTGAACCTCACATTCAAGTAGTTTAGATATGAAGGGGAGGAGGGCGATGGGTCAATAGTGATAAGGACAGGCAGGGTCTAGTGAGGGTTTCTTGAGGAGAGGAGTGATCACAGCATGCTTGAAAGCTGCAGGGAAAGTTACAGTGGAGAGCCATAGGTTGAGAATATGAGAGATGGAAGGGAATACAGTGGAAGAGGTGGAGCTAAGAGACAGGTGGGAATAGGATCAGAGGAGCAGGTAGTGAGTTTGGAGGAGGAAAGAAGGTGAGTGGATCAGATGGCATACATCCCAAGGTGTTGAAAGAAATGAAATATGAGATTGTGGAACTACTCATTTGTAACACAATTTTTGTTCCTGGGTAGTGACTATAATTTCCTAATTGTTTATAACTTAAAAGTATGGAAAATGGTTATTATTCTCATTAGACTTTGCTTTTGTGAACGGGAGATTGATATGTGTGAAATTGACATATTCCCATTATTAAAACAGGCTTACTGTGCCTTTTTGTTCACATAAAATAAAAAAACCACAACATATAATATTTACTTATATATACGTTATTCAAGAAAGACCATAAAACATTTAGAAGTGAGAAGATTTTTGACATTTACGATTATATTGTAAATCACTTTCACGAATAAGCCCCCAGATGTAGTCTCCCATCATGTTCTCATTATACTGTCCTTGGTAGTGGCGTTCAAATTCTAGTATATCCTGGTGGAAACATTTGCCTTGCTCCTCTGAGTATGCTCTCATGTTCACCTTGCATTTATCAAGATGAGCATCAAGGATATGGACTTTGAGAGACATCCTGCAGTCCATTTTGCCATAATTCCTAACCAGAGTCTCAACCAGATCTACATAGTTTTTAGTCTTGTGATTTCCCAAAAAGCCATTAACCATTGCAACAAAACTGTTTCAAGCCGCTTTCTCCTTCCTAGTACGCAGCTTTGGAAATTCCATGTACTCAAGAATCTTTTTTATTTGTGGTCCAACTAGGACCGGCCCATCCATTATGTGAGAATGTTGTTTGTACAGGGCCCCGCGCTTCAGGGGGCTCTGCACGAACTTCATTTTCACACAATGTACTGCTTCAGATGTGAGCCAGGGAAGCCCGCACGAGGCCCCAGCTCCATCTGCACAGCTGCCAGCGTGAAGAGCGATGTTTTCCTTCACGCAGGCAGCTGTGTTACTGTGAAGTATGTGAGTGCCAGGAAATGCCCTTTAACCTTTCCCGGAATTCGGCGCACTTTACAGTAACACAGCTGCCAGCTTGAAGCAAAACCCCAGTCTACACGCTGGCGACTGTGCAGAGGTGAACAGATGCCTTGTGTGGGCTCCCTCTGAAGCAGCTTAGACAGCTGTGGGGCTCTTTGGGGGGGATGTCTAGGATAGGAAAGGAAATGGCTGATGGGAGGGCTAGGATTGGAAAAGAGATGACGGGGGGGGGGGCTTGGACTTGAAATGGACTGATGGGGGGCTGGGTTAAGACTGGAAATGAGCTGATGGAGGGTCTAGGACTGGAAATGGGATGATGGAGGGAGCTTAGACTGGAACTGAGCTGATGGGGGGCTGAATAAGACTGGAAATGGCTGATGGGGGCTAGGACTGGAAATGGGATGATGGGGTAGTTTGCACTGGAATTGGGCTGATGGGGAGATGGAATAGGACTGGAAATGGCTGATGGGGGGCTAGGACTGGAAATGGGCTGATGGGGAGCTTGGATTAGAAATGGGCTGATGGGAGTCTGAAATAGGACTGGAAGTGGCTAATGGGGGAGCTAGGAATGGAAATGAGCTGATGGGGGTGCTAGGACTGGAAATGGGCTGATGGGGGGCTAGGATTGGAAATGGGCTGATGGGGGAGCTTGGACTGGAAATGGGCGGATGGGAGGCTGGAATAGGACTGGAAATGGCTGATGGGGGGCTGGACTGGGGCTAGGATTGGAAATCGCTGATGGGGGCTAGGACTGGAACTGAGCTGATGGGGGGCTGAATAGGACTGGAAATGGGCTGATGGGGGCTTGGACTAGAAATGGGCTGATGGGGGTCTGGAATAGGACTGGAAATGGCTAATGGGGGAGCTTGGACTGGAAATGGGCTGATAGGAGGCTGGAATGGGACTGGAAATGGCTGATGGGGGGCTGGACTGGAAATGATTTGATGGTGGTCTGGAATAGGACTGGAAATGGATAATGGGGTAGCTAGGACTGGAAATGAGCTGATGGGGGTGCTAGGATTGGAAATGGGCTGATTGGGGGAGCTTGGACTGGAAATGGGTTGATGGGGGGCTTGGCTAGGACTGGAAATGAGAGGATGGTGGGCTAGGACTGAAAATGGGATGATGGGGGTGCTATGACCAGAAATGGGCTGATGCAGGGGGATGGGAGAATGGGACTAGAAGGGAGCAGATGCTGGGTGGTGCTAGAACTAAAAAGGAGTTGATGTTGGGGGAGGACTAGAAGAGGATGGAGCTGGGGGATTGAGAATGGAGAGGGGAAAAGATATTTTGTGTGGGAGGGAAGAAAAATCTACAATTGGCCGGGTATTGGGTGAGTAAGTGGGGATTGAGGATGGAAGGGTGAAATTTGAGTGGATGAAAAAGAAATAAAGAAATGGAGGAAAGAGCAAAAGGGGAAGATCGGTATGTTAAAACAGATGTAGAAAGAGAATGGGAAAAAACTAGAAGAAAGGACAAATGGGCAGCAGACAATAGAGAGCTAGCTGAAGACACAAAGAAACCAGAAGAAAGTGACTGGAGCAATTGCAACTGAAAAATTAAACACGCAAACAACAAAAGGTAGAAAAATACTTTTTTTATTCTGAATTTATTAACTGAAATATGTCAGCTCTGGGAAATGTGCATTGCTAACATCTTTGCATTTTTGTTCAGCATACGAGAAAATTAATTTATAGTTTTATTTCTCCAGTGTTGTTGTACGTTCCAACTTTGGCTTTTGGGGTTCCCAGTTTAATTATTATTTTTCTATTTCTAAATTGTGATCTCTTGTTCTTTGTTTGGCGATGGTCTATGTTCTGCATATGTAACCGAGCTAAGGTATTTTGTTTATATAGTTTCTATTTGACAATGCCACTTGTTCTCTTTCCCCAGTAGAAGATGTGTTGGTATTCTCTGAGATGTATAGGTTTAATATTTGCAGTGTTGCATTTTTGATAGGTAGGGTTTGGTGCTATGTGAGTCCTCGTAATGCTGTTACGATACGGCGGGTTTGCTATGGGTTCTAAATGCACTCAAAAATTATAGCATTTTGGTCCCTAAACCCTTTTGGAAGGATTCTGAAGCCATGTTTCAGGCTTCACAATCCTTCCAGCCCTTCCTCAGGCATTCGCCCATCTGAATGCCTGATGAAGGGCTGGAATGATTGTGAATCCTGAAACATGGCGCTATGTTGCGTATTATTTACTTACTGAGATAGGATGAGCTCGCTATGGAAGTGGCTTTGAGCACCCTACTCTAAATACGACCAGCACGGTTATAGCGTGGATATTCGCTGAGTAACGGAGGACTGAAAAAAGAAAGATAAGTCCCCGTTATCATTTGAATTTGTATGGCAGTTTTTGCCAAAGAGAAATAGTTTGTTATAATAGAAGGGGTTTGCTCATAGCACTTCCCTTATTTGAACTGCTACAATTTTAAGGCATGTTGAGTTAAAGGTGGTTAGCTCACTAAAACGAATAAAAAGGAAATAGTTAACACGAGAGGGGTTTCCCTCAAGGTAAGAGTTCTAACAAAAAATGTTTACAGTGATTAGGCTTTAGGGATCAAAAGGCTATAATTTTTGTGTGCTATTTCTTACCTTTTGGGTGGTTTGTTTGATGGGTTCTAAATGGGCAGTGTTTATAGTACTTCCTAATGTGCCTGGCGGTTGGCACTGGGGTATCGTAATGTAGAAATATGGTAGTCTTTTTTTATTCAGACACTCATTAAGAGGCTTGTTTACTAAAAGTTACTGCACGTTAAAATTGTGCAAATATTTATGCAAATGAGGCCCCTTATGAAAATGAGGTCCCACAATGAGTCTCCGCACAAGGCCCTGCACCCCCTTGGGCCACCCCTGGGTCCAACAAAGACACCAGCTTTGACCTTTGCTTTAGACAGTTTAGGAAAAAAGTCTTGGAGGTACTTGAAGGCCATTGACTCTTTTTCTAGAGCTATGACAAATTGTTTCATAAGCCCAATTTGATGTGCAGTGGTGGCATCAGTACCTTCTGTGGTTCCACCAGTGGCTCCCACTTCATGTTCTTTGTCACAACAGAAAATTCAGTTTGATGTGGCCAGTCCCACCTTGGTAGTGAGCTGCGGTGTCCCTGCTGTCCCAAAGACAAAGATAGCAGGGAAACTTGGTAAAACCACTTTGGAGACCCATCAGAAATGCTACCATTTTCAAGTCTCTGATAACCTTCCATCCATACTCAGCATAGTTCAAGGCTTCTAGCAAGGTCATGATGCTGTTGTAATCTTCTTTGAGGCTCAATGTGTGAGCTAGGGGAAGAGATGGGTACTTATTCCAGTTATGTAGCAGCACAGTTTGAGGCTCCTGGAAGAGCTGACAATGAACAGGCTCTACTCCTTCGGGTTACATGCAATTCTGGTAGTGTCGAACAAACCGGTAACATTATGGTAAAAGCAAAGTCCAACTTGACTAGTGAAGAAGGTAAAAAAAGTGTGGTGATGCAACTTGCAACTTGCAAACTTTCAACCAACAAGTTCTACTGCTTGAATCTGGACAACAAAAGTTTGGCATTGGACTTGGTGAGACCAAGATCTCTGACCAAGGGGGATGTTTACTAAAAACCGGAAATGTGCGCGCCGCAAAATAGCGCACGGAAACGCGGCACTGAAACGCTAATAAACGCGTTTAAACGCCCCGCACACGTGCATGTCACCCCCGCAAAGGTGCGCGGCACACTAACGGGCCCCGTACAAGTGCGGGCCCGCAAATGTCCGATAGAGGCGTGGAACGGCTAAAGGAGGGCGGAGGAAGGCTCCGGAGGGGCGGAGGGACAGGGTCAATGGGTGTAGAGTGGGAGGGGAGTGGGAGGGGAGAGGCTCCCCGCACAGTATCGGGCCCGAATTTGCATGTAAAAACTACCGCGAGGGAAACACTCGCGGTAGAAAGCATTTAAAGGGAAGAGAAACCATTTCCGTCAGCAATGTACAGGAAAACCGGGGAAACCAGCAAAACGTGAGCAGTGTGATACATGTGCACAGCACAAAAGTGCAAATAAAAATAGAAAATGACCACAACAGAACTATTAAAAATAGTAATTCAGCTGGGGAACAGTTATAGTGATGGGCAAATACAGAAAACACACCCAGCAAAGCTCCAGAAAAAAGAAATGAATTTTGGAAGGGTTTACGGAGCGGAGACTCTTCCAAAAAACATTTCCTTTTGTGGAGCTTTCCTGGGAGTGTTTGCTATGGTTGCCCATTAATATCACTGTTGCCCAGGATGGTGATATTTTGTCCCCCATTTCCCATGGTCATTGCCGGGGTTTATGTGCACGTTTGTCACCAGACAGGGTGCATATGCCCACAGTAAATTTGCGTAGAGCAGGGTTTGTGACTCCATCCTGCCAGGCTTACTACCTCCAGGGGCTGCACTGTCTATGTGGCCATAGTGTGGTGCAGCAGACAGAGTCAGTACCTCTAGGACCAGAGGGTCAAAGGCTCAAAGCCCAGCTGGGGCACTTGCCAGCCCCATCCCTATATTTTACCCACCACTAAACACAGATAGCACAGACACCCCTGTATTGCAGGGGACATAAGCATGGGGAAAACACCCATATTTTACCCAACAACGCACACACACCACAACAATGGGCATTACCCACAGCCAAGTACCCCAAATGCAGTCCCGTACTGCCACATTCCAATCAGGTCACCTGCTTTTTATGGGAGAAGCTCATGCCAGCATGTTGGCGGACGAGTACATGTGGTGCAGGGGGCAGTGGCTGCTAGCGACAGAAGACAGAGGCCTAGCCATGTGCAGGCTGGCACAGTCCACAGCAACACAGGCCCTGCCGGATCCACAGTCATGGACTATCCAGGGAATTCAGCCAAGCTGTGGCTACACAGTGGTGCAGTGCACACAGACAATGCATACAAGAACAGAAGGTCATAGGTTCAGAGACCAGCTAGGGCAACCAGCAATCCTGCCCACATATTTTCCCCACAAATAAACAGTGACAGTAAGGACACACCTTTTGTGACGAGGACATATGCAATGGTAATACGTCTATCTTTTACCCCACTGAGCACAGAAACCATGAACAGGGGCAGAACCTACAGCAGAATCCCCCAAATGCAGTCCTGGTGGGCCACACACCAGTCAGGTTCCATGCTGCCACTCATACAAATGCCTGTGCTGTATATCTATGCACCACCCCCACGGCATGTAGATGTAGCTCATGCATATTCATGAGGGACAGCAGGAAGACCCGAACAGTGTGATGCAAAACTGGGCTGGAGTGGGGAAGCGCTGCCGTAAAGCAGCAGCCAACAGGGGCAGACACACCCACACCCACACCCACAGGCCCCATTGGCCAATGTCTCCTGTAGAGGCAGAACATTGGACCCTGCGTGCATCTCCCAATACCAGCACCTGCATACCTTAGCAATGTCACCCTACACCTGAGGTACACAGCTCTGAAACGTTTGCTAAGAGTACAGGCTGATAGATATCCCTATGTTACGCACATACTGCTAGTTGACCCCATCCGAACAATCTGTTTGGTGTCTGCGGTGCGTGCTCCAGGCCTGGCCTCTGACGGTGTTCACCACCCTGGGGAGTGACCCCCAGCAGTATTGCGTACCATATCCATGCCTGTGCTGTGCCCAGGACCGGTGTGGTGGCCAAGGCTAATCACCCCCTCAATAGTAGCACAATGCTGGCATAGGTGTGGGAGTGTGTGTCTGTCTATACAGTGTGTGTTGGCTGCAAACACCTTCCCCAACCCACACTGCCAGCACTACTGCCAGTATTGGCCTGCCAATGTGCATAATGAGCAGTAAGGTACCATGGGTATAGGTCAGACATGGTGGGCTGGCCAGGATGCATCTGCACAGGGCATAGGGCACTGGCTGTGACATTGTAGTGCCAGGCCACCACCTACACAGACAGGGTAACCTCTGTATGTGCTGCTGGGGGAGCACTCTCACCCTGAGTGTGCAGTGATGACAGCATGGCTAGGTACCCCCATAGTGCTGTATTGTGTTTCTCTTTTGTGATATATATGGGTTTCCTGTTGGGGCCTCCTCACAGAACTCTCTGCTTGTGTGTGCTGCCACCCCAGTTTTGGGTGCATGCATTTCCATCAGGGCTAACCAGCAGACTGTTCACAGCTGGTATGTGTCTTGATGGAGTGCCTTGCAGGGTGTAGTGGCTGATGGCTTGCTGCAGGTGAATATCAGATAGTGCTGGGGTGCATCTTTGGATATCCAGGCCTAATGTCTGTCTGATATTGTGTTATGGATATGTGTGGAGCTGCTTGGACTGCCCTGTAGGGTGTCTGTTCCCCAGCAGGACTGGGGTTTGATGGTCCACTCTATTGCCATTGGGTGCAAGGGGGGGGGGGGGGTGTACTTTGTCCACCTGGGGGGTCCATGGAGGTTTCCAATAACTGGGACAGACAGAGATATCCAACATGTTTCTGCAGCACCTTCCTTTCTCACAGGTTAGTACTAGTTTTTGGAGCTCTGTCATGGCCTCATCCAGCCATGGCTGGTGTTGTGGACCTGATCCTGGCCGCCACATCACACCCTCAGGGTGAGCACAGTACCCGCACAATGTGACGGTGTGTAGCTACTCTTTGCTGGTAGTCCACCCGCTCAGGACCCCCTACCAGGCCGAGGTGCTGTGTGGGTGCACATGGACAATTCCCCCTACCAAGCCGGGTAGCTGTTGGGGTGCATTCCCCATCTTGTGTGCATCTGTGGACAGCTGATTTGCATGTGCAGTGCATCATGGGTATGGGTGGCCTAACCCTATCCTGTCTTCAACAGCAGACTGTCTGTGGAGTGACGTGCAGGCTCTCTGCAGCCAGCCAGGGGCTTGCTGTCAGCTATAGAGCTGTAGCCCAATGGTTACATCACTCCCTGTACAGCCAGAGGTCATTGGTTTAAACCCACAGTGGGGCCCTTTGATAGGGCTGTCCACAGCTTTATTTTTATTTACTGTACATATGTCTATGCCGGCAAAACCACACACAGCTTACTATACCCATTAGGTGCCTTTGAGGGTGCTTTATAGGGCGCCCTATAGGCCACCTTATGGTTGCCATCCATATAGGGTGCACTATACATTATCCTGTGTCGCAACATACATGGTGCCCTATAGGGGACATTCTAGGGTGCCTTGGCGGACAGTGCACTGTAACATGTGCCTTACGGGCATCCGTATGTTAACACACTGTGAGAGCGGGTTTACTAGTGGTGGGAAATAAAATATAAATGGAAGGCCTCCTAAAGCACTCCTTACCATGATACATACTGCCCCAGCCAGCCTTGTTCACTGGGCACTGTGAGGGGTTGAACCCCTGGCCCCTGCACCATTGGTCAGTGTCTTAACCATTGTGCTGTGGCTCTGTTCCTGTGTTTGTGCATCCGCGCGCAGCCTTGTAGCCATCAGCGCGCCATCTTGTGGAGCACTAAATTAACAGCGCGCCGCCTTATGCCGCACAACATGGAAATGCCCCTAAAATAATGCCTCAGCCAGCTATCTTCAATGGGCACTGTAGGGAATTGAACCCATGATCCCTGCACAAGTGGTCAGTGTCTTAACCATTGTGCTATGGCTCCGTTCCTGTTATTTGTACATCAGCGCGCCACTTATCCCTCCCATTATTGGACTGCCCCCTCACACATCAGCGCGCCGCCTTCTGCCCACCGGCTCGCCGCCTTCTGTTGCCCACATTTCTCAGCGCACCGCCTTCTGCCGCACAAACTTAACAATGCGCCGCCATCTGCCGCCCACACTAAACAGTGCGCCGCCTCATGCCGTAATAAAAATAACAGTGCGCCGCCTTCTGCCGCCCAAAATTAATATGCCTCCTAACCACTTTTGCCCATAAATGTTGGTGCCTCAGCTGGTCTTTTTGTTGAGTGCAATGGGGGTTTGAACCCCTGGCCCCTGCACCATTGGTCAGTGTCTTCACTGTTGTACTACGGCTCTGTTGTTTGGTTTTGCAGCAGCGCCCCACTTAGCCTTCCCACGCGCTAATGTGGGCCCCGCACATTAGCACGACGCACACACGTACGGTCCGGTTTTTTGCTTTTTTCTGCCTGGCCCGCCCACTCCTTATATGGCACCAGCACACTAACGGGAACCCGCACAGCAACGGTGTTTAGTAAACATGCCCCCAAGTCATTGATGTCATTTTGGTGCTAGTAGTAAGGGTTTCTCATCTCAGCTCCACCTCTGATATTGTAATCTAGATCTGCAATATCTTCTTCATTTTGTGAATTGCTGCTTTCTTCTGAAGACAGCTGTTTTCTCTGTGGAGGAGTGGGTACAGGGAGATCTGGGCAGTGTAGCACCAGGGCAATGGATGAAGGAATGCTTGGATACATGACAGAAGGAGAATTCTTGCCAGTCCAATGTTTGGAAGGATCCACCATGCAGAAGTATCAATTGCTCAAGTGGTCGGTGGGTTCCCACCAAATGCATGGGATAGCAAACTTCATGACTCTCTTTTCCCCTCTGTACCATCCTGCCAAAGAAGAAATAAAAATGTGAAAATAAAAAATTATATATATAGTATATATACTTATTTATTTAACTGGTTTTATGCATCGTTTTTCTGCAAGGCAAAATGGTTTACATAGAACATGAAAGAACATTTACATGGAACAACTGGAACTACGTACAAGTAACTTATATCAAAGAACAAAATTGAACTATTTACAGACAGCATAGAAGCTATGCGGTGAGGCGTTGTGTTCGTCTACTTGGGGGGAAATATCTGGGTGATGGAGGGTAGGGGGATGGGGGGTACTGGTGTGGGATGAGGCAGGGGGGGTTAAGGGGGTGAGTGGTGGGAGTGGTGAGGAGGAGCAGGGTATGTTCTTTTGGGGGATTTGTGGCAGTGGATGTGTTAAAGTATTCTTCAAAAAGAAAGGTCTTGAGATGTTTTTTGAAGAGGGTGTGAGATTGGAGGGACCGTATGGTGGGGGGTGGTTTGTTCCAGTTGGTGGGGGCATAAAATTGGAAGGCTCTTGTGCAGGTGCGTTGAGGTTTCTTGGGACTCTGTGCAGGTAGAAGGAGGAGATTTGCTGTGTTTTGGAACCAGAGTCTGCTGTTGTTGGGGCGTTTAATTAGTAATTGTAACTGTTCCGCAGTGGTATTGAAGAGGGCTCTGTGCGTGAGGACAATAGTCTTGAACCTGATCTGGGATGCAACTGGTAGCCAGCATAGGGATTTCAATATGGGCATGATGTGGGAGTGCCTGGGTGGCTCCGGCAAAAAGACGTGCAGCTGTGTTTTGGGCAAGCTGCAGGAGGGCGAGGGTGGTCTTAGGTAGCCCTTGTAGGATGGGGTTGCAGTAGTCAATGATAAAATTAATTTGAATTAATGATATTTTTGCTAAATATTTCATACATTGTGTAAAAATTCAGTAACAATAAAGATTTTATAACATAAAATGCTACAGTCTAAGCCAGCATCAATTGTCCATCTTACCTTCGAGAGTTTTCTTGCAATGTTCGCAAGTGAAATGAGGTGCCCAGGGTTTGTCCTGATCCCCAACAGACATGCCGAAATATGCCTTGTTAGCTTCACACATCTTGGCAGATGCTTCCACGGAGTACTTTTTCACCCTTGCCTTGATAAATTTGCCACAGACATAGCAAAATGCATCTGCTGGATGCTTACAGTCTCTTGATGCTATGTCAGTCCACTTAAGAAGCTAGAATGAAAATAAACTGATGAGCATAAGACATGTGTTGTTGTTGCTTGCTTCTAGGTTTCCGGTCGGTAAGGAGGCTGCTGAACGAATGTGCTTATTCAGCACAAATCCGTTGTTTATATAGACGTGAGGTGGAAGTGACATTATAACGGTCACCAAAAGACTTTTATTAAAAGTTCTCAAAAGTTATACAAAGTTCCAAAAGTTTTGCAAAATTCTGGAAAGTTCTAGAATTTTCCAAAAGGTACTCCAAGTTTACATTGCTCTATATCTGGAATGTCCTGCAAAATAGGTAATTTTCAAAAATATCACTCTCCTGGTCCCAAAAGCAATGTTTGTGGGCCATGATTGCCATTTCCTATGGTTTTGAGACATAAGATACCAGAAAATAACACTTATTACCCAAGAATAAGAAAAAAGTAAAAATGTGTTGCACAGTGATATGTAATCTAACATTAAAATCACCTGTAGTACCCAAAGACTGGAGAGTGGCCAATGTAACGCCAGTTTTTTAAAAAAGGGTTCCAGGGTAATCCAGGAAATTACAGACCAGTGAATTCAACATCAGTACTGTACAAAGTGATAGAAAACATTATAAAAAACAAAATTACTGAACACGTAGATAGTCATGGTTTAATAGCAGAAATCCAACATTCATTTAGCCAAGGAAAGTCGTGTCTCACCAATCTTGGCAATCCCTGGCTCTGAAAAGTGTAGCATGCAAGAATCAGACACAGCAGCAGGAACAGCCTAAATTAATTGCAAGTTTGTTAAAAATAGATACAGGACTAGGTATGGCTCCTTCTCCTCTGTAGCACCACAGCTCCAAGGCACATCTAGCTGATGCCATGGGTAGGCAGAACTCACCAGCTCCTGGACAAGGAAAGTGCAGTAAGCAAGATAACTAATCATCCAGAATAGCAGCAGGAATACCCAAAGGTAATGGCAAGTCCATCCAAAAAAGGCACAGGGTCAGGCATAAATTCTATGTGGTAATTTTCAAAATGGAAGTGAGCACGTATTTTCATTTTGTTACGGGTACCTGCACAGGGAAAAGTATGCATGTGCACTTAGTTACAATATTGTCCCCGGGGCAGTGATCTGCCTAGATTGTGGTATTGTGTGGAACATAAAGGTCAATAAATAAATATATAGTCCCAGCTCTTTGGAGCTCACAATCTGCTAAAAGCAGACAATTACGACACAGAAAGAAGAAATTCGAGATCGAGATGTGAGGTTGTGTGAATGGAATCCACGGTGAACAGTTTAAATAAATGTGGTTTGAAATATGACTCATCTCTTTTGAATGTGTGTCCTCTGTCCTATTTGTCCATCCATTCATTCATTCACACTCAGCAGGCATGGACTGTATAACACTCCCAACTGATTTCTTCTATATGATATGTGTGCAGTTTTCCAGCTTGTTTCACCTGAGCACAACTTACCTCTCATCTGTTGCAAATCTCACAAAAGGATATTTGTATTAGATGAACAGATAAGAACAGAGTGAAAATGTCATGTGCTAAAGTGTTTAGAGTGCTCACTTGACTTGAGGTTTTCTTAAGCAAGGGAAAACATAGACAGGTAAGGACTAGCCCTAACTGTTCTTGTCTCAGAACCATGGAACAAGCTAAGCAGGTTTCCAAGTAAAGCATTTTGCCCTACGGCACAACAGTTTCATTAAAACAGACCGGTCATATTGATACAAACACCAAAACAAAAAATGCCAACTATCATTGAAGTCAACTTAAACAAGCATTTCTTGTTCTATTTGAAAGCCTGTCTCCAGTGTCATACCGTGTGATTATATCCTGGTTAATTTGAAGTTTTCAGAAGAACCTGTTATCGCCAACACAATCTGCACTTGCTTTGTCATGGCTATAAGATATCTTATTCTTTGCTTTTAGGCTGGCTGAATTAAGCATACTTAAATGGAGAAGCCTGACACTTAAAACCACTGATATTTACAAAACAGATTTTCCCACAAATAGTATACATTACACAGTTATACAGTTACATGTTTTATTTGAACAGATATTAACCTACGTTCAACCTTCTGCAGACTACCCAGGTTGGGGCAAAAGTTGAACTATGTAAGGGGCATATCTCACATTGTATGCACTTGTACAAAGTTCTTGAGTTATTTTTACCCAAGGTCTTTTTGTTAATTTTCAGGGAAAATATGCAAGGGCTTCCACTTTGAAACTTGCTAAAGATGGAGAATGTGCATGGCCATTTGCACCTGGCTTTTGTGCAGGTAGAATTTTGCTGGAAGAGTACGGACATGGATTTGAAAAGACATCTAAGCATGTACTTTTCCTCTACTGACTCATACATGCCTTGACAATGCCTCTTTATAACAGAGCTCAAAGTTAGTATATTATAAAACTAAATATTGACTTTTATTTAGCTGTATTAAGGGGTGGAAATTTTGTAGACATCCTGTTAATGGCAGTAGAACTCTATTGTATTTTCAAAACATAAAACACTTGCATACATGTAAATATGAACAACTAAATTAAAAAGGATAACAAAACACAAGGAAAAGTTGTCAAACATAATCATAGCCCACATCACAGGGAAAAAAAGCATAAAGCCCCACCCGAGCCGGATACAAACATTTCATTAAATGAGAGGGGCACTTTCATCATATAAACCAGTGTTTCTCAAGCCAGACCTGGTGTTCCCTCTAGTCAGTCTGGTTTTCAGGGTACCCACAATGAATTTGTATGAGAGAGATCTGCATATACTGACTCCATTGCATGCAAATCTGTTTCATGCATATTCATTGTGGATATCCTAAAAACCAGACTAGCTAGGGGGGTATATCAGGTCTGACTTGAGAAATACAGAAAGAGAGAGATAAACAAGTCAAATACTAAAATTATCAATTCAGAAAAAGAGAACAAAACAAAACAGAGACCTCATTTATATACCGACTTAACCATCAAAAAGGATTCCAAATGAGACAGACCAGAGTAAGCACAATTGTTGCCCTACCAAACACTAGAAGATGGCACCAATAGCCAGGACTGAGGTTTTAATTGAAGGAACACTTTATCCTACAGGCATCAGGAAAAACTGTAATTTTTGACCACAAAATTAAGCATCCTTATTCTTATCATAAGCTTTAAGGGTAATACTTTTATTAGAATCTTCCCCAACTAAGACCAGCAGTGTACACTGGGTGGAAATCTCATCACAAAAGGTTTCCAGGAAATTAGTTAAATTTGAAATAGAAGGTCTTCCACCTGTTTATGAAGAACTCGTAATACTTCAGAGCTCCGTTCCATGTAGGGAAAAATCCCTCCCACCACTTCTGGAGTAAATGAATGGCTTTTTGATCCACAATTCTCTTCTACATGTCAACTTACTCCAGAAGTGGTGGGAGGGAATTTGCCCTACATGGAACGGAGCTCTGAAGTATTACGAGTTCTTCATACTCATTGGCCAATGTTACAACTACACAATTGTTTTGATAAACCTTTACAGATAGCATTTTCGAGGGGTTCAAATCTGTCTGACTGTTTGGTGAAAACGACTGCCCCTATTGATCGACCAGTGTTTTTAGAGGGAGAGGGGACACATGAGCCTTGTTCTAAATGTATCTACTGCTCCTCTACCATTTCGGGGACTGTATGGCAACATCCAGAAACGAACCGGGTGTACAAACGCCGATGGCATACCACTTGTACATCTTCCTATGTGGTTTATGTTCTTTGGTGTTCGTGTCATCTGTTATATGTGGGCCGTACGATTCGCCCTGTTAAGATACGTTTCACCAAACATTCTTCGAGGTTACGCCAACAATTACAAACAGCACTGATTGTCAATCATTGTTTGACTTACCAACATACTTTTGAAGATTTGCGATGGACTGTTATAGATCATGTCCCTCCTGACCCTCGCGGTGGAGATCGGGAATACAAATTACAATGGAAGGAACAAAGGTGGATTTTCCAACTGGATACCATGTCCCCTAAAGGTTTAAATCGTGAAATTGATTGGCTGAGTCTCCTGTGATGTAAAAGATATTTCATTGGTATTTTTGTTGCACCAATCAGGTGTGGGATTCCCTATTCAGTGGGTTCTCCCAACCTTATTGGTTGGTTCCCCTTTAAAATGCGCGAATTAAGTCATGCCATTCATAAAAGAAAAAAAACCTCCAGCTGCGAGAAGGTGTTTCTTTGTTTTGTGGTTGCATTGTTTGCGGATATAGATGAGAAAGCACTTGATACAGGAATTTATTTTCCGAAACGTGCACGTCGTGCAGAACATTGCATCTCCAATAGATAACGATTTTACCGATTGTGGTTTGAACACTGAACAGATAAGTTTCAAGTTAAACATGTGTTGAGGTGGAGTACCTTAAAAAAATAAAAAAGCAGCTTGTCGTCAGGAGTGGGTTTGACATATAATTCTTACCCTCCCTCGACTTGCTTTGACAAAAGATTATAATTAATGTTGGGGGAGCTTTAATGGTGAATTTTTGATGTGGGTCTATCAGCAATGATAGCATAGAAACTACAATCACAACCTTCAACACAACCATATCCCCGGTGGATCCATGCCCAGTAAGCTGGATTAAAACAACCAAAGGTGAACTAAGCCCATTCCTCAAGAAAATTACATAATTATCCCTATGCCAAAGCTACATGCCCAATAGCCTAAAAACTTCCTCCATCCGCCCCACCTTGAAAAAGACAAATCTTGACCCCAAGGACCCAACCTCCTACAGACTCATTACTAGCCTCCATTTTTATGGCCAAAATTATAGAGAAAATCATACAACAACATCTCCAAGATCACATCAACAAGCATGCTCTCCTAGATTCACAACAACATGGATTTCAAAATGGATGGGACAGACACAATGGATCCCTTTATAGCAACAGGATAAAATCAAATGGACATAACTCTCTCTTAGATCTCAACAAATAGGGTTGACCTACATGGAGTGGTGGGTACACCCCTAAACAAAGGCAAGGGAAGGGGTGACCTCCACAAAGTGGCAGGTGCATCTATTCTTGCCGCCTTGCTGGGCAGACTAGATGGTCCATAATGGTCTTTATCTGCCGTCATATACTATGTTACTATATTTTGACCACATCACAGAGTTGAAACTCTCATAACTTCCCTCATGAACAGATTTATTTAATTTATTAATTTATTTGTATTTGTTACCACCTTTTGTGAATCAAAGCGGTTTACATAGAACTAAAAATTACATTAAACAGAGTTAACTGAATTATACATTAAACATTAAACAGTTTTACATGAATAAACAGGTAACTTGGGGTGAAAAGGGGAAGGGAAAAAACAACTTTTTAGCAACTGCTAATGTCCTCTCATGACATAACTATTTATAAGAATATGGCAATCTTGTCGGTGATGGGATATTCTTAATAGCCATCTTGTAGTCTGAGTGTGAAAATTTATTTTTCAATTCATTTGTGTGGAGTGGCAATTTTATAGGGGTTTTCTATTTAGGTAATTAATTTGCCAAAATGTTTGTTGAATAAATATGTTTTTAGATGCTTACAGAAGACTACTGGACCCTTGGTGGCTCTTAAATTTTCAGGAAGAGAATTCCATACTTGTGGTGCGTATAGTGAGAAGGCTCTCTTGGAAGTAATAGATTTGCAATTCTTAAATTTGGCTGGCACCACGAGGAGTTCTTTATTGTTGCTTCTCCTTGATCTGTTATCCGGGGTGAGTGTCATCAGCGTTTTCAGGTAGGTGGATAAATCGGCTTGGAGGGATTTAAATATTGTGTGGATAGCCTTGAATTTTATTCTGCTATTGGGAGCCAGTGAAGAAGCTTTAATGCTGGTGTAATGTGTTCTTTAATTGGTACTTGAGCTATTACTCTAGCCACTGTTTTTTGGACTAGCTGTAGTCAGTGGATTGTTTGTTTTGGGAGACCCTTTAGTAAGGCATTACAGAAATCTAGGTGCGGGAAGATCATTGCCTGTACTGCTGTTCTGAAGTCGCTTGTGGGGAGGAAAGGTCTTAAATGTTGGAGCATTTTTAGTTTATTGTATATGGCCTTTGCTATGTTGCTCACGTGTTTGTTGAAATTGAGCTGGTAATCAAGTGTGACTCCCAAGTATCTCACCTCCTTTTTAACTTTGAAGCTTTCTTTGTTTAACATAATTGAATCTGGTGGTGTGAAGGAGCTGTCCTTTGTAATAAATATAATTTCTGTCTTCTTTTTTTTTTTTAAATTGAAATTTCAATCTTTTACACACAAGAAAAACAAAGGAAATAATAAGCAATAACACTTAAACCAACATAATTTACACAAAATATTAACACCCAGCCCACAATATGGAGTGTACATAAAAAAAAGGCAATCCGATGCTGAGAAGGAGAGTACAACATAACAAAACCCTTTTATACTAAGCAAAAACACGCCAGTCAACCAACATTCTGCAAGAATTTTTCTAATTGTGTTGAGTCAAAAAAGATATAGGATTTAGCCTGATGCATGACGACACATTTGCAAGGATATTTAAGTAGAAAGGAGGCACCTATAGCCACAACCCAAGGGCGAAGTAAAAGAAAGGCCTTCCTTTTCAATTGCGTAGCGCGACACACATCAGGAAAAACCTGTATCAACTGTCCGAAAAACCTTTCCAGTCTATGTTTGAAATAAGAGCGCAGAATCATCTCCTTATCTCGCTCTAATGCAGGGGTAGGGAACCCTGGTCCTGGAGAGCCTCAGACCAGTCAGGTTTTCGGGATATCCCTAATGAATATGCATGAGATATTTTATTTATTTATTTATTTATTTATTTATTTAGACAGTTTTGTATACCGCCTTATCCTTCAATCAAAGCGGTCACAACACAATTGGGGGATACATTTAACACATGGGGATATGAGACACATACACTAATACTTACAGGGAACATGGGCTATGGAGGGTTAAGTGGCTTGCCCAAGACCACAAGGAGCATCTGTGGGACTAGAAACCCCAGTCCTTCCGGCCCAAGGTTGCTGTCCTCTAGTGGGATTTGAACCCCCGACCTTCCGGCCTGAAGTACATTGCCCCAACCACTAGGCAGATATCCTGCCAACCTGACTGGTTTGTGGCCCTCCAGGACTGGATTTGGAGACCCCTGCCTTACACCTCTGTCATTTAAGATTGTGAGTGGGCAAGGTGCAGATGTCCTAGACATCGAAAGGGTATATAGAATGTGTCACATTCCTCCTCGATTCTCACCACCACCAAAAAGTTGTCTAATAGACAATAGTGAGAAACGTGAAACGGCTTTTGTATGTGGTTTGCTTGGTCGATATTCTTAAGGTTCTATGAACATTGTTTCAGAATCCTGTAGTGGATCACGTGGTACGAGGTATCCATCGGATCTTGTGAAGAAGTTTTTCTGATAGTTGCGACCTCCATTGTCTCTTTTGAGCCTGGTGTAGTCTATGCACATCACACCCACAGTGTGTCCTGATAGCCCCTGAGGAAGTTGTACACGAAACACGGCCTGTGTTGGGCTTAGGCCACTTATTTGGTTATAATAAATTTATTGGGTGTTGAATCTGCCGCTTCCTGTTTTTGTTTCCACTCCGTTGGTATACAAAATGAAGTGCTAAAATGGTTTCACTCCTATCTGACTAATCAACAACAAGCAAAAATGGGACCCAACACATCAACTCCTTACCTCCAAAGCCAAGGCATATTGCAGGGATCAACACTATCATCACTCATTTTTAGCATCTACCTATAACCACTATGCTCAATCATATGAACCCACAACATATATTTCCACATCTACGCAGATGATATTATACTCTATACACTCTTCAACATGAACAAACCTATATACGCAGGAATACTGAATTGCCTCACTGATGTTACCCAATGGCTGTCAACAGACTCCCTAACAATAAATTATAAAAAAAATCAGAAATACTATTCATCATCAAAGTTGACTCATTCACCTCCCAATCATGCTAACAATAAATGACATGGATGTGAAAGTCCAGACAGAGGTCAAGTACCTAGGCATAATTCTGGGCCAACGCCTAACTCTGAAGTCACAAATACACAACATGACCAGTGAAATCTGCCACAAGATTTGAACCCTGCAACACCTCCACTCACTACTGGAACCACTTATCTTCTGCACAGCATTTAAGGCCATCATCTCCCCAAATTTTGGCTAATGTAATTCAATTTACCACAGCCTACCAAAAACCACCCTCCTTTCTTTACATATAGCTTTAAACACAGCTGCCTGCATCATACAAGGAGACACAAGATATGATCACAAAACACCCATCTTGAGACAGCTGCACTGGCTCCCGCTCCTAAGCCAAATCAAATAGAAAATACTGCTCCTAACCTTCAAAATCATCAACAACCAATCCTCCCTCCATCTGCAAACATTACTACACATATCTCAAACCAACAGACCAAGAAGACAAAGCATCAAAAGCATATTGATCATACCGTATGAAAAAAACAAGATGTAACCAATAGGCATACACAAGATCTTTCAAACTCTATGTGCCAAGCCTCTGGAACACTCTACCAGAGAAAATCAGAAGCATCACCGAACTGATCACTTTCCAGAAACACTTAAAGACTCGCCTATTCATAGAACACTTCAGACCTACCACATAATTCCCTCTGCTCCTCCCCTCGCCCCCCCCCCTGTTATCCTCCTCCCCTCCTCCTCCCCCCCCTCACCACTACATAACCTCAAAATGTACAAATATGTCTATGGGCCCAATATTTGAAAGGCATTTACACAGTTTACAGCCCAGTGAACCGTGTAAATGCCTTTAATCGGGATATTCAATGGCACTTACATGGTTAATGTCATTGAATATCCCCTTCTAACCCCGCTACACACCCTGATGTTATGTGGTTAGCATCGGAGCATGTTGGGGGTTTTCTGGGTGGAGCAGAGCGGAGACTGTTGCTAACTGGGTGGGGGCGATATTGCATGCTGCCCGGTTAGTGACCTGCGGTTTCCAGCATGTGCGGCGATCCCAAGATATCCAATGGAAGGGCTGCATATGACCTCAGCATTGAATATCTGGGTTAAGGGTCAGTGGCCAGGGCTATGTGCCGTAGTGGTGCATAGCCTGCCCAGATGAATATTGGGCCCTAACGGGGTTATTCTGTGCTACGAATAGCGGGGATGGACGTCCCAAAGGGAAGTTAGACGGGGTGGGGAAGGGGCAGAGTCTGGGCAGGCGGTGGGCGGTCACCTACCCTGGACGTACAGGGCTGATTCTAATGTCAGCCTTGTACATCTCTGGATGCTTTTAAAGTATGTGCCCGTGGCGCAGATGGGGTGGGGGGTGGGGGGAGGGGCCAGGGGACATTCCCCGCAGCCCTACCCTGGCCTTGGGAGGCCAGATCTGGGGTTGGGCTGTGGGGAATAAGCAGTTTTTGCTAGTGGCTGGCATCACAGCTTTTAAATGAAGTTGCGGTGCCATGGTAACCGGATGCCATGGCGCCATGACTCCATTTGAAAGTCCTGTCTGAGTTAGCTGGACTTTTCATGTTCATGCAGGTTGGATTGAATCGCAGTCCCGGCCTGCACATACATGACTGTTTGCGATTCTGATCCCGCGGGATCAGAATCGCTATCCCCTCTGTACGTCCAGCTCAGACAGGACATACAAAGGGGATCTATGTGTGGGATGGAATCGGGCCCTATGTAAATAGCTAACCACTGCAATCACTCAAAACCTCTGAGTACTGTTCACCCTATTTCACTCTTTACATAAGTTATTATTGTTCATTGTAACTAAAAGTAATCCTTATTAAATGTGCACCACTTTGACCCGGTGAAAAGTGTTATAAAAAAAAAGGTTAAATAAATTAAATAAATAAATAAATAAAGGGAGTCAGTGGGAGGGGATGGGGGACATAGCATGGCTGCGCCCCAAGGGTTGCTGATACATTGTGAGAAGGGGATAGCTTAGGTGAGCAGAAGAATGGATGGAATTAGAGGCTAAGGAGCACAGGAAGGAGCTGGGGGAGGGGTGGGATTAGATATACATTTTAGCGGCTGAAGTAGGTTAGTGGTGGATGGCAGGCTCAGTGAGGCAGCTGGTCTTTGCCCACCCAACTGTCTCCTCTTATTTTTGGCAGGGGTTTGTTAGTTTGTTGGAATGCTCAATTTGGGAAAAGGAAGTGGGGGATTATTATTACATCTTGGAGTGGTTCATTACTTATCCATGTTTATCCATGTTTATTTACCCTGTTTATTGTAAGTGCATTGAAATACCCTCTTTGCACAAACGTTTCCTGTAAACCGCGCTGATAATAAATAGTGCGGTATAGAAAAGCAATTAAATAAATAAATAAAATAAAATAAAGTGAGATTTGACCTCTTCTTTACCTTTGACTCCCAGAATGGCTGGCTAAAAGGGATAGAGAAGAGTGTTTCTGGGATGGCACAACACGGGCATCACTGCTGTGCAGATCTGGGGGTGCTTTGGAGCGAATTCTTGTTTAGCTATGGCCGCATGTTGGAAAGGAACAAGAATTAGGCAATACCTTTACAGCTCTGGCAATACCTTTACAGCAGGCGGAGAGGAACGGGCACTGGACACAGAGTGAATGCCCAAATGCCTAGGATGGCATCATATAATCAAACAATGCAAGCAATGTAGCTCTAGGGCAGCGATGGCGAACCTATGGCACGCGTGCCAGCTGTGGCACGCGAAGGCCTTGCAGCTGGCACGCGGGAAGGTCCGCAATTAGGTTTTTTGTTTTTTTTTCAATTTTACTTGTCTGCTGCCGCTGTCGGGGCCGCCGCGGCAAAATCGAGCGTGCCGCGGGGCCCCCCTGTACCCGGCAGAGCCTGCCCTCCCCGTAGCAGCTCTCTCTTTGGCAGCTCTCTCTTTGGAGCTGCAGTCAGACGCGCCGGCTTGCAGAGCGCGAAGGGAAGAGTTTCCCTTTCGCGACTCTGTTAAGCCCGCGGGGGCTGATGGGAACTTCCCATCAGCCCCTGCGGGTTTAACAGAGCAGCGAGGGAGAAACTCTTCCCTCGCGCTCTGCAAGCCGGCGCGTCTGACTGCAGCTCCAAAGAGAGAGCTGCTACGGGGAGGGCAGGCTCTGCCGGATACAGGGGGGCCCTGTGGCACGCTCGATTCTGCCGCGGCGGCCCCGACAGCGGCAACAGACAGGTTTTCTTTTTTTTTTAATTTTCCCTGGGCTGGGGGGGGGTTTTGGTGTGGTGATGTGAGGGGCTGGGCTGGGCTGGGGGGGGGTTAGGAGTGGTGATGTGATGGGCTGGGCTGGGCTGGGGGGGGTTAGGAATGGTGATGGGCTGGGCTGGGCTGGGCTGGGGGGGTTAGGAGTGGTGATGGGCTGGGCTGGGGGGGTTAGGAGTGGTGATGGGCTGGGCTGGGGGGGTGTTAGGAGTAGTGCTGGGCTGGGGGGATTTAGGAGTGGTGATGGGCACTGGGCTGGGGGGGTAGGAGTGGTGATGGACACTGGGCTGGCTGGGGGGGGTTAGGAGTGGTGATGGGCACTGGGCTGGCTGGGGGGGTTAGGAGTGGTGATGGGCGCTGGGCTGGGGGGGTTAGGAGTGGTGATGGGCGCTGGGGGGGCTTAAACTAAAAATTGGGTGATGGGGGATTAGGACTGGAAATGGGCTGGTGGGATTAGGACTGGAAGTGGGTTGATGGGGGGTTAGGACTGGTAATGGGCTATGGGGGGGCTTAAACTGAAAATTGGGTGATGGGGGATTAGGACTGGAAATGGGCTGGTGGGATTAGGACTGGAAGTGGGTTGATGGGGGGTTAGGACTGGTAATGGGCTATGGGGGGGCTTAAACTGAAAATTGGGTGATGGGGGATTAGGACTGGGAGTGGGCTGATGGGGAGGTTAGGACTGGTAATGGGCTATGGGGGGGCTTAAACTGAAAATTGGGTGATGGGGGATTAGGACTGGAAATGGGCTGGTGGGATTAGGACTGGGAGTGGGCTATGGGGGGCTAGGACTGGTAATGGGTTGGGGTTGCTAGGACTGGAAATGGGCTGAGTGGAAGGGGGCTTGAACTGCAAATAGCTGTTGGGGATGGGGCTTGGAATGGAAATGGGCTGAGGGGAAGTGGGGGGCTTGAACTGCAAATAGCTGATGGGGACGGGGCTTGGAATGGAAATGGGCTGAGGGGAAGTGGGGGGCTTGAACTGCAAATAGCTAATGGGGAGGGGGACTTGGAATGGAAATGGGCTGAGTGGAAGGGGGCTTGAACTGCAAATAACTGATGGGAAGGGGGGCTTGGAATGGGCTCTTAGGGAAGGGAGCTAGGACAGGAACTGGGCTGATGGATGGGCTAGGATAGAACTGAGAATTGGGTGTTGGGGGAGCTAAGATTGGAAATGGGCTGTGGTGGGGGCTTGGATTGAAATGGACTCATGGAGGGGCTAGAACTGGAGGTAGGCTCATGGGGGGCTTGGATTAGAAATGGGCTGAGTGGAGGGGAGCTAGGATTTAACATGGGCTGATGGTGGGGCTAGGAAAGGACTAGAAATGGGCTGATGGGAGGCTGGTATTGGAAATGAGCTGATGAAGGGACTCGGATAGGACTGGAAATGGATGGGGGAGCTAGGACTGGAAATGGACTGATGAGGGGACTAGAAGGGAGCGGATACTGGGTGGGGCTGGACTAAAAGGGAGCTGATGTTGGGGGAGATTAGAAGGGGATGGGGCTGGGAGAATGAAATGGAGAGGGGAAAAATATTTTGTGTGTGAGGGAAGAAAAATGTACAATGGGCCGGGTATTGGGAGAGTAAGTGGGGATTGAGGATGGAGGGGTAAAATTTGAGTGGATGAAATAGGAATGAGGAAAGAGCAAAAGGAGAAAGATTAGTATGTTAAAGCGGATGTAGAGAGAGAGAATGGAAAAAAAAACTAGAAGAGAGAAGAAAGGACAAATGGACAGCAGATGATGGAGAGTTAGCAGAAAACATGAAGAAACCAGAAGAAAGTGGCTGGAGCAATTGCAACTGTGTAACTGAGCTGAGGTATTCTGTTTATGTAATTCCTTTTTGACATTGCCACTTGTTCTCTTTCCCCAGTAGGTCATGTATTGTTGTTCTCTGAAATGTATTGGTTTAATATTTGCAGTGTTGCCTTTTGATAGGTATGGTATGGTGCTTTGTGACTCCTGGTAGTGCTGTTAGGATACGGCGGGTTTGCTATTGGTTCTAACTGGGCAGTGTTTGTAGTAGTTCCTAATGTGCCTGGCGGTTGGCACTGGATTATAGTAATGTAGAAATCTTTTAGTCTGTCTTTATCCATACACTCATTAAGAGACATGTTTACTAAAAGTTAGTGTATGTTAGCATTATGCAAATATTTATGCAAATTGACGTGCTGGCACTTTGAGGAAATTCTTTGGTTTTGTGCGGCAGTTTGGGCACTCGGGCTCAAAAAGGTTAGCCATCACTGCTCTAGGGTAATATGCAAGTTCCGAGTGAGCTGTTGATTTATTGAGAGTAATAAAGTTGCAGCCTAGCTTTGCCACTACTTCAATCTTCAGTGTGTTTATTATTGAAAGTGCGAGTGGCTGCTTGGAGGTGTGAATGCTGATATGCAATTTAGATACATGACTAGATTCAGAATCAGATATTTATTTATTTATACTGCACATCTTACTACAAAACAGCAAAAAGCCCCACATTGAGAAACACCCGCACCCAAACATGCTGAAATGTGCCCTCATCAATGCCCGCTCAATCCGCAAAAAATGGCCATTTGTCACATATTTGATAACCCTCCATGACCTGGACATCCTAATGATCACAGAGACATGGCTATCTGACTGCGACAATGTTCTTCTCAACCAGATGTTACCTCCCAACTTCTCACTCCACACCTGTCACAGAGCTAATCAGAGAGGTGGAGGAGTGCTCATCCTCTCCAAAACAGAGCTACAATTTCAACTGATCAACGCCACCAGCACAGCCCACTTAGACACAATCATCATAGCCAACAATCATTGCACAATCAACCTACCCTACAGAGCACCAGTGGCATCACCAGATGACCTCTCGACAATAATCGACCTCGCCTGCAACTCCAGTAATCCACGTTCCCCCAAACTGGCTACTAGGTGATTTCAACCTGCCTACTCTGCAAGATACCCAAGCCATGGCCTTCCTCGAAGCACTCAATGAGCTGGTATAAAAGCAACTAGTCAACACACCCACACATGTGAGAGGAAATAAATCGAACCTTGTCTTTGCCCCACAAACATTTGTGGAATCGACCCATGACTTGGCGATGTCTATAACCCCAGTACCCTGATCTGACCACAGCCTGATTCGATTTCAAATGCCTGCCCACTGTCACAGTCATAACAGCACCAGCAGAGCTACTGTCTGCCCCAAACCACCAGCAAGATGATTCCGACCCTTTGTCAAAGAAGAAATACTGGAGAAAGTCATTTCACTTCTCAACACAATGGCCCCTAACTTGGATGAAATGATCTCTATCTGGGACAACAGTCTCAGTTCCATCGCTCATCTCCCAACCACGAACAAACCTCCAAGGAGACGCAAGCCCACACCATGGTATTCCACCGAACTGCGATCAGCACTTCTCCACCTATGCAAGCTAGAGCGACGATGGCGACGATCACGCTCCACCAAAGCACTGAGTGCATATAGCTTACACCTAAAAAAGCACTGAGAAGCAATAATGGAGAGAAGGAAGAAATTCCATATGGACCTCCTGAAGCACTCGCTGAGCAAGCCACATGACCTCTTCAATATAGTGATGACATTAACAAGGGAACCGGCCCCGGACCAACCATGCATGCCGCAACCGCAGGAATTTGCAGACTATATCCAATCAAAAATGCTCCAGACCAACAAGACCACAAGCCCCACAAGCTCCACACCACTACACAAGCCACCTCACCCAAAGCCACTGACCAAATTCACCACCATGTCAAAGAGAGAGATTGAGGACACCATTGCCTCCATGAACACCACCACTGCTCCAAATGACCCCTGACCAGCGTTCTGGATAAGAGAACTACGTTGCAATCTCAGCCAGTTCCTGAATAAACTCATGGATAAATCATTCTCAACTGGATCATTCCCACAAAGGTTGAAGCATACCTCCATCAGGCCGCTGCTGAAAAACAACAAACGGGACCCCCTGAAAGTCGAATCCTTTAGACCAATTTCAAGCATCCTACTTCTCGCCAAGATAATTGAAAAGGTAGTCCAACGCCAAATTCAAAACCATATTGAGACTGATGCCCCTTTGGACCCATGTCAGCACGGATTCAGGGAGGCACATGGTGTTGAAACCCTCCTCACCACCCTCTTCAATACCATAATCTCGGGAATTGACAACATTCGACAAGGATTTACCCTTATCTTCATGGACATCGCAGCGGCTTTTGACTCCATAAGCCACGAGATATTCCTAGGACATCTCGAGGAAAAGGGAATACAGGACTCAGCTCTACACTGGTGCAAATCCTACCTGACCAACAGATGGCAGCACATAAGAACTGGTACCACAACCTCAAAACCGTTCCTTCAAAAACAGGGAGTGCCACAGGGGTCCTCGCTATCGGCACTGATGTTTAACATATACATGCAGCCCATCTGCGCCCTGATCCGCTCATTTAATGTCACCTGCCTGGTTTATGCAGATGATATTCTATTATACATGCCATTTGCAATGGACCAGCCAGACTTCTCCCCACTAACAAGCTGCTTCAACGCAGTTGCTGACTGGCTCCATACGCAAAATCTCTGAATAAACCATAACAAGACAGACATCCTCTTCATCATGAGGAACCAAGGTTTCACCCCACCCACCCTCCTTAAAGGTGAAGAACGTCGAGCTGATGGCCAAATCCACAATCCGTTACCTAGTCATCACCTTGGACCAACAGCTGGACATGAAAACCCACATAAGAAACACAGTCAAGACAATTTACCATAAAGTATGGACACTACGGCATCTACGACCTCTACTAGATGCCGACGACTTTCGAACAATTTATCAAGCCCTAGTAATCCCACACTTCGACTACACCAACACAGTCCTATATGGGCTCCTGCCTCCATCACTGAGCTAATCCACCTCACCCCCCAAACAGATCCAGGAGATCCACAGCTGTCAATACACTGATAATCCCAAAGGAAACAACGAAATGCACCCAGGCGTTCATGTTCTATGCACCCAGATGTTGGAATGCCCTCCCTACAGCCATTCGAGCAATCATCCACCTGGCCCAATTCAGGAAGGCGCTAAAGCACCACCTATTCATATGGCACTACTCAGAGGTCAGCCTCAAAGATCAGCTCGCAAACAGTCTCACCAATCACCAAGACTCCCCCAACAGCACACTCAGCACACCAGAGGGCAGCTAGCCCCGCCGGTGCAACTCCGTGTAAAATTCAGTCTGTACAGTACATTTATTAGTGTAAATAATTTGTATAAAGTTACCCCTGTTATGTCCAAGTTATAGTTCCTGTTTATTTTAAATACAATGCAGCCCCGACTGCATTGTATAAGGTTGTGTTTAATGTACACCGCACTGATGTGAACAGCGTGGTATAGAATAGACGTTAAATAAATAAATAAATAAATAATACATTGCTTCTATACCACCCCTTCCAGAGATCAAGGGCAGTTTACAGTTAACAATTGAACAACTAGAGCAGAGGAGTGGCCTAGTGGTTGGGGCAAAGTACTTCAGGCCAGAAGGTTGGGGGTTCAAGTCCCACTAGAGGACAGCAACCTTGGGCTGGAAGGACTGGGGTTTCTGGTCCCACAGGTGCTCCTTGTGGTCTTCGGCAAGCCACTTGACCCTCCATAGCCCATGTTCCCTGTAAAATAGTTATCTCCAAGTTATAATGCCCTGTTCAATGTAATTTCAGTTTGTTCAATATGAACCACACTGATGCAGAATAGCACAGTATATAAGAGAATGTAAATAAATAAATAACTTTTACATGGAACAGTGGTATTAACTATTTACAGGGAACATATTGTACAAACAAACTTGTGTGTCAACTTTCTATTTACATATGTACAGGAGTTAGCCTATTCTTAGCTTTTTCTTTCGATGGGTGGGGCGAGGCTCTGGGGTTGTTTAAGTAGGGGGCGAGGGAGTGGGGAGGTTAATAGGTTGGTTTTGTATTTGTTGAGAGACTGTTCGTGGGAGGTGGGGGTTTCAGTTGTGTTGTCAAAGTGTTCAGTGAAAAGGAGTGTTTTGAGTCCTTTTCTGAATAGTTGGAGGTCTTTTGTCATGCGGAAGACTAGTGGAAGTTCATTCGAGAGGGTGGGGGCAGCAAATGAAAAGGCTCTGGAGCTTGTGGTTTTCTTTGTCCTGCAGATGGTTTTGGGTCTGACAAGTGAGTGACTTGCATTTTGTCTGCGTGAACTGGATTCTGGTGGGGAGTGTAGGAAGGTGGTTAGGTAAGAGGGGGAGATGTCATTGAGCAGTTTAAATATTGTAAGGAGTATTTTATATTTTATCCGGCTGTTTATTGGGAGCCAGTGTAGTTCATGTAGAATTGGGGGTTATGTGATCAGCTAGGCGAGCTTTTGCGACCACCCTGGCAGTGATGTTCTGGGCTCTTTGTAGTATATTTGTGTTTTTAAGTGGTAGGCCATTCAGTAGACTATTACAATAGTCAAAGTGGGGGGTAATGAGTTGACTACAGACCTGAAATCATGGGTATCGAGAAGGGTCTTAGGTGCTGTACGGTTCTTAGTTTAAAGAATGCAGTTTTTACTGTTTGTTTTATGTGGGGGAGCATATTGAGTGTGTGATCTAATATTATCCCTAGGTATTTTACTGTTACTGTTTCTGAAGTATTTCTTTAAAATATTTCCAGAGCAAAACCAAAGAGGAAAGTAAATGTGGTTTAGGAAAATTAAAAAATCTTAAATTCTTACCTCTCAATGAATTCTCTACAACTTCACCTGCCTATGCAGAGCTAAGATATCTTTGATCCACATAACTCCAGCAAAATTAGAAGCTACTACTTAAGACTCAAGTTTCTCTGCACTTCCTTCAATGGTGGTCAACTTGTCCTGTTCCTGAAATGCCTGAACCATCTGTTCAACTATCTCTTGCAGAAGATTATTAGATTTGTTGATAATATACTAAATATTGTTTGAAGAAACACCTCCAGAAAGGGGTGTTTATGCAACAGACTGTCCCATATCAGTTTTCAATGGAAATTGAATAGCCTTAGTGAGAGAAACATATTTTGAACATTCAACTTAGGAGTATTTAAAGAAAACGTTGGTGAGTCTATTCTGAAGGACTCCCCATTCCATATGCCCAAACCCCTCATACCGTGTGCTTGAGTACTCCCAGAAAGAGGAGGCTGGACCCTCCCTATGGGTTTCAATGATGCCTCAGAAGTGGGAGAGGAAGTAGATGGCACTCTTCCAACCTGAGAAGAAGCCCTGCCACTCACCACATTTTCTTGTGTCATATGCCTGTCCATAAGTCCATTTACAATTATGACACTGCCAGGAGCCAGTTTACTTTTTCCCTTCTTCTTGCCCATTATAAACAGCCAAGGGTTCAGGCTCAAAACCCCCCAAAGTATCCCTAGAGGGGCACCAAGGAGGCATCCCTCTTGGCTCATGTGCCCTTTCAGTCACGCATCTGCATCACAGGGAGACTTGATTTAATAGTCTTAGGCCAGCTGGTAATGTCTACAATCAGGAAGGGCTCCCAACCTAGTGCAGATCTCACGTGCAGCCCTTAAGCACCAATATCCCCAAATGGCTCCCCTTGTTGCTCATCGACCAGGCTTTCCAGCTCCAGGTGAATCTTCTACTCCTAAATTCTCTTTAATGGCATAGATTGCTTTGAAGATTGACCTTCCCATAATTTGGCACATCTGGAGATAGTCTTAGTAGCCAGGTAGCCATTATAACTGCATGGTCTTCGTGCACTCCTAGTTTATAAATTTTGCTGGAATATCCATTCTTTGCCCTTTGAATGTTGCATCTTTTTTCAGCAGCGCTTATGATCTTGAATAAGTGGAAATCTACCGAACATCAGGTCAGATTTACTGAAGTGCACTACCACATTATCATATACTAAGGGGCATGTTTACTAAAAGCCGTACAATTGCGTGCCGCACAATAGCGCACGGAAACGCGGCACTCAAACGCTCAGAAACGCTCTTAAACGCCCCGCACAAGTGCGCTTGGGCCCCGCACAATTGCGCGCCGCACTAACGTGCCCCGCAAAAGTACCCGGCCCGCAAATGTCCGATAGAGGCGTGGAAAGGCATTCTGAGGGCGGAGGAAGGCTCCCGAGGGGCGGAGAGACGGGGTCAATGGGCGGGGAAGGGGAGGGGAGAGGCTCCCCGCACAGTATCGGGGACGAATTTGCAGGTTAAAAATAGCGCGAGTGAAACACTCACGGTAGAGGGCATTTAAAGGGAAGAGAAACCATTTCCGTCAGCAATGTACAGGGAAACCGGGGAAACCTGCAAAACGTGAGCAGTGTGATACATGTGCACAGAACAAAAGTGCAAATAAAGATAGAAAAAGACCCAAACAAACATATTAAAAATAGGAAGTCAGCTGGGGAACCCTGATATTAATGGGCAAACATAAGAAACACACCCAGGAAAGCTCCAAAAAAATGAAATGAAGTATGGAAGGGGCTACGGAGCGGAGACCCTTCCAAAAACCATTTCCTTTTTTCTGAGCCTTCCTGGGAGTGTTTGCTATGGTTGCCCATTAATATCACTGTTGCCCAGCTTGGATATATTTATCCCCAGTTCGTCGTGGTCGGTTGAGGGGTTTATTTGCACGTTTGTCACCAGACAAGGTGACTGAGCCCACAGTACAAATGTGCAGAGCAGGGTTTGTGACTCATTTGGTCAGGTTTCCCACCCCCAGGGACTGCACTATCACTGTGGCCACAGTGTGGTGCAGCAGACAGAAGCAGTACCTCTAGGACCAGAGGGTCACAGGTTCAAATCCAAGCTAGGGCTCCTGCCAACCCAGTCCCCATATTTTACCCACCACTAAACAGAGATAGTAAAGACACTCCTTTATTGCAGAGAACATAAGCATGGTTCACACACCCATTTTGTACCCAACACCGCACACACACCATAACAATGGGCATTACCGACAGCCGAGTCCCCCAAATGCAGTCCTGGAGTGCCACAACTCAATCAGGTCATATGCTTTTCCAAGATACGGACATGCCAGCATGTTGGCGGTAGGGTACAGGTGGTGGAGGGGGCAGTGGCTGCTAGCCACAGAAGACAGTGGCCGAGCCATGTGCAGGCTGGCACGTCCACTGCAACATAGGCCCTGTCAGATGTACAGTCATGGACTTCCCAGGGAATTCAGCACATCTGTGGTAACACAGTGGTGCAGTGCACACAGACAGTGTGTGCAGGAGCAAAAGGTCACAGGTTCAAAGCCCAGCTGGGGCTACTGCCAATCCTGTCCACATATTTTCCCCACAACTAAACCATGTTAGTAAGGGCAATCCTTTATTGCTGGGGATATACGCATTGGTCATACGCCTATCTTTTACACCACCAAGCACAGACACCATGACCAGGGGCAGTACCTAGAGCAGAGTCTCACAAATGCAGTCCTGGAGGACCACACACCATTCAGGTTCCATGCTGCCACTCATACAAATAACCGTGCTGTATATCTATGCACCACCCCCATGGCATGTAGATGTAGCTCATGCATATTCATGAGGGACAGCAGGAAACCCCAACCAGTGTATTGCAAACCTGGACTGGATTTGGGAACCTCTGCCGTACAGCAGCAGCCAACAGGGACAGACACACCCACACCCACACCCACAGGCCCCATTGGCCAATGCCTCCTGGTGAGGCAGGACATTGGGTCCTGCGTGCATCTCCCAATACCAGCACTTGCATACCTTAGCAATGTCACCCTACACCAGGGTATATGGTACACAGCTCTCAAACGTTTGCTATGAGTACTGGCAGATAGATATCCCTACGTTACGCACAGTCTGCTCTATGAGCTCCATCATAATAATCTATCTGATGTCTGCGGTGTGTGCGTCAGGTCTGGCCCCTGACAGTGTTTACCACCCTAGGGAGGGACCCCCAATGGTATTGCATACCATACCCATGCCTGTACTGTGCCCAGGACTGGTGTGGTGGGCAAGGATTCTGAACCCCTCTATAGTAGCACAATGCTGGCATACGTGTGGGAGTGTGTGTCTGTCTATACAGTGTGTGTTGGCTGCAAACACTGTCCACAGTTTTGGCCTGATGATGTGCATAATGAGCAGCATGGTACCATGGGTATAGCTCAGACAGGGTGGGCTGGCCAGGATGCATCTGCACAGGGCATAGGGCACTGGCAGGGACATTGTAGTGGCCGTCCACCACCTCCACAGACAGGGTGACCTCTGTATGTGCTGCTGGGCTTTCACTCCACCCTGACTGTGCAGTGATGGCAGCATGGCTAGGCACCCCCATAGTGCTTCATAGCACTTTCCTCATGTGATATATATGGGTCACCTGTTGGGGCCTAGTCACTGATGTATCTGCTTGTGTGTGCTGCCATCCCAGTTGTGGGTGCATGCATTTCCAGTGGGACTAACCAGCAGACTGTTCACAGCTGGTATGTGCCCTGCTGGAGTGCCTTGCAGGGTGCAGTGGCTGATGGCTTGATGCAGGGGAATATCAGATAGTGGTGGGGTGCATCTTAGCATATCCAGGCCTACTGTCTGTCTGATATTGTGGTCTGGGTGTGTGTGGGGCTGCTTGGACTGCCCTGTAGGGTGTCTGTTCCCCAACAGGACTGGGGTTGATGGTCCACTCTACTGCCATCATGAGGGGGAGGGGGGAGGGGTGTGTGTGTATAATGGGGATCTGTTGATAGGAGACCCTGCCTGTTTGCCACCCTCAGCTGGGGGGGGGGGGGGGTTGGTGGTACATGGCCCACCTAGGGGTCTGTGGGGTTTCCCCTGACTGAGACAGACAGAGATATCCAAGGTGTTCCTGCAGAAACTCACAGATTATGACTGTTTTGGAGCTCTGCCATGGCCTCTCTCAGCTGTGGACCTGGTCCAGGGCGCCTCATTGCACACTCAGGGTGAGCACAGTTCCCGCACAGTGTGACTGTGTGTAGCTACTCTGTGCAAATTAAACACCCGGTCAGTACCTCCTACCAGGCCAAGGTGCTGTGTGGGTGCACACGGACACGTCCCCCTACCAGGCCGGGGAGCTGTTGGGGTGCATTCCCCATCTTGTGTTCATCTGTGGACAGCTGATTTGCATGTGCAGTGCATCATGGGTATGGGTGGCCTAACCCTATCCTGGTTCCCACAGCAGACTGTCTGTGTGGTGACATGCAGACTCTCTGCAGCCAGCTAGGGGCTTGCTGGCAACTATATAGCTGTAGCCCAATGGTTACTTCACTGCCTGTGGAGCCAGCGGTAATGGGTTTGAGCCCACAGTGGGGTTCTTTGATAGGGTTGTCCAAAGCTTTTTTTAGATTTAATGTACATATGTTGCTGCCATCAAACACACCCTCAGTGTACTGTACCCATAAGGTGCCTCTGAGGGTGCTTTATAGGGCACCCTATAGGGCACCTTATGGTTGCCGTCCATATAAGGTGCACTATACATTATCCTGTGACGCAACATATATGGTGCCCTATAGGGGACATTCAAGGGTGCCTTGGCGGACAGTGAACTTTAACATGTGCCTTATGGGCCGCCTTATGTTAACACGCTTTGTGCGTGCGTTTGCTAGTAGTGATAACTGAAATAAAAATAGCTTGCCCCCTACAGCACTCATCCACATAATACACACTGCCTCAGTGAGCCTTCTTCATTGGGCACTGTGGGGGATTGAACCCCTGATCTCTGCACCATTGGTCAGTGTCTTAACCATTGCGCTGTGGCTCTGTTCCTATGCTTGGGCATCTGCGCACCGCCTTATGCCGCCCAAACCTAACAGTGCACCGCCTTATGCCGCCTGAGATTAACAGTGCACCGCCTTATGCCGCCCAAAATTAACAGTGCACCGCCTTATGCCGCCCAAAATTAATATGCCTCCTAAAGCACTTTTACCCATTACAGTTAATGCCTCAGCCAGCCCTTTTTGTTGTGCACAATGGGGAATTGAACCCATGGCAGCTGCACCCACAGTCAGTGTTTTAACCATTGTACTATGGCTCTGCTCCTTTGTGTGTGCACATCAGGCGCCACTTAGCCTTCCCACGCACTATTGTGCCCCGCGCAAATGTGCGATCGCTTACCCCGTTTTTTTTCTTTTCTCTGCCTGAACCGCCCACTCCTTATATGGCACAGGCACACTACCACGGCCCCGCACATTAGGAATGTTTAGTAAACAGACCCCTAAGACCATTAACACCTTTATTAGTAAATTTTATTTGCTTGCTTTTATAGAATGCTTTATCTTAAAATCAAAGCTGTTTACAATTAACCATAACAATTTCACATGTAACACTGAACATTTAAATAGAGATAACATCAAGAACTACACAAATCTGAATCCGTTTGCAGGTTAGATCTGGAACTTTTACATCATACATTGGAAGCTTGAGGAGTGCTTATATTAATTGACTTTGGCTAATGAGTAATCACAAATAATAAGAACTGCTGTGTGTTTAACTTTTGACTAGGCCTTCCTGGGTTGTGTTTCATTTCCAAAGTAAACAGCTTCCTTAGAAGGTCAATAGTTCTTATTAGGCCATGGTCAATCAGATCTTAAGAGCGGACCTTATAGTAAGAACATAAGAACATAAGATATGCCATACTGGGTCTGGCCAAGCCCAGGATCCTGTTTCCAACAGCGACCAATTGGGGTCGCAAGTACCTATCAGGTTCTCAAAAAGGTAAGAACATAAGATATGCCATACTGGGTCAGACCAAGGTCCATCAAGCCCAGTATCCTGTTTCCAAAAGTGGCCAATCTAGGTCACAAGTACCTAGCAGTTTCCCCCAAAAGACACAGGTTCCACAATGCTTGTATTGGGTCACAGATTCTACTTTATTCCAGGGTAAGCAGTGGATTTCCCTGGTCTTCTTTAATTATGGTTTATGGACTTTTCCTCCAGGAACTTGTCCAAACCTTTTATAAACCCAACTATTTATTTTTTTTTTTTATACTGCAATATTTAGAATCAGTGTGGTTTACATGTATACTAACAGGTACTTTTTATTCCCTTGTCCCCCAAAGGGCTCACAAGCTAAGTGCAATGGAGGGTTAAGTGGCTTGCCCAAGGCCACAAGGAGTGGCCATGGGACTAGAGACCCCAGTCCCTCTGGCCTGAAGTTGCTTGTCCCCATGTGAGAAATGAAACCCCAGCCTTCTGGCCTGAGGTAACCTGTCCCAACCACTGAGCCACTCCTCCTTCTTCACTAACAGCTTTCAGTACATTCTTCGGTAATGAATTCCAGAGTTTGATTACACATTGAGTGAAAAAACATTTCTCCCATTAGTCTTAAATGGGCTGCATTGTAGCTTCATTGTATGTCCCCTAGTCTTTCTACTTTTTAAAGGAGTAAACCACTGATCAACATTTACCTGTTCCACTCCATTCATTATTTTATAGACCTCTATCATATCTCCCTCTCAGCTGTCTTTTTACCATGTTAATACATATAAGTTCTCAAAAAGGCTGCAGTGCCTTTTAGTAAATTCATACCTTAGTCACTCAAAAAATCATCAGTAAAAGTACTGACAAATCTCCTGGTACATGGAGCAAACAGATCTTGGAAGAAATGGGTTTAAATAAAAGATTCTCCATATTTTCCCCATTTTGGTATTCGGGAAGTGAATCTACAGTTCTTGCAAGGACTGTACCAAGAGTACAGATACACAATCAGTTTGTCATCTGATTTGGTTGGCCTGAAGACAGAAAAAAAATGCAAAATGCAATGTGCACCTTTGAGTCAATGCTGACTCCTGGCGACCCAGCAGTTCCAGGGTTTTCTTGACAGTATGATCAGAAGTAGATTGCCAGACCTTTCTTCCGAGGCAATGGAGAGTTAAGTGATTTGCCCAAGGCCACAAGAAGTGTGGGAATTGAACCCTGGTTTCTTGGTTACCAAACAGACATTAAGGGGTATGTTTACTAAAACCCCGGTAATGTGCGGGCAGCGCTAGTGTGCGGATGCCATATAAGGAGTAGGCGTTTCAGGCTGAAAAAAGCAAAACCGGGATTAATCATGCGCTAATGTGCGTGGTGCTCAAGTGCGCCCCGCACATAACCGCATGAGAAAGTTGTGTGGGAAGCATAAGTGGCACGCTGATGCACAAGCACAGGAGCAGAGCCGCAGTACAATGGTTAAGACACTGACCAACAATGCAGGGATCATGGGTTCAATCCCCCACTGTGCTCAATGAAGAAGGCTGGCTGAGGCATTACCTATTATGGGGAAGATTGCTTTAGGAGGCATTTTATTTTTATTTTAATTATCTCTACTAGCAAACGCACTCTCAAAGCGTGTTAACATAAGGCGCCCCATAAGGCACATTTTAAAGTGCACTGTCCGCCAAGGCACCCTAGAATGTTGCTTATAGGGCGCTTTAGAGGGTGCCGTATGAGTTACCGCAAGGTCACAGCACTGTTTCTGATGGCAGCACTGTGCAGTTTAAGGAATGAAAATCATAAGTAGGTGTGCTGACATGCAAGAAGGAGCAGCAGTGGAGCACAATGGTTAAGATACTGACCAATGATGCAGGAGTCATGGATTCAATCCCCCACTGTGCCTAATGGAGAAGGCTGGCTGAGGCATTACCTGTTATAGGTAATAGTGCTGTGGGGGGGCATATTATTTTTATTTTAATTAGTGCTGGCAGCAAACACACCCTCAAAGTATTGTAACATAAGGTGCTGCATAAGGCGCCTCATAGGGTACCCCAGAGGGCGCATTTTAAAGTGCAGTGTCCGCAATGTCACCCTACAATGTTGCTGAAAGGGCGGCCTATAGGGCGCCATATAGGGTGCCCTATGAGGCACAGCAAGGTCATAGCACTGTGTTTGATGGCAGCACTCTGCATTTAAACGCATGGAAATCTGAAGTAGGTGCGCTGACATGCAAGGAGGAGCAGCAGTGTAGCACAATGGTTAAGGCACTGACTACTGATACAGGGGTCATGAGTTTGCTCCTCAGTGTGCCTAATACATAAGGCTGGCTGAGGCATCAGCTTTGCAATGTACGTATTGTTTCCTGCAGCACTTTATTTGTATTTTCTTAATTGCTGCCATCAAACACGCCCTCACGTGCCGTAATTGAAGGTGCCGCATAAGGCACCCTATAAGGCACTCCATAGGGCACATTATAAAGTGCACTGTCTGCCACGGCACCCTAAAATGTCCCCTATAGGGCACCCTATAAGTTGCTCCACAGGATAACGTATAATGCACCTTATATGGACGGTAACCATAAGGTGCCCTATAGGGCGCCCTATAAAGCGCCCTCTGAGGCACCTTATGGGTACAGTACGCTGAGGGTGTTTTTGCTGGCAGCAATAATGTACATTAAAATGAAATAATGATTTGGACAGCCCTATCAAATAACCCCACTGTGGATTTAAACCCATGACCGCTGGTTCCACAGGCAGTGAAGTAACCATTGGGCTACAGCTCTATAGCTGTTAGCCATCCCCTGGCTGGCTGCAGAGGGAGTGCATGTCACCACACAGACAGTCTGCTGTGGTCACAAGGATAGGGTTAGCACACACGTACCCATGATGCACTGCACATGCAAATCAGCTGTCCACAGATAAACGCAAGATGGGGTATGCACCCCCACAGCACCTCGGCCTGGTAGGGGGAACTGACCATGTCCACCCCCACAGCAACTCGGCCTGGTAGGGGGTACTGACCGTGTGTTTTACTGGCACAGAGTAGCTACACATCATCACATTGTGCGGGTACTGTGCTCACCCTGAGGTTGCGGTGAGGCGCCCAGCACCAGGTCCACAGCACCTTCCATGACAGAAATAGGCCATGCTGGAAGTCCAAAGCAGTGTTAAAGTGTGAGATAGGTAGTTTCTGCAGAAACACCTTGGATGTCTCAGTCAGGTGTAGCCCCTATAGACCCCTTAGGAGAATTATGTACCACCACATTCCTCCTCTAGGGCTGAGGGTAGTAAACAGGGTCTCCCATCAACAAATCCACATTCTACCTCCCTACAATGGTGGCAGTAGAGGGGACCATCAACCCCGGTCCTGCTGGAGAACAGACACCCAACAGGGCAGTCAATGCAGCTCTGTACACATCCATAACACAATAGCAGACATTAGACCTGGATATGCTAATCTGCACCCCACCACTATCTGATATTCTCCTATAGCAAGCCTTCAGCCACTGCACCCTGCAAGGCACTCCATCAAGACACATGCCAGCTGTAAACAGTCTGCTAGCTAGTCCATAGTGCATGTTCCGGGTGGAAATGCATGCACCCAGAACAGGGATGTCAGCATACACAACAAGCAGATAAATCAGTGACTGGGCCCCAAAAGAAAACCCATAAATATCACATGAGCAAAAGACTATATAGCATTATGGGGGTGCCTAGACATGCTGTCGTCACTGCACAGTCAGGGTGAGAGTGATCTCCCAGCAGGACATACTGAGGTCTCCCTGTCTGTGTAGGTGGTGGCCGGGCACTAAAATATCCCAGCCAGTGACCTATGCCCTGTGCAGATGCATCCTGGCCACCCTGTCTGGGCTATACCCATGGTACCTTGCTCCTCATTATGCACATTGGCAGGCCAATACTGGCAACAGTGCTGGCAGTGTGGGCTGTGGAAGGTGTTTGCAGCCACCACACACTGTATAGACAGACAAACACTCCCACACCTATGCCAGCATTGTGCTACTATAGAGGAGTTTAGCAGCCCTGCCCACCACACCAGTCCTGGGCACAGTACAGGCATGGATATGGTACGCAATACTGTTGGGGGTCACTCCCCAGGGTGGTAAACACTGTCAGAGACCAGACCTGAAGCACACACCGCAGACATCAGAAAGAGTGTTATGATGGAGCTCAATCAGCAAACTGTGCTTAACGTAGGAATTTCTATCTGCCAGTACTCATAGCAAACATTTGATAGGTGTGTATCATATACCCAGGTGTAGGGTGGCATTGCTAAGGTATGCAAGTGCTAGTATTGGGAGATGCACGCAGGGCCCAATGTCCTGCCTCTCCAGGAGGCATTGGCCAATGGGGCGTGTGGGTGTGTCTGTCCCTGTTGGCTGCTGCTTTACGGCAGAGTTCCCAACTCCAGTCCTGGTGTGGCAAACACTGTTCGGGTTTTCATGCTGTCCCTCATGAATATGCATGAGCTACATCTGCATACCATGGGGGTGGTGCATAGATATGCAGCACAGGCATCTTTATTAGAGGCAGCATGGAACCAGAATGATGTGGGGCCCTCCAGGATTGCATTTGGGAGACTCTGCTCTAGGTAATGTGCCTGTTTATGGTGTCTGTGCTCGGTGGGGTAAAATATAGGCGTATTAACCATGCGTATGTTCTCAGCAATAAAGGTTTGTCCTTACTATCATGGTTTAGTTGTGGGAAAAATATGTGGACTGGATTGGCAGGAGCCCCAGCTGGGCTTTGAACCTGTGACCTTCTGTCTCCAAACACACTGGTTGTGTGCACTGCACCACCGTGTTGCCACAGTGACAGTGCATTCCCTGATGATACCATGACTGTTTGTCCGGCAGGGCCTGTCTGTTGCAGTGCATTGTGCCCACCTACACAGGGCTAGGCCATGGTCTGCTCTGGGCAGCTGCCACTGCCCCCCTCCACCTCCAGTACCCCTGTGCCACCATGCTGACATGCCCTTCTGCTGGTGGTGCTGGTGGTATGCAGTCTCAGGCCATCCTGTGTGCGGGTAAGCAGCTGCCTATGGTGCAGGTTCTGGGGTAGGGGTGCCTGCATATCTGTCCGCACGTCCCCCAATCACCGCCTGCCAATGTTCCATGCCCTTGGGGGTACCTGCTGGGTACTATCCCCTGTGACACTGTGATAAACACTCTCGTGCCCATGTTGGGCCCTCATAAGTTGCTGTCTGGCTGCTGTTCAGTTTCAGCATTCCTAAGTGCCATCTAGGCATCTGCCTAGTCCGCACTGTGACCCAGCTGCACCACAGCATGTGCCGCCTGCAGCCCTCTGTATCCCCTTTCCCAGCATCTGTCCAATTGCCCATTCCGACCTGCCCGCCCTGCTGCTGTGGAAATGTGCATGCCATAGGTAACCTGTCCAATGGACAGGGAAACCCTGATCAGTGCTATTTCACTGTGGGATCATTCACCTTGTATGGGGACGGAGCGTAGACCCCTCTAAAATTCATATTTATTTTTTGGGGATTTCTTGGGAGTGTTTTTTTATGTTTCCCATTACTATCACTATTGCCCAGCTAGATCATAATTTTATTATATTTTGTTGGGGACATTTTTAATGTTTATTTGCCTTTTTGTTCCGCGCACATGTATCACACTGCTCACGTTTTGTAGGTTTCCCTGGTTTTGCTGTACATTGCTGACAGAAATGGTTTCTCTTCCCTTTAAATCGGCTCTACCGCGAGGTTTTCACTCGTGGTATTTTTTTACTTGAATTTCAGCCCCGCTCCTGTGCGGGGAGCCTTTCCCCTCCCACTCTCCACCCATTGACCCCGTCTCTCCACCCCTGGGGAGCCTTTCTCCGCCCTCCAGGAGCCTTTCCACGCCTCTATCGCTCATTTGCACGCTGCGCACATGAGCGGGCCCGTTAGTGCGGCACGCACGTGTGTGGGGCACAAAAACGCATCATTAGCGCTTTTGTGCGCCGCGCACTTGTGCGCCGTTTAGTAAACATACCCCTAAGACTTGGCAATATGGAGCAACCATACAAAGGCACCTTATCATAGGCAGTGGAAAGGGGCATGCCACAGAGGCCATGGCCCTACCTATCTGAATAGGCACATAATTGGTAGAAGTTAGTGATATGAGTCAAAAGGTATAGTGGAAGATTATTGGAGGGATAAGCCTGAGCATTGATGAGTTTAGTATATTAATTTTATATGTGTTTATTATATGTCTGTGTGTTGGATCTTATTGTTCTATATATGTCTGATGAATATTGCAAAGAAAATTTTGATCAGCAGTATATAAGATTTTTTAAATAATAAATAAACATTTTTTTGCCCTTCTTAATGTCAGCATCAGCAACCAGGGAGATGGGGGAGCAATGACCGGGCTTGGTATGGTTGGCCCTCCCAAACAAAGATGCTCCGCTGCATCTGCACCTAATTTAGGCAACACAAAATGTTGATGCTTTTTGAAATGCGAGTGGTGCACACACAACATGGGTGCATTTGTGCCTTTAGCACACACCTTTTGCAATAGTAGCTTAAGGTGAGTTATATTCAGGTACAGAGGGTATATTTCCTGTCTTTGGACTCACAATCAAAGTCTGCACCTGAGGAAGGTTGAGTACCTTCAGAGCCGGCTCAGTCATTAAGCAAAAACAGGCAATCACCTAGGGCAGCATATTCTGAGAGGCAGCAAAGAGCAGTAACTACACAAAGCAACACAATACCTCCTGACCTCCAACTCCAAGAACCATCAGCATATTCTCTGACACATGCATACAAAGCAAAGTTTAACATTTCAACGTATGATGCCCAGTTACTAGGGTTACCAAATTTTTGCAAGCAAATCTGGGACACTTATCCAAACTGTGTAGGAGTAGGGGGGAGGGGGGGAAGAGAAAGGCGTACCTTAGTTTCAGGTTTGAGCAATAAGTCATGGAGAAGGGGAGTCATTACCCTGACCCCCACCCCCCATCCATCCCATGACAGCAACAATATCACTTCCAATCAAACAAATCGACAGAGAAACAGAAACAATGGTGCATTTTTCCCAAATTGTGCAAAATATAAAGATAATGAATGTAAAATCTAAAAACCTGCATATTAAAATCACTAAATTGAAAATAAAAAGTTATTTTCTCTCCCTTATGTCCCCATTGCTGGAACCAGAGACAGGAAGCTGCCAAACAGATGAGAGTCGAGGATGCAGCACTAAAATCAGGGACAATCCCTGAAATTCAAGGACATCTGGTAGCCTGACCAATTATACACTCAGAGGTGCATTCCAAATGGGATGTCAAAGTGCAGTCTGGGACATCAAAGCCAGAACGTCTGAAAAGGCAGGCACAATTCCAGAAACGTGGACATGCCCCATTTATACGTGTATCAAATGTCTATGTAGATGTCCCCCCAGGAGAGTATTTCAGAACCAAAATGTCATTCTAAAAGGTTTATTCATAGTTTGGATGTCTGTAGACATGCACATGGACATCAAAATCACCGACACCTCTCCATAATCATTCCACAAATGCCGTTCACAGACGCCTCCAGTACAGGGACATACAACTAGGTACCAGGGTGTGGCAGAGGCATTTCTGGGGAGGGGCAATGGACTTGCACCTCCCCATTCGATCCCAGAAGCAGTGAGATGTCTGTGAGGCATGTGCATGTTTATTCCTGCTCCCAGGCACAAATAGGTATCAGCAAAGTGTTTTCACCTTGAAACATCCAGAGAGTTTAGAAAAAAAGGAGAATTAAGTGACTAGCTTTGGATTACAAGGTCCCACACTGGGATTCTGAATCCTGGTCATCTAGTTTTTAAGCTACTACTCTAACCGTTATGCTGTTCTGAAATACACTCCTGGGTGCTCTCTATGTAGACATTTGATTCACATACATATCGGGCACATTCACGTTTCTGGAATTGTGCCTGAACTTTTACATGCCTGCCTTTCTTTTCAGATGTTCTGGCTTTGACATCCTAGATTGCAATTGGGCATACCATAGATTGCATACCATTTGGAATGTGCCTCCACCAGGATTCACAATTTTAAGTTTAATTAACAAAATCTCAGAGGGGGGTGTAAGGCTGAAGGTTTGCCTAGAGTGCACAATAACCTTGTACAATCCCTGAGTGACTTTGCCCAATGACAATGAGTGTTGCTATTAGAGATGCCAAGAACTGAATCCATGACCTTCGCATCTGGCACAACATCAGGCCGGCCCGTCCATTGTGCGATAATGTTGTTTTCACAGGGCCCCGTGCTTCAGTGGGCCCCGCGCAAACTCCATTATTGCCCAGTGTGGATGGCTGCAGAGGGAGCCGGGGAAGCCCGCAGCAGACCCCGGCACCCTCTGCACAGCCGCCCGCGTGAGGAGTCTTTCCCCTCACGCGACCGGGTGTATCTGTGAAGCCGCGAATGCTGGGAAAGGTAAAGGGCAAAAGACTCCTCACACGGGGAGCTGTGCAGAGGGAGCCGGGGTTTCGCACGGGGAGCTGTGCAGAGGGAGCCTCCCCAGCTCCCTCTGCAGCCTCTTAGATGGCTGCGGGACTGTTTGGGTGGGGAGGGGGCTAGGACTGGATGAGCTGTGATATAGGGAGGGGGACTGGGGCTCAAAATGGGCTGTGATGGGGGGGCTAGGAATGGATGGGCTGTGATGGGGGGCTAGGACTGCAAATGGGCTGTGATGGGGGGGCCAAGGACTGGATCGGCTGTGATGGGGGGCTAGGACTGCAAATGGGCTGTGATGGGGGGGCTAGGACTGGATGGGCTGTGATGGAGGACTTAGATTGGAAATGGACTGTGGTGGGGGGCTAGGACTGCAAATGGGTTGTAATGGTGGGGGGGCTAGAATTGGAAATGGGCTGTAATGGGGGGACTAGGACTGGAAATGGGCTGACGAGTGGGCTGGAAATTGGCTGATGGGGGAGCTTGGAGTGGAAATAGGGAAATGGGCTGATGGGGGCTGGAATGGAACTGGAAAAGAGCATATGGGGGGCTAGAACTGGAAATGGACTGTTGGGGGCTGGAATAGGACTGGAAATGGGCTGATGAGGGGGCTAGGATTGGAATTGGGCTGATGGGAGAGCTTGGAGTGGAAATGGGCTGATGGGAGGGCTGGAATGGAACTGGAAAAGAGCATATGGGGGGCTATGACTGGAAATGGGCTGATGGGGGCTGGAATAGGACTGGAAATGGGCTGACGAGGGGGCTAGGATTGGAACTGGAAAAGAGCATATGGGGGGCTAGGACTGGAAATGGGCTGATGGGGGAGCTTGGACTGCAAATGGGTGATGGGCTGGAATAGGACTGGAAATGGCTAATGTGGGAATAGGACTTTTAATGGGCTGATGGGGGCTGGAACAGGACTGGAAGCAGGCTGAGGGGAGTTGGAATAGGGCTGGAAATGGGCTGACAAGGGGGCTAGGATTGGAAATGGGCTGAAGTGGGGGCTTGGGAGATTGGGACTAGAAGGAAGCGGATGTTGGGTGGGTCAAGAATTATAAGGGAGCTGATTTTGGGGGAGGACTAGAAAGGGTTGGGGATGGGGAATGAGAATGGAGAGGGAAAAAGATATTTTGTGTGGGAGGGAAGAAAAGTCTACGATGGGCTGGGTATTGGGAGAGTAAGTGGGGATTGAGAATGGAAGGGTGTAAATTTTGAAAATGGCACTGTCTTTATTGCACTGTGAATAATCCTACAAGCAAATGATGCGTATAGCGTGTTACAATGAAGCTCACCGGCTTTCCCGTTTTTTTGGGAAAGCTGGTGAGCTTCATTGTAACACGCTACACGCTATACGCATCATTTGCTTGTAGGATTATTCACAGTGCAATAAAGACAGTGCCGTTTTCAAAATTTACACCCCCTGAAGAAGAACTGAAACGTGAAGTAAGATGGTACCTTAGAGGTGACGTTGGGGACAGTATCAATCATCGTTTGATCACAGCACGATTACTATTTGCAATTTAAGAATGAGAATCTAACATTCAGATAAGTTCTGATTTCTATTTCAACTATGAAAGCTCAAATAGAACTTGTATTAGCCCCGATGATAAATTCATAGGGCTTTTTTAAGAAAATGTGCCCATTATACAGACAATTTAATGCCTGAACCGTGGTATTACAGGCTATATGGATATACTGTGAGGCAGGCTTAAAGCAGGTCAGGGGCTACCTGAAAACTAAGATTGTGCATACAAATTTTAGCCAATCCAGGTATAATTTATACATATACATTAATAGCAAATATGCAGGCCTAATTTACATATGAGCAGCATTTAATCAATTCAATTTACATATATGAGCAGCATTTAATCAAACAGCATCACTAAATATGCATATGAAGATAACTATCAATGCTGGCACTTAGCCTGAGGTTACCAAATGTCCCTAATTTTCAGGGACTGTCCCCAATTTTAGAACCAGGTCCCTAAGCCTCACCTGTTTGGCAGGTTCCTGTCTCCGATTCCAGAAATGGAGACAAAGGGTGCAGAAAAATGTTATTTTAAATTTTATGTGATTTGAATGTGTCAGTAGTTAGAAAGTACATCTAATATTTGTATATTTTGCACAGTACAGGGGAAATGCATCACTGTTGCTAGTTCTGTGTCGATTTGTCTGCTTGGAAGAGATATTGCTGTCGTCATGGATGGAGGGTGATGACTGCCTCCCTCCTTCATGCCGTGTTGCTTGAACCTGGAACTAAGGTGTTCCTTCTCTCCCTCCTCCCCCAACACACACACTTTGGATAAGTACCTCAGATTTGCCTACAAAAAATCTGGCAAGCTTAATTTATGTGACCGCTCTCAATATGAGATCCAGGCAGACTAATTGCAATGTGATTGATACTTGGGAAACTGGAATGAAATCATTGTTTTTGCTTGATACATTAAACCCTTTTTGTTATAAATCCTTGATCACAGTGCTTATGCATCATAAAACTCTAAGCTGCAGACTGTGGACATGTTGACAGTAACAAAGATATCTCTTAAAATATGATGCACCTAGTATGTATTATAAACAGGTGCAGAAGTAGCTCTACTGAAAACAGGATTCTTTGTGATGAAATAGAATGTGCTTATAGTATACTGGAGAATATTTATATTGTCTACAATTCTGTTTATGATTTCATTCCACATTTTAACATGTATTTTGACTGTGAGTTTTAGTAGCCCCTGTGCCATTAATTAAAGAATAAACAAATGCATTCTGGACAAAGAGGAGGCATGAGCAATATTCCTGCTTAAAATGCATTTGTAGATCCTCACCCACATATTCACTTCTGCTCCATTAACTCACAGGAATTGGGAGCAAGTGGAAGAAAGGAGATGTATCGATAAAGCGAACAAACATCCCAGAAGGAAGTCAAGTCAGAACAGGACTTAGACCGGCTTCCTTGGATCTGCTGGGAATGGACTTGCTGTGTCTGAAGTAAACCTGAATGATACAGTTCCAACATCTCAAAGGAGAGCTATGTTACTAACAACCTGTATTAGGTAACTGTTACTTCAGAGTGAACTGGAGTCCATGGACTGCAGAGTGCTATTCTGTCCTACCACTTTGACCTTCATCATGTCATTGGAATTACCACGATTCCTCGTGTTATATTTTTCTTTGTTATTTCCTATTTTAACTGACATATGTGCACATATTGTCATATGGTTTAAAACGTAGGGGTTGATATTCAGAAGCACGTATCCTGTTATACAATTAAGTCCCACTGAAAAGAGTGTTCAGCGGCAATATCCACATAGTGCCATTGGATATTCTGTTTGACTGCCTCAGTAGAATCCAGATAGTGCTGGAGTGGTCTGTGAACAGGGTTAGGATAGAGCAAGGAGTTATCCTTATAGGAAAAAGTACAGAGAATGAGGAGGTTATGATCACCTGGGATACTCCCATTCCGACCGATGAAAAGCTGGATGTGAGGAAGCCGATATAGTGGTTAAGGAGAAAAACACCAGAACAACATTAGTTTAGTTTAGTTTATTCGCATTTGATATACCGCCCTATGTTACGTCAGGGCGGTTCACAATTTTGTAAACAGTCAAGGAAGGCGCAAGGCCAGAAAAGGGAAAACAGAACTACAATTTTTGACAGAAAAGGAGAAAATGATTAAGAACGTAGAGAGAAGACATAGGGAGATTTGGACAAAACATAAATAATCCAGGTCAGGTTTGAGGAGCTGGGAGATTATTGGCTATACTGAAGAGATGGGTTTTCAACTGAGACTTAAAGGATGAATAGTTCATTTCAAGGCGGAGTGAGTTGGGTAGGGAGTTCCATAGAGCTGGACCAAGAAAGAAGAAAGCAGAGTGTCGGGTGGATTGAAGATGAGCACATGCAGGTGAGGGGATATGAAGGCGATTGACGTGGATCGAACGGAGGGAACGAGTGGGGGTGTGGAACTGAAGAAGATCGGTGAGATACTGTGGCGTGTGAGTATAGATGGCTTGGTGAACTAGAGTAAGGATTTTGAAGTGTATACGGAATTCCATGGGAAGCCAGTGCAAGTGAATTAGGAGTGGTGTGACATGATCCCTGTAAGAAGAGCAAGTGATAATCCGGGCTGCAGTATTCTGTAGGAGTTGTAAGCGATGTAGTTGATTGCGAGTGATCCCTGTGAGTGCAGAGTTTCAGTAGTCAAGGAGAAAGAACAGTAGCTAGAGTGAGAGTAGTCAGAGCAGAGGAGGAGAGAAAAGGTTGTATGGAACGTATTTGGCGCAAGAAAAAGTAGGAAGTTTTAATAGGATAGGAGACATGATCCTTGAAGGACAATGTAGAATCAAGCAGGACCCCAAGAAACCGGAAAGAGGAGACCAATGGGATTAAGTAACCATTGATAGAGGGAGTGAGTGTAGGGCAAGTGTTCCCAAAAGTGAACCAAGTACAAGAGGTTTTGGTTAGATTGAGATGAAGACAATTAGTAGAGAGCCACTGTGATACAAGAGCAAGACAAGAGTTTAGAGGAGTGAGATCAGGATGGAGAGGACTAGTGTGGTGTAAGATAATGATGTCATCTGCATAGAAGAATGCGGAAAGACCAGATTGCTGAATGCAGAGCGCAAGGGGTGCAAGGAAAAGATTGAACAGAAGGGGTGCCAGAACAGAGCGCTGGGGGACACCACAGGGAAGGGAGGTGGGAGCAGAAGAGCAGTGTGGATCAGAGGATGAAACCACAGAGAAGGTGTGGGAGGATAATAAAGAATGGAACCAACAATAGACTGTGCTCCATTGATAATAGAGGTGACAATTCCAAGCGATTACTCTGTGAATCATGTGGAGAGGCAGAAGCTCCTGAAATACCAGGAAATACAATGGTCTATGAAAAGGAACTATATTGGCAGTTGTTGAATGTGAATCATTATCGACGTTTGTCTATTGATCCCATTATTGAATTGCAACAAAAACTTGATATAATTAGAAAGGAAGTTTATGAGTTAGGGTATTTAACAGAGAAGGAAAATGAATTTTTGAATCCTCAGATTCCTAGGATACCAGCCTTTTATATTCTGCCAAAATTCCATTGGTTAATTCTTCAGGAAGACCTATACTGTCTAGTAATGACTCTTTGCTAAAGAATATGGGTATCTATCTAGACACGTTTTTTGAAAGATTCCTGCTACATTAAAAATACTACCCATTTTCTGTAACAATTGTAAAATATCACTGATAGTTGCAGTATGAAATGGTTTGTTACACTTGATGTTGCTGCCTTGTATACTTCGATCCTGCAAGATGAAGCCCTGTCTGTGTTGAATCTAATTAGTATCTTTTGGGGAAACTGCTAGGTACGCATGACCTAGATTGGCCACTGTTGGAAACAGGATAATGGGCTTGATGGACCTTGGTCTGACCCATTATGGCATGTCTTATGTTCTTATGTTCTTACTATTTGTAGACGATCTAAAGCTCTACAGTTTCAGCGACTAACAATTAACAGAGCAACTCTATATGGTAAAAACCTTTTCTGGAGACATCAGGATGACTTTTGGCCTTGATAAGTGTGCTAAGGCAACTTGTTTTAGGGGAAAATTGAGCAAAATGGAAATCATCTCCCTGGCTGAGGGATGAGAAATCAAGTACCTTGAACCGGAAGGCATATATAAGTATCTCAGAGTAGAAGAAGGAACAACACTCAAGAAGAAATTACTGAGGGAGAAGATCAGTAAAGAATACTACTGGAGATCAAAATCATTATGGAAAAGTGGAATAAGATATAAACCATCAATCTGCTGGCAATTCCTGTACTCTCATAGAGCTTTGGAATTGTTGACTGGCCTCTTAAAGATCTTCAAAAACTGGATGTGCAAACAAGAAAACTTCTCCATGCCTATGAAGAAATTTACAAGAATCAGTGTATACCAAGACTGTATATGCCTCCAGACCTACCTGAGAGCATCATTGGTTCCAAATACACAAAAAGTGCTGAAATATGAAAGTAAACATCCAGAATCTGTTTCTATCATCAAACTTGGACAAGTGTTCCGATGACTAGAAGAATGAGGTAGAGTTCACAAACATGCACAGGAAAGGAAACAACAGAATTTGCAAAACAAGAGAAAAAACTCTTTAAAGAATTAAATCAGCAAATGAGGAAGAACAAGTGGCACATGCACAAATACAGTGAGAAATACAAAGTGTTACTCCAGGAACCCTTTGTTGATTAAGAATGGACACTTGAATGGTTAAGGAGAGGTGAACTGAAACCAATGGATGAGAGATTGATAGTTTCAGCCCAGGACAGCAAATTACAGATGAGATGGTTTACAGTGAGCATTGAAAAAACTGGCAAAACAGACATATGTCGATTCTGTTGGAAAGGGCTGGAAATGGTGACTCACCTTGTAGCTGGCTGTGAAGTTCTGATGGCAGAAGCATTCTATACAGAAAGGCACAATAAAGTTTCACACCTTATCCATTGGAAACTCTGTAGACACTACAACATCACTGTCCCTAAAAAGCACTGGGATTATGAGCATAAGAGAATTACAGAGAATGAAGAAGTTACGATCACCTAGGATACTCCTTATGGCCTTGGGCAAGTCACTTAACCCTCCATTGCCTCAGAAAAATCCAAGTTATTAATGTCTCTGTTTAATGTACATTACCAAGTTTAAGTTGCAATGTAAACCATTTTGACTGAAATGATAAAACCTGTTAAATAAATACTGTGGCTGGCATTTATCGCATTGTCAGGATATTTAGCACCAGCCAGCATCCAAAGCATGGATGCCAAACTCCAGTCCTGGAATGCTACAATCCAGCCTGGTTTTCAGGATTCCCTAATGAATCTTGATGAGATATTTTTGCATCTACTGCCTTCCATTGTATGCAAATATAACCATAAATATTCAATGGGGCATCCTGAAAACCAGGCTGGATTGTGGAACTCCAGGACTGGAGTTCGCCTTCCCTGATCCAGATACTTGTGGATGATACCAAAATCTGCTACATTTTATTTATTTATTTATTTATTTGTATGGTTCTTTTTAATACCGCTATTTTGGGTAATCACAGTGGTTTACAAATGAATAATAGATATATAAAACAAGTTAACAGGAAAACTAGTGCAGAAACATGGTATAACGAGACTACATAATTCAACTAAAATAAAATAACTTATTTACCATTTTAATGACAGAGCATCATTAATTTAGGAGTAGGTTTAGTGGAGGGGGGGAGGAAAGGACTAGTGGTAAGATTATTGAGGAAAGTTGGTGTTAGGTAGGGTCGGTAGCAGTTGAGATTATGTTGTGACCAAAATGTTCAGTGAAGAGGTGGGTTTTAAGGTGGGATCGGAAGGTGGATAGGTCTGTGATTTTCCGAAGGTTTGTTGGCAATGAGTTTCAAAGTGTTGGGGATATTTTTTCAAATGCCCTATTGTTAGTGCATTGTTAGTATTGTGGAATTTTAGAGAAGTAGTGAGGCAGTTGGTCATTTGATTTATTCTTTGCCTGTCATTAGATACTGCTTTGATCAGGTGGGAGAGGGTAGTGGGAGCTATTTTCCTGATGATCTTATGTGTAATCAACAAGATTACATGATAGACACACTAGAAGATATGCATTACGGTTTTCAGTACCAGCTTTATAGTGAAAACTCTCAGATCTACAGTACCATTCTGCACCTGAAATCTCTTCAGTAATCCAGGTCCATAACTCTGCCTGCTTATCCGACATTGCTGCCTGGATGTCTTACTACCGTCTGAAACTGAACATGGCCATAACTGAGATCCTTATCTTTCTCCCCTAAACCCACCTCCCCCCTTCCTCCTTTCTCTATTTCTGCAGATAATGCTACAGTCATCCCTGTTTCCTCAGCTCGCAACCTTGGGGTCATCTTTAACTCTCTCTTTCTCTGCACATCTTTCTCTATAACATTGGAAACATTCATCCCTTCCTTTCTAAACACACGACTAAGACCTTCATTTACTCACTAGTCACTTCCCGTCTTGACTATCGCAACCCGCTCCACACTTTATTGCCTCTATACTCTGACTAGTACTATCTGACTGCACATTTAGGGGTGCTTTTTTCTTTCCTTCTTTTTCCCTTCTCCCAATTCCTCTACAAGCCCTGCTTTGTAAGTATTTAAAGTCGTAAGCTTTTTGCCTTACCTGAGTTTTATTAGGGCACTTATTGTGGAATCTGATTGCTTCCACTTCCATTCAGCACGTGTCCTGCCCCTCCCCCTGCTGAGGCTTTGTTCAGAAGCTTTCCTCAGTGAGTACATGGGTTGTTGATCCTCCATTTGCTGTTGTTTCCTGCTTGTGTGAGTACCCTCATTGCCAGTTTCAGCTAACTTTGCATGCTCTGTTCAGGCATTCCTGTGCCTGTTTAGAATCTAGCTTGTTGTATATTCTGTATATATTTTTGCTTTGTCAGTGTGTGTCCTATCTTCTGTCTGTCCTTTACCCAGTTCCTGCCTTCTGCAGTGCTGTGTCTCCCTTCTCAACACTTTATTACCCACCCCTCATCCCACCCACCCCTGGCTTAACACTCTTTCATAGCCTTCCTCTGCTCATTGACACAGTTACTTAGGTGCACCTGAAGCCACCAGGACTCCTCCCCCCCTCTCCACCTGTATCTCCTTTGATTTGCATTCCCTCTTCTTCCCCTTCTCCTATGGCTCCACATCACTTTGTGTTCTTGATGTTAACTCTCCCTAATCTTTTTTGCTCATTCCCTCGGTTCCATGGCCCTACTTCTCATTACCCACTCCTTACTATTCTCATGTCCCCTACCATTTTGTCTTCTACCTTATCATCTACCCTTGAGCTTCACCTTTTTCTTCCTCTCATTCAGCAATCCCCACTCTCACTGAGAAAACCTCACCTTCCATTGCGCCGCCTTCTCTCTTCCCCATTCTCCCCTACTCCTTCTCCTTCTCTCTTCCCCATTCTCCCCTACTCCTTCTCCTTCTCTCATCTGGAGATGTCAACCTCAACCCTGGCCCCCTTAGACTTTTTCACACTCCCAGGGTAGGTCAATGCATAACATTTCTAATCTTGTTCATATCCCTCTCCTCTCTCCCTCTTCTCTCCCTTTTTCATGCACATTGTGGAATGCACATCCTGTCTCCAATAAACTTGCTTTAATTCACTACCTTTTTATCTCTAATACTCTACATCTCCTGGCTCTTACTGAAACGTGGCTTCTCCCTGAAGATTCAGCTTCAGTTGTTGCCCTCTGTCATGGAGGCTACCTATTTTTCCCATACATCTAGGTCCACTGGCCATGGTGGTGGTGTTGGGTTCCTACTCTCTCATTCCTGCCAATTCTAGCTCCTCCTTCTGCCTCCATCTAATTCCTTTGTTTCCTTCGAAGTCTATGTCATCTGCCTATTTTCTCCATTACCTCTCTGGGTAGCTGTCATTTATCAACCCCCTCCCTCCAACAAGTCTATCTCTACCTTTCTCACCAACTTTGACTCCTGGCTCTCCTCCTTTCTGGATGCATCTTTCCCTTCCCTTATTCTTGGAGATTTTAACATTCACGTCGATGACCCTTTTGACCCTTCTGCCTTAAACTTCATTTCCATAACCTCCTCATTCACCCTCCAGTTGTGCTCTACCACTCCTACTCACAAGCATGGCCACCGCCTTGACCTTGTCTTCTCCTCCAACTACTCACCTTCCAACTTCTCCACCTCTGTTCTGTCCTTATCTGACCATCACCTGCTAACCTTCACCCTTAACCATCTTGGACTTACCCGATCTCCACCAACACGCTTAGGAATCTTCATACTGTTGACCCTTTAACTCTCTCCACTACTATCTTATCATCTCTTTCCTCCACAGTGTCATCTGAATCTGTTGATTGGGCAATTGCTATCTATCTCTGTTAAACCAGGTTTATTGCCTGGAATAGAAATAATACTCAGTAGTGTATAGACCCCTTAATCTGAAAGAACTGGACAATTCCTAAAAGAAGGTAACAAGAAAAAAATCCCTGTGTTCCTTCAATCACTACAATTGGCTTTTTTTTAAATGCTGACCGTGGCAGTGCAACGCATAGTTTAGGTGTAACCTAGGTGGAGTCATGACGTGCGTGCATAGATTATAATATTCCTACCTACATGCACACTTTGGCTGCATACATTTACATCAGCTCCTGAGCAGATTTAAATGTTTTTGACTGCATTTTAGCAGCAATTTCTTAGGGTTTTGCAGAGATATTTTATAAAGAGATTTAGGCACTTGGGGGGCATTTATTAAACTGCAGTAGTGATTAGTGTGGGATTTAGCTTGCACCAAGTGTGCTGCAGTAACCATTACCACTTGCCAAATATGCGGTCATGATTGATAAGAATCCAACGCTAAGTGCTTAGCGCAGTTTGGGACAGAGACTGACCAGTTCAGGGGCGGAGTGAGCAGGCTGCAGTTAGCAGGGGCATCTTTAATGTATGCTAACCATCAATGTTGCACTTGCCATGGGTGCACTAACGGCCCCCTCAATGGCTGGCATTAAGTGCACCCGCAGAAACTGCAAAAAATGGCTTAGCATGAGGGTGGCGTGCAACCTGTGCTAACTACATGGGAGGGACACGTCAGACACACCTCCATTGTTAGCATGGGTCCGGTGCCAACCCCTTCCTTAGTTGTGGAGCTGAATGCACGGTAAGCTACCACATTTTAATAAACAGGAACCTACTTTGACTCACTACCTTGACGATTTGCTGTAAAATTACTCCCACATATTCTTTCTCACTAGATTTGCCTCGGTTCAGTCTCCTATGTAGTCTCTCTTCTAGTTTTACAATTCAGCAGCCTTCCCAAACACCTATTCATCATGTACTTCTTTCTAACTACAAATCAAACTGAGAATAATTATTATTCACGCCCCAGTGTTTTATGGATATCTGCAGCAAAGCATGGTAGAAACTGTGTGCTCTCAAATATTCAGAGCTTAGAAAATTCCTTTCTCCAGTTCAGAGGTTCAAACATAATGCAGGTACAGGGCTGGTACTCAGGCGCTGGCTCCACACTTCATATGCAAATATTTTCGGCTTACTTTTGCATAACAGTGCTTGGTACAGTAAAAGCTCTATTGTTAATAAAAACATTGGCCTGTCTAAATGTTCTCTTTATGCACTCATTGTTTAAAGTATCTGAGGTTGTGCTTTCATTGCTAAACAAAAGCAAAATAGACGGTAAATGAAAAACACAGAATGAGGGCTACAAAGAAGAAAGAGAGAGGGAAGGTTCAGGTTCAGGAACTCAGTCCCAGTTTAAGGCAGACAGATGCTGTATGGACACTCACTTAATTGAAAACTATCTTACTGAACTGTATAGTAAACATTGAAAACACACACAAAATAAAACCTGATGTGTAATCAAACAGCTGGAGACTAGATAGGACGTGCTCCTGTTGATGAGGGTTCTGGCCACCTGGAGCATCCTTCATAAATTGTATTTCTCACAATCTTTTAGGTCGATGCAGAAAACTAGTGTGACCTTTACACACAGATAATGCAACTTTTAGGCACAAATTACCGCCACGCCAAATGCAGAACAGAGATGGACGCAAGTGTAAACAGCAAAGGAAAAACAAGCACACAGATAATGCCGAGTATTCAAACTATAGGTAAATGAGCTGTCCATAATAAAATGGCATGCTAATATCCTCTGTGCTCGATGTAGAGAAACAAGTAGAGGATTTTGTAACCAGCCTTAGTAATATCTCTATGCCTGGGTCTGAGGTGGCTTAAAAGTGTTGTGTGTGCCCCGACTGGATCATCTGAGGGGAAATGAAAGCCTCTGATGCCATTAAAATACTGTCAGAGGCCGGTGCCCCTGACAGAAAGCAAATCCCTGGTGGACCAGCGGCTCTGATCCCCTCAGCAACTCAACTAAAACTAACCCTGGTGGCCGAGCAGCCCCGATCCCTTCACCTGCCCAATTTAAAAAAAACACATGGTGGCCCAGTAGCATCAAACCCCAAACCCCACTCCCAGTATCTTTACAAAGAAGTAGAGTGTTGCCCATGCGTTCCCGCTCCTGCACCACCATCTTGAAAAATGGCAGGACCTGGCACTGTACGTTGCATCCTGGAATGCACCAGGCAGGTTCAGTCTTCCATATAAGGTAGAAAATGTCTTATATGGCAGTATGACTCTGTCTGGTGCATCCCAGGATGCACTGCATGGGGCCAGGTGCCGCCATTTTTCAAGATGGTGGTGCAGGAGTGGGAGCGCATGGGTAATGCTCCCGCTCCTTTGTAAAGGTACTGGGAGGGGGGTCAGGGTTGCTGAGCCACCAGGGTTTTTTTAATTGGGCGGGTGGGGGATTGGGGCCACTGGGCCACCAGGGATTTTTTTTAATTGGGCGGGTAGGGGGATTGGGGCAGCTGGGCCACCGTGGTTATTTTTTGTTGGGCAGGTGGGGGGGATCGGGGCCACTTGGTCACCAAGGATTTTCTTTCTGTCGGGAGCACCAGCCCCCCAGTAGTATTTTGATGGCATTGGGGGCTTTCCCTGATGCCTGAATCTTCTGAGGGGAAGTTTGACACTTCACCTCAGATGATCCAGGTATCAAAGAAAGCTCACAATACCATCAAAACAGTGTTGGGTTGCATATGTAAATTAGCCAAGCAGTGCCCGTTTCTCTGGGAAAGCATGCCAAATTTGCGCCGACTTCTGTGCACATGTGTTTGGTTTTCTCTCCCAATTTAGCACTGCCATTTGCGCCATAGTTTAACGTGTGGCTAATTTGCATCTGTGCTCCTTTCTGCATGCCGGCACTCAAGTTGTGCATTCTCGATACGCTGCATAGAGGCATACAGAGTTGACAGTGTGCAACCAGAGCTGGCTTTCTGCATCGGCCTATTTGTCTCATTTTTAAGTCCCTGCAATAAATTCCAATGCTATCTGTAGTGGTTCTTTTTCAGATGCCATTATGAGTCAAAGAAACTGTAAAATAAAACACAACTTCAGCACTGCAAGCAAAATAGAGCTATCAAATGATGCATGGGGGAATGTCTACTTAAGTGTGCTGTTTAGCACAGGGTTTAGCGCATGCCAAGCACACCGTGGTAACCTTTGCCATGCACCAAAAATGCAGCCATGCTAGAAATCCCATGCTAACCACTTAGTGCAGGTTGGGATGAAGAGTGGGTGCTTCAAGGACAGAGGGAGCAGATTGCGGTTACTGTGGGCATCTTTAATACACTTTCCACCATCTCAATGAATGGTATTAAATGCACCCGGGTTAATTGCAGCAAACTGCATTGCATGGGAGTAGCATGGAACTTGCACTAGTCGGGGGTTCAAATCCCACTAGAGGACAGCGACCTTGGGCCGGAAGGACTGGGGTTTCTAGTTCCACAGGTGCTCCTTGTGGTCTTGGGCAAGCCACTTAACCCTCCATTGCCCCATGTTCCCTGTAAAATTGTTATCTCCAAGTTATAATGCCCTGTTCAATGTAAACCGCCTTGATATCATGAAAGGTGGTATATCATGAAAGGTGGTATATAAGAAATGCTAAATAAATAAATAAATAAATAAATAAAAATAGGGACCTGCTGGGCATGCCTCCATTTTTAGACTGGTCCAGAATGGGACTGAAGGTGCAGTCAGCCCTTGCTTTTTAGCAAACATGCCTTCTGATGTCTTTTCCTGAGTCACTGTACTGAAAGAGGGAATGAACTTGGGGTTTTGAGGGAAGAGAGAGTTGAGAGAGAACAAGTGATGCTACAGGGGCGTCCTTATTTTTTAATATTGTTATCTGCTTGGATTTAGATCACAACGTTACACTGATAGCTTAGGGTGCATTACAAATAGGTATTTCCAGATCTCCAGGGAGCTTATAATTACACATTCAAAGGGATAATGATGGCTTTCTCGCTTCACACATGCACTATCCCAGCACTGTGCCGATAGTGCCACTGAATCCTTATAGACTACCACGGCAATATTCGGATAACGGCAGGGCAGAGCGAGAACAGAACAGCAAGTTATCCAGAGGGTGGAAACATCCAGCCTGTGAGTCAGTTAACTAGCCAGATAAAGTTAGAAAAGTGAAAAAGCTGCCCTAACTTCATTCAGAGAGCTAATTAAGTAGTGGTCTGAAAATCACCGCTATCCAGGTATCCAGTAGTGCTCTCTATTCAGATAGTGGCGCTGAATATTTGTGATTTATTTAAAGGCCACCGCTGGTTTTTAAAAAGAAATGCAAACCGCACTGTTTAAATATGACCCGCCACTTTCTTCCAGTACAAGCATTGTGGAACTTGTGTCTCTTGGGGAAACTGCTAGGTACATATGACTTAGATTGGCCACTGTTGGAAACAGAATACTGGGCTTGATGGACCTTGGTCTGACCCAGTATGGCATATCTTATGTTCTTATGTTCCTAAAGTAATACAGGGTGAAGGGACTGTCCCAAGGACTATTGTCAGGATTTGAGCCCTGGCATTCACTAGCCGACTGCTCCACTCCTTTACTACTGGTCTATGAGTAGTATGGAAGGGTTCATCCCCAAATAAAACTCTGCAAACCATGGAGCTATGAAGATGGCACAGATTTACTTATTTAACAGGTTTTTTCATATTGCTTTATCATTTCAGTCTAAGCAGTCTACATTGAAATTTAAACTTGGTAATGTACATTAAAGAGGGGAATTGATAACTTGGATTTTTCTGAGGCAATAGAGAGTTAAGTGATTTGCCCAAGGCCATAAGGAGTGCTAATGGGAACTGAACCCTAGATTCTTGGCTTCTAAGCCAGCACTCTAACCATTAGGCTACACCCCTGTGCTAGCATTTCTGACCAATCATCCTACAGTGGCATCCCAGGAGAGATAATGGGAACAAAAAAAATCTCCCTAGATTAGGGTTTAATATAATATTTCCTTGCGGCCCAAAACCAGGTGAGTCAGTTGATATAGTGTATTTGGACTTTCAGAAAGCCTTTGACAAGGTCCCTCATCAGAGACTTTTGGCAAAACTAAGGAGACATGGGATAGGAGGCAGTGTACTATTGTGGATCAGGAACTGGTTAAAAGATAGAAAGCAGAGGGTAGGGCTAAATGGCCAATTTTCCCAATGGAGAAAGGTGAATAGTGATGTACCCCAGGGATCTGTGCTGGGTCCGCTGCTTTTTGACATATTCATAAATGACCTGGAAAAGGGAATAACGAGTGAGGTTATCAAATTTGCAGATGACACAAAACTATTTAAAGTTCTTAAAACCCAAGAGGACTGTGGAAAATTGCAAGAGGATCTTGATAAATTGGAAGACTGGGCATCAAAATGGCAGATGAAATTTAATGTGGACAAGTGCAAAGCTATGGACCTAGGGAAGAACAATCCAAACTATGGTTACACGATGCAAGGTTCCACATTAGGAACCACCACCCAGGAAAAAGATTTAGGTGTCATTGTGGATAACATGTTAAAACCTTCAGCCCAGTGTGCAGTGGCGGCCAAGAGAGCAAATAAATGATAGGTATCATAAGGAAAGGAATGGAAAATAAAATAAAGGATATTATAATGCCTCTATATCATTCCATGGTGAGACCACACCTTGAATATTGTGTGCAGTTCTGGTCGCCGTATCTTAAAAAGGATATAGCGTTATTAGAAAAGGTTCAGAGAAGAGCCACCAAAATGGTAAAGGGGCTGGAAGGATACCCCTATGAAGAAAGGCTAAAAAGGTTAGGGCTCTTTAACCTGGAAAAGACACAGCTGAAGGGAGATATGATAGAAATCTATAAATTAATGAACGGAGTGGAACGGGTAAACATAGATCAATTGTTTACGTTATCAGAATATAGAAAGACTAGGGGACATGCAATGAAGCTACAGGGTAAACTATTTAAGACTAATAAAAGAAAGCATTTTTTTACTCAAAGTGTAATCAAACTCTGGAATTTGTTACCGGAGGATGTAATAAAGGCTGTTAGTGTAGCTGGGTTAAAAAAAGGTTTGGACAAGTTCCTGGAGGAAAGGTCCATAAACCATTATTAAAGAGGACTCGGGAAATCCACTCCAATACAAGCATTGTGGAACCTGTGTCTTTTGGGGAAACTGCTAGGTATGTATGACCTAGATTGGCCACTGCTGGAAACAGGATACAGGGCTTGATGGACCTTGGTCTGACCCAGTATGGCATATCTTATGTTCTTATGGTTTTCAGGATGGCCGTGATAGGTATTCATAAACTAGATTTGCATTCATACAGTCTAAAGAACAGCTTCACCTGCATGTTTGGGTCAAGATTTACTAAATGGTGTTATCTCGTTACAGTATGCTAATATGCATTAAAGTGCATTTAACGCAGGTCCCATTTCATACAATGACACCTATTTACTAATAACATGCATTGACTACTTCTACTACCACTGAACATTTGTATAACGCTAAAGATGTATGCAGCGCTGCACAACACAAACACACCCTTTAATAAATCTAGCCCATGGTTTACTCCTGCTGGGATTCTGCACACAAAGTTCAAAATTCTGCGTCAAAAGGTCTGAATTATGCAAAATCCTGCATGCTTTGTTTGTCAGACTAACAAAGTATATTATTTTTGAGTGGTACTTAATTTCAAATAGAATACAGAAAAAAAATAATCACCAAAAAGTACAAAATTCTACATTATTGTGCGCAGAATTCCAGCAGGTATAATGGTTATACTGAAAACTAGAACAGCTCAGAAACGGCACTTATAAAAAGTCAAACAAAAAGGCAAAAGAGAGATAGAGGGAGGAAGCAGAAAAGGAAACACAAAGGGAATTGGGTGATTATATAAGAGGCAGAAACAGATCAAGATGGGATTGGAGGATGAGAAATAGCAATAAAATCAATGAAACCGGAAGGGCCCAAGATAATCAAAACAAAAGCAGGAAGAAGGAAAACGCTGGGAATGGCAAAGGACAGATAAGAGGAGAGAGACAGTAATTAGATCAGACGATGAAAGAATGGCAACAGAGAAGGGGCTTGAAATGCCTGGGAGGGGCCATATAAAGAACAGAGAAATAAAGAAAAGAAAAAATGCAAAGAATGTGGGGAAGGGGATTCACAGTGCTAATACCCACCCTGTGTTTTATGTAAATCCCGCCCTGGGTGAATTCTCCATTCTCTTTTTCTGTGTAAGCATTCCCCCAATGTAACTAGCAGGACCAGCTTGTACTTGCTTGACTGTCTTCTTCCAGTTTTGCTTACGCGTTTTAGTATCATGGTTTATTTTTACTGGGTAGAATGACAGACAAGAGATTTTTACAAAATCTAGACATAGCAAAATTTCACCCAGAGCAATGCACCCAGCAAAGCCTTGAGCATAAGAGAGACCCAGAATTGTGTAGACGTTTACAACAATTAACCTTTGTTCAGAGGAACAATAAAATTTCTGTCTGGAGTACACATATAATTCCAGCTTCTTCTTATTGAAGTCTCATATTGTGTACATTATAGGTCTGCTTAACTTGTACAGTGCCCAGCTCTAGCATGCCATAAATATGTCTAAAATATTAACAATAGTAAAGACCAGATTTAAATATTCTCGCTTATTAAGGAAGAGAAACAGACAAGAGCAGGCCAGTCTGGACTGGACTTCCTGTTCCAGAGAGTTACATCTCAATAGTGCACATCTGTTGAAAAGCAAGGTTTAAAATGAACAACAAAAAAATCAAAACTCCCTTAGCCACTTTCAAATGACATTTTTAATTAAAAATAAACATTTGGTTTGGATTTTTGCAAATATTTTCACAATCAAAATTTTCAGCTGCTCTGAATATAGGTGCAAGGCTACCAATATTTGCATGTGAACCTCTTGGCATAATGCCAGTTTTACCAATGCATGATCCGACATATCAGACATGCAGACTCTTAAATGTAATTTAATGTAGTGAGAGGAGATGTTTATTGAGTTTGAAAAAAAAATAATTCACTACAGGAGCCAATCATGTTAACAGGAACTACTTCTACATAAAACTACATTTCTGTGGCAAATCTTAAACACCGTAAAATTTCAGATTGGCTACAACTTGCACCTGGCAGATAAGCTTTCCTGGTCTAAGTAACCCAGCACAAAGGAATGTATGAGCTCAGCCTTACTCTTTGAATTAGCAGTCTGTATAAGCAGGCAGCTAGTCCCACTGTTCCAAAGCTGTGGTCCTTTATAATGAACACTGGCAAGCCAAAAAGCTTATGGTTCCTGCAGTTCACAGCAGTATCACGGCAAGACACCATGATGTTTTCAGACTCCTGTGGGGGCAGGATTTGCACCAAGAGCTCATTGACAGGAAAAGCAAGGTATTCTCTGAAGTTTTGTTTTGAGATGGTTCTAGAAAGGCTATTCTTCTTTCTTTAGTTTCAACTTCATCTAGAGATATAAGTTTATAAAGGTTGCTGTCAAGTCACTTACTGTATCTGCTTCTCCCCTTCCTCAGACTATGTCCTGTTTATTGAGTAATAAGCAAGTGAATCTCAGTGCAGATTCCACAATTCCAGAATCCTTTGTTGGAAATACATGCTTTCCCTCTTAATGTGGCCTGGACCGGCCCCTACAAAACCATGTCCCAAAGTCTGAATTGGGCAACAGTGGTGAATGGAGTTCTACTGGTAGATGGCTTATAGATTCTGCAGGTAGCTTGTGATGTATTGTTGAAGGCTCTTGATACAGCCTTCATGGTGCCCTGCTTCACTGAGGCTTTCATTTCATTTTTTTGAGAAATTTTGATCAATTTCTTGGTATTAAAAAATCAGGAGTTGCAACAAATGCAAATAGTGTTTTGGGTTTTTTTGTCAACTTGCATAGTAAAAAGAAAAAGCATGCCTTTGAGTCAATGCTAACTCCTGGCAACCCATTTGCTCCTGGGTTTTCTTGGCAGTGTGAGCGGAAGTAGATTGCCAGGCCTTTCTTCTGAGGCAATGGGGAGTTAAGTGACTTGCCCAAGGCCACAAGGAATACCAGTGGAAACTGAACCCTGCTCTAACACTAGGCTACTCCTCCACAGTAAAGTAAACAGTGCTATGATAGAGATTTAATCAGCATGAGTTTTATATCCATGGAAATGATTCACCCCCATGGGTCCAGCCCTCTATATGACAGACAGCAGAGATATTCAGGTTTTGCTGAATGGCAACTGTCATAAAGGGGTTAGCTCAGGGGATCCATCTTTTCTACACGGCTTTGAAAAGGAAATTTGGGACACGGCAAAAATGAAACCATGGGTACACAGTCAGAGTTAGGAGGTAATTCTATAATAGGTAGTTGGACTTACTGTCTGTTTATGCACATAAGACATTGTATTCCAGTGGCTTGTGCACACAAATCACCTCAGTCGCCATGTATTTCTGCACTTAGAGGCTGATTCTGTGCCATGCCTGCACAGAACCTAGCCAGGACCATGATAGACCCAATTCCACTGCTGCGGGGCCCAGACATACCTGTGATGGGGGAATCGGGGAGATAGACATCTGGGCACTCCGCATATGCCAAGCAGATCAACGTACGGGGAGCTTCCCATCCGCATACCAGAATGCCACTGCTGGGGCGCGGGAGCAGTGGCGTCCTCTCACCATGGCAATGAGCCATCCACAGGATGACTCAGATTGCCATGGCATACATTGGCCCCTGCAGCCCATTGCCTGGTCTTCACCAGCAGCCACTGTGGGCCGGATCGTGGATGTAGGGGCACAGCATGGTGATCAGAATGTGGAGGTGTGTGGAGCGTTATGGGGGGGGACCAAGACTTATTCCATCTTTGAGGTAGAATAAGCTGTCCGTGCAGCTGTGTGCCAGTGGACATACAGGGGACCTGTACACCCCAGCAGATGGCCACTCCCCCGCTCCACCCCTTCCCACCATATACAGTGCTCCCCACTCAAATGCCATGAACGTGCGGAGAGCGCTGCTGGCAGAATAGGGCTTTGGCAGTAGGCGCAGGCTCGACGTCTAGGCCGCACATCCAGCTCTGCTACTCATGCCTCAGAATGACAGCCTTAGTTTATAGAAAACAGTTGAATGAGCCTAAGAAAGGCATGGTCATTTACACCAACTCTAGAAGCGACAAAATCAACTGCGGCTTTATTTACACACCTTATAGTCTAGGCACCATTAGCGGGCATAAAAACACACTCTAATCCACCCATTTCGTACAGAATTGCCATCAGCATGTTTGCTGCACTGTTTCCAAATCAGCAACCAGGACTTTGACCCCCATAGATATACATGGTTGTTATTTGATTCCTGAATATATTTACTCCTGTTCTGGTAAGAAACAATGTTTGGTGCATCTTTTTCTTATGCATTGGTCCCATTATTTCCTATGGGGAAAAACATGTGAATAGTACCTTCTTTTCTTCTCACAGAAAGTCATGGAAAGCATGTCACCTTCTCTCCTTTCACTATATCATATTCTATTCAAATAGAATGTGAAAACTAATGGATGTGTTTACTAAGCTACAGGGGTTTACTAAGCAACAAGGGTAACATATGGAAAGCAGTGTGTATAAAGGCCCGTAGAATGGGAAATAAGATCCCTGATGATGAAGCTTTGGTGGGAGTGGATAACTTGGATTTAGTGGCAGTTACAGAAGCATGGTTCACAGAAAACCATGATTGGGATGTAACTATACCTGCCTATACTTTATTCAGAAAGGACAGGGTAGGAAGAAGGGGAGGAGGAGTGGCACTATATGTAAAAACTACTATTAAAGCTTTGGAATTACAGAGCTTAAAAGGGAGAGAGGAGGCATTGTGGGTTAAAACAGAAAGAGGAAAATAGAAATCTATTTGCATTGGTGTGATATACAGACCTCACTCACAAGAGGAAGAGGTGGACAGAGAGTTAACTGAAGACATACGCAGCATTGCTAGGAAAGGAGAAGTGCTACTGATAGGAGATTTCAATATGCCAGATGTTGATTGGCACATTCCTGCTGCAGTATCATCTAGAAGTAAGGAGATCCTGTATTCTCTACAGGGAGAACTATTCAGGCAATTGGTAACAGACACCACACGTGAAGGGGCCATACTGGACTTGGTGCTTACCAATGGTGAAAGTGTTTCTGATGTTGTAGTGGGAGATCATTTTGCATCCAGTGATCGCCAGATGGTGTGGTTCAGTATTAGGACTAGGGCTGTTAGAATCCATTCCAAGGTGAGGATCTTAGACTTTAGGAAGACTAACTTTGCGAAGATGGGCCAATACCTCAGGGAGTCGTTAGTGGGATGGGAACAGCTGGGGGATGAAGAAAAACAGTGGGCAAAACTGAAAGGCGGTATTTTAAGGGCAACCAACCTTTTTGTTAAAATGGTAAATAAAGGCAAAAGGAAAAGGAGACCCCTATGGTTTTCGAAGGAAGCAGCTGAAAAAGTGAAGAAAAAGAGGGAGGCCTTCATGAAATACAAGAGATCACAAAGAGAGGAAGACAGGCATCTGTATTTGGAAAAACTTAGAGAAGCTAGCAAAGTAGTCAAGAAGGCAAAGATTCAAAAGGAGGAGGAAATAGCCAATGCAATAAAATGGGGGGATAAGACATTTTTCAGATATATTAGTGAGAAGAGGAAAGGCAAAAGTGTTATTGTCAGACTCAAGGGTGCAGGGGGGGAATATGTAGAAGCTGATAAGGATAAAGCGGAATTGCTTAACAAATATTTTTGTTCTGTGTTCACAGATGAAGAACCAGGAGCAGGACCTCAGAAAACACCCACAAATAGGAACAGAAGCGAGGGACATATTGAGCAATTTTCAGAAGACTGTGTTTGTGAGAAACTAGCTCAACTTAAAGTAGACAAAGCGATGGGACCGGATGGGATACACCCTACAATACTGAGGGAACTTGGGGACGTTCTAGCAACTCCACTGACTGACATTTTCAATGCCTCGTTGGAGTCGGGAGTGGTGCCAAAGGACTGGAGAGAGGCTCATGTGGTGCCTTTACACAAAAGCGGAAGTAAGGATGTGGTTGAAAACTACAGGCCGGTTAGTTTAACTTCGGTGGTGAGTAAATTATTGGAAACGCTGCTGAAAGAGAAAATAGTGAGGTTTCTGAAGTCCAGCGGATTACAGGATCCGAGGCAGCATGGATTCACCAGAGGCAGGTCTTGTCAGACAAATCTTATTGATTTCTTTGACTGGGTGACCAGAGAGTTGGACCGAGGGAGAGCTCTAGATGTGGTGTATTTAGATTTCAGTAAAGCCTTTGACACTGTTCCTCACAGGCGACTTATAAACAAACTGAGCACCCTAGGGATGGACCCTAAAGTTACTGCTTGGGTTAGAAATTGGTTGGGTGGGAGGCGACAAAGAGTACAAGTAAATGGAGCTCACTCTGAGGAGAAGGATGTTACCAGTGGTGTATCCCAGGGATCTGTCCTTGGTCCGATTCTTTTTAACATCTTTGTTAGTGATATAGTGGAAGGGCTGTCAGGTAAGGTTTGCCTCTTTGCAGATGATACCAAAATCTGCAATAGAGTAGACACCCAGGAAGGTGTAGATAACATGAGGAGGGATCTAGCTAAGCTTGAAGAATGGTCTAGAATTTGGCAGCTGGGATTTAATGTTAAAAAATGTAAGGTCATGCATTTGGGCTGCAGCAATCCAAGGGAGCAATACAGTATAGGAGGTGAAGTACTTTTGTCCACTAAAGAAGAGCGGGACCTAGGCGTGGTTGTGTCTGATGATCTTAAAGTAGCTAAACAGGTAGAAAAGGCGACGGCAAAAGCTAGAAGGATGCTTGGGTGCATACAGAGAGGAATGGCTAGCAGAAAAAAGGAGGTGATAATGCCTCTGTATAAGTCTTTGGTGCGACCTTATATGGAGTATAGTGTGCAATTCTGGAGACCGCACCTTCAAAAGGATGTGAACAGGATGGAATCAGTGCAGAGGGTGGCTACTAAAATGATTAGTGGGCTTCATTATAAAGCATATGAGGACAGACTTAAGGATCTTAATATGTACATCTTAGAGGAAAGGCGGGATAGAGGCGATATGATTGAGATGTTTAAATACCTCCGTGTCATAAATGTTCAGGGAGAGAGCCTCTTTCAATTGAAAGCAAGTTCTGCTATGAGGGGACATGGGATGAGGGCGAAGGGAGATAGATTCAGGAGTGATAGTCGGAAATATTTCTTTATGGAAAGAGTAGTGGATCCATGGAATAGTCTCCCAGTGGAGGTGGTAGAGATGAGGACAGTAACTGAATTCAAAAAAGCATGGGACCAACACAGAGGATTTCTAAAGGTAAAAAGTGGACTGTTGTAGTTGTTGATATGGAAGGACAGACTAGATAGGCCATGTGGTCTTTTTCTGTCATCATGTTTCTATGTTTCTATGTTTCTACATTAGACTTTTTCAGCTAACGCCGGGTGCTAACTGCAAAAAGCTGGCGTGAGCTCTGAAGGTCCTGTGGTACCTGCAGGGGATGTTCCTGGATTTGCTCTGCAGATACTGTGGGGAAAATGCAAGGATTGAGGGGCAGTGGCCCCGCAGGTGCAGCTAACTCTGCCCACTGAGGTGGCGTTAGTTCCACCCATCATGCCTGCGCATTATGTGGTTAACGTGCGCTGTCGTTGCTCATGGTAATCACACATTACTGGCACTCCGACTCTCCACCCACGCTCTGCCCAGGCACACAGCTGCCCCATAATCTGCAGACATCACAGAAAAGCACCGTTATGTCTACATTTTCCCCGCGTTATCTGCTACTGCCATGCAGTATTTACACATTAGTCCTGAAATAGCAGCTATCGCCCTTTAGTAAACATGAAGCATTGCAGGCATTCTTCCTTCTCTCTCCTGTCATAGGAAGAAGCATCTGGGGCGAGATCTTTTATGGTGTGGGAATCTACTGCAAGGGTGGCCTGTCGAAGCTAATTAAAGAGAATCCTGAGGCAACCGCAAAGAATCGTAACTGGTGAAACTCGAGTTGACATATCGTCTCTCAGCTGCTAGCATATCGGTGTTCAAGGGTGGTCCCCTGTTTTTCAGCTAAGTGGTTTTGACATTTTTAAATGCATTTGAAACATTTAAAGCTTACAGCTATTGGGAATAACAGTGATTGGGGCTGCAAGTCTGTGCTATGTATAACTGGTGGTAATAACCAGCAATAAGTCAGTTTGCCTTCATACGAGAGGTCCTTTCATCCTTTGGATGCCGAATTTATATCTTTCTGTCAAGTTGCAAAGTTACTTATTTATTCATATAATAAAACTCAGGTAATATGTTAATTATTTAGTTCATTAGTGGTCCCATTCTTTTTGGTATACCTATGGAGAATGCAGCAATCTGTCACATCAGCCCAAACACGAGCCTGACATCAGGACAGCCTGAATCCACTTCTAGCACACTGCCATTGTCCAGACTCCGCCTCCAAAGCTTACATCAGCCCAAACACGAGCCTGACATCAGGACAGCCTGCACCCACTTCCAGCACACTGCCACTGTCCAGACTCCACCTCCAATCTGATGTCAGCCCAAGCACGAGCCTGACATCAGGACAGCCTGCACCCACTTCCATCATACTGCCATTTCATAGAGTCCGCCTACAACTCTGATGTCAGCCAAAGCACGAGCCTGACGTCAGGACAGTCTGTAACCACCTGCAGCACACTGCCATTGCCCAGACTCCACCTCCAATGCTGACATCAGTCCGAGAACCAGTCTGACGCCAGGACAGCCTGCATCCACCTCTAGCACCCTGCCATTGCCTAGACTGTAGGGCCAGTACCTGTTCAGAAGCTAATGTCTGAACCACTAGCATGGCTTCCTGTTACAAGATGGATTCCTGTTTTGTTATAACTCAGCATTAAAACTTGCAGATCAAGTAATTCTGCCAGTTTACAGCTGACTATGTGCAGAAGAACATTGCTGAAACCTTACTGTGCTAGTATTGGCAACAATGTATGAACCTGCACCTCAGCAACTTTAGCACAATGGACCTTTGCTTGCAGAAGGACCACCTATTAGTTGTTAGTGGATTTGCAGAAGATGGCATACAGGGTTCAAGTTCAGCCAATCACTAGGTCTTCAGGACAAAGAATTATATGGCTGTATACCAGAACCCAGGACCCCGGCAGAACCCAGAAGGCAGAGAGAGAACTCAGAAAGAAAGAAAGAACAAGAGAAGGGAACTGTCTGCTTGCCATTTCTCTCTGGCTGAAAAAGTCAGATAGTGTTCAAGGCCAAAGCCTCGAGACAGAGTGAATTTCTCCTACAGACTGGCAGCTCAGTGTGTGACCATGCAGTTCATTTTAGCTGACGTTGGACCTCTGCCATACCTTGACATCATTCTGTTCCTGAGACCCGGACCACAGCACAGCTGTTTTGGTATGAGCTAAGGTACTGGTCTTTAATTTCTCCCGGAGGTTGGGGCTAGCCTAGACAGACAGATAATTTACTGTACATCAGAATGCATGGGAATCAGTGACAATGGTCCCTGAAACAGAGATTACATCTCTCAGTAATTGTAACATAGAGCTGAATAACATACTACCTCAGAAAGTTAATTTATTCTAATACTTCCTCTATTTTTGCTGTCAGAAATGAAGTCTAATTTTCATACAAGCAGGGCTGGTTTTATCACGTGATTTGTTTGCCAGATGGTCCTATGAAATCCTTGGAAAGGAGTATAGCAGTTTTTCCCTAGACAGACTATTTATACATGTGTATTTATCTGCTATTGATAATATCTCCTACAAGACTCCACCTCCAACGCTGACATCAGCCTGAGCCTGAGCTTGACGTCAGGACAGGTGACGACCTCTATGCCCGATTTCAAGATCACTGCAGTGGCATTTCTGCTCTTCTCCTTTTTGTGTAGCTCTGTGCCCTTGTGTTACCTGCTGTGTTTCTCCTGTGCTTTGTTCCAGCCTGCATCCATCTCTAGCACTGCCATTGCCCAGACTCAGCCTGCAATGCTGACATCATCTCAAACACGGACCTGACATCAGGACAGCCTGCATCCACCTCCAGCACATTGCCATTGCTCAGACTCTGCCTCCAACGCCAATGTCATCCTGAGCATGAGCCTGACATCAGGACTCATGACCACCTCCATACCCAATTTCAAGGCATTTCCCTCCTTGGGCGAGCTCCTTGGAGTGACTCTAGAAGCTCTCCGGAAAACTCCTTACTGCGAATGCTTTTTCCATTTGTCTCCACTTTTAGTAAGTGCTCCCCAGTCTCTGGGATGCCTCACTTGGTAGCATTTCTCCTGACTTCTCTCTTGTTTGCAATATACTCCATCTGGTCTGCTTGTTATCCACGTCCCTCCACTTATCTTCCTGCCTCTGCCTTCAAACAATCTGATTTATTGTTCCACCTCTTCCAGTCTGTATGTATCACATGCTTCCTCGTCTTCCTCTGTGCCCCCTTTAATCAGGGCCTCTCTTCAATGTGGGCTATTGAATTGTAGATCCATCTGGTCAAAGAGTGATCTCATTCATGGACTCGTCCTGCGGTTCTCTTTTTGTTTCCTTTTTCTAACTGAAACCTGGCTCAAACATGGGGAAGAACCTATCCTTAACTACTGCCTTCCTGCCGCATATTTACATAAGAACATAAGATATGTCATATTGGGTCAGACCGAGGTCCATCAAGCCCAGTATCCTGTTTACAACAGTGGCCAGTCTAGGTCACAAGTACCTTACAGTTTCTGCAGAAGACACAGGTTCCACAATGCTTGTATTGGGACAATCAGTGGATTTCCCGTGTCCCCTTTAATAATGGTTTATGGACCTTTCCTCCAGGAACTTGTCCAAACCTTTTTTTAAATCCAGCTACACTAACAGCATTTACTACTTCTTCTTGTAATGAATTCCAGATTTTGATTACACGTTGAGTAAAAAAATATTTTCTCTTATTAGTCTTATATGGGTTACACTGTAGCTTCATGACATGTCCCCTAGTCTTTCTACATTTTGATAGCATAAACAGTCGATCTACATTTACCCATTCCACTCCATTCTTTAATTTACAGACCTCTATCATATCTCCCTTCAGCCATTTCTTCTAGGTTGAAGAGCCCTAACCTTTTTAGCCTCTCTTCATAGGGGTATCCTTCCATCCCCTTTACCATTTTGGTGGCTCTTCTCTGTACCTTTTCTAATAACGCTATATCCTTTGTAAGATTAAAAGACAAGAATTGCACAAAATATTTGAGGTGCCTGGTCACACCATGGAATGATTCAGAGGCATTATAATATTCTTTGTTTTATTCTCCATTCCTTTCCTTATGATACCTAGCATTCTATTTGCTTTCTTGGCTGCCGTTGCACACTGGGCAGAGGGTGTCAATGTATTATCCACGATGATGCCTAAATCTTTTTCCTGAGTGGTGGTTCCTAATGTGGAACCTTGCATCGTATAACCATAGTTTGGTTTGTTCTTTCCTAGGTGCATAACTTTGCACTTGTCCGCATTAAATTTCATCTGCTATTTATTAAGGTTCTCTTGCAATATTTCACAATCTTCTTGGGTATTAATAACTTTGAATAATTATGTGTCATCTGCAAATTTCATTACCTCACTCGTTATTCCCATTTCCAGGTCATTTACGAATATGTTAAAGAGCAGCGGACCCAGCACAGATCCCTGGAGTACTCCACTATTCACCTTTCTCCATTGGAAAATTTTACCATTTAGCCCTACACTCTGCTTTCTAACTTTTAACCAGTTCCTGATCCATAATAGTATACTGCCTCCTATCCCATGACTTTTTTTAAATTTCACTAAGAGTCTCTGATGAGGGACCTTATCAAATGCTTTCTGAAAATCCAGATACACTACATCAACTGATTCACTTTTGTCTGCAGTACCTGCTTATTTACACCTTCAAAAAAATATTACAGGTTAGTAAACAAGACCTTCCCTGGCTAAAGCCATGTTGATTGTCTCCCATTAAGCTGTGACTATCTATATGTACAGTAATTTTGTTTTTAATAATGATTTCTACCATTTTTTCTGATACTGAAGTCAGGCTCACCAGTCTGTAGTGTCCCAGATCACCCCTGGAAGCCTTTTTAAAAATTGGCATTACATTGGCTATCCTCCAACCTTCAGGTATTACTGATGATTTTAATGATACTTCACAGATGAGTAATAGTAGGTGTGCAATTTCATATTTCAGTTCTTTCAACACCCTTGGATGTATCCCATCTGGTCCAGGTGATATGCTATTCTTCAGTTTATCAAATAGTTGTAATACTGTACATCTTCCCGGTTTATCAATATTTCTTTCAATTCTTCTGCTGCATCACCTTTAAATACTATTTCAGATATTGGTACTATCCCTAAATCTTCTTCAGTAAAGACCAAAGCACAGAATTCATACAGTCTTTCTGCTATGGTCTTGTCCCCACTTAGTGCCCCTTTTACTCCTCTATCATCCAATGGTCCAACTGACTCTCTCTCAGGTTTTTTGCAATGAATGTAATTGAAAAAGTCTTTATTAAGTGCTTTTGCCTCCACAGCAAGCTATTTTTCAAAGTTTCTCTTTGTCTGCCTTATTAATGCCTTGCATCTAACTTGCCAGTGCTTATGTTGCTTCCAGTTTTCGTCATTTGGCTCCTTTTTCCATTTTCTGAAAGATGCTTTCTTGGCTACAACAGCTTCTCTGACCTCACCTTTAAACCATGCTGGCAGTTTTGTGGACTTCCTTCCACTTTTCTTAAAGGGTGGAATACAGCTGGTCTGAGCTTTCAAGACAGTATTTTTAAACCACACCCATGCTTGATGTAAATCTTTAACCTTTCCAGCAGCTCCTTTCAATTTTTTCTTAACTGTTTTTCTCATCTTATCATATAGGGGTATATTTACTAAACCGCGGTAACGTAGCAGCAGCTACGTTAACGCGCGTTAAGTAACGTGAACCTGCGTTAATGTAATATGAACCCGCGTTAACGTTACTTAACGTGCGTTAATGTCACCAGCCATGGTATGTCCCGCAGAGAATGGAGAGAGGGCAGAGAGAAGGGGTCAATGGGCGGGGAGTGGGCAGGGAGAGTCCCCTGCTACACTAACGTGGGGAAATGAAGGGCTGAACATTACCGGGACTGAAAACCTGTCGTTAGCTGCACATTTGCAGGAGGGTGAAACCATTTCAGCATCAGCAATGTACAACATAGGCAGGGTGCCCAAGAAAAGCGATAGTAGTGATCCATTTGCAGCAACAGCATAGTGCCCAAGTATGAAAGGCTACTATGGCGATGGTGCAAATGGGGCACAGGGGGATTCAGGTGGGACATGTAGTGGGGGCAGCTGGGGCATAGGGTGGACCAGGCAGTCACCGAGGTGGCGCATAGGAACATAGAAAGCAGAAATCAGCATGACAGCAGCTGACGAAGGCCAAACACAATCCACCTACATCTACCTTGTTAGGTGCCTTATAAGGTGCCTTGTAACGCGCGTTAGTCTAAGGCACCTTGTAACGCGCATTACCTGACATGGCTTGCCGTAACGATGCAACGCCCATGCCTTTATATGGGCATCCGTAACACTACCGGGGAACTTAACGCAGGTAACATTACCAGAGTTTCATAAACAAACCCCTTAGTCTCCCTTTTGAAAGTACTGTGGCTTTTCTTGCTATCCTTCCTCCATTTATTAAATCAAATGCGATTATATTATGATCACTATTGCCAAGTGGCCCTAATAGCCTTATCACTTGCACCGAATCTTGTGCTCCATTAAGGACTAGGTCCAAGATGGCTTTCCCTCTTATCGGTTCATGAACCAGCTGCTCCAAGAAGCAGTCATTTATTTCATCTAGAAACTTTCTCTGCCTAGCATGTCCTGCTGTCACACTGACCCAGTCAATACCGGTGAAATTGAAATCACCCATTATTATTACTGTGCTGTAAATATTATTGGCTTCCCTGATTTCTTTGAGCATTTCATCATCCATTTGTTTATTCTGGCCAAGCAGTCAAAAATACACCCCCACTGCCATTGCCTTCCCCTTTTTACATGGAATTTCAATCCATAGAGATTCTACAGTGAATTTTGTTTTATGCAAAACTTTAATCCCATGTGACTCAATGCCCTCTCTAACATAGAGTGCAACCCCTCCACCAATTTGATCTACTCTATCATTGTGATATAATTTGTACCCAGGTATCACAGTGCCCCATTGGTTGTCCTCCTTCCACCAGGTCTCTGAGATACCAATCATATCTAACTTCTCATTTAGTGCTATATATTGTAACTCTTCCATCTTATTTTTTAGACTTCTAGCATCACGGGCTGCGCACACTGGAGAAGTGTCTCCATTGTTTATTGTTCTTCCCTAGTCATCACTAAACTCCCCTCTGATGTTCTCTACTACCCGAAATCTTTGCTTTTCTCCCTTTCTACCCTACCCCTAATCCATTTCCTCTTACTTTATGCTCCACCTTCCATGTCTACCTCTCTCTGGGAGTCTCTCCTGCTCACTATCTCTGAGGCTTCCCTACACTACCCCAGACTCTATATTCTTGGTGACTTTAATTTTTCACTTCAATTCTCCTTCCCGGGCCCGTGATAGACTTTTCGTAGCACACCTTTCTGATCTTCAGCTCTCTCTACACATACATATCCCCACTCATGCTGCAGGTCACACTCTCAATTTAATTATTTCTGCCCCTAACATTTCTTCTCCTCCCATGCAACTCACATCCTATCCCTTCCCTTGTCAGATCACTGCCTTATTTACTTTCTCTTTTCCCTCCCCTCCTGCATCTCATTTGTTGGTCTCCCCAACAAAGGCCCAATCCGGTACCGCTGTAGGATCACTTCAGATACCCCAGCTTCTTTTCCATCAGCAGACTCCATTTTTCCTACATATTTCCACTCTTTCCCTGTTGACGATCAGACTCATCTATGACATACATCTTTTGTCTCTGCCCTTGATCTGGTCACTCCTCTTTGCCCCACATATCCTAGAACACAACAAAAAAGTTTTGTCCGTTCTCTGTTAGCTCTGATCACCAAAATTAAACTATAGAAAAATAGGTATATGTTTTCCAATTTCTTAATGAGGTCTCAGTAATACAACGGCTAGGCCTCATAGACTACCGTCTTAATGAGACTCTATGCCTAATCACATCAGCGACCTCTAATTTTAGCAACAGTTTCCTGTTTCTCAGCGCAATGATTTATGTATAAAGTTCTTCTAAGTTACTTTTATCATAGTTCAAGAAATCATTTATAATTGCTGTTCAAACTTATCAGGAATCCTGTTGCATCTTATCCTAACATATGTAGAGATCCTAACGTCATGTCCCCGGCACCGCTTTAGACGTTTCACAATGCTGTTTCTTCAAGGGATCTTAACTTCATCTACAGACAAAGAATGAAAAATACATGTGATCCCTCGCTATCCCACTCTCTCTTCTTAAAACATACTACTAAACCTACACACTCATATTAAGAACGATAAACCTACCGGATGATGCTGCCCACGTTTTCTCTCTCGGCTCAAATCAAACTGTTCCCAAATTGCTACAGGGAGATCTAGCAGTTCCGCAAAAACGCCGCGCATGTCTAGTGACCTCTCCCCCCTCCTTATTTAAAAGCCGCGAAAACCTTCCTTTCTACTACGTCATTGCCCTGCTTAAAGGCATACCGTCTCTATTAATTTTCTCAACAGTTCTTACCATGATATTAACCAACCCTTTAGTAACCATAAAACTAATACACAGTCTACAGTTTCTGTGCTCCACACGAACCACCTCTACTCATTACCTTTCACTAACGCTTACAAGATGTCGACTGCTTCATCTAAAATACTCCTCATTTGTTCACATACAGGCTGCCCATTCAACTATATTATTTAGTCCCCGAGGTGTCACAGTGTCAAGTGTATGAATTAATCTCTGCTCCTGTAAAATCAACAGCTGATCTAATGTCTTACCCCCGCGTCCCTGCACTACCTGAAGCAAACACAAACATTTTAGTTGTGTGAAAATATGATATCCTAGAGACTTTGCCACCACCAACCCTGGTTTCACCTTGGCCTTTCGGCTTGCCCGCTTGCAGCTCCATTGTGCTGAGTGCCGAAGGCGACAGCATTGCTCCGCTGATGCATTACAGTTTTTTCGCAGGACTCACAAATTTTATCGATTTATGGTTTTAGAGGCGAAGAAGGCCTACTATTCCTCCCTTATAGCCTTCTCCTCGTCCCAGCCTAAGCAACTTCATTCTAATCTTGCTTCCCTCTCCAACTCCTCCTCTCGGTTGTTGCCAACTTCCAATCAACCATCTCTGTCAAGTCTGGCCACTTTCTTCTGTGATAAAGTCTCATCTCTGCAACGTAACCGCACCAGTCCCTCCATCTGCTGCATCTAGCTCCTGCCTCACCTGTTCCCTTCTCTTCCCTCTCTAACTCACACTTGGGACACTTTCACTGCTGTATCTGCCACTGCTCTTTTCAAGTTTCTTTCCTTTCACAGAAAACTACCTGTTCCCCCTCCTCATGGCTGTCCATCAATTCTCTTGCCCTCCTGCCTCATTGCTCTTATGATCATTAATAACAGTCTCTCTTCTGGTTCATTTCCTTTTATCTGGAAGCACGTCATAGTACGCCCCCTGCTAAAAAATCCCCTTCTGGATAAATCTGCCCCTGCCAGTTACAGACCTGTCTCTAACTTACTGTTTCCATCCAAGTTGCTGGAAAAACTCACTTCACAACAACTAACTGCTTATCTATCTCCATACTCACCAATCTGGTTTTCGCCCGGGCCATTCCACCAACACCATTCTCCTTTCACTTCTGAGCGAGGTTCATGACTCCTGGGACCATGGGAACATCCCTTTTGCTATTTCTTTGGACCAGTCCTCAGCTTTCAATCTTGTTAATCATGAGCTTCTTCTTGCATGCTTATATGATATTGGTCTTCGGGGAACTGTTCTTCAGTGGTTCAGCTCCTTCCTCTCACAACGCTCCTTCAAAGTTGTCATGGACGCTCTCTCCTCCTCCGCCTTTCCTATTTCTAGTGGAGTCCCTCAAGGCTCATTTCTGGCCTGTCTCCTTTTCAATGTCTTCCTCACACCACTTGCCCTTCTGATTCAGCAGCTTTGTGTCTTGTTCCATTTCTATGCTGATGATATTCTGCTACTGCTTCACACTGACCGCTTTGCTCTTGATCTTTCCCCCATGAATGTCTGTCTCGCCCGTGTCACCTCTTTGTTAAATACTCATCACCTCAAACTCAATCTCTATAAGACTACAGCTACCTGGCTCTCTTGTTCGTTACTTGCTCCTTCCACTTCACCTATTTTTAATGACTCTCCAATCCCTTCCATTATCTCAGATTCATTCTTGACTCCTCCCTTACCTTCTATGATCACATTACCTCCGTTGTACAGCATTCCTTCTTCTCTCTTCATTGCATCAGGGTTGTCCACTCCTTTTTGTCCCCTTCGGCCCTGATCACCCTTGTGATCTCTCTTGTTCTTTCTCATCTCGACTACTGTAGCTCTGTCCTTGCTGGTCTTCCTCAATATGAGTTTCAACATTTCCAACTCATCCAACATACTGCTGCTAGACTGATCTTTCATGCTTCTCCTTTTGACAATGTCACTCTCATGCTTATCTGCTTACACTGGTTTCCGGTTCAATTTTGTATCTAGTTTAAGATACTTACTCGGGTTCATAAGACACTCCACTCCAGTCTTCCATTATACTTCTCCTCCCTTCTCATTCCACATACTCCTTACTGCTCGCTCCATGCCATTCACATGAACAGACATCTCCTTCCTTCTCCCTCTCAGGCACATTTAGAATCCACTCAATACTCCGCCTTTTACTTTCTCGGCCACTTCCTCTGAAAGAACCTTCCCCCTCCCCTCCATCTTGAACTCCCATTTCCAAGATTCAAATCATTGCTCAAATCTCACCTGTTCTCTATAGCATATGACCTGCCACCCGATCCCCCATGACTTCTTTTCTCTTTGTGATCTTATCTCTCCTTTATGTTGTGTCCTCTCTGCTGTGTTCTCTGACGATGCTGTGTTTTACTTTCCTATCTATTTTTGATGTTCTTTTTCCTCATGTTTGTTGATTGATTTTACTCAATTTTGTAAACTGCCCTGATGTCACCACTAAGGGTGGTATATCAAGTTTTAATAAATTAAATACAAATTAGCTCTGTAATGTGTTTCATGGGCATAACAGCCACAACATGTACAAGTGTCCTTTTTCACTGGCCACCCTGAATGTGAGGAAGGGCATACATCACCTTGTCCTCAGAACAAGCCCCACAGTAGATGGTTCTGGAGCAGATCTATTCCACTGCTAGACTGCTGCAGGTGTTGCGTGCGGTATATCATGGTAGCAGTTTTGTACTCTGTACAACTGCAGCGTGTTGGAGTGGCATGTCCTATCTGGCTCTTATACCCTGCATCCATTGGTCAGGGATTCTCATGAAACATCTTGTGTCATGCTCTAGGGTAGGGGCGGCCCAAGGTGGGTGCGGGGCCATGTGCGGAGACTCGGTGCGGGGCCTCATTTGCATAAGGGCCTCATTTGCATAAATATTTGCATAATGTTACCGCACACTAACTTTTAGTAAACATGCCTCTTAATGAGTATATGGATAAAGAAAGACTAAAAGATTTCTACATTACTATAATCCAGTGCCAACTGCCAGGCACATTAGGAACTACTACAAACACTGCCCATTTAGAACCCATAGCAAACCTGCCGTATCATAACAGCATTACCAGGACTCACAAAGCACCATACCCTAACTATCAAAAGGCAACACTGCAAATATTAAACCAATACATTTCAGAGAACAATAATACATGACCTACTGGGGAAAGAGAACAAGTGGCAATGTCAAATAGGAATTACATAAACAGAATACCTCAGCTCAGTTACACGTGCAGAACATAGACCGTCACCAAGCAACAAATCACAATGTAGAAACAGGAAGACAATAATTAAACTGGGAACCCCAAAAGCCCAACACCACTGTAGAAATAAAACTATAAATTAATTTCCTCTTGTACTAAACAAAGTGCAGACGTTAATGATGCACATTTCCCAGAGCTGGCATATTTCAGTTAATAAATTCAATAAAGAGATATTTTTCTAACGTTTGTGCATTTTTTTTCAGTTGCAATTGCTCCAGCCACTTTCTTCTGGTTTCTTCGTGTCTTCTGCTAACTCTCCATCGTCTGCTGTCCATTTGTCCTTTCTTCACTTTTCTAGTTTTTTTCCATTCTCTCTCTACATCTGCTTTAACATACTAATCTCTCTCCTTTTGCTCTTTCCTCATTCCTATTTCATCCACTCAAATTTTACCCCGCCATCCTCAATCCCCACTTACTCTCCCAATATCCGGCCAATTGTAGATTTGTCTTAGCTCCCACACAAAATATTTTTTTCCTCTCCATTTCACTCTCCCAACTCTATCCCATTCTAATCCTCCCCCAACATCAGCTCCCTTCTAGTTCCAGCCCCACCCAGCATCCGCTCCCTTCTAGTCCCCACATCAGCCCATTTCCAGTCCTAGCTCCCCCATCCGAGTCCCTCCATCAGCTCATTTCCAATCCCAGCCCCATAAGCCCATTTCTAGTCCTATCCTAGCCCATCAGCCCATTTCCAGTCCTAGCTCCCCCATCCGAGTCCCTCCATCAGCTCATTTCCAATCCCAGCCCCCCCAACAGCCCATTTCTAGTCCTATCCTAGCCATCCATCAGCCCATTTCCTGTCCTAGCCCCCCCTCACTCAGCCCGTTTCCAGTCCTAGCTCCCTCCCCTCACAGCCCATTTCCATTCCAAGCCCTCATACCCATCAGCTATTTGCAGTTCAAGCCCTCCTTCCACTCAGCCCATTTCCAGTCCTAAGCCCCCCATCACCCCATTTTCAATATTAGCCCCCATAGCCCATTACCAGTCCTAACCCCCATCAGCCCATTTCAAATCCTAGCTCCTTCCCCTTACAGCCCATTTCCATTCCAAGCCCCCCTCCCCATCAGCTATTTGTAGTTCAAGCCCTTCTTCCACACAGCCCATTTCCATTCCAAGCCCCCGTCCCCATCAGCTATATGCAGTTTAAGCCCTCCTTCCACTCAGCCCATTTCCAGTCCTGGCCACCCCCAGACCATTACCAGTCCTAGCCCCCCCATAGCCTATTACCAGTCCTAAGCCCCCCATCAGCCCACTTCCAGTCCTAAGGCCCCCCATCACCCCATTTTCAGTCTTATCCCCCCATAGCCCATTACCAGTCCTAACCCCCATCAGCCCATTTCCAGTCCTAGCCCCCCATAGCCCATTTCCAGTCCTAGCCCCCCAAAGCCCATTACTAGTCCTATCCCCCCATCAGCCCATTTCCACTCTTAGCACCCCCATAGCCCATTACCAGTCCTAAGCCCCCCATCAGCCCACTTCCAGCCTAAGGCCCCCCATCACCAAATTTTCAGTCTTAGCCCCCCCCCCCATAGCCCATTACCAGTCCTAACCCCCATCAGCCCATTGCCAGTCCTAGCCCCCATAGCCCATTACCAGTCCTAACCCCCATCAGCACATTTCCAGTCCTAGCCTCCCCTATAGCCCATTACCAGCCCTACCCCCCATCAGCCCATTTCCTGTCTTAGCCCCCCATAGCCCATTACATCCTAACCCCCCTCCATCAGCCCATTTCCAGTCTTAGCCCCCCATAGCCCATTACATCCTAACCCATCAGCCCATTTCCAGTCCTAACCCCCCATCAGCCCACTTCCAGTCTTAGCCCCCCCATAGCCCATTACCAGTCCTAACCCCCCTCCCCCCATCAACCCACTTCCAGTCTTAGCCCCCCCCATAGCCCATTACCAGTCCTAACCCCCCCATAGCCCATTACCAGTCCTAACCCCCCTCCCCCATCAGCCCTGATAGATTTAAAAAAAAAATGGCTGCTGCTGCCGCTGCCGCCATGGCAGCGGCAGAATCAAATGTCCCGCCGCCGGGCCCCGCCTGCCCGGCAGAGCCTCCCTGAGCTCCCGAGTCCCTCCTAATGCGCGGGCTTTCAGAGCTGCGAGAGTTTCCCTTTCTTCTCGCGGCTCTGTTAATCTCGCCGGGGCTGATGGGATTTCCCATCAGCCCCGGTGGGATTAACAGAGCCGCGAGAGGTCAGAGAAGCTCTCGCGGCTCTGAAAGCCCGCGCATTGGGAGGGACTCAGGAGCTCAGGGAGCTCGAAACTTAGAGAATATAGAAAAACAAGTTTAATTGGTATTGATAAGAGAGTGAAGCTTCTATGGAATTAATTAACTCTGTTGAGAGATAGGTTACAGTGCCCTGCTTTCCCACATATTCCAGCTGGAAAGTGACCTTGGAGGAGAAAAGTATCTAAGTTGGTGAACTGGCCATTGTAATTGGGACTGAAGGGGGGAAAAGCAGGTGCTGAGCCCAGTCAAAGGTTCCAATTGGATAGCTACGTAATGGTACCGGGACCCAGGGGCGGCCCAAGGGGGGTGCGGGGCCATGTGCGGAGACTCGGTGCGGGGCCTCATTTGCATAAGGGGCCTCATTTGCATAAATATTTGCATAATGTTACCATACACTAACTTTTAGTATACATGCCTCTTCATGAGTGTATGGATAAAAAAAGACAAAGATTTCTACATTACTATAATCCAGTGCCAACCGCCAGGCACATTAGGAACTACTACAAACACTGCCCATTTAGAACCCATAGCAAACCCACCGTATCCCAACAGCACTACCAGGACTCATAAAGCACCATACACTACCTATCAAAAGGCAACACTGCAAATATTAAACCAATACATTTCAGAGAATAACAATACATGACCTACTGGGGAAAGAGAACAAGTGACAATGTCAAATAGGAATTACATAAACAGAATACCTCAGCTCAGTTACACATGCAGAACATAGACTATCACCAAACAAGGAATCACAATTTAAAAACAGGAAGACAATAATTAAACTGGGAACCCTAAAAGCCAAACTTGGAATGTACAACAACAATGTAGAAATAAAACTATAAATTAATTTCCTCTTGTACTAAACAAAGCACAGACATTAATGATGCACATTTCCCAGAGCTGACATATTCCAGTTAATAAATTCAAAATAAAGAGATATCTTTGTACCTTTTGTGCATTTTTTTTTCAGTTGCAATTGTTCCAGCCACTTTCTTCTGGTTTATTTGTGTCTTCTGCTATCTCTCCATCGTCTGCTGTCCATTTGTCCTTTCTTCTCTTCTAGTTTTTTCCATTCTCTCTCTACATCTGCTTTAACATAATAATCTTTCTCCTTTTGCTCTTTCCTCATTCCTATTTCATCCACTCAAATTTTACCCCTCCATCCTCAATCCCCACTTAGTCTCCCAATACCCGGCCAATTGTACATTTTTCTTCCCTCCCACACAAAATATTTTTCCCCTCTCCATTTCATTCTCCCAGCCCCATCCCCTTCTAATCTCCCCCAACATCAGCTCCCTTTTAGTTCCAGCCCCACCCAGTATCCGCTCCCTTCTAGTCCCCACATCAGCCCATTTCCAGCCCTAGCTCCCCCATCCATTTCCAGTCCTATCCGAGTCCCTTCATCAGCTCATTTCCAATACCAGCCTCCCATCAGCCCATTTCTAGTCCTTTCCTAGCCCCACCATCAGCCCATGTTAAATCCTAGCTCCCCTCCACTCAGCCCATTTCTAAACCAAGCCCCCCATGAGCTTACTTCCAGTTCTAGCCCCTCCATGAGTCCATTTCAATCCAAGCCCCCACCACAGCCCATTTCCAATCTTAGCTCCCCCCACCACCCAATTCTCAGTTCTATCCTAGCCCATCCATCAGCCCAGTTCCTGTCCTAGCTCCCTCCCCTAAGTGCCCTTTCCAAGCCCCCCTTCCCATCAGCTATTTGCTTGTCCAGCCCCCGTACACCCAGCCCATTTCCCTTACCAGGCCCCCTCCCCATCAGCTATTTGCAGTTCAAGCCCCCACTTCCCCTCAGCCCATTTCCATTCCAAGCCCCGTCCCCATCAGCTATTTGCAGTTCAAGCCCCCCACTTCCCCTCAGCCCATTTCCATTCCAAGCCCCATCCCCAACAGCTATTTGCAGTTCAAGCCCCCGTCCACGCAGCCCATTTCCAGTCCTAGCAACCCCCCCAACCCATTACCAGTCCTAGCCCCCCCATAGCCCACTCCCAGTCCTAATCCCACCAGCCCATTTCCAGTCCTAATCCCCCACACCCAATTTTCAGTTTAAGCCCCCCCATAGCCCATGACCAGGCCGAACCTCCCCATCAGCCCACGCCCAGTCCTAATCCCCCATCACTCAATTTTTAGTTTAAGCCCTCCCATAGCCCATTACCAGTCCTAACCCCCCATCAACCCACTTCCAGTCCTAATCCCACCAGCCCATTTCCAGTCCTAATCCCCCATCACCCAATTTTTAGTTTAAGCCCCCCCAGCGCCCATCACCACTCCTAACCCCTCCCCAGCGCCCATCACAACTCCTAACCCCCCCAGCGCCCATCACCACTCCTAACCCCCCCAGCCCAGCACCCACCACCACTCCTAACCCCCCCAGCCAGCCCAGTGCCCATCACCACTCCTACCCCCCCCAGCCAGCCCAGTGCCCATCACCACTCCTAACCCCCCCCAACCAGCCCAGTGTCCATCACCACTCCTAACCCCCCCCAGCCAGCCCAGCCCATCCCATCACTACTCCTAACACCTCCCCCCCCAGCCCAGCCCAGCCCACCCCCTCCCATCACCACTCATATCCCCCCACCAGCCCCGCCCAGCCCCGCCCATCACTACTCATACCACCACCCCCCCCACCCAGCCCAGCCCATCACTACTCCTAACACCACCCCCCCAGCCCAGCCCAGCCCAGCCCAGCAGCACTTCAAACCCCCAGCCCAGCCCAGCCCAGCACCACTCCTAACGCCCAGCCCAGCCCAGGGAAATTTTTTAAAAAAAGAAAACCTGTCTCCTGCCGCTGTCGGGGCCGCCGCGGCAGAATCGAGCGTGCCGCGGGGCCCCCTGTACCCGGCACAGCCTCTCCTCCCTGTAGCAGCTCTCTAGTTGGAGCTGAAGTCAGACGCGCCGGCTTGCAGAGCGCGAGGGAAGAGTTTTTCCCTCGCTGCTCTGTTAAGCCCGCGGGGGCTGATGGGAAGTTCCCATCAGCCCCCGCGGGCCTAACAGAGTCGCGAAAGGGAAACTCTTCCCTTCGCGCTCTGCAAGCCGGCGCGTCTGACTGCAGCTCAGAAGAGAGAGCTGCTACAGGGAGGAGAGGCTGTGCCGGGTACAGGGGGGCCCCGCGGCACGCTCGATTCTGCCGCGGCGGCCCCGACAGCGGCAGGAGACAGGTTTTCTTTTTTTTTTCAATTTTACTTTTACAAAAGAATGTTTTTTGCGCGGGGCCCCCTGAAACGCGGGGCCCTGTGCAAAAAACATTCTCGCTCAATGGACGGGCCGGCCCTGCCGGGACCAATAGATGGGGTAGAAGGGGTTACCGGGACCAATGAAAAGTTTGCCTATGTCTAGAATGGGAAAGAAAGCTATCAAAGTTGTTGTTTTGCTAGAAACCATTGCTCAGCCATTTTGAATTTGATTCTGCTTGAGACTTGTGCACAAATAAATGATTTGGACCTTCTGAACTGACTCCTGGTATTATTGGTTTGTCTGCGCTCTGCTGCTACAGAATAGTGCACACACCATTCAGAAGTCAGTGTTCCGCAGTCACAATCAGGCAAACCAATGCATGTTGTCTCTGTAAACATAAGGTTGGTTGTTGTTATGGAGTAATACATAATGCCATGCTGAATGCTGTGGTCAATAATCAGTAGACAGTGTTGAGATAGTGTATATTGTGTGCAGATGTGCCTGAGATGGACATGCCTATATGTACATACTGTGCATGGAACTAAGAGACCCCTAGACTGCACTCTGTGACTGCAGCTTAGGACAAGAGCAAGGTGCATGCAGCTACATGGCAGAATTTTTCCTGTCTCACCAACTCAATGACTCCATTGGATGTTCAAAGAGGCCAGCTCTTCACGTAAGCCTAGCTCCCAATAGGCTGCAGCTGCACCAAGGGGGCTGACAGTGTTGCCGTGGATACAGCTATTATGGCAGTTGGCATTAATTAGGCCTCTCGCCTGTGCAGCCAGGTTTGTTCTGAGGCTTGGATGCTCAGTCAGAGGTGAGGGTTGCTGCATACACACATTGAATGGAGCTGTCCCTGGTGAGACTGTGTCCCCCCAGCTCACTCCAGTCAAACCAGCAGGCGATATGGGATCTGTGCAGCAGTCTCATGCTGGAAGGTAAGTGTAAGGGCATGTTATGTGGATGGGCTTTGATGATGGTGTAACTGGGAATGCATTTGAGTGTCAGAGCTTTGGGGACATGTGTACAGGCACAGCTAGTCAGCCAGTGACTCTCACAGGTTGCAACTACTTACTGAAAACTAACCTACTGCCCATAAATGGTATCTCACATAGTTTCTGGAGTTGCAGAATAACTGACTGTGCAAGCATGTTGTATGCCCAGCCATAAAGCCTCAGCATCTCACACACACACACACAGTGCATTGCTGCAGCTCACAGTCCTCTGGACATACACACACATGACTTCACTGTCCAAACGAGGTATAAGTTGGCATTCTTACTGGTCCCTTAGTACTCCTTTAATGCTTGGATGTTGCTAATGCCCATTCTGAGTGTGCACCCTTATTTTTTTTCTTAACACCCACTCAGTGTATGGGCATTATAAGCACCCTCTGCCCTCAAGTTGGTGTTGTTGCAGTTTCTCAGTGTAGCTAAAGACTGTCAGGATTCGTACTGGACAAGATGGGGAGGACTGCACCTGCAGATGTAGATATGGAGAAGTAGGATAAAGTTAACACACCTAGACATATCGCTTATGATCCACAGGCTTCTCTCTCAAATAGTGGCCATGTTACGAGCTACAAAGCAGCCATGTGGGAGTGTGTGAGCATCGTGCCATGTTAATATATGGTTTCTGCTTTATCTTCTAGTGACATGCTGGCATGTCCCTGATAGTACACACAGCAGTGTTGCACCTGACATGCAGGGCAGGGACAAAGGTTTCTTCTGCACCAGGCAGAAGCTGCTGCCGCTGCCACCCACACCTCCATATATTGCTTACATGGTTGCATGGTAGCCATGGTGATGACACACATCCTGTGTGCCACCACTGTCACGGCACAATCACATCAGACATCACAGATATGCACCAGCTGGCCCCATTGAATCAGTAACATGGAACCACATTTGGCATTTTGGCACCAACAACATAGTACCCTTTATTAAAAGAGCATCATGCTGTGACTGCCAGTGGGACACTACTATCACTAATTTCAGGGCTAGAGTCTGGAGGTGCACACTGCATGCATGTGAATGGGCTCCCTGTGTAGTGTTTAATGCACAAAAATGGCTCCCTGCAAGGGAGCTCTTAACACCTGCTCTGAGCAGGTGTTAAGATTCCCAGCAGCTGTGCCTATAATAAACGCTAATAGCACCTGGCGTCAAGGGAACACATGCTGTCTCCTCCCACAATCTACCCTGTTAACACCCCTTCTCCACCCCTTTCTACATTAAGGCATTTGGTCTTTAAGCCGGTGTTATCGGCGCTTTACGCCAAGTTAACCATTAGTGGATGCTAATAACGGCACCTTTCTACCCTTAACGGCCCTTATTAAACATACCCCTAAATCTAGGAAATCAAGTATCACATGAAAAATCACTGCAAACATAAACAGGCTACTTGGATCACTATTTCAGTTATTATAATCATATAACCCCTTGTGTACTGTTCATCAAACTATTATAACATATTTACTTCTTAAGAATGTTCATAACACATCAAAAATATCTCAAAACTGAAAAAAGATCTTGTTTGATGAAGGAGCTACATATGACACATCATGTGGAGGTGGGGTGCCTCAAGCCAATCCGCTGCCTGAGGCAAGCGATGAACTAGTGCTGCCCCCACCCAAGTTATCCGAAACGGAGGTGCCTCCTCTGTCAGGTGATTGATCCAAGCAGAAAGAAAACAACATTTTCCCAGACTATATAATTTAAAAAAACCCTTTGCAATGCTGTTCAATATGCGGCAAAAATTGTAGCAGTTCAATTATGTAGCCTGGGTCTCTAGTATAAAACATACCATCTCCTGACACTACACACTGGACCAGCATGACTTTAAATGTAAATATATATTCTGCAAAAAACAGAGATACAAGATGCTCACAGACTAAGAAAAAAAAATAAGCGAGAATGGCAACGCAGGTTTATAATATAAAAAATAAACACCAAAATAAACTTATTGGGCTCGATATTTTTTATTTATATATATACAAGGTGGCTCAAAAAAAGTGAGAACATCTTGTAAATTAAAAGCTTAAATAGTTTACTTATTTACCTTTTTTAGCTATATAACGTCTTTATTTCGACAATTTCTGGTCGCCATCTTTTTTTTTTAATTTGTCAATCGTTTACATCAGTCGTTTACATCCAAGTTTATTTTACATGTTCATTGTAAGCACAGATCAATTATTTGTGACGTGTGGTTTTTATGTTCATTGTAAACCGCACTGATGTCGAATAGCGCGGTATAAAAGAAACTGTAAATAAATAAAAATAAATAAATAAATCTGTCTTTTTGAATTTTTAAATAACTTATATGCTATGAGATGTTCTCACTTTTTTGGGCCACCCTGTATATATATTTTTTAAATGTATGCAATTTTCACAATTTACATAAGAAAATTACTTGTTACATAAAAGCAAAGCAAAAAACAAGCATAATAACAGACGGAGGGGAAATAAACCCCCTCACCCTACCAAACCAAGAAAAAGCATAACATTTCACTAGTTCACCATAAAAAAGGAGGCCAGACTCAAATCACAGGAAAGCTTTCTCAAGAAATAAAACGCATCCTGGTGCATTACTATCTACTATGTGAGATCAACTCTAAGGGGAGATACCTTCATGGATTCACTAACTCCTGAGGAACACTAACACTTTTACTAACCACAAACTGAGTTAGATGAGAGGGATCAAAAAATTCACACCCTGGTACTTTATCAAACATTTACAAAGGTATCGCAAAAAAAACAAACTCTCCCAACTGTAAAACCTTTGGACGCAGCAATTAAAATTGCTGCCTACGCTTTTGAGTGGCCTTCGAGATATCAGGAAACATCCAAATAGGGGCACTCATAAATAACTCGTTCCTAGTCTTGAAATACATCTTCATCAGCCAGTCACGATCTGGTCCCAAAGCCAAGATCAGCAGAAGTATTGATCATTGTATAGTCTCAGGTTCCGAGGTCTCTAAGAAACCAGTCAAGTCTAAAGAGTTTAAAAAAAACAGGTTTCTGAAGTGGCAAAGAAGACACAGGCCCTTTCTGCTTAGTGGCGAGCAAATAGAAAACCCTCACAAGAAGAGGAATAGACTCCATAGGTATTTTCAACACAGAAGTAAGATGAATGAAAAAGTTCCTTAGGAGAAATAGTTGGAACCCTTGGAAAATTTAGCAAACTCAAGTTCCTCCTCCTCACAGAGTTCTCCAAAGACTATCTTCAGATGAACATTTGATAAATCTTTAGTCACTTACCTGACACAGCAGCACTATCTTCAAACTTCACTCCAATGAGACACTCCAGTTGCCAATGCATTAACTAACTGCTTCTGCTGCTCCAGAACCTGAACATGACCAGCCAACAGAGACTGAAACAAAGCAAACTGGCTAAGAAGAGAAGATTCCAAAGTCTGCAAGTCTCCCCATAGCGTTTCCAAAGTAATGTTAACCGGTTTCTGCAGCATAGGTTTCAACTCCAAAGAGTCCAAAACTGGGCAAGAATTTGTACCCACTTGAACTCCTGCACTTTCCAAATTGGAAGCCATGGTCCCAAGCTCCCCAGCGGGAATCACAGCCAACACAGAAGCATCTGCCGCACACTGTCCCACAACCGACGTCTCTAGATGACTTTCTGCACTAACAGCAGAATCTACCACCGAAGATCTGATGTCAGGGATAGAGGGCCGCACTGGGGCAGATCTCAGCTCCAGGCTCAAAGAGATGTCATGCTCAGAAGAACATGAAGAGCCTCCTTCTGCCCTGCGAACTTCAATGAGCCACACTGCACCGGAGCACTCTTAACTGCACTAGCGAACCGGATGAACTCATCGAGCAGCCCCATAACCGGAGGTGCACTCATTGAAGGTTCCCACAACTTTGCGCTGTGTTTCTACGGCATCATAAAAAGTAAAGCAAAACTAAATAGGCAAAAGCATGAGCCAGCGAGAACATGGTTAACATGTGTCCGCCATCTTGGCCTGGGTTTTGTTTTGCTCATTGGGCTTGATATTTAAAGGCACATTCCAGTAAGCAGTACTTGCAAACCAAATAAGTGCTGGTAAGAGGAATATTTAGCAGCACTATGCTAATAATGCCATTGAATATTAGCTCTTGGACTGCCTCGGCACTGTCTGGATAGTGCAGGGCCAGTCTGTGGGTGGAGCTGGGTCAGAGACAAAAGTTATCTAGATAGCGGTGATATTCAGCTTGCTATTCAGATACAGGCTCATTCTGAGCCGCCAATAGCAGGGATGGATGTCCTGCAAGTGTTTAACTTCCCCTTTAGTTGTACAGGGAAGGTAGATGGGGGCAGGAAAGGGGAAGATCAGGAATGGTGTTAGGGCAGGCAGGGGGCAGTCGCCAGCCCTGGATATACAGGGCCGCTTCTAATGTCGGCCCTGTACGTCTGGGGCTGGTGACTTGAACAGGGCAGTTATTCACCCTCCGAGGTGGAATAACTTCCCTGATTCTGCAGGATCAGTAGGTCCAGGGCTGGAAAGGGGCAGCAGGAGCAGAGGGGAGGCCAGATCGGGGGTTGAGCTGCAGGGAATTAGCTTCAGGAGCCGGCAGCAGGGATCGCGGCTTTTAAATTGAGCCACAGTGCCATGGCAACCGGACACCATGGTGCTGCGGCTCCATTTAAAAAACCTGACTGAGTTAGTTGGGCAACACCTGTAAGTGCAGGCTAGACTGAATCGCAGGCCCGGCCTGCACATACAGGCCTGATCGCGATTCTGATCCCGTGGGGCTAGACGTGCCCCGCAGGGTCAGAATCATGACACCCTCTGTAGGTCTTGTTCAGACCGGGCATACAGAGGACATGTACGTCCAGGATGGAATTGGGCCTTTAGGAAATTGCATAATGTTAGGACAGCAAAACAGTTAGCAGACTTGCTAATCGCGTAAATCGCAGTGAGCAGGATATTCAGCAGCACATAGCCATTTTGTGCCACTGAATATCCCATCCTAATGCTACTAAATGCCCCAATGCTAACCATGGCTTTCTGGGGTGGCACTACAGTTAACCAGCCAACTGCTATATTCAGCCACTGGCCAGTTACCTTAAACAGGCTAAGATTAGGCACTTAAATGGTTGGCCCAACTTTAGACAGTTTAAATAACTGAGCAGCGGCTGACTACCACCATTGCCTGATTAGCTAAAACACATGGAGCCCGATTCCCTAAGGGGCACATCCGGGCCATCTGAATGGCTCCAAGCAGGATAGGCCCATTTAGACCCAATTCTGCACCACAGGTCCTGGGAGATGGCCTGGCATGCCCATGCTTTGCCACGGGGATGTCCTCCCCGCGGCTCAATCTTCCCGCTCTCTTAGACCCCCCTGTTTCCCCACCACCTGGCGCCTCCGAGGTGGAATAAGCTGGCTGCCCCCTGGCTACCCCTGGACGTACAGGGCTATCACTGGAATTGGTCCTGTACGTCCGGGGGGTCAGTCCCGTCCATTCATCACCCACTCTCTGCCCCATGCTGCCCCCACTCCCCACAGCATGCACAGCAGCTCTGTGTATTCAGGGAGCTAGGAGACAGCATACGGTGAAGGCAGATAGTGGGGCTGCACGTCCTGACGGGACATGCATCCCCGCTATTCGCCTTACAGAACTGAGGCCTAACTGGGCGCACTGGATATTCAATGCCAGTAACCAGATATAACCCCAGCATTGAATGTTCAGTCTTAATTTAAAATGGCAACAGTCATCTGCTTCAAATATGATGGCTACCGCCACTGAATATCGGCCTCTTAGATTATTTTTTATTTGATTTTGGGGAGCTGTTGCAGTATGTAAATTGAATTATAGAACTGCTTTATTATGTTATTGAATGTGTTACTTTTATTGTTATTATAGAAAACCTTTTTATATTTTGATACTGTATGTATTATTCTTTTGCTACTATAAATCATTTTGAACTGACTTGACTGGTATAAGTGATATAAATGCCATTCTAGATTAAATTGCATTAAATAAAAGCTCAACTTCCAGAACACATAAAACAAAGCGCCTACCAGTAAAACAGTAGCAATGTAAATATTGTAGTTGGCCTTAGAACATTCGTACACCTATCTGAAAAATTGAACAAGCCGTAATTGTACAGTACAGTACCTGTAGCCAAAGGGATTGAGCTAGGGGACATAAAAAAATAATAAACTGTTTTAAAATACAGCGTTTTTGTTAACATTAAAGATAAAATGCCATTGCATCAAAAATGTAAAACACAATACGAATATAGAAACCTATATTCCAATCATTAAATAGAAAATCATTTTTTTTTCTACCTTTATTTGGGAATTTTATTTTACTAAGAGGCCAATTCTGTTGTGGACATCCTGCCCCTGCACGGGCAGTTAAAATCGGGGTCTGCAGCGCTAGCACCCGATTCTGATTCGCAGGGGCTAGACGTGCCTGTAGGATCAGAATTGGGTCTACAGCCTGAATGTGCAGGCTGGGCCCTGATTCTTATCGGCCGCACACTCAGCCATATACTCTCGGCTAACTCAACCAGGCTCCTGAATGGAGCTGCAGTGCCATGACACTATGGCTCCATTTAGGAGCTGCGATCGCCGGCCACCACCAAAAATGTCCTTTCCCTGCAGTTGGATCCATGATCCGGCCTCCCATGGCCAAGGTCGGGCTCTGTGGATGCTCCTGCACCACTCACCTGTCTGTCACCACTGGCCACCGCTGTCACCTTGCATCCAGGGGGAATTAGTCCACCTCTGAAGTGGAATAAGTCCCCCATCTAACAGACCAAGCCCTGACGTACAGGGCCGACCTCAGAATCGGCTCTGTACATCCGGGGTCACATCCTGCGCATGCCCAAACCTCACTCTATCTCCAGATCGCCTGTTCCCACCCCCCATCTAAGGCTCCCCATATAACAGCATTGTTCGTACAGGGAGCCTTTACACTGGGAGAGGCAGGGGGACAAATAGCATCCTATGTCCCCTCTTTATTTGGCCTTTTATCTTTATCTTTATTTGCAAGGCTTGATATACCACTCATGCATAAGTGTCAAAGCAGTGTACAATAAAATGCAGGCTGCTAGAAAGGCAAAGAGAGAAAAGAATGCCATTAACTACAGTAAAGAGAAGATACAGACTGGGGGAAGAGAAAGAGAAAGAGAGACCAACAAAAGACATCTAATATGAAGTTGCAGGGGGAAAGGGGACAGGCAGGCAAGGAGCTGTTATGGGTGTTATGCCAGTTGCGGCCTGTAGCTAAAGGTGAGTTAAGATGCTCTGGGGAGGAGGGGAGGTCAAAGACTTGGCAGAAGAGATGTGTCTTAAGAAGGGCTTTGAATTGAGGAAAAGAGAGCTCTGTGCAGAGTGAGTGTGGGAGTGAGTTTCAAAGGGCTGGACTGAGGAAAAAGAAAGCAGAACAGCGAGTGAGTTCAAGGTGGGCCTGGGACGGAGCCGGGAGAAAGAGACGGTTGCCATGTGCGGAACGGAGAAGACAAGGGGCAGGCTGGAGGTGGATGAGATCGGCAAGCTACTGAGGTGTGCCAGTGTGAAGGACTCTGAGGGTAATGATGAGCAGCTTATAGATGAATCGGACCTTGATGGGAAGCCAGTGAAGGTCAAGGATGAGAGGAGTGATATGAGCAAAAGAGGGTGAGTGAGTGATAAGGCAAGCGGCAGTGTTCTGAACAAGTTGAAGACATCATAACTGATATTGTGGAAGGCCTGCGAGAGCAGAATTACAATAGTCTAAACGGGAAACCATGCGGGATAAGACAAGAGTAGTGAGAGAGGAGGAAAGAAGAAAGGACCGAACAGCATGGATTCTGCGAAGATGAAAAAAGGAACTACGGGTGAGCACAGAGATGTGGAGATGGAAGGAAAGCGAGGGGTCCAGGATGACACCGAGATAGCGGAGAGTGGAGACAAGGGGGATGGGAGTGGAGGCCTGTCTTTTTCTTCTCCTTCCCAACCTTATCCCTTCCTTCCTCCAAATCTTTTCCGCTCTTCTTCTGTTCCATCCACCCTCCTTCCCTATTTCCTCTGCCTTCATTTCCTCATTGGTCTCTGCTCTCAAGTATTGCCAACTCCTCCCTCATATTCTTTCCTCTCCTTTCTCATTTTCTCAGCTCATTCTCATTTCCACCGTGCACCCTCCGCCCTCCCTTGCCTCCTCCTTCTTCTCCTGCTCTTATCCTCTGGTGATATCAGTTCTAATCCTGGCCTCCCTTTGTCCCCCTCTCCATGCCACTGCACTCTTATTATCATCCCTCCCCTCACCACCTCTTCTCTTCTTTTCTCCTGTGCTCTTTTGAATGTTCATTCATACGAGATCTCTTCACTTCCTATACTTTTCAGCTCTTCGCTGCATACCAAAACCTGGTTCCATCCCAGTGACACTGCCTCTGTTACTGCACTATCCCTTGGGGACCTCCATTTCTCCCACACCCCTCATGCCACCGGCCGTGTGGTGGGATCAGCTTTTTACTTTCTCCCTCCTGTCAGTTCCCTTCCTCCCACCTCAATCCTATGCATTCCACTCCTTTGAATTTCATTCCATTTGTCTGCTCTATCCCTTTCTTCTTCACATCGCCATTATGTATAGACCCCCTGGCAAGTCCATCTCCTCCTTCCTAAATGACTTTGATTCTTGGTTCCCTTTATTTTTGGATTTATCAATCCTTTCTATTATTCTTGGCTACTTTAATCTTCACATCAATACCCCTTCAGACCCTTACACAGCAAAACGTCTTTCCCTTACTTCCTCTTACAACCTCCAGCTTTGCTCCACCACCTCTACTCATTGGCCCGGTCACTGCCCTGACCTTGTTTTCCATTCCAATTGCTCATCCTCAAATTTCTTTAACAGTTTTTACACTGTCTGACCACCACCTCCTGAGCTTCCTTCTTCAGCACTCTCCACCACCTACTCACAGGGAGATGAATGAACCTTTCCCAAAATTAGTGTGGACCTTCATGCAAATTTAGTAGCCCAATTGCATGCTTGAAGTCTTGAAGGGCTACCCTGAGGCACTGCTACAACTGGAAACAGATCTGCACTTGTAAATATTTATCTTCTGGAATTTATTCTAAATCTTGGGGGAAAGGGTAATCTTTGAGTTAAAGCAGATAAATCTGTGTATTTTAGAATTCAGTGTGTTTGCTTAGCATACAAGTAGAATAAATAGTCTCTGAGAACAAGAACTAAAATCGTTTCTAGTGACCTTTACAAAAAGGCCTTCAAGTTAAGAAGCAAAAGATCTGTGAAGTTGTCTTAAATAGGTGTTAAAGACAGGTGACAGATCAAAAGGGCAATTTGAAAGGCCCCCCTCTATCAAACCAAGGGCTGTATGAATCACCCAGGAAATTGGTAAAACTTTACCTTAGAATCACATGTCAGGGCACTGTGTAGCAAGCCAGCTTTTAAATCCATGAAGGATACTAGCAAAAGATTGAAGTTAGGGCATATCGACATAGAGGTTCCAATAAAGACAAAAGTAACCCAAATGCCCTTAAGTACAGAGCAGACAGAGCTTAAAGATTCCAAATTACCTTTGCCTACCAATAACCAGATTAATATGAATGAAATAAACCTTGAAAATGCTTGTATACAAATGCTAGAAGTCTAAAAAATAAGATGGGAGAGTTAGAATATATAACACTAAATGAAAGTTTATATATGATTGGTATCTCAAAGACCTGGTGGGAGGAGGATGACTAGTGGGACACTGTGATACCTGGGTACAAATTATATCACAATGACAAAGTAGATCAAATTGGTGGAGGGGTTGCACTCTGTTAGAGAGGGCATTAAGTAACACAAGATTAAGTGTTGCAGGAAACAAAATACATGATCGAATCTTTATGGATTGAAATTCAAGTTACAAAACAGTAATAATAATGGGTGACTTCAATTATCCCAGTATCGACTGGGTCAGTGTTACGGCAGGACATGCTAGGGAGATAAAGTTTCTAGATAAAATAAATGACTTCTTCTTGGAGCAGCTGATTCATGAACCAACAAGAGGGAAAGCCATTTTAGACCTAGTCCTTAGTGATACAAAAGATTTGGTGCAAGAGATAAGGGTGTTGGGGCCACTTGGCAATAGTGATCATAGCATGATCGTATTTGATTTTGTAAATGGAGGAAGGACAACAAGGAAATCCACAGTACGGCCTTTTAACTTTCAAAAGGGAGACTATGATAAAATAAGGAAAAAAGTTAAGCAAAAACTAAAAGGAGCAGCTGCAAAGATTAAAGATTTATATCAAGCATGGGTGTTGCTTAAAAATACTATCTTGGAAGCCCAGACCAGCTATATTCCAGACTTTAAGAAAGGTGGAAGGAAATCCAAAAAACTGCCAGCATGGTTTAAAGGTGAGGTCAGAGAAGCTGTTATTGCCAAAAAAGCATATTTCAGGAAATGGAATAAAGAACCAAATGACGAAAACTGGAAACAACATAAGCACTGGCAAGTTAGATGCAAGGTATTAATAAGGCAGGCAAAGAGAGAATTTGAAAAAAAGCTTGCTGTGGAAGCAAAAACACTTAATAAAAACTTTTTCAAGTACATTTGTTGCAAAAATCCTGTGAGAGAGTCAGTTTGACCATTAGACTATAGAGGGGTAAAAGGGGCACTATGAGGGGACAAGGCAAAGGCAGAGAGTCTAATGAATGCTTTGCTTCGGTCTTTACTGAAGAAAATGTAGGGAAGTTACCCAAGACCGAAAAGTATTTAAAGGTGATTCGTCGGAAGAATTGAAAGAAATATCGATAAACTGGGAAGATGTATTACAACTATTTGATCAACTAAAAAGTAGCAAATCACCTGGACCAGATGGTATATATCCGAAGGTGTTGAAAGAACTAAAATATGAGATTTCAGACCTACTATTAGTAATCTGTAAACTATCATTAAAATCATCTGTAGTACCTGAAGACTGGTGAATGGCCAATATAACGCCAAATTTTAAAAAGGGTTCCAGGGGTGATCCAGGAAACTACAAGCCAGTGAGCCTGACATAAGTACTGGGCAAAATGGTAGAAACCATTATAAAGAACAAAATTACTGAACATGTAGATTGTCATGGTTTAATGGGAGAAAGCTAACATTGTTATTGGCAAAGAAGATCTTGTCTTATTAATTAGTTATATTTTTTGAAGGTGTGAATAAACAGGTAGACAAAGGTGAGCTGGTCAATATAGTGTATCTGGATTTTCAGAAAAGCTTTGACAAGTTCCCTCATGAGAGACTCTTGATGAGTTAAAAAGTCATGGGATAGGAGGCAGTGTACTATTGTGGATCAGGAACTGCTCAAAAGATAGAAAGTAGAGGCTAGGGCTGAATGGCCAATATTCCCAATGAAGAAAGGTGAATAGTGGAGAAACCCAGGAGACAACTGTTTTCTAACATATTTGTAAATGACCTGGAAATGGGAATAATGAGTGAGGTAGCCAAATTTGCAGATGACACAAAATTATTCAAAGTTGTTAAAACCCAAGAGGATTGTGAAAAATTACAAGAGGGCCTTGATAAATTGGAAGAATGGAAAGAACAACACAAACTATCGCTACACGGTTCAAGGTTCCAAATTAGGAACCACCACTCAGGAAAAAGATATGGCGTCATCGTTGATAACATGTTGAAACCCTCCACCCAGTGTGCAGTGGCGGCCAAGAAGGAAAATGGATTGCTAGGAATCATAAGGAAATTATGGAGAATAAAATAAAGGATATAATAATGCCTATCATTCCATGATGCGACCGCACCTTGATTATTATGTGCAGTTCTGGTTGCCATATCTTAAAAAGGATATAGCAAAATTAGAAATGGTACAGAGAAGAGCCACACAAATGATAAAGAGGATAGAAGGATACTCCTATTAGGAGAGGCTTAAAAGGTTAGGGCTTTTCAACCTGGAAAAGAGATGACTGAGGGGAGTTATGATAGAGGTCTATAGTGTTACAGGTAAACTTAGATTGGTTCTTTATGCCATCAAAAAGTAGAAAAAGACTAGGGGGACATGCAATGAAGCTACAGTGTAACCTGTTTAAGATTAATAAGATAAAATATTTTTCACTCAATGCATAAACAAACTCTGGAATTTGTTACTGGAGGATGTAGTAAACGCTGTTTGTCTAGCTAGGTTTAAAAAAACATTTGGACATTATGGACCCTGTTTATCATTTTGGGAAACTTCTAGGTAGTTATGACCTGGCTCGGGCACTGTTGGAAACAGGATACTGGGCTTGATGGATCTTGGTCTGACTCAGTATTGCATTTCTTATGTTCTTATGTTCTGGAACACTCACTGATAGACATGCTCCTTGGTGTGTATTTTAAAGGTGCTTGGTTACCACAGAGTTTAAAGTATTTAAGATTCCTAAAGAAGTACAAGGGAGGTGGACACTTATCCAACAAAGCTAATCCATGTTTTTTTCTTCATTTTCTAAGAATTTCTGGAATGTAGTTTTAACTTAAGCATTGTAGGGTAGGATGTGTAAATAAGACAATAAAATGGTGGCCATTTTGAAAGAGAGTGTGATGATTTATAACCACTTTACATCCAAGAGTATGTTCTAAAATCACTATAGACATTTAGCCCAAACTGTAAATTAGCATTTTGAGGAAAATGTCAATACATTAGTATTTATCCCAAATCCTTTTAAAACATATAGAAACTGTTTGGATGTTACTGAAAGAGCAGCAGCACCAATCAATGTCCCTACTAAATATTACAAGGAAGCATAGAGGAAAACGTGACATTTTCTAGAATAGGGGAAGTCCTTTCTTCCAGTCATTTCATGCTGGGAGAGGACTTCTCGGAGTGAGAAAATCCCACGTCATATATAAACCACTCCCAAAGACAGGACACTTTCTTTGGCATGCAGCCACTGCATAAGAAGGGAGAAAAGGAGTCTTTCACCCAGTCACTCATGCCATCCAGGGTGTGCAACAGGCTTAGAGCAGCAGCCTAGGAGGACAGCACAGAGGGCTAATGTCTGTGAAAAACTTGCTAGCATTCTCCTGTCAGAAGGACAGTAGCTCAGCATGTGACCGAGGATCCAAAAACTGTACCAGCAACCAAGTCTTCCAGTCAGGAGCATTGCAGAACGGTTCTGAGGACCTGCATCCACCAAATCCACCAGGTCTCAGGAAGACAAAAAAGCCAAGCAGCCATCATACTTCAGTGGTACCATATCCAAGTGTGATATCCAGCACTGCTTCAGGGAGCTGTGACTGCCTCACATAGAGATTCAGGTACACTGGAAGAAAAAGCACTAGAAAAAGGAGAATGGGGTTTCCACTCAGGGAAACCATGCTAAATAATAAGGTACATATGTGGTGAAGAAACCAGATTAATTAACAGAGGGTGCAAAAGTGGTGAAGAAAGGAACAACTATTCAGATTAAGATAATGAGTAATTGAAAGGATTATGGTAAAATTCCTGAGAGGAGAAACAAGCAATCTACTTTTTTTGACTGAGAAGAAGGAGTTAACTGCTTGTAACATAGTTGTTGTTTGATATTTCTGTTATTGTTGTTCTACCCAGTTACCCTAAATTTAAGTATTTATTTAATAGGTTTTTCATCATTTCAGTCAAAGCAGTTTACATTGTATCTTAAATGTAGTAATGTACATTAAACAGGGATATTGATAACATGGATTTTTCTGAGGCAATGGAGGGATGAGTGACTTGCCCAAGGCCAGAAGGAGTGGGGATCAAGCTAGTGCTCTAACCTTTAGGCCACTCCTCCACTCTACACCATTGGTTCAGAACACAATTTTTGGCCTGGACTCATTTATTTGAGAAGGGAGTGGCAAAGAGAGTGTCAAGTGTGAAGAGCCTCTTGGCAAATACAATTCCCCAAAGTTAAAAAAAAACCCTTGATAATTGAACCCTAAGAGTTAAAGGTGAGAGAGACTATAAAAAGCTCTTGGGCGGGCGAGTGAATGTGGCTGCTGTAAGATTTGGTCAGGTTACTTTCCTGTAGGTCCTGGGTTCATTTCACTTCACAGAGGCAGTGGGGCTTGTAATAAAACAACCAAACAGGTGTGGCTTGGAGAAAGGTTTTTTATGTAGAAATAGGCTTAATACATAGGTATTGAACAGAGGTATATAGTGATTGTTACAGAGCTGTTTCAGTGTGCATCAATGAATCTGTGTGTGCATGTGCATGTGTGAAGTGAGAGAGAGAGATAGGCCAGAACATGTGTTTAGAGCCTCATGGCAAGGGAGAGAGAGAGAGAGAGCGGGGGAGGGGTGAAGGGAATTGATTATATCAGAGCCTCCTGTCCTTCATGTCCGATGGATGGTGGAAGGAAAAGAGGTAAGAACATGTGGGTCAGAGCCTCATGACAAGGTGTAGTGGAAGAGATAGAGAGAGAGAGCGGGGGAGGGGTGAAGGGAATTGATTATCAGAGCCTCCTGTCCTTCATGTCCGATGAATGGTGGAAGGAAAAGAGGTAAGAACATGTGGGTCAGAGCCTCATGACAAGGTGTAGTGGAAGAGAGAGAGAGAGAGAGCGGGGGAGGGGTGAAGGGAATTGATTATCAGAGCCTCCTGTCCTTCATGTCTGATGAATGGTGGAAGAAAGAGAGAGAGAGGAAGTGTTTCTGTCCTTTATAGTGAATTGAATCCTCTCCAGCACTTCCCCTTGAGGTCTGCTATTGTTTCTAGCCACTCCCCTTGAGGTCTGCCATTCTTGATTTAGCAAGGAGGGGCTTCAGACAGGCCTTGGAGACTGAAATCACCAGGGGGTCAGAGTTAATCTCATCTTGTAAACTGTCCTATTACCTTTGGAGACTGAAGTAACCAGAGTCCACAGCTGCATGGAATCCAGGGTCTGGGGAAAAAGCCATGACTCCTATGTCATGTATGCTGACATCTCCCACACCTTTTTTATTTTTATTTATTATTTGTGCCTGGAAATGGTGGAAGCAAGCCTGTGGTACCTGTCCCAGCTGCCATTACCTGATAGTATCCCAAATATAAATCTTGATTCCATGCATAGCACCATGTGGAACTACTACTCCATTACTGGATACACTCACGTGCTCCCAAAGTTCCAAAGACTAATATATGTGCCACCGATAAATTTTTTGTCGGATCGCTCACCTTGAAAGGGAAGTATCCCATTCTCGGAGTGAGCCCTCCATTTTAATCAATTTTAAAGCATGCCACCCATGGGCTATTTAAAAACCCGACTCCACGACACAAGTCGCCGTCAGAATCCACATATAAAGTCGATAAAAGTTCAGGAAGCTTATTCTTGCTAATAAACTACTCTCCAAATCAGTCCATCTTTCATATGGTAACTGACATAAGGTAGGAAAAATACTTAGCTTCCTCAACAGGATAGAAGGAAAAGATAAGTCGGCTGCAGGGGTTTGTCGGTGCAATAAAGTTTGGTGAAGGATCTGCACGTTGTGATTCCTCTGACGTCACATTATTATGGCATTTAAATGGAACTTTGTGGGGAGGGGTTCATAAGCCTGATGAAGAGCTGAATGAAGACGCGGCTTGAAACACTATTAGTGTCGCAAGGACCCCTGATATTTGGCATTGGGAAGGAGTGCCTTATCGGCGTTGGAGCTGTACCCATTTGATTGGATGAGCTATGGAGAAAGCGTTTGTGCTGCAGCCGACTTATCTTTTCCTTCTATCCTGTTGAGGAAGCTAAGTATTTTTCCTACCTTATGTCAGTTACCATATGAAAGATGGACTGATTTGGAGAGTAGTTTATTAGCAAGAATAAGCTTCCTGAACTTTTATCGACTTTATATGTGGATTCTGACGGCGACTTGTGTCGTGGAGTCGGGTTTTTAAATAGCCCATGGGTGGCATGCTTTAAAATTGATTAAAATGGAGGGCTCACTCCGAGAATGGGATACTTCCCTTTCAAGGTGAGCGATCCGACAAAAAATTTATCGGTGGCACATATATTAGTCTTTGGAACTTTGGGAGCACGTGAGTGTATCCAGTAATGGAGTAGTAGTTCCACATGGTGCTATGCATGGAATCAAGATTTATATTTGGGATTTGATGTGTTGATTCCTGGGGGTGTATATGTTTGGATTACCTGATAGTAGGCAGCTTGTCTAATACCTCCTGTATTAAATACCTTGCTATGTCCAGCAAGTCTCCTGTCCTGCACAGTACTGTCTCTAGTGTTCTAGAGATAAACAAGTCTCCTTATGAGTCCAAACCTCATGTCTTAGGTAGAGCAGCCACTACTGGGGGGGGGGGGGGGGGAGGGAGCCCAATATGCTACCTCTGTGCCCATCTTGGAGTGGAGGAGTAGCCTAGTGGTTAGAGCACTGGCTTGGTAACCAAGCAACCAGGGTTCAATTCCTGCTAGCACTTCTTGTGGCCTTGGGCAAGTCACTTAACCCTCCATTGCCTCGGAAGAAAGGCCTGGCAATCTACTTCCGGTGACACTGCCAAGAAAACCCAGGAGCTTCTGGGTCGCCAGGAGTCAGGACTGACTCAAAGGCACACATTGCATTGCATTTTGTGCCCGTCTTAGAGAGAGTGAACAGTGCATAAGGTCTGCAGGAATTTTTGAGGAGGCTAAAGCAAAAAGGTACCAGGATGCTATGAGTGAGGATAGGAAGCAATACTACACTGCAGCTGACTCTGGTATTCAGTGTAATAGGAAATGCCAAATTAGCAGGCCAAATTAGCCTGGATGTAGGGGTGAATGCTGGAGAAGTTCAGGGTAACTACCTTAAAATGTTGTTGATGTGTATGACATGCGTTGCAAGGATATGTACATTTGCTTCATCTTACAGCACAGGAAAATTACGATAATGCATAGCAATATTTGTACAGCAGTTAAAATAATAATAGGGTGAATAAAAACATTAAAGACATGATCAGCAGTAGGTGAGTAACCAAATAACAATTCCCACACAGACACGTGAGCATCTTGTAGCAAATGTCCAACAATTTGTTGAATGTGTCCATTCTCATAAGCGATGGTGTGATTCACTTCAGTGGATGTTGTTTTAAGGCAATTTATGTAGTGTCTCTTCTCCCATGCCAAGTGGTAAGGGATGCACAGCATATGAGATAAAGTCTGGAATGTCCATAGAGTCATTGGTAACCAGCGGTGTGGAATAAGTTGTCCCATTAATGGTGAGGGAGACCAGTGGTGTATAACTGCACCAGGTATTGTTTGGTAAATAGTTTGAACTGTACAACAAAGTGTTCTTGGGAAGGCGAATGTCATGCATTCTGGGAGCGATCGAAAAAGAAACATTCTGTGGAAAGAAGAGATGAAAACAAAAGTGTCCAGCTCCAAGGTAATACAAACTGTGTGAGGTAGTCAGGGAATATGAGAGCTTAACAGTCAGGGAGCAAGAGGAGGAATTGTTCCAGCAGGAGGTGTCAGCCTCTTTAAACTGGTGAGGTTGACACTTGAACTGAAATGTAGTCTGCTCACACAAACTGGGGTCCATCGGCTTGAATGAAGTCCAGGTGTCGTCCAGTGGCTGCACCCATGTGAGATGGTCCACAGTATACATAAGCATATTATCAAACTGCACCCCAATATTAACAATAGGATAAATAACTGTGTGTTGTCCTGACCATGGGATCAAAGTACAGATAGAGCAGCCTTGTGGTGAACAAATGGGAACACTAACTGTCCACCAATCAAGGTGAGCTATAGCAAATTCAGGTATTTTGGTACTAGCCATATGGATGAGAGATGGTGGCCAGTGTCCTAACTTAGCAGTGATCAGAATTTCCTTTAGTATAGTAATAAGCTCGATCTGTATTTGATCACAGGCAAGAGCCCAGGAAATATTCTTTCCCAATCTATATTCTGCATGTGCTAAGGTAACAATTTTCTGTTCTATAATGGGAGATATAAGAGCAAAGGTATCTACAACTACATTGGACAGTTTAGAGGAAGCTTCATTAATAATATGTTGTGAGGTAAAACCATCAGCCGCATGCTGAGCAGTGGAACCCATTTTATTACGGAGCACCTCTATATCAATTATATTAAGGGCACCCACTGCAGTCCCTGTGCCACCTAAAATTGTATCAATTAATTCACGCTTGTGTCGAAATTGCTTGGCTCGGGGTGTTACTGACTGCATATCAAACCAAGTATTGAGCATTTGTATGTGGTTGGCAACAAACTGAGAGCAATTTGTATATTTGTGAGTAACTAGAAACAATTTGGGAAATAGATGCCAAGTAAGAAAATGGTAGTCCACATCATATAAAACATTGTGTGGTGCATCATATTTAATCTGAAAGGGATGTCCTTCCTGAAATGGGTGGATATCAGAAAGGTAGAGTACAGGAGGAGCAGAAGTGGTGGGAGGGGTGAGATGAGGGGTGGTAGGTAAACAAGATACATCCAAAAGGAATGAAGTCTCAGTGATGTGCTGTTGATCACTCACAACCCATGTATAAGTTATTTTCCAGGTACCTTTGTCCTGACAGGAAATATTGTACAAAATCAAAGCAGGAGGACCTAGAAAGTAACGTTCTGGGCGTGCCCTCAATTCTTGTGTCCTTTCTAGAGAAGTGGAAACTGGTGGCTCCCACTGTACTTGAGTGATGTTTAATGAATAGAACACTGGCTTGTCCTGTACCGAACAGAAACTCAGGATGACCAGATCCTTTCCTTCCGGGAAAGGTGGGGGTATTTCTTGGTAGCGATACACTCCACCTGTGGAGTTAGCCCAGGAGAAAAGGAATCAACAACAGTCAGTAAAAATCTATTCTTCCTAGCAGTCAATGGGAGAGGGCCCACATGATCTATTTGCAATCTTTCAAATGGGCCACGAGGAGGTGCTCTCATTAACTGTCCCCTTCTCTTTTTAGGTTGCCTCCCAAATGAAGCACAGATTACACAGGAGGAAACATGATCCTGTATATCATGTTTCATTTCTGGCCACCATACCAACCTATTGAGGATAGTCTGCATTTCTTCTGCTTTAGGGTGTCCCATAGGACCTGCACCATGAACCCAATGCATCCATTCTTTACCTCGAGCTCTAGGGATAGCTATAACCAAGCCTTCCTCTCTTTTTGCACATAGAATGTCTTTCTCTATAGCGAGTGTGAGAAAGGGTGTGTGCTGATATAGGTTATCTAGGGTGTCCTGCACAAGCTTCCTTAAATTGGAAAGCTCAGGGTCCTTTGTCTGCAGTGCTACAAAGTAATCTGGTGGTATTATCTGATCGTAATCTGTGGAACGTGTAGCAATAGCAACCATGCGTGTCTGCTCATACCAGGGCCATATAAGGCCTACATGGCATGCTTCCTTGGCTAGTGAGTCTGCTAATGTGTTTCCTTTCACTAAAGGGCCTTTCTTCCTATGTGCCTTTACTTTAACTAAATGTACTCTCTGAAACTTCTCACTCAGTTCTTGTGCCATAGTCCACAGTGATGAATTTTTCACTGTGGACCCATCTGTAGATTTAAATTTATTTGCCAGCCACCAGGGTAACAGGGCAATGGCACTTTTAAAGAAATAATCAGAATCTAAAATGATTTGTATCTCTGGGTGTGAATCCTGATATTGTTGCATACAAGCTACAAAAGCAGCCAGCTCACAGTACTGTGCTGACGCTGACCCACAGGAATACTGTCTTTGCAGTACCACTTGGTTATTTGGGTCCAATTGTACAATTGCAAAACCTGCTAGTCGCCTGCCTCCTTCACATTGGCTACTACCATCAATATATACTGTAGGAAGAAAAGGTGAAATTTTGTCTAGTCCTAGTTCCCTAAAGATCATGTGGTTAGGGGCACTGGGTGAGGACTGACAGTCATGAGGTTGCCCCTCCAGCAAGATTCCAGCCACTTGCACGTTAGGTTCTTTCAACAATTCAAACTTTACATTCTGTGCTTGCAACATGAGAGTCCACTGGACTATTCTCTCCGTCCTAATCTTGCTACATGCTAACTTTCCTTCTACAATGAATTTGAGGGGGGTGTGATGGCTGCATATGTATGTGGTTTGAGCACCAATGATGTATGTAAATTTCTGCATAGCATAGGAAGCCAGTACATGTTTTTCACAGTTTCCCATTTTGAGTTCAGGAGAAGTGAGAACTCTGGAACAGAAAGCGATAGGGCGATCTACTCCTCCTAAGCGTTGTGTTAGAGCTGCACCTATACTGTTCTCTCCAACTACAGGGTACAGTAAAAAATGTTGTGTGTGATCTGGGTGTGCAAGAACAGGAGCAGAAGTCAGAATGTGTTTTAATTTAGTTACAGCGTCTGTATGTCCTTCCTCCCAAACATAACTTTTACTTTTTAGCAGGGAGTAAAGTGGAGCTGCCACTTCAGCATAATTGCGCATGAAGTCACGACAGAAACCAGTGAGCCCTAGAAATGACTGGAGTGATTTCTGATCTGTAGGAAGTGGAAGTTTCTGTATCAGCTCTATCCTCTGAGAATCTACAGATTTACCGTCCTGGCCAATAGTAACCCCTAAAAAGGAAACCTGTGATTTGCACAGTTGAGCCTTGGCAGGATTAACTTTAAGACCAGCTTGTAAGAGGGCTTTTAAAACTTCTCTTACATGATTCCAGTGTACGGCTTCATTCTCAGAATCAGAATGTCATCTACATACTGAATTATATTATCTCTGCAAGACAATAGTGATAGGGCTTCCTGCATGTATTTATGAAATATTGATGGGGAATCTTTATATCCCTGTGGGAGCACAGTCCATGCATATTGTTTATTCAGCCACTGAAAGGCTGTTTTGTACTGGCACTCAAGGGTCAGGGGCAGACTCCAAAACCCATTGGATATGTCTAAAACAGAGAAAAATTTACATTTGGGATTCAGTTTAGAGATCATTTCAGGGTATGAGACTACCACGGGCACTACAGATTTTGAAACTTGATTCAGGGCCCGGAAGTCCATAGTGAGCCTGAAGGAACCCCCCGGTTTAACTATCGGCCAGGCTGATGAATTACATGTGGAAGAAATAGGTCTAATCAGACCCCTCTCCTCCAGTATCTTCACAATTTTAGTCACTGGTTCTATAGCCTGATGAGGTACTGGGTATTGCTTCTGTGGTGGAGGATCCTCACCTTCCAACAGTATTTCTGTGTGCATTTTCCCACAATCTAACTTGTCTTGAGCCCAGACTGGAATATCAGCCACTTCTGAGGGAATTACACACAGATCATACTACTGAGCTGCCTTGGTGCACTGAGTTGCTAACTGCATGGGAATGACTTCATGCACTAAAGTTTTAGAAGCACTTGAAGTTCCTGAATACTGCCACAATTTAAGATTAGCCATATCCACCACCATATTTAATTGGTTGAGAACATCAATTCCAATTATTTCTTTTGGTGTGTTCACTATAGTGGAGGCAGTGGTTTCTAACATTTCCTTGTTTTGTTCACTGTGCACAGGGATACCCCATTTAACTGGGATAGCCACACATTTCGAAGCTGTGTCATTAATTCCTTGAATTTCATAAATTTCCATATTTTTCTGATCTGCAGTGAGAGAAGCTCTGTTAGTAAAACTAATTCCAGCCCCTGTGTCAATCAAAGCTAATTTATCCTGACCCCCTATTCTGCTGATAACATTGGGGCATGCACAAGAGTCCAGTATCAAGGGTGTTGCAAGCCTTAAATTGTGTCCTGGGCCTGTATCCATTTCATCATCCAGAGGCTCTGGAATTGAGTCCTCTGCTGAGATAAAGGAGGCAGGCTGGGCTATGAAGGCTTGAGACATTTTGATATCTGAGCTCAAGAGGTCAGGCCATCCCTATGCACTAGCCTTGTGTTTGTCCTGAGCTGCTTGTAAATCCTGTTTTAATTTATCTATTTCTATCTGCAGTATGTGTTTGTCTTGTTCCCATTTAGTTTTCTCCTTTTCTAGCCCATCTCTCTGTGCTTTGAGCTCCTGAAAAGGAATGTAACCTGAGGAGTTTCTAAAAGTACCTCTGCCATGTGCTCTCCAAGGTGTGTCCTCTGTCTGTGTTTCTTGTGTACTGAGAGGATCCCTCGGCTTGCCACTTAGGTGTGTGTCCTCTGTCTGTGTTTCTTATGTACTGAGAGGATTCTTCGGCTTGCCACTTCCGTACTTCTGATACTGTAATGACCTGCAAGGGCTGGGTCTTCCAAACAGACCCAATTCTGAGCATTAAAGTATCAAAAGGGGTTGCTTCAGGGTCTTCAGAAAATAACAGAAGGTGTTTTGTAATCTCAGGGGATAGCAATTCTAATAAAAATTCCTTATGCATGCTCTCCCCATAATCTTCTGCCTTGGGCCAGGACTCCTGCTCATTAAGAACTGCTTTTAAAATCCAGGCTCTATATGCAAACTGTTCCAGTGTATCATTTGGTAGAGGTGAAATAATTTTAAATACTTGCATTGGGGAACAGTGAAATAGTTTCTCAGTACCCCTTTTAACCAACTGGTATGGGTGAGTGAGAGAGCCAACTCTATAATAGTGTGGCCCCAGAGCCAAATGCATAAGTCTATCAAAGTCTGATTGTTTTCTTCTGTATTTCCCTAGACCCCAGTGAATCAGAATATCAATCGCCCATTTAACCCACTGATTTACATTAAGAGGCATAGTGCCAATTTTCTCAACTATTTTTTCTATATCTCTATCTTTAAAAATTTCCTGCACCATTACTTTAACTGGTGCTCTGAGTAAGTCATCTGAATTATCCTCCTGACAGAGATCCTGATTATTGCTGGGTTCTGGCTGAGAGAAACTATCATGATTTTCTTCATGTGATTCATCTGTATTCTTCCCATTCCTAAGTCCAACTATGCATACTTTAGTATTCTTTTGTTTGTCAGTAGCTTGTATGCATTGCTCATAAGGTGTGTCATAGGCATAAGGAGCTGAGGGAGTGGGTGTTGACTTTTGTCTTACAGAGGCCAATTGATCCTTAACGTGACTCAATTCAAGTTTAAGTGCTTCTAATTGCTCACTAACAGTTATAAAAGAATTTGTGGCTTGTATCACTTGAGTTCTTTGTATAGAGATGCAAATTTGTGCCTCCTCAAGGTCTTTGGTCAATTGGGTACACTGAGAAGTCAGTTCAGAGTTGTCTTTTTTCATGCTAATGAGTCCCCTGCACATGCCTTGGATAAAAAGGCATTTTCTTTTATTTGTTTTCTTTTTGAATTCTTGATCATGGTTTAACATTTGTCTTTGAATATTATACCATGATGACTCAGAGAATTCACCTTCAAAGGGACCCCCTTTCCTCTTACAGTATGAAATTAAAATTTCTTTAAGTTCTTTAAAATCAAAGGCTTCCATATTTGATACTGCAGAAAGGCTGTAGTTGGACTATCTCAAATGTGTAACCTTAGAAGGAGGAATGCTCACTTTTATGAAGAAGTGAGACTTAGAATTATAGTTGGAATTGTGGCAGGTGCAGGCCTGTGACCCACGGTGTCTGACATAGGCAGGCCAGCATGGCTAGCTTGACCTGTAAATGAGGCCTGTGGAGAGGCATATAGGATTGCACATCCCCCAATATGCTGCTATTGTAAGAAAGAACTCAGTAGAAATATTGAATTAGCTTAGATAAGCAGAATTGCAGAATTAAGAAATGGAAAAATACAGAAAAGATGTGTTTTAAAGTTACTGATAAGAAAGAGTACATTTGCAGAGAAATATTGAGGAGTGCTGACAGATGAGTTACAGAACCTTGCTCTTCTGCACGCACAAATGGTCCCATAGCCTTGAAAGTGTGAAAGTAACAAGTTGATGAACTGACCATTGTAATTGGGACTAGAAGGGGGGCAGGCAGGTGTCATGCCTACAGAAGCCCACAGAAGGAACATAATTGGAGAAACTTATCAGTACCAGGACCAATAGAAGGGCTACGGGAGGTACGGGAGCGTACCGGGACCAATGAAATGTTTTTCTATACCTAGAATGGAACAGAAGTCTATAAAAGTTGTTGTAATGCTTGAAAACTTTGCTCAGCCATTTTGAAATTGCCTTGCTTGAGACTTGTGCACAAATAAATGATTTGGACCTTCTGAACAGACTCCTGGTATCATTGGTTTGTCTGCGCTTTGCTGCTACATATTCCTTGGTGCATTGGCCGGGAAGTTGTGGAATCAAAGTGTATATAGGGCAATATACCACGACTTTCCGCCTCTATAGGCTTGGTCCTGCCGGGATTGCGCCCTTCCGACGAGGGCCGCTCCCTGGCGCCACCGGTCCCTTGTATCGGAGGGAGCTGGTCGGACCTCGGCGGGTGACGAGCCCGGCTGGAGTCAACGCCTCGAACCCGAGTGAGGGGAGTCCGAGGTCCAACTCATGCGCCTGCTTGGGAAGTTTTGAGGACCGGATCCGGTGAGTATAGTTTTGATTTTGGGTCTAGACAGAAATAGAAAGAGCAGTACTGCCATTGGAACTTGGAATTTGGAATTTGTAATCTCGAGATATTGGGAATTGGTAAGAGAGCCTGATCAACTCTCAAGGAAGAGCTGAGTAGCCTGGCATGGGAATTCGCTAGGTGAAACCCTCATCCTTTTTGTAATTTGGGAAAAAGACTAGTCAGAACAGATAGAAACGAATGCATTCTGGGAATACGTTGCTAGCATGATTGTGTGAACGAAGTGTGATTGAGAGGTCTGGCAGCACGGACCAAGTGAAGGCGGACCCCTGATTAGCGCATTTCCTGACCGGGCGACCGCGTTCAGGTCGCGAAAAGGGGGAAGCGATTGTCGTCTTGTCTTGTTATCTGTATTCCCTATACGTTTCCAGGGCCGTGAGGACCCCTTACCCACGGTCCGCCCACCTTTTCCCTTCTGTCTGTTGTTGCGCGCACACATCGAAATGGGAGGGGCGGAGTCTACTAGGAACACTCCATTAGAATGTATGATCGCACATTTTAAAGAGGGATATTCAGGAGATTATGGTATTAAAATGACAGCAGCCCGTTTGCAGATTTTGTGTACTAGGGAGTGGCCCGATCTAGACCCCATCTGGCCCCGAGAGGGAACGTTCACCGTAGAGATTATCCAGTCAATACACCGTAGAGTGCGGGTAGCGCACCCCGATCAGTACCCCTATATAGATTCCTGGTTAAGTATTTGTGAAGATCCGCCCTCCTGGGCGCAGCGCTGTTATGAGGAACAGTGCAGAATAATGTTAGCTAAAACAGATTCTAGACAGAGAACGGAACAGCCTAGAATGAAAGAGCAGGATAAGAAAGCCAAGAAGAAACCCATCTTGGCAGATCCCGATTCCCCAGAAGTAGTCCTCAGGCAGCCCCGAACCCCAGGTCCAGTAAGAATAGCCCGGCGGCGTCCTGCCCCAGAACCCCAGAGACTGCCAGAGCCGAGGCGAGACCCAACCCCTGACCCCCCTCCTCCTGGAGGAGAGGAAGAGAAAGAATTAGCGGGAAGAGAAGAGGAGGATGTAAAAAGTGAGCCAGAAGCGGAGCTAGAAGAAGAAGGAGGGAATCCCCCAGAAGAAGAAGAAGAGGACAGTGTACAAATAATTGAGAAGGCTAGCGCTAGCACTAGCAAGCCAGTGAAAGAAAAACCCAAAGCAAAACCAGTTGAGAAAAAGAAAGCAACTCCTGCAAAGACAACGACAATAGCCCTTAGATCCCAGACCCAAATGACGCCTGGGACGACAGCCAAACTGTTTCCCTTAAGGCAAGTCCCGGGGGTGCCCGTAAAGAATGATAATGATGAAGTGGTAGCGGGACCCCTAACTTATGTGTATATTCCCTTCTCTACAACTGATTTATTAAATTGGAGGTCGCACTATGCCTCCTATACTAGCAAGCCCCAGGAGCTGACAGAATTAGTAACTAGTATTATGGAAACTCACCAACCCACTTGGCCAGATTGCCGTCAGCTCCTGACCACCCTATTTACCACAGAGGAACGAGCGAGAATTAGAAAAGCAGCTATCGAATGGATGGCAGAAAACCCTGCAGCTCCAGCGCAGGGGCAGAATATAATAGATCGTAGAGAAGCAGCTCAGAGAGAATTCCCAAATGAAGACCCCCAATGGGATCCAAATACAGATGAAGGATCCACCGCCCTAGCCCGTTTTCGCCAAGGCTTTTTACAAGGCCTGCGAAGAGGAGGCCAAAAAGCTATGAACCTTTCCAAAGTAGCAGGAATTATCCAAGGAATAAATGAGAGCCCAGCAGATTATTATGAAAGATTAACTGAAGCTTATAGAATGTATACTCCCTATGATCCCGAGGCACCAGGAAGTTTATGCATGGTGAATTCTGCTTTTGTAAACCAGTCTCAACCAGACATTAGACGTAAATTACAGAAATTAGAAGGGTTTGCGGGCATGAATGCAACACAGTTATTGGAAGTCGCTCATAAAGTGTATGTGAATCGTGATACTGAAAGACAGAGAGAATGTGATAGAAAGATGAAGAAGAAAGCTGATTTTTTGGCTGCGGCCATAGTTGAAAAGAAAAGGGGAGGTGTCCCTAATCGAAGGAGCAGAGGAAGAGGGTGGGGTCAAGGCGGAGGCCGGACCCAGAGACTAGGCGTGAACCAATGCGCCTATTGCAAAGAGGAAGGACATTGGAGAGATACGTGCCCGCAACTCGAAGACGCCCAGCAAGATGACGAATACGATCATCAGTGGCGAGAAGAAAGACGAGGCCGTCCCCGAGGCCGAGGAGGAGCCAATCGAGAACAATTCCAGCGAGAGAGGGGAGGAGGAGCCATCCAAGCATTGGCCACACAGGCCCATGATGAGGATGACGTGGTTTAGGACAGACCGGGCTCCAAGTTTGCTTTAGGTCTCCAGGAGCCTATGGTCGAAATACAAATAGGAGACCAATTTATGAACTTTATGGTTGATACTGGAGCAGAACATTCAGTAATAGACAAAAAGATAGCCCCATTCACCAAGAAAGCAGTCACCATTATAGGAGCAACTGGTGCCAAAGCCACAAAGTCTTTTCTACAAAACCGAATATGCAGTCTAGGAGGACAGCAAGTAACTCATCAATTCCTTTACATGCCCGAATGTCCAGTACCCCTACTGGGACGAGATATGCTAGCCAAGCTTCAAGCACAGATATCTTTCTCCGAACAAGGAGAAATGCAAATGACAGTGAATTCTCAAGCCAAACCAGCAGGAGTAATGCTGCTGACAGTACCCCGAGAAGAAGAATGGAGATACTACATTGATGATTCGATTCAAGATACCTATTTTGAACAAACTTTAAAGAACATTCATGCACCACTTGAAGTGTGGGCAGAAGGCAGTCCCCCAGGCCTAGCCAAACATATAGCTCCAGTGATTGTAACCCTCAAGCCTAGTGCTACCCCAGTGCACGTCAAACAGTACCCTCTCCCAAGAGCCGCAATTGAAGGCATTCATCGCCACCTACAGAGATTGCTTGAGTATGGCCTACTAAAAGTATGTCAATCCCCATGGAACACCCCACTTTTGCCAGTGAAGAAACCTGAGACAGATGATTATCGCCCAGTGCAAGACTTGAGAAGAGTAAATGATGCAGTTGAAACTATACATCCAGTTGTGCCCAATCCTTACACTCTTCTAGGACTGATACCTGCTGAAGCTACCCATTTCACTGTACTGGATTTAAAAGATGCATTCTTTTGCATAAGATTAGCCCCTGTAAGCCAAATATTGTTTGCATTTGAATGGCAGGACCCCATCTCTGGAAGAGGGGGCCAACTCACCTGGACGGGTACCGCCAACTCACCTGGACGAGATTACCCCAAGGATTCAAGAATTCACCTACCATCTTTAGTGCTGCACTAAATCAAGATCTTTCAAGCTATCCAGTAGCCCCGGGGAAGAGAGTACTTCTCCAGTACGTGGATGATCTGTTGATAGCTGCCGTATCAGAAAGAGAATGTATATTAGCCACCAAAGATCTCTTGCAGTTACTAAATGAAGCTGGATATAAAGTTTCCAGAGCCAAAGCACAACTATGCCAAACAGAAGTGAAATACTTGGGTTTTCGTATTACCCAAGGAAGCAGAAGATTAGGCAGAGAAAGAAAAGAAGCAGTATGCAGAATTCCAACTCCAACAACCAGAAAGCAAGTCAGAGCCTTTCTGGGAGCGGCAGGATATTGCCGAATCTGGATACCCAACTTTGCCCAAATTGCCAAACCACTGTATGAAGCCACAAAAGGAGAAGAGAAGTCACCACTGGAGTGGGGACTTGAGCAGGATACAGCCTTCCAGAAGCTAAAAGAAGAATTGATGTCATCACCAGCACTTGGACTACCAGATGTCCACAAACCTTTCCACTTGTTTGTACATGAAGCACAGGGAAATGCCTTAGGCATGTTGACTCAGAAATTGGGAAATTGGGAACGACCTGTAGCCTACCTGTCGAAACAATTGGACCCTGTGGCCAAAGGATGGCCACCCTGCTTGAGAGCAGTTGCAGCTACAGCACTACTAGTGAGTGAAGCAGACAAACTCACACTAGGACAGAACATACGAGTCACTGTGCCACATGCAGTCCTTGCCCTTATGGAACAAAAAGCAAATTATTGGCTCACCAATTCCCGAATGTTGAAGTACCAGAGTATGTTATGTGAAAACCCACAAATACAACTTGAAGTGAGCCATGCCTTGAATCCAGCTACCTTGATACCCATCAGTGAAGAACTCCCAGAACATGACTGTATCGAAGTCATGGAAACTGTGTTCTCTAGTCGACCTGACCTAACAGATGTACCCATAGACAATCCTGACCAGATCTATTATGTAGATGGGAGCAGTCTCATCCTTGACGGACGACGCTGTGCCGGATATGCAGTCGTCACTCAACATGAAGTAGTTGAATCATCAGCTCTAGCCTCAGGCACATCAGCCCAGAAAGCCGAATTGATAGCACTCACCAGAGCATTGTTATTAGGAGAAAAACTTGTGCTGAATGTATATACAGATTCCAAATATGCTTTCACTACCTTGCATGCCCATGGAGCTCTCTACAAAGAAAGAGGACTCATCACATCCGGAGGAAAATCAGTCAAATATGGTCCCGAGATATTGATGTTACTTGATGCAGTCTGGGCCCCAACACGTGTAGCTGTCATGCATTGTAGAGGACATCAAGCAGGAAAAGGAGAAGTTGCTCGAGGAAATAGATTCGCAGATGCCTCAGCACGACAAGCAGCTATGACAGGACAGATTGCCCCACAAGCTATGCCAATGCAAGCAGCATTGTTTCCAGTACCCTTGAATCTATGGACCCCACGATATACCACCAAAGAATTGGACTACTATTGTGACAAAGAAAATGGAGTATTGAAAGACGGATGGATTGAGCTGCCACCAGAAGAAGGCAGTCAACCTCCGGGAAGAATAGTAATTCCTGAACTGTTAGGACCATCCTTTGTCAAAGCTTTTCATGAAGCCACCCACTATGGAAAGAGTGCTATGGAGAAAGCACTCAGACCACATTTCTACATCCCTCTGATGACAACCATATCAGCCTCAGTAGCACGACAATGTCAGATCTGTGCCAAGAATAATGCCAAGCAAGGCCTTATTACAGCACCCCGAGTTCAGTCAAGAGGTGTGACCCCCATGCACAACCTCCAAGTTGATTTCACCGAAATGCCAAAAGCTAATGGATACCATTACCTACTAGTATTAGTTTGTACTTTCTCTGGGTGGGTAGAAGCATTCCCAACCAGAACTGAGAAAGCCCGAGAAGTTACCAAAGCCTTAATGAGAGAGATTGTCCCCAGATTTGGAATCCCAGCAGTAATAGGGTCAGACAATGGACCCTCATTTGTCTCCCAAGTTACTCAGCAGTTAGCAAAAGCTTTGCAGATACAGTGGAAGCTCCACACTGCATACAGACCCCAGAGTTCAGGGAAAGTTGAGCGAATGAATCGTACTTTGAAAGCCCAAATGTCTAAGCTTTGTCAGGAGACACACTTGAAATGGCCCCAAGTGCTTCCCATAGCTTTACTCAGAATACGCTCAGCCCCTGTAAAGTCAACAGGATTTTCCCCTTTTGAAGTTCTGTATGGTAAACCCCCACCAATAGTGCAGGGAGTCAAAGGAAATCTAGCCCAGATTGGTTCAGAAGTAACCAGACAAGAACTCCTAGCTCTTAGTTTTGTTCTGCAGACTCTCCATACGTGGATCCAAGACCAGTTGCCTATCAACTTGACGGAACCCTTGCATCCCTACCAGCCTGGAACTTCGGTGTGGATCAAAGATTGGAAGAAGATACCGTTGGAACCCCATTGGAAGGGACCGTACACCGTCATCCTGTCTACCCCAACTGCAGTAAAGGTAGCCGAGATCGACGCCTGGATCCACCACAGCCGAGTCAAGCCCGCCGCCGATCCTGAACCAGAGCGGTGGACAGCCGAGCAGCACCCTGATGTACCCTTGCGAGTTACTCTGAGACGGCAACCAGCAGCATAGACACTTCATCACAAGTGCTTTGCAGTAGCCAAGTCTTTCGAAGAGGATTGCTGTTTTCCATGCAGCAACAGTGTTGTTTCAACGAACCCAATTTGTGTGTGTGATTTGACACACTACTTTGAGACTACGTTGACTAAGCCAGATTTCACAAGCCAACTGAATTGCTAAGTTGGTTAATGTGTGCTGGACATCTTGAGGATCTTCAATCAACACTCAGCAACCGTTAAATTGCTTCATTAGCAAACGGGACGAAGAATAATAGACCGTCGTGATCAAGATCAGCAAGCTGAGGATTCAGAAGAACTCCAATCAACATCAACATGTATCTTTGCTTCTGCTTTGCCTTGGTTGCCTTCTTCGGAGGTTTTGAACTGACTTATGCTCTACCTCCATGCACTGCTTGCATTACTTCTACTAGAACTGGACTGAAAGTAACTCAGACTTTGCTTTACCATTCTTACTATACCTGCAAGGGAACAATAACTCGGTGTATCTATAACACCACTGAACTAAATGTTTGCACTCATGGCAAAATTAAAGCATGCTATAATCCGCATCAGAATCCATCCTATTACACGTTGGAAATAAGATGGAAGGATGCAGATGGACCTATATTAGCTGCTACACCACCACTTAAGGACATTACTAAACCTGCTGTTTTGAATTTTGATGCATGTAATGCTATTAATAGAGATAGTCAGTCCACCTGTGGTACATGGGAGAAAGCGTATCGGAATGACCATAAGTATATGTGTCCAGAAGGTGCCACGGGATGGAGGAAGTGTACAGGTAAAAAGGAACCAGGGTATAGTACTGCTACAGCGGCAGACTACTATTGCCCGTATTGGGAATGTGTTTTCTATGCTACCTGGAACACTGGTATAACTGATGAGAAAATAGATAAGCGGATGGCTACTCTAACCAAGCCAACCACAAATGATAAATGTCAGAAAGATGCTTGCAACCCCTTACATTTGCGTGTACATAACCCCCATGCATGGAAACAAGGATATAAGTTTGGTTTACGTATTGCTGGAGGGGGAACAGATCCAGGGACCATTGTATATATTAGATTGAATACTCAAGCCCATAAGTCATCTAAATATCATATTCATAATACCTTTTATGAAGCTATGCATGTAAATAAGTTTGAGATCCCTCACCCTTCACAGAATTTGTTTCTAGAATTAGCCGGAGCAGTAGTATCTAGTCTTAAGATCACAGATTGTTATTTCTGTGGCGGAACCCAAATGGGAGATCAATGGCCCTGGGAAGCCCAAGAGTTGAATTATTCCATGATTTACAATCAGACTGAATTACACAAGACTACCAGTGAATGGGTGTTAGCGCACTCAATCGTTGGACGTCTTTGCTTTGCCAGAACTGGACCCCAGTTCACCCAAAAGGTAGGACAGCTGGTCTGTCTTAGCCAGAAGTACTATAATGCCACGACTAAAAAGACAGCATGGTGGTCAGGAATCAGACATCCTGAACCTCCTAACCCATTAGCCAGATTTCCTGAACTTGCAGGTCTATGGACTAACCTTGCCAAAGTCCAAGCCTGGCAAGCCCCACCTGGCCTATATTGGATCTGTGGAAACCGAGCATATGCGCAACTCCCACCACAATGGGGAGGAGCATGTGTCTTAGGAACCATCAGACCTTCTTTCTTCCTGTTAAACACTGAACATGGAGAACAATTAGGATACCCTGTATATACTACCCACAAACACAAAGGAGCATCTAGACAGAGAAGAGAGGCCTTACAGATAGGCAAGTGGGAGAAGTGGCGAGGTGATGATTGGCCACCAGAAAGAATTATTGAGTATTATGGACCTGCCACTTGGAATGATGATGGTATGTATGGTTATCGTACCCCAATTTATATGATCAATCGTATTATTCGCTTACAAGCAGTAGTTGAAATAATAACCAATGAAACTAGTCATGCTCTCACGCTCTTAGCTAGACAAAGTACTCAGATGCGCACTGCCATATACCAAAATCGTTTAGCACTTGATTATTTGCTAGCAGCTGAAGGAGGAGTATGTGGTAAACTGAATTTAACCAATTGCTGTTTGAAAATAGATGATAAAGGTCAAGTAGTTGAAGAAATTGCTAAAGATATGCAAAGACATGCTTATGTGCCAGTACAGACTTGGCACGCCTTGAAATTTCCTAATTGGTTTGCTAACCTTTTCTCTTGGCTGGGAGGATTTAAGACTTTCGTTATCTTAGTACTAATCCTTGTTGCTGTTGTCCTCTGCTTACCATGTTTAATCCCATGTTGTATGCGTTCCCTTCATAGTGCTATTGATAGTACCGTAGAGCGGAAGACCGCAACTAGAATAATGGCTTTATACAAAGCTAGCCCTAGTGGAACTAGTAAGAATCCTTTAATCAAGATGTGAATCTTCTGGAAAGTGATTTAATTCTCACACCTTATTAAGTAATAGGGTGAGATTAATCAAAGGGGGGAATGTGGCAGGTGCAGGCCTGTGACCCACGGTGTCTGACATAGGCAGGCCAGCATGGCTAGCTTGACCTGTAAATGAGGCCTGTGGAGAGGCATATAGGATTGCACATCCCCCAATATGCTGCTATTGTAAGAAAGAACTCAGTAGAAATATTGAATTAGCTTAGATAAGCAGAATTGCAGAATTAAGAAATGGAAAAATACAGAAAAGATGTGTTTTAAAGTTACTGATAAGAAAGAGTACATTTGCAGAGAAATATTGAGGAGTGCTGACAGATGAGTTACAGAACCTTGCTCTTCTGCACGCACAAATGGTCCCATAGCCTTGAAAGTGTGAAAGTAACAAGTTGATGAACTGACCATTGTAATTGGGACTAGAAGGGGGGCAGGCAGGTGTCATGCCTACAGAAGCCCACAGAAGGAACATAATTGGAGAAACTTATCAGTACCGGGACCAATAGAAGGGCTACGGGAGGTACGGGAGCGTACCGGGACCAATGAAATGTTTTTCTATACCTAGAATGGAACAGAAGTCTATAAAAGTTGTTGTAATGCTTGAAAACTTTGCTCAGCCATTTTGAAATTGCCTTGCTTGAGACTTGTGCACAAATAAATGATTTGGACCTTCTGAACAGACTCCTGGTATCATTGGTTTGTCTGCGCTTTGCTGCTACAGAATGGTATAAATTTTATGGGTGTTCAGTAAAGAGTACTAGCATAAAGACCACACCTTAAAATTATACCTGAATAAAAAGTGCTTATCACCTTTTTTAACAGGGTGGAAGTTTAGGGTGAAGTTATAGTAAGAAGGGTGTTAGGAGATTAACAGAATTGTTGTATCAATTGCAGCCAGCTTTAAGCCTGCTCTCACTAAGATAGTTACTGACAGGAGACAGAGAAATAAAAGTTAAAAGGGACAGGAGGTAATAGCTTTATCAGGAAAGATGTGTATTGTATTCAATGAGGGACTGTTTACCTGTGTACCACTTCCAAACTAAATCTGGACTATCTCTCTGTCTTTTCTTAGCAGCTCAAATACTATAGCAAGCCTATACATCATAATAAGACAATTGCAAGCCACTCTGTGTGATGTCTTTAAAATTCTAAATGCTTACAGAGCCTTTTTGACAATAAAAATCTCACCTTATCTAACCCACATAACAAATTTATCACTGGAACTGTTCACTAAATAGTGTCTAAGTGTCATCCAGTCTGTCAATTGTAAATGGTCACAAGGACTTTTGATTCTGTCTGAAATCTACTTAATGTATTATACAAAATTATTACTTACCCAACTGGAGGTCTGCTGTGAAATCCGAGAGACGAGTCCCCATAAAGATGTAAGATTTGGTCAGGTTACTTTCCTGTAGGTCCTGGGTTCATTTTACTTCACAGAGGCAGTGGGGCTTGTAATAAAACAACCAAACAGGTGTGGCTTGGAGAAAGGTTTTTTATGTAGAAATAGGCTTAATACATAGGTATTGAACAGAGGTATATAGTGATTGTTACAGAGCTGTTTCAATGTGCATCAATGAATCTGTGTGTGCATGTGCATGTGTGAAGTGAGAGAGAGAGATAGGCCAGAACATGTGTTTAGAGCCTCATGGCAAGGGAGAGAGAGAGAGAGCGGGGGAGGGGTGAAGGGAATTGATTATCAGAGCCTCCTGTCCTTCATGTCCGATGAATGGTGGAAGGAAGAGAGGTAAGAACATGTGGGTCAGAGCCTCATGGCAAGGTGTAGTGGAAGAGAGAGAGAGAGTGGGGGAGGGGTGAAGGGAATTGATTATCAGAGCCTCCTGTCCTTCATGTCCAATGAATGGTGGAAGAAAGAGAGAGAGAGGAAGTGTTTCTGTCCTTTATAGTGAATTGAATCCTCTCCAGCACTTCCCCTTGAGGTCTGCTATTGTTTCTAGCCACTCCCCTTGAGGTCTGCCATTCTTGATTTAGCAAGGAGGGGCTTCAGACAGGCCTTGGAGACTGAAATCACCAGGGGGTCAGAGTTAATCTCATCTTGTAAACTGTCCTATTACCTTTGGAGACTGAAGTCACCAGAGTCCACAGCTGCATGGAATCCAGGGTCTGTGGAAAAAGCCATGACTCCTATGTCATGTATGCTGACAGCTGCATGATCCTACTATCTATGGAGAACCCCCAATACAGGCAAGCAACTCCACTTTCACTGCAGACAAGCAGGGGGTATGTAGGCACACTCCGTGGTGTGTCCAGAGCTGAGGGCCACATAGTATGTTTGTGAATGTGCGGTCCGGGCTACAAGCTATGATGGGCAGAAGGTGAATTATGCACTCAAGAGAAAAATAGGTTCCAGAGGACAGCCTGTCCGAAGGCTAAGTTTCCTGCTGTAGAGTGGTCCAAGCTGTAGTGTTGGGCAAATGTATGAATGGAAGCTCAATTAGCTACTTTGTAGATGTCCTGGATGGAGACTATGGCTAAACTGGCCACCATGGTCATAGTTGCACATAATTGATGGAGTCCTACTCAACCTGGGGCTGGTAAGTGAGTTTAGGGATAGCAGAAGGAGATACAGTATGAAACCCAGAATGAAAGAGTCTTTTTTGAAGCCGGTCATCCGGAGTTCTTGGGATTGAAAGTGACAAAAAGATGTGACAATGATCTCAAATCTTTGGTTGCTTGCAGGTAATAAAGTAGTGCTCGTCTGCAATCCAAGGTTTGAGGAGATTGTTCTAGTGAGTCTGCTTTGAAATCAGGAAAAAAGGCAGGAAGTACAAGGGACTGGTTCAAATGAAACTCTGATACCACTTTTATATGGAACTTAAGATGCATCCTTAAGAGCACCTTGTTATGAAGAAACTGCATGTAAGGAGGTTAGTGCATGAGTGCTTAAAGTTCACTGATCCTTCGCGCAGAGTTGTAGAGATGCAGTAGGTCAGGTCAGAACTTTCCCCAGAGGACAGTGAACGGGATCCTGATAGTGTTCCTTCACCCAATGCACAAAGCAGGACAATTTAGGATAGGTGAGTAGTCAGTTTCCTCAAAGCAGTAATTACTTCTAGCACTTCCATGGGAAAGAAGGTAGCTATTCTTGAGGTACTTGGATCTTCTAAGCTGCTAATTCATAGACTTTGGAGTGGAGCAAGGTACCTTGATGCTGAGTGAGCAGAAAGGGATCCATGCCCAGAGGATGTGAACCCTGAATCCTCAGGGCAAGGAGGTACAGGGACCAAGCTTATAGTGAGGTGCAATGAGGATGATTGATGTTTTGTCTTGGTGTATCTTAAGAAGTACACAACTGATGAGTGGGAAAGGCGTAAGGGAGCTGGTGACTCCAAGAAATGGCAAAGGCATGATATGCCAATAGGAGAGGACTTGTTCAGATGGAACAGAACAGGCTGCATTTGACATTGCCTGCAGTAGTGAAACGATCTAGATCTGGAGTGCCCCATTGAGCAAAGAACTTGTGTACCACCATGGTATCGTGACCATTTGTTAGGGTCCAGACATCGACTTAGTAAGTCTACTAGTTGGTTCTGAGCTCCTGGCAGACAGGTTGCTCTGAGTGATGTGTTTACTGAGAGGGCAAACAGCAAAAGGTATAGCTTTTAACCAAATGATGAAACTGGAAACAATATAAGCACTGGCAAGTTAGATGCAAGGTATTGATAAGGCAGACAAAGAGAGAATTTGAAAAAAAGCTTGTCATGGAAGCAAAAATGCATAGTTAAAACTTTTTAAAGTACATTTGTAGCAAAAACCTGTGAGAGAGTCAGTTGGACCATTAGATGATAGAGGGGTAAAAGGGACGCGAGTAGAAACCCTGACCACATTGTTCGAGGGGAACTTCTTCAATGACTTAATTACATAGGAGCTCCATGACTTCCTTTTCCAAGCATGGGCATGTTGTAAGAAGGATGGAAGTTGGGGGTGGAAGTTGTAGAAAGTTGATCTTATATCCCTTTTAAATGATGTTGAGTACCTGGCGAATGGGAGTTATGGAATACCATACCTCTCTGAAGTGCTGAATTCTGCCTGCTACTAGCAGGTAGTCAACCTAGGAGCAGGTTTAGAGATAGGAGTTGGGTTGAAAGGTTGCTTTCTGTCCCGCTGCCTGGAGTGTTGAGGATACTTAGAGCTATAACTAGCTTAACCCAATTCAGAAAAAAACTCAAGCACTACCTATTTTCAAGTTACTTTCCAGTTTAGATTTTTCACAAGCAAAAACACCCACCATCTACATAACCAGAGAGTTTCGACTATGTGAATAATTGTAAATAGTTTACCCCTGTTCTTCCAAGTTTCAACTCCTGTTAAATGTAAAATACACTACAGTTTCCTGTATGTATATGTTATGTTTGATGTAAACCATGCTGATGGTAAGAGTGCGGTACAGAAGAAATGTTAAATAAATAAATAAATAAATAATAGGACGCTGTGATGGCTGCCTGCAATATGGCTGATATTTCTTGTGAGGGGTAAAACTGCTGGAAATATTGATAATGGTAAGCTCCTCAGTAGTGAGGAAGTTGGGAGCATCTGGGTTGCGATGCCAGTTCTACTAGCTGGGCAGCCAGTTACCTGACTGTAGGCAAATAGTCTTTGACCTCTGAGACTGCTTCTTGCAAACTGGACCCAAAAAGGCTATCTCCTTGACATGAGGCATCCGAGAGCTGCTCATAAAGGCCAGATACCCACAGCCAGGCTGTGCATCTGGCTGAAAATAGCCATGGCAGTGGAACATGCTATCGAATCAAACGTGTCATAGGTGGTGCAGATGATAATATAAAGAGACTCATGCAAATTAGTGAGAAGTTGAGCTTGCTCTTCTACTGGTAAGACTTCTATCATCCAGCTGTAGGAGGAGATCAAGGTGGTAATGCAGAATCTGGAGCTGATGTGCTAGAACCCACATTGGCAAGAAGACTACTTTGATAGGTCTTTCACCCAACAGCATCAAGAGTTTTCTGTTTCTTACCAGGTGGCATCTGGAAAACCGACTTAGAAGATTTTTAATTCTTTAGGACAACTAAGGAAGCCACTATTTGATGAGGCAGTTGTTGGTTGTCAAATTCTGGTGCTGATAGTGCCTTATATTTGAGGTCAAGTCACTGAGAGATAGCATGTACTGAAGTGGGATTCTTCCAAATGGAGGACTGCAGATCCTGAAGGATTTGATGAACCGGGAGTGCTAAAATCTGCTTAGATGCACTGCAAACTGTAAGAATAGACTAAAAATCCCACTTACTAGTAGGGCTTTGAAAATTATTCAGAGCCAAGACTCTAGAAACTTTCTGCAGGAATTCTGGATAAGAGAGATCTTCTGGCACATCTTCTGAAGGCTCTGGTAGTGGCAGGGCCTCCAGGAAGTCTTAATTTATCCTGCAGCTAGAATGAGAGTAGGGGACTCTAAGCAGCAAACAGGTGTTATCCTCAAATCAAGTGGGTGTCCGCCATGCTATTACAGAGTGCGATCTTGGGTGAGTATGATGCCTGAGATCTGTGGGTGTGTCCACTGGCATGTTGAGTGTAGGGGTCCCAGGTTTTGCAGGGACTGCACTAAGGATGACTGTGCTATCCTAAACAAACTTCTGCAATAGTGATAGGAGGGAAGAGTTATGACTTGTGATGCTTTCTGGCTGTGAGTGCTCAGGAATAGTAAGAATGGCTTGCCTCTGGGTGTTTTTAGAGGGCTGTCCAGACTCTAGAGGGTCAGGCAGGCGAGGGCACTTAGGCGCCTTACCTGCTGAGCTATTTCTGCCAGTAATATGCTTCAGATGGTTGGATTTTGATTTTACCTTACTTCCAGTTGCGCTGTGTTCCATCACCACTTTCAAAAGATGAGGAGATGAAGGAATGGAGCCCCCAGCCTAGATAAGCAAGCTTTGGGTAGGCTATGACGACACCGGTGCTGATAGGAAGTCTGCCTTTGGACATATGGCTGACCTAGGGAGTCCAGTCTTGCCTGGTCTGGGCCCAATGGGGCAGGGCTCAGTGAAGATTGTCCTGAAATCTCCAGTGTCTTTTCCTGAGCAGTTTATGCAAAAAAACTGTTGTGTAGGGAGAAAAGGGCTGGATGCAACTTAAAAAGCCTGTTATGCCTCAGCCAGTGATTCTGCTTGCTCCTTTTTTTTTTATTTTTAAGAAAGACAGGCTGCACAGTGGGAGCTGCAAGTCAGTGTGTGTGAGAAAGAAAATGTAAAAATAACCGGTGGCTCTAAACTGAAGTGAAAGGAAACCGAAAGTGAAACTAATCAAGATGAAAACACTAAGCTGAATACACTTTAAAAAAAGAAAACAAAAGCTTAAATGACCAGCAGGAGAAACTTGTCTTAGGCAGGAATAGCAGGGAGTAACTACTGTATGTGCTTGGAGAAGAGCCCAGCACATAAGAACCATCAGAAGCAGCATTACAAAGGACACCTGCATTGCCCATCCTATCTACCATCCTTGCTTCCTCCAGGTTTGAGGAAAACCCTTCCTTATAGTGGTCCAGTTACTATATGCAGATGAGTTGCACCTCTTCACTGCCATGCTTCACCAACAGGTGGCTCTCTCCCGAGCCCCTTAAATACAGTCTCCAGCCTCTGTAGTCTTTACAGATCCAAGTCCATCCAAGTAATTGACTCAGGCCTCCAGTTGCCTGGTCAGCCTGCCATCTCCCCCATAGTGGTTAAATCCACTTCCATCCCTTGGCAAGCCTTACTTGGTATCCATCATGGAGACATCCAAGGGGGTTCGGATATCAAATCCTCTCCTGGACTTGGGTCTTCTTGGTCCCACTCCATTTCATTAGAGTCCTCTGGAGGGAGGTCCATCTCTAGGTCTATATTGGAGGCAGAGGTTCCTTCCCATACTGCCAGTTTCAGATTACTTATTTTTGGGGGATCCAACTACCCCCTCATTCTGCTTCCAAGAGGCTTCCTCTCTTCCTGCCCCCTAAACCTAAGGGTCAGAAACCCTCCCATCCACACTGGGACCCTGGGTTTGGGGATGACTCTGGGAAGCTGTATGTGTCCTTCTCTTGACCCTTAGCTCTAATGATTTCCCCTGTGAAGGGACTTGAGTGCCTTTGATTAGGGTTGTAACCACTGCTCCATGTAGGTTACACCCCATCTATGCCTTGGCTTAGGGTTGTACCTGTAGCTTTGTACAGGTTACCCCTCTCCATTTTCCAAAGTGTAAAAGATTTATTTAAAAAAAATGTCCATATTAATAATGCAAAAAGCTTAAAAAATATTTAGGGGTATGTTTACTAAATGGTGGTAAGGGATCACGTATGCTGTTAATGCCTGTTATTGGTACCCTTGCACCCTTAACGCTGTGAATATGGTCTATAATCCTGCAATAATGAGTGTTAGAGGGTCCTGCAGCATTAAGGGAAAAGGAGGCAGAGAGTGGTCATTAGCAGGTGTCACCAGCAGAGGCTAAACTAGTGTTATTTAGCTTAGTACACTACTGGCCCTGACCTTTCTATAAAAAGAAAGTGTAGTTGCAAGTCGAGGGTCAGGTTTAAACAAGGATTTATTCCCCTCCCGGGGTTTTGCTGGATTTTCAAAAATGATACAACTTCCAAACTCAAAAGATAACCATACTTCTGGCATAAACAAATGGTTAAAGAAAAGTAGCTTCTTGCTTCACAAATCAAATGACAAAACAAAATATATCATCAAGGTAAACACCTGGGCAGTTTCCTCTGTGCAGACCTGTTCTCTCTATCAGGCTTATATGCTCTCAGCGTAGAGAGGTCTCTTCAGTAATCACTAAAGAACAGTCCATCTTTTCCTCATAAGATAAACATTCATTTTGGTCAATACACATGGGCTCCTCACCTGCCTCGCCTTCCCTCTGGCAGAGAGTTTGTATCTTCCTCCAGCCAGTGACTGGTCTCTCTTCAATCCTCTCTTCCTGGTCAGGGAGATAATTATCTGAGCCTTGATAAAACTGCTTTGCAGTCTTTCTGTTGAACCTTGCTTTTGTCAGTTTGCTGCCAGGCTTTACATACAAACATTCAGGCTCTTCATGCATACAAATATCCTGAAGCAGTTCACTATCTCTTTCACAAGGATGTGAATACCTAAAAAGCTTCTGGCTTTCATTAGCAAAGGGTTTTCTGTGGTTAAACTCACGGTTGGAGAATGGCTGCCTGTTCTGTCTCCCAGCCCTTCTTGGCTTCTTATTCCAGGCCTCACAATACACAGGGTTAGGCTGAAAATACTCTGACCTTTTGTTGAAGGGTTTTAGGTTCTCTCTAACCTGCCAGGTTTCACAAATGCTTGCTGCTTCTGTGTCCTCAAAACCTTCGTCAGAAATCATACAGGAATCACATTCAGCCTCTCTTCCTGGATTCTCTCTCTCCTGGACTCGAGCATAATAAGGATTCTCCTCTCTGGCCTGCTTCTGAACAGTGGCCCGTTCCTGAACTCTGGCCTGCTCCCGAGCTCTGGCCTGTTCCTGAGCTAACTCTGCTTGCCTGCCTGCTTTCTTATGCAGAGTTATGGGCGTTTTCCTGCACATGTGCAGAGTGTTTCCCTCAGTGTTTGGGGAGTGTCTGTTGGCTGGGCGTGCCTTCAGGTCTCGTGCCTCAGCCTGCTCTGGTTGCCTATAGCAACTAGGAAGCTTTTTCTCTCCCTTTCTGTCAGAGTCTGTGCCGTACTCTTCAGCTTTTTGTGTCTTAAAGTTACAGGGCAGATTTTCGGTGTTACACATCCCCCTTCTTAAGACATTACGAGCTGCTGACGTCCCCGTCGGACAGCGCGTAATTCTGCTCAACGCATCCGCATTACCATGCAGCTTCCCTGCACGGTGCTGTACCTCAAAACTAAAAGCTTGCAAAGCCAAGTGCCAGCGCGTCAGTCGTGCATTATTGTTGCGCATTTGGCTTAGCCACTTTAACGGTGCATGATCTGTTATTAATATAAATTTTCGCCCTGTCACATAATATCGCAATGCTTCTACCGCCCATTTGATGGCTAAGCATTCCCTTTCTACAGTAGAATACTTCCGCTCCGCAGTGGACAGTTTCCTACTTAAGTAGGTAATCGAGTGTTCTACACCATCAAATTTCTGGGACATAACTGCCCCCAGTCCAGTCTCAGAAGCGTCTGTCTGGATAATGAATGGAAGCCGGAAGTCAACCCCCTTTAATACAGGAGCTTTACACAACTTCTCTTTAAGAGAGATAAAACTCTCCTCGGCCTCGGGAGTCCAATGCACCTTATTTGGGGCATTTTTCCTAATCATGTCCGTAAAAAGGCTGCTCTCCTCCGCAAACCTGGGGATAAACCTTCGGTAGTAGCCGATTAGGCCCAAGAAGCTGCGGACATGCTTCTTTTCTACCGGTCGTGGGAAGTTCCGGACACTCTCTATTTTGTCTGCTAGAGGTTTTACTATCCCATTCCCAACTAAATGACCCAGGTATTTGGCTTCTTTAGCCGCAAAAAGACATTTGTTTGGGTTCAAAGTGAGACCCGCTTTTCGGATGGCGTTTAATACCGCCTCTATCCGTGATAGGTGTTCTAGCCAGGTGCCACTATGGATAATAACGTCATCCATATAGGCCAACGCGTAATCTTGATGTGGCCTTAGGACCTGGTCAATAAGACGCTGGCACGTTGCCGCTGCGCCCTGTAGCCCAAAGGGCATACGCCTAAATTGGTATAGGCCTAAAGGGGTGGAAAAAGCTGTTTTTGGCTTCGAATCCCTCGTCAAGGGGATTTGCCAATAGCCCTTGGTTAAGTCGAGGGTTGTTAGAAACCGGGCCTGCCCTAACCGATCTAACAGATCGTCGATTCTTGGCATGGGGTATGCGTCAAACTGTGAGATCGCATTTATCTGCCTAAAATCAATACAAGCTCCTGGGTTTTCTTGGCAGTGGCACTGGAAGTAGATTGCCAGGCCTTTCTTCCAAAGCAATGGAGAATTAAGTGACTTGCCCAAGGCCACAAGGAGTGCTAGTGGGAATTGAACCCTGGTTGCTTGGTTACCAAGCCAGTGTTCTAACCACTAGGCTACTCCTCCACTTGCAGAAAGCCATTATACCATACAGACAAGACAACGTGTCCTCCTCCAACACCTACCAAACACACATTGTCAGGTATGGCACAGACTCCTCAGAGATCTAAGCAGACAAAGCCAGTCCCCCACTGCCAGCATGCACCCTGACAATGACCACATCTATACCCATGGATTATAGAACCCATAAGGCTGCTCTGTGGCTCCACACACAATGCCAGTGTATAAGAGAAGGGTCATAGGTTTGAGACCTGGCTTTGGATCAGGAATCACATCTCCTGGCATGCTATCTTTATCCTAAGCTGCAGAGTCTGCAACAGCATATGCAATTCTCAACTAATTGTCCAGCAAGAGTCCATACTATCATCAGTCACACTGACAAGCTACAACACCCATGGCTGGATGACAGGGAAGGTTGATAGCACAAGCACAAGTTGACAAGGTTTGAGTGGCTAAGGAGCCTGAAGGGGGCAGGCAGGAATGCCAAGCAGCACTACTTTTAACCATTGTGGTGATATGTGTGTGTGTGTGTGTGTGTGTGTGTGTGTGTGTGTGTGTGTGTGTGTTTGTCTCCAGAGTATTTAGAGGTTCACCAAGGCACTTTGCCTGGCATTGCAGAAGCTGTTCCCAGGTTCTGACCGAAAAGGTGCATAATGAGGAGCAGTGGTTTGTGGTATTGCATGACATAGAGCAGTGTGTACTGGATGTGCATGAGTCAGAGGTAGGGCCATTGGATGAGTTAGTTGATATAGTAGGCTGATATAGTATATTTGGACTTTCAGAAAGCCTTTGACAAGGTCCCTCATCAGAGACTTTTGGCAACACTAAAGAGTCATGGTATAGAAGGCAGTATACTATTGTGGATCAGGAACTGGTTAAAAGATAGAAAGCAGAGGCTAAATGGCCAGTTTTCCCAATGGAGAAAGGTGAATAGTGGTGTACCCCAGGGATCTGTGCTGGGTCCGCTGCTTTTTGACATATTCATAAATGACCTGGAAAAGGGAATAATGAGTGAGGTTATGAAAATTGTAGATGACACAAAACTATTTAAAGTTCTTAAAACCCATGAGGATTGTGGAAAATTGCAAGAGGATCTTGATAAATTGGAAGACTGGGCATCAAAATGGCAGATGAAATTTAATGTGGACAATTGCAAAGTTATACACCTAGGGAAGAACAACCCAAACTATGGTTACACAATGCAAGGTTCCACATTAGGAACCACCACCCAGGAAAAAGATTTAGTCGTCATTGTGGATAACATGTTAAAACCCTCCACCCAGTGTGCAGCGGCGGCCAAGAGAGCAAATAGAATGCTAGGTATCATAAGGAAAGGAATCGAAAATAAAACAAAGGATATTATAATGCCTCTATATCGTTCCAAGGTGAGACCGCACCTTGAATATTGTGTGCAATTCTGGTCGCTGTTTCTTAAAAAGGATATAGCATTATTAGAAAAGGTTCAGAGAAGAGCCACCAAAATGGTAAAGGGGATGGAAGGAGACCCCTATGAAGAAAGGCTAAAAAGGTTAGGGCTCTTTAACCTGGAAAAGAGACGGCTGAGGGGAGATATGATAGAGGTCTATAAATTGATGAACGGAGTGGAACGGGTAAACGTAGATCGATTGTTTACGTTATCAGAATATAGAAAGACTAGGGGACATGCAATCAAACTACAGGGTAAACTAATAAGGGTTTGGTTGGTTTGCAGCTTGTTGTGCTATGAGGGCTTGCATGCATCAGTGATGCTGGGAAATAAACTATCAGTAGTTGAACTACTGGCAGGGTCTCCCAAGATGGACAGGTCTCAGCTGAGGTGCCAGACCAAGACAAACCACCCATCTGGGCAGCAGCAGAATGGGATAGTGTTGACGGCGGAGGATAACATTTTTGTGACAATGGCAACAACACCAAACTTAAACTGCGCGGAAGAAAGGCCCGGCAATCTACTTCTGTATCTTGCCATGAAAACCCAATGGATAGTTACAACAAAACAAATTGTGCTATGGTGCTGGAAGATGAGACCCCCAGGTTGGAAGGCACTCAGCTAGCTACTGGGGAAGAGTTGAAGACTTTTCAGAGTAAAGCCAGCATTTATGATGTGGTTGGATCAAAGCCCTCGGGAAGTCTGACTGCTGATGTAGCTGCGCATGAAATGAGAGTCAGAAGCTGTAAAGATGTCTTACACATTTGAACATAGAACGTACGAAGCATGAACCAAAGGAAGTTGGAGGTGGTCAAGAATGAAATGGAAAGTGTACAACTTGATCTGTTGGGTGTCAGCGAACTGAAATGGACTGGCATCGGGCACTTTGCATCAGATGATCACATGGTCTACTATGCTGGAAATGGAAGACAAAGAAGAAATGGTGTTGCATTTATAATAAAGAAGAAACTTGCAAGAACTGTAATGAAATACAATGCAGTCAGAGAACGCTTAATCTCTATTCGTCTACGAGGATTGCCTATCAACACAACTATAATTCAAGTATATGCCCCAACAACAGCTGCAGAAGAGAATGAAATTGAAGAGTTCTATGAACAAGTACAAGCTGAAATTGACAGAACATGCAAACAGGATATCCTGATAGTCATGGGTGACTGGAACACAAAAGTTGGCAACAAAGAAGAAGGCAAAGTAGTTGGAAAATATGGACTTGGCAACAGAAATGAAGATGGAGAAAGACTGATAGAATTCTGCAAGACCAATGATCTATTCATCTCAAACACCTTCTTCCAGCAACACAAGTGGCGACTGTACACATGGACTTCACCCAATGGATTGTATAAAAATCAAATTGACTACATCTGTGGAAGTCAACGATGGAAAAGCTCTGTAACATCAACAAAGACAAAACCTGGAGCTGACTGTGGTACAGATCATCAACTACTAGTATGCAAACTCAAGCTAAAGTTGAAAAAGATCAAACCACTCATGAATGCAGCAAAATATGACCTTGAGAATATACCACTGGAATTTAAAGACTGCCTGCAAAATCGATTTGCTGCTTTAGATACAAATGACAGAGCTCCGGAAGAGTTATGGAATGACATCAAGAAGGTTGTGTTGGAAGAAAGCGAGAATTCTCTACAAAAGGTGAAAAAGCAAAAACAGCCAAAATGGATGACGGAAGAAACTCTGAAAATTGCCCAGAAACGCAGAGAAGCTAAAGCCAGAGGAGAAAGAAAGACAATCACAGAACTCAACAGAGATTTCAAACGTGCAGCAAGACAGGACAAGGAAAAGTACTACAATGACACTTGCAAGGAAATAGAAGCAGAAACTATTAGAGGAAGAACAAGATCGGCTTTCCTAAAGCTACGAGAGTTAAAGAAAAAGTTCCAGCCTCGAATTGGAATGTTACAAAATGCTCAAGGTTCTATGTTAAATGATGATGAGAAGATCAAGAAAAGGTGGAAGGAATATACAGAGTTTTTATATGATAAAGATCAAGTGGACCAACAGCCGTTTCAACAAGTACCTTATGATCGGGAACCATTGGTGATGAAAGAAGAAGTTGAAGCAGCATTGAAAGCCTTATCAAAGAACAAAGCACCAGGCATTGATAGCATTCCTGTAGAAGTATTGCAGCAATCTGATGCAGCTATTACCATACTTACAAGGCTCTGCTAAGAAATATGGAAGACAACATCATGGCCAACTGACTAGAAAAGATCTGTGTTTATAACAATACTAAAGAAAGGTGATCCAACTGACTGTGGAAATTATCGAACAATCGCTCTGATCCCACATGCCAGCAAAATTCTACTGAAGATTATTCAAAAGAGACTACAACCATACCTGGAACAAGAACTACCTGAAGTGCAAGCAGGGTTCAGAAAAGGGCGAGGAACGAGAGACATCATTGCGGATGTGAGATGGATCCTTGAAAAGACTAAAGAATACCAAAAGGATATCTATTTGTGCTTTATCGACTATAGCAAAGCTTTTGACTGTGTAAACCATGAGAAACTCTGGGCCACATTAAGAAGCATGGGTATACCAGAACACCTGATCGTTCTCTTGTACAATCTGTACATTGATCAAGAAGCAACAGTTCGAACGGAACAAGGAGAAACAGAATGGTTTAAAATAAGCAAAGGTGTAAGACAAGGCTGCATACTTTCCCCCTACCTGTTTAATTTATATGCAGAACAAATCATCAGAGAAGCAGGATTGTATGAAGACAACAGAGGTGTGAAGATTGGTGGAAGACTCATCAACAACCTTCGCTATGATGATACTACATTAGTGGCTGAAAGTGAAGATGATCTGAAACATTTGCTTCTCACAATCAAAGAACATAGTCTCAAAATGGGCCTGCACCTTAATGTAAAGAAGACAAAGATCATGACAACTGGCATAATCAACAGGTTCATCGTTGAAGGAGAAGAAATTGAAATTATGAACAACTTTAACCTACTTGGATCAACTATCAATAAAGAAGCAACAAGCAGTCAAGAAATCAAACGACGCATTGCTCTTGGCAGAATGGCTATGAAAGACCTAGATAAGATTCTCAAGAGCAGAGATGTCTCTCTCCATACAAAGATTTGACTTGTTCAAGCCATGGTATTTTCAATAACATCATATGGATGTGAAAGCTGGACAGTGAAAAAGACAGACAGGAAGAAAATTGATGCCTTTGAATTATGGTGCTGGCGGCGAATACTGTGTATACCACGGACTGCCCGAAGAACAAACCAGTCGGTACTAGAGGAGATCAAACCTAAGCTTTCTTTAGAAGCTCAGATGACAAGACTTCGACTTTCATGCTTTGGACACATCATGCGAAGAGAGAGATCATTAGAGAAAGACATCATGCTTGGCAAGATAGAAGGTCAACGCAAAAGAGGAAGGCCAGCAATGAGATGGATCGATACAATAACAGCAGCTACGGGTACCAGTCTGTCAACAATGAGCCGCCTGACTGAAGACCGAACACAATTTAGGATAGCTATCCAGAGGGTCGCCATGAGTCGACTCCGACTCGACGGCACTTAACAACAACAAGGAACAATATTTTTTCACTCAACGTGCAATCAAACTCTGGAATTTGTTACTGGAGCTTGTAGCAAAGGCTGTTAGTGTAGCTGGGTTTACAAAAGGTTTGGACAAGTTCCTGGAGGAAAGGTCAATAAACCATTATTAAAAAGGGACCAAGGATATCAATGCTTGATCCAATACAAGCATTGTGGAACCTGTGTCTTTTGGGGGAACTGCTAGGTACTTATGACCTAGATTGGCCACTGTTGGAAACAGGATACTGGGCTTGATGGACCTTGGTCTGACCTAGTATGGCATATCTTATGTTCTTATGCTATGGCCCCAGTACAAACATAATATCATGCGTTGAGGTCAAACTCACTCTGACCAAGCTGTGACCATGTCATTGCTATGTATCCACATTGTGCTATATAGTGTTAAATGGCAGTGATATGAATGCTGCTCCATTCATGGCAGTCTAATCACTGCACCTGGTGTGCATACTGTTTGCACCAAGCTGGAGTATACATGGTTGTTCTATGCACATGCAGTGTGTGCTGCCTACAAATTGGGGCCAGTCCTTTAAGCCTATTGATGGAACTTCCTCCAACAAGAAAATAACAACAAAGGGGGATGTCCCTCTTTGATCTCATGCCTCTTATTATGAGTACCCTGAAGCTATGCACCTGTAGCTGCATGCTTTTATTATAGCCAGAAGCAGTCTCCTGGTATTGATGTTGGAGGACAGGCGAGGCTATCACCAGCATGCTTTGCTGCCTTTAGTGATACTTATGACTCCTGATCACAGCATTCCTTTCTCTCCTTAGGAGCCTTTATGATAATTTTTTGTGTTTTTCTCCTAGTTTATTTATTTATTTAACAGGTTTTCTATACCGTCTTATCCTTCAGTCAAAGCAGTTTGCATTGTAACTTCGAACAGTTACATAGCAATAATGTGATAGGGAAGGGGAAACGGCATGCGGCATTGTTGAAATTTAGCTGTATTTTTATTTAATTAATTAATTAATTAATTAATTTATTTATTTTACAACTTGTCTATACGGCCCCTTCCACAGATCAGGGGTGGTTTACAATGAACATTGAACATGGAAGTTACATTAAAACTTGAGATACAAAGGGGGATGTTTACTAAAAACCGGAAATGTGCGCGCCGCAAAATAGCGCACGGCAACGCGGCACTGAAACGCGCAGAAACGCGTTTAAACGCCCCGCACACGTGCGTGTCACCCCCGCACAGGTACGCGGCTCACTAACGGGCCCCGTACAAGTGCGGGCCCGCAAATGTCCGATAGAGGCGTGGAACGGCGAAAGGAGGGCGGAGGAAGGCTCCGGAGGGGCGGAGGGACGGGGTCAATGGGTGGAGAGTGGGAGGGGAGAGGCTCCCCGCACAGTATCGGGCCCGAATTTGCATGTAAAAACTACCGCGAGTGAAACACTCGCGGTAGAAAGCATTTAAAGGGAAGAGAAACCATTTCCGTCAGCAATGTACAGGAAAACCGGGGAAACCAGCAAAACGTGAGCAGTGTGATATATGTGCACAGCACAAAAGTGAAAATAAAAATAGAAAATGGCCACAACAGAACTATTAAAAATAGTAATTCAGCTGGGGAACAGTGATAGTGATGGGCAAATACAGAAATCACACCCAGCAAAGCTCCAGAAAAAAGAAATGAATGTTGGAAGGGTCTACTGAGAGGAGACTCTTCCAAAAAACATTTCCACGTTTTGGAGCTTTCCTGGGAGTGTTTGCTATGGTTGCCCATTAATATCACTGTTGCCCAGCGTGGTGATATTTTGTCCCACATTTCCCGTGGTCATTACCGGGGTTTATGTGCACGTTTGTCACCAGACAGGGTGCATATGCCCACAGTAGAATTGCGTAGAGCAGGGTTTGTGACTCCATCCTGCCAGGCTTACTGCCTCCAGGGGCTGCACTGTCTCTGTGGCCAAAGTGTGGTACAGCGGACAGAATCATTACCTCTAGGACCAGAGGGCAGAGGTTCAAAACCCAGCTGGGGCACCTGCCAGCCCAGTCCCTATATTTTACCCACCACTAAATAAAGATAGCGCAGACACCCCTGTATGCATGGGGAAAACACCCATATTTTACCCAACACCGCACACACACCACAACAATGGGCATTACCTACAGCCAAGTCCCCCAAATGCAGTCCCATACTGCCACATTGCAATCAGGTCAACTGCTTTTTCTGAGAGAAGTTCATGCCAGCATGTTGGCGGACAAGTACATGTGGTGCAGGGGGCAGTGGCTGCTAACCACAGAAGATAGAGGCCTAGCCATGTGCAGGCTGGCACAGTCCACTGCAAGACAGGTCCTGCCGGATCCACAGTCATGGACAGTCCAGGGAATCCAGCCAATCTGTGGCTACACAGTGGTGCAGTGCACACAGACAGTGCATACAAGAACAGAAGGTCACAGGTTCAAAGCCCAGCTGGGGCTACTGCCAATCCTGCCCACATATTTTTCCCACAACTAAACAGTGATAGTAAGGACACACCTTTCATGGCGGGGACATATGCAATGGTAAGACATCTATCTTTTACCCCACTGAGCACAGACACCATGAACAGGGGCAGTACCTAGAGCAGAATCACCCAAATGCAGTCCTGGTGGGCCACACACCAGTCAGGTTCCATGCTGACACTCATACAAATGCCTGTGCTGTATATCTATGCACCACCCCCATGGCATGTAGATGTAGCCCATGCATATTCATGAGGGATAGCAGGAAAACCCGAACAGTGTGATGCAAACCTGGACTGGAGTTGGGAATCTGTGCCGTAAAGCAGCAGCCATCAAGGGCAGACACACCCACACCCACAGGCCCCATTGGCCAATGTCTCCTGGAAAGGCAGAACATTGGACCATGCATGCAGCACCCAAAACGAGCACTTGCATAACTTACCAATGTCACCCTACACCTGAGGTATACGGTACACAGCTCGGAGACGTTTGCTAGGAGCACAGGCAGGCAGTTATCCATACGTTACGTACATACTGCTAGTTGACCCCATCCAAACAATCTGTTAGGTGTTTGCGGGGCATGCTCCAGGCCTGGCCTCTGACTGTGCTTACCACCCTGGGGAGTGACCACCAGCTGTAATGCGTACCATATCCATGCCTTGCCGTGCTCAGGACCGGTTTGGTGGGCAAGGCTACTTACCCCCTCAATCGTAGCACCATGATGGCAGAGGTGTGGAAGTGTGTGTCTGTCTATACAGTGGGTGTTGGCTGCAAGCCCCTTCAACAGCCCGCACTGCCAGCACTGTTGCCAGTATTGGCCAGTCAATGTGCATAATGAGGTGCAAGGTACCATGGGTATAGCCAGGGCAGGGTGGCGTGGCCAGGATGCATCTGCACTGGGCATAGGGCCCTGGCAGGGACATTGGCTGGGATATTGTAGTGTCCGGCCACCACCTACACAGACAGGGTGGCCAAAGCATGTCCTTCTGGGGGATCACGCTCACCCTGACTGTGCAGTGACCACAGCATGGCTAGGCCCCCCCATAGTGCTGTATAGTAGTTCTCTCATGTGATAGATATGGGTTTCTCTTTGGGGCCCAGTCACTGATCTATCTGCTTGCTGTGTATGCAGACAGCCCAGTTCTGGGTGCATGCATCTCCATTGGGAACATACACTATGGACTAACCAGCAGACTGTTTGTAGCTGGTAAATGTCTTGCTATAATGGCTTGCAGGGTGCAGTGGCTGTTGGCTTGCTGCAGGGGAACATCTGGTGGTGGAGTGCAGCTTACCATACCCTGGGCTTATGTCTGTCTGCTATTGTGTTATGGCTGTGTATGGAGCTGCCTGCCTTGGGGGGGTGGTGGTGGTGTTCCTCAGCAGGACTGGGGTTGATGTTGCCCTCTACTGCCACCTTTGCAGGGAGGTAGAGTGTGGATCCCTTGATGGGGACCATGTTTGCCATGGGGGGGGGGTGCCGCCTGATGGCGGCAGACAGGGATATCCATGGTGTTTGTGCAGAAACTAGCTATCTGACACATTAACACTGCTTTGGAACGCCCGCTTGGCCTCCATCAGCCATGGCAGGTGTTGTTGACCTGGTCCTGGCCACCTCATTGCACACTCAGGGTGAGCACAGTACCCGCACGATGTAACGGTGTGTGGCTACTCTGTGCCAGTAAAACACCCGGTCAGTGCCCCCTACTAGGCCAAGGTGCTATGTGGGTGCACCCGGTCACTTCCCCCAACAGGGCCGAGGTGCTGTGGGGGTGCATTCCCCATCTTGTGTCCATCTGCGGACAGCTAATTTGCATGTGCAGTGCATCATGGGTACGGGTGGCCTAACCCTATCCTGTTGACACCAGCAGACTGTCTGTGAGGTGACGTGTAGGCTATCTGCAGCCAGCCAGGGGCCTGCTTACAGCTATGGAGCTGTAGCGCAATGGTTACATCACTGCCTGTGCAGCCAGAGGTCATGGGTTCAAACCCACAGTGGGGCCCTTTGGTAGGGCTGTCCACAGCTTTATTTTTATTTACTGTACATATGTCTATGCCGGCAAGACCACCCTCAGCTTACTATACCCATTAGGTGCCTCTGAGGGTGCTTCATAGGGCGCCCTGTAGGCCACCTTATGGTTGCCATCCCTATAGGGTGCACTATACATTATCCTGTGTCGCAACATACATGCTGCCCTATAGGGGTCATTCAAGGGTGCCTTGGCGAACAGTGCACTGTAACATGTGCCTTATGGGCCGCCGTATGTTAACATGCTGGGAGAGTGCGTTTGCTAGTAGTGATAACAAAATAAAATTATACAGCCTCCTACAGCACTCCACAACATAATACATACTGCCTCAGCAGGCATTTTTCACTGGGCATTGTGAGGAGTTGAAGCCCTGATCCCTGCACCATTGGTCAGTGTTTTAACCATTGTGCTGTGGCTCTGTTCCTGTGCTTGTGCATCAGCGCGCCGCCTTGTGCCTATCAGCGCGCCGCCTTCTGCCGCCCAAGGGGACCAGTGCGCCGCCTTCTGCTGCCCAAAAATAACTGTGCGCCGCCTTATGCCGCCCAAAAAGCACTGTGCGCCGCCTTCTGCCGCCCAAAAATAACTGTGCGCCGCCTTATGCCGTTCCAAATTAATTTGCCTCCTAAAACAATGTTAATCATTACAGTTACTGCCTCAGCTGACCTTTGTCTTTGCGCACACTGGGGGATTGAACCCATGGCCCCTGCACCATTGGTCAGTGTCTTCACCGTTGTACCATGGCTCTGTTGTTTTGTATACTCAGCAGCGCGCCACTTTGCCTTTCCACGCGCTAATGTCGACCCCCGCACATTAGCGCGACGCGCACACGTCCGGTTGCTTACTACCGTTTTTTTTCTATTTTCTGCCTGAACCGCCCACTCCTTATATGGCACAGGCACACTAGCGCGGCCCCGCACGTTAGGAATGTTTAGTAAACATGCCCCAAAGTGTAACATATGCAAAAAGAAAAGAGGCTATGTACATGATAACTATATACAGAGGACTTAATTGAAATAATCTTAAGTGCAATGAAGTTAAGGTAATAAAGTTGGGGTTGTTATTGTACTTATATCTGCCTATGGAGGGGTAGTGTGAATGTTCCTTGGTTTGATTCATGTGAGTAAATATGTATTTATTTATTTGATGCTTTTTATATACCGCGCTCCTTAAAATCAGTGTGGTTTACAGATAACATGTTGTACTTGTGTACTTGTATTTGTGTAATAATCTATTGTTTGTAAAAAAGGGAAGGGGGTCAGTTGGAACAGTAAGAATAAGTTATGAGATAGGAAGTATTGCCAAGTGCTGATTTATTTTATGTTGGATAAATATCTTCGTTATGTGTCAGATTGCCATAGTGTTCAATGAACAGGCATATTTTTATCTCCTTTTGGAACTCTTGACGGTCTTTCATGGCTCTTATTTTGTCTGGAAGGGCATTCCAGATTCTAGGGACAATTTGTTTGGAGTTACGGAAATCCAAGGGGATTTCGATAGTGTTTTGTGAGCAAGTTCTTCTAGTTCTTGTAGTAATGGGGGTTTTAAGAAGGGATGATAGGTGGGAGAAAGCAATTTTATTAATCAGTTTGAAGATGGTCATCAAGTATTTATATTTTATTCTGCTGGCTATGGGCAGCCAGTGTAGCTCGTAGAGGAGAGGAGTGATGTGTACTGTGTGGTGAGCCTTATAAATGATTTGTGATGCAAGATTCTGTGGGGTATGTTTACTAAACCGTCTTAACGTGTGCTCTGTCATGTTATCACGCGATAAGGTACCTTATCGCGCGATAATGGCACTTTACAAGGCGCACAGTTACCTTATCGCGCGATAACGCGCGCTGCGGCGCAAACGAGCGCTGAAGGCGGGGAAAGGCTCCTGGAGGGCGGAGGAAGGCTCCCCAGGGGCGGAGAGAAGGGGTCAATGGGTGTAGAGTGGGAGGGGAGAGGCTCCCTGCACACTAATCCGAGGCTCAAAACTAACGCCAGTGAAACCCTGGCGTTAGAGCAGATTTAAAGGGAAAAGAAACCATTTCCGTCAGCAATGTACAGCAAAACCAGGGAAACCTACAAAAAGTGATAAGTGTGATACATGTGCATGGAACAAAAGGGCAAATAAACCTTGAATATGTACAACAGAAAATGTAAAAATAAAATAACCAAGCTGGCCAATAGTAATATCAATGGGAAACATAAAAAAACACTCCCAAGAAAGCTCCAAAAAAAAGATATGAATCTTGGAAGGGTCTATGCTCCGTCCGCATACAAGGTGAATGAGCCCACAGTGTTAATTGCGCTGAGCAGAGTTGCCGACTCCATCGGCCAGGTTTCCCATGGCATGCACATGTTCCACAACAGCAGGGCGGGCATGTCGGAATGGGCAACTGGACAGATGCTGGGAAAGGGGATACAGAGGGCTGCAGGCGGCACATGCTGCGGTGCAACTGGCCCACAGTGCGGACTAGGGTGATACCTAGCTGGCCCATAGGAATGCTGAAACAGTAGAGCAGCCAGACAGCAACTTCTGAGGGCCCAACATGGGCAAGAGTGTACTTCCCACAGTGTCACAGGGGATAGTACCCAGCAGATCCCCCGAAGGGCACGGAACATTGGCATGTGGTGCTGGGGGGAAGCGTGGACAGCTGTGCAGGCACCCCTACCCCAGATCTCGCACCATAGGCAGCCGCCTACCCACACACTGGATGGCCTGAGACTGTGCTCCACCAGCACCACCAGCAGAAGGGCATGTCAGCATGGTGGCAGAGGGATACTGGTGGTGGAGGGGGCAGTGGCAGCTGCCCAGAGCAGACCGTGGCCTAGCCCTGTGTAGGTGGGTGCCATGCACTGCAACAGACAGGCCCTGTCTGACGAACAGTCATGCAGAGTTATAATCCTACGCTCTAACACTCTAATTTTTACTAACGGTTGAGATCCAGAATATGGGATTTGCTTTACACGGGTCTCAGACTACACCATGGCATTAGTTTCAGGGTATTTACAGATCCCCCGTAATATGCCTGTTAGCATCAATGACCCGACTTATTGCAAAATTTTACTCCTTTCATGTGTCAGCAAGCAGAACATTTAATCCTCTACATAATTACAACTTAGCTCATATCGTTGACTTGCTCTGTAGAGGTGCTTGACTGGTTCGCTTAGTCTCAAAGTCCCAACCCTGCTATCGAAGCGCCCCCGCGTTTCGCTATTAAGGTTCTTCAGGGAACCATTATCTATACTACAATAAACAAACGACACAAAACATAAACTCAACCTGAATTAAAACTCATCTGCCTTTAACAATTTTCTTACTGAGGTGTCGATGCTGCCCGCGAATACTATACAGACCAATGGGAGGAGCTTAATTAAAGGTTTTTTTAAAAAGTGGAGTTAATCCCTAGACCCGCATGCGCGGCGTCCTGAGACCGGTAGAGAAATGCCCTTTGTGAGAGCAGCGGTCTGTATGGTATTCGCGGGCAGCATCGACACCTCAGGTAATTTGCTTCATTTAGCTTATTGTGATTAGAGTTTAAGTAAGAAAATTGTTAAAGGCAGATGAGTTTTAATTCAGGTTGAGTTTATGTTTTGTGTCATTTGTTTATTGTAGTATAGATAATGGACCCCTGAAGAACCTTAATAGCGAAACGCGGAGGCGCTTCGATAGCAGCGTTGGGACTTTGAGACTAAGCGAACCAGTCAAGCACCTCTACAGAGCAAGTCAACGATATGAGCTAAGTTGTAATTATGTAGAGGATTAAATGTTCTGCTTGCTGACACATGAAAGGGGTAAAATTTTGCAATAAGTCGGGTCATTGATGCTAACAGGCATATTACGGGGGATCTGTAAATACCCTGAAACTAATGCCATGGTGTAGTCTGAGACCCGTGAAAAGCAAATCCCATATTCTGGATCTCAACCGTTAGTAAAAATTAGAGTTTTAGAGCGTAGGATTATAACTTTGCGTCAGTGTGAGATCGCTCTGCTACAAGACCACATAGTTTGGTTTTGACGAACAGTCATGGCATCACCAGTGAATGCACTGTCTCCGTGGCAACACAGTGGTGCAGTGCACACAGCCAGTGTGTTCAGAGGCAGAAGGTCACAGGTTCAAGTCCCAGCTTTGGTTTCTGCCAACCCAGTCCCCATATTTTACCCACTACTAAAACGTTCTTATACAGACAGAACCTTTATTGCAGATGACATGCCCAAAACACCTACATTTTACCCTACAGAGCACAGACACCATAAACATGCGCATACCCTAGAGCAGAATCTCCCAAATGCAGTCCTGGAGGGCCAAACACCATTCAGGTTCCATGTTGCCTCTAATAAAGATGCCTATGCTGCATTTCTATGCGCCGCCCCCATGGTATGCAGATGCCTCTCATGCATATTCATGAGGGACAGATGCGCAGTGTTTCTCTAGGTTAAAAAAGAGAAAGTAACAGCTGATGGCTGCTGAAAAGAATTACATCTAATAAGGTCCGCTAGAGAAAGCTGAGTAGAGTGAAAGTTCCTACTGGTTAACGTTTGGACTATATGCACTACCTTTAAATTCCCTGAAGAACCTCATTCATTGAGTGAAACGCTGTTCACAACGTTGCCAGTGAAGCGTCGGATGAATAAGATTCAGTTGAAGACTCATTTGAAGAAAATTCATTTGAAGACTCATGAAGTTAAGTGCTAGTCACAAGTTATATTGAATATTGGAAAGAAAATTTATTTAGAAAATATACACAGTTAAGTGCAAGTGCAAGCACCTGTTAAAATCAAAAATTTGACACACAAGAGGAGAGAGGGTATATGGAAAAGTTTTCACAAATGCCGGAAGGTGTCATTGATGTACTTAGGCTGAGCTGGTGTCAATGACGAGTTTTCTCAATCCAGTTATTTCCAGCCGATTAGTCTGAGACAACTTCCGTGCAATAGTATTAATTATTGAAGCATAAAACCCTCCGAGTTTTTCTGTCAAAGTCTGTTTGATTGGAGTAATTTGCATAAATTGTATTAATAATTTATTACTCTATAACATGACCCAAACTGCTTGTGTATTCATGAGGGACAGCATGAAAACCCGAACAGTGTTTGGCACACCAGGACTGGAGTTGGGAACCTCTGCCGTAAAGCAGCAGCAAACAGGGGCAGACACACCCGCACCCACAGGCTCCATTATCCAATGCCTCCTGGAGAGGCAGGACATTGGATCCTGCATGCATCTCCCAATACTAGCACTTGCATACCTTAGCAATGCCACCCTAAACCCGGGAATACGGTACACAGCTATCAAAAGGTTGCTATGATTACTGGCAGATAGCAATTCTGATGTTAAGTACAATTTTCTGATTGAGCTGCACCATGGCAACCTTTCTGATGTCTGTGGAGTGTGCTACAGGTCTTGTGTCTGACAGTGTTTACCACCCTGAGGAGTGACCCCAACAGTATTGCGTACCATAGCCATGCCTGCACTGTGCCCAGGACTGGAGCAGCGGCCAGGGCTGCAAAACACCTCTATAGTTGTACAATGCTGGCATAGGTGTGGGGAGTGTGTGTCTGTCTATCCAGTGTGTGGTGGCTGCAAACACCCTCCACAGCCCACACTGCCAGCACTGTTGCCAGTATTGGCCTGCCAATGTGCATAATGAGGAGCAAGGTACCATGGGTATAGCCAGGACAGGGTAGCCTAGCCAGGATGCATCTGCACAGGGCATAGGGCAATGGCTGGGACATTGTAGTGACCGGCCACCACCTTCATGGACAGGGTGGCTACAGCATGTCCTGCTGGGAGGTCACTCTCACCCTGACTGAGCAGTGATCACGGCATGGCTAGGTTACCCCATAGTGCCCTACAATATTTTTCTCATGTGATATTTATGGGTTCCCTTTTGGGGCCCAATTACTGACTTATCTGCTTGATGTGTATGCTGACATCCCAGTTCTGGGTGCATGCATCTTTTCCAGGAACATGCACTATGGACTAGCTAGCAGACTGTCTGCAGCTAGTATGTGTCTTGCTGGAACACCTTGCAGGGTGCAGCAGCTGGAGGCTTGCTGCAGGAGAATATATGATAGGGGTGGGGGTGCAGCTGAGCATTTCTGGGCCTAATATCTGGCTGCTATTGCTTTATAGATGTGTACAGAGCTGCATTGACTGCCCTGTAGGGTGTCTATTCCCCAGCAGGACTGTGGTTGATGGTCCCCTCTACTTCTGCCATTGCAGGAAGGTGAAATGTGGATCTGTTGGTGGGAGACCCTGTTTCCCACCCTCAGCCCCAGGGGGTGGGGTGGTGGTACATAATCTGCCTATGGGTCCACAAGGGCTAAACCTGACTGAGACATACAGGTGTGTCTGCAGGTACCACCTATCTCACACACTAGCACTGCTGGGGATCTGCAGCATGGCCTGTTTCTGCTATGGAAGGTGCTGTGGACCTGGTGCTGGGCGCTCCACCTCACCCTCAGGGTGAGCACAGTACCCGCACAATGTGACGGTGTGTAGCTACTCTGTGCCAGTAACACCCAGGTCAGTTACCCCTACCAGGTCGAGGTGCTGTGGGGGTGCATACTCCATCTTGTGTTCATCTGTAGACTGTTGATTTGCATGTGCAGTGCATCATGGGTACGGGTGGGTTAACCCTATCCTGGTGATCACAGCAGACTGTTTGTGTGATGACATGCAATCCTTCTGCAGCCAGTCAGGGGCTTGTTTCCAGCTATAGAGCTGTAGCCCACTGGTTACTTCACTGCCTGAGGAGCCAGAGGTCATGGGTTCAAACCCACAGTGGGGTTATTTGATAGGGCTGTCCAAAGCATTATCTGTTTTTAATGTACATTAGTGCTGCCAGCAAAACACCCTCAGCGTACTGTAACCATAAGGTGCCTCAGGAGGCGCTTTATAGGGCGCCCTATAAAGCACCTTCTGAGGCACCTTATGGCTACCGTCTATATAAGGTGCCTTATAAGGTATCCTATGGAGTGCCTTATAGGGTGCCTTATGCTGCACCTTAGGTTACGGCACGTGCGGGTGTGTTTGCTGGCAGCAATAATTAAAATACAAATAAACTGCCTCAAGAAACAACACTTATATGTCAAAGCTGATGCCTTAGCCAGCCTTATGTGTTGGGCACACTGGGGGATTGAACTCATGACCCCTGTAGCATCAGTCAGTGTATTAACCATTGTGCTACACCTCTGTTTCTGTGTTTGCATGTCTGGGCGCTTACTTAAGATTACCGCACGTTAACGCGCTTAGCGGCGCTTCGCCCGATAATGTGCGCAGCAGTGCGCGTTATCGCGCGATACTCCCGTTTTGCTGCTTTAAGACTGAAACACCCACTCCTTTTATGGCAAACTGCACACTATCGCCGGGCGCACATTAGGACGGTTTAGTAAACATACCCCTGTGCTAATTGAAGCTGATTGATTGCTTTTTTGGGTAGTCCTTATAAAATGCTGTTGCAGAAATCAAAATGTGCATGATCAGGACCTAGAGAACAGATCTAAAATCATGGCTATGTAGAAGCGGCCTGAGATGCTGAATCATGTGTAATTTATAATATATGGTTTTAATGAGTAATTTCATGTGGGTTAGCATGTTCAGGGACTGATCAATGGCGACCCCAAGGTATTTGACTTCTTTTTTGATGTTAAATTCTGCCCCACGTATGGAGAGCTTCATTGGAGGGATGAAGTTTTGATTCTGATTATGTATGGTACCTCAGATTTATTATAGTTTATCTTTAGGTTGTTTGTGGCAGTAAGACATTCAATTATTTGTCGATAGTTAGGATTGGCTATATCTATGGGAAGATACAACATAATATCGTTCACATAGATACAGTAGTTCACTTTGTGCTTTTTTAAGATATTACAGATTAGTTGAATGTAAATGCTGAATAAAAGTGACGATAGGGCAGATCCTTGGGGAATGCCTTGCTCCTGGTTGAAGATCTCTGAAATGTAACATTTGAACCATTGGATTACTGAGCCATTTATGCCAATCTTGTAATCTTGCAATGAGGATTTTGTAGCTTATACTATCAAAAGTGGAGGCAATGTCCAGAAACACTAATACGAAGGCATGTCTATGGTTGTCTAGTCCCCAGATAAGTTTGTCAAAGAGAACCAGCATGAGGGTCTCTACATTGTGGAATGGCCTAAAACCATGTTGTTGTTCATCTAAGGGGGCTTTCAGATCAATGCAATCTTGTAACTGGTTCTGGACAATTTTTTCAATTACCTTGGCCATGAATGGGAGACTGGAAATTGGTCTGTAAGAGTTTGGAAGATTCTTGTCTAATGAATTTGATTTCAAGATGGGCCTATTACTGCATGTTTTAATTCCTTAGGCATATAGCCTTGCATAAGTGATTTGTTAGCCATGTTTGAATTAATAGGCAAGTTCAGCTTTTGTTGCTTTTAACCAGTTTACTGGACAGGGATCAGTTGGTGGTGTGGTGGTGTTTATACTGGATATTATGCTTTTCATTTGTTTTAGGTCAATGGAATAGAAGGTATGCCATTGGCTTGTGATTTGTGATTGAGTGTTGATGAGTGGTATAATTTCCGTATCTTGGCATTTTAGCTTATTCATATAATATTTAACTAAGATCTGCGGTTTAAAATAAGTAGAGTTTGTTTCCGAGGAGGGTAGTTAGGGATTTAATGATACAGAACAGTTCCCTAGGTCGATTAATCGATTGTGTGAGGATTGTAGTGTGGTATTCTTTTTTTATAATGTTAATAGAATCTTTATATATTTGTAGAGTATGCATATACAGTGTTTTGTCTGATGAAAATTTGGTGTTCCTCCATTTGTGTTCCAGTCTTCTTAGTTTTTGTTTTAATTTTCTTCATTCGTAGTTGTAACCATGTCTTTGATGACCTATGTTCTGATTTATATATTGACTTAGGCATAGCAGCAGCATTAGTTATTGCAGAATTCCAAATCATCTAGGTCAGTTAGTGATGAGTCAAGCTGTTGAAGGTTATCATTTAGGAAAGTTTATTTTTCAAAAGGCTTGAATCTCTTCTTGTATTGTAGTTCGGTGTTAGCTGTGGTAGGTGGGGGTGTATTGGAATGTGAAATCCAATAAAAAGTGGTCTGAACAGGGGACCTGTAGCGATTGTGGGGAAGAGTAGAGGCTGTGTTGTAAGATGTTGCTGAGGAGGAATATTAAGTCTAATGTGTTCCCTTTTATGTGTGTTGGTGTTTGCCATCTCATTAATGAACTAAGGGGTATGTTTACTAAACTGCGTTAGTGTGATTCGCGTTAGGAGCCTCGTTAGTGGAAGAAATGCCAAAAAAGGACATGGGCGGTACATCGTTAGTGATAACGCGCGTTATAACGCGCTGCGCAGCAATGATCGTTACAGGGTGCGTTACTGCGCGTTAAGCGTAAGAAGGTGCGCAGACACCCAAATACAGAAACAGAGCTGTAGCACAATGGTTACTACACAGACTGATGGTACAAGGGTCATGGGTTCGATTCCCCTGTGTGCCTAATGAATGAGGCGTCATGTGTAACCCTTTGAAAGCCTACTATAATACTTTAATCCACAGTCTGCAGCCGGGTTAATGTCTGCATATGTCAGGAAAATTGTACCCGTCTTATTCAATATTGTCCCAATAGTGATGTTACCTCTGCCATGGTCATGTATTATATACCATTTGATAGGAATATTTAGGCAGAAGTTTGGATCCCGACAGTTGTGGGCTTGGCCTGGAAAGGGTTAAGTATTGGGCTGTGAGGAATTTTAGTTGTACTGTAATAGTGCTGCCAGCAAACATACCCTCTCAGTGGCATAACCTAAGGTGCCACATAAGGCACCCTAGAAGGCACTCCATAGGGCACATTATAAAGTGCGCTGTCTGCCAAGGCACCCTATAATGTCCCCTATAGGACAGCATATAAGGCACCTTATAGGGCGACGTATGAGCCACCCTAAGGTGACAGTACCCTGAGGGTAGTTCTGCTGGCAGCACTAATATATAATAAAAATAGACAATGCCTAAGACAGACCTATCGATGAACCCCACTGTGGGTTGTGAACCCATGACCTCTGGCTCCATGGGCAGTGAAGTAACCAGTGGGCTAGAGCTGCTAATAAACACCTGGCTGGCTACAGGAGGACTGCACGGCACCACACCCACATTCTGCTGTGGTTACCAGGGAGATTACATACCACCACCCAACCCACCCTCTGGGCCTCAGGGTGGGGGACAGGATCTCCCGCCCACAGATCCACTTTCTACCCCCCTGTAATGGTGGCAGTAGAGGGGGCCATCACCCCAGTCCTGCTAGGGATCAAACACCCTACAGGGCAGGCAATGCAGAGCAGTACACATGCATAACGCAATAGCAGACAGACGGCAGGTCTGGAAATGCTCAGCTGCCCCCCACCATTATCTGACATTGCCCAGCAGCAAACCTACAGCCGCTGCACCATGCAAGGTGTTCCAGAAAGACACATACTAGCTGCAGACAGTCCGCCAGCTAGTCCATAGTGCATGGTCCTGGAGGAGATGCATGTACCCAGAACGGGGATATCAGCATACACACCAAGCAGATAAGTCAGTGATTGGGCCCCAAAAGGAAACCCATAAATATCACATAAAAAAAATACTATATAGCACTATGGGGGAACCTAGCCATGCCATGGTCACTGCTCAGTCAGGGTGAGAGTGATCTCCCAGCAGGACATGCTATGGCCACCCTGTCTGTGCAGGTGGTACCGGGCACTACAATGTCCAGCCATTGCCCTATGCCCTGTGCAGATGCGGCCAGGCCAGGCCACCCTATCCAGGCTATTCCCACGGTACCTTGCTCCTCATTATGCACATTGGCAGGCCAATACTGGCAACAGTGCTAGCAGTATGGGCTGTGGAGGGTGTTGGCAGCCACCACACACTGGATAGACAGACACACACTCCCCACACCTATGCCAGCATTGTGCAACTATAGAAGTGTTGGGCAGCCCAGGCCACCACACCAGTCCTGGGCACAGTGCAGGCATGGCTATGGTATGCAATACTGTAGGAGTCACCCCCCAGATTGGTAAACACTGTCAGACACACGACCTGTAGCACACTCCACAGACATCAGAAAGGTTTCTATGATGCAGCTCACTCCGAAAATTGTACTTAACCTAGGAATTGCTATCTGCCAGTAATCATAGCAACCTTTTGATAGCTGTGTACCATATTCCCAGGTTTAGGGTGGCATTACTAAGGTATGCAAGTGCTAGTATTGGGAGATGCACGCAGAGCCCAAAGTCCTGCCTCTCCAGGAGGCTTTGGATAATGGGGCCTGTGGGTGTGGGTGTGTCTGCCCCTGTTGGCTGCTGCTTTACTGCAGAGGTTCCCAACTCCATTCCTGCGGTGCAAAACACTGTTCGGGTTTTCATGCTGTCCCTCATGATTATGCATGAGATACATCTGCATACCATGGGGTGGCGCATAGAAATGCAGCACAGGCATCTTTATCAGAGGCAGCATGGAACCTGAATGGTGTTTGGCCCTCCAGGACTGCATTTGAGAGGCTCTGCTCTAGGTAATGTGCATGTTTATGGTGTCTGTGCTCCGTAGGGTAAAATGTAGGTGTTTTGGGCATGTTTACGTCATCTGCAAGAAAGGTTCTGTCTGTATTAGCACGTTATAGTGGTGGGTAAAATGTGAGGATTGGGTTGGCGGAAACCACAGTTGGGACTTGAACCTGTGACCTTCTGCTTTATGAATACACTGGTTTGTGCACTGCACCACCATGTTATCACAGAGATGGTGCATTCCCTGGTGATACCATGACTGTTGGTCAGACAGTGCGTGTCTGTTGCAGTGCATGGCACCCACCTACACAGGGCTAGGCCACGGTCTGCTCTGGGCAGCTGCCACTGCCCCTCCACCACCAGTATCCCTCAGCCACCATGCTGACATGCCCCTCTGCTGGTGGAGCTGGTGGTGCGCAGTCTCAGGCCATCCAGTGTGCAGGTAGGCGGCTGCCTATGGTGCGGGTTCTGGGGTAGGGGTGCCTGCATAGACGTCCACGCTCCCCCCCAGCCCCGCCTGCCAATGTTCCGTGCCCTTGGGGGTAGCTGTTGGGTACTATCCCCTATGGGAAACCCACTCGTGCCCATGTTGGACCTTCAGCAGTTGCTGTCTGGCTGCTCTGCTGTTTCAGCATTCGTATGGGCCACCTAGGCATCACCCTAGTCCGCACTGTGGCCCAGCTGCACCACAGCATGTGCCGCCTGCGGCCCTCTGTATCCCCTTCTCCGGCATCTGTCCAGTTGCCGTTCCGACATGCCCGCCCTGATGTTGCGGGACATGTGCACCTGTCCGATGGTGGGGAAAACCCTGAGTAGCGCTATGTCACTGTGGGCTCATTCACCTTGTATGGGGACGGCGTATAGATCCTTCCACGATTTATATCTGTTCTATGGGGATTACTCAGGGGGGGGAGGGGTTGATGTTTCTCATTGATACCACTATTGGCCAGCTTGGTTATTGTTTTTTTCCATTTTGTTGGGGTCATTTTCAGTGTTTCTGTGCCCTTTTGTTCTGTGCACATGTATCACACGTATCACTGTTTTTTGGTTTCCCTGCCTGGGCTGTACATTGCTGACACTGAAATGGTTTCTCTCCCCTGTAATGTGCCTTTAACGGTAGGTTTTCATTCGCGTAGGAATTCAGCCTGGAATTCAGCGCGTTAGTGTGAGGGGAGCCTCTCCCTGCCCACTCTCCGCACATTGACCCCTTCTCTCTGCCCTCTCTCCACCTTCTGCGCTGTTTTACTGCGCCGCGGGAGTTTACGATCGTTAACCACGGTTAACGCGCATTATGTAATGTTAACGATCGTTCTCACGTCATAACGCGAGTTATGACGTGCGAACGATCGTTAACGTTACATTACGCGCGTTGTTCACGATTAACGCAGTTTAGTAAACATACCCCTAAGTGTTGTAGGAGTGTTGGATAGATGGCAGATTGAAGTCACCTAAAATGATGTGAGGCTTTTTTGATGATGCATTACATGCATTTTCTAAAATTGAGGTTATGTTTTCTGGTTTATTAGATGGTGGTCTGTAGATTAAGCTCATTGATAGGTTTTTATTCTCTATAACCAGTGTGTCCATTCCATCTATGTTTTTGCTCATGTGAAGGGTCATGTTGAGTTTTTGATTTACTAGAATAAGGACTCCTCCACCTTGTTTGTTAACCCTGGGACACTGAAAATGTTTGTATTCCAGTTGGTTAGCTAGCACCGTATCAGTGTCCGAGAGCCATGTTTCCATAATGAATAATAAATCTGGCTTATTGTCAATAGCAAGGTCTATTATTACAGGAATTGTATTTCTAATAGATCTTACATTTATGAGAAAGCATTTTATAGGAGTAGATTGGTGGGGGAGTAAGTTGCTGGATAGCAACATTTGGAGTGATTTATATTAATCTCTGAAGGGAATGCTTTTGGTTGTGGTGTTGAGGGTTATGATGAGGATGGGATAGATTGTATCTGTGTCAGTTGTGTAAGATAGAGATATGTTGGTATTGTGGTAGGGTTGATGGCATGATGAAAGATAAGGGCGTCAGGAGAAGAAGAATTAGTAAGGTGAGAATAAGGAATATTGAACTGCTCTACTCCATTGTGAGGTTAAGGGTAGATGTAGAAGATATGAAGTGTATAATTGTAGATATTGAGTTATGGTTAAAAAGTAAAAGTGTGGTAATTTAATATGTCTTGCTTGTTTATTGTTATATTGTTCAAAAAAAGAGTTGAATTAAAGCAGGTTGTGTAAGTGCTAGTAATCTATGTTCTCAAATCTGGTAGAATATGTCTTTGTTGAGTTATACATGTATAGGAGAGATGAAAACACCATAAGTAAAATAGTCGCTTAGTAATTTGGCTGTATGTTAAAGGTTTGGCCGAATGTTAAAGGTGACTATCCTGGTGAACTCTTTCGTTCGTTTAAAATATAGTTATATAACAAGCCTGTAGTACAGCGAGAAGCAGATACATTCAGTATAAAGGTCTGAATGGAAACAAATGGAGGCACATAATTAGGTATTCTATTATCTAAACATGCAATGCTGCAATTGTATGAAAGATCTTTAGGTAAATAGCAGTGGTATCTTTACTAGTATGTCTTATATATCTGTGTTTCTTTGGTGGCTGAAAGACCCGATCTGAAACTGATGTATTTTACAGGGAGACTGTTGCTTTTCTGCTAGACGTGAAGATCAGCTATTTTAACAAGCAGTTAAAAGTTATCGGCATGGGAGTGAGCATATCTCCATCGCAAGCCCAAGAGCCACGCCAAAGGGCCCTCTGACAAGGCCCTCAGGCATGGGCCTGCCAGGCACAGGCACGCCTAGTCATGCTGCTGGCCTTAAAGTTCTTTCAGGGCAGGAGAGCAGCTCTGATTTCCCATCTGGAGGGAGCAGAAGGAGCTCACCTGGGGCTGCCCCGCTTTGAGTCCGCTGGTCAAAAAGGCAATGATCCTCAGCACGCTGCCACTTTTAAAGTTATTTCAGGGTAGGAGAGCAGCTCTGATTGGCCCGATCTGGAGGGAGCAGGAGGAGCTCACCTGGGGCTGCCCCGATTTGAGTGTGCTGGTCAAGAAGAGGACGATCCTTGGCATGCTGCTGGCTTTAAATAGTTTTATGGAAGAGACATGGGCATAGAGTGGCATTTTTAGGCTTATGGTATACAAGTCTAATTGTATTACCAGCCTGACAAGAACATATAGGAAGGGGCCTTTTACTAAAATGTGGCAAAGTTCTGCACATACCGTGCATTTAACATTAACATTAATGCACAGTAATTGCAAAGTAATTGCACAATAATTTAACGTTAACATTAATGCGCAGTAATTGCAAAGGCTATCTTGGTAACCAACAGAGCCAGCATGTTCCCAGCAGTTATTGCATGGATATATGCCATAATGCATGTTGAACCCATTCCCAATTACCGTGTGTGCCCTTACCACCACCCATTCATGAGGCAGTAAGGGTACCCATTGTAAACTGCAGCAGTGATGGTGCACGGCAATTGTCCCCACGCTTACCACAATCTACTTTCTCTGTCCATTTTCCTTCCCTAACCCGCCCAGCCCCCACCCCACCACACAAAATGTGGTTACCACAAACATTAGCACACAATAACTCGTGCCAGTGTGGTAACTGTTACAGTGGACCTGCCAGTGTGCTTTGTTGGTCGCCTTGTTTCCTGCAGAGTTGTAGTATGCTGCAGGTACTAGTCATAGCTGAATTCTGTGTCCTTAATGCAAAGGATCCAGGAAGGCTTGAGAGGAGAAAAAGTCAAGACAATGGTGGTGAAACACATGTTCAAGTAGTTTAGAAATAAAGGGGACGAGAAAGGTGGTTTGATAATTAGAGGGATAGATAGAGTCTAGTGAGGTTTTTTTCTTGTGCCTGAACATATGAAATGGTATTTTAGAAATTACATCCAAGTCAAATTGGAGACATCCAGGGCAGAATGTGCTGAGAAATGCTAGGGATGTGCAACTGCCGCAGACATGCCTACTCTTGGCTTGGTCATTCTCAGCCCAGGGATGGTCCACAAAGTTGACTTTTAAAATAGTTCTGGGGACGTCTTCATGCCTGTTTTGAGATATCCAAAGCATAGAAACATAGAAACATGACGACGGAAAAAGACCACGTGGCCTATCTAGTCTGTCCTTCCATAACAACAACTACAACAGTCCACTTTTTACCTTTAGAGATCCTCTGTGTTGGTCCCATGCTTTTTTGAATTCAGTTACTGTCCTCATCTCTACCACCTCCACTGGGAGACTATTCCACGGATCCACTACTCTTTCCGTAAAGAAATATTTCCGCATATCACTCCTGAATCTATCTCCCTTCACCCTCATCCCATGTCCCCTCATAGCAGAACTTGCTTTCAATTGAAAGAGGCTCTCTCCCTGAACATTTATGCCACGGAGGTATTTAAACATCTCAAACATATCACCTCTATCCCGCCTTTCCTCTAAGGTGTACATATTAAGATCCTTAAGTCTGTCCTCATATGCTTTATAATGAAGCCCATTAATCATTTTAGTAGCAACCCTCTGCACCGACTCCATCCTGTTCACATCCTTTTGAAGGTGCGGTCTCCAGAATTGCACACCATACTCCAAATGAGGTCGCACCAAAGACTTATACAGAGGCATTATCACCTCCTTTTTTCTGCTAGCCATTCCTCTCCGTATGCACCCAAGCATCCTTCTAGCTTTTGCCGTCGCCTTTTCTACCTGTTTAGCTACTTTAAGATCATCAGACACAACCACGCCTAGGTCCCGCTCTTCTTTAGTGGACAAAAGTACTTCACCTCCTATACTGTATTGCTCCCTTGGATTGCTGCAGCCCAAATGCATGACCATACATTTTTTAACATTAAATCCCAGCTGCCAAATTCTAGACCATTCTTCAAGCTTAGCTAGATCCCTCCTCATGTTATCTACCCCTTCCTGGGTGTCTACTCTATTGCAGATTTTGGTATCATCCGCAAAGAGGCAAACCTTACCCAACAGCCCTTCCGCTATATCACTAACAAAGATGTTAAAAAGAATCGGACCAAGGACAGATCCCTGGGGCACACCACTGGTAACATCCTTCTCCTCAGAGTGAGCTCCATTTACTTGTACTCTTTGTCGCATGATTAGGGTTTCTAAGATAACCCCCATAGCTTTTGATTTTGCAGAGATATTGTATTATAGTCTATGGAATTATTTTGATTGAATTCACCTTGGTTGAGCAGGTATGGAGATTCTAAGGTCTTATGCAGTCGTTGACACGTCTGTTAGATATGCCTACCTTCCCAGTCTGCACTTGGATCTGGTTTCACATTCATTAATGTAATATGTGATAGGGATTATCCTGTGTCTGGATTTGCCCTTCGTTCTGTCCACTAACGGGTCAATATTCAAAGGCACTTATCCAGATAATGGTTATTATTGTCCAGATATAGTAACATAGTGGATGATAGCAGATGCAGATCAACATGGTTCATCCAATCTTTCCAGTAGGGTTGCTCCATCTCCATTTTTTTTTTGGAGGGGGGAGTGGCACCTGCCATGCATTAAAGGTTACTTTCCCCTTGCCTTTGTTTTTCAACAACCTCCAAACATATTGCAGTTAATTAAGTCCCTAACCTGTTGTGGGACCAGCAAGTCTGTCATTCTCTCTGAGGTCTTGCCATGGGACCGGTAAGGCTGTCTTTTCTCTGCAACTAGTCCAGGACTCCTCTGCTGTATGGCAAGGGAGCCCACCCACAAGCACAACTATACCAGTTGTGCACACCCTGTTTTTTGAGAGAGGTTGTACCTGCGCAGGTTACTTTCCCGATGGTTTCTTAGGAGAAGCAAAACAGTTATTTTGCAATTGTTTTCAGTTGCGGTGCTCCATTCTTGGATACCATTCTCTTGTTCTTTAGGGATCTACTGTCTTTATCCCACTCTCTTTTGAATTCTAGCACTATTTTTTGCTTCCCTCACCTCTTCCGGGAGGCCATTCAAGGCATCCACCACTCTTTCCATGAAGAAATATTTCCTGGTATTGCTTTTGATTTTAGCTCCTTGTAGCTTCATTTCATGTCCTCTAGTTCTAGAACTTCCCCTCATTTGAAAAAGGCTTGTTTGTTCTGTAATACCTCCAAGAGAAAACTAAACAAAATGAATATTTTTTGCCAGCACACCATATAAAACATTACCATTTCCAGATTAGTACAAAGGAGGGCACTGATCCTATGCTGGGGGCTCAATCCAGGAATGCAAATAGAAGTGGTGGGGAAGGTACAGGAAAAAGGAAATACCTTCCCCAAGCAGAGCTCCCACGTGTATCCCTCAGTGATGTGACATGCCAGGAGCCCTGAGTTGCATAAAGCAAGCCAAGCCACCATGGAGGAGATGGGGCGGTGTAGGCAGCTCTTTCATGGGACAAGTAAAAGGCAGCATTAAGGGTGGTGACATGGGACATAAGGGAAATGATACCCCTAGATAACGAACACCTGCAGATGGCTGAGAAATCAGGGTTTAATAGGCTGTTGTATCTCTTAGTTCCCAATTACCAAGAGCCCTGCAGGACTGCTTTTAGTAGACAAGTGATCCCCAGCCTATATAATCAATTGCATCACCGTCTGCAGGCAGAGGTGTCAAAAGCAAAGGGTAGTAGAGGGCATTTCATCACTGACATCTGGGCTGGTCCGAATGCTACACATGCCTAACTCTCTCAGACAACACACTGGTAGCAGCTGAATGAGGCAGGGACTACTACTACTACTACTATTCAGCACTTGTAAAACGCCACGCACGCAGTGCTGCACAGCTGACCTACAAGAGGTAACCAAACAGCAGGAGAAAGAGGTCTTCCGCAAGGAGTACAATAAAAGGAAGCGGAAGCCAAGGACCACGGCCAAACACAGTAGAGGTATCCAAAAGACTTTATTAAGAGACCCATAGTCTTACCAACATATAAAAGAGAGCAGGGACAGATAATGACATACACTACATGTGTAGATAAGCAGTTGGTCCTAGTATGTAATTTATAATGTCTATTTTGAAATGTCCCTTCTGGATTGAAGTGGAACCTAGAAACGGAGACATATAAGAGAAAACCAATTTATCAGCTAAGTTGCGTTCGCTATTGTAAGCAATGGTTAAACGTTGATTATGGAAGCAAGGACATGTTTGAAGAATATGCCAATGAGCTTTCAAAATTGTTTGTATTTTCCAGGAAAGGTGTGAAAACCGTAAAATACAAACAAGCTTATCGTCTAAAGTTTTTTCTTTGGGTAGAAGTAAGTCTCGTCTAGAAGAAGAGCAGGCACGACTAAACCCTTTATTGATACAATCTATAGGATATTCTCTTGCATGGAAACGCTCAGTCATGTCACAAGACTTATTTTTAAATTCCTCATAGTCCGTACATAATCTTCAAAGATGCAAAAATTGTGAAACTGGTAAGTTTTTCTTTATGTGACTGCTATGAAAACTATCAGATCAAGCTCTCCAGATCAACCAACAGTAAGGATTTAAGGGTTTGGTTTGTTTTATTATATTAAGTTGTTAGCTCTCTGACTGGGAGCTCTTAAAAGGGGTTTTTGTACATTTTTAAAGTAAGGTTACTATTTTTGGTGCTTTAGTGGGAGTTTCGTTGAGCACAGTAGGTGGTTTAATTCCAGTAACCTCCTCAGCTTTGGGAACTGCTAACACCTAATCAGGAGTTAGTGGGCCTGAGTAGTATAATGGGTACACTACTCGTCAAACTGATTGACAGGTGAGATAAGGATGACAGGAGCCAATCAGCGTTCACTTCCGGTCTATGTCCCGCCTTAGGCCACGCCCCCTCCCATAGAAGTGAATGGTGAGTTAGCCCCGCCCACTCCCACCCCCAAAATGTTGACAGGTACCAATCAGCGCCCACTTCCGGTGTATGTCCCGCCTTAGGCCACGCCCCTCCCATAGAAGTGAATGGTGAGTTAGCCCCGCCCAGCCCCGCCCACTCCCGCCCCCAAAATGTTGACAGGCACCAATCAGCGCCCACTTCCGGTGTATGTCCCGCCTTAGGCCACGCCCCCTCCCATAGAAGTGAATGGTGAGTTAGCCCCGCCCAGTCCCGCCCCCAGGCGTGGCCACCGCCCCCCACTTGACACACCCCTGCCCCCGCCCCAAGGATGACATCATCCAATCAGCATACACTTCCGGGGGTGTGTCACACCCATGCCACGCCCCACAATATGACATTAGCTAATCAGCACCCACTTCCGGGGGTTTGTGCTACGCCCACAGCCTCCCACCCTCCTCCACGCCCCCTGCTTACATCATCGGAAATGACATCACCGGAAACAGGGTGTCATCAGAAGAGGGACTGTCCCTTTTTTGCTGACATCAGCGGAAACAGTATGGCTGACTCCGGAAATGTGTTTTTGCTTCTGCTTAATACTGAAAAACAAAAATGCTTTTCTCTCTGTCTCTCTCTCTCTCCCACACAGACTCAGTTGTTTCTTTCTCACACAAAAACTGATTCCTAGCACAGAGAGACAGGCAAGCTAGAATCTTTTTTCTTTCCAAAATGCAATTAGCACATCTTTGTTAGAGGGATCACCCTCTCACCCTCAAACACGCCCCTGCCTACATCATCGGAAATGGACTGTCCCTTTGTGCTGACATCAGCGGGGAGCAGTGTGACTGACTCCGGAAATGTGTTTTTTTTTTTGCTTCTGGTTAATGTTTACACCTGCAAAAAAAAAAGCAGGAACCCTGGAAAAATAAAATGCTTTTCTCTCTCCCACTGCACCAGTTCTTATTTCTCACAAAAAGATTCACAGCACAGAGAGACACAATTTTCTTTACAAATGCAATTGTTAGAAAAACTAGTGCGGTCCATGTGATAGAATTTTACTTTTAAGACCTCACTGTTAGAAATATTCTGACAGACCTGTAGAGTTCAGACTGAAATACAGAGAGACCTGAGTTCAAATCCCCCTAATACAGCTATTTTTTTTGAGAGAGCCGAGTTCAAATCCAAATACAGCTATTTTTTAGTGGCTTTGAAAAAACCAATACAGAGAGACAAGCCTGGACATGTCTCTCTAGGGTGTGGTAACACGTGATTGGTTGAAACAAGAGGTCTGTTCTGAGCATGCTCCAGGTGTTCTGAGCATGCTCCTGCTGTAAGGGGAGCATTTTAACACAGACTTTCAGAAAGGAAAAAATGGCTCTTTTTGGAACACCAAGCAGAATTTCCAGCAGGGCACACAACATTAATTACTTCCTTAAGGATCATGATGCTGTTGCAGAGGGGTATCCACCGATTGAAAATCCATTTGAACTACAGGAGAGTCTGGCAGATCCTCCGCCAGAAATAGCAGCTTTTGTGGATTATCCAGATGCCCAAATATTTTTCAACTCTCAAGAACCCTACGATTCTGGCACAGAACTTGGCTTAACATCTGACAACACAATGGACCTGGAGGATATAGAATTATATCACGCCACTGTAGATGCAGAAACAAACTGTTTATTGGAAGACCTAGGATCAGCAGAGGTAAGAGAAGTTTTTTTATTTAGAAAAGTGTTATAGAAGAAACAGCAGTTCACACTGACATTATTTTGGGTTTTTTTTGTAGGGAAGTGACGAATCTCTGCTCCTACAGGAGCACATACAGACTGCCAATCTACGCTGTTTGTGCTTTCTCTGTACATATCAAAGGGAGGCATTTGATGTCATAGCCAGTCAAAGGGATTGTACAAAACCTGATGAAATAAACAGATTTAAATCTGTTATACAAACAACGGTGGCCTGTATTATCAAGAAATGCTGGCAGGGCATTATGCATAGAGACTGTGCAGCGTGTGTAATACATGCTCCAGGCCAAAGACACCATGACTGTTTAAAGTGGGAACGCAATGAAATACATCAGAAAATCCATAAAGCTTGTAACAGGTTGTGTCTAGGACCTATTTTAAATGTTGCCATGATTGCGGGTCATAAAATGAAAGCAACTGTCCTAGTTTATGAAAATTTGAATTTTTTGTTTGAACTCGTCAGAGATTTTAACAACAGTAGAAACCCAGGACAACTGCTCAATATTTTGCTTAATTCTGTGGCAGACAGCGAAAAAGAAATAGTGGAAGGCTTAATCTGTGACAGAGATTATAGATCGTTCTTTAAAAAACACCAAGTTCTGTAAAAATTGACTTTTTATGAAAATGTATGTATTTCCAGAATCTATTAGTTGAACATACAGATGAACAAAAATTATATGTATGCCTTTTATTTTTTTTAAAACTTGTAATGCTCAAATGAATTTCACAAGATGAAAACATTTTATTTGAAATAAAATATTTTGAACCTATGTGTGGTGTGTTTTAGGAATGATTAGTTAATTAAACCTACAATGGTTTGTCTGGAAAAAAATGGGGCCTCCAGGTGTGTCCTAAACAATAGGCCATAAGATAAGAATGTGCAGAACTGTCGTGTAACTAAAATCCACTTAAGACGTCTGGGAAATGGGTGGGAATGTGTATTAGCCACATACACAGATATATAGCATCTATTACACTGTGCTGTCTGCGAAAAAAAGGCATTGTGAATTAGCCAGGTCGTATGATAAGCTTATGAGATCCAGTATATTCAGCAGCCAGAAAAGATCACACAGTCTCTATAGCTTGTATCATCTGCAACTTTTTCTTCAGACATGGTGAGTAGATATGAGTCTTTTTTAAAAATATTGTTGGCTATGTAATGTTTCTGTCTCTTATGATTGTCTTTAAAAAATAGGAGCAGAAAAAGGGGGTTACAAATAAACTTTCTCTTACAAAAAGAAGGCGGCAAAGAAATTTAAAAGGTATGTCCTGTGTTGTTTTAATTTTCTAACAGCTATGTTCTTTATAATGTGTTTCAGAGGACAGCCTCAACCTGTAATCTTTTTTATTTTAGACCAAGAAGATGCTACAAAACAAGATGGCCAGTCTAACCAACAGACGGTACCTTACAGAAAGCCAAAAGACAAACAGAATCGTGAGTATTCCAGTTTTATCCAGCACCTAGATTTTAAGGTCTCTGTAAAAGTATTAGCCCCCACGTTTTCTTTTTCAGACCGAGAAAATGTTAGAAAATCAGCGGCTATGGGAGAGAAGTCTAACAGGAAAAGATCACGCAGCGATAGTTTTTCTGACGGTGAATCTACACACGCCGGTACAGAATACGGAGGGCGTGGTGAAAGCCGTGTCTTTGATCACAGTGTTTCAGAGGACAGCGCAAACAATCATGCATTAGGCCTCGCTGAAGAATCAGAACCAGTTAGCTATGTTCAGTTTGTGAAAAGGTGGGATCGTAAATTGGACAAGTTTAATGGTGTAATTTATTCAGAGGAATTTCGGTTTATTAATTTAGACAGGATAACATCATTATCTGAGGCTCAATTCGCCATTCGGCAAGGTATTCAACATATTCTGGATGAGGTTAGCAGCCGGGTTTCACCCGGTGATTATGTACAGGTGCATCTACACTCATCTCTTTTCCACAATTCCTTATATTCTGGTAAGTTAAACCCCGAGGCATTAGACGCTGACGATTTCTTAAATCAGATCGCTAAACTCCTTCAGAGTCACAGAGAAATCCAGGTTTGTGATATATTCCGGGTTGTTGTACTTGTCATAAGAAATCGGGGTGGGGGTGCTCGTAGGGTCTTAAAGACCATACCGTTTAGCCATATTATTCATAAGAAAAGGATGTATTTGATAGACTTGAACAACACTGATAATAGCCTGTGTTTTGCAGGTAGCCTCACAGCCCTCATGTCACAGGTAAAAATGACAGATGTCGAATTGTTAGAAGGTGCTAAAAAACTACATAACGAATTGGGGTGGCCGGTACATAGAAAAGTCATGCTCGATGATGTAGCAATATTTGAACAGCATTTAAAGATAAACATACGCGTTGTGCTTTACACAAAATCATGGGTTTGTTTTAAGACATCAGACAGACCTGTGTTCCCTAAGACTGTGTTCTTGTTGCTACACGATGACCATTTCTATGGTATAACCGATGTCAAAAAATTCTATGGGGAGCGCAACTTCTGTAGTTACTGTCAGAAACCGTACAGTCACGATCATAATTGCACATTATGGTGCCGTCTTTGTTTGACACTAACGTGTACGAATAATGTTGGTGTACAACAGAGATGCCCTAATTGCAAACTCTTTTGCCGTTCTAAAGAGTGTTTAGATAGACACGCGGATCTGGCTCTGAAAAAAGAAGTGGCGTGTTTATCTAAGATACTGTGCCAGAAATGTGAGTCTTATGTGGACAAGAAACATAAGTGCAAGGGCCGTCATTGTAAACTATGTCGCGAGCCCCTAACCGGGGATGGCGTCCACTTATGTTTTATGACCCCTATTGGTAAAACTGAAACATCTGAAAAGTATATTTTTTATGACTGTGAATGTATGCAAGAAACAGGCTGGCATGTCCCTAATTACATATATGCGACGGACTTAAATGATGAAAGAAACTGGGAATTCAAGGGTCTCGAATGTATTTCTGCCTTTATACAGATTTTTTGTGACAAAAAATTTAAAGGTTACACCTTCATAGCCCATAATTCCAAAGGTTATGACGGATATTTTGTTCTTAAACAACTGCTTAAGGAAAAGATGGACACGAGGCTGTTGGTTCAAGGTGCTAAACTTTTACAAATTACCGTTGAACCTCTGACTATCCGTTTTATAGACTCTCTAAATTTCCTGCCTATGAAACTTAGCAAACTTCCACAAGCCATGGGTTTTACAGGCAGCAAGGGGTACTTTCCACACTTTTTTAATACGCTGGAAAATCAAAATTATGTGGGTCCCATGCCGGGTGTTGAACATTACGGTGTGAGTAACATGTTGCCTGAAGAAAAAGATGAATTTTTACAATGGTACAAGGACAATCGGCATAAAACTTTTAATTTGCAAAAAGAGCTGGCTTATTACTGCCAGCAGGATGTATCTATTTTGCGACAGGCCTGTGTTCTCTACCGAGCTGAAATCATGAAAATGACAGAGAAAGAAGTGTTTGTAGAGCAGGGTGACATCTCAGAAATTCAAACAAGGTGTTTAGACCCTTTCCAATATATAACCCTTGCATCTGTATGTATGGCTATGTTCAGATTCATGTTTTTAGAACCCAAGACTGTGGCACTCATCCCACCAGATAACTATCACCGGCAGACAAAGAGATATTCAACCCCCTCTATTCAATGGCTGATGTATGTGGAGGCCAAAGAAAATATACAGATCACACATGCTCTGAAAGGTGGTGGTGAAAAAAAGGTGGGGGCTTATTTTCTTGATGGCTATGCCGTGATCGGTGGGGTAGAAACAGCTTTTGAATTTAATGGTTGTTTTCACCACGGCTGTCCGAGCTGTTATAACGATAAAGACCAGAATCCTATAGCAGCCACGACCTATGGTTTTCTTTATTACAAAACACAGCTAAAAGCTGCATTCCTGGAAAGCCGTGGGTTCAAGGTCATAAGTCTATGGGAGCACGAGTGGAAGCGGATGGTAAAAGAAAATGATGGGGGCTGCGCAGATTTCCTGGCTGACTCCGCATTACCGCAACCTCTGATTCCACGAGATGCCCTTTTCGGGGGTAGAACAAATGCCATTTGTCTGTACCACAAAACAAGGCCTGGGGAAAAAATACACTACTATGATTTTACCAGCCTATACCCTTTTGTCAATAAAACAAAGGAATATCCAATAGGCCATCCAAAAATCATTTATGACAAATTTGGCCCCCCTACAAAGTACTTTGGTTTTATAAAAGCAAAAGTATATCCCCCACGAAAGCTCTTTTTCCCAGTGTTACCCATACGGTTGGGCGGTAAGCTTATGTTTCCGCTGTGTCACACGTGTGCTGACACACGGCAACAGGAAATGTGTGCCCACACGGATGAGGAGAGAGCTTTTGTGGGGACTTGGTGTACGGTGGAGATGAATTTAGCCATTGCAAAAGGGTATGTGGTTGTTGAAATCTATGAAATCTGGCATTTCGAGCAAAAATCTGATCATCTCTTTTCCGAATACATCAAAATGCACCTCCGTCAAAAACAAGAGGCTTCTGGCTACCCTCGATGGTGCAATGATACTGAAAAACAAAATGTGTACATAGCTGATTTCTTTAGAAAAGAGGGTGTGTGTTTGCGTACAGACCAGATTAATGTAAACCATGCTAAGCGTCAAATAGCAAAACTTTTCTTAAATTCCCCGTGGGGTAAATTTGGTCAAAGAACAAACCTGCCTACCACAAGCATTGTGAAAGAACCTGATGATCTCTTTAAATATCTGTTTTCTCCTGAATTCGAGGTTTCATCATGCGATTTTATTGATGATGAAACAGCCTGTGTGTCTTGGAGGCACTCAAAAGACCAGTGTATATTGTCAGGTAGCACCAACGTTTTCATTGCCTGTTTTACAACGGCTTATGCACGCCTGGAGTTGTACAACCTTCTAGATAGTTTGCAAGAGCGCTGTCTGTACCATGATACAGATTCTGTGATATTTCTAAGTCGAGAGGGTGATTGGAACCCATCTTTGGGCGATTATTTAGGTGAGCTCACAAGCGAGATACCCTCAGATGAACATATCACAGAGTTTGTATCAGCAGGGCCTAAAACATACGGCTACAAGCTGTCAAGCGGGAAGACCTGTATGAAAGTAAAAGGGATTACGTTAAACGTAGAAAACTGCCAGAAAATCAATTTCACTAGTTTGAAAGATCTAGTTTTGGACTACAAGCCTGGGACAGCAGATTTATCCCAGAAAAAGATAGGAGTACAACAACCTGGTATTATAAGAAACAAAAAGGGTTGGACAATAGAGACTGGTGTGATTAAAAAAACACAAAAGGTTGTGTATGACAAAAGGGTGAAGTTGGAGGATGGCTTTAGCACATTACCCTATGGATACTAGCGTGGTGGATGTGCGCTGGTCACATCCTTTTTCTTGTATTTTAGCGGGGCCGTCCAATTCAGGCAAGAGCTTCTTTGTTAAAAAGATGTTAGAACATGCTGGTCGTGTATTGACTGTCATGCCTAACAATATTGTGTGGTGTTACAGTTGTTGGCAACCTCTGTATAAAGAAATGTTAAATAAATATCCTTTTATTACATTTATGGACACTTTGCCTGATACTTTTAATGATGAACGGATGTTTCCAATCAATAAAGTAAACTTGGTTATTGTTGATGACCTAATGGATTCTGCCTGTAAAAGTGATGAAATAGAGAAAGCCTTTACCAAGTATGTGCATCACAGAAACCTGAGCATCATATATATTGTTCAAAATGTTTTCTGCCAAGGTAAAGCAAGCCGAACTATAACTTTAAACACCAAATACATGGTGCTCTTTAAGAATCCTAGAGATAAGTTACAGATTGCCATTCTAGCCAGGCAGATGTACCCTGGAAAATCAAAATTCTTTTTAGAAGTCTTTGAAGATGCAACCAGAAAGCCGTTTGGGTATCTCGTCGTGGATTTAAATAACACAACGCCTGAGGCTTACAGACTGAGGACGGATATCTTCCCGCCAGATTGGACCACGGTATACTGTGAAAAACCACAAAACTCACATAAAAAGAAATGAATATGTAACCAACCCCTTCATACATGCCTGTGTGTCTCAGACAACATGTCTCGCCGTGTAAAGAGAAACCTGCCCCTTTTAAAACTTTTGGTTCAAGCCTCTCCGCAGCACAGAAGAGCCATCCTGAATACAGCTTCTAATGATTTGGTAGCAGCTATAGTTGAAATCGCTCTCAACACCCTAAAAGGTAACATTCCTCTTTCACAACAACAGATAAAGGTTTTAAAAGGGAAGCGTCATGCCATAAAGAGTCTGTGCGATAAAAGACTACCCATTAAAAAAAAGAAGCAATTGGTGAGACAGTCGGGTGGCTTTATCGGGCCCCTGTTAAGTTTTGCATTACCGTTGATAACGGGGCTTCTGACAAACCTCTAATGCATCACGCTGAAAAAATGTACATAGTCCCTAGTCAACAACTTGAGCGCTTGAGAAACCCGCCAGATCGGGATGAAAATATTAGAACCACGACCATCCATAAGTTAGATGAAGAAATGAAAAACATCCTGCAAAGCGTCGGTATGTCTGAACACGAAAAGGCTAAATGTTACTCAGAAGTGCTACAGCGCTATCTCGTGCTTAACAGACAGAGGGATATGGAAAAAGAAAAAATAAACTTGTATCTACAGGCACAAGATGAGACATCAACGGCAACACCTCTAGAAAATATTATACCTCCAGACCCTGTAATACAAGAAGTGTTAAACAGCATCAATATGCGCTATAGGAAAAATGCTGAGTTGCTGCTTAATAAACTGTTAAAAAACAAGAATGTGGCATCCTGGGAGGGAAATGGAACATTTGTATACCGGGGAAACCCCGTCAATGGCTCTAACCTACTCGACCTCGTTCGTGGGGCTACGCAGCCCCAAGCTCTTTCACAACGAAGAATACCCAGGGGCTGGGAGGAGTTCATGCAAACCCTAGCCGAATTAAATATGCCCTCTACGGTAATGGGTAATGCAGCCAACAGAGATGTACTGGCACGCCTCAAAGAGAACCCATCTGTGAAGGCTACTAAAATGTACACGGGTCCGATAAAGAGCAAAGAGCTACTCCCTCACAAAAACGTAAATTATCCCACAGATACCGGTGGTTGAGTGTGTAAAAAATGTATTTTCAATAAAATGTTTAAAAACAAAATAAAAGACTAGACAGTGGTTTCTTTTCAAAAAACCTCCTTAGAGGGGTTACTTTTTATTTAGAAGCATCAAAACATTCACGATAGGAAACACACACTTGCTGATTATGGAACGGATTTCTAAAAGATCTACACAAAGTTTGTTTGTTGCGTTTTACAAAATGTAACACCATATCATCATTTTGCATTAAATCTTCAGAATACATTTCTAAAATATTTTCAAAAGGCACCCCTTTACAGCGGTGGTGCAAGAAAAATACACAGTGATATCCACAAGCCGTAGACATTGGGTGCTGTAATTGTCTGTTGTGGTATAAAACAGTTTTACAATGCTTGTTGAAAAAGCTCATAATGCTGGTAGGAAAGAATAAGCTATCAGGTGGTTGTCCATAAGAATCAAAAAATTCCCCTGTTCCATCTCCACATATATAGATGGCTAACCAGTGTTCTCCAGGTAGGTTATGAGGGTGTGTATTTACCACCAAACACACTGGCTTCCTTGATATTTGTACATCCGCTAACCAATCGCTGGGTAGCACATCTAAAAAGAAATCTGCAACACAGGGGTCCTTCTTTAAAATACGGAAGATCTGCAGGGTGTTCATTTTCACGAATGATCAAAAAGAACATTCCTTCTATGATTAATTTCTATCACATTGTCAAAAACCCCATAAACAATCATGTTAACTGTATGGGGTAAGGCGCTGGCAAAACGTATTTCAGCCCGCAGGTTACCAGTTTTAATCAGCGAGTAATGGTCTGCACACTCCTGATCCGGTGAAAGGTCAAACGCCAACAGGGTATAACCTTTGTAAAACTCCTGAGGGTCAACCAGCAATGCTGTATCTTTCAGATGTTTACCACTTGCTTGTATCAGTTGCATATATTCTCTTACACAACATCCATTTTGAAAGTCAGGTTGAAGAGGTTTCCCGGGTACTTGTTCACCATCCACATATAGAGCGGCAAAATTAATATCATAATGTTTAAAATTGAAGGGGTTTTTAGCATAATTACCGCTGAAAGCATCATTATCCACAAATCCCAGCACAATGAGTTTTGGTAGCTGCCCCAAAAAGAGATTTTCCTGGTTAGTCACACGGGCACCGGCTGGTATGCTAAACACCTTCAGCCCCACACGGTCAATAGCATACTTGACATTAGCTTTCAGCAGAGCTTCCGCATGTCCCAGGCGCACTCCGGGGGAAACTTTAACTCTCTTTACAAAGAGCGCAGCGTTTAGGATAAGGATTTTATAACTTTCTTCGGCATCACCGCTCATTAAACAGAAAGAGTTTTTGTTGCGGGTCAATTTGATTTTGAGATCCACGCCATTAATCAATAGCTTTTCTTGAAAAAATAGATCGCTATGTAAATGCCCCAATAGCTCTACCTTGTTGCTAGAGACCGTAAATTGAGCCCTTTCAGTAAAGCCGATGTTGCGAGATCCTATCTCTCTCACCTCATGCTGCCCGGCTGTGTCTTTATAAAACAGACCGCTTGTAAACTGTGATTTGAGGGATCCTTCGCCATAATTGAGAAGCAGCTCTATGAGGGCTCTGTAGGGGTAGCAGTTGTTGCTCTGGCTAATGAGTTGGTCACCCAGTGTAACATCCAGCTGGCTAAACAGAGCTGCGATTGGGTAGTTCACCAGCGCTACTTTGGCTGCCGGGTCGATGTTCGAGCCATCTTCTGCCACAATTTTACAGGTCAGGTGCAAAAGTGTACTATTTAAATCAATGTAGTCTTCACCATGACCTGCGATATAGAAGTCCAAAGGGGCTGTTTCCGACAAAGCCGATAATGGCGGAATTTCCACATAAATACTTTTTTCGATACTTGTTTGAGTCGGTGCTAGTTGAAACAGGTCCAGTTCCGATTTAACACACTCTTCAGAGCCGTGGTGTACAAAAGCCATGGTGCTTTTTAGAATATATCTCGCTGCCTAGAGCTAGCGCTTCTCTTCTTAGACCGGCGGTTAAGCTTCTGAGACCTGCCACCCACGGGTTTCTTTCTTTTAAAAGGTTTGGGCGGTCCTTGTGGTAACTCCCGAGACTCGGTTCTCTTTCTTTTAACAGCTCTTCTAATCACAGCCAGTCCTGATCCTGCCTGTTCTGTAGCCTGGTTCATTTTATTTAGAACGGCCGTTGTGACATGGCTCATGACATCCTTGGCTATGTTTTTTGCGGCGCCTTTCACGTGTGGTTTAATAATTTCAAAACCCCTTCTCAAAAACGGCATAGCTTTTCTAAAGAGGCTGCGAAAAACACCACCTACACCGGCCCCATACATGACCGGTACTCCATGATATCCTGAAAGCCCATAGCCGGCTTGTGTTGTATAATAATGCCTGTATGCTTTGGGGTCTCCGTAGTCTTTAGCCACAACCATTTTAAAAAACAGTCACCCTCCGGGGTCGCAGATGAAGCTTAAGGATCACCTTCCCGTAACGAAATGAGACGTACTTGTCCTGATCCGTCTTTATTTCAAATGTGATGGTATCAATATGCTGTTTGTTCACAGGGACATAGTGCGGCTTATCATAAGTTAACGTGATAAACTCATCCCTAACCCCTTTAGTTGGAACACAGCGCAGCAGTGGCACAAAATGGTCACCTACTAACTGGTGCTCTACAATATCTGTGTACAGGTAGAGGGTATTAAAAACGGCCGTGATATCCGTTGGAAAATGGGAACGTTGTGTATTAACGTATGCTTCTATTCCCAAAATGGTTGCCAAATCACCATACGCATAAATAGTAGACCTATCTTCCGATTTTATCCGGATTCTTCGCGCATGGGGCTCATAAATGATTAGTGGTGCCGCCGATTTATAGATGTTGCTAATGTCCTGATTCATGGATTCCACTAAACGCTGCATGGTCGCGTAATGTCCTTTCCTGACTATAAGGTGCTGTATATTTCCTGCTGCGGAAACGATAACATACTTATGGTCTTCCTTAATATTCTCCCAGGTGTTGGGGTATTGTATTTCCACGAGCCCCACTTCCCACTGTCCTTGTAAGTCCAAAGGCCTTGCTAGTTGTATGGTAAAATTAGAGCTGGTATTTTGGGAAAACACATCTGCTGAGGCATTGCTAGGCAGGGTGATATAAAAGCCACCATCATTCATTTTCAATTTTATTTTAATGCTGCTTCAAAACAAAGAAAGAAATCAGATGTCTTGAATCTCTGATGCTTTAACCCAACTGTTAAATTTAACAGGCCATCCCCTCCATTTCACGAGGTAGAATCTGTTCCTGCCACATCCTTTTACCTTTAGAACCTTTTCGATTCGGTATATTCTGTCCTGTTGCTGCGTGACTTTTAGCAATTCTTCAGGATAAAAAGAACCTTGTATGGCTTCACCGTCATAATCCTGTATCTTGTATGTTGCTTTCTGGCCCCTGTTTAAAATGTCCGTTATTATAAATACCTCGTCAGTCCACGTTTGCTCGTAACCTTTTTCAAATTTTCCTTTAGTTTTTGAAAGTCTTACATGATCTCCTTTCTTTAAGGGATTCTCGGTATGCTTACGCTTGATGCTATCACCGTAGACTCTTTTCCAGATCTGCAGAGAATTTGTGTGTGTCACATCTACAGGTCTCGTCTTTATTGTTCTGTGAAAACTATGATTATAACTGTGCACAAAAGCCTGCAATACATCTTGGTACCTAAAGGTGTTGTGTGTAGTAAAATAACGCCACATTTTGGATTTCAAAGTCCTGTTAAACCTTTCTACCACCGCTGCTTTAACATCGTTATTGGTTACAAAATGATGAACCCCTCTTTGTTTTAATAAATTCTTCAGGGACCTATTTAAAAATTCTTTACCCTTGTCTGTCTGTATTTTTTCAGGTATACGACCTAGATTAAATATTTTTTCAAAGGCTTTAGCAACTTCATGACCGGTTTTCGATTTTAAACTTGCAACCCATGCATATTTTGACAGGATGTCTACCACTGTTAATATGTATTTATAGCCATTGTTATAATGGGACAAGGCTGCCATATCAACTAAATCAGCCTGCCATTGCGCATCCACATCTGACACGATCGTCTTGTTTCTTTTAAAACGGACCCTAGCAGGTCTGTGTAAAGTATAAGCATCTTGTCCGGTAGCCCATCTAACTACATCATTTCTGTTGACTGTTTTATCCTGCTTTTTAGCAGCTTGAAGTAGAGGATTTATGCCCCCAAAGCTCCCTGCTGCTTTGGGGTTATAGTAAATGCTCTTCAATAAGGTTTCCTTCATGATTGCCATGCTTTGACTGTTCTTTTATTTTGCCAACATCTTCAGAATGGTTTTAGTAATTAATGTTGTGTGCCCTGCTGGAAATTCTGCTTGGTGTTCCAAAAAGAGCCATTTTTTTCCTTTCTGAAAGTCTGTGTTCAGAACACCTGGAGCATGCTCAGAACAGACCTCTTGTTTCAACCAATCACGTGTTACCACACCCTAGAGAGACATGTCCAGGCTTGTCTCTCTGTATTGGTTTTTTCAAAGCCACTAAAAAATAGCTGTATTTGGATTTGAACTCGGCTCTCTCAAAAAAATAGCTGTATTAGGGGGATTTGAACTCAGGTCTCTCTGTATTTCAGTCTGAACTCTACAGGTCTGTCAGAATATTTCTAACAGTGAGGTCTTAAAAGTAAAATTCTATCACATGGACCGCACTAGTTTTTCTAACAATTGCATTTGTAATTGCATTTGTAAAGAAAATTGTGTCTCTCTGTGCTGTGAATCTTTTTGTGAGAAATAAGAACTGGTGCAGTGGGAGAGAGAAAAGCATTTTATTTTTCCAGGGTTCCTGCTTTTTTTTTGCAGGTGTAAACATTAACCAGAAGCAAAAAAAAAAAACACATTTCCGGAGTCAGTCACACTGCTCCCCGCTGATGTCAGCACAAAGGGACAGTCCATTTCCGATGATGTAGGCAGGGGCGTGGTTAAGGGTGAGAGGGTGATCCCTCTAACAAAGATGTGCTAATTGCATTTTGGAAAGAAAAAAGATTCTAGCTTGCCTGTCTCTCTGTGCTAGGAATCAGTTTTTGTGTGAGAAAGAAACAACTGAGTCTGTGGGAGAGAGAGAGAGACAGAGAGAAAAGCATTTTTGTTTTTCAGTATTAAGCAGAAGCAAAAACACATTTCCGGAGTCAGCCATACTGTTTCCGCTGATGTCAGCAAAAAAAGGGACAGTCCCTCTTCTGATGACGCCCTGTTTCCGGTGATGTCATTTCCGATGATGTAGGCAGGGGGCGTGGAGGAGGGTGGGAGGCTGTGGGCGTAGCACAAACCCCCGGATGTGGGTGCTGTTTGGCTAATGCCTTTTTGTGGGGCGTGGCATGGGTGTGACACACCCCCGGATGTGTTTGCTGTTTGGTTGTTGTCATCCTTGGGGCGGGGGCTGGGGTGTGTCAAGTGGGGGGCGGTGGCCACGCCTGGGGGCGGGACTGGGCGGGGCTAACTCACCATTCACTTCTATGGGAGGGGGCGTGGCCTAAGGCGGGACATACACCGGAAGTGGGCGCTGATTGGATCCTGTCATCATTTTGGCGGCGGTAGTGGGTGGGGCTGGGCGGGCGGGGCTAACTCACCATTCACTTCTATGGGAGGGGCGTGGCCTAAGGCGGGACATACACCGGAAGTGGGCGCTGATTGGTACCTGTCAACATTTTGGGGGTGGGAGTGGGCGGGGCTATCTCACCATTCACTTCTATGGGAGGGGGCGTGGCCTAAGGCGGGACATAGACCGGAAGTGAACGCTGATTGGCTCCTGTCATCCTTATCTCACCTGTCAATCAGTTTGACGAGTAGTGTACCCATTATATGGGAGCACGAGTGGAAGCGGATGGTAAAAGAAAATGATGGGGGCTGCGCAGATTTCCTGGCTGACTCCGCATTACCGCAACCTCTGATTCCACGAGATGCCCTTTTCGGGGGTAGAACAAATGCCATTTGTCTGTACCACAAAACAAGGCCTGGGGAAAAAATACACTACTATGATTTTACCAGCCTATACCCTTTTGTCAATAAAACAAAGGAATATCCAATAGGCCATCCAAAAATCATTTATGACAAATTTGGCCCCCCTACAAAGTACTTTGGTTTTATAAAAGCAAAAGTATATCCCCCACGAAAACTCTTTTTCCCAGTGTTACCCATACGGTTGGGCGGTAAGCTTATGTTTCCGCTGTGTCACACGTGTGCTGACACACGGCAACAGGAAATGTGTGCCCACACGGATGAGGAGAGAGCTTTTGTGGGGACTTGGTGTACGGTGGAGATGAATTTAGCCATTGCAAAAGGGTATGTGGTTGTTGAAATCTATGAAATCTGGCATTTCGAGCAAAAATCTGATCATCTCTTTTCCGAATACATCAAAATGCACCTCCGTCAAAAACAAGAGGCTTCTGGCTACCCTCGATGGTGCAATGATACTGAAAAACAAAATGTGTACATAGCTGATTTCTTTAGAAAAGAGGGTGTGTGTTTGCGTACAGACCAGATTAATGTAAACCATGCTAAGCGTCAAATAGCAAAACTTTTCTTAAATTCCCCGTGGGGTAAATTTGGTCAAAGAACAAACCTGCCTACCACAAGCATTGTGAAAGAACCTGATGATCTCTTTAAATATCTGTTTTCTCCTGAATTCGAGGTTTCATCATGCGATTTTATTGATGATGAAACAGCCTGTGTGTCTTGGAGGCACTCAAAAGACCAGTGTATATTGTCAGGTAGCACCAACGTTTTCATTGCCTGTTTTACAACGGCTTATGCACGCCTGGAGTTGTACAACCTTCTAGATAGTTTGCAAGAGCGCTGTCTGTACCATGATACAGATTCTGTGATATTTCTAAGTCGAGAGGGTGATTGGAACCCATCTTTGGGCGATTATTTAGGTGAGCTCACAAGCGAGATACCCTCAGATGAACATATCACAGAGTTTGTATCAGCAGGGCCTAAAACATACGGCTACAAGCTGTCAAGCGGGAAGACCTGTATGAAAGTAAAAGGGATTACGTTAAACGTAGAAAACTGCCAGAAAATCAATTTCACTAGTTTGAAAGATCTAGTTTTGGACTACAAGCCTGGGACAGCAGATTTATCCCAGAAAAAGATAGGAGTACAACAACCTGGTATTATAAGAAACAAAAAGGGTTGGACAATAGAGACTGGTGTGATTAAAAAAACACAAAAGGTTGTGTATGACAAAAGGGTGAAGTTGGAGGATGGCTTTAGCACATTACCCTATGGATACTAGCGTGGTGGATGTGCGCTGGTCACATCCTTTTTCTTGTATTTTAGCGGGGCCGTCCAATTCAGGCAAGAGCTTCTTTGTTAAAAAGATGTTAGAACATGCTGGTCGTGTATTGACTGTCATGCCTAACAATATTGTGTGGTGTTACAGTTGTTGGCAACCTCTGTATAAAGAAATGTTAAATAAATATCCTTTTATTACATTTATGGACACTTTGCCTGATACTTTTAATGATGAACGGATGTTTCCAATCAATAAAGTAAACTTGGTTATTGTTGATGACCTAATGGATTCTGCCTGTAAAAGTGATGAAATAGAGAAAGCCTTTACCAAGTATGTGCATCACAGAAACCTGAGCATCATATATATTGTTCAAAATGTTTTCTGCCAAGGTAAAGCAAGCCGAACTATAACTTTAAACACCAAATACATGGTGCTCTTTAAGAATCCTAGAGATAAGTTACAGATTGCCATTCTAGCCAGGCAGATGTACCCTGGAAAATCAAAATTCTTTTTAGAAGTCTTTGAAGATGCAACCAGAAAGCCGTTTGGGTATCTCGTCGTGGATTTAAATAACACAACGCCTGAGGCTTACAGACTGAGGACGGATATCTTCCCGCCAGATTGGACCACGGTATACTGTGAAAAACCACAAAACTCACATAAAAAGAAATGAATATGTAACCAACCCCTTCATACATGCCTGTGTGTCTCAGACAACATGTCTCGCCGTGTAAAGAGAAACCTGCCCCTTTTAAAACTTTTGGTTCAAGCCTCTCCGCAGCACAGAAGAGCCATCCTGAATACAGCTTCTAATGATTTGGTAGCAGCTATAGTTGAAATCGCTCTCAACACCCTAAAAGGTAACATTCCTCTTTCACAACAACAGATAAAGGTTTTAAAAGGGAAGCGTCATGCCATAAAGAGTCTGTGCGATAAAAGACTACCCATTAAAAAAAAGAAGCAATTGGTGAGACAGTCGGGTGGCTTTATCGGGCCCCTGTTAAGTTTTGCATTACCGTTGATAACGGGGCTTCTGACAAACCTCTAATGCATCACGCTGAAAAAATGTACATAGTCCCTAGTCAACAACTTGAGCGCTTGAGAAACCCGCCAGATCGGGATGAAAATATTAGAACCACGACCATCCATAAGTTAGATGAAGAAATGAAAAACATCCTGCAAAGCGTCGGTATGTCTGAACACGAAAAGGCTAAATGTTACTCAGAAGTGCTACAGCGCTATCTCGTGCTTAACAGACAGAGGGATATGGAAAAAGAAAAAATAAACTTGTATCTACAGGCACAAGATGAGACATCAACGGCAACACCTCTAGAAAATATTATACCTCCAGACCCTGTAATACAAGAAGTGTTAAACAGCATCAATATGCGCTATAGGAAAAATGCTGAGTTGCTGCTTAATAAACTGTTAAAAAACAAGAATGTGGCATCCTGGGAGGGAAATGGAACATTTGTATACCGGGGAAACCCCGTCAATGGCTCTAACCTACTCGACCTCGTTCGTGGGGCTACGCAGCCCCAAGCTCTTTCACAACGAAGAATACCCAGGGGCTGGGAGGAGTTCATGCAAACCCTAGCCGAATTAAATATGCCCTCTACGGTAATGGGTAATGCAGCCAACAGAGATGTACTGGCACGCCTCAAAGAGAACCCATCTGTGAAGGCTACTAAAATGTACACGGGTCCGATAAAGAGCAAAGAGCTACTCCCTCACAAAAAACGTAAATTATCCCACAGATACCGGTGGTTGAGTGTGTAAAAAATGTATTTTCAATAAAATGTTTAAAAACAAAAATAAAAGACTAGACAGTGGTTTCTTTTCAAAAAACCTCCTTAGAGGGGTTACTTTTTATTTAGAAGCATCAAAACATTCACGATAGGAAACACACACTTGCTGATTATGGAACGGATTTCTAAAAGATCTACACAAAGTTTGTTTGTTGCGTTTTACAAAATGTAACACCATATCATCATTTTGCATTAAATCTTCAGAATACATTTCTAAAATATTTTCAAAAGGCACCCCTTTACAGCGGTGGTGCAAGAAAAATACACAGTGATATCCACAAGCCGTAGACATTGGGTGCTGTAATTGTCTGTTGTGGTATAAAACAGTTTTACAATGCTTGTTGAAAAAGCTCATAATGCTGGTAGGAAAGAATAAGCTATCAGGTGGTTGTCCATAAGAATCAAAAAATTCCCCTGTTCCATCTCCACATATATAGATGGCTAACCAGTGTTCTCCAGGTAGGTTATGAGGGTGTGTATTTACCACCAAACACACTGGCTTCCTTGATATTTGTACATCCGCTAACCAATCGCTGGGTAGCACATCTAAAAAGAAATCTGCAACACAGGGGTCCTTCTTTAAAATACGGAAGATCTGCAGGGTGTTCATTTTCACGAATGATCAAAAAGAACATTCCTTCTATGATTAATTTCTATCACATTGTCAAAAACCCCATAAACAATCATGTTAACTGTATGGGGTAAGGCGCTGGCAAAACGTATTTCAGCCCGCAGGTTACCAGTTTTAATCAGCGAGTAATGGTCTGCACACTCCTGATCCGGTGAAAGGTCAAACGCCAACAGGGTATAACCTTTGTAAAACTCCTGAGGGTCAACCAGCAATGCTGTATCTTTCAGATGTTTACCACTTGCTTGTATCAGTTGCATATATTCTCTTACACAACATCCATTTTGAAAGTCAGGTTGAAGAGGTTTCCCGGGTACTTGTTCACCATCCACATATAGAGCGGCAAAATTAATATCATAATGTTTAAAATTGAAGGGGTTTTTAGCATAATTACCGCTGAAAGCATCATTATCCACAAATCCCAGCACAATGAGTTTTGGTAGCTGCCCCAAAAAGAGATTTTCCTGGTTAGTCACACGGGCACCGGCTGGTATGCTAAACACCTTCAGCCCCACACGGTCAATAGCATACTTGACATTAGCTTTCAGCAGAGCTTCCGCATGTCCCAGGCGCACTCCGGGGGAAACTTTAACTCTCTTTACAAAGAGCGCAGCGTTTAGGATAAGGATTTTATAACTTTCTTCGGCATCACCGCTCATTAAACAGAAAGAGTTTTTGTTGCGGGTCAATTTGATTTTGAGATCCACGCCATTAATCAATAGCTTTTCTTGAAAAAATAGATCGCTATGTAAATGCCCCAATAGCTCTACCTTGTTGCTAGAGACCGTAAATTGAGCCCTTTCAGTAAAGCCGATGTTGCGAGATCCTATCTCTCTCACCTCATGCTGCCCGGCTGTGTCTTTATAAAACAGACCGCTTGTAAACTGTGATTTGAGGGATCCTTCGCCATAATTGAGAAGCAGCTCTATGAGGGCTCTGTAGGGGTAGCAGTTGTTGCTCTGGCTAATGAGTTGGTCACCCAGTGTAACATCCAGCTGGCTAAACAGAGCTGCGATTGGGTAGTTCACCAGCGCTACTTTGGCTGCCGGGTCGATGTTCGAGCCATCTTCTGCCACAATTTTACAGGTCAGGTGCAAAAGTGTACTATTTAAATCAATGTAGTCTTCACCATGACCTGCGATATAGAAGTCCAAAGGGGCTGTTTCCGACAAAGCCGATAATGGCGGAATTTCCACATAAATACTTTTTTCGATACTTGTTTGAGTCGGTGCTAGTTGAAACAGGTCCAGTTCCGATTTAACACACTCTTCAGAGCCGTGGTGTACAAAAGCCATGGTGCTTTTTAGAATATATCTCGCTGCCTAGAGCTAGCGCTTCTCTTCTTAGACCGGCGGTTAAGCTTCTGAGACCTGCCACCCACGGGTTTCTTTCTTTTAAAAGGTTTGGGCGGTCCTTGTGGTAACTCCCGAGACTCGGTTCTCTTTCTTTTAACAGCTCTTCTAATCACAGCCAGTCCTGATCCTGCCTGTTCTGTAGCCTGGTTCATTTTATTTAGAACGGCCGTTGTGACATGGCTCATGACATCCTTGGCTATGTTTTTTGCGGCGCCTTTCACGTGTGGTTTAATAATTTCAAAACCCCTTCTCAAAAACGGCATAGCTTTTCTAAAGAGGCTGCGAAAAACACCACCTACACCGGCCCCATACATGACCGGTACTCCATGATATCCTGAAAGCCCATAGCCGGCTTGTGTTGTATAATAATGCCTGTATGCTTTGGGGTCTCCGTAGTCTTTAGCCACAACCATTTTAAAAAACAGTCACCCTCCGGGGTCGCAGATGAAGCTTAAGGATCACCTTCCCGTAACGAAATGAGACGTACTTGTCCTGATCCGTCTTTATTTCAAATGTGATGGTATCAATATGCTGTTTGTTCACAGGGACATAGTGCGGCTTATCATAAGTTAACGTGATAAACTCATCCCTAACCCCTTTAGTTGGAACACAGCGCAGCAGTGGCACAAAATGGTCACCTACTAACTGGTGCTCTACAATATCTGTGTACAGGTAGAGGGTATTAAAAACGGCCGTGATATCCGTTGGAAAATGGGAACGTTGTGTATTAACGTATGCTTCTATTCCCAAAATGGTTGCCAAATCACCATACGCATAAATAGTAGACCTATCTTCCGATTTTATCCGGATTCTTCGCGCATGGGGCTCATAAATGATTAGTGGTGCCGCCGATTTATAGATGTTGCTAATGTCCTGATTCATGGATTCCACTAAACGCTGCATGGTCGCGTAATGTCCTTTCCTGACTATAAGGTGCTGTATATTTCCTGCTGCGGAAACGATAACATACTTATGGTCTTCCTTAATATTCTCCCAGGTGTTGGGGTATTGTATTTCCACGAGCCCCACTTCCCACTGTCCTTGTAAGTCCAAAGGCCTTGCTAGTTGTATGGTAAAATTAGAGCTGGTATTTTGGGAAAACACATCTGCTGAGGCATTGCTAGGCAGGGTGATATAAAAGCCACCATCATTCATTTTCAATTTTATTTTAATGCTGCTTCAAAACAAAGAAAGAAATCAGATGTCTTGAATCTCTGATGCTTTAACCCAACTGTTAAATTTAACAGGCCATCCCCTCCATTTCACGAGGTAGAATCTGTTCCTGCCACATCCTTTTACCTTTAGAACCTTTTCGATTCGGTATATTCTGTCCTGTTGCTGCGTGACTTTTAGCAATTCTTCAGGATAAAAAGAACCTTGTATGGCTTCACCGTCATAATCCTGTATCTTGTATGTTGCTTTCTGGCCCCTGTTTAAAATGTCCGTTATTATAAATACCTCGTCAGTCCACGTTTGCTCGTAACCTTTTTCAAATTTTCCTTTAGTTTTTGAAAGTCTTACATGATCTCCTTTCTTTAAGGGATTCTCGGTATGCTTACGCTTGATGCTATCACCGTAGACTCTTTTCCAGATCTGCAGAGAATTTGTGTGTGTCACATCTACAGGTCTCGTCTTTATTGTTCTGTGAAAACTATGATTATAACTGTGCACAAAAGCCTGCAATACATCTTGGTACCTAAAGGTGTTGTGTGTAGTAAAATAACGCCACATTTTGGATTTCAAAGTCCTGTTAAACCTTTCTACCACCGCTGCTTTAACATCGTTATTGGTTACAAAATGATGAACCCCTCTTTGTTTTAATAAATTCTTCAGGGACCTATTTAAAAATTCTTTACCCTTGTCTGTCTGTATTTTTTCAGGTATACGACCTAGATTAAATATTTTTTCAAAGGCTTTAGCAACTTCATGACCGGTTTTCGATTTTAAACTTGCAACCCATGCATATTTTGACAGGATGTCTACCACTGTTAATATGTATTTATAGCCATTGTTATAATGGGACAAGGCTGCCATATCAACTAAATCAGCCTGCCATTGCGCATCCACATCTGACACGATCGTCTTGTTTCTTTTAAAACGGACCCTAGCAGGTCTGTGTAAAGTATAAGCATCTTGTCCGGTAGCCCATCTAACTACATCATTTCTGTTGACTGTTTTATCCTGCTTTTTAGCAGCTTGAAGTAGAGGATTTATGCCCCCAAAGCTCCCTGCTGCTTTGGGGTTATAGTAAATGCTCTTCAATAAGGTTTCCTTCATGATTGCCATGCTTTGACTGTTCTTTTTATTTTGCCAACATCTTCAGAATGGTTTTAGTAATTAATGTTGTGTGCCCTGCTGGAAATTCTGCTTGGTGTTCCAAAAAGAGCCATTTTTTCCTTTCTGAAAGTCTGTGTTCAGAACACCTGGAGCATGCTCAGAACAGACCTCTTGTTTCAACCAATCACGTGTTACCACACCCTAGAGAGACATGTCCAGGCTTGTCTCTCTGTATTGGTTTTTTCAAAGCCACTAAAAAATAGCTGTATTTGGATTTGAACTCGGCTCTCTCAAAAAAATAGCTGTATTAGGGGGATTTGAACTCAGGTCTCTCTGTATTTCAGTCTGAACTCTACAGGTCTGTCAGAATATTTCTAACAGTGAGGTCTTAAAAGTAAAATTCTATCACATGGACCGCACTAGTTTTTCTAACAATTGCATTTGTAATTGCATTTGTAAAGAAAATTGTGTCTCTCTGTGCTGTGAATCTTTTTGTGAGAAATAAGAACTGGTGCAGTGGGAGAGAGAAAAGCATTTTATTTTTCCAGGGTTCCTGCTTTTTTTTTGCAGGTGTAAACATTAACCAGAAGCAAAAAAAAAAAACACATTTCCGGAGTCAGTCACACTGCTCCCCGCTGATGTCAGCACAAAGGGACAGTCCATTTCCGATGATGTAGGCAGGGGCGTGGTTAAGGGTGAGAGGGTGATCCCTCTAACAAAGATGTGCTAATTGCATTTTGGAAAGAAAAAAGATTCTAGCTTGCCTGTCTCTCTGTGCTAGGAATCAGTTTTTGTGTGAGAAAGAAACAACTGAGTCTGTGTGGGAGAGAGAGAGAGACAGAGAGAAAAGCATTTTTGTTTTTCAGTATTAAGCAGAAGCAAAAACACATTTCCGGAGTCAGCCATACTGTTTCCGCTGATGTCAGCAAAAAAGGGACAGTCCCTCTTCTGATGACGCCCTGTTTCCGGTGATGTCATTTCCGATGATGTAGGCAGGGGGCGTGGAGGAGGGTGGGAGGCTGTGGGCGTAGCACAAACCCCGGATGTGGGTGCTGATTGGCTAATGTCATTTTGTGGGGCGTGGCTTGGGTGTGACACACCCCCGGAAGTGTATGCTGATTGGATGATGTCATCCTTGGGGCGGGGGCAGGGGTGTGTCAAGTGGGGGGCGGTGGCCACGCCTGGGGGCGGGACTGGGCGGGGCTAACTCACCATTCACTTCTATGGGAGGGGGCGTGGCCTAAGGCGGGACATACACCGGAAGTGGGCGCTGATTGGTGCCTGTCAACATTTTGGGGGCGGGAGTGGGTGGGGCTGGGCGGGGCTAACTCACCATTCACTTCTATGGGAGGGGCGTGGCCTAAGGCGGGACATACACCGGAAGTGGGCGCTGATTGGTACCTGTCAACATTTTGGGGGTGGGAGTGGGCGGGGCTATCTCACCATTCACTTCTATGGGAGGGGGCGTGGCCTAAGGCGGGACATAGACCGGAAGTGAACGCTGATTGGCTCCTGTCATCCTTATCTCACCTGTCAATCAGTTTGACGAGTAGTGTACCCATTATACTACTGGCCTGATTTCCTGAGAGCAGCTGAGGGCCTGCATAAAAGGCTCCAGTGCCCTGCCCTGTTCAGGCTTTCCTACAGTAGCTCTCCAGATCAACCAACAGTAAGGATTTAAGGGTTTGTTTTATTATATTAAGTTGTTAGCTCTCTGACTGGGAGCTCCTAAAAGGGTTTTTTGTACATTTTTAAAGCAAGGTTACTTTTTTTGGTGCTTTAGTGGGACTTTCCTTGAGCACAGTAGGTGGTTGAACTCCAGTAACCTCCTCAGCTTTGGGAACTGCTAACACCTATTCAGGAGTTAGTGGGCCTGATTTCCTGAGAACAGCTGAGGGCCTGCATAAAAGGCTCCAGTGCCCTGCCCTGCTCAGGCTTTCCTACAGAAGCTCTCCAGATCAACCAACAGTAAGGATTTAAGGGTTTGTTTTATTATATTAAGTTGTTAACTCTCTGACTGGGAGCTCTTAAAAGGGTTTTTTGTACATTTTTAAAGCAAGGTTACTTTTTTTGGTGCTTTAGTGGGACTTTCCTTGAGCACAGTAGGTGGTTGAACTCCAGTAACCTCCTCAGCATTGGGAACTGCTAACACCTAATCAGGTGTTAGTTCCCTCCCTAGCCACCCCGACTCCCACCCACCCCTAGAGAGTAGTCTTGCTTTATAGGGCACCTCCCCATTTGACAAAGCACAGAGAATTGGACCAGCACATTTTGAATATAATTAAGGAGATTTAACTGCTTTTTCTCTGAAAGGACAGCTGGGAAACCGGCTGGTACTTGGTAGATCTCTCTCTTTTGCTTTAACAGATACCTAAGCTCCACGAACAGAACAATGGCTGGGAAAAATCATATCGCTAAAGCTGTTGCCCCCGTTACAGCTTCTGCCTCGGTCCAGACAGAGGTCCTAATGCTAACGCCAGTTGAAGAACCGGTTCCATGTGCAGGGTGCCTGCATGCTGAAGCTCTGAGGAAACAAGTGGAGGAACTCAGAGAGGAGGTGGTGAGGCTGAGGAGCATGCGAGACAGTGAGAAGTACATTGATGAGATGCTTCTTGCAGCAACCAAGCTCTCCAGCAGAGAAGATGGGTGCCAACAGAATGTCAATGGTTGGACACAAGTCACCAATGCCTGCAAAATCACCAATCCAACTTCTCCAGCCCTTGAATTGAAGAACCATTATGCAGCCCTGGAAGTGGAGGAGGTGAAAGCATCCCTGGAAAGGGAAGAACCAGAGCTAAGTACCCCAAAGTTGCAGAATCAGTAACCACAAGGAAACGAAAGGTAGTGGTGGTTGGAGACTCTCTTCTGAGGGGTACTGAGGCGTCCATCTGCCGACCAGACTTGATGTCCAGAGAGGTATGCTGTCTGCCTGGTGCCAAAATCCAAGATGTTATGGAGAGTTTGCCGAGACTCATCAAGCCCACTGACTATTACCCAATGTTGCTAATCCATGTTGGAACAAATGATACTGCCAGGTATACCTCAGAACATATCAAAAGTGACTTCATGGCTCTGGGACAGAGGGTGAAGCAGTTAGGTGCACAGGTGGTATTCTCTTTAATCCTCCCTGTTGAGGGTAAAGGCCAAGGCAGAGAGGCTCGCATCCTGGAGATGAATGCATGGCTGCATGGATGGTGTCATCGAGAGCGTTTTGGTTTCCTATACCATGGGATGCTGTTCCAAGGGTTGCAGAGCAGAGATAGCATCCATCTGTCCAAGAAAGGTCAACGCGTCTTCAGTAGTAGACTGGCTAATCTACTGAAGAGGGCTTTAAACTAGATTCGTTGGGGATGGGTGAAGAAAGCCCCCAGGTAAGTGAAAGCCTCCAGGTAGGTGATACATTAAATAACTTTATGGAAATGGGTAACAGGGGTAACATATGGAAAGCAGTGTGTATAAATGCCCGTAGCATGGGAAATAAGATCCCTGATGTTGAAGCTTTGGTGGGAGTGGCTGACTTGGATTTAATGGCAGTTACAGAAACATGGTTCACAGAAAACCATGATTGGGATGTAACTATACCTAGCAATACTTTATTCAGAAAGGACAGGGTAGGAAGTAGGGGAGGAGGAGTGGCACTATATGTAAAAACTACTATTAAAGCTTTGGAATTACAGAGCTTAAACGGGGGAGGGGAGGCATTGTGGGTTAAACTAGAAAGAGGGAAAGAGAAATCTATTTACATTGGTGTGATATACAGACCTCCCTCACAAGAGGAAGAGGTGGACAGAGAGTTAATTGAAGACATGTGCAGCATTGCTAGGAAAGGGGAGCAGCAAGGACTATCATGAATGCCCCACCGTTCCAACATATAACACCTATTTTAGAGAATCTACACTGGCTCCCGATTCAATGCCGGATACACTATAAAACTCTTTTAACTACTTACAAAGTCTTGAACAACACAGCACCTCTTACTCTAAACAACCTCATTAATAAAGAACCCAATCATAATCGCCAAAGGCGAGACCAACTTAACAAACTTATAACACCAAAGGAATTTATAAAGGCCAAAAAATCAACAAACAAGAAAGCATTCTCCCATGCTGCCCCTATAACTTGGAATAACACTCCATCGGAATTAAGATCCTTACCTCAAATCATGGAGTTCAGGAAAAAACTCAAAACTCACTTATTCTCAACATACTACGGATCCTTGTCGAACTCACCTTTTCAACAAGAAAAAGGATAGCTTCACCAGCTGACATATCCCATCTTTGAACTGGAATAAATGAGAAAACCCCAAACCGACGATCTCGAAAACATACATACCTGTACATAGTTAAAATCTGGTTCTTTGTATATAGTTTACAACTGTTAATTGTAAAATTGAATTTCTTTGTAGTTTCACATTGTTATCTGTAAAAGCAGCTTTGCCTGTTTACTGTTGTTCCATGTAAACCGCAACTGATCAATGGAAGGTGTGGTATATAAAAACTCGCTAATTAAATTAAAAATTAAATTAGAGAAGACAAAATAACTTCGTATGCGGCTTTCTGGGGGATATTAGCATACAAAGCTGACACATCCATAGTAACCATAAAAATCCCTGGGATAGAAATCCAATTAGAATATTCTGATAACATATTCAAAAAATGAGAGGTATCTTTAATATAGGACGAGATGTACTTCATTAAAGGTCGAAGGTAGGAATCAATATAGATGGATAACGGCTCCAGTATTGTGCCTTTCGTGGAAACAATCGGTCTTCCCGGGGGATTTTGAGCATCTTTGTGTATTTTAGGGACTAGGTAAAACCTTGCCACAGAAGGGGAAGGCTCATTAAGGAAATTCATTTCTTTCCGAGAAATAAGACTATGATCCAAAGCATGAGAGGTAATATGTTTAATCTTCTTCTGAAGATAAGGTGTAGGATCATACGCCAGTTTCTGATACGTGTCTATTTGAGAAAGTTGTCGCTCAGCTTCTGTCAAATAATAGCATCTGTCCATCACCACTATGGCTCCCCCTTTGTCAGCCCGACGTATAACAATGTCGGGATGATTCTGTAGTTCCTGCAAAGCTGCATTTTCTGCTGGTGTAAAAATATGGGAGACTAGCTTGTTTGATTGTTCCAGTTTTTTCACATCCATCAGTACTAAATCTCGAAAAAGAATTAAAGTTGGGTGTAGAGGTCCAGGTGGTGTCCATGTTGACTTGAGGGGTAATGGAACCCTAAGAATGTCAGAAGGTGAATTTTCCACCGGTTTATCTGATATAGAATTCACACAAAAATAATTTTAGATGTAGTTTTCTCATTAAACTTTCTATGTCTATTCGAAATTGAAAACTATCAAACCGGATCTCAGGAACAAAGGACATTCCCATATTCAATACCCTCAGTTGGACTTCAGAAAAATGAACCATTGAAATGTTAATAACTAAATTATGCGTGATATCCCATCTTTGTTTATTTTCATTCAAAACCATCAATTTCGTTGTCGAGTTTGTCCTCTGTTGCGTTGCTTCCCTTGACTGGCCTCTTTTTTCTTTGTTTTGCCTTCTTCCTCGCTCAGAAAATCCCCCTGGAACTTTTTGCCAGAGTCCGAGGATTCTGCATCTTCTGAAAGTGAATCAAACTTAACATGTTTTCGTATTTTCTTAAGTTTTCTTTTCGGGTTTTGCCACAGATATACGTATCCCATCGTGTAGTCGTTGTAATCACGTTTCAATTTTTTTGCTTTAATCTGTTTTGTTTCTTCATATAAAGTTTGTTTAGTTAATTCTGTCGTCTTACTTTCATAATGTTGGATCATTTCTTTTTCTTTCAGACCAGACAGCATAGTGTCAATTTCATGCCCTAAACTCTCTAATGAACTAGTTGTGGTGTCTGCAATAAGGACCATCAGGTCTAGAGAGCATTTGTTCAAAATGCAGGTCCATTTTTCCATAAATTCAAAATTGGTGGTGAACAATTTTGGTTCTTTATACATTCGAAGGCTTCTAGGTATCTGTTGTCTGCGAATGTATTCAATTAGAGACAACCTATGCAATTCCATTCGGACCTTCCGTTTCTGTAGTTTTAGCACATCATCCCAAGAGGTTGCATGTTCCCCAACTGCCTCCGAAGCATCCAAGGAAAACGGCGTCGCCTCTTTACATAGTTTAGCTATGTGAGTCTCCTTATAACTATGCACCTCCTTCCAAGCAAGTTGACCTTCCATAAGTCGTGTATTACCACAATACTGTAGGTTCTTTAATTGAGGGTTTTAGTTGCCTAATAAATAAAGATGTTCAACCCCTCATGAAATAGAAAGAGATAGTCCAGTCAACCTTTTGCTATGCTTGTCTCACTATTCACACTATAGTAATATAGACCCATATCTTAGCAGAAAAAAAGAGCATAGCTGCAGGGTTAGCAGATAGGGCACAGATGGTGCACTGAGCTTCCTGGTTTCTTTGTAACAGATGGTTGGATGGACATGATTAAAGCAGTGAAGCAGTGAACAGGGCCGGTGCTAGGGTTTCTAGCGCCCCCCTGCATCCTATAAATCGGCGCCCCCTCCCTCATTAATATTAATGTTGGCTGCACCCTACCCTCCTTTTTCCTAAAACTGCTTTGTGAACTCTTTTGAAGCGATATTAGTATTTCTCCTTCAAATCCCAGTGTTGTAAGAAAATTGCAGCGAAAGAGCAAACGCATAGCGAAAATTAAAATACTTATCAGTAAATACTTAGCATCATATAAACAGGCTGGGATAGTCAAAAAAAATCTGATTCTGGTCATCTCACTAACAACAACATAAACATATCTTTAGAGGGAACCAGAAGTTCTTCCAAACATCTGGCAACATAAGTTTGTAAATATTCTATAACCAATCATAGATTTATTTTATTTAACAGGTGTTCTATACCGCCTTATCCTTTAATCAAAATGGTTTACATTGTAACTTCAGTTTACATAGCAACAATGATACAGGGTAGGGGAAATCTGCATGCAGGAATTGCAGAACAACATAACTTATAGAGATTATCTACATTGTGTGGTGGAGAAAACTTAGGAATGGTTAGCTAGTTTGGCTAGAGATCATCCTGGGGCCATGTGCTAGGTGATGCTACTGAAGTGCTCCGTATATAGGTAAGTTTTCAGTTTTTTTCTGAAGTCCTTAGCATCTATGGTGGCTCTTAGATCATCCAGTAGGGAATTCCATAGGGCTGGAGCAGTGAGGGAAAATGCCCTTCCGGAAGTGGACTGTTTAGACTTTGTGTAAACGCTGGGTGTGATAATAAGGTTTGACTTATATCTTCTGGGTCTTTTTTGATTAGGTTCATCAGTGTGTTAGCTGATGTGTTCTGTAGGTTTTTGGAAATGTTAGGTGCCATCTTAAATTTGGTGCAGGGACTTCCGGTGACGTCACGGAGCTTATGGCTGCGATCTAGCCGAGCTCCGTCTGAATCCCGACTAGGAGGATAAATAAGTGGCACCCCAATGGAGAAATCAGAAGGCAAATCGGCCCCATTGAGTGGAGTGGCTGCCCGGAAAAAACTGGCGGGGTTTAAATCGACCTATGCGCGCCGGGAGGAGAAAGACAGGCCGAAGGATGGCGTGGCCGTCGAAAGCGGAGAAAGCGAGAGCCCGGAGGAGGAGGTTTCTGGTGAGCGAGGACTGCTGGCGGATGGAACAGAGCTGAAAAGTTGGCTTACCGAATTCAAGCGGGAGCTCCAAGGGGACATAAAGGCGTTGCAGAAAGATCTGAAGGCAACGCTCACACAATTCAGCAGGAACTGTCCTCTGTGGGGCAACGGGTGGAGGAGATTGAGGACCACGTGGAGGTACATGAAGGAACTCTGAGAGAGCTGGATGCAGAGCAGCGCCGCATACAGGAACTACAGGAGGTGATGCAAGATAAAATGGAGGAAATGAAAGACAGGGCGAGGAGAAACAATCTGCGGATTAAGGGGATCCCGGAAACGGAAAAATTTAAAGACTGTGTACAAGTGGTGCAGAGGTTATGCCTGCATGTTCTCCGGTTAGATGGCCGCGGTGATGAGCACGTGGAGACTCTTGGGGTGGAGAGAGCTCATCGCAGTGTGGGCCCCAGGAGGGGAAAACAAGTCAGAGATGTGATTGCTTGTTTGAGTAGTTTCCCTCTCAAAGACAGAGTGCTGAATGTGGCCAGGCGATTTGGTCGCATTGCGTGGGAATCCTGTGAAGTAGAGATCTACAACGACTTATCCAAAGGGACTTTGGACAGGAGGAGAAGCCTGAAGGAGGTAACGGCATACCTCAGGGGACAGGGACTGAGATATCGTTGGCTGTTCCCCTTTGGTCTTTTGGTGATGGTGAATGGCGTTTCTAAGAGAGTAAAAGGTGCAGAGGAGGCGTGGAAGGTGCTACAGGAGTTGGGCTGCGAGAGACTCCCGAAGTCCCAGGCGCGGGAGAGCGGTTTGAACATCAGAGAGGAGAGTACTAAAGGCTAGAGACTGTCATAATGGCAGAGAGTTTCCGAAAAAGGGAAGAGACTGCGGCGCTTGTTGCAGGAGTCGAATGGAGTGGAACAGACTGAGACTACATGAACATTGAGGGGAGGTGATCTGTTGGTTAAGGGTTCGTGGTCTCTGTGTTATATAATGGGGCTGTGCGTAACAGGGGGGCTGGGAAGTGGGGGAACATGTCGGTTTTCTGTGTGTCTAGCAGTTATAACTAGGGGTATGGGGTGCGGGAACGGATTGTGCAGGGGGGGTGTTAGTAGTGGGGGTGGGGGTTGGTGTGAGTGTTGGGGGAGAGGTTGCTTAGGGGTGCATATGGGGGTTGAAGTCGGGATAGGACTTGACTCACATGGAAGGCATGGATGAGGGGTCAGAGGGGAGGGGGGAAGGGGGGGATGGGGAGGGATGGGGAGAGGGGAGGGATGGGGGGGGGAACCTTGAAGGAGGAAGATACTATGGGGGGAAGGGAGCTGGGCGGTATGGGGGATCCTCTAAGCCATTGTTGAAGATCGGGTCGGTTAATGTGAAGGGATTGAATTCGCCATATAAGCGGAGCCAGTGTTTTTCGGGAAATACGAAGGAATAATTGGGAGGTCATTTTAGTACAAGAGACTCATTTAAAGAAGGGGGAGGTGGGTAGATTGAGACACCCTGGGTATCCGTAGCAGGTTTTCTCATGTGCTAAGGGGGGGGGAGAAACGGGGTGGGGTTGCTATCTTGGTGAAAAGAGAGACAGGGATACATAAAAGGGGTAGGTTTCGGGATGAGGAGGGGTGAGTAGTGGGGATTACAGGGCGGTGTACGGACTGAATGGGGGGCAAGGGAGTTTTTGGAAAAACACTTGCCGGTTGCTGGAGAGGGAGGTATCGGGGAAGCTGCTTATGGGGGGGATTATAATGTTACTTTGCAGAATGGGTTAGACAGATTCCCGAAAGGGTGGGAGGGGAGGGGACAGAGTAGGAAGGGGTTAAAACAGCTGATGGAACAATTTAACTTAGTAGATGTGTGGCGGTCGCGGAACCCCCTACGCAAAGAGTTTACCTTTTACTCCACGCCTCACAATAGCTGGAGTAGAATTGATATGATTTTGGCGGATACACAGTGGATGCTGGGAGTGATGGATAGTGAGATTACTCCGATTGTGTGGTCGGACCATAGTGCGATGACAGTGGGAATTAGGAGTCAGCGGCAACTAGGGACTAAGTTCTGGCGGTTGAACGAAAGCTTGTTGAAGCGCAGGGAGGTGGTGGAGGACATTAAGAGGGCGATACAAGAGTACCTGGAAATTAATGATCAAGGCCAGGTCCGGGATGTGGTGTTATGGGAGGGTTTGAAGGCCTATGTGCGAGGGAGGTTTATCAAATGGGGAGCGCGATTGAAAAAGGACAGAGGGGTAAAAGAGGCGGGGTTACGAAGTGACTTGGTGGTAGCAGAGCGGATGTATCGGGAGTTGGGTACTGAGAGAACTCGGAAAGAAATGGAAAGGGTGCGGGGGGAAATCCATGCCTTACAGGTAGATCAGATTGCATTTGATATGAACCAGGTGAAACAACTTTACTACGAGTTTGGGAATAGGGCTGGACGGTTGCTGGCCCGTAAGTTGAGGCAGCGCAAGGGGGCCTCCGTGATACACCAAATTACGCATCCCGATGGGGAGGTAGTGGGGGATGAACTTGAGGTGCGAACGTGCTTTGAGAGGTATTATCAGGATTTGTATAAAAAGCAAGAGGGGGTCGAGGGGGAACAAATTGGGGGCTACTTAGCGGGTCTGGATTTGCCGAATTTGTGGGAGGAAGAGAGGAGCATGCTGGATAGAAAACTGTCTGGGGAGGAAGTCTGGATAGAGGTGAAGGGGTTGGCAGGGGGGAAGGCACCGGGCTTAGACGGGTTGCCAGGGAGTTTCTACAAAAGGTTCTGGGGGGACATTGGGGAATTATTGTTACGAGTCTTTAATGGCATGGTGGAGGAGGGGGGGGACCTATTGCCGAGTATGCTGACGGCGGGGATTACGGTTCTACGGAAGCCGGGGAAAGACCCATTTCAGTGTGGCTCTTACTGCCCGATTTCACTACTTAATGTAGATGTAAAGATCTTGGCGAAGGTGTTAGCAGACAGGTTGGCGCCCTTGATGCCTGGGTTGGTCAAAGAAGACCAGACCGGATTTATACTGGGGAGACAGGCGGCTGATAACATTAAGAGGGTGGTGGAGGTGGTTGGAGCTGCTAGAGAGGGGAAAGGGGAGTACATCCTGATGTCCATTGACGCCGAGAAGGTGTTCGATCGGGTGCATTGGGAGTTTCTGTGGAAGGTGGTGGAGAAAATAGGATGTGGGCCGAAGTTTGTGAAATGGGTGCATGGTCTCTATAGGAGGCCCAGAGCGCGGGTGAAAGTGAATGGTTGTTACTCCGCTGATTTCGAACTAGAAAGGGGGACACGGCAGGGCTGTCCCTTGTCACCGTTACTCTTTGCCTTAGTGGTGGAGCCTCTGGCGCAGAGAATTAGGGACAATGGGCAGTTTAGGGGGGTGCAGAAGGGAGCGGTGGAACATAAAATTTCGCTGTACGTGGATGATATCTTGTTGTATATTAATAACCCACAGGAAGTGTTGCCCGTTATGTTAGAGGAGTTGGAGGAGTTTGGTAGGGTTTCAGGATTCCGGATGAACATAGCGAAAACGGAGGTATTGAATATTTTGCTTGCCCAGAGGGTGGTGAAGTTGTTGAAAAGGCGTTATCCATTTAAATGGGTTAAGAGATCCTTGGGGTATTTAGGAGTGCAGATTTCGGCAAGATATGAAGATCTCTATTGAGTGAATTATCCCAGGGTTATAGGGGAGCTTTCCAGAGACTTGGATTGTTGGGGGAACTCAGAGGTGTCATGGTTAGGGAGAATTGCGGGGGTCAAAATGAATGTTCTCCCGCGGATACTCTATTTTTTTCAAGTGCTGCCGGTGAGAGTGCCCGATGGGGCCCTTCGGACATTGCAACGGAAGGTGTTTCAATATATTTGGAAGCGAAAACCCCCGAGGATTGCCCGAGAGGTTATGTCTGCTGCTCGGGAAGAGGGGGGTTTAGGGGTACCTAATCTGCGGGATTATTATCGAGCGGCACAGGTGCACCATGTTGGAAAGGGAAAGGGAAGGCCAAGTTGGGGGTGACAGTAGAAGAAACATATGTACAGGGGGGAAGGCTGGCAGCGTGGCTATGGGCATCGCAGCAAGATCGGAAGGAGTTGGGGGGGGGGGTTCTCCGACTATGAGACATGTGGTGGAGGTATGGGATGGGGTTAGGGCACAGGGGCCCGAAGTTAAGGGGTGGGGGTTCTCGTTGATAACGCCATGGCGGGGGTGCAAAGCTTTTAGGCCGGGTTGAGAAGGAGGGAGGTATGATGAGTGGACGGGTAAAGGGTTGGTGTGTTTTTTCCAATTAATGGATGGGGAGGACATTATGAGTTTTGAGGAAGTTCAGGAAGATTACGGGTTGACTGAGCGGGATAGGTTTGCGTATACGCAGGTGTCGTCATTCCTGGTACGGTGTAAGAAAGCTGGGGGACTAAGGGGGGAATTATTGGATATTGAAGCTACATGGGTTGGTAAGGAGGGATCAAGAGGGATGATTTCCACCCTTTATAAGGGGATTAGGAGAAGGGAGGGGTGCAGTTTCGATACATGCGAGAATGGGAACGGGATTTGGGGGTGCCCATGAATGGCCTGGTGTGGAAGAAGGTGTGGGACCAGATTAAGAAAGCCCCTTGGTCTAGTAGTATACGGGAAAATAGCTATAAAATTATGTTTCGGTGGTATTACACCCCGGATCAGTTGCACAGGATGTTTCCGGGGGCTAGCGCAGCATGCTGGCGGGAATGTGGTGAGATGGGCACCTTTTGGCATATTTGGTGGGGATGTGTCAAGATACAACGATTCTGGGAGGCGGTTCGAGGGTGGATACGGGAGAAGTTGGGGGAGGAGATGGATCTGGACCCAGGGATATTTTTGCTTTCTTGGTGGGGGTCCGAGCAGGGGCAGGGAGGGAGAGGATTGGCAGCCTGTTTATGCGCGGCACGGTGCACGGTGGCTGCTGCTTGGAAACGGAGGGAGGCCCCGAGTTTGGGAGAATTTGAGGGGCGAGTGAGATATACATTATTGATGGAGCGGTTAACTGCGGCGAGGAGGGAGAAAGGGGGACAGTTTGAATTGCGGTGGGGAAAGTTGTGGCAAGCGTTACAGTAGGCTGGGGGGTTGGGGGAAGAGGGGTGGAGGGGGTGGGGGGGTAGGGTGAGTGGCAGCGCACAAGCTTCTACGGGATTATTTTCTGGGGTTGGGGGGGAACGGGGGGAATGGGTATATAGGCTGGGGGGAATGGGTGGGGTTCAATATCTTTCTGGGTGAGTTTTAGAATTGTTCTGTTGGAGGGTGGGGGAAGGGAAAGTAACAGGGAGGATGTATTTGTGTATGGCTATGCTGTTTTGGATATGACTGTTGTATACTTCTGTGTGTATTTTGTTGAAGTGTTCAATAAAAGAGTTTGGAAAAAAAAATTGGTGCAGGAGTGAACTAGGAGCTAGTGTATCTGGTTTAGAATGAGATTAATATGATCATGTCTTGTTGCTCCGGTGATGATGTGTGTGGCCGTGTTCTGTTCCAACTGCAAAGGACAGATAGCTTGCTTTGGAAGGCCATGGTATATGGAGTTGCAGTAGTCTAAAATAGGTATAATAATGGCTTGGCATACTGTATGGAAATGATCCTGGCTGAGAAGGGGCTTCAGCCCCCTGATGATTTTCAACTTGTGGTATGCATTCCTGGAAGTCTTGTTGATGTGGGATTGTAGGTCCAGCGTGATTCCCAAGTATTTGACTTCTTCCTTTATGGGTATGCTCTTATGCGGAACATAAGAACATAAGATATGCCATACTGGGTCAGACCAAGGTCCATCAAGCCCAGTATCCTGTTTCCAACAGTGGCCAATCTAGGTCATAAGTACCTAGCAGTCTCCCCAAAAGACAGAGGTTCCTCGACTTAGTGTGTAAATGATGTGTTCCTTATGATAAATAGGGCATCTGTCTTATTGTAGTTTATGTTTAAGTTGTTGCTGGTGAGCCACTTGGTCATATCCTCCAGGCATCCTGTTATCATTGAGTAGTCCGGCTTATCTAGGTTCATTGGGGTATAAATCATGATGTCATCAGCATACAGTATACCTTGTATTGGATAATGTGATTTTTAATGACCACGCCGAATGGGTGTATGTACGGGTTGAAGAGCAGTGCAGACAAGAATAACCCTTGTGGTATGCCCAAGAGCTGACAGAGCAAGAGTAAGAACCCTGGGTCTTACCAAACTGCTCTTTCTCTGGCTGAGCCAATTCATTGGTAGAATCTAGAGGCAGGTTGCTTTTATCACTTTCTTCCACCTGAATCTTTTTCAGAATAACTCCCAATCTCAGCATCTCAGAAATACCAGATGAAACAGGTGCCAGCTCTGTACTACACTCCTGCGACTGCATGAAATCTTTACTGAGCTCTGAGGCTTGTCCCATGAGTTTTCTAGTGAAAAGTGTAGTCCTAGACTTTTCTTCATCCATCACTTCCAGTTGGTCTCTTGGTGATGTAGCTCCACTGCACACTGGGAGCTGTAGGTAAGTGCCAGTCCTCAAGACTCAAGATTGACTCCAAATCCAATGAACAGACACTCTGTCACCAAGGATCCCATACCATGGGCACTACCAACTGTCATCACAAACCTAGCCATTGAGCCAGAAGAAGAGACTTTGAGGTCTCCAAGAGATATACTCAGACCTCTCCTTTATTCTTAACCATGATGTTTCTGCTCAAAGATACAAGATAAGTTGCATGCCCCTGCTCAGTAGCCATTTTGCTTTCTTGTGGAATGATTTTGTTTTTTTCTTGTAATCTACCTTAAATGAGGATCTTTAGAAAAATGGAATAGTACTTTCTAATTAAATTAAGTTAAATCAAGAAGGTTTAGCATAACAGGTTACAAAACCTTTCAAATTCACTCTCTCTCGATTTTATTAATTTCTATCATCCAACCATGCATGTAGGCAGGGAAAGTCAGGTCAGGGGAAGGAAATTATACCCATCATTTTTGCTTCATACCTTTGTGTCTGATGTGCAGCCCAATTCCATAATGTGCATGTCTGGCTCATGGACACATCTAAATCAAGAACAGGCCCCCTTTGAACCTAATTCTGTATCCGCGGACCTGGATGTGCCCGGGGCCAGAATCGAGGAGATAGACGTGTACAGCGGGCATGTGCAAGCGCTAGTCAGCCGGCCCCATGCCCACAATAATCTGAAATGTTGCACGTTTTGGATCCTGCCTGTCCCTGTGATGTACCCGTGGATGCCATGCCCCTCTGGAAAAACATGTTTCTCCTAAACTGCCCATCACAGACAATAGTGTAATGATACACACTATAGTAGACATAAATACCAATGAGAAATAACAGCTGCTGCAACCTAGATCATATACCAGTCCCCCTCATGCCCTGAGAAGTGCTAGGTAAGCCCAGTGCACCACAAAATGGTATACAAGAATGTAAATATGAACACATCTGTCAGGACATACCTTGCATCAAATGGTGCGTGGCATTAGTAACATATGTAATACAGAAGCACAGGCAGAGCTTATGGAAGTAGAAAGAAAGGTGGATTTTACCTTTAAAAATGACAGCCAACACACACAGCTCAGGGTCTGCACAAGAGAAGCAAGCAGAGAGAGGGAGCAGTTGAGCTGACACACCCAAGCTCTGACGTAGCAGCAAGCTTGGAGTTTGATTACTCTCACCTGCTTAAAAAAGCCGAGTCAAGCTTCAGAGAGAAAAAATATAAACGCTGCTCAGTAGCCCCAGAAGGGAAGGAGAAGGAGGCAGAGAAGGAGGGAAGCAGAAGGCCTGACAGAGAGCAAAGAGGTGGAAGGAGAGAAGGAAGCAGAGAAGGAAGCAGTGGCCAAGAAGGAGAGACTGGCACACGGAGAGCTTCAGAGAAGTGGAGAGGCTCAGAGACTTCAGAAGGTTGGAGACTCTGTGAAGAACCTGGTTGTAGTTCGGGAAGTGAGGCTAACCGAGCAGAAGGAGAGAAGGCATAGCCAGTTACTAGGAACCTGCCTAGATGGAGTTGGGAGCCCTTTAGATCTCACTGCCGGAGGAAAGGTCTCAAGGTCCATACAGGTGGGAACCTAACACTAAACCAAGGAAGTCAAGTGGCTCAGCTTGTACTAAAGAGCTAGGGCAGTGCTTTATTTATTTATTTATTTATTTATTTCAGTTTTTTATATACCGCACTATTTATAATCAGCGCGGTTTACAGATGAACACAAAGACCAGAACAACAGGCTGTTCGGTATTACATATAACAGGAGTATAAACTTGGATAACATGGGAGAACTATATACATAGAATAAATATTCAATTAGTTCGATAGCATGAAAAAAAAAAACTATTTACATAAAATAGCAGTAGTGCAAGGGTCAGGAGGAGATTGTGGTTAAGTTTATGGTAAGGCAGGAATTGAATGCAGAACGGTATAAAGCATTGCCTAGCAGCTGGAGAGAACTAGGGGAGAGCCAGGGAAGAATCCTCACAGCCACAAACCTTACAAGACCTCACCGTCTAGAACTGTACCCAGGGGAAACGCCCCAGTTCTTAGAGAGAGGTTATTCCCGGCCTAGAAGTAACAGTTTGAAACAAAGCTCAGTAAGCCCTGAGGGGGAGGTGATGCAATGGGAATTTAATTCTGCTGACTCGGAAGAAATTCCAAAGGATTGTACGCTCTGTCTCGCAGACGACATTAAATCTCTTCGCTAAAGATTTGGGTGAATGAGCTGAGATAAAGCAGAGGAAAGGAATCTTCTTCTTTGAGGAAAAAGAAGAAGCTGTTTTGATTTACTACTTTGTTGTAGAGAAAAATACCTTGCACGTTTTGGAAGCCAGGAGTATGAAAATACAGCTATTTTGTTTCTGTAAATAACCTTCAAGCAAAGCTCCTGTAAAGATTACTGTTTGTTCTGCATTAAGTCTGTTTGGGAAGGGGAATAAATTTTCTTGTCAATTTTTGCCTAACACTCGACTCACGGCTATCCTTTTATCAGATCACTAAAAACTACCACTCCCATAAGGCATAGCGGGAGTAAAAGCTATAGTCATTTTCTGCATAAAGGACATCATGGCAGCCCCAACCCTATGACCCCTAGGCGGAGGGTTGGGGGGCGTATGACACATAGTAACATAGTATATGATGGCAGATAAAGACCAGTATGGTCCATCTAGTCTGCCCAGCAAGGCGGCAAGAGTAGATGCACCTGCCGCTCTGTGCAGGTCACCCCTCCCCATGCCTTTATTTAGGGATGTACCCACTGCTCTGTGCAGGTCACCCTATTTGTTCAGATATAAGAGATAGTTATGTTTATTTTGATTTTATCCTGCTGCTTTAGAGGGATCCACTGTATCTGTCCCATGCCATTTTGAATTGTGTCACTGTATTTGCCCCCGTCACTTCCATCGGGAGGGCATTCCAAGAGTCCACCACCCTTTCAGTGAAAAAGTATTTCCTGACATTGCCTTTCATTTTACCTCCTTGCAGCTTCATGTTATGCCCTCTAGTTGTACAGCTTCCTCGCCTTTGGAAGAGGTTTATTTGTTCAAAATTTAAAGGTCTGAATCCCGAGAGAGATCATCTTGAACCTTTCGTGGACTAGAAACTTGTTGAGGTTTCTAAAGTCCAGAATTAGGATACAGCCCCAGTGATTCCTGCCCTAGTCATCTCTACAAACACTTTAAACTGTTAGGGATGGACCCTCAGCATGTTCACAAAATCCTGACCTAACCTTGCAGGTCCCAAAAGGATGCATAATATTGCTGAGCAACAAATGTATGCCCTTTTCGTGCCTATGGCCTATAAGTGCATTCATTCTGCTCATCTGCACTACCCTTCCCCTCCTATCTCTCCCTGCAGCCCTTCCCATGAACATTGTTCTTCTGTCAGATTGCTTCTATTTGTCCCTACCCTTCTACCACCAAATCCAGATGTTGCTCCCTTCACCTTGCTGCTCTGTAGGCCTGGAACAAACTACTTGAGTCTGCACATAAGTCTTCGTCTCTGGTCCTTCTCAAATCCAGACTGAGCGCTCACCTCATTGGAGTCGCTGTTGAATCTGATCCGCCTAAGCTCCCTTGTGTTCCTTACCATTCCTCCTGGATGTATCCTGTTCACAGCTGCTGTATTGTCTGTCGACTAGATTGTATACTCCACTGAGCAGGGACCACCTGTTATGTGGGTCTATGCAGCGCTGTGTACACCTTGTAGCGCTATACAGATGATTAGTAGTAGTTGTTGTAGTTGGAGTAGGCCCTTCTATCTGGGTACTGGCATTTCTCACAGCAGGTACATCTATCCCATCATGGTGTATGTCAACCTGCATATATCCATTACCTGTGGGGCAACCCTCTCTACCTTCCCACAGCCAGCTTTGTGGCACTGCTCTCCTGGTCAGGGCAGTGTGGGCATGGGAGAGGAAATCCTTGTGTCATCACACCAAGTAGCCAGACTCTAGATATATCACCATTTTTGCAACTCTCAGTGATCCTGGCCAGGGTAGGGATGTAAGCCGCATGGGACAATCCGGGGACTGTTGGCACTACATCAGTCATGTCTCCCAGTACCAGGCACAGCGTATGGCTGCCCTATCACACTTCCAACAATCTCTGGTCTAATTAGAGTACTCTATATAAAATAATCCAAAAGGAATCAGCATAGGCTCCCTGTGGCTAAATGTCAAAACATATCCTTGCCAATAATAGGGACCCCAGAATAAGAGCATTCAGCAGTGCAAACAACAATGATTCATGCTCAACAGCAACACCGTTGGCCCAACAAAATGTGCATTATGGGCATGCATTTGTGCTGTTTGCACTGTTGAGTGGCTTTATTCTGTGGGTCCCTATTATTGACAGGGGTATGTTTTGACATGCAGCTATAGTGAGCCCTATTGAATTTGAATGCCAATCACACTGGCACCTGATGACATTGTGGTCATCCATATGGTCCAGGAACTGGCCAGGCTTTCATGTCCCCTCTGAATTGCAGGTGAGCACACTAGATCTCTCTGTGCACCCCTCAAACCACACACACACACACACACACACACATACACACTCTCACTTTCTGTCACAAAAAACATGATTCTGCCAAAAGGATGCCCTGAACCTATGTGTGACAGCTATGACATCAGATAATTGCGATGGGGTACCAGGACTACAAATATGATTTCTGTTTCTCACCCAAAATGGAATCCTTTTCCTGCTCATTCCCATTTTTCAGAACATGGAAATTATAAGGGTCCCCTAGATTGCCTCCTTTAGCACAAACAGCACATAAGTGTAATTTCAGTTTGTTCAATGTAAACCGCACTGATGCAGAATAGCGCGGTATATAAGAGAATGTAAATAAATAAAAATAAATAAATAAGTGCATAGCCTAAATAAACACTATTGCTCTTCTTACTATGTCTGTGAGAGTGTTTCTGAATGTGCCTCTACCTTTCAACATTCCCTCACCTCTGCTCCCTGTACCTTAAGACTGCATTTTGTGTTTTTTTCCAGACTGCAGTCGCAACCATTCTTCAGTATGGGCCTTGTTGAAGAGAAGACCATCATTTTTTCTAAGTCCTAGCCTTATACCATGTCTCAGCAGGTATAACGTGGACGTGTCTGGGAAACACTTACTACATACTGTCAGACGGCTGCCTAGGGTGAGAACTTACACAATCTTGACGATGCATATATTCATATGATTCTTGCAAGGTATTGTGGGTATTGTAGTTCATTCACTCCCAAACACAGCTGATGACAATAATTTGAGTTGTGAAACCAAGTGGTAAGATCAATAAAATACTTATTTTATTGATGGGGTTTAATTCACCCAGCACATGTATGCTTGATAGCACTATAAATGAGTTTACTTGCTTGCAGTGTTTAAAATGGATAACAAAAAGTCACAAAGTAAACCAGAAAACAACCTTCAGCTTGTCAGGCAATTAGCTAATGTTTTCTTAGCAAATAATTACCAAATGCAAAGGCACAACGAAAAGAATAAACTTTGCTGGTTAGGTTAACTTCTGCTTATTTTCCACGCTGATCTCAGCAGTGATTCTCCCTTGCTCACACACACAATCAGGTGCAGCCCTAATTACTATCCATGGACCAGCTGAAAGCCTTTAGCTGGCTGGCTGCTACTGTGTGAGCCCAAATCCTGCTTTAAGAGCTGTTTGCAGTGGAAATAAAGAACAAAGTTAGGTTTCTTTGTGATGGCTGATGTGTTTGCTCATAGAAAACTAGCAATAGCATTTAGATAAAGAACAGTCCATGTAAATAGTTTCATCTGCTGTATTTCCCCCTGCATCAACAATCATAGGGTCAATATCATACATTGGCACAGATGAGTCTTTCATTAAGGCACTATCATGAGAATGCTTATTCCCTTGCTGCCATTCTCTATTATAGATAGGGTCTGGATCAGTGTTCATACCTGAGCCTCTCCTGCTATCATTATTCCTCTCTGTATAGCCTGGCCAATATGTAATCCAATTCTGATGTCCAGCCTTCCAATCTTGATCCCTGGACACTGGATCTTCTCTCACATACCTTCTGGCCTTGGTCTGAAAGTCCCTTCCACATGCAGTCTTCTCTCTTCCAGGTAGCCACTGGTGATTCCTATCTCTGCCACTCCATTCCTCTGGCTGAATCCAGTCCAATGGACTCTGCTGGCTTTTGGAATACCTCCCAGTATGAGTACTGCCTTGGAATCTCCCAGACCTTCCAATGGCCTTTCTTCTCTTCCTTCCAGAGAGTTTCCTTCTCTCTCTATCTGCTTGACTTGGCTTCTGTTTCTCCAGGTGATACTGGTGCTTGAGCTTATAGCCGTTGCCGTCTCTATCTCTGTATCTCTTCCTGAAACTGGGCTGGAGCTTGTAGCCCTTGCTGAAGCTCTCCCTGAAGCTGTTATCTGAAGAATAAGCTCTATTCTTATCCTGTTCTAATGTGTGCTGCTCCCGCTGTTCTAATGTGTGCTGCTCCCTAACACAGCGCAGCTGTGTTGAATCAGGCCCTGCCCTTTGAGATGAGTGCTTAGGGATTACCTCATAGCTCTCTTGATTGCACACACATTCTCTCACTTCAGCCCCTCTCATGGCTGCTGGAAACCTGGTGCATTCTGGGACTGGTAGTCTTTTATGTGAAAACTCTGTTTTCTTGCTTCTACCAGAACTGACAGGTTGTTTGTTCAGAGTCACATCATCTTTTCTATAGCTCCTACCTGAGCTATGATAAGCTTCCTTATCACATACCCCCCTGCTTAAGTTATTACGGACTGGTTTTACTGGTGAAACTTCTTCTCTACAGTCCGTAATACGGGAAAGTGCATCCGCATTCTTGTGTAACTTCCCGGCACGATGTTCAACCTGAAAATCAAACGCCTGTAAGGCCATGTACCAGCGTGTCAACCTGGCATTGTGGTTCTTCATTTGCTGCAACCACTTAAGTGGGGCATGGTCCGTGACCAACTGGAACTTTCTCCCTGTAAGGTAAAACCTTAACGCCTCCACTGACCACTTGATAGCCAAACACTCTTTTTCTATCGTGGAATACTTTTGTTCAGCCAGTGACAACTTCCTGCTCAGGTACATCACAGGATGCTCCTCCCCATCATGGCACTGGGACAGGACTGCTCCTAGCCCTACATCCGATGCATCGGTTTGAACCAGAAAGGGTTTCTTGAAGTCTACTCCTTTCAGTACCGGTCCTGTACACAATTTTTCTTTTAATACTGAAAACGCTTTTTCAGCTTCTGGTGTCCACTTTATCTGGTTTGGACAATTCTTTCGCAGCATATCCGTGAAAATGGCACTTTTCTCTGCGAATTGCGGTATAAACCGGCGGTAGTATCCAATAAGTCCTAAGAAACTTCTTAGTTGTTTCTTGGTTGTTGGAGGAGGAAAATTCCTGATGCTATCTATTTTGCTTAATAGAGGTTTAATTTTTCCTCTTCCCACTAGGTGGCCTAGGTATTTTACCTCCCTATTTGCAAAGGCACACTTCTTCGGGTTTAAAGTGATTCCCGCTTGCTTCATAGAGCACAAGACTGCCCTGATCCTCTTCAAATGCTCCGCCCAGGTGTTACTATGGATTATGACATCATCCATGTATGCAAAAGCATAACTTTGGTGGGGTCGAAGTACCTGATCCACTAACCTTTGGCAGGTAGCCGCTGCTCCATGCAGTCCGAAAGGCATCCTCTTGAACTGGAAAAGGCCAACGGGGGTGCTGAACGCAGTTTTCGGCTTCGACTCCCTGGTGAGCGGGATTTGCCAATATCCTTTTGTCATATCAAGGGTGGTTAAGTATTGAGCCTGTCCCAGCTGGTCTAGCAGCTCCTCAATTCTTGGCATTGGATATGCATCAAAAACTGATATGGCGTTTACCTGCCGGAAGTCAATACAAAATCTTAAGGATCCATCATGCTTCGGCACCAGGACTATGGGGCTATTCCAGGGACTCTTTGACTCCTCTATTACCCCCATGTCCAACATCTCCTGGACTTGTGCCACTACCTCCTGTCTTTTGGCTTCAGGCAAGCGGTATGGCCTTTGACGAACCAATTTCCCAGGTGGAGTTATTATTTCATGGGCCACCAAATGGGTCTCCCCAGGTATGGGTGTCAACACATCTGGGAATTCCTTAAGCAACTTCCTAATTTCTTCCTGTTGTACCATTGTCAGGTCCTCACCTATTTGGGGCTCTGATTTTTCTTTACAATCAGATACCTGGGGTCCCAAATCTTCCTCTTCACTCACTTCCCTCTCTCGGGGACAGGTGGCAGCTAAGCTTTTAACCCCTTTGACATCAGTAGAACCAAAGCCTTTGGCTCCACGTTCAGAATTCTCTAGGGATGTGACCTCCTCCACAGGTGGAAAACCCAGCCTCTCACAGATCAATTGGGCAATTTTGTCTCCTGTCTTCACATGATACTCATTCTGTCCAAAGTTAAAACAACAGAACTTTAATATTGCCCCTGTAATCGGGATCAATTACTCCCGCACCCACATCGATGAAATATTTAAGGGCTAATCCGGACCTTGGGGCTACTCTCCCATAACATCCAATTGGTATTTCCACTTGGAGACCGGTGTCAACCAGGGCTCTCCCTTGGCTAGGTACAGTCACATTTTCTATGCTGCATAGGTCAAACCCAGCAGACTGAGGGGTTGCCCGCTTAGGAGCTTGGGCCTTCTCAGAGACCTTATGGTACTTTAGGACGAATATCTGCTTTGGGGTAGCTTGGTCTTCTGGACGCTTAACCATCTTTTTAGCTGGGGTCTGAGGACTTCCAAATAAAGGCCCGGGAGCTACTACCATTAAACCTTCTCCCTCCTTCTTTCCTAGTCCTTCCACTAGACCCTGCTTAAATCTTGGCCAGTCTCTTCCTAGAACCAAATCAAAGGGTAGCCTAGGCACCACTGCTAATAGGACTTCCTCTTGTTTCCCTAGGCACTTAACCTTTAGCCTATAGGTGGGATATGATGATGCAGCACCATGAATGCATCTGATGTGAACTTGGCTTTCAGGGGTTCTAGGCACAAATCTTTCTTGGGCCTCTATCCTCTTCCAAAGCCTTTTTGACATCATACTCTGGTCTGCCCCAGAGTCTAATAATGCATTTGTGGTAATTCCTTGCACATCAACCATCAAAAGAAATCCTTCCTTGGGCTGTTTTAAATCCAGACCCATTAAACTAGTGTGTGTCTGGCATCTCTTCTCTAAGTGTCCCACTTTTCCACACTTGAAACATTTCTTTCTATTCCACTGTGTCATCTGGTTTGATACAGTACATTCATTTTCAGAAACATTCTTAATTATTCCTTTTTCTGATACAGCACATCTAGCCTCAGCATCCATCTTTAGAGGGCCACCCATTCTATGGCAAGCCTGCGTGGCTTCCAAGAATCTCTCTGCTAGCATGGTTGCCTCTCCAAGATTTTGGCAATTTTGCTGTATAAGAAAAACATTCAAATCTTTAGGTACCCCAAGCATAAATTGTTCCAGCATTATAATATCTAATAACATTTCTACTGTCTTTTGCTCAGGCTCCAACCATTTTACAGCTAAACTTCTGATTCTCTGACTCAGAGCCCTGGGTGTCTCACCCACTTTCAATGTAACAGCTCTAAACATTCGCCTATACTCTGAAATTGACAACCCTAGGCGATCTCTAATAGCTGCCTTTACATCCTTATAAATCAAAGCCTGGGCTGCTGGCATTGCTCTGTAAGCTGCTAGTGCCTCACCAGTTAATGAGGCTGCCAGCCTTACTGCCCACTGGGTCTCTGGCCATGCTAAAGCCTGTGCCACTCTTTCAAAAGACTCTAGAAAATCATCAACATTATCTTCTGGAGTTAATTTCCCAAAATTAAATGCCCCAATCCCTTGATTGAGTCCCACAGTGTCCACATGTGGTGCACCAGTACTAACTGCTGGTCTTGCATCTGTTCCACTTTGGCTCTGCAGCTGAACTAGAGCTTGCACCAGATCAAGCACTGGTTTCTGCTGTTCCATTAAGGCCTTCACAGCAGTGTCCTGGGCCTGCTGTGATAGCTCCTGCTGCTTGCTGAATTGGGCTGCCATCCACTGAGCCATCTCCGTCGGATCCATCTTGACCCCTGCAAGAAAAGAAAAAAGAAAAACCCAAGAGCAGCACCTTCCAACCAGGTGTGTTTTTTTTTTTTTTCAATTACCCCCTGTGCTTACACACATCCACCACTAGACATGCCCAGGTACATATTACCTTGTCTCAGTGATGAATCCAGATTTGCACAGGGTCTTTTCCTCTGGGACAGCTTCCTGGAACAACCACTTTTCCTCCAAAGTGCAGACGAGGGAAAAAATCTTCTTACAGCTTTAAACTTGACTTTTATTTGTAATCCACAACAAGTAAATCCTCTTGGTGCAAGAGCAATCCTGCCAACTACGCCATTTGTCAGACGGCTGCCTAGGGTGAGAACTTACACAATCTTGACGATGCATATATTCATATGATTCTTGCAAGGTATTGTGGGTATTGTAGTTCATTCACTCCCAAACACAGCTGATGACAATAATTTGAGTTGTGAAACCAAGTGGTAAGATCAATAAAATACTTATTTTATTGATGGGGTTTAATTCACCCAGCACATGTATGCTTGATAGCACTATAAATGAGGTTACTTGCTTGCAGTGTTTAAAATGGATAACAAAAAGTCACAAAGTAAACCAGAAAACAACCTTCAGCTTGTCAGGCAATTAGCTAATGTTTTCTTAGCAAATAATTACCAAATACAAAGGCACAACGAAAAGAATAAACTTTGCTGGTTAGGTTAACTTCTGCTTATTTTCCACGCTGATCTCAGCAGTGATTCTCCCTTGCTCACACACACAATCAGGTGCAGCCCTAATTACTATCCATGGACCAGCTGAAAGCCTTTAGCTGGCTGGCTGCTACTGTGTGAGCCCAAATCCTGCTTTAAGAGCTGTTTGCAGTGGAAATAAAGAACAAAGTTAGGTTTCTTTGTGATGGCTGATGTGTTTGCTCATAGAAAACTAGCAATAGCATTTAGATAAAGAACAGTCCATGTAAATAGTTTCATCTGCTGTATTTCCCCCTGCATCAACAATCATAGGGTCAATATCATACATTGGCACAGATGAGTCTTTCATTAAGGCACTATCATGAGAATGCTTATTCCCTTGCTGCCATTCTCTATTATAGATAGGGTCTGGATCAATGTTCATACCTGAGCCTCTCCTGCTATCATTATTCCTCTCTGTATAGCCTGGCCAATATGTAATCCAATTCTGATGTCCAGCCTTCCAATCTTGATCCCTGGACACTGGATCTTCTCTCACATACCTTCTGGCCTTGGTCTGAAAGTCCCTTCCACATGCAGTCTTCTCTCTTCCAGGTAGCCACTGGTGATTCCTATCTCTGCCACTCCATTCCTCTGGCTGAATCCAGTCCAATGGACTCTGCTGGCTTTTGGAATACCTCCCAGTATGAGTACTGCCTTGGAATCTCCCAGACCTTCCAATGGCCTTTCTTCTCTTCCTTCCAGAGAGTTTCCTTCTCTCTCTATCTGCTTGACTTGGCTTCTGTTTCTCCAGGTGATACTGGTGCTTGAGCTTATAGCCGTTGCCGTCTCTATCTCTGTATCTCTTCCTGAAACTGGGCTGGAACTTGTAGCCCTTGCTGAAGCTCTCCCTGAAGCTGTTATCTGAAGAATAAGCTCTATTCTTATCCTGTTCTAATGTGTGCTGCTCCCTAACACAGCGCAGCTGTGTTGAATCAGGCCCTGCCCTTTGAGATGAGTGCTTAGGGATTACCTCATAGCTCTCTTGATTGCACACACATTCTCTCACTTCAGCCCCTCTCATGGCTGCTGGAAACCTGGTGCATTCTGGGACTGGTAGTCTTTTATGTGAAAACTCTGTTTTCTTGCTTCTACCAGAACTGACAGGTTGCTTGTTCAGAGTCACATCATCTTTTCTATAGCTCCTACCTGAGCTATGATAAGCTTCCTTATCACAATACACGGGCCTTTCCTGAATATTCTTTCTACGTCTCCGTGGCTGACCACGCCCCATCCCACCGTCTTCCGCCCACATGCTGAGATCCCCGTGCTAGCACCGTGTGTGTGCATGTAGCAGTGTTTCAGAATATGGTCAGGGAGATCTTCGACACATAAACATCCCCACCGCACGTACAAACCCCTTATTCATGTTCCGGAATGACCCCCTTAGTGTAGCTATAATTATACAAGTTTTTCTATTAAAAAACTAGATTTATAATACAATATTTAAGAGCATAAATCCAAACATCCATATATACAGCAGCAGGGTTGGGCGTCTGAGGGATTCACTCAAAATGAAGTCTTAGGTTTGGGAGGAATGGAAAGAAATCAATATTATTATTTAATTGCAGTTCACCTTCACTAAGAACTATAAGTGAAAATCTTTGTTCGCTGTCAAGTAAAGGAAGTAACAGAGCTGACCTCAAATCCAGGACTAAGGACAGAAACAGATGGAGAACCAATGTAGTGACTTGATGCAAGGGGTAACATCGTTATAGCAGTATTAGAGGAAGGTCATGCAGCTGAATTTTGAGTAGACTGTAATGGAGATAAATGGTTCAGTGGGAGTCCTGTGAGGAGCAGGTTGCAATAACCTAGCCAGGAAACAATGAAAGAATGGAAAAGGAGTTACCAATAGGGATGTGCATTCATTTTGTAAAGACATGGAAAATAGTGCATTAATGCACACTATTTATCAAGACTCGCTATTGAAGGATATAGCATTCACCATTGCGCAATAGTATGCACTGTTTGAGAAATAGGGCATATTATTAAGCAATAGGTGCACTACTGAGCAATAGAATGCACTATTTCAACATTGCCCCTCTGAAAGAAGAAAAACAAAATGAAAATCCCCATAAATATGGGAAATAAAGCAAAGCGAAAACTGGCCTGCACAACCCTAGTTAGCAGTAGATTTGGCTTTGTGCAGAAAGGGAGAGAAAGGAGTCTTTCTGTCCTGGCTGTAGCTTACCAACCAGTTCGTGAAACCCTCTCGCATATACATACACACACACACTGAGTGATGAAGAGGGTAAATCGGCAATGCCCTTGAGGAGAATTTACAAGAAATATACTGTTTTATTAATAAATTTAGACAGACATTTAAAAAAAACAAGTTATGACAGTGTACAACAAGGTAAATGCTAAGCTTGGTGACTGCCAGTATTCTTCTGAGCAAATGAACTTTCAAGGAAGTGTTTGAAATGATGTTAATGACCTATGAATGCGTTACATTATGAACAGCTGCTCTCTGTTTACTTCTGAAGGTATGACATGTTTGCATATGTTTAATTTCAGGAGTTTACTTATGGTTTTAGCTTGCCCTCAAGGAAAGACTAACTGAAATAGTATGCAAACAGGCAACTAAGGAACACAGTGTTTACAAGTTCAAAGAGCTCTCATGGGGAATGACTTTTGCATATTTTGATTCAGTAGAGGTGGATGCTGGGTTGGCTCCAATCCAGTACCATGGTGAAGTTGAGAAAACCTGCCTTGGGTGGATCTCATGATACAGTTGGCAGAACATCTTTGCAGGATCTGAAACGTCATTCAGGACAGACACTGCTTTAACCTGAAATCCCTCAGCCTGTGTTTGTGCTAGTTTTAACAGTTTATGAGAGCTTCCTCTAACTATTGCCTGTCATCCCCTCCATGGCATGGGAAACTGAAGAGATTTAAAGGGATTGTATAAACCTATTTGCTAATGGCTTTGAGTGTATGATTATCATTTGCATTTGACAGTTAATTTAACTGTATATGAGGCTGTATTAGTCTGTGACATTCATCGAAAAAGACCAGAATAGATAGAAAGGTAGATAAGAACATAAGAAATGCCATACTGGGGGTCAGACCAAGGTCCATCAAGCCAATCCATGTCACAAGTACCTGGCAGTTTCCCAAAAAGATACCCATTGTTTGTATTGGGGCAAGCAATGGATTTCCCAGGACCTCTTTAATAATGGTTTATGGACCTTTCCTCCAGGAACTTGTCCAAACCTTTTTTAAACCCAGCTACACTAACAGCTTTTATTACATCTTCCAGTAATGAATTCCAGAGCATTACGCGTTGAGTAAAAAAATATTTTCTCATATTAGTCTTAAACGGATTACATTGTAGCTTCATTGTATGTCCCCTAGTTTTTCTACTTTTTGATGGTGTAAACAATCAGTCTACGTTTACCCCTTCCACTACATTCATTAATTTATAGACCTCTATCATATCTCCCCTCAGCCATCTCTTTTCCAGGTTGAAGAGCCCTAACCTTTTAAGCCTCTCCTCATAGGGGTATCCTTCAATCACCTTTACCATTTTGTTAGCTCTTCTCTATACATTTTCTAATTCCACTATATCCTTTTTAAGATACGGCAACAAGAATTGCATACAATATTTAAGGTGCAGTCGCACCAAGGAACGATACAGAGGATTATAATAGCCTTAGTTTTATTCTCCATTCTTTTCCTTATGATTCCTATCATTCTATTTGCCTTCTTGGCCATCACTGCACACTGGGCAGAGGGTTTCAATGTATTATCCACAATGATGCCTAAATCTTTTTCCTAGGTGGTGGTTCCTAATGTGGAACTTGCATCGTGTAACCATAGTTTGGGTTGTTCTTTCCTAAGTACAGAACTTTATACTTGTCCACATTGAATTTCATCTGCCATTTGAACGTCTAGTCTTCCAATTTATCAAAATCCTCTTGCAATTTTTCACAATCCTCTTGGGTTTTAACAACTTTGAATAATTTTGTGTCATCTGCAAATTTGATTCCCTCACTCGTTATTCCCATTTCCAGGTCATTTATGAATATGTTAAAAAACAGCAGACCCAGCACAAATCCCTGGGGTACTCCACTATTTACTTTTCTCCGTTGGGAAAATTGGCCATTTAGCCCTTCCCTCTGCTTTCTATCTTTTAACCAGTTAATGATCCACAATAGCACACTGCCTCCTATCTCATGACATTTTAATTTTGCCAAGAGTCTCTCATGAGGGACCTAGTTATATAAATAGATAGATAGAGATGGATTACTTTATTATCCATGTTGCCATGTTTTCTAATATTGTGTCATTTCATAGACATAAGTGATTATAGCCAGGATAAATAGAAATATTTTAGCTCTAAGAACTGAACTACTTCCATGAGTGTCTCAAGAGTAATATCTGTCAGGAGTATATTATTTGTTTTAAGAAAGCCTGGCCAATGTTCCTAGAACCACTACCACCATAAACAATATGAAGTTAACATACAGAGAGCTTGATAAATTATCTTCTAGAAGTCAGCTGTTGCAGATTCTTTTTGTTTTTGGGAAGTGCATTCGTTAGTGTATTTTCAATTTATTGGCACCTCTTCGCAAATTTAGTATGTGCGAGAACAAGGCCTTTGTATAAGTCTTTGGTAAGATCTCATTTGGAGTACTGTGTGCAGTTCTGCAGCCTGCACCTTCAAAAAATAAACAGGATTGAGTCAGTGCAGAAGATGGCTATTAAAATGGTCAGTGATCTTCATCACAAAGCATATGGGGACAGGCTGAAAGATCAATATGTATACATCACTCTTCCCCCTGCAATTGTTGCTACCATGGAAGAAGCCCTTTTTTGCACCTTATGCATGATGAGGAACAGATATGGACATGGATGTGTCTACAGCCAGGGCCAAACATATTTGTCTTGGTTCTCTAGTGTCCCAATAATGCCCAATATATGGCCCCTTCTTCCAGGGCCCTTAAGTGGACCCCTCCTCCTGCAATGCCCTGACTGAGCTAAGGACAGTGATGTCTTCTTGCCTACAGAAAAAAAGTTCACTTAACCCAGGCAGTCATTTGACCTTTTTTCCTGCTACGTAGGTTTTTCGCACCTTCAGCCATTCCATTCCCACCATTGCTGCCACTTAGTCCAGCCTTGTCCTTCTCTTTGCTAGCAATCAGATAAGGTTCAACAGTAAAGACCGGGCTTCTTTTTGACAAGATATCTCTTCACCCTAATTTGACAAAGAAAGAAAACTTCAGATATGCAGAATGGTCAGGCCTGACAAAAAGCACTAGCTGCAACTTTAGCTGTTCAGTTCACCGAGGAGAGACCTAACATGCCATTCATCTGTGATAGCTTTACACATCATAGGAAGAGCGCTATTGTGTTGCTCTGAAATGACTGCGCTAGAGCATTACTCATCAAGAAGGGTTCTGAAGCATCATATATCACAGAGAGCACTATAGCATTGCTCAGCAGAAGGAACACAAATGCTATTCAGCAAGGAAAGCCCTACTGTGTAAATCTGATCCTTTGGCTGATGGCTTACATCAAAGCAAAAGGCCAGTCTCCCCCAGAAACTTGTTGACTATCAGCTATCTCACCAATCTGGGTGAGGATGATCTAAGATGTATTTGTTTATTTGATTTATTGTTTTTAATTAGGATAGACTAAAGGTCATATGGTTCAGAGTAAGTGATAACGGACCAAGAGCCTAACAACTAAGGGAGTGAGGTGCTAGGATCAGCTGTTTAGAGAGATGCTTACAGGAGGCAGCTTCTTGGATATCATCAAGGCATTTAGGTTGCTCCTTTCACTGCCTCTTACAATTCCTGATAGTTTAGAATTCCAACAGGCTAGATCTGATAGTTTATGAATTGTGTTTGATGTTTTATTTGAATTGTATTTGATATGTTTGGGATTAAGAGCTGCATTTGATATTGTATTGTATACAAGAACTGTATTTTCATATTTCTGATTTGTATTTGCTGAATTTCGTAATGTATGTGCAAGACACTTTGGGGCCAAAACAGGCCAAAACAGAAAACAGAAATTGGATAGTAGACACCTGGAATAGACTTCCAACGGAGGGAGCAAGAAGCAAAGCAATGGCAGAATTCAAGCATGCATGGGTCAAACCCATGAAAGGGGATCTTAGCAGTGACAGAAAGGAGGAAGAAGATCACCGATCAAGTGAAACCTGTATAGCATAGCAGGCAGGCTCGAATGGGCAGACCAAGTGGTCTCTGTCTGCCAACATTTCCTGTGCTAATATGGGGAGACAAGGACTGCGGCAGAGTGATCAATTATTTATGATCTCCAAATTTATGATTTTATGATTTCTTCCCTTTAACATGCAACTGGTCAGTCACCACAGGCCTACTGCCCAATAAGCATGTCCTTAAATCATGTGATTGTTTTGAACATCTGAGAGAACCAAAAAATCATAGCCACAGTAGCAGCTGAATCCAAAGACACATCAGTTCAGACTATTGTAACCAGGTGGGTGAAATTAAATTATATTTTACCTGGCTGGGGCTCTGAAGGGTGGCAGGGGCTGTTTTTAGCAGCCAGACTTTGAAAGTACATTTCTGTAATACAGTTTATGTCCTTTAATCTGACTGCTTATGTTCTTTAAAAAAATCACAGAAATGTACTGATAACACTAATTAGGTGAAAGATAGTGGGGGGTTTTGGGACAGTTTGTTGGATTTGGCTGCTCCGTAGATGGTCCCTGGGATTATCTTGGGGTTTAGCAGTGGAGGAGCAGGTCTGCTGCTGCCCAGAGAACTTTGGTTGCTAGGCAGAGAAACTGGCCGTTGGAGCTGGTGAAGAAAGAAGAAAGGTTGTGTATGAAGAGTGTGGAGTGTGAGAAGTGGAGATTTAGATTTTAAAGTTGGTATTTACCAGGGCCGGCACATCCATTGAGCAAGAATGTTGTTTGCACAGGGCCCCATGTTTCAGGGGGCCCAGCGCAAACAACATTCTTAATTGAAAGCCCAAGTAAATTAAAACAAAAAAACTGGCTGCTGCTGCCGCCGCGGCAGCAGCAGAATCAAGTGTCCCGCAGCCCCCACCCCCCATCTGCCCGGCAGAGCCCTCGTTGAATCAATCCTCTTGGCAGTGACTTTCAGACTCCCATCAGCCCCAGCGGGCTTAACAGAGCCGCAAGAGAGAAACTCTCTTCATGGCTCTGAAAGCCGGTGCAGAGGGCTCTGCCGGGCAGGTGGGGGGGGGGGGGCCGCGGGAAATTTGATTCTGCCGCTGTTGCAGCAGCAGCAGCAGCCAGTTGTTTTTTTTTTTTAATTTTCCCTGGGTTGATGGGGGGAGGGGGGTTAGGACTGGTAATGGGCTATGGGCTGATGGGGGGGGGGGTTAGGACTGGTAAGGGGCTGTGGAGGGGCTAAGATTGAAAATGGGGTGATGGGGTTTAGGATTGGAAGTGGGATGATGGGGGTGTTAGGACTGGTAATGGGCTATGGGGGGCTAGGACTGGAAATGGGCTGATGGGGAGGGTTAGGATTGGAGGTGGGCTGATGGGGGGTTAGGACTGGTATTGAGATATGGGGGGCTCTAAGACTGGAAATGGGCTGATGGGGAGGTTAGGACTGGAAGTGGGCAGATGGGGGGTTAGGACTGGTAATGGGCTATGGGGGGGCTAGGACTGGAAATGGGCTGATGGGAGGGTTAGTACTGGAGGAGGGATGATTGGGGTATTAGGACTGGAGGTGGGCTGATGGGGGGTCGGACTGGTAATGTAATGGGCTGGGGGGGTTGCTAGGACTGGAAATGGGCTGAGTGGAAGGGGGGGCTTGAACTGCAAAAGCTGATAGGGAAGGGGCTTGGAATGGAAATGGGCTGTGAGGGGAGGGAGCTAGGACTGGAAATGGGCTGAGTGGGGGGGAGCTAGGACAGGAAATGGGCTGATGGAGGCGCTAGGATAGGACTGGAAATGGGCTGTTGGGGGTGCTAAGATTGGAAATGAGCTGTTGTGGGGGCTTGGATTGAAATGGACTCATAGAGGGGCTAGAACTGGAAGTAGGCTCATGGGGGGCTTGGACTGGAAATGGGCTGAGTGGAAGGGAGCTAGGATTTGACATGGTGGGGCTAAGAAATGAATAGAAATAGGCTGATGGGGGGCTGGGATTGGAAATGAGCTGATGTAGGGACTCAGATAGGACTGGAAATGGATGGAGGAGCTAGGACTGGAAATGGGCTGATGGTGGGGCTAGGATAGGACTGGAAATGGGCTGATGCGGGGACTAGAAGGGAGCGGATTTTGGGTGGGTCTGGAACTAGAAGGGAGCTGATGTTGCGGGACGATTAGAATGGGATGGGGATGGGAGAGTGAAATGGAGAGGGGAATAATATTTTGTGTGGGAGGGAAGAAAAATCTACAATTGGCCGGGTATTGGGAGAGTAAGTGGGGATTGAGGATGGAGGGGTAAAATTTGAGTGGATGAAATAGGAATGAGGAAAGAGCAAAAGGAAAAAGATTAGTATGTTAAAGCAGATGTAGAGAGAGAATGGAAAAAAACTAGAAGACAGAAGAAAGGACAAATGGACAGCAGACGATGGAGAGTTAGCAGAAGATACAAAGAAACCAGAAGAAAGTGTCTGGAGCAATTGCAACTGAAAAAAAATGCACAAAATGTAGAAAAATATCTCTTTATTTAGAATTTATTAACTGGAATATGTCAGCTCTGGGAAATGTGCATCATTAACGGCTGTGCTTTATTTAGTACAAGAGGAAATTAATTTATATTTTTATTTCTGCAGCGTTGTTGTACATTCCAAGTTTGGCTTTTGGGGTTCCCAGTTTAATTATTGTCTTTCTGTTTCTAAATTGTGATTCCTTGTTTGGTGATGGTCTATGTTCTGCATGTGTAACTGAGCTGAGGTATTCTGTTTATGTAATTCCTATTTGACATTGCCACTTGTTCTCTTTCCCCAGTAGGTCATGTATTGTTATTCTCTGAGATGTATTGGTTTAATATTTGCAGTGTTGCCTTTTTGATAGGGTATGGTGCTTTGTGAGTCCTGGTAGTGCTGTTAGGATACGGCGGGTTTGCTATGGGTTCTAAATGGGCAGTGTTTATAGTAGTTCCTAATGTGCCTGTCGGTTGGCACTGGGTTATAGTAATGTAGAAATCTTTTAGTCTTTCTTTATCCATACACTCATTAAGAGGCATGTTTACTAAAAATTAGTGTATGGTAACATTATGCAAATATTTATGCAAATGAGGTCCCTTATGCAAACAAGGTACCGCACCGAGTCTCCGCACATGGCCCTGCACCCCCCTTGGGCCGCCCCTGGTATTTATAGAGAGAAAGAGTAAAAGAGATTTGACATGTGCTGTCTACATGAAAATTGGAAAGAAAGAAGGTGGTTGACACTTCCTTGGGAGTCCTATTGAGCGCTGAAGAGAAGTACAGGCTTTTGTTTGGCAGAGCTGATGCTGTTTTTGACAAGGACTCTGATAGTTATATTGATCAGATTCTCCTGTTTGAAAGGAATTTGGAAAGAAGGGTCTAAAAAAAGAGACAATCTGAATTGAGGCTCAGCTAAAATTTCAATTATTACCTTGGTAAATAAATGAATAAGAAACAATTTTTAAACCAGATATAAAATCACCTGGTGATTGCTGGCAAGTAAAGCTGACAGCCTTGAACGTCAGGGAAAACTGGTCTGGCCTCTGTTAAAGAGCTATGGAAGAAAAATGAACCAGCTATATACTAGAAAGCTGAAAGAGAAGTTTAACTCCCGAGTCTGAAGAGCTGTGCTGAACTTTGTAACAGTTTGATGAACTGCTGGGAGCTGAGACTCAAAGCTGAACTGGTAATTTGTCATAGTATCAGTCACCATGTCACAGGGATGCCTAATATAGTTCTGTCATGGGGGCTGCAACTCCTGGGGGTTGGGCAGAGGTGTGCACTGCAACAGGAGCAGCTTACATCACAGCGCGCTACCATCTGCACCTCTGCTTTCATGTCTATGCCTCCTGAATATTGGCATACATGCACACAGCAACATGCAGGTTTGCCCACATACAGGTGTCTCATACATGTGATGCATATCTTATATATTTTGATTGCTGGATATTGTGTTGCACACCTTCCATTTAGTGACCTGTCCTTATACACTTACCTCACGTGGGTAGTCTGCTGCACGGTTAAAGCGCCTTGTGATGCGCACCCACACCTTCTGTACACGTTCCAGATCCTGGCGTTTTGAGGCGCCTGGGAAGAGGCGCGGCTGCCTGGTGCATATTAGGGCTGCCAGCTGTTGTAGGTCGTGGCGGCTAAAGGCTGGCTTGTGGGATCGCGTTGCTATTTTGAGGAATGCCCATGTGTTGGTGACACATGCACGCTGTGTATGCGCAGTATCGTGCATATTCTGTACCACACACTACTACGCTGCGCACGTGTCATGGACAAGTATCTCTGGGGCTGCATTACTACACGTTGGATACTGAGATTGGCAGCTATGGTGGCTGGCTTTGGTTTACAGCATTGCATTACTTATGCTGTTTGACCTGGGCTGCATCTGAGCTGTGGGTGCCTTCTGCTGCACTTTTGGAGATGCAACGCCATGCCAGGCCTCTCCTTTGGGGCACAGGACAAAGGTTATAGTGTATTCAGCTTGTGTCACTGTTTGTGGGGATGTGTCTGACTGTTACTAACACTCATCTTACTGTTGGTGCAGTGGGTATTTGAACCCATGAGCAGTGACTCTGAGGGCATCGTATTAACCAGTGTGCTATGCCTCTTCTCATAGTACAGGCTGACTACACAGCAACTGCAGGTCAACCCAGTAAATGTCAGCTGTGTTTACCGGGATGGGGTAGACCCACAGCTATGGCACTTTACAGGGTACCTTAGGTTTCCAAGCTGCGGTGATGGTTTTGTTTTGGGGGGACACACTGCTATTTGCTATGGGGTATGTGTGCACCATCCTAATGTTAGTGGTGAAACCCCAAGCCATGACGTGAGCAATGCCATATAGGGAGGTCGGCGTGCCGGCGTCCATGTAGCATGCATTGTGTATTGCACAATAGGGGGCGCTTTGGCTGCTTACGCGCGGTAACCTTAACTTCATGGCAGTGCTATAAGAAGATGTATAGAGCTGTAGCCTACTGGTTAATACAATGACCAACAAGCCAGAGCTCATGGGTTTGATCCCTCAGGGGGTCTCATCTGCTATGGCTGTCTGAGGCAATCTCTTTTGCTGCGTGTGACACAACTCTACAATCTGTGCTGTCAGCAGAAACACCCTCACCTAATTGCCATTACCTATTGCGCCCTATCGGGCAGGGGGTGTCTGGACCCACATGTGGATTAGGGGGTAGCGCCTACAGACCCGCCCTCTTGGGGCTAGGGTGGGGGGAACAGGATCTGCCTCCAACAGCCCCACACTACATCTTTGAATGGTGGCAGTGCAGTGACATGATGAAGGGCTGTGGGACCAGCTACCCCGGTCCTGCAGGGGAGAGGGCGCCCTCCAAAGCACTGGATGCAGATCTGTTTGTATCACACAGGGCACTGGCAGTGGGCCTGTATATGCTCAGATGCCCCCCCCCCCGACTACCATCTGACATTGACCAGCAGTGGGCACTGTCAGTCTTCACCCTGCAAGGTGCTCCAGCCATACACACGCTAACTGCAGATGGTCTGCTAGCTAGTACATAGTGCATGTTCCTGGAGGAACTGTGTGCACCCAAAATGGGATGTGAGCACACAGACCAAGCAGGTATGTCAGTGATTGGACCCCCAGAACAGGGAACCCATAGATATCACCTGAAAAACATACTGTATGGCACTATGGGGTAACCTAGCCATGCCATCGTCACTGCTCAGTCAGGGTGAGAGTGACCTCCCAGCATAACATGCTGTGACCACCCTGTCCTTGCAGGTGGTGGTCGGGCACTACAATGTCCCAGCCATTGCCCTATGTCCTGTACAGATGCATCCTGCCCAGGCCGCCCTGTCCGGGCCATACCCACGGTACCTTGCTCCTCATTAAGCACATTGGCAGGCTAACACTGGAAACAGTGCAAGCATTGTGGGCTCAGTAAGGTGTAGGCAGCCACAGCACTCTGGGTAGACATACACATACTCCCACACTTATTTCAGCATTGTGCAAGGATAGAGGTGGTTTGCAGCCCTGGTCGCCACACCAGTCCTGGGCACAGTGCAGGCATTGCTATGGTATGCAATACTGTTGGAGTCACTCCCTGGGGTGGTAAACACTGTCTGGAGCATACACTGAACCACACTCCACAGATATCAGAAAGGTTGCTATGATGAATCTCTGTCAACAAATTGTGTTTAACATAGGATGTGTTATCTGACATTGATCATAGCAACCTTTTGATATATGTGGCACATGTTCCCAAGTTTAGAGTGGCATTGCTGAGGTATGCAGTTGCTAGTATTGGGAGAGTCTAGTCTGCGTAGGGCCCAATGGCCTGACTCTCCATGAGGCATTGGATAGTGAAGCCTGTGGGTGTGGGTGTTTGTGCCGCTGCTCTAGGGCAGAGGTTCCCAACTCCGGTCCGGGTGGGCCAAACACAGTTCAAGTCTTCATGCTGTCCCTACTGAATATGCATGGATACATGTGCATACAATGGGGGTGGTGCGCCGGAGTTTTGTTTTTTTATTTTATTTTGAAGGCTGAGTGAGGCGGTGATGGCGGTCTTTTTGGGGGCAATTTTGCCGCCCCCAAAAAGCCCAAAAAGCTGCCGCCTGAGGCCACTGCCTCACTTGGCCTAATTATAGAGCCGCCTATGCACCCGAGCCAGCTCAACACCTTGTCTCACCAATGGAGGCACCAACAAGCAGCCACAAGAACAAAAAAAAACCCTCCCGGTGGGACAAGAAGCAGCCCCTGCATCAGTCTCTGACACGGCTCCCTCACTGCTGATGAGCCGCTGAATCCGCAGCCCACCAAAATCCAGCAAGGTGAGTGAGCCTGTGCCAGATTCCACAACGCTCATTCACCTTGCTCAACCTACACTTCCCCTCCAATCCCGAACCACCCAGACCGTTCCCCCTTCCCCTAAATGAATAGATGGCTGGGACTCAGCCATGTTTCTAGCCTCACTCCTAATTCACTTGGGGAGAGGAGCCAGGGCTCCATTATTTATTTTATTTATTTATTTAAATGTATTTCTATACCACCTTATCCTGCAATCAAGGCGGACTGAACAGCAAACAGTCAATAAGATACAGTGTGCACATGCAGTGAGTAGTACATTTATTTATATTCTCTTATATACCATGCTATTCTGCATCAGTGTGGTTTACATTGAACAAACTGAAATTACATTGAACAGGGCATTATAACTTGGAGATAACTATTTTACAGGGAACATGGGCTATGGAAGGTTAAGTGGCTTGCCCAAGACCACAATGAGCACCTGTGGGACTAGAAACCCCAGTTCTTCTGGCCCAAGGTTGCTGTCCTCTAGTGGGATTTGAATCCCTGACCTTCCAGCCTGAAGTACCTTGCCCCAACCACTAGGCCACTCCTCCACTCCTGCATGTGTGTGAGTGTGTCTGGATGTTGATTCTTGTGGTGCTATTTACAGTGTGCGCTATTTACAATGCTATGGGTATCAGTTCCTTGCTTAATTACAATTATAGTGACATGTGGGGGGAATTGAGGTGTCTGTTGCATGGTTTAAGTAATGTCACTGTAGTGTTCTATGAAGAGGGTTGTCTTCAGTAGTTTCCTGAACTCCTTAAGGTCTGTTGTTGAACGCAGTTTGTCGGGGAGGTCGTTCCAGATTGTTGGTGCCGCCTTTGATAAGGCTCATTTTTCAGTGTCCTTGCGTTCCCTGTTGATATCTTTAGGTGTGTTGACACCCTCCCCCCAGATTCCATTCTTCTTTAGTGTACACAAGAATGACATTCCCTGTAGTATACTGTTCTCTTGGGTTTTTTTGCAGCCCAAATACACAACCATGAATTTTTTAGCATTAAACCTTAGCTGTCAAAATCTAGAGCATTCCTCAAGCTTCCTTATGTTTTCTACAACTTTTAGGGTGTCTGTTCTTTTGTTTAAGACTGGAGGAGTAGCCTAGTGGTTAGAACACTGGCTTAATAACCAAACAACCAGGGTTCAATTCCCACTAGCACTCCTTGTGACCTTGGACAAGTCACTTTACCCTCCATTGCCTTGGAAGATAGGCCTGGCAATCTACTTCCAATTACACTGCTTAGAAAACCCAGGAGCTGCTGGGTCACCAGGAGTCAGCATTGACTCAAAGGCACACATTGCATTGTTTGTTCTTTTTCAGATTTTGGCATCATCTACAAAAATGCAAACAATAAAAAATTTAAAAAATGGTTTGGGCTGTTATCAAATACATTGGAACATAGCTCCAATTCTATAATATAAGTCAATAAGAAAAAAGGTTTCACTGTATAAACTTTAGATATATGGAAATAGTGTATATAGGGATTTGTGTAATGCAGAAGAAGCAAATTATTTCAATGGAAATGAAATTATGGAGCAAGAATTCATGTATATTGATTTTGACAACTCCACAGACTATCAGAAAAGAGGAAATATGTTGGTCATTATTATTCTGGAACATTATATTTATTTATTTGCAAAACTTTTATATACTGCCAATTCCCAGGATCAGTGGATATGATAGGTTGTACAGACTTATCAGGTAAATCATGTGAAGGCACATTGTGCAAAGGATGTCCTAATGCAATCTGGGACACTCAAGCCAGAACATCTGGAAAAAAAAGCAGAAATGTCCAAGTTCAGACACGATTTCACAAACATGGACATGCCTGATATTGACATCTATGGGGCCATCTATATAGACTTTCCCAGAATAGTATTCAAGACCAGGGATGTCTAAGAATAACTGAATGGCTAGAATAGTGGACTAGAACCGGAGAAGCCAGGGTTTGAATCCCACCACTGTGATCATTTTGATTGTGGAGTTTACTGGGAATGGTAGAGTGCCATCTTCTCTGGATGTTTCACAGAGAAAACAAGCACTTCCTTATCGCTTCTCCGGGCCAGTCCAGGGAAAGGTAGGGTTGTCAATCCCCTTTAGCAGCTGAGGACTGAAGACTTCAAGTTTTCTTGAGAGGTGAAGCCACTACCCCTGAGGGTAACCCGTCAGTCTTGCAGTCCTCAGCAGCTGTAGAGGATTGAATCTTTCTTTCTCCCTCACCACTAGTGCTTAATTTCTTTATTTTTGGGGGATAATAGTTGGCTCTAGCAGAGCTGATGTTTTCTATTGTCCTCATCTAGTATCGCAGTTCCCTGGTGCCTGAGGCACGTTAGAGACGAAGAGGTGTAATATTTCTGCGGTGTGAGGTAGAGCCTACCTTTCTTCACCGTTTTCAGTCTCTATTGGCAGATTGATCCTGGGAGCCCCAGTTGTTTCCTCTGCCGTAGCCGACACCGGAATTGGGTACTTTCTGCTAGCAGCGGGGCGCAAATTAGTACTCCTGTGTGTATTCTGTTCAGTCCGGTGAGTCTGATTTTATTCTCTGCTTGCCTTTCCGAGCCGTTTCGGCGCGCGGTCTGAAAGAGCGCCGTTTTCACTACTCGGGGCCGTGTCTCGGCCAGCGGAGCAGTTTTTTCACGGTTAACATCTTTTTCGGGGCATACCTTGCATGGCAGAGAAACTGCCTTCTCAAGGGGAAGCGCCGTCTTTACCCGCTGAAAAGGCGGGAAAGGCGGCCATCTTAGGTGCGCCAGTCACTTCACCCGCGGAGCAGCACCGGCCTCATAAACGGAAGGCTAAAACCCCTAAGGAAAGCGCTCAACAGGAAAAGCCTTTGCGGTCCCCGTTTGAGGCTCAGGAAGGGATGTCGACATTTTTCTCGCCAGAATTTATTCTAGCGATGCACAAAGCCTTCCTGCTGAAAACCTCACAGCCTGATCAGGTAGCAGCGCTTCCAGGTTCTATGGCTGTTCCGCTTGTAGGGCCAGTTACAGAGGATCCTGATGAGGGGTCTTCTCAGCCAAAGGGAGTCCTAAGAGATCTTTTAGATCCTTTTGCAGGTCAGCCTTCAGTACCCCTGGATCAGGGGGAAACAGAAGTTTTTGCAGAAGCAGGCTTAGATCTGGATACGGAGGGCTTAGAGGAAGGAAAAATTGCTTCAGGGGAGGACCCTAATATTTTTAGGGTCTTTTGTAAGGAAGAACTTCCGGCTCTCAGTTCTCAATCCTTGGCTGCACTACACCTGCTTCTTCCTTCTGCCTCTCAAGAGCCTTTGGAAGATCCGTTATTACAGGGCTTCAAGGCAGAACAGCGCTGTTTCCCGTTGCATCGGGTGATCAAACAAATGATTGAATCTGAATGGGAGTATCCGGAGGCTACACTCCGCGGGGGCCGAGCCTTGGCTCGCCTTTACCCGGTGCTGCAGGACGAAAAGGAGTTGTTACGCATGCCAAAAGTGGATGCGATTGTTTCTGCAGTGACCAAAAAGGCTACCATCCCGGTGGAGGGAGCGGCGGCGCTTAAGGACCTCCAGGATCGAAAGTTGGAAATTCTTCTCAAGCAGGCGTTTGATTCTAGCGCCTTGGCACTGCAGGCTGCGGTTTGTGGAGCGTATGTTTCTCGAGCGTCCATTCGATGGTTACAGGGGGACGCTTCCAGAGAGAGCGCTTCGGTAGTTGGTGCAGAAAATGCAAAGTTGGAGTCGGCCGCAGCTTATATGGCGGATGCCTTTTATGATTTGCTGCGCATTGCAGCCAAGACCATGGCCTCTCTGGTTGCAGCCAGGCGTTTTCTCTGGTTGCGTAACTGGTCAGCAGATGTTTCCTTGAAGTTGCGACTCAGTAAATTGCCTTATAAAGGAAAGTTGCTCTTTGGAGAGGCATTAGAGAAGATTGTCAAGGATCTCGGGGACTCTAAAGGAGGGCGTTTGCCAGAGGATAGGCCTAAGCCGGTGAGAGGGACTGGTGCTTTCCGTGGCTCCGGTCGGTACTCCCGTAGATTCCGAGGGGCACGCTTTGCACCCTATTCCAGAGGCCGGGCTGGCTTTCGTGGACAGTCCTTTCAAGGAGCCAGAGGTTTCGGCAGGTCTTACTTCAATGCGTCTCAGCCCTCAGTTAAAAAGCCCCAATGAAGGTTTGCTGGTCCAGGAGTTGGTTCCTGTAGGAGGGCGCCGTCAGGATTTTCTTACAGCCTGGACCGCAATCACTTCAGACAAGTGGGTATTGGAGATAATTCAGAAGGGATATGCGCTGGACTTCGCCTACCCTTTGTCGCCCGCCTTTGTAATGTCGCCCTGTGCACCCGGTCTAAAGATGCAAGCCATTTCAGACACTCTCTCTCGTCTCTTACAGTTGCGGGCAATAGTTCCCGTACCCCTAGGCCAGTATGGGTGCGGTCGATACTCGATCTATTTTGTGGTTCCCAAGAAGGAAGATTCCTTTCGTCCCGTGCTAGATCTCAAGGGCGTAAACCGTGCTTTGCGGGTGCCTCACTTTCGCATGGAAACGTTGCGGGCCGTGATTCGGGCAGTGCGGCCGGGAGAGTTTCTCACGTCCATAGATCTCACGGAGGCCTATCTTCACATTCTTATCAGGCAATCTCATCAACGCTTTTTACGGTTTGCCCTTCCGATGGGACATTTCCAGTTTCGGGCATTGCCGTTCGGTCTAGCCACGGCTCCGCGAACCTTCACCAAACTCATGGTGGTTGTGGCAGCGGCGCTGCGAAAGGAAGGTATCCGAGTTCATCCATATCTCGACGATTGGTTGATCAGAGCCGATTCTCATTTGGCCTCAGTGACGGTGACAGCTCGGGTGGTAAACCTTCTAGAGCAGCTCAGTTGGGTGATAAATCAAGCAAAGAGTCGCTTACAGCCGTTGAGACAACTGACTTATCTCGGAGCCTTCTTCGACACGGTTCGGGGAACGGTCTGTTTACCCGAGATCCGAGTACAAAAGCTTTTGCGGCAGGTGCACGCATTTTTACGGCTGTCGACTCTGTCGGCGTGGACGTACTTGCAACTCTTGGGGTCCATGGCGGCGGCCTTGGATCTAGTACCATGGGCAAAGCGCACATGAGGCCCTTACCACAAGCATTACTTTCCCGATGGTCACCGCAGCTTCACCCTCTCTCGCAGCGCCTGTCCTGTCCGGACCTCGTGCATCGCAGTCTAGAGTGGTGGTTAGTCCCGGAGCATCTAACTGCGGGAATTCCCTTACAGGAGCCCTCATGGGTGCTGGTCACCACAGATGCCAATCTTACGGGCTGGGGGGCTCATTGTCAGTCGCAAATCACGCAAGGATCTTGGTCTCCGGAGGAGAGTTCGTGGTCGATCAACCGACTCGAGCTTTGCGCGGCACGTCTCGCCCTGCTGAGCTTCGAGGCCTTGCTCAACAGGATGGCGGTCAGGATCTTCTCCGACAACGCAGTCACAGTCGCTTATATCAATCGTCAAGGGGGGACCAAGAGTCTGTCTCTCCTCTCCGAATGCCAGGAATTGATGGTTTGGGCAGAAGCCCATCTCCTAGCGTTGTCAGCGGCGCATGTGGCTGGCAAAGAGAATGTGCAGGCCGATTATCTCAGCCGCAATCTGCTCGATCCCGGAGAGTGGGAGTTGAACGCAGCAGTTTATCATGAGTTGACTTTGCGTTGGGGGCATCCGGTGATGGATCTTATGGCTACATGCAGCAATGCCAAGACCAGCCGGTTTTTCAGCAGACGCAGGGAGCACATGTCCGAAGGGCTCGATGCTCTGGTTCAGCCGTGGCCGCTGGACACTCTCTTGTACGTTTTCCCTCCTTGGCCGATGTTGAGTCGAGTTATACAACGTGTGGCAGAACAACGGGGAATGGTGATTCTGATTGCGCCGGATTGGCCTCGTCGTCCTTGGTATGCCGATCTAGTTCGGCTCCTGATAGTTCCACCTTACCGTCTTCCGGTCCGCATCAACCTGTTGCATCAGGGGCCGGTACTCATGCCACAGGTGGATCGCTTCTTACTTACGGCTTGGCTCTTGAGAGGGCTCGTTTAAGACGCAAAGGGTACGCCAGTTCTGTTGTGGACACCTTACTTCAGTCTAAAAGGCCGGGGACTTCTCTGGCGTATGTGCGGGTATGGCGATTTTTCGAGGATTGGTGTGGACAACGCAACATTATTCCTCTGTCGGCTACCCTGCCTCAATTGCTGTTGTTTCTCCAGTGTGGATTGGAAAAAGGTTTGGCACTCAGTACCCTTAAGGTTCATATGGCAGCTCTCGCGTGTTTTCGGGGATCCGTGCAAAGTCGCCGTCTTTCGACGCATCTGGATGTACAACGGTTTTTTCGAGCAGCAAAGATTATCCGTCCTCTGGTGCGCCAGGTCGTACCTCCCTGGGATTTGAATGTAGTGTTGGAGGCGTTTTCCAGGTCGCCGTTAGCGTCCCTCTCCTCGTGGTCTCTCAGAGAATGTACCTGGAAAACGGCTTTTCTGGTAGCTTTATGTTCGGCACGCCGAATTTCAGATTTACAGGCCTTGTCTTGCCAGGAACCGTATCTTCAATTTCTACCGGAGCGGGTTTTGCTGCAGACGGTGCCTTCTTTTTTGCCTAAAGTACTGTCCGTTTTTCATGTTAATCAATCCGTAGCTTTACCCATTTTTTCCGATTTTTCCGGTTCTCCAATGGACCGTGCTCTCAAAAGATTGGATCTTGGCCGTGTCTTAAAGGCGTACCTTAGGGTTTTGAAGCCCTTTCGGGAAAAAGACCGGCTCTTTGTCCAGTATGCAGGACCCAATAAAGGTCAAGCGGCGTCGAAATCCACTATTGCTCGTTGGGTTCGCTGCGCTATTGTGGCAGCTTACAATGCCAGAGGGCGGTCTCCACCAGTGGGTCTACAAGCTCATTCCACTCGAGCTCAAGCGGCTTCCTGGGCGGAGTTTGCCTTTGTTCCACTGGTCGATATCTGCAGAGCGGCAACGTGGTCGTCTTTGCATACCTTTACGAAGCATTACCGCTTGGATGTTCAGGCCAGAGAGGATGCGAAGGTGGGGGCGTCGGCTCTTATCGCAGGGCTGGCGGGTCCCTCCCGTATTTAGGTACTGCTTTGGTACTGCCCTACCTTTTCCTGGACTGGCCCGGAGAAGCGATAAGGAAGATGAAATTAGGTCTTACCTGCTAATTGTCTTTCCTTGAGCTTTCTCTGAGCCAGTCCAGGGTCCCTCCCCTTTCGTTTAACGGCGGCCTTGACGTCGGTATAAGAATATGGTGCTATCATGGTGTTCGTGTGAGAGGGGATGATCGGGGCTTCTATGATTCTTTCTCGGTGACAATCGAGGCTTCAGTTATAATAAAATTTAAAAAAAAAAAAACATTAGTGTTGCTTTCTCATTTCAGGGGACTATAGAACATTATCAGTTTTATTGGGTTAATCTGGTATTTTCAGTTCTTTTCTACTTAGCTGCTTTGTCAGAAGGAGACTGACGGGTTACACTCAGGGGGAGTGGCTTCACCTCTCAAGAAAACTTGAAGTCTTCAGTCCTCAGCTGCTAAAGGGGATTGACAACCCTACCTTTCCCTGGACTGGCCCGGAGAGAGCTCAAGGAAAGACAATTAGCAGGTAAGACCTAATTTCATCTTTCCTGATGTCTATTTGTGCCTGGAGCAGGTCTAAACTTGGAAGGGGTTACAGATGTCCCCGACATTTATGAAATTGAGCAGGGCATTTAAGTCATTGCACTGCCCCATAAACACCTCCACCATGCCCCCTGCCTACTTGGCTATCCGCACATCGGATACATCCTTTAAAGCTATCTGTATAATGGCCCCATGAATGTCTACGTAATTTGGATGTCTGTATGCATGTTTTTGGACGTCAAAATCACAACTAAATCTTTTAAAATGACCACCATAGGCTCCAAGTAACAAAATTTTGTTAGGTATTTACAATCGTGGTCAATATTATTGGCACCCTTGCATTTAGGTAAGTTGTGTACAATGTCTTCAGAAATAATTGGAAATATTCCAACTATATGTCATCATAATATTTTAATAGTATGCTCAAAGGTATACAACAAATAAAAAAGATGTCTGTGCAACTTAGACGTAGCAAATTCTGAGGAAAAAACAAAATATGATCTGGACAGCTCTTTTCAAAGATTCTTGATTGGAATGAGATCAGGGCTCATAGCTGGCCAGGTTAAAACAGTCCATTTGTTCCTTTCTAACCATTCCTTTGTACTTTTTGCTGGAGGGCCCATGACCTTCGACTCAGACCTAGCCTTCTGACACTAGGTATCACATTTCACTCCAAAATACCTTGATGGTCCTCTGACTTCATGATTCCTTTATTACGTTCCAGGCCTCCAGTTCCCGGGGCAGCAAAACACTCCCTTAACATTATGGAACCTCTACCATATTTAACTGTAGGAAGGGTGTTTTTTTCCTTATAAGCTTAATTTCTTTGCCTGTAAATGTATCGTTGGTCTGCACTGCCAAAGAGCTCAATTTTGCTTTCATCTGTCCACAAAAGATTTTCCCAGAAGGATTGTGGTTTCTCATGGTGGGTTTGTGCAAAGATCAGGTGTACCTTTATATATCTGTCTTTGAGCAGTAGGGTCCTCCTTGGCCTTCGCCCATGAAGTCCTTTGTTTAATGCGTGACGTATGGTCCGGGTTAAAACCACCACTCCAGATTTCTCTAAGGGGTATGTTTACTAAACTCCGTTGCTGTGCGGGTCCCCGTTAGTATGCTGGTGCCATATAAGGAGTGGGCGGGCCAGGCAGAAAAAAGCAAAAAACCGGACCGTACGTGTGTGCGTCGTGCTAATGTGCGGGGCCCACATTAGCGCGTGGGAAGGCTAAGTGGGGCGCTGCTGCAAAACCAAGCAACAGAGCCATAGTACAATGGTGAAGACACCAACCAATGGTGCAGGGGCCAGGGGTTCAAACCCCCATTGCACTCAACAAAAAAGACCAGCTGAGGCACCAACATTTATGGGCAAAAGTGGTTAGGAGGCATATTAATTTTGGGCGGCAGAAGGCGGCGCACTGTTATTTTTAGTACGGCATGAGGCGGCGCACTGTTTAGTGTGGGCGGCAGATGGCGGCGCATTGGTAAGTTTGGGTGGCAGAAGGCGGTGCGCTGATAAATGTGGGCAACAGAAGGCGGCGAGCCGGTGGGCAGAAGGCGGCGCGCTGATGTGTGAGGGGGCAGTCCAATAGTGGGAGGGAGAAGTGGCGCGCTGATGTGCAAATAACAGGAACGGAGCCATAGCACAATGGTGAAGACACTGACCACTCGTGCAGGGATCATGGATTCAATTCCCCACAGTGCCCATTGTAAGACAGTTGGCTGAGGCATTATTTTAGGGGCATTTGGACCTCATTTAGAGTATGGTGTGCAATTCTGGAGACCGCACCTTCAAAAGGATGTGAACAGGATGGAGTCGGTGCAGAGGGTTGCTACCAAAATGATTAATGGGCTTCATTATAAAGCATATGAGGACAGACTTAAGGATCTTAATATGTACACCTTAGAGGAAAGGCGGGATAGAGGTGATATGATTGAGATGTTTAAATACCTCCGTGGCATAAATGTTCAGGGAGAGAGCCTCTTTCAATTGAAAGCAAGTTCTGCTACGAGGGGACATGGGATGAGGGTGAAGGGAGATAGATTCAGGAGTGATATGCGGAAATATTTCTTTACGGAAAGAGTAGTGGATCCATGGAATAGTCTCCCAGTGGAGGTGGTAGAGATGAGGACAGTAACTGAATTCAAGAAAGCATGGGACCAACACAGAGGATCTCTAAAGGCAAAAAGTGGACTGTTGTAGTTGTTATGGAAGGACAGACTAGATAGGCCATGTGGTCTTTTTCTGTCGTCATATTTCTATGTTTCTATGTTTCTATTTCCATGTTGTGCGGCATAAGGCGGCGCGCTGTTAATTTAGTGCGCCAAAAGATGGCGCGCTGATGGCTACAAGGCTGCGCGCGGATGCACAAACACAGGAACAGAGCCACAGCACAATGGTTAAGACACTGACCAATGGTGCAGGGGCCAGGTGTTCAACCCCTCACAGTGCCCAGTGAACAAGGCTGGCTGGGGCAGTATGTATCATGGTGAGGAGTGCTGTAGGAGGCCTTCCATTTATATTTTATTTCCCACCACTAGTAAACCTGCTCTCACAGTGTGTTAACATACGGATGCCCGTAAGGCACATGTTACAGTGCACTGTCCGCCATGGCACCCTAGAATGTCCCCTATAGGGCACCATGTATGTTGCGACACAGGATAATGTATAGTGCACCCTATATGGATGGCAACCATAAGGTGGCCTATAGGGCGCCCTATAAAGCACCCTCAGAGGCACCTAATGGGTATAGTAAGCTGTGTGTGGTTTTGCCGGCATAGACATATGTACAGTAAATATAAATAAAGCTGTGGACAGCCCTATCAAAGGGCCCCACTGCGGGTTTGAACTGATGACCTCTGGCTGTATAGGGAGTGATGTAACCATTGGGCTACAGCTCTATAGCTGACAGCAAGCCCCTGGCTGGCTGCAGAGAGCCTGCACGTCACCCCACAGACAGTCTGCTGTTGTAGACAGGATAGGGTTAGGCCACCCATACCCATGATGCACTGCACATGCAAATCAGCTGTCCACAGATGCACACAAGATGGGGAATGCACCCCAACAGCTACCCGGCCTGGTAGGGGGAATTGTCCATGTGCACCCACACAGCACCTCGGCCTGGTAGGGGGTCCTGAGCGGGTGGACTACCAGCAAAGAGTAGCTACACACCGTCACATTGTGCGGGTACTGTGCTCACCCTGAGGGTGTGATGTGGCGGCCAGGACCAGGTCCACAACACCAGCCATGGCTGGATGAGGCCATGACAGAGCTCCAAAACAGTACTAACCTGTGAGATAGGAAGGTGCTGCAGAAACATGTTGGATATCTCTGTCTGTCTGATCTCAGTTAGTGGAAACTCCCATGGACCCCTAGGTGGCCAAAGTACCCCCCCCCCCCATGGCAGTAGAGTGGACCATCAAACCCCAGTCCTGCTGGGGAACAGACACCCTACAGGGCAGTCCAAGCAGCTCCACCCACATCCATAACACAATATCAGACAGACTTTAGGCCTGGATATCCAAAGATGCACCCCAGCACTGTCTGATATTCACCTGCAGCAAGCCATCAGCCACTGCACCCTGCAAGGCACTCCATCAAGACACATACCAGCTGTGAACAGTCTGCTGGTTAGCCCTGATGGAAATGCATGCACCCAAAACTGGGGTGGCAGCACACACAAGCAGAGAGTTCTGTGAGGAGGCCCCAACAGGAAACCCATATATATCACAAGAAAGAAACACAATAAAGCACTATGGGGGTGCCTAGACATGCTGTCATCACTGCACACTCAGGGTGAGAGTGCTCCCCCAGCAGCACATACAGAGGTCACCCTGTCTGTGTAGGTGGTAGCCTGGCACTACAATGTCACAGCCAGTGCCCTATGCCCTGTGCAGATGCATCCTGGCCAGCCCACCATGTCTGACCTATACCCATGGTACCTTGCTGCTCATTATGCACATTGGCAGGCCAATACTGGCAGTAGTGCTGGCAGTGTGGGTTGGGGAAGGTGTTTGCAGCCAACACACACTGTATAGACAGACACACACTCCCACACCTATGCCAGCATTGTGCTACTATTGAGGGGGTGATTAGCCTTGGCCACCACACCAGTCCTGGGCACGGCACAGGCATGGATATGGTACGCAGTACTGCTGGGGGTCACTCACCAGGGTGGTGAACACCGTCAGAGGCCAGGCCTGGAGCACGCACCGCAGACACCAAACAGATTGTTCGGATGGGGTCAACTAGCAGTATGTGCGTAACGTAGGGATATCTATCAGCCTGTACTCTTAGCAAACGTTTCAGAGCTGTGTACCTCAGGTGTAGGGTGACATTGCTAAGGTATGCAGGTGCTGGTATTGGGAGATGCACGCAGTGTCCAATGTTCTGCCTCTACAGGAGACATTGGCCAATGGGGCCTGTGGGTGTTGGTGTGGGTGTGTCTACCCCTGTTGGCTGCTGCTTTACGGCAGCGCTTCCCCACTCCAGCCCAGTTTTGCATCACACTGTTCGGGTCTTCCTGCTGTCCCTCATGAATATGCATGAGCTACATCTACATGCCGTGGGGGTGGTGCATAGATATACAGCACAGGCATTTGTATGAGTGGCAGCATGGAACCTGTCTGGTGTGTGGCCCACCAGGACTGCATTTGGGGGATTCTGCTGTAGGTTCTGCCCCTGTTCATGGTGTCTGTGCTCAGTGGGGTAAAAGATAGATGTATTACCATTGCATATGTCCTCGTCACCAAAGGTGTGTCCTTACTGTCACTGTTTATTTGTGGGGAAAACATGTGAGCAGGATTGCCAGTAGCCCCAGCTGTTCTTTGAACCTGTGACCTTCTGTTCTTGCATGCACTGTCTGTGTGCACTGCTCCACCATGTAGCCACAGCTTGGTGGAATTCCCTGGATAGTCCATGACTGTGGATCCGGCAGGGCCTGTCTGTTGCTGTGGACTGTGCCAGCCTGCACATGGCTAGGCCTCTGTCTTCTGTCGCTAGCAGCCACTGCCCCCTGCACCACATGTACTCGTCCGCCAACATGCTGGCATGAGCTTCTCCCATAAAAAGCAGGTGACCTGATTGGAATGTGGCAGTACGGGACTGCATTTGGGGTACTTGGCTGTGGGTAATGCCCATTGTTGTGGTGTGTGTGCGTTGTTGGGTAAAATATGGGTGTTTTCCCCATGCTTATGTCCCCTGCAATACAGGGGTGTCTGCGCTATCTGTGTTTAGTGGTGGGTAAAATATGGGGACTGGGCTGGTAGGTGCCCCAGCTGGGCTTTGAACCTCTGACCCCCTGGTCCTAGAGGTACTGATTCTGTCTGCTGCACCACACTATGGCCACATAGACAGTGCAGCCCCTGGAGGTAGTAAGCCTGGCAGGATGGAGTCACAAACCCTGCTCTACGCAAATTTACTGTGGGCATATGCACCCTGTCTGGTGACAAACGTGCACATAAACCCCGGAAATGACCACGGGAAATGGGGGACAAAATATCACCACGCTGGGCAACAGTGATATTAATGGGCAACCATAGCAACACTCCCAGGAAAGCTCCACAAAAGGAAATGTTTTTTGGAAGAGTCTCCGCTCCGTAAACCCTTCCAAAATTCATTTCTTTTTTCTGGAGCTTTGCTGGGTGTGTTTTCTGTATTTGCCCATCACTATAACTGTTCCCCAGCTGAATTACTATTTTTAATAGTTCTGTTGTGGTCATTTTCTATTTTTATTTGCACTTTTGTGCTGTGCACATGTATCACACTGCTCACGTTTTGCTGGTTTCCCCGGTTTTCCTGTACATTGCTGACGGAAATGGTTTCTCTTCCCTTTAAATGCTTTCTACCGCGAGTGTTTCCCTCGCGGTAGTTTTTACATGCAAATTCGGGCCCGATACTGTGCGGGGAGCCTCTCCCCTCCCACTCTCCACCCATTGACCCCGTCCCTACGCCCCTCCGGAGCCTTCCTCCGCCCTCCTTTAGCCATTCCACGCCTCTATCGGACATTTGCGGGCCCGCACTTGTACGGGGCCCGTTAGTGTGCCGCGCACCTTTGCGGGGGTGACACGCACGTGTGCGGGGCATTTAAACGCGTTTATTAGCGTTTCAGTGCCGCGTTTCCTTGCGCTCTTTTGCGGCGCGCACATTTCCGGTTTTTAGTAAACATCCCCCTAAGTCTGTCTCTTTGGATGTTGTACATGGTGTTTTTCCAACAGTCCGCACTAGCCTTTAACATTGGCACAGATGGTGGAACATTGTTTTAAAAAAGACCATGATTTTGATCAATTATGTTGGCACATTATTGACCACATCCCAGTGAATCCCCAGGGCGGTGATTAGGTTCAAACACTCCAATGTTGTGAACAATCGTGAATCTTTAAACTTGACACCGTTTTCCCAAAATGACTCAACTTGGAACAGGATTGGGCTAGCTTGCTCTAACATTGTTCAATCATCTTTAGAGTTCCCTCTTCAGTGGAAGGCTTCTAGTAACTGCTATCTTATTGGCTGCCTTCACTTATTGATATCAGATGCCATTACCTTTAATACCTTTAAGACTTCTGGATCTATAAATGTAGAGGCATGACTATTGGTGTCCTCATGATTGATTAGTCCTGCATTGCCTGAAAGGGTTTACTGCAGCGGGGAGGGGGGGGGGGAGGGAAATCCATCTCCTTTTCCTGTGACAGTGTACCCGACAAATATAACTTCAGATTCACAGTGTCTTCCTTGGGATCTTGTTGTTTCTGATACATTGTTTTGATCTTCAAGGATATGGGGTGATTTTTTCATTTGAATAATCCTATCCTGGCAATATCCCAGTTTTTATACTATTTCCTACTAGTTCCTTTTTTAATTGGTCTTGTTTTATTTATTCTTCTATGTGTCAAATATATGTGCATATATGGTTCACTTTTTTATAGGAGATATTGGACATTAAAGACCCGATCCTAACCTGGACATCCCGACCCTCAGTACGCCCGGTAGGAACTGGACACAGAAGAGTCGGACAAGATTCTGATCCCGCGGGGCATGTCTAGCCCCATGGGATCAGAATCACGCCCAGGCCTGTACATGCAGGCCTGGACCCTGATCCCGGTCAGCCTGCACATACAGGCCTAGCCCAGCTATCTCAGTCAAGGCTCCTGAATGGAGCCACAGCGCCATGGTGTCTGGTTGCCATGTCACTATGGCTCCATTCAGGAACTGCGATCCCCGGCCGCCGACAAGATTTTTCATTCCCTGCAGCCTGACCCCTGATCTGGCCTCCAAAGGCCAGGTTTGGGCTGCAGGAAATCCCCTCTACCCCCTCCTACTTCATCCACCACCCGGGCCTGAAATCCCCCGCCACCTAGGGGAACTTATTCCACCTCAGAGGTGGAATAAGTTCCCCGTTCAGTCTTTTGGCCCTGGATGTACAGGGCCAACATTGGAATTGGCCGTGGACCGCCCACTGCTCTCCCTAATTCCACTCCCACAAAGCTCCTTTACAACATACGGGGAAGTTAGTCGGGGTCAACAGAGGTGCCGAATAGCGGGGAATGACGTCCCAACGGGATGTCAATCCCCGCTATTTGTGCCTCGGAGTGGCCTGATAAGGGGTTGAACATCAAGAGTGCCAATAATGTTAACCGCAACTATAATTTGAGTTTTAATGTAAGTTAACAGTTAATGCAGAAGTAAAAAAAAAACAGCTAATGCTGTGTTAAAACATCTAACAAGGAAGTTCATATTAGAAGTCATGGAAAAGGCAGAGAATGGCGACAAATGCACTTTGCGGTTAAAATGGATGTTGTTAATATAGGCCACCAGTCACCAAAGGGGTGAGGTTTTCCCTGGAGGTGTTTCATGAAACAAAAGAACACTGGCACTTGTAAAATAATGGAGGGAGGGGGGATACAGCAAAATCAACCAATGCGTCTAAGTGAATCAGGGGAAAAAGTCAAGCCTAAACTCAGTTCTGACAATATCACTTCTTACATCTTTACCACTGAGCATGCTGGTAAGAATGCTTTTCAGACCCTCTTCAACTATGACTCTCTTGAAATAGATATTGCTTTTGATGTAAATCCTTCACATAAGAATTCATTGGAATCTCTAGCTTCTAAAAAGATTCTTCAAAAACTTCTCAGCCAGCAACATGATGCGAACACACCTCGAATATTGTGTGCATTTCTGATCTCCATATCTTAAAAAGGATATAGCAGAATTAGAAATGGTACAGAGCAAAGTGACCAAAATGGTAAAGAGGATGAAAGGAGATCCCTATGACGAAAGCCTTAAAAGGTTAGGTCTCTTCAACTTGGAAAAGAGATGGCTGAGGGGAGATATGATAGAGATCTATAAAATGATGATTGGAGTGGAACAGGTAAATGCAGATCATTTTTTACTCCTTCAAAAAGTAGAGAGACTTAGGGGTATGTTTACTAAACGTGAATAACGCGCGTAGTATGACGTTAACGACCGTAAGTGCAGTGTAACGCGCGTAAACACGTGCCAACGACCGGTAACGTTGTACTATGCGCGGTAACCGCGCTTAACGATCGTAAAGCCCCGCGGCGCGTTAAAACAGCGCAGAAGGTGGAGAGTGGGCGGAGAGAAGGGGTCAATGGGCGGAGAGGGGGCATGGAGAGGCTCCCCCTCACTAACGCGCTGTAATTCTGAGCTCAATCCCAACGCGAATGAAAACCTGCCGTTAAAGGCATTTAAAGGGAAGAGAAACCATTTCCGTCAGCAATGTACAGAAAAACCGGGGAAACACACAAAACGTGAGCAGTGTGATACATGTGCACTGAACAAAATAGCACATAAAACGTTAAAAATGACCACAGGAAACATTTTAAAAAGCATAATACAGCTGGGCAACAGTGATAGCAATGGGCAACAAGGAACAACACTGCCTGGAAAGCACCAAATAAAAAAGAACTGATGTGTGGAAGGGTCTACGCTTCACAGACCTTTTTAAATATCATTTCATTGTAATGGATTGTCCTGGGAGTGTTGTGTAATGTTTCCCAATGATATCATTGTTGCCCAGCTTGGTTATGGGTGTGTGCCCCTTTTGTGAGGTATTCTCTGAGGTTTATGTGCACCGTTGTCTGCATACAAGGTAAATGAGGTCACAATAAACCTGTTGCAGAGCAGGGTTTCTGACTCATCAGGCCGGTTTAACTAACTCCAGGGACTGCACTGTCTCTGTGGCTACAGTGTGGTGCAACAGACACAGCCAGTGCTTGTAAGACCAGAGGGTCACAGGTTCAAATCCCAGCTGGGGCTCCTGCCAACCCAGTCCCCATAGCTTTACCCACCACTAAACATTGATAGTAACAACACACCTGTATTGCAGAGAACATACGCATGGCCTATATTTTACCACACCAGAAACAGGCACGTTACCGTAAAGCAGAGTTTCGCAAATGTAGTCCTGGAGGGCCCCACAACATTCCAGTTTCATGCTGCCTCCAATAAAGATGCCTGTGCTGCATAGCTATGCACCACCCCCATGTTATGCAGATGTAGCTCATGCATATTTATGAGGGACAGCATGAAAACCCGAACAGTGTTTGGAACACCAGGACTGGAGTTGGGGAACTCTGCCGTAAAGCAGCAGCCAACAGGGCCACACACCCACCCACAGGTCCCATTGGCCAATGCCACCTGGAGAGGCAAGAAATTGGGTCCTGCCTGTATCTCCCAATACTAGCAGTTGCATACCTTAGCAATGCCACCCTACACCTGGGTATATGGTACACAGCTATCAAACGTTTGCTATGAGAACTGGCAGATATCAATTCCTCTGTTAAGCACATTTTGCTCATTGAGCTCCACCATAACAATCATTCTGATGTCTGCGGTGTGTGCTGCAGGTCTGGTCTCTGACAGTGTTCACCACCCTGGGGAGTGACCCCCCAACAGTCTTGTGTACCATATCCATGCCTGTACTATGCCCAGGACTGGTGTGGTGTGTATGGCTGCTGACCACCTCTATAGCAGCACAATGCTGACATCGGTGTGGGGGTGGTTGTCTGTCTATCCAGTGTGTGGTGGCTGCAAACACCTTCCACAGGCCACACTGCCAGCAATATTGCCAGTATTGGGCTGCCAATGTGCATAATGAGGAGCAAGGTACCATGGGTAGAGGCCGGACAGGGTGGCCTGGCCAGGGCGCATCTGCACAGGGCATAGGGCAGTGACAGGCACATTGTAGTGGCCGGCCACCACCTACACAGACAGGGTGACCTCAGTATGTGCTGCTGAGAGATCACTCTCACCCTGACTGTGCAGTGACCACAGCATGGCTAGGCACCCCCATAGTGCTATCTAGTATTTCTCTCATGTGATATATATGGGTTGCCTTTTTGGGGCCATGTCACTGATTTAACTGTGTATGCTGACATCCCAGTTCTGGGTGCAGGCATCTCCACTGGGCACTAGCAGACTATTTGCAGCTGGTATGTGTTGTGATGGAGTGGCTTGCACCAGGGGAATATCAGATAGTGGTGGGGTGCAGCATGCCATATCTAGGCCTAATGTCTGTCTGCTATTGTGTTCTGGATGTGTACAGAGCTGCATTGACTGCTCTGTGAGGTGTGTGTCCCTCAGCAGGACTGGGGTTGATGTTCCCCTCTACGTCCACCTTGCAGGGAGGTAGATGTTGTATCTTTTGATGGGAGACCCTGTTTTCTGCCCTGGGGGAGGGGGTGGTGGTGGTGCATGGGCCCTCCTGGGGGTCCATGGGGGCTACACCTGACTGATACAGACAGAGATGTCCAAGGTGTTACTGCAGAAACTACCTGTCTCACACTATAACACTGCTGTGGACCTGCACCATGGCCTCTTTCCGCCATGGACGTTGCTGTGGACCTGGTGCTTGGCGCCTCACTGCACCCTCAGGGTGAGCACAGTACCCGCACGCTGTGACGGTGTGTGGCTACCCTGTGCCGGTACAACACACGGTCAGTACCCCCTAACAGGCCGAGGTGCTGTGGGGGTGCACATGGTCGCTTCCCCCCTACCAGGCCGAGGTGCTGTGGGTGTGCATTCCCTATCTTGTGTTTATCTGTGGACAGCTGATTTGCATGTGCAGTGCATCATGGGTGTGACTGGCGCAACCCAACCCTGGGGGAAGCCAGCGCCTGCTCACAGGCGTTGATAACCCATAGGCCATCCCACTTACATCTGTTAGCATTGTGCATAGGTACAGGACACCCTACCGAGTCTGTCAGATATGATACCCACACAGGTAAAAACACACATACCCACGCACGATTGTACGCGCGTCGCTACGCACGCACCAACGTACATTGTTACACACACTGCGAGGGTCTGTTTCTGTATGGAGTACTCGACGTAAAGGAAAACATGCCCTCTCACAGCACACTGGGGACTCAAACCCATGCTGCCTGTAACAGTGGTCAGTAAACTAACCATTATGCTACAGCTCTGTATGGGTCAGGTATGTTTACGAGGCTTCTTATGCTTAACGCGCGGTGACTCCTCTAACGCGCCACGTAGCGCTCATTAGTTCTGTACCGTGCGTTAGATCTTCTGTTGTCCCGCCCATCTCCTTATTTGGGGGTTTGTCTTCTTAACGCGAATACTAACGCGAACTGCACTAACGCGATTTAGTAAACATCCCCCTTAGAGACATGCAATGAAGCTATAATGTAGCACATTTAATACTAATCGTAGAAAATATTTTTTCACTCAATGACTAATCAAACACTGGAATTTATTATCAGAGAATGTAGTAAAAGCTGTTAGTGTAGTTGAATTTAAAAGAGATTTGGATAAAAAGGAGGAAAATTCCATAAACCATTATTAAATAGGTCCGGGGAAATCCATTGCTTATCCCTGGAACAAGCAGCATATAATCTGTATACCTTTTGGGAAACTGAAGGTACTTATGACCTGGATTGACCACTATTGGAAACAAGATGCTAGGCTTGATGGATCCTCAGTTTGATCTACTATGGCATATCTTATGCTCTAAACAGAGTTAATCTCCTTGTCTTCTCCTTTGGCTTTATCTCTTGTTGGTCTCTTGTCCTCACCCTGTATGGCATCTCCGTTCTGTTGGTCCTCTGGGGGAGATAGGAACAAACTGGTTTTTCGCAGCTACAGATTTTGGTGCTCTCTTCTTAAATAAATTAGCTTGGTGGGTGAACTGCTGGAAACTATAATCCATCCGTTCTGTTTCTCCCCATTAGTGCTGCTGCTGGCCATAGATCTCACATTAGCAGCATTAACTGAATTCTCCTCTCTGCTTCTACCACTTGTCAAAAGTTTCAACATGATTGGTGAGGTACCCTCTGCTTCTCCCTCATCTCTGTCCAAAAATGACTCTGGATTGTCTGCCCTCTCCACTGGTACACTGGGATGGATTTAAGTTTTTGGCACCTGTAGGCAAAACCAGACAGCAGACCCCAGAGAGCATTGGTCTTTGGGAAGGGGGAGGAGGTTGTCAGAGATCCCAAAGACTGAAGATCCCAAAGGAGAACAGAGGAAGCCTGTAGTACCATAGTTGAGCCTCTTTGAAGCACAAATGCATATGGCCCTAAAGTAAACAGAAGTAGGCGTCTCTTCTGCATGGGTATTTGGTGCCTTCAAAATTTGGCACACTAGTCAGTTGTCTAGATTGCCTATGCCAAAAATGAGGCTTGCTGGCACACGAATCAGGGTTCAACTGAAACCAGGGCCTTATTAAAGGTATATGAACTAAAGATGTGCTCCTTCATCCCATTTACCATTTGTCCTAAAGCAAATGCACATTTCAACTCTCTGGGATGTTCTTAATGAACTTAATGAGGAAATTCATTTGCTTGCTCCAGCATTTTAGTCATGCATTCTGAGAACTGAACTTTCACTTCTTTAATTCAAGTATTGCAAATAGGATACATTTCATTTCCAAAGAGGGCCTGCACATTATAGTTATAGCCCCGAGGTTCATAAGAGTTTATGATGAAGCAATTCGTATTGTGAAAACTTTGAAGAAAATGACTCACTTCAGGAATGTGAAAATATAATTTTGCACCCACTGAAAATAATCACACCCAATCTCTTTAACAGCTGTTGCATACACTGCCAAGTCATGCAATCTAAATGGTGTCCAAAAGTACAGACATGATGTAGAACTAGAAGTGAAAAAGAAGCAAGAATCCCAAATTCAAATTTCTCAGCTGATAGCAAGGTCAGCTCCTTGCATCCTCCTATAACGAATTTCTTGCTTGCTTCGGTGCCAGAAACAAAACCAATATTTTGTCTATCCTAGATTCCTTCCCGTTGTATTCAGTAATATTAGCTTGACAGGAAATACTTCCTTTAAAAAAAAGGGGTGCAGAGCTGTACAGTGCCTCCCACAGAGCATGCTGGTGTTTTAATTCCAAGGGTGTGGAAGTGCATAACTGAGAACTATAGAGCTTCTGTGGGAATACAGAGGCTGCTCCCCTGTGACACACACTGGATTTGCAGAAGTGACAGGTTTTGAACTGCAGTCAAGAGGTGCAGAGCGGAGAATAATCATGCTGGAAGGAGCCATCTATTTAATATCTAGAATCCTTTTCTGATGGATGATTTCCTGTTCTAAATCTTGCTTAAGAAGTTGGCTTTAGGAACAATATTGGATTAAACATGTTGAAAAAAAAATTGCCATGTACCAAAGCCAGTGTAATATACATGCATACAGAGCGTTGCTGAAACACAAAACTCTTTACATCTCAGTGTATCACCTGCACGATGAATGGGCTTTTTGAATACTTCAATAATACCCTCAAACCAATATTGAGGAAGTTGGTTGCCAAGGATGGGATTTTTTGTTGCCATATTTACTGTTTGAGATTTGAGAGGTCACCTATGACTGCATAAAAAGTATATCCTTCTAAACAGTTCTCTCCTAAACTAGGCAGATTCTGTAGCTATCCATATAAGAATATAAGAAATGCAAAACTGCATCAGACCAAGGTCCATCAAGCTCAGTATCCTGTTTCCAACAGTGGCCAATCCAGGTCACAGACCCAAAAAGATACAAAGATTCCACAATGCTTCTATTGGGGCAAACAGTGGATTTTCTAGGTCCTTTTTAATAATTGTTTATGGACCTTTCCTCCAGGAACTTGTACAAACCTTTTTTAAACCCAGCAACACTAACAGCTTTTACTGCATCCTCCAGTAATGAATTCCAAAGTTTGATTACTCATTGAGTGAAAAAATATTTTCTCTTTTTAGTCTTAAATGTGCTGCATTGTAGCTTCATTGCATGCCCCCTAGTCTTTCTACCTTTTGATGGAGTAAAAAAACGGTCTACATATAGCCGTTCTACTCCATTCATTAATTTATAGACCTCTATCATGTCTCCGCTCAGCTGTCTCTCTTCCAAGTAGAAGAGCCCTGACCTTTTAAGCCTTTCCTCATAGGGGTATCTTTCCATCACCTTTACCATTTTGGGGTCTCTTCTCTTTACCTTTTCTAACTCTGCTATATCCTTTTTAAGATATGATGACCAGACTTGCACACACTATTCAAGGTGCGGTCGCACCATGGAATGATACAGAGGCATTATAATATCCTTATGTTTTACTCTCCATTACTTTCCTTATGATTTCTAGCTTTCTATTGGCTTTCTTGACTGCTGCTGCACACTGGGCAAAGGTTTTCAACATATTATCCAGGATGACACCTAAATCCTTTTCCGGGGTGGTGGTTCCTAATGTGGAACCTTGCATTCTGTAACCATAGTTTGGGTTGTTCTTTTCTAGGTGCATAACTTTGCACTTTTCCACATTAAATTTCATCTGTCATTTGAATGTCCAGTCTTCCAATTTATCAAGATCCTCTTGCAACCTTTCACAATCCTCTTGTGTTTTAATAACTTTGAATAATTTTGTACCATCTGCAATTTGATCACTTCACTCGTTATTCCCATTTCCATGTAATTTATGAATATGTTAAAAAGCAGCAGGCCCAATAGAGATTCCTGGAATAGGATACTGCCTCCTATCTCATGACTTTTTAATTTTTTTTTCTTTATTTATCAATTATCAAATAACAATCGAATATCATACCATATACGACAAAGGAAAAACAATGGAATACTCTCAATACAATTTGTAAAAAACAAAAATAAACCACCACATATCTCCATCCATTTAGACCCCAACATAAAATAGAAAATAGGGGAGTACCAGGAAACATATTTTATACTGCCAAAAATCCTAGCATTAACACAAATGAAACATTAAGGCGGAAGGGAGACTTACACGTCAGCTGTATGAGGAGAAATAGCACCCTCGATACTACTCCTTTCCCTAGATTCCAGAAAAGCTAACAGCTGCTTGGGGTCAAAAAATAAATACATCTTTTGTTTATAATTAACGAAACACTTAACAAGAAATTTAAGTTGGAAGGAGGTGCCCAAGGTCAAGACCCTGGAGCGAAGAGCCAAAAACTCCCTCCTCCGCAGCTGAGTAATACGAGAAAAATCAGGAAATACCCTCACCTTGGCCCCCAAAAAAGCTTCATTAGCATTCCGAAAAAACATTCTAAGAATAAACACTTTATCCGTTTCCAAAGCAAAAGTAACAAGCAAGGTGGATCTCTCCATTACAGTCTCCAAAGAACTTTCAAGGAGACCCGTAAGGTCCTCTAGCCCAGGCTGTAAAGGAGAGGGGGCATCTGTTCCACCCCTACTCCCCAGGGATAAATACACAGCCCTGGTAATAGGAGGGAACTGTTCCGGCAGGATTTTCAACACCTCTCCAAAATATTTGCGAAGCATTTCAGTCGCTGACAGGACTGGAGACCAAGGGAAACTCAGAAATCGGAGATTATTCCTCCGAGCCTGGTTCTCAAGGTATTCCAGTTTCCTACCAGAGACATTATTATCTTTAACTTGGGCGTTCACCAACTCCCGAACCTCCCCCATCTCCCTTTCCAAGCTGGCTAATCTATTGCATTGTTTCTCATTAGCCTTAGTAAGGAGTCCACAAGAATCTCTGACCAAATTAATGTCTTTTACAAACGTCCCACAAACTCTATTCATGGAGTCATTCCCAGCCCTTCCCATAGCGCTTGCAAAGTAAATGCCGCAGGTCTCACCAACGTGGGAAAACCAGAAAACTCATCCCTCACCACTGAAGGTCCAGCCACAAGACGTTCCGTTGTTCTCACCACATCTCCCGAACAACTCTGGCCCATTTCCTCCAGGGGGGGGGGGGTCCAATAAGGCCAAAGCACCTCCAACTCCCCCTGAGATCGGGGTACTCGCCACCAATTCCAAGGGCAGAACTTCAGCCGAAAACGAACTTCCTGGACGCGGTGGAGGTGTTCGCTCAATTGAAGACAGCGAAACACCAGACACGCTCTGGGGCGAAACTCCTTCTACCGCCCCAGCCAAAGATGCTGCTCCATGGTGCACATCGAAGCCGCACTCCCCAAGCGTTCGCTGGCCGGCCATGCTGGAAGGGTTCTCACCCGGAGGTAAGGTGGCTTGTTTTCGCTTCCTCCGTCCCATTCCGACAGCAACAGGTCAACGACACAGGAACACACAGGAATGCAGCTCACTCGACCACGCACTCATCCGCCATCTTAATTACTCCCCATGACTTTTTAATTTTACGAAGAGTTTCTCTTGAGGGACCTTGTCAAAGACTTTCTGAAAATCCAGATACACTATATCAACAGGCTCATCTTTATCTACCTGTTTATTCACACATTCAAATAAATATAATAGATTAGTAAGGCAAGATTTTCCTTGGCTAAATTCATGTTGGCTTTCTCTCATTAAACCATGACTATCTACAAGTTCAGTAATTTTATTCTACCATTTTGTCCAGTACTGATGTCCGATTCACTGGTCTGTAGTTTTCTGGATGACCCCTGGAACCATTTTTAAAAATTGGCTTTACGTTGGCCATTCTATAATCTTCAGGTACTACAGATGATATTAATGAGTTCACAGATTACTAATAGTAGGTCTACAATCTCATATTTCAGTACTTTCAGCACCCTGGAAGGTATGCCATCCAGTCCAGGTGATTTGCTGTTCTTTGCTGATTGCCCATCTTCCCAGTTTATAAAAATTTGTTTCAGTTCTTCTGATACATCACCTTTAGATACCATTTCAGGCATGGGTACCCTCTACCATCTAATGGTCCTACTGACTCTCTCATAGGTTTTTTGCTATGAATGCACTTGAAAACTTTTTTATAGTGCATTTTTGCTTCTGTGGCAAGCTTTTCTGAAATTCTTTCTTTGCCTGCCTTATCAACACATTGCATCTAACTTGCCATTGCTTATGTTGTTTCCTATTTTCATCATTTGGCTCCTTTCATTTCCTGAAAGCAGATTTTTTGGCTACAACACCCTCTCCGACCTTGCCTTTAAACCATGCTGGCAGTTTTTTGACCTTCCTTTCACTTTCTTCAAGTGTGGAATATATGTGATCTGGGCTTACAAGAGAGTATTTTTAAACAATGCCATGCATTAACCTTTGCAGCTTCTCCTTTTAGTTTTTTCTTAACTATTTCCCTCATTTTGTCATAGTCTTCCTTTTGAAAGTTAACAGGTAGTACTGTGGATTTCCTTGCCATTCTCCCTCCATTTATTAAATCAAATGTGATCTTGCTATTAGCACTGTTGCCAAGTGGCCCTAACAATATTATCTATTGCATCAGATCCTGTGTTTCACTAAGGACTAGATCCAAAATATCTCCCCCTCTTGTCAGTTTATGAACCAGCTGCTCCAAGAAGCAGTCATTTATTTCATCTATAAACTTTATCTTCCTAGCATATCTTGTTGTGACATTAGCCTAATCAAAATCGGGGTAATTGAAATCACCCAGTATTACTGTGTTCTAACACTTGTTATTTTCCCTGATTTCTTTTAGCATTTCATCATTCATCTGTTCATTCTTGCCAGGCGCACGTAGTACACCCCCACTGCCATCGCCTTCCGCTTTTTACATGAAATTTCTATCCATAGAGATTCTACAGTGTATTTTGTTTCCTGCAAAACCATTATCCTGTGTGACTCAAAACCCTCTCTAACACAGAGCATAACCCCTCCACCAATTTGATCTACTATGTCATTGCAATATAATTTGAACCCAGGTATCACGGTATCCCATTGGTTGTCCTCCTTCCACCAAGTCTCTGAGATGCCAATTATTTCTAACATTTCATTTAGTGCTATATATTCTATCTCTCCCATATTATTTTTAGGACTTCTAGCATTTGCATATAGGCATTTTAGAGGTTGTATTAATAGTCATATTAACAATCAGGTTATCAAATGATAAGGGTGATTTGGAATCTTTCAGCTCTGTCTGCTCTGTACTAAAATGCATCTGGGTAATTTTATCTTTATTGGAGCCTTCCTATCAAGATACTCTAACCTCCCTCTTTTGCTAGTATCCTTCAAGGATATATCCTTCTGAGCCATGCGCTTGGGCGACTGTCAGTTTTCCCTTATTATATAGTTTAAAGACTGTTCTGTCTCCTTTTCAAAGTCTAATGCCAGCAGCCTACTTCCATTCTGATTAAGGTGGACCCCATCTTTTCAGACAGGCTCCTCCTTCCACAGAATGCTGCCCAGTTCCTAACAAATACAAAACCCTCTTCCTTTCACGATTGTTTCATCCACACATTGAAACTCTGGAGCTCTACCTGCCTCTTGGGTCCTGCGCATGGAATGGGAAGCATTTATGAGAATGCTACCCTGAAAGATCTGGATTTCAACTTCCTACCTAAAAGCCTAAATTTGGCCTCTAGAACCTCCCTCCCACAATTTCCTATGTCATTGGTACCAACATGTACCAAGACAGCAGGTTCCTTCCCAGCGCTATCTAAAACCCTGTTAGATGGTGCCTGAGGTCTGCTACCTTTTCACCAGGCAGGTATATTAGCAGGTGATCCTCACGCCTACCAACCATCCAGTTATCTATATGTTTAATGATCAAATTCCCAACTATAACGGCCATCCTAACCCTTCCCTCATGGGCACATGGCCCTGGAGAAACCACCTTGGTGCAAGAGGGTTTTACATCACCTGAAGGACAGGTCCTCTCTCCTCTACAGCAACAGAGAGGCTGCCAGGAAGGAGGAGAGCCTTCAGTACTACATCCCAGTAGCTCTTATCTATATACCTCTCTTCCTTAGATCCTCTAAGTTTGCTATTCCAGCTTCCAGAGATCAGACTAGTTCTCTGAGAGCAAAGAACTCCTTGTACCTAGTGCACATTGAAGACCCCTCATCAACTGGGAGAGAATCATACATGTGACCATCATTGCAAAAAATTGGATAGTCCTTATCTTGCTGCTGGACTGCTGTCTGAATCTTAGTTTTAAGGATTTGTTTAGATCTTTAAATTGTTTTTTTACTGATAGTTGCTTGGGATACTTGTACCAATGCAACTATACCTAATATATTTAAGGAACTTTGTTCACCTCAAGATTAATTAATTTCAGGGCTTTAATTAATCTATTCCTGATGAGGCTAACCAGCTGAATCTAGAAGTGAATTTGACCACCTCTTTCCCTTTAATAGAATTAAGAACCTATAAGTCTAAGATTATGCCTGTGGGGAGGGGAGTGGGGGATAGGAGGGAAATAAACACTTAGTAAAAGAAGTCTTGCTACAGAATACCCTGACCTGTGCTTTTAAGGTAATCTCTTAGCAATTTCCTGTGTGATTCACACTGCCCTTGGTTTGATAGAGGGAGCCTTTAAATTGCCCCTTTGATGTATCACTTGGCTTTAATACCTATTTAAAGCAATTTCACAGATATATTGCCTTCAAAGTGGAAAGCCTCTTTGTAAAGGTCTCTTGAAAAAATTTCTTTCTTTCTACTCAAAGAATATTTACCTTATTCTACCTTCTATGCTAAGCTACTGTATATTATGATTTGATTTAAATGAAAAGCTCCCTGGTGGTACTGATCCCTGACTGACTTAACAAAAACCCTGAATTCTAAAATACACAGATTTATCAGCTTTTACCCAAAGAATTCCCTTTTCCCCAAGATTTAGAGAATTTCCAAGCAGGTAAATACTTATAAATGCAGATATATTTCCAGCAGTAGCAGTCCTTTTTGGTATTCCTTCAAGACTGAACATCACTGCTCTATGGATAACTCTGAGAGCCACTTAAGCTCTGCCCCCAAATCACTCTGACACTCTCTGGATAGTGCCAAGATAATCAGGCTGGATATTCAGCAGAACCATCCATACAGTACTACTGAATATCCTCTTCAGTGTCACTTATGCAGAAAGCAGGTACTGCTAACCATGTAAGTGCTGCTGAATATCAGCCTATATGCTCCTAAATGTAGGCCTGCCATTCATTTGACTAGATTTGTGCCTGGTGATGAAAATTAGTGATAAGCTCCTAACCTTTCTCTCTGCGCTATTGTTACTCTGCGCTATTGTTACTCTGACCTACCTTTTGGGCTCCTAAATTGAGAAGTTTAGTGATATTTTAAAAAATAAATTTAGGAACTCAGCCCTAGTAAATTTTCAGAGGCCAATTTAGAAACATAATTCTCAAAGTTAGGAGCATAAACCCTTTGAACATCAGCCTCCATATATATGCTTGAAACTTGTCCCAAACCCTGGCCCCAGGAACTTCTCCATTCAGTCCAGGTAACACAGTCATTAGCTCAATTTTAATCTTAACTATAGAGACCCCAGGGAATCTAGGGCCAACATTAGCATAAGAAAATTTCAAATACATATTCCTAAGAGAAAAATATGTATATTCCCAAGACAGACTACCATATATTGAGGAAGAAGGTCCTGAAATGTATTGTAGCAAAAACTAAAAGGAGCAGCTGCAAAGGTTAAAGATTTACATCAAGCATGGATGTTGTTTAAAAATACTGTCTTGAAAGTCCACACCAGCTGTATTCCATGCTTTAAGAAAAGTGGAAGGAAGCCCAAAAAACTGCCAGCATTGTGTAAAGGTAAGATCAGAGAAGCTGCTGTAGCCAAAAAAGCATCTTTCAGGAAATGGAAAAAGGAGCCAAATGGTGAAAACTGGAAACAACATAAGCACTGATAAGTTAGATGCAAGGCATTAATAAGGCAGGCAAAGAGAGAATTTGAAAAAAAGCTTGCCATGGAAGCAAAAACACTTAATAAAGTCTTTTTCAAGTGCATTCATAGCAAAAAAAACTTGTGAGAGAATCAGTTGGACCATTAGATGATGCAGGGGTAAAAGGAGCAGTAAGACGGGAAAAGGCCATAGCAGAGTGATTGAATGAATTCTTTGCTTTGGTCTTTACTGAAGAAGATGTAGGGAAGTTACCCATGACTAAAATGGTATTTAAAGGTGATGCATTGGAAGAATTGAAAGAAATATCATTAAACCGGGAAGATATATTACAACTATTTGATAAACTGAAGAGTAGCAAATCACCTGGACCAGATGGTATATATCCGAGAGTGTTGAAAAAACTAAAATATAAGATTGTAGACCTACTATTATTAATCTGTGAACTATCTTTAAAATCATCTATAGTACCTGAGGATTGGCGAATAGCCAATGTAACTCCAATTTTTAAAAAGGGTCCCAGGGGTGATCCGGGAAATCACAGACCAGGGAGCCTGATGTCAACACTGGGCAAAATGGTAGAAACCATTATAAAGAACAAAATTACTGGGAGAAAACCAACATGGCTTTAGCCAAGGAAGATCTTGTCTTACTAATCTCTTATACTTTTTTGAAGGTGTGAATAAACAGACAAAGGTGAGCCAGTCAATATAGTGTATCTGGATTTTCAGAAAGCCTTTGAAAAGGTCGCTCCTGAGAGACTGCGAAATTAAAGAGTCATGGGATAGGAGGCATATACTATTGTGGATCAGGGACTGGTTAAAAGATGGAAAGCAGACAGTAGGGCTAAATGTCCAATTTTCCAGTGAAGAAACATGAATAGTGGAGTACTCCAGGGATCTGTGCTGGGTCTGCTGCTTTTTAACATATTCATAAGTGACCTGGAAATGGGAATAGTGAGTGAGGTAATGAAATTTGCAGATGACACAAAATGTATTTATTTATTTAGCTTTCTTTATATACCACCTTTCATCGGGTCAATGAGGTTTATTTATTTTCATTTTATTTATTTAAATTTCTTATATACCGCACTATTTGGCATCAGTGCGGTTTACAAATAACAAAGATTTTGCATCAGAACAGAGGATCTTTTGCTTACATTGAAACAGGGATTGCAACTTGGGACTGAAACAAGGGTAACTATATACAAATCAATAATGGTGGTTGTAAAACTATTTACAGTTTATAATGCACATTGAGGTTAAAACACAAGAGGATTGTAAAAAATTGCAAGAGGACCTTGATAAATTGGAAGACTGCACATTCAAAATTTAATGTGGACAAGTGCAAAGTTATGCACCTAAGAAAAAACATCCCAAACTATGGTTACATGCTGCAAGGTTCCACATTAGGAACCACCACCCAGGAAAAATATTTAGGCATCATCGTGGATAACACTTTGAAACCCTCCACCCAGTGTGTAACGGCAGCCAAGAAGGCAAATAGAATGCAAGGAATCATAAGAAAAGGAATGGAAAATTAAAACAGGGATATTATAATGCCTCTATATTGTCCCATGGTGCGACCGCACCTTGAATATTGTGTGCAATTCTGGTCGCCGTACCTTAAAAAGGATATAGCAGAATTAGAGAAGATACATAGAAGAGCCACCAAAATGGTAAAGGGGATGGAAGGAAATCCCTATGAGGAGAGGCTAAAAAGGTTAGGGCTCTTCAACCTGGAAAAGAGACGGCTGAGGGGACATAAAATAGAGGTCTATAAACTAATGAATGAAGTGGAACGAGTAAATGTAGATTGATTGTTTACACGATCAAAAAGTAGAACGACTAGGGGACATGCAATGAAGCTACAGTGTAACCCATTTAAGACTAATAAGAGAAAATATGTTTTCACTCAATGTGCAATCAAACTTTGGAATTTGTTACTGGAGGACGTAGTAAAAGCTGTTAGTGTAGCTGAGTTTAAAAAAGGTTTGGACAAGTTCCTGGAGGAAAAGTCCATAAACCATTATTAAAGATGACCCAGGAAATCCATTGCTTGCCCCAATAAAAGCACTGTGGAACCTGTGTGTCTTTTTGGGAAACTGCTAGGTACTTGTGAGCTGGATTGGCCACTGTTGAAAATAGGATACTGGGCTTGATGGACCTTGGTCTGAACTAGTATGGTATATCTTATATTCTTATGTTCTTATGGTTGAAGCATTGCAGAATCCAAATGACATCAATGCATACTCATAGAGGCCACCGCTAATATTAAAGGCCTCTTCCATTCATTGTTTTTTCTGATCTAAAGAAGATTGTAGGCTCCACAAAGACCCAATTTAGGCACTGAAAATTAAGTATGGAATATAAGGCCCTATGGTTTCACTTTCAAAAATCTGCATCTGTATTCTAATAACATTGCCCCATCTATTGTTTTATTTAGGTTTTCCTATTGAACAGTTCTTGTGTTCTAAAGAATAGTTATCAGTTTTATGTAATAGACCAGATAGTCAAAGGGACTTCTACATGTACAATGTAACTTTATAACAGGTCACTTATGTGCCATGTAGATGCCTATTTTATAAAGCCACAGAGGTGCTACATATCTTTAGAAAATACTAAACATAGCTGTGAACTGGAGAAACAGTGGCTATACTGAAGGCACGGAGATTTACGCCTGCTCAGGAGGAGATGTAAATGTTAACAGGTAAAGTGCATGAGTATTTTAGAGAACAGGCCAATACGAGTTGTGACTTGTCCTGCACTCTGCCAAAAGTCCACCTCGGAACATCTCTACTTAGCTAACGCCTTCCCAATAATAGTTCAAGATGTCAGAGTAGGCATTGTCCTGGCAGGCTTATCATTTAAGTTTGTACCTGGGGTAGTGGAGGGTCATTGCTTGCTCAAGGCCACAAGAAATACCAGTGGGATTTGAACTGTAGCCTTTCTGGTTTTTGGGTGTTGCCCCAACCACTAGGTTACTTCTGCACTCCACACAGGTTGTGTAAGAGTTCATGCCTTGTCACTGTATGTACTTTTATTTGTGCAACTTCTGGTGTAACGTCATAAGTCCTTTTACTTGCACAAAAAGGTCTTTCCATGCAAAAAGCTCTTTATGAAATTACCATCTCGTAATAGTACACACGATGACAAGAAGGCATGTACTTTCATGCAAACCTGATGTAGGTGTTTTGGGGAGCATCGTTGGAGTCATGGTTTACTCAGTGTCTAAAAAATATGCTTCTACACATGCTTTATGTTCACACATTTACATCTTCTGTCGGAGAGGTGTCAATGTGCACCACTTCATTGTAGTTGCACTTTGAGTTTCTTTGAAGAGACAACGTTATGTTTCCTTAGAAAATAGACCTGAACTAGGCATCTCCTTGGCCTTAACGCATGGGCAGCCTGTTATATAATTATCATCTTAGCAGTAGCTGTGACTTTTCAATAGCAGTATTCAGATGTTGTCACTGATAATTTCCTCTGATTGCTCCAGGATGGAAAAGGGTGGGGCGAGGGCGTTTTACCCAGACAGCAACAATATTGCTTAACTGGGTGTCTAATTTTTGGCACCCATGATGAACCTATCCTGAGCCTCTTTTATAAGAAAAGGGGGCGCTTACTTTCCTTTATAGAATAGGTGCATAGGTAGTGCAAAATTATAGGCACTTGCATTTACACTTGCCCTAGAACAGGTGTAAATGCAGGTGCCTAGATTTTGCAAGTACTGTATGTGCCTAATGATAGCATTTTATAACTTAGGTGAGTAATTTTAGAATAAACTTATGCTCCGCCCCTGTGCACACCGACATGGAAAGTTTGCACAATTGCACTTAGGCGCTTAATTATTGAATAGTGCCTGCCTAAAGCGTGCACCTAGGTGCTCATTTAGTTGCCTAAGTCCTTTAAAATAGGCACTTAGGTATCTAAATGGTACATATCTTTAGATGGCTCCCTTTTAGAATCAGCCCCTAATTGAACACTTAAGTGGTTTAGGATAGAAAAAAACGCTGTCCCAACGTAAACCACATAGTTCTACGTGTGAGGGCATGTTTTAGAAAGGCCGTGTAGGTGAAATTTGGGACATCCAAGCCAGAACGTCTGGAATTTAGTGGGAGGTGCAGCAGAGGAGGTGGGCATGTGTAAGTGCTTTGTAAAATTGACCTGTGTTCTCCCTGAAAGATACACGTCTGTCACATAAAAGGTAAAATGGAGATGTGTAGAGTAAGGGATTGAACACGGGCAGGTTTTCACCCGATTTCAAAAACGTGCGCGTGTTGGATATGGACATCTGCAATTCTGGGCACATAGACGTGTCCAGATCATAATTTCAGAACGCGTCCATGCATATCTCCCACTTTATACGTCTCAGCCTCCCATTTTACACAGAAAAAATGTGCAACAGCAAGGAGAAATGCCTTTTTACTTACTGCTGTATTTTTTGGAAGGAGTGAAAAATATCAGGGAACGAGGGAGCATTTCCCTCTTCACCTTACAGTTGTTGATTTGTTGAAATGAGCACTTTTCAGAGTCCATGCCCTGGAGCAGCTATATCCATGCATGTCTCCGATGGCAATTTGAGACATGCAATGCTGGAATAAAATGATGGGCACGTGTTTCTTTTTGTCCTCACCCCGGGCATGTCCCCATGCGACTTGGATGGGATCGCGCCGGACACACCTATATTTGGGACTCTCTAAAATGGCCCAGGGGACGTCCATGTAATCTGCACATCTGAATGTGTGTTTTCAGACATGGAGATTGTGAAAAAGGCTTCTGAAACAAATCCCATAGTGGATAAATGCTGCTGTTATATACACTGGCTACTGGCAGAAAACTCTGTCTTTATATATTTGGTGCTGCCATCTATCCAAACAGCGGTATTGAATATTAACCCAAATGCTTTTAGTTATACTGTCCCAGAACTACCAGACCCAGATGATGAATGCTGCAGAGAAAAGAGGCACATAAGCATACTACTAACATAGTCTGTGTCACGTGATCGATGCTCGATTTCCTCACAAAAGGTTATTGCTTAGACAAAATCCTAAAAAGAAATGTTTTCTTCCTTTTATCATTAGTCATCCTAGGATAATACATTCTTTGGTGAGAAGCTAATAACTGCTGTGTCAGGATTTCCCTTGAGGGTTGAACTTTGCCTTCTGATTATCTGTTTTCTGTCTTCTGCCTTTCCCAGGAGGCAAGTAAGAAAATTCAATCCAGAACTTCCTTTTCAATCTGAAATGATGCGATCGATTCATTAAAGAGTGTCAAATAGCCCTGCTAAACTGTGTGCCAGATTCTGTTTTGCACACTGGACAGCATAAAACAGAGGAGCTCAGTCTCCTTGAAGAAGCTGGTCTTATAAATGTGTTTGGAACCAAGGTTATCAATTCACCTCAATTTGATTTTTTTATTCCCAAATTTGCTCGAAAAAAATATGAGTGGATTCGGCAGAAAATCAAAGGAAATTACTGCATTGGTTCCTATTTCCCCTTTTTACGTGGAATTTCAATCCATAGATATTCTAGAGCAAATTTTGTTTCCTGCAAAACTTTAATCGTTTCTGACTCAATGCCCTCTCTAACATAGCACGCAACCCCTCCACCAATTTGATCAGCTCTATCATTATGATATAGTTTGTACCCAGGTATCACAGTGTCCCACTGGTTGTACTCCTTCTACCATGTATCTGAGATTCCAATCATATCTAACTTATTATTTAGTGCTATATAGTCTAACTCTCCCATCATATTTTTTAAACTTCTATCATTTGCATACAAGCATTTTAGAGACTGTATTTTTTATTATTTATTTATTTATTTAACTGTATTTATATCCCGCTTTTCACCGGGTCAATATCCAGATTATTCATATTAATCTGGATATTGGTAGGCATGGGTAATTTTGAGTCTTTAAGTCTATCTGCTCCATACTCAAGGGCATTTGGGCTACTTTACTCTTTTTTGGAACCTCTCTGCTTTTGGTAGTATCCTTCAAGGATACATTCTTCTGAACCATGCGCTCTTGGGCGACTGTTGACTTTCCCCTATTATTTAGTTTAAAATCTGCTCTATCGGGTATTAAAAAAAGCCCGGTTGGGGGGGGGGGTTTCAAGATGGCGGCAGCACTCTTTGCTGTGTAAGCACGTTTTTCTTAATGGGAAGAAAATGGAAAGGCAAAACAGAGCCGGCGCCCTCCCAGCCCTCAGCTGCCTCGAGGCCGATTTCTGTTGTATCCGGTCCTTTGGACTCTTACCTTTTGCGTGCAGCACGGAGTTCAGACGCATCTGGAGGAGTGAGCCGGCTAGCGGTTTCGTCGGAGCGGGAAAGCTCGTCAGCCGTTTCGGCAGTTTCGTCCTCCCCATTATTGAGCCCGGTGCCGAAGGTTCCTCGTAGCTCCGCATTGCCGGACGGCTTCCTGGAGGTCTCCTCCCCTGCAGTATCAGTGAGAGGCGGTACCTCATTTGGGCCAGGAAATGGTGGGCTCGAGAAGCCGAGTAGTGGAGCTGAGATAGAGCTCCCGTGTATTCCATCATCGGCGTCTGAGAGTGGAGTGTCTGCAGGTCAGTTTCTTCTTCCCGCACGGAGAGGTGAGTCGCTGGCACAGATGGAGGAGGTTGCCCCTGTTTTGGAATCAGAGCTGGTTTTCTCCCTGCAGCGTCCGGCGAATTTCACATTAGAGTCTATATGGGATGCTATTGCCTCATTAGGTGAAGCCTTGTCCCCTCAAAGCTCTACTTTATCAACTAAAGTTTACACGACGATGAGAACTGTAACTGAATTGGAACAGAAGGTGTCTGGAATGGTGGTTGAAGAGGAAGCTATGCGGAATAGATTATCCAGCTTGGAAGATCTATCTGATACTTTTAAAAAGAGTTTTCTATCTGTACATATGAGGCTAGAACAGTTGGAAAATTATTCTCGTCTTAATAACTTGAGAATTGTTAATTTTCCTAGGTCATCTTCTATTAGTGCTAAGGATATGTTTAAAGAATATTTACTTGATGTATTTGGAGTTTCTTCTGAGTTAATGCCACCTTTGGTAAAAATTTATTACCTGCCTACAGGGAAGCGTGTTACTTCTAGTAGAGATGTTGAGGGTGGATTAGATCAAGGTGATATCTTAAATGTTACTAGTTTGTTGGAAAATTCTGGCACTAATTCTTTGGTGCCTTCCACTTTACTTGTAACCTTTGCCCTACTCTCAGATAGAGAGTGGATGTTAAAACTTTTTTTCCGTAAGAGAAAGGTTCCCTTTCAAGGCTTTGCTGTCCGTATATATCCAGATTTATCGAGAGAAACGCCGAAGCGCCGTAGGGAGTTCCTCTTGCTACGATCAGGGGTCTTACAGCTGGGGGGGCTCTTTTTCCTTAAGCATCCTTGCAAATGCTTGGTAAAATACCAGGCTGTTTCCTATGGTTTTTTTGAGCCCTCCCAGCTGTTAGCCTTTATCAGTGCCAGGCGACTAGAATCCTCTATTGTTACCTCCTAATGTGCTTATGTTTGAAATGTCTGAATTTGATCTGTCGCTTTATTTCTTGCTTATTTGGTACTATCTTTGTGTGAAAGGCCCCCTTATGAAGTGGACTTGGGTTGGATTGACACTTTGTTTTGTGTTTTTTTTCTTTGCTGCATGAGATTTGTTTATCTTTTTGGAATTTTTTTCTTTGTGTCATCCTGTTTCTTCAAGAGAGTGTTATGTTAACTTTCTTGACTAAAATTGTAAAATTTTCATAAATAAAAAATTAAAATATAAAAAAAAGCTGCTCTATCTCCTTTTTAAAGGTTAATGCCAGCAGCCTGGTTCCATCCAGGTTAAGGTGAAGCCCATCCCTTCAGAAGAGCCCCTCCTTTCCCCAGAATGTTCCCCAGGCCCTAACAAATCCAAAACCCTCATCCTTACAGCATTGTCTCATCCACGCAATTAGACTCCAGAGCTCTGCCTGCCTTTTGGGTCCTGCGCCTTGAACGGGAAGCATTTCAGAGAATGCTACCCTGGAAGTTCTGGGTTTCAACTTCCTACCTAAAAGACTGAATTTAGCCTCCAGAACCTCCCTTCCATATTTTCCTATGTCATTGGTACCGACATCTAACAAGACAGCATACTCCCCCCAGCACTATCTAAGACCTTAGCTAGGCGGCGCGTGAGGTCCGCTAACTTCGCACCAAGCAGGCATGTTACTATATGATCCTCACATCCACCAGCCACTCAGCTATCTACATGCCTAATGATTGAATCACCAATTATAATTGCTGTCCTAACCCTGCTCTCGTGGGCATCTGGCCCTGGAGAAACTTCCTCGGTGCAAGAGGGTTTTACATCACCTGGAGGACAGGTCCTAGTTACAGGATCACTTCCTGTCACACCAGGTGATGCTCTCCTGTCATGAGAGGGATGCTCTCCTGTCACGAGAGGGATGCTGCCAAACTGGAGGTGGGACTTCAGGACTACATCCCTGTAGGTCTCGTCTATGTACCTCTCTGTCTTTCTTATGTCTTCCAAGTCTGCTACTCTAGCCTCGAGAATGGACTCGTTCCCTGAGAGCAAAGAGCTCCTTGCACCTAGTGCACACGTAAGACCTCTCACCAACTGGAAGAAAATCATACATGTGACACTCAATGCAAAAGACTGGAAGTCCCTCATCTCGCTGCTGGACTACTGTCTGCATCTTAGTTTTAAGCCTGTGTTTAGATCTGTAAGTTCTTTACTTACTAAGGGTTGCTGTGGATACTTATACTAATAAAATTGTACCTAATATGTTTAATATACCTTGTTCACCTGAAGCTTAATTAATCTCAGGTCCTTAATGTATGACTGATTTGGATAAAGAGCTGCAGCTGAGAGCAACTCCTTCCCTTTAAGATGTGTAAGCACCTATAAAGCTACGATTGTCCGATGGGTGGGTGGGTGTTGGGGAGGAAGGGAGGGAAAGAAGACATTAAAAGAGGGCTGCTACACAGTATCCTGTCCTGTTTTTCTAATATAAGCTATGACCAACTTCCTGGGTGATTAACAGTCCTTACTTGGATAGAAGGAGTCTTTCAAAATGGCCTTTTGACCTGCCACCTGGCTTTAAGACCTATATAAAAAGTTTCACAGTTCTCTTCCCCCTATGTAGAAGGCCTTTTTGTAAAAGTCTCTAGAAGACTTTATTTATTGCTCAAAGAATACTGACCCTGTTTTGCCTTTTATGTTAAGTTATATTCTGATTTGATTTAAATTAAAGCTCTTTGCTGCTGCTAGGCTCTGACTTAGTATGAAATTTAAACTAAAAGCTCACTGCTGGGTTCTAAATTTAGCCAGAAATCTTTCTTCTGTGTTTTAAATTTAATCTAAAAGGACTTTGCTGCTACTAGGCCCTGAATGAGTATTAAATTTAAACTACAAGCTCTCTGCTGGGTACTAAATTTAACCAGAAAGCTCTCTTCTGTGTTTTAAATTTAAACTTAAACTGCTGCTACTAGGCCCTGACTGATTAAACAAATACACAGAGTTCACAGATTAATCAGCTTTAATCCAAAGAATTCCCTTCAGAAAAATTCCCAAAAGTTTATACTCACTATTGCAGATCTCTCTCCAGAAGTAGCAGTCCCCTTTTGTAGTCCTTCAAGACTATGAATGTAGTTTTGTAAGGTTCCTGGAATTTGGGTGGGAGATAAGTTTTTTAAAATAAATAACTAAATAATTAATGCTTTCAGGGCTTTTTACATAGTGAATGGTGCTCCTTTAGGGTGACAGTTGTGCTGCGGGTTAATGAGGAGACTGTAGTGTTTGCATGCACAGGTAATCCTATTTTATTGTCTAGTTCTCTATTTACCTTGTGTAGTGGGGTATATAGAATGGTGCCTATCCCTCTCCAAAGTCATAATTAACAGTCCCCTTTAAGAGAATCTGCAGCCCAGATTTCAGGGCTGGGAGGGCGTGACTCAGAGGGAGAGTTAAGAACTCAGCAGGCTGCAGGAGGGAGAGAGGCCCGTGGAGCCAGGTCCTTCCAAGGCAAGCCATGCAAAGGAGTTCTGAGGTAGGAATTTTAACTGCGACTGGAGGAAGGGCCAGGAGGACCAGCTTGTGGAGGATTAATAAGCTGGGACAGAATTAAGCTAATTGTGTCTTCCCTGGGTTTTGTTTTGTGGAGGTTTAATCAGACTGGGACAGAATATAAACTGCTTTTGGCTTTCTGTGAACTGCTGTCTGGCCTGTGTTTTAAAAAAAACCCTTCCCACTGCACCCCACACTACCACATCCTGACTCCAGATATGTTTTATATTATTACCTCGGGTTACAGTCTTATATGCTTTTTTTTTTTTTTTTTTTTTTTTTTTAATAATTTATTTAGCTTTAATAAATTGTATTTTATTTTTTTTTTAAACTTTTCTTTTCATTTTGCAACAAACAAAAGAAACAACACACCAAAAGAGACAAAACAAGTATACAATAAGGAAAAGTAAACCCATTACCCCCCACCCCGATGCTTCTTCTCTACCCGATTATATCAGCATGTGAGCGCTTCCAATTAACAGTGATTATACTTCAAACGATCAAAAGAGTATCTACAATACAGCATGATCATGGGACCAAGATATATACAAAGTTAGACAGTCAAATGAGAGCATTTAGCAAAATGTACATAGTCATTGAGCAGCTTCCATTGAGACCAATGAGAAGGAGTCTGAACGGAGGAAGCGAACAGACGAGGTATTTGTTCATATTTACTGTGAAGACAGGCATGATTCCACCATTCATTGGGGCTCAAATGGGAGCTAAGTTTCCAGTATTACTTAATTAGGGAAATAGCAATGCCAAGCATAAAGTTCGAAAGGAGATAAGCCATTTTTGGGAGAGAGGGGATCCCCGCAACTGGGCGAAGTCCCACTATCCTCCAAGAAAGGGGCTCCTGAGAGTGCGAGATAGACTAAATACGACCCCAGACCCGACGCCAGTAATACTGTAGTGCGGGATATTCATGCATAACATGAGGCAATGAACCAATGGCCGCAGGACGTGTCCAGCAACCATTGCCCTGAGTAGTGTTCCATTTGTCTAATCTGTGAGAAGTGTAAAAACACCGGTGGGCTAGAAAGAAGAGGGTCTGAATGAGTGAGGCGGATCGGGAACCCGTGTCCCTCTACTCCTGATAAGGCTCTATTGCTCCGAGATCAAAGTCACATGCAATTCTCTCTCCCATACTTTCTGCGCTATAGGGGTATCTCTAGGTATAGCATTACAGAAGGTTTAGTAAAATTGGATGCTACACCCGGTGAAGTACCGAGAGATCGGAAAGTCTCCAATCAACCTTATATAGAGAATGCCGATGGCGGGAGTACTCTAGTGGATCAAAGGCGATGCTGAAGTTGCACTGACCAGAGTCGGGAGTCTAAAGATTGCATAAGAGTATTAAAGGCACCTAAAGTGTCTAAAAGCATTGGTGGATAGTGGGAGTCTGATGGGAGAGTCATACCAGGGAGAAAGGTAAGAGGAATCGGTTCGCAAAGGCCCGCTTCTGTATCTAGCCACACAGGTCTACTCGGTACTGGCTCTTCCAACCAACGAGCACCTTGTTTGAGAAGAAAAGATTGAGGGAACACTTGAGTAAAATCGCCACCAAGTATTAATGGAGCATTGGCAGAGGCCGAGGCCAACTGCGCACTACTTGCATAGTAAGCAGGGTTGTCCACATTCGGGGCATAATGCAAATACACGTGAATTCACTATCTCCAACCTCAAGGTGTACACGGGCCCATCTACCCTTCTTGTCAGCGCTAATATCAGGTACAGTAGCGTGCTAAGACTTCTTAACCAAAGTGGCTATCCCGTACCATTTGAAAACGGTGGGAGAATAGGCAGCTACCATGTGAGGCTTAGCATTGAGTTTCAGTGTTTCAGCAGAGTTTAAATGCGTTTCCTGAAGAAACACTAAATCAACATGCTCATGGCTAAGATAGCTAAGGATTTTCTTTCCTTTGAGTGGACCATTAATGCCTTTGACGGTGAATGATAAGATTTTACATAAGGCCATACAGAAAAGTTAAAAATTCTGAGCATGATAGCACACATAATTTCACTATGTCCCTCAAACTGACTGTATCTGGCTGTACACATGACATAGGAAAAAAAAACTAATATAATACAATGAAGCGCCCCACAGTAACAAAGAAAACCGCAGTACGGTAGAGGAGAAGCAAAACCCCAAAATTACTGGCGACCATGTGTCTGCGGGGAGAAACCCCAGAGAAGGCCGAAATTGAAAAAACACATAACCTGTAGGACTGTGCGTGCTCCGAATCCGACCGAGGCACACATCATGAAGGGATAGGAGACCAAAAAACAAAAGTCATATAGAGAAAGAAAGAAAGTCCAGGCTATTTCTGTGCTTGGCTATGACCGCCGCATCGGGCCCTTCAAAATGGCGGATAGAGCCGGCAAATAAGAGTCCAAACTTTGGGATTAGCGCATCTGCTCTGCTTCTTTGGAGTCTAAAAATGTTGATAGTAGATCAGGATCTTCGAACGTCCTGGTTTGGTTATGGAGAGTCACTCGGAGCTTCGCTGGATACAACAGGCCAAAGCGAGCCTGTAGCTGTTGAAGTCGAGGGCGAAAAGCAAGGAGTTTCTTCCGACGGTCAACGGTAGGCTTTGCCAAATCAGGAAAGAAGGAGACCTTACGACCTTCAAATTCCAAATGATGATTCGCTCGGGCAGCATGTAAAATTTGTTCCACTTGTTGATATCGTGGCAAGCTAAAGACAATAGGCCGGGGGGTCGTGCGGTTGAGCGCCATGTGGGCAGGAACACGGTGTGCACGATCGATTTCCAGTTCTTTATGAAAGGTGATCTTCAGCAAGGAGGGAAGAGTTTTGAGCAAGAATTCTCTTATATCTCCTGCTTCCACCCCCTCCGGCACTCCGAGGAGCCTCACATTGTTGCGACGGGCTCGATTATTGCTATCTTCTAACTCCTTTTGAAGATTCTGTATCTGACGCTCAGCCTCGTCCAGTTTGCCCAAGCGCACCTCGTGCGAGTCGAGGACCCCCGCCATGTTGTCCTGCCGTAATGAAAGACTTTCAAGTCGGTCTTGGAGCACTCCAAAGTCTTCTCGCATGGCTCGAAGCGCTTCTCCATTGGACTGCACCAATTCCTTCACGCCGCGTATTTCTTCCAAAATCTCCAGGTGCATCTCGGGGTTTTCACGAAATGGAACCATCTTCTGTGGGGAGGACACCTCTGTTTTGGAGCGTTTTCCGTGAGAAGAAGAAGGAGACCCGAAGTCCAAGCGCGCTGGTTTATGGGCCGCCATTCCCCCCGAGGTGCCCCGGTCAGCTCGGAGCGAAATAGTAAATTTGTATAGGTATTAAGTCAGGATTCTAAGTAGGCCTCTCGGGAGCTTCAACGCAAAGCGTCCTACCCGCTGGACATCAGGCTCCGCCCCCCGTTATATGCTTTTTATGTAGGCACCACTTCTTGAGATTTCGGATAGTAGTTCTTTGTGTTGTCTAAAGGTGCCCTTAAACGGGTAAGCACCCATTTTGATATACATACATCTTTATTACTTCTGTTTTTTTGTTTTGTTGATTATGGTCCTTTTCACTCTCATTTTAATTTCCTTGCCAGCCTGTGCGATGGCTGTTTTACACATACTTCTCACACATCAACTATTTTGAAATTAAGTCCCCTGAATCAGGCATTTTCTGTGCCTTAACATGTTGGGTTTATGATCCAGTTAGCCTGACTATTGATTTATTTATTCATTAGTTGATTTATTTTTACAAACCTGATATAGATAACTTCTCACAAACAAGGTGAGTTACAATAAAAGTTAATCCACTTAACAAATACAATAGTAACAGTAAACAGGTAACTTTCATACCCTAGCTCTTTTCCTTCACTAAATAACCAAGCTTTTGCTTTTTTACAAAAGATCAGATAGGACTCTTTTTTGCAAATAGAAAAAGGAAGCCCATTCGAAAAACAGGGATCATGAACAGCAAAGGACCACAAATGAGTACACTGCAATCAAATACCAGAAGGCACCACATTAAATGCCTGTTCAGAAGAGCATAAACTTCTCCTTTGAACATAAAAAGATAAATACAATTTCAGATAAGATGTACCATTACAATATAAAGCCCGATGCACTAAACATAGCATTTTAAACTGCATATGAGCCTTCACAGGCAGTCAATGAAGAGCTGCCAAAATTGGAATAACATGGTCCTGTGCCTTCTTGAAAGTTAAGAGATGAACATTTATATTTTGCAGAAACTGCAACCACTTAAGTTGGTACTTCAGAAACCTAATGTAAACAGCATTACAATAATCTAACTGAGTTGTTACAAAAGAGTGTGCTAACATAGCAAGATTATGTGGCTCCAACAATGGTCAAAATGGACAAAGCCATTGCAAACTAGCAAAGGAGGCCGACCCCACCAAGGAAATCTGATCATGAAAAGACAGTTTCTTATGAAATACTACATCCAATTTCCAAAAGTCTTTTAGTTGATGTTGTTGCATGGTTCACATCTGTGGTACTATGGTATTTTATTAATGCTACCTTTCATTATCAATAAATATGATTTGTAACTACCTAGCCGGTTTTATTATATATATTAATTGTTGTTCCATTCAAATCATGTCCCAACACACTCCATGTGTTTTAGATGTGACTGGGGCCGACACATGTAAATTTGGACTTTTCTAAAATGGCTGTTTGGACATGGATGTGATTTGCATGTGTGAGTAGATACAAAGCCCTGTGGCATAATGTACTGTGTTCAGAATAAAAGCGGACAAAAAAAAATACTTGAAGCAAACTTTCTCTTTTACTCTCATGAACAAGAAATAGCTCATGAAGAAAAAAAAAGCAGATATTTACCAAAGCATATCAAAGAAAGAAATAGAATCATTAAATAAAATATCTTTCAAAATAAATCAGCCATTAAGGTACACTGACAGAATATGTAAATTAAAAATTTGCACTGCTGGCTGACAACAGAAACCAAGGCAGTTATTTATGTATTTATTTATTTTGTTTTAAAAGATTTAATATACCGTTATTCAACTGTTTGCAAAAAACAGAAAAATTCATTGACTTAGCAGCAGGACAATTACTTAAAATAATAACAATTTCAATTCTTAGCTGAAACATAAGGAGGGATTGGAGTAGAACAACAATTGTTACTAGCAGACATTGACAGCCAGAGAGACAAGAGGCAAGTATGATCTTCTATTAACTGAGCATACTAAGGGGCATGTTTACTAAAAACCGGAAATGTGCGCGCCGCAAAATAGCGCACGGAAACGCGGCACTGAAATGCGCATAAACGCATTTAAACGCCCCGCACACGTGCGTGTCACCCCCGCACAGGTACGCGGCACACTAACGGGCCCCGTACAAGTGCGGGCCCGCAAATGTCCGATAGAGGCGTGGAACGGCTAAAGAAGGGCGGAGGAAGGCTCCGGAGGGGCGGAGGGACGGGGTCAATGGGTGGAGAGTGGGAGGGGAGAGGGTCCCCGCACAGTATCGGGCCCGAATTTGCATGTAAAAACTACCGCGAGTGAAACACTCGCGGTAGAAAGCATTTAAAGGGAAGAGAAACCATTTCCGTCAGCAATGTACAGGAAAACCGGGAAAACCAGCAAAACGTGAGCAGTGTGATACATGTGCACAGCACAAAAGTGCACATAAAAATAGGAAATGACCACAACAGAACTATTAAAAATAGTAATTCAGCTGGGGAACAGTTATAGTGATGGGCAAATACAGAAAACACACCCAACAAAGCTCCAGAAAAAAGAAATGAATTTTGGAAAGGTTTACGGAGCGGAGAGTCTTCCAAACAACATTTCCTGTTGTGGAGCTGTCCTGGGAGTGTTTGCTATGGTTGCCCATTAATATCACTGTTGCCCAGCGTGGTGATATTGTTTCCCCCAGTTCCCGTGGTAATTTCTGTGGTTTATGTGCACGTTTGTCACCAGACAGGGTGCATATGCCCACAGTAAAATTGCGTAGAGCAGGGTTTGTGACTCCATCCTGCCAGGCTTTCTACCTCCAGGGGGTGCACTGTCTCTGTGGCCATAGTGTGGTGCAGCGGACAGAGTCAGTACCTCTAGGACCAGAGGGTCAGAGGTTCAAAGCCCAGCTGGGGCACTTGCCAGCCCAGCTGGGGCACTTGCCAGCCCAGTCCCTATATTTTACACACCACTAAACACAGATAGCGCAGACACCCCTGTATTGCAGGGGACATAAGCATGGGGAAAACACCCATATTTTACCCAACAACGCACACACACCACAACAATGGGCATTACCCACAGCCAAGTACCCCAAATGCAGTCCCGTACTGCCACATTCCAATCAGGTCACCTGCTTTTTATGGGAGGAGCTCATGCCAGCATGTTGGCGGACGAGTACATGTGGTGCAGGGGGCAGTGGCTGCTAGCGACAGAAGACAGAGGCCTAGCCATGTGCAGGCTGCCACCATCCACTGCAACAGACTGCAACAGACAGGCCCTGCTGGATCCATAGTCATGGACATGCCAGGGAATCTACCCAATCTGTGGCAACACAGTGGTGCAGTGCATGCAGACACTGCATGCAAGAGCAGAAGGTCACAGGTTCAAAGCCCAACTGGGGCAACTGCCAATCCTGCCCACATATTTTTCCCCCAAGTAAACAGTGATAGTAAGGGCACACCTTTCCTGGCGAGGACATATGCAATGGCAATACGTCTATCTTTTACCCCACTGAGCAAAGACACCATGAACAGGGCCAGAACCCAGAGCAGAATCACCCAAATGCAGTCCTGGTGGGGCACACACCAGTCAGGTTCCATGATGCCACTCATACAAATGCCTGTGCTGTATATCTATGCACCACACCCATGGTATGTAGATGTAGCTCATGCATATCCATGAGGGACAGCAGGAAAACCAGAACAGTGTGATGCAAACCTGGACGAGTTGGGAATCTGTGCCGTAAAGCAGCAGCCATCAAGGGCAGACACACCCACACCCACAGGCCTCATTGGCCAATGTCTCCTGGAGAGGCAGACCATTGGACCCTGCATGCATCTCCCAAAACTAGCACTTGCATAACTTACCAATGTCACCCTACACCTGAGGTATACGGTACACAGCTCTGAGATGTTTGCTAGGAGCACAGGAAGCTAGATATCCATACGTTACGCACATACTGCTAGTTGACCCCATCCGAACAATCTGTTAGGTGTTTGCGGTGCGTGCTCCAGGCCTGGCCTCTGATGGTGTTTACCACCCTGGGGAGTGACCCCCAGCTGTACTGCGTACCATATCCATGCCTTGCCGTGCTCAGGACCGGTTTGGTGGGCAAGGCTAATTACTTCCTCAATAGTAGCACCATAATGGCATAGGTGTGGAAGTGTGTGTCTGGCTATACAGTGGGTGTTGGCTGCAAGCCCCTTCCACAGCCCACACTGCCAGCACTGTTGCCAGTATTGGCCTGCCAATGTGCATAATGAGGTGCAAGGTACCATGGGTATAGCCAGGACAGGGTAGCCTGGCCAGGATGCATCTGCACCGGGCATAGGGCACTGGCAGGGACATTGTAGTGTCCGGCCACCACCTACACAGACAGGGTGGCCAAAGCATGTCCTTCTGGGAGATCACGCTCACCCTGACTGTGCAGTGAGCACAGCATGGCTAGGCACCCCCATAGTGTTATACAGTATTTCTCTCATGTGATAGATATGGGTTTCTATTTGGGGCCCAGTCATTGATTTATCTGCTTGCTGTGTATGCTGGCAGACCAGTTCTAGGTGCATGTGTCTCCATTGGGAACATGCACTATGGACTAACCAGCAGACTGTAGCTGGTATGGCTTGCAGGGGAATATCTGGTGGTGGGGTGCAGCTTATCTTATTCTGGTCCTATGTCTGTCTGCTATTGTGTTGTGGCTGTGTGTGGGGGTGGGGGTGGTGTTCATTCCTCAGCAGCACTGGGGTTGATGTTGCCCTCTACTGCCACTTTTGCAGAGAGGTACAGTGTGGATCTCTTGATGGGGACCATGTTTGCTGCTGGGGGGGGGAGCCCTGGTGGGGGTTCCCAGGGGGTGCTGAGCCTGACTGGGATATCCATGGTGTTCGTGCAGAAACTAGCTATCATACACATTAACACTGCTTTGGAACTCCCACTTGGCCTCCATCAGCCATGGAAGGTGTTGTGGACCTGGTCCTGGGCGCCTCATTGCACACTCAGGGTGAGCACAGAACCCGCATGATGTAACGGTGTGTAGCTGCTCTGTGCCAGTAAAACACCCGGTCAGTGCCCCCTACCAGGCCGAGGTGCTGTGTGGGTGCACCCGGTCACTCCCCCCAACAGGGCCGAGGTGCTGTGGGGGTGCATTCCCCATCTTGTGTCCATCTGTGGACAGCTAATTTGCATGTGCAGTGCATCATGGGTACGTGTGGCTTAACCCTATCCTGTTTACACCGGCAGACTGTCTGTGAGGTGACGTGCAGGCTATCTGCAGCCAGCCAGGGGCTTGCTTACAGCTATGGAATTGTAGCCCAATGGTTACATCACTCCCAGTGCAGCCAGAGGTCATGGGTTCAAACCCACAGTGGGGTTCTGTGATAGGGGTATCCACAGCATCTTTTTAATTTACTGTACATATGTTGCTGCCAGCAATAACACCCTGAGCGTACTGTACCCATAAGGTGCCTCTGAGGGCGCTTTATTGGGTGCCGTACACGGCACTTTATGGTTGCCATCCATATAGGGTGCACTATACATTATCCTGTGTCGCAACATACATGCTGCCCTATAGGGGACATTCTAGGGTGCCTTGGCGGACGGTGCACTGTCACATGTGCCTTATGGGCTGCCTTATGTTAACATGCTGTGAGCGTGCGTTTTCTAGTTGTTATCACAAAATAAAATTAGTGGGCCTCCTACAGCACTCCACAACATAAAACATACTGCCTCTGCTAGTCTTTTTCAATGGGCATTGTGAGGGATTGAACCCCTGGTCCCTGCACCATTGGTCAGTGTCACAACCATTGTGCTGTGGCTCTGCTCCTGTGCTTGAGCAGCAGCGCGCAGCCTTGTAGCCATCGGCACGCCATCTTGTGGCGCACAAAATTAGCAGTGCACGGCCTTCTGCCACGTAACATTAACAGCGCGCCGCCTTATGCCACCCAACATGGGCATGCCCATTAAAATAATGCCTCAGCCAGCTGTCTTCAATGGGCACTGTGGGGAATTGAACCCATGATGCCTGCTCAAGGGGGTCAGTGTCTTAACTATTGTGCTATGGCTCCATTCCTGCTATTTGCACATCAGCGCGCCACTTATCCCTCCCACTATTGGGCTGCCCCCTCACACATCAGCGCGACACCTTCTGCCCACAGGCTCGCCGCCTTCTGTTGCCCCATTTTATCAGCGTGCCGCCATCTGCCGCCCACAATGAACAGTGCGCCGCCTCATGCCGTATAAAAAAAGAGTGCGCCGCCTTCTGCCACCCATAATCAATATACCTCCTACACCACTTTTGCCCATAAAAGTTGGTGCCTCAGCTGGTCTTTTTCATTGAGTGCAATGGGGGTTTGAACCCCTGGCCCCTGCACCATAGGTCAGTGTCTTCACCGTTGTACTACGGCTCTGTTGTTTGGTTATGCAGCAGCGCCCCACTTAGCCTTCCCACGTGCTAATGTGGGCCCCACACATTAGCGCGACGCACACACGTACGGTCCGGTTTTTTTCTTTTTTCTGCCTGGCCCGCCCTCTCCTTATATGGCACCAGCACACTAACGGGAACCCGCACAGCAACGGTGTTTAGTAAACATGCCCCTAAGTTTAGGGAAAATATAATAAAACAGGTTTTTAGAACTTTTTATACTTCTTATATGAGTTTTCTTTACGAAGCTCTTGGGGCAGTGAATTCCAAAGTTGTTGCACTTGATAACTGAATGTACTGTTTTGAAAAAATGCAAGTCAAAGCCTTGATTTGGAGGGATATGAAAGGTAGCCTGCCTGCGAGGACCTCAATGCTCTAATGCAACATAGGGGGTTAAGAAATTGCTAAGGTAGTTAGGGAGTCCTAATGGGCCGACTCCCCCACAGACTTCCAGCATTGAATGTACCTGAAAAGTGTGTATTATGAAATTGTCCTCCACAGCAAACTGTTTTTCAAATCCCCTTTTTGCCTTCCTAATCAATGTTCTGCATCTATCTTGCTAGTGCTTTTGCTGCTTATTATTTTCTTCATTTGGATCTGTTGTTCACTTTTTGAAGATGTTCTTACCATACTGGCAGTTTTTTTGGTGTTTTTTCTGTCTTTTTTAACCTGTGGAATATATCTGATCTGGACTTCCAAAATAATATTTTTAAACAATGTCCATACCTACATCTCAGCCTGTCTTCTGTTTTCCTTCCACTTTCTTAACTAACTTCCCATTTCTGGTCTGCCTCTTATAATTGTTCCCTTCACCTTGAGATGGTGACTCAGCAGATCATTTATTTATTTATTTACCCTATTTGATATACAGTCAAACCTCGGTTTTCATTTGCCCCGGTTTTCATACGCTTCGGTTTTCAAAGTCTTTTTTGACTGAGATTTTCTCCCGGTTTTCATACATCGCTTCAGTTTTCAACGTCTTTTGACTGAGATTTTGTCCCGGTTCTCGTACATCGCTTCGGTTTTCGTAAAGTACAGTACTGTAAATACATACACCCTCGCGCTGCACACCATTCTGTATACACTGCCAGAACGCCTGCCCGGTCCCAGCAGCATTGCCCCCCGGACTCACCGATCGCCAGCGTGATGAGAAGCAAAAGCCAGCTGAGCACGTAAATGAAACACATCCTCGAGCCTGGTCAGAGTCAGAGAGGCAAGGATTGCGCAGAGAGGAAGGCCCCGATCTCGTCGATCGCCTGCCCGTTCTTTGGAACGCCCCCTCAGGCTCGGAGGTAGCAGGGAAGAAAAGCTGTCAACGTAAGCAGGAGATGTTGCATGAATGTGGGAGGCAGTTCTTTCTCTTGCATGGTACGTCTGAAGCTATATCATTAAGATTTTCTGCCATTCTGAAGCATTGAGCAGATAATGTAAAGGTATTTTAATGGGCTGAATCCAATGTGATTCCAAAGAGAGCTGGGCACAGCAGCTTGTCAGGGGTGGCTAAGGCCAGATGTTAACATACTGTACTGTACAGTACTGAACTTAGCTTGCTTTCAGTGATGTTAAATGTTCATTTATCCATTTCATTAGTCATTTATATTTATTTCTCATTCTTTTCTGTATGTAAAAATATAGTTATTCTCTATAAAATGTATTTTTGTGAATATTTTTGGGTGTCTGGAACGGATTAATTGGATTTACATTATTTCTTATGGGAAATATTGCTTCAGTTTTCATACGTTTCGGTTTTAGTCAGACTTTTTCGAATGGATTAATCATGAAAACCGAGGTTTGACTGTACTGTCAGTGGCGATAGCATTAAGGCAGTTTACAAATATTCAAATAACTAATACATAAAACATAAATTAGAGAAAGGCAAAAAACATAAAGCAATGGACTACATATAGTAGGAGGGAAAAAACTGGAGTAGCACAACAATGTAATAATTAAGACATTGGTTACTGGAGGAAACGATAGGAAAGGAAGAGTAAGATCATTGGAAAGCCTACACAAAGATCCAAATTTTTATGCTGGCCTCGAACCTTTTGCAAGATGTTGCCAAATGAAACTCAGTGGAAAGGGAGTTCTAAAGGCAAGGGGCTTGAATACTAAAGGCCATGGATCAATAGGTTTCTAAACGTAAGGCACGCCTAGTTGGGATGACCAAATAATTCTCATTGGCAGACCTAAATGCTCATGAAGGGCAATAAGAAATAAGAAGTGAGGGAAGATAAGAGGAAATCCTGCATAGAAGGCCCAGTGAGTTAAGAGAAATATTTTGAATTGTATATGTTTATAAAGAAGAGGAGTCATAGCATCAGAGCAGGAGGCACTGTAAAGAAGTTTTACCTCCGTATTTTGAATTACTCAAAGGCATTTTAGTTTGATTTGAGGACCACCTGATAATACTGAATTACAATAACACAGGTACACTACCAAAAAACTGCCTCCAGTTTTGCAACTGATTCCTATAGATTTTGGGGTGCTGAATCCAGGAAAAATAGCCAAAATGTTCCATCACGTCACGTTTTCTTGCAAAATTAGATTTCTTACCCATATAAAGAATGTTCACATAATTTCTTTTTAGCCGACTGCAGTTTATTTTCTTGGCCCATAATAGAGGTTGTAATGGTTAACTAACTAGAAACACTCCCTCATGATATTTTAGAGTGTTTTGTATTCATTTTATACATTAACAGGACAATTGGGTGGCGGGGGGCTAAATCCAGTACTCGCGCTGGCGCATGTTCTTTCCTGTTCGCCTCGCCTCGTTCGCTCGCTCAAACACGGTGGTTGCGACATGAACGTTCCTGTCAAATTTCAGTTTCTTGCAAGTTCATTATTACCTTTTGTTTGCTCAGTCGTAATCCAGCTTTATTCCGAAGTGGTTCACTACAGTTGTAGTTTGCAGTGCTGTGTATTTGTGATGGCTCACAGAGCCAGAGGTTGCGTCAACTCTCCGGACAGTTTTTGTTTTATTTGTGGGGAATATACCGTGAAAAAGCGGCAGAGGAACATTTCTGCATTTATTAAAAAAGTATATTTCGCCTATTTCGGTTTGAAGTTAGGCGATCAAGACAAACCGTGGGCTCCTCACAAAGTGTGCAAGACATGTGAGGAAGATCTACGCTTATGGATGAAAGGTAAAAAACAAGCATTTCGTTTCGGAATACCTATGATGTGGCGTGAACAAAGAGACCACAGCAGTGACTGCTATTTTTGCTCTTGCATTGTGAAGGGATACAACTTAAAAAATAAGAACGTAATAAGTTACCCCAACCTTCCCTCAGCAATTAGGCCTATGCCTCATAGCAACGAAGTACCTGTGCCTGAACCACCAAAATCTTTGGATCATATTTGTGTGGACGGTTCTGATCATGATGAGACTCTTCAGATGGCTTTTCCCGATGAGTCCAGTACTTCCGAGTTTGAAACTGAACCAGATACGAAACCTGAACTTTTCTCTCAAGCTGAATTGAATGATTTAGTACGGGATTTAGGACTCCCAAAAGATGCTGCCCAACTGCTAGGTTCTCGGCTTAAACAGAAAAATCTATTGTCACCAGGAACAACTTTTTATTGGTACCGCAACCGCGAGACACAATTTTTGAAGTATTTCAGCAAAGAGGAAGATTTGGTATTTTGCAACGATATATACGGAGTGATGGAAAAGTTTAAACTCAAGTATGATCCTGCTGAATGGCAGCTGTTCATTGATTCGTCAAAAGACAGCATAAAAGGTGTTCTTCTTCATAATGGCAACACATTCGCTTCAGTTCCTATTGCTCACTCTGTTATTCTCCAAGAAAAATACGAGAATTTGGACCTGATTCTTCAGAAGATTCGTTATGATGAGCATAAGTGGATGATTTGTGGAGACTTTAAAATTCTATCCATGCTATTAGGGCAGCAATCCGGTTTCACCAAATATCCCTGCTTCCTTTGCTTGTGGGATAGCTGGGCCCGCGACCTACACTGGGGGAAAAAAGACTGGCCAATTCGGGAGTATTTGAGACCCGGTGAGAAAAATGTTCTTCATGAGAGCTTGGTACCTTGTGATAAAATTCTATTACCACCTCTCCACATTAAGTTGGGTCTCATTAAGCAATTCATCAAGTCCCTTCCAAAAGATGGTGAGTGCTTTCGGTACCTTTGCTCAAAGTTCCCCCGACTTTCTGAAGCAAAGCTAAAGGAAGGAGTGTTTGTTGGCCCTGATATAAGGAAACTAATTTCAGATGGAGCATTCGCTGAAACGATGTCTGAGAAGGAAAAAGAAGCCTGGGATTCCTTCAAGGATGTTGTTCTCAAATTCTTGGGGAACAGGCGGGATGAGAACTATAAGGATATTGTTGCCAGGATGCTCAATGCCTTCAAAGAACAAGGCTGTAACATGAGCCTGAAAGTCCATTTCTTGCACTCCCATGTGAACTACTTTCCCGAAAACCTGGGGGCGTACAGTGAAGAACAAGGTGAAAGGTTTCACCAGGACATCAAGGACGCAGAGAGAAGGTACCAAGGAAGATGGAACACCACTATGATGGCTGATTTCTGCTGGTTGCTGCTGCGGGAAACCCCAGATGAAAAATAGGCCAAGCAGCGCACCAAGAGAAGCATTCGGGGGAAGAAGAAACGGGCCCACCAGGAGATTGATTGACCCAAGAATGACTTTAAAATCTAAACTGTGTTGACAAATATCGTGTTTTTACTAAACTTTGAAATAAAAATTTGCTAGTTATTACCACAGTGTCGGATCTCATTTATTAGAATTTTATTTTCACACCATCGGGTGTTTGTCTTCATGTATTGCAATGGTGCGGTTTGCGTTTTCTATTCTTACATACATACCTGTACAACATTTTTTGCACATTGCTTTGCTTTGCTTTGTGTCTAACCTCGCTCTTATATGCTCAATGTTTGTGCACATGTATGTGGCTGTTTTAAGTGCAGACAATTTTGCTACTATCACAGTGTGTTTTGTTGACATTACTCTATTCTTATGTGCTGCCTTGTTACAATTTTCTTTATTCTTATTTGAATAACTACTAAACAATTAGTATAAAGAATTCATCCAAGAAAGTTTTATCTCGATCGCACTCAATCTGAAACGTTCACCTCAAACTGCTAACCCAATGTAGCAAAAAATCTGTACGTGATGGAGCAAATTGGTTACCAGATTTGGATTCAGCGCACCAAAAAACGTAAAAATCAATCAAAACATTAGAGGCAGTTTAAAAAAAAAATTTTTTAGTGTACCTGTGTAATCTAACTTTTGATGACAAGGCAGTGGAAGTCAATGTTTAAAGCCTGATCAAGAAAGGGCTTCACTGACTTAATCTGTCTTAGAGAGAAAAAGCACCTATGTATAGTGTTAGAAATATGAGGGCTGAAAGTAAGTTGATCATTGATACAGACTCTGAGCAAATGGACTGAATTGGTGTGGAAGAGATGTATGGCTGTGGGGTGGGGAGGGGAGTGGGTTATGATCATGAGATATCCAAAGAGCTTTGGTTTTGAAAGGGTTCAGTATCAATTTGTGTGCTTGAAGCCAAGATGCAATGGAATCAAGTTTGTAATTAAGTTCTTTCTGAAAAGAGGGATCCCAAGTCTGATGTGCAATAACTAGCTGAATATCGTCTGCATTCAAAAAGGCACTAAGATTGAGAAAGAGATTGAAAAGTCACCATTGAGCCCTCTGGTGGTTTGTTGCCACAGTCCCAGGGACTTCATTCTCCAACAACCTCCCAAAAGGGCACAATGAAAATTCTAGAAGTGACAACCTAAATGCTGAGGGAATGCAGACCTTTCTGCAACGATCCTCTTTCCTGCAGGTGATAGCTATGTGTATGCAATAGACAGTCCTCAAACTAAATGGATTGGAGGATCACCAATGTAACGCCAATTTTTAAAAAGGGTTCCAGGGGTGATCCGGGAAACTACAGACTAGTGAGCTTGATGTCAGTACTGGGAAAATGGTAGAAACCATCATAAAGAACAAAATTACTCAGCATGTAGATAGTCATGGCCTAATGGGAGACAGCCAACATGGCTTTAGACAAGGAAGATCTTGTCTTACTAATCTGTTTTTTTAAAGGTGTGAATAAACAGGTGGACAAAGGTGAGTCAGTTAATATAGTGTATCTGGACTTTCAGAAAGCCTTTGACAAGGTCCCTCATAAGAGACTTTTGGCAAAACTAAAGAGTCATGGGATAGGAGGCAGTGTACTATTGTGGATCAGGAACTGGTTAAAAGATAGAAAACAGGTAGGTCTAAATGGCCAATTTTCCCAATGGCGAAAGGTGAATAGTGGTGTACCCCAGGGATCTGTGTTGGATCCGCTGCTTTTTGACATATTCATAAATGACCTGGAAAAGCGAATAACGAGTGAGGTTATCAAATTTGCAGATGACACAAAACTATTTAAAGATGTTAAAACCCAAGAGGATTGTGGAAAATTGCAAGAGGATCTTGATAAATTGGAAGACTGGGCATCAAAATGGCAGATGAAATTTAATGTGGACAAGTGCAAAGTTATGCACTTAGAGAAGAACATCCCAAACTATGGTTAAACGATGCAAGGTTCCATATTAGGAACCACCACCCAGGAAAACGATTTAGGCGTCATTGTGGATAACATGTTAAAACCCTCGACCCAGTGTGCAGCGGCGGCCAAGAGAGCAAATAGAATTTTAGGTATCATAAGGAAAGGAATGGAAAATAAAACAAAAGATATTATAATGCCTCTATATCGTTCCATGGTGAGACCGCACCTTGAATAGAAACATAGAAACATAGAAATATGACGACAGAAAAAGACCACATGGCCTATCTAGTCTATCCTTCCATAACAACTACAACAGTCATTGTGCCAATATTGTGTGCAATTCTGGTCGCCATATCTTAAAAAGGATATAGCGTTATTAGAAAAGGTTCAGAAAAGAGCCACCAAAATTTTAAAGGGGATGGTAGGATACTCCTATGAAGAAAGGCTAAAAAGATTAGGGCTCTTTAACCTGGAAAAGAGATGGCTGAGGGGAGATATGATAGAAGTCTATTAATTAATGAACGGAGTGGAACGGGTAAACGTAGATCGATTGTTTACTTTATCAAAATATAGAAAGACTAGGGGACATGCAATGAAGCTACAGGGTAAACTATTTAAGACTAATAAGAGAAATATTTTTTCACTCAACGTGTAATCAAACTCTGGAATTTGTTACCGGAGGATGTAGTAAAGGCTGTTAGTGTAGCTGGGTTTAAAAAAGGTTTGGACAAGTTCCTGGAGGAAAGGTACATAAACCATTATTAAGAAGGGACCCAGGATATCAATGTTTGACCCAGTACAAGCATTGTGGAACCTGTGTCTGAAAGGACTTCTTTGTATTAAAGCTAATTAATCTGTGAACCCACTCTTTTTTGTTAAATCAGGTAGGGCCTAGTAGCAGCAGTTTAAGTTTAAATTTAAAACACAGAAGAGATCTTTCTGGTTATATTTCATACCCAGCAGAGAGCTTGTAGTTTAAATTTAATAGTCACTCAGGGCCTAGCATCAGCAAAGTACTTTTAGTTTAAATTTATGTAAAATCATTTTTATTGGTTTCCAAAAATCAGTACACACTCAAACTGCTACCCAGAAAATCTGGGGCAGTGTTGCTGGGATGCAGTACCAGATAAAGAAAATATTCAGATGAATACAAGGAACTACATAAAGCATATATAGAAACGACTGCACTAGAGCGTCCATGTTGAAATATTGGGCACAAATCCAATAATAGAACATAACAGAAAAATAGCAGTCATGTTAGTTACGAACCTTGACAGAGCTAAGTCTGTACCAGAGGTCCCCCGTTGATCCCGGACCCATTATCTGCCCAACAGTGGTACAACCGGGAGCAGCAACCGTAAAGAGACCATGTACTCCCAGAAGCCCCATCCCCCCTCCCCACCCCCCCCCAAAGACAGCTCCCTCTCGACCCCCATCCCCACCCCCCACCCCTATCCCATACCAAGGAGAAACCCAAAGGGGAAACCATATCCGTCTCGCCCTCCTGGACCCACAAATCACCCCCCCCCCACACTACCAAACCCTCAAGCATAACTCCTCCCCCGAGTTACCCGTCACCCTCCTCCCCTTGGGTCGAGCTAACAGCCTCAAACAAGAGTCCCCAGATAGTTTGAAAACGTTCCCAGGGTTTACGCCCGAGGAGTCGAGCTGATCGACGTTCCATCTGCATTAAATCGCGCAGCTGATGTTCCCATTCCCTCGATACAGGGCCTGTCTCAGATAGCCAATGGCGTAAAATACATTGCTTGGCCATTAAGAAACCCTTCTCATAGAACTGCCGTTGGGCTTTTGTTCCCCGGATCCCTGGATAGGCCAAGTGAAACAAGCACCATAGCGGATGAAGTGAAATCTGTGTTTGTGTCCACTGACTCAATTTCGTCTCAAGACCCCCCCAGAATAGTTGAATGATAGGGCAGGACCAAAATCTGTGCAGCAATGTGTCTACTTCCCTCTTGCAAAGACCACACACATCCGCCATCACAATGCCCATCTTCCACGCTCCAACTTCCGAGACATACGCTCTCCACAGCAATTTGAATTGCAGTTCGCGATATCGCACTGCTTCCACGAGCCCCCTTACTAGCAGAAACGCCTGCCCCATGGTCTCCTCTGTGAGGTCTTCCAAACCATCCTTCCGCCAGCGGGCCACCAGCGGGGACAAACACTGCGGCGCGGCCGGGAGAACTAGCTCGGCGTGGAGCTGACTGGCAGACGCGCTCTCCTGAAGTCTGTCCATCAATAACCAGAGACTATTGATTCTCGACAAGGGCAGTGGATCCCTAGGGAGACTAGCCACATAGTGTCGGACCTGCAAATAAAAATAGAATGTCGTCCTCTGCAGAGGATATTGGCAGATCAATTGCTGAAACGAGTCCAGCTGATCGGAAGCCTCCATTCGCAGCTGTCCAAGATATTCCACCCCCGCCTGCTTCCAAAGCCGAGCCACTCCCCCCGCCCTACCAGGCACAAAAGCACGATTACCGCACAAAGGCAGACAGTCCGTGGTCGCCCAGCGCTGTCCCCGAGAGTGACACAGGACTCTCCACACCATCCGGAGCGTCCTCAAATAATACGACTCCCTCCAAAACGACGGTAGCATTGTTCCCCCACAGTGCAGCAAGTACGTTCTATGCCAGGACTCTGAAACTTGATCAAGCAGGGTTATGGGGAGGCGCTCCACACTGCCCGCGACGAGATCGCTCACCCGGCGCGCTAGATAACAAAGGTTATAAATTCTCAGAGACGACCAGCCCACACTCCCTTCACTCACCGGGCGCATAAGTGCCGCCAACGCTATTCGGGGCCTTTTAGATTTCCATAAAAACCTACCCAGCTGTTTATGAAGTTCCAGCAGGTCCTTCCTTGTTAACCACAAGGGTAATTGCCGTAGGAGATAAATCCAACGCGTCCATTCCACCATTCTCACTAGGACTATCCGTCCCATTAGAGAAAGTGGGAGTGCTCTCCATTTTTGCAGTTTCACCAACGTCGACGTCAGTAGAGGCCGAACATTGACCTCATAAAGATTTCGTGGATGAGCGGGGATATGAATACCCAGATAGCGAATTGACCCAGTCGCCCAGGTTAACGGAAAGTCCCCCTGCCATAACTTACGAGATTGGTCATCCACATCTAGTACCAAGGACTTCGAGCGATTGATACGGAGCCCAGAAAACCCCCCAAAACTCTCAAGAATGCGAAGGGCCTCCGGCAAAGACTTCGAGGGATACGTAAGACAGAGCAAGAGATCGTCTGCGAAAGCACTCACCTTGATGCCCCCACTGCGCCACTCGATACCCTGCACCAGTGAAGACTCAGTCAGAGAGACTAACAGCGGCTCCAATTGTAAGACATACAACAGTGGGGAGAGAGGACATCCCTGTCTAGTCCCCCTGTGCAATGCAAAAGGTTGAGAGCACCCCCCCCCCCCCAGTTTCGACTACCGCTAAGGGGGCATCGTAGAGTGCCTGGATCCATTGTAGAAACTGTCCCCGAAAACCAAACTTCTGCAGGGCCGCAAACATGTAATTCCAGGACACCCTATCGAATGCCTTCTCCGAATATAAGCTGGCAAGAATCAATGGCTCCCGATTTAGCAGACACTTCTCAATTCCTAATAGCACCTTGCCTATATTTACCGAAGCCTCATGCCCCTTAACAAAGCCTGCCTGGTGACGACCTACTAAGGCCGGAAGAAACAATTGAAGGCGACTCGCCAGTACCGAAGCAAATAACTTCATATCGACGTTGATCAACGAGATAGGTCTGTAGGAGGCCGGGTCCTCCAAGTCTTTCCCCTGTTTTGGAATCAAAATGATACTGGCAGTGCACATGTCACGGGGAAAGGTGCCCAACTCCACAGCTTCTTCATACACCGCCGCCAGCGTGGGGACCCACGACGAAGCCAACATCTTGTACGCTTCATAGGTGAACCCGTCCGGACCGGGAGCCTTGTGTGAGGCTCCCGCATGAATCGCTTTTTGTATTTCCCCTCCCGTTATAGGTTGATTCAAGACAGTCTGTTGCTCTTCCGAAAGTATAGGGAGGGATACCCGTTGCAGAAAGGTTGCCAACTGATCGGCATCCCCATCTTCCCGCGCATAGAGCTGTTCGTAGAAGGTACGAAATACTCGCGCCACATCATCTCCTCGCGTATGCTGCCGGCCCTCACCATCCCAAATTAGCGTCACCCCTCGGGGACCCGCCTTATCTCTCACTAGGCGTGCCAGCAGTTTACCCGACCAGTCACCATATCGAAAAAATTGATGACGATAATATTGTTGCGATTGTATGGCTCTCTCCTGTAACAAGCCATTCAATTGTCTCTGAATTCTAACATAAGGCGGGACGCCACTCGCCCGACGAATTGCCTGGAGCTTAACTTGACGAAGATCCCGAGTCAATCTAAGTATATCTTCATTGACCCTGTGATTCTCTGCTGCTACATAGGCTATGATATGGCCCCAAAGAACAGCCTTACCGGCTTCCCAGAAAGCTGCTACAGAACTAGCCGTGCCCTCATTAAAATGCACATACTCTGACCATTGTCGCTGCAGATACTCAGAAAATTCCTGCTTCTTCCAGAGATGGCTGGGGAAGGTCCATTTGCTTCTCCCCGAGCACTCCCCACGCCAATCCAGACTAACCATAGCGTGGTCCGACACAATAATAGGCTCTATTTCCACTTTAATCACTTTCCCAAACCACTGCCTCGACACCAGAATATAATCGATTCTCGACCAGGTTTGGTGAGCTCGCGACAGATGTGTGTAGTCTCTGCCTTCCTGATGCAACACACACCACGTGTCCACTAAGTCTCCCAGATCACACAGGAAACCTACTCCTCTAGTACTCCAATTCCGCCCAAAATGGGGTTGAGACTTGTCTAGGGATGGGTCATGTGTGCAATTAAAATCCCCCGCTAGGACTATCGGTATTTTCGGGGCCTCCAAGACTTTAGTCAAGATTTTCCGGAAGAAAATATGATCATATGTGTTGGGGGCATAGACATTGCCAATGAAGAATTCTTCACCCTGAATTTTGGAATGAAGAAAAAGATATCGACCCATGGGGTCCACCTCAATTCCCAGAACTTCGCAAGTTAGGCTCTTATGTACTAGGATGGCCACCCCTTTCCGTCTCGTGTCCGAGGAGGCAGAAAAAACAGTCCCCACCCAGTCCCGCTTCAATTTAGCATGTTCTATGGAGGTTAAGTGGGTCTCCTGCAGCAGCGCTACTTGGGCCTTGCATCGCTTAAGTGCTTGCAGGATTTTAGTGTGTTTCACCGGAGTACTAACCCCCCCCCCCCCACATTCCAAGTGATAAATTTCAAGTCAGGAGGCATATGGCATTCTCTGGTGATATTGCAAAATGGCCTAAATGAATATTGCTATTGGTGCGGAGCAGCCCAGCCTCCACTCCGCATCCGGCCAATAGTAGCTCATAAAGTGGGGTCATACAACTCCGGGTCTCGCTCGGGGCCTCCATCCATATGAACAGATTGTTTAGTTCCCTTCCTTTAAGTTCCCTGTCCTTGTCTATTCCCCCCGCCCCCATATGGTTGGTGATTCGATCATTAGGCATGTAGATAGCTGGGTGGCTGGTGAACGTGAGGATCACCTGGTAACATGTCTGCCTGGTGCGAAAGTGGCGGACCTCACGCGACACCTAGATAAGGTCTTAGATAGTGCTGGGGAGGAGTCTGCTGTCTTGGTACATGTCAGTACCAATGACATAGGAAAATGTGGTAGGGAGGATCTGGAGGCTAAATTTAGGCTTTTAGGTAGGAAGTTGAAATCCAGAACTTCCAGGGTAGCATTCTCCGAAATGCTTCCCGTTCCACACGCAGTACCCAAAAGGCAGGCAGAGCTCCGGAGTCTCAATGCGTGGATGAGACAATGGGGCAGAGATGATGGTTTTGGATTTGTTAGGAACTGGGGAACATTCTGGGGAAAGGAGGGGCTCTTTCGAAGGGATGGGCTTCACCTTAACCAGGATGGAACCAGGCTGCTGGCATTGACCTTTAAAAATGAGATAGAGCAGCTTTTAAACTAGATAATAGGGGAAAGCCAGCAGTCACCCAAGAGCGGATGGTTCGGAAGTATGTAACCTTGAAGGATACTACCAAAAGCAGAGAGGTTCCAAAAAAGAGTAAAGTAGCCCAAATGCCCTTGAGTATGGAGCAGACAGAGCTTAAAGATCCCAAATTACCCATGTCTACCAATAGCCAAATTAATATTATTTATTTATTTATTTTATTTAACATCTTTTATATACCGCACTATTCATAATCAGCGCGGTTTACATAGAACAAGAAACATCAGACAAAATACAGATATCTGTTTTTACATCGAACAGGAACAATAACTTGGGTAACCGGGGCAATTATAAAATACAGTCTCTAAAATGCTTCTATGCAAATGCTAGAAGTCTAAAAAATAAGATGGGAGAGTTAGAATATATAGCACTAAATGAGAGGTTAGATATGATTGGAATATCAGAGACATGGTGGAAGGAGGACAACCAATGGGACACTGTGATACCTGGGTACAAACTATATCGTAATGACAGAGCTGATCAAATTTGTGGAGGGGTTGCGTGCTATGTTAGAGAGGGCATTGAGTCAGAAAGGATAAAAGTTTTGCAGGAAACAAAATTTGCTGTAGATCTCTATGGATTGAAATTCCATGTAAAAAGGGGAAGGCGATGGCAGTGGAGGTGTACTATTGACCGCCTGGCCAGAATGAACAAATGGATGATGAAATGATCAAAGAAATCAAGGAAGCTAACAAAAGTTACAGCGCAGTAATAATAATGGGTGATTTCAATTACCCCAGTATCGACTGAGTCAGTGTCACAGCAGGACATGCTAGGAAGATAAAGTTCCTAGATGAAATAAATGACTGCTTCTTGGAGCAGCTGGTTCATGAACCAACCAGAGGGGAAGCCATATTAAACCTAGTCCTTAGTGGAACACTAGATCTAGTGCAAGAGATAAGGGTGTTGGGGCCACTTGGCAATAGTGATCATAGCATGATCGCATTTGATTTAATTAGTGGAGGAGGGATAGTAAGGAAATCCACAGTACTACCTTTTAACTTTCGAAAGGGAGACTATGATAAAATGAGGAAAATAGTTCAGAAAAAAACTAAAAGGAGCAGTTGCAATGGTTAAAGACTTACATCAAGCTTGGGTGTTGTTGAAAAATACTATCTTGGAAGCCCAGGCCAGCTGTATTCCATGCTTTAGGAAGGAAGTCCAAAAATCTGCCAGCATGGTTTAAAGGTGAAGTCAGAGAGGCTGTTGTTGCCAAAAAAACATCTTTCAGGAAATGGAAAAAAGAGCCAAACGACGAAACCTGGAAACAGCATAAGCACTGGCAAGTCAAATGCAAGGCATTGATAAGGCAGGCAAAGGGAGAATTTGAGAAGAATCTTTCTGCAGAAGCATAAACGCGAAATAAAGACTTTTTCAAGTACATTCGTAGCAAAAAACCTGTGAGTCCATTAGATGATAGAGGGGTTAAAGGGGCACTAAAAGGCGACAAGGAGATAGCGGAGAGACTGAATGAATTCTTTGCTTCGGTATTTACTGAGGAAGATGTAGGGATGTTACCCATTACTGAAGTGGTATTTAAAGGTGCGGAAGAATTGAAGGAAATATCGATACATCGGGAAGATGTATTACAACTATTAGATAAACTGAAGAGTAGCATATCACCTGGGCCAGATGGTATACATCCAAGGGTGTTGAAAGTACTGAATTATGAGATTGCAGACCTGCTATTAGTAATCTGTGAACTTTCATTAAAATCATCTGTAATATCTGAAGATTGTAGGATATCTAATGTAATGCCAATTTTTTAAAAGGGTTTGAGGAGTGTTTCAGAAAGCTACAGACCGGTGAGCCTGATGTCAGTACCGGGATAAATGGTAGAAACCATCATAAAGAACAAAATTATTCCGCATGTAGATAGTCATGGCGTAATGGGAGACAAGGAAGATCTTGTCTTACAAATCTGTTATGTTTTTTGGAAGGTGTGAATAAACAGGTGGACAAAGGTGAGTCAGTTGATATAGTGTATCTGGACTTTCAGAAAGCCTTTGACAAGGTCCCTCATCAGAGACTTTTGGCAAAATTAAAGAGTCATGGGATAGGAGGCAGTGTACTATTGTGGATCAGGATCTGGCTAAAAGATAGAAAGCAGAGGGTAGGGCTAAATAGCCAATTTTCCCAATGGAGAAAAGTGAATAGTGGTGTACCCCAGGGATCTGTGCTGGGTCCGCTGCTTTTTGACATATTCATAAATGACCTGGAAAGGGGAATAACGAGTAAGGTTAGCAAATTTGCAGATGACACAAAACTATTTAAAGTTGTTAAAACCCAAGAGGATTGTGGAAAATTGCAAGAGGATCTTGATAAATTGGAAGACTGGGCATCAAAATGGCAGATGAAATTTAATGTGGACAAGTGCAAAGTTATGCAACTAGGGAAGAACAACCTAAACTATGGTTACATGATGCAAGGTTCCACATTAGGAACCACCACCCAGGAAAAAGATTTAGGCGTCATTGTGGATAACATGTTAAAATCCTCAGCCCAGTGTGCAGCAGCGGCCAAGAGAAGAAATAGAATGCTAGGCATCATAAGGAAAGGAATGGAAAATAAAACAAAAGATATTATAATGCCTCTATATCGTTCCATGGTGAGACCGCACCTTGAATATTGTCTGCAATTCTGGTCACCGTATCTTAAAAAGGATATAGCGTTATTAGAAAAGATTCAGAGAAGAGCCACCAAAATGGTAAAGGGGATGGAAGGATACTCCTATGAAGAAAGGCTAAAAAGGTTAGGGATCTTTAACCTGGAAAAGAGGCGGCTGAGGGGAGATATGATAGAAGTCTAAAAATTAATGAACGGAGTGGAACGAGTAAGCATAGATCGATTGTTTACGTTATCAGAATATAGAAAGACTAGGGGACATGCAATGAAGCTACAGGGTAAACTATTTAAGACTAATAAAAGAAAATAAGAGAAAATATTTTTTCACTCAACGTGTAACCAAACTCTGGAATTTGTTACCGGAGGATGTAGTAAAGGCTGTTAGTGTATTGGGTTTAAAAAAGGTTTGGACAAGTTCCTGAAGGAAAGGTCCATAAACCATTATTAAGAAGGGACCAGGATATCAATGCTTGACCCAGTACAAGCATTGTGGAACCTGTGTCCTTTGGGGAAACAGCTAGGTACGTATGACCTAGATTGGCCACTGTTGGAAACAGGATACTGGGCTTGATGGACCTTGGTCTGATCCAGTATGGCATATCTTATATTCTTATGTTCTTATGTGTCTTTTGGGGAAACTGCAGGTATGTATGACCTAGATTGGCCACTGTTGGAAACAGGATACTGGGCTTGATGGACCTTGGTCTGACCCAGTATGGCATATCTTATGTTCTTATGAAAGTGCGCCAGCTCATAAATGTATGCCACAATATCACATTCCTGCTTCTCTTACTCAGAACAGCTGTATAGTGATTGACTCATCTGAGGAAAGAGCTTAGAAACTGAGATAGCTGACTGGCTTATGCTGGCAATATACCCCAGAGGCGCCTGGGAGTTTCCAGTGGTGAGCAAATTGAGGGCTGGGGTAACATCCAGTGGCGCAATAGAAAGGAACATCTCCTCGAAGTGGCAGGCTGTGGCTAAGCTTCTAGCTGCTGCTATAGGTGGGAATGGGTTCCTAGTCAAACCCACAGCTGTGCAGACATTGCTCCTGAGACACATCAGAAGGCTCAAACCCATCCTCGCTCAGGAGCATTTTCGAATAGTCTGTCAAGCCCTCATCATTCCCTCATTAGACTACCGCAACCCTATCTATCAGGGGACTACCAAAACAGTCTCTCAGACCTCTACAGCTAGCACAGAACACCGCCGCATGCATCATAACAGATTGCTCAGGACACGACCACATTACTCCCATCCTGTACCACCTGCACTGGCTCCCAATCAGCTCTCGAATCCACTTCAAAGTACTTATAAACATTTTCAAAATAATACACAACTTCTCAGCTAACAGCCTACATCCACTCATTAAAACCGACCACAGCATAAGACCAAGAAGAAAAGGAACCTCGGACACCATCAGCCCACCTAAGGAATTCGCCAAAACAAAACAGGCCACATCAAGAAGGGCACATCAAGAATGGGTTCCCTGGCAGTGCCCGCCCTATGGAACTCTCTCCCCGACCATCTAAGATCAACCAAAGACCCAGGGCCGGATTTACCTATACGCCATGTACGCCATGGCGTAGGGCCCACAGCTGGCAGGGGCCCACAAAAAAAGAACAAGTTAATTTTTTTTTTAAATAAAATTTAAAAAAAAAACCTGCTGGCTGCCGCCGCGGGGCCCCCTCTGCTGCCGTGGCAGCACCGACTGACCCGCGGGGGCCCCCTCTACAAGCTGAAGCCGTCGGTTCGTTCCTTCCTCCCTCCCTCCCTCCGTGCAGGGTGCAGGCTGTGAGAGACGCGAAAGGAGAGTGTCTCCTCACGTCTCTGTTAAGCCTGCAGGGGCTGATGGGAAATTTGGGCTGTGGGCTGATGGGGGCTGTCTGGTAATGGGCTATGGGCGGCCTAGGACTGGAAAGGGGCTGGGGGGGGGTTAAGACTGGAGGTGGGCTGATGGGGTTAGGACTGGTAATGGGCTGTTGGAGGGGTTTAGAACTGGTAATGGGCTTTGGGGGGGTTAAGACTGGTAATGGGCTTTGGGGGGGGGTTAAGACTGGTAATGGGCTGTGGGCTGATGGGGGCTGTCTGGTAATGGGCTATGGGGGGGGCTAGGACTGGAAATGGGCTGGGGGGGTTAAAACTGGAGGTGGGCTGATGGGGTTAGGACTGGTAATGGGCTGTGGGCTGATGGGGGGTTAGGACTGGCAATGGGCTATGGGGGGCTGACTGGAAATGGGTTGATGGGGTTAGGACTGGAAGTGGGCTGATGGGGGGTTAGGACTGGTAATGGGTTATAGGGGGGCTTAAACTGAAAATGGGTTGATGGGGGGTTAGGACTGTAAGTGGGTTGATGGGGGGCTAGGACTGGTATTGGGTTGGGGGGTTGCTAGGACTGGAAATGGGCTGATGGGTGGCTAGGACTGGAAATGGGCTGATGCAGGGACTAGAAGGGAATGGATGCTGGGTGAGGCTGGAACTAGAAGGGAGCTGATGTTGGGGGAGGATTAGAATGGGATGGGGCTGGAAGAGTAAAATGGAGAAGGGAAAAATATTTTGTGTGGGAGGGATAAAAAATCTACAATTGGCCGGGTATTGGGAGAGTAAGTGGGGATTGAGGATGGAGGGGTAAAATTTGAGTGGATGAAATAGGAATGAGGAAAGAGCAAAAGGAGAAAGATTAGTATGTTAAAGCAGATGTAGAGAGAGAATGGAAAAAATCTAGAAGAGAGAAGAAAGGACAAATGGACAGCAGACGGTGGAGAATTAGCAGAAGACATGAAGAAACCAGAAGAAAGTGGCTGGAGCAATTGCAGCTGAAAAAAATGCACAAAAAGTAGAAAAATATCTCTTTATTTTGAATTTATTAATTGGAATATGTCAGCTCTGGTAAATGTGCATCATTAACGTCTGCGCTTTGTTTAGTACAAGAGCAAATTAATGTATAGTTTTATTTCTACAGTGTTGTACTTTCCAAGTTTGGCTTTTGGGATTCCCAGTTTAATTATTGTCTTCCTGTTTCTAAATTGTGATTACTTGTTTGATGGTCTATGTTCTGAATGTGTAACTGAGCTGAGGTGTTCTGTTTATATAAGTCCTATTTGACATTGCCACTTGTTCTCTTTCCCCAGTAGGTCATGTATTGTTGTTCTCTGAAATGTATTGGTTTAATATTTGCAGTGTTGCCTTTTGATTGGTAGAGTATGGTGCTTTGTGAGTCCTGGTAGTGCTGTTAGGATACGGCGGGTTTACTATGGGCAGTGTTTGTAGTAGTTCCTAATGTGTCTGGCAGTTGGCACTGGATTATAGTAATGTAGAAATCTTTTAGTCTTTCTTTATCCATACACTCATTAAGAGGCACGTTTACTAAAAGTTAGTATATGGTAACATTATGCAAATTTTATTTATTTATTTTATTTATTTATTTAGTGTACACTTGTATCCCGCTGCTTCCAGCGATCAGCAGCGGTATTCTATACATAATGGGGCGGCTGTACAGGCCGGAATTTGAACATACATTGATTTCAGGGGGGGGGTGAAAGGCACAACAAGCAATTACAATTTTTACATTGATTGTATAAGAGGAGACTTTACGTATCTACATTGGATTGTACTAGTGGAGGCTTTTCATGTATCCATATACACGTATATTACATACTCTGACTAGGTCAGGTTGAAGTGAGTTTTAAAGAGGTGAGTCTTCAGCTTCTTCCTGAAGTCCTTCAAGTCTTTGTTTGCTCTTATTTATTTATATTTATGCAAATGAGGCCCCTTATGCAAATGAGGCCTCGCACCCCCCTTGGGCCGCCCCTGCTGGGGGCCCACAATTTTTGTTGGCGTAGGGCCTCACTCAAGGTAAATCCGGCCCTGCAAAGACCTCAAGGACTTCAGAAAGCTGCTTAAAACAACTCTATTTACAGAACACTACAAGGACTTCACCTGAACTGATTCCTATGTGCAGTATCTACAACTCTCTGTAGGTCTTGATCTTAGATCACCTTTGTACATGGCTCTAATCTTGTATATATGTATATTGCTCACTTTGTATATAGCTCACCGGTAAAATCTAGCACTCTGCACTCCACATCACTCTTCTTAATCTCCCACTGCATGCTACTGACCACACAATTATCTTGATTGTTTGATGTGCTAAACCGCTTTGATTTAATGATAAAGTGGTATACTAAATCTGTCTAAATAAATAAATAAAATAAATAAATAAACATCCAAGAATATGTATGGGATCTGTAGGACTCTCTGCAGACTAGTCTGTACCTTCTCCTCCTCCTCTGTTGCTTGTCTCTTCATTAAGCCAAGAGCATCATACTGAAAATTAACCCTTTAATGGCTAGTGGAGTAAGGCAGTGGCTCTCCAACCTGACCTAAGGGAACACTAGCCTGTCAGATTTTCAGGATAACGGCAATGAATATGCAAGCGATAAAAATGCATTAAATGGAGGTAGTGCATTGACATCTATTTCATGCTTATTCACTGTGGATATCCTGAAAAACATGACTGGCCAGGTCAGGTTTGAGAACCCCTGAAGTAAGGTACGGAAATGACTCTGAATAAAATAGAATCTCCAGTCTCACAATAAATTAGGCCAATTGAAGATGGAGTATACAATTAGTAAAAAAAAAATGCTTGATCCCCTGCAATTAAAAAACAGCAAAACAGAAATCCCTATGAAGTTCATTAGCACAGAATGGGAAAACCAAGGATATCTTATTGAAGGTGATCACTTCATCTACTTTCAGTGTACATCAGCCCCTGTTTCTGGGAATATTGTCTACTTTCAGTGTTACCAGAAAGCTTACATAAGCAGGGACTCAGCAATCAGCTGAAGTTGCCCATCAGATACTTATTAAAACTGAGCTCTGCTTTCCCAAAAGACTTGCTCTATGGGGGCGGTGTCTTTGCTGCAAATCAGAGCTGTAACTCAGTTAATTGAATTGGTCTGTGATGTTGCCTGCAGATAGGACTGATGTCAAATAACTCCATGATATAAGTAATAGAATGGTATTGTATTGTAGTATCTGCTACAAGAATCAAAGAAGAATTCTCTGGTCCACAGAGGGCTCTGCTGGTCCACTATCTGCTCAACTCTGATTGTTAAAACCCCTAAAAGCCCCTGTATATGAGGTACATAAAAATAATTTAAGGATTTCATCTAGTGCATGGTTTTCTGAGACCACAAAAGTCTCATCTTTAGTTGTGATAAATGCTTAAAGGATGAAGTGTTTATATTTAATGTAGTTGATCGATAATTCCCACAGACAGGCCACCAGGAGGTGTTGTGTAGAAATCTCTGGAGTAAGGTGGCTAATAAAACTCCTTTATGATAAAATGAAAAAAAAAATAAGAATTTTAAATTCAGCTCTATGACTACTCTGCCCTACGTATGTCAGAGGGTTCTCTCCCTTCTCTCTTCACAGAGCACACATTTGTCTTTAGGTTGTGTTGAGAGTGACTATTCTTGAGGTTGCATCCATCTGTCAGGGTGTTTCTCCATCCTTATTTCCATACATACATACTGAAGGAGAACTGAAGGACTGGCTGAGGCAGTAACTAAAATCGCAGGTGATGGAGAACACTGGAATGGTGGAGGCCACAGCTGAAGCCATGGGTAAAAGGAAACCCTGCAATAGTAGCCGAAACTGGAGGTGATGTGGGATTCAGGCGCTGCCACCCAAAAATAAATCCCATTCAGTCTTTATGAGACAGAAGCAATCCCCAGTAAAGCCTGATGCTCTGGTGAAAAAATAGAAAATTGTATAGGCTAGCAGTAGCCTAGTATCATACAAGAAAATAGCACCACCTCAGATCAGCCAGTGCCATTTTGCCTCGTAACGCTAGAAGGGCAGAAACAACAGGAAATTGCTCCCACTTTGTGATGACATAGATGGCATAAGAAGCTTGGAGGAATAGGGGACGGGCCTGGAGAGGGCCTGCAGCAAGCCCACGATTTTATTGCCACTCACATTCCCACTAATTCTCCTCACACGCATTCAAATCCCTATTAAGCATGCCTTCCCATGTCTATCCCCCTACACATACACACACACCTCGTTAAAATCTCCTATGTATACATAATGTCCCCCCCCCAAACACACACCCAGTCGCCCGCCCCCTACACACGCATATGCATCATCCACCTCGTAAGACAAACCACTCCCCCCACTGCTGGTTTAGAGGACATGTGTATGTGAGATATGTGTTATGGGACGAGCTATGTACTGTATATGGAGAAAGAGAGAGAGAGAGAAAAGAGAGATAGTGTGTGTGTGTATGTGTGAGCATTTGCAAGGGTTTTATGTCTGCCACTGGAGGAAGGGAAAAGCCTCCACTGTGACGCACTGTAGGTGTGCACTTTTCAACTTGTTTATCCTACTGTAAAAATGCAGCTAAGCAAACATCTCATAAAGTACATTTTCTGCACGATGCATAGAGAGTACAGTTAAGCCTTTTAGAATCATATATTTTATTAACTTTTTTTACTTAGGGCCCTGTGGGCATTTTCTGCTATTTTGTTTTAATAATGGGTTTTGTGTACATTTTTTATAATCCCCTTGATTGCATTTGGTTATTTTGTTTTAGTTTTATTCCTTCAGCTCTTTCTAGTCCCACCTTGCCTCAAAGTTTAAGAAAATTGTTCTTTATAGAAAAACACGTTGTATAATTGCAAGTTACATGAAGTCAGATTACCCTTTGAAGTGGGTGAGGCAATACCTGCAGGGGCAGGTGGTTGCACTCTGGGATCACTGCTGAATGCAAAGTCATCTCGGGAAACTTGCAGCAGCCTGAGAATAGAAGCTTAGGTTAGAATAGGGTTGAATTGTTGGCAGATGGAAATGCAGTTTTGTCCATTGAAATGTGTGCACATAGGACAGGAAAAAATTAAGCTAAGCAAAATAACATTTCCTTTTTTTTTAGGTGGCAGCCTGGGGGCGGAGAGTGGGCGGGCAGTGGGCAGTCGCCGGCCCTGGACGTACAGTGCCAATTCTAATGTTGGCCCTGTACGTCCAGGGCCGACAAAATGGCCGGGGAAGTTATTCCACCCCCGGAGCACGGAAGGGGCTGGGGGAGGGAAAAGTTAAATGCCAGCAGCCCGACCTTGGCCTTAGGAGGCTGGATCGGGGATCGGACTATGGGGAATTAACTTTTTCGTTGGCGGCCGGTATCGCGGCATTTCAATGGAGCCATGGCAACATAATGCCATGGTGCTGCGGCTCCATTTAAATGTCCAGCACTGTTCCCTCGCCGAGCGAGCGCACATACTTTACAACAGAGCGCACAAAAATTACAGCTCTGATTCTGATAGAAACAACACAGACATCTTAAAATTTAAAAGTTATGATTGTAATTACTAGAAATTTCCCGCTTCATTTAGTAATTGTCTATTTTCATTTAATTTGATTAAAATCAATGTGGTGTACATACTGTATTCTGACGTGTAGTCACATTTTAAAGTATATAACTCCGAGTGTCGTTATGTGGCGCACAAAAATTTAACCTTCCTTCAAAAGCTGCACAGCTGATATTTTATGCGCACACAGCCTACAGAAAATTAGAGGGAACATTGATGCCCAGACCGAGTTAGTCGGGCTTCGCTGTATGTGCAGACCGGGACTGCACGCACAGTGCTGTTCGCAATTCTGATCCCACAGGGCACAGAATCGCAATCTCCTTTGTACGTCCAGGTCAATGGGGCCGTGGCGCCAATATTGCACGGAGGCCGCTACCGCTGCTTTGTAAACATACCCCTTAGAGACTGATGCAGATGTTTCTGTGATTCATGATCTCAGTCTTGATCTCAGCTGGGATTCCAATAATTTCATTCCTGAGGAGGTTTACTTGCATAAATAGGTACTGCCAAAGATGGTGACAATTTTTTTGCAGGACTTGTAGAGAAGGGCAGCATAGAATTCAGGAGGATTATTTGACTTGAGGGAATCTTTCAGAGCATCGCTGGCTTGTAAATTCCACCACCGTTTCAAATTGTTGAAAAGATGAGGCTTGATCTTTGTCAGTTTCAAATGAATTTTGAAAAATGTGAATGGCCTTAGTATCAAGATTGTACCAAGCTAGCGATGCACCCTGTGCGACTGGTGAACCTGGTGCTTCCCCGCCACCCCCAGTTGCATGCTAGAGTTGCTTTTATTAGGTTTCCTGGAAGTCTACTGATGACATTGGTGCCCCTTCTGTACTTGATACGACCATGCTTGGTATGGCCATATAGCTCTTGGAATCTTTGCTGAAACTCAGTCTGCAACAGTTCTAGGGCAACAGTATATTTGTCTTTTGGAAATGGTACTCCTAGTGTTTCAGCGAGCATCTGTGCTGAAGTCGGAAAATAACCCAAATTATTTTCCTTCACAAAAAACCCTATGGAGCAGGGGGAACCAGCACCTGTCTATCTCATGTTAACCCTTCAATTCTGCTAGCAGGCAGAGGAGGACCACATATGAACAGCATATGTTTCATGCCTTTCAGTCTCTTTTGGATGGGTAAACTCAGCTCTGGGAAAGGAAGCAGGTATAGGGCTGAAGGGGCAGCTTTCTTCAGTTTGTTACCACATTGTCCAAAGCCCTTAGATTTCCAGTCATTGATAATGCAGGAATTTATCTGGGATTGAATCTTCATGGACCTGGAGTACAAGACCCACCAAAGTTACGTTCAACATTCACATGCATCGCATTATTATGGAAAGACAAACTCAGCCCTGTATTTTCAAACTGGATTAGAAAATTTAAGTGGGTTGTGGACTGGGAGAAAACTTTTAAGAAAAGACTATTTTATCTTTATTTAATCACTTAATATACCGCCCAGGCTGAAAAACATTAGAGCGGTTTACAAACGATACAAGCAGGTACTAGATATATTCCCTCGTCCTCGAAGGACTTAATTACCAAACATTTTATTCTCATGGATGCAAAATGGAAGAAAGACATACAGGCCTATTTACTAAACCACGATAGGTGCTTAACATGGGTTTTTCAGATGTGTTAAGCTGATAACATCCATTAATCCTAAACACACTGTAAAAATACGTAACATGGAATTGCTTATAAATGTGGGAAAGGGTCAGGAAAGGGGGAGGGAGGGTGGCACAGAGGTTAAGGTATGTAATACGAGAATGCATTAACAGTAAGGCAGGCTGTTACTTGGAAATTTTGGGGTCAATCTTCAAAGGGATTTAGGCGGTTTGCAGATCGACAAACCACCTAAATGCTGCTTGCTGGGATATTCAGAGGCATTAATGCTGAATATGCCTGGTTTGTGCCACCGAATTCCTCGATGCCTGTAGGCAGGGCCGACCCGTCCATTGAGCGAGAATGTTTTTTGCACAGGGCCCCGCATTTCAGGGGGCCCCGCGCAAAAAACATTCTGATCCTAAAGTAAAATTTTAAAAAGAAAAAAAAAGTTGTCTTCTCCGGCTGCCGGGGCCGCCGCGGCAGAATCGAGTGTGCCGCGGGGCCTCCCCTGTATCACCTCTCTTTCAGCTGCCGGCTTTCAGAGCGCGAGAGGAGAGTTTCTCCCTCGCTGCTCTGTTAAGCCCGCGGGAGCTGATGGGAAGTTCCCATCAGCCCCCGCGGGCTTAACAGAGCCGCGAAAGGGAAACTGGTCCTTTCGCGCTCTGAAAGCCGGCACGTTTGACTGAAGCTGCGAAGACAGAGGTGATAAAGGGGAGGGCAGGCTTTGCTGGGCAGGGGGGGCCCCGCGGCACACTCGATTCTGCCTCGGCGGCCCCGGCAGCCGGAGAAGAGCTTCTTTTTTTAAAAAATTTTCCCTGGGCTAGGCTGGGCTGGGCTGGGCTGGGCTGGGGGGGGATTAGGAGTGGTGATGGGCTGGGGGGGTAGGAGTGGTGATGGGCTGGGGGGGTTAGGAGTGGTGATGGGCGGGGGTAGGAGTGGTGATGGGCGGGGGGGTTAGGAGTGGGGCGGGCGGGGCGGGGGGGTTAGGAGTGGTGATGGGCTGGGGGGGGTTAGGAGTGGGGTTAGGAGTGGGGCGGGCGGGGCGGGGGGTTAGGAGTGGGGTGGGGGGGTTAGGAGTGGTGATGGGCTGGGGGTGTTAGGAGTGGAGTGGGGTGGGGGGGTTAGGAGTGGTGATGGGCTGGGGGGGTTAGGAGTGGGGCTGGGGGGGTTAGGAGTGGGGCGGAGGGTTAGGAGTGGTGATGGGCTGGGGGGGTAGGAGTGGTGATGGGTTGGGGGGGTTAGGAGTGGGGGGTTTAGGAGTGGGGCGGGGGGTGTTGGGGGGGCAGGGGGGTTAGGAGTGGTGATGGGCTGGGGGGGTTAGGAGTGGGAGGGTTAAGAGTGGGGCGGTGGGGTGTTAGGGGGGCTGGGGGGGTTAGGAGTGGTGATGGGCTGGGGGGGTTAGGAGTGGGGGGTTAGGAGTGGGGCGGGGGGGTGTTAGGGGGGGCAGGGGGGGTTAGGAGTGGTGATGGGCTGGGGGGGTTAGGAGTGGTGATGGGCTATGGGGGAGCTAAGTCTGTATATGGGCTGGTGGGATTAGGACTGAGAGTGGGCTGATGGGGAGGTCAGGACTGGTAATGGGGTATGGGGGGGCTTAAACTGAAAATTGGGTGATGGGGATTAGGACTGGAAATGGGCTGGTGGTATTAGGACTGGGAGTGGGCTATGGGGGGCTAGGACTGGTAATGGGTTGGAGGGGTTGCTAGGACTGGAAATGGGCTGGGGGATTAAGACTGGAGGTGGGCTGATGGGGTTAGGACTGGTAATGGGCTGATGGGGGGTTAACACTGGAGGTGGGCTGATGGGGTTAGGACTGGTAATGGGCTGGTGGGATTAGGACTGGGAGTGGGCTATGGGGGGCTAGGACTGGTAATGGGTTGGGGGGTTGCTAAGACTGGAAATGGGCTGGGGGGATTAAGACTGGAGGTGGGCTGATGGGGTTAGGACTGGTAATGGGCTGTGGGCTGTTGGGGGGGTTAGGACTGGTAATGGGCTAGGGGGGGGCTAAGACTGGAAATGGGCTGATGGGGGGGTTAACACTGGAGGTGGGCTGATGGGGTTAGGACTGGTAATGGGCTATGGGTGGGCTGATGGGGGGTTAGGGCTGGTAATGGGCTATGGGGGGGTTAGGACTGATAATGGGCTATGGGGGGGCTAGGACAGGAAATGGGCTGATGGGGAGGGGTTAGGACTTGAGGTGGGCTGATGGGGTTAGGACTGGTAATGGGCTGTGGGCTGATGGGGGGTTAGGACTGGCAATGGGCTATGAGGGGCTGACTGGAAATGGGCTGATGGGGGGTTAGGACTGGAAGTGGGCTGATGGGGGTTAGGACTGGAAGTGGGTTGATGGGGGGGCTAGGACTGGTATTGGGTTGGGGGGTTGCTAGGACTGGAAATGGGCTGATGGGGGGCTAGGACTGGAAATGGGCTGATGCAGGGACTAGAAGGGAATGGATGCTGGGTGAGGCTGGAACTAGAAGGGAGCTGATGTTGGGGGAGGATTAGAATGGGATGGGGCTGGGAGAGTAAAATGGAGAGGGGAAAAATATTTTGTGTGTGAGGGATAAAAAATCTACACTTAGCCGGGTATTGGGAGAGTAAGTGGGGATTGAGGATGGAGGGGTAAAATTTGAGTGGATGAAATAGGAATGAGGAAAGTGCAAAAGGAGAAAGATTAGTATGTTAAAGCAGATGTAGAGAGAGAGAATGGAAAAAAAACTAGAAGAGAGAAGAAAGGACAAATGGACAGCAGATGATGGAGAGTTAGCAGAAAACATGAAGAAACCAGAAGAAAGTGGCTGGAGCAATTGCAACTGAAAAATAATGCCCAAAAGGTAGAAAGATATCTCTTTATTTTGAATTTATTAACTGGAATATGAAAGCTCTGGGAAATGTGCATCATTAACGTCTGCGCTTTGTTTGGTACAAGAGGAAATTAATTTATAGTTTTATTTCTACAGTGTTGTTGTACATTCCAAGTTTGGCTTTTGGGGTTCCCAGTTTAATTATTGCCTTCCTGTTTCTAAATTGTGATTCCTTGTTTGGTGATGGTCTATGTTCTGTATGTGTAACTGAGCTGAGGTATTCTGTTTATGTAATTCCTATTTGACATTGCCACTTGTTCTCTTTCCCCAGTAGGTCATGTATTGTTGTTCTCTGAAATGTATTGGTTTAATATTTGCAGTGTTGCCTTTTGATAGGTAGGGTATGGTGCTTTGTGAGTCCTGGTAGTGCTGTTAGGATACGGCGGGTTTGCTATGGGTTCTAAATGGGCAGTGTTTGTAGTAGTTCCTAATGTGCCTGGCGGTTGGCACTGGATTATAGTAATGTAGAAATCTTTTAGTCTGTCTTTATCCATACACACACTAACTTTTAGTAAACATGTCTCTTAATGAATGTTAGCATTATGCAAATAAGGCCACTTATGCAAATGAGGCCCCGCACCGAGTCTCCGCACATGGCCCCGCACCCCCCTTGGGCCGCCCCTGCTTGTAGGCTAGTGTCAGGGCGTTCAAGGGGTATCCGTGATATTCAGTTGATAACTGGTTATTCTTAACCAGGGAAAGTTAGGCTGAAAAAAACTTTACCCAGTTAAGGATAACTGGCTATCACAGATAATTGGTTAGCTAAATTGCTAACCAGGCAACCTGGATATTCAATGTCAGTGGCCGAATATGATCCCAGCATTGAATATCCGGGTGTAAGTTAAAACGGCGATGACCAGCCGCTTTGAAAGCTCTGACCACTGCAGTGTAATATCAACCCACTTTCACTTTTCCTCTGTAGTTTCCTCTTTCTGCAGTAGCTGCCACTGCGTTAACGTGTGGTAAAGCTCATTAATGTGATGGCTATGTCTTCCTGCCTGCTGGGCACACCCCTTTTTACCTAAAAACATAAGTATGCAGGCTTTGTTACAACAACACATTATATTTTACCTTTAACATGCATTAATGGAAAAACCTTACAACAATAAATCAGGTTTTAAGATGCTTTATAAAATATGAGACTTTTCAATCATACTTTAATATCAGGTACTCTCTTCATGCCTATTTCAGTAATTTGGTGTCTCAATTTAACTAGGTGGAAACTAAAGGTCACCCTATTATTTGGCACTTATAAAGGTTATGCTCAATAAAATATCTGTTGTATTAAAATATTAAAATAAATACAGATAAATCATTTTAAAAAATTGAACTCAGGGCAATTAATATCGGCCAAAGTTCTATATATTCCGATGTATTATTTCTAAATAAAATATTTCTAAACTTCTGCATTACAAAAAATGATAAGATAATAACACAGAACATAATTTTTGGTGTTACTGTTGATGCACTGACAGTGAATAAGGAGTCCCCGAAACCAGAAACGTTCCATCCTATGTGAGTTTATCTGACTCAGTTGTATTTTCTATTCATCGCTTCATTGCAGAATTGTCACTGCCATCCAACTGCGATGGAATATATCACTAATGTTGCTTTCGGTGCCAGGGAGTTTTTCATTAGGGGATAGCAGCTTTCCTTCTCTCAGCAGTCATTAGTGTGATATTTTTATGGAGGAAATGAACCATCTCCGTTGACCATTGAACTTTATTGTTCAAAAGAGTGAGCGCCCTGCCTCATCACTCGAAACACTCCCACTGGGATTGTGAGCTGCTAGAGCTTCCTTCCAGCCTGCTACTGTGAGGTGGGTAGAAACACATGACATCACTTTCTGGTTGCTTATAAATGAGGCCGGCCCAGTGCTTGTCCTATCCTGTTCATGCTTTACTGACAGATCTTCTGACACATAGTACACTTGACAGGCTGACAATGTTGGATTTGGAATTCTGAACAAACACAAAAATGAAAGAATAGCACGAGGACAGGATGCTTATCAAGCTACATGCACTTACGTGGAGCTCAGGAAATAGAATACACAGGAAATGTGAGAGGGCTTGGAGGATGTTGTCAAAATTCTGCATTAAACAAAGAAAACTCATTTTAATGGATGTCAAATGTCTGAGAGAAGTTTTGATTACAGGTCACCCTGTAGTTGGGTAAGACTTAGGCATTAATTTGTGTAGCTACGTAGCTTAGCTTTCAGTGTGTCAGTAATAAAAAAAAAATCTATCTACATAGCTTTGCCTTGATTATTTGGGAAAACCCTGCACATTAAAAACTCCCTGTGGGGATTGCTGAAATTCAACCACTTTGTTTATTTACCTCTAGATCTAATAGCAACAGAAGAAAGCAAAATCAAAGTAATTTCATTTTTTGTTATATCTGTGCTTTTTGAATTATGCCTTTTCAGATTTTATGTCAACGGCTATAGAGAAAAGCTGACAACTGCTTACATTTATTGGTACAACTCTTTGTATGCGGACTTTACTTAGGAACGTGCAGAGACTAAGGGGTATGTTTACTAAATCCCCGTTAGGTGTGCGCCGCGCTAGTGTGCGGGATGCCATATAAGGAGTGGGCGTTTCAGTCTGAAAAAAGCAAATCGGGATTAATCATGCGCTAATGTGCGCTGTGCGCTCATGTGCACCGTGCACATTAGCGCATGAGAAACTTGCGCGGGAAGCATAAGTGGCGCGCTGATGTACAAGCACAAGAACAGAGCCACAGTACAATGGTTAAGACACTGATCGATGGTGCAGGGATCATGGATTCAATCCCCCACTGTGCCCAATGAAAAAGGCTGGCTGAGGCATTACCTGTTACACGTAATATTGCAGTCTGAGGCATATTAATATTATTTTAATTACTGCTACTAGCAAATGCACTCTGAAAGCATTGTAACATAAGGCGCCCCATAAGGTACCCCAGAGGGCACATTTTAAAGTGCACTGTCCGCCAAGGCACCCTAGAATGTTGCTTATAGGGCGCTTTATAGGGTGCCGTATGAGGCACCGCAAGGTCACAGCACTGTTTTTGATGGCAGCACTGTGCAGTTTAACGAATGAAAATCATAAGTAGGTGCACTGAGGTGCAAAGAGGAGCAGCAGTATAGCACAATGGTTAAGACATTGACCAATAATGCAGGAGTCATAGGTTCAATCCCTCACTGTGCCTAACAAAGAAGGCTGGCTGAGGCATTACCTGTTATAGGTAATATTGCTTTAGGAGGCATTGTATTTTTATTTTAATTAGTGCTGCCAGCAAACACACCCTCAAAGTATTGTAACATAAGGTGCTGTATAAGGCGCCTCATAAGGTACCCCAGAGGGCAAATTTTAAAGGGCACTGTCCGCCATGGCACCCTATAATGTTGCTGAAAGGGTGGCCTATAGGGCGCCATATAGGGTGCCCTATGAGGCACAGTAAGGTCATAGCACTGTGTTTGATGGCAGCACTGTGCATTTAAACACATGGAAATCTGAAGTAGGTGCGCTGACATGCAAGGAGGAACAGCAATGTAGCACAATGGTTAAGGCACTGACTACTGATACAGGGGTCATGAGTTTGATCCTCAGTGTGCCTAATACATAAGGTTGGCTGAGGCATCAGCTTTGACATGTATGTATTGTTTCCTGCAGCACTTTATTTGTATTTTATTAATTGCTGCCAGCAAACACGCCCTCACGTGCCGTAACTGAAGGTGCCGCATAAGGCACCCTAAAAGTCACTCCATAGGGCACATTATAAAGTGCACTGTCTGCCACAGCACCCTATAATGTCCCCTATAGGGCACCCTATAAGTCGCTCCACAGGATAACGTATAGTGCACCTTATATGGACGGTAACCATAAGGTGCCCTATAGGGTGCCCTATAAAGCGCCCTCTGAGGCACCTTATGGGTACAGTACGCTGAGGGTGTTTTTGCTGACAGCAATAATGTACATTAAAAAGAGATAATGCTTTGGGCAGCCCTATCAAATAACCCCACTGTGGGTTTGAACCCATGACCTCTGGCTCTACAGGCAGTGAAGCAACCAGTGGGCTACAGGTCTACAGCTGCTAGCAAGCCCCTGGCTGGCTGCAGAGGGACTGCACGTCACCACACAGACAGTCTGCTGTGGTCACCAGGATAGGGTTAGCCCACCCATACCCATGATGCACTGCACATGCAAATCAGCTGTCTACAGATGAACACAAGATGGGGTATGCACCCCCACAGCACCTCGGCCTGGTAGGGGGAACTGACCATGTGTGTTACTGGCACAGAGTAGCTACACACCGTCACATTGTGCGGGTACTGTGCTCACCCTAAGTGTGCGGTTGGGCGCCCAGCACCAGGTCCACAGCACCTTCCATAGCAGAAATAGGTCATGCTGCAGGTCCCCAGCAGTGCTAATGTGTGAGACAGCTAGTTTCCGCAGACACACCTTGGATATATCTGTATGTCTCAGTCAGGTGTAGCCCCCCATGGACCCCTAGGAGGATTATGTACCACCACCTTCCTCCTCCAGGGCTGAGGGAGGTAAACGGGGTCTCCCTTCAACAGATCCACACTCTACTTCCCTGCAATGGTGGCAGTAGAGGGGACCATCAACCCCCGTCCTGCTGGGGAATAGACAGCTACAGGGCAATCAATGCAGCTCTGTACACATCCATAACACACTAGCAGACAGACATTAGGCCTGGATATACTAAGCTGCACCCCACCACTATCTGATATTCTCCAGCAGCAAGCCTTCAGCCACTGCACCCTGCAAGGCACTCCATCAAGACACATACCAGCTGCAAACAGTCTGCTAGCTAGTCCATAGTGCATGTTCCTGGTGGAAATGCATGCACCCAGAACAGTGATAAGAGAAATACTATATAGCACTATGGGGGTGTCTAGCCATGCTCTGGTCACTGCACAGTCAGGGTGAGAGTGATCTCCCAGCAGGACATGCTGAGGCCACCCTGTCTGTGTAGGTGGTGGCTGGGCACTACAATGTCCCAGCCAGTGCCCTATGCCCTGTGCAGATACATCCTGGCCAAGCCACCCTGTCTGGGCTATACCCATGGTACCTTGCTCCTCATTATGCACATTGGCAGGCCAATACTGGCAACACTGCTGGCAGTGTGGGCTGTGGAGGGTGTTTGCAGCCACCACACACTGGATAGACAGACACACACTCCCACACCTATGCCAGCATTGTGCTACTATAGGGGAGCTTAGCAGCCCTGGCCACCACACCAGTCCTGGGCACAGTGCAGGCATGGATATGGTACGCAGTACTGTTGGGGGTCACTCCCCAAGGTGGTAAACACTGTCAGAGACCAGACCTGAAGCACACTCCACAGACATCAGAAAGGTTGTTATGATGGAGCTCAATCAGCAAACTGTGCTTAACGTAGGAATTGCTATCTGTCAGTAATCATAGCAAACGTTTGATAGCTGTGTACCGTATACCCAGGTGTAGGGTGGCATTGCTAAGGTATGCAAGTGCTAGTATTGGGAGATGCACGCAGGGCCCAATGTCCTGCCTCTCCAGGAGGTAATGGCTAATGGAGCCTGTGGGTGTAGGTGTGTCTGCCCCTGTTGGCTGCTGCTTTACGGCAGAGGTTCCCAACTCCAGTCCTGGTGTGCCAAACACTGTTCGGGTTTTCATGCTGTCCCTCATGAATATGCATGAGATACATCTGCATACCATGGGGGTGGTGCATAGATATGCAGCACAGGCATCTTTATTAGAGGCAGCATGGAACCTGAATGGTGTTTGGCCCTCCAGGACTGCATTTGGGAGACTCTGCTCTAGGTAATGCGCCTGTTTATGGTATCTTTGCTCTATAGGGTAAAATGTAGGTGTTTTGGGCAGGTTTAAGTCATCTGCAATAAACGTTCTGTCTGTATTAGCACGTTGTAGTAGTGGATAAAATATGGGGACTGGGTTGGCAGACACCATAGCTGGGACTTGAACCTGTGACCTTCTGCCTCTAAACACACTGGTTGTGTGCACTGCACCACTGTGTTGCCACAGAGACAGTGCATTCCCTGATGATACCATGACTGTTTGTCAGACAGCGCCTGTCTGTTGCAGTGCATTGCTCCCACCTACACAGGGCTAGGCCATGGTCTGCTCTGGGCAGCTGCCACTGCCCCCTCCAACCCCAGTACCCCTCTGCCACCATGCTGACATGGCCTTATATTGGAGACAGCATAAAACCTGAATGATTTGTGGCCCTCCAGGCCTGCATTTGGGGGACTCTGGTCTAGGTAATGCGCATGTTTCTGGTGTCTGTGCTCGGTGGGGTGAAATATAGGCGTATTAACCATGCGTATGTTCTCTGCAAAAAAGGTTTGTCCTTACTATCACGGTTTAGTAGCAGGTAAAATATGGGGACTGGATTGGCAGTAGCCCCAGCTGGGACTTGAACTTGTGACCTTCTGCTTATGAACACACTGGCTGTGTTCACCGCACCACACTGTGCTCACCGAGACAGTGCAGTCCCTGGAGATACCATGGTTGTTTGTCAGACAGAGCCTGTCTGTTGCAGTGCATGGCACCCACCTACACAGGGCTAGGCCATGGTCTGCTCTGGGCAGCTGCCACTGCCCCCCTCCACCTCCAGTACCCCTGTGCCACCATGCTGACATGGCCTTCTGCTGGTGGTGCTGGTGGTATGCAGTCTCAGGCCATCCTGTGTGCGGGTAGGCGGCTGCCTATGGTGCGGGTTCTGGGGTAGGGGTGCCTGCATATCTGTCCGCACGTCCCCCAATCACTGCCTGCCAATGTTCTGTGCCCTTGGTGGTACTTGCTGGGTACTATCCCCTGTGACACTGTGATAAACACTCTCGTGCCCATGTTGGGCCCTCATCAGTTGCTGTCTGGCTGCTGTTCAGTTTCAGCATTCCTAAGTGCCATCTAGGCATCTGCCTAGTCCGCACTGTGCCCCAGCTGCACCACAGCATGTGCCGCCTGCAGCCCTCTGTATCCCCTTTCCCAGCATCTGTCCAGTTGCCCATTCCGACCTGCCCGCCCTGCTGTTGTGGAACATGTGCATGCCATAGGTAACCTGTCCAATGGAGAGGGAAACCCTGATCAGTGCTATTTCACTGTGGGATCATTCACCTTGTATGGGGACGGAGCATAGGCCCTTCCAAATTTCATATTTATTTTTTGCGGCTTTCTTGGGAGTGTTTTTTGATGTTTCCCATTACTATCATTATTGCCCAGCTTGATTATAATTTTTTTTTATTTTGTTGGGGTTGTTTTCAATGTTTATCTGCCCTTTTGTACCATGCACATGTATCACACTTATCACTGTTTTATAGGTTTCCCTGGTTTTGCTGTACATTGCTGACAGAAATTATTTCTCTTCCCTTTAAATCGGCTCTACCGCGAGGTTTTCACTAGCGGTATTTTTTGCCTTGAATTTCAGCCCCGCTAGTGTGCGGGAAGCCTCTCCCCTCCCACTCTCCACCCATTGACCCCTTCTCTCCGCCGCTGGGGAGCCTTCCTCCGCCCTCCGGGAGCCTTTCCCCGCCTCTATCGCACATTAGCGCGCCGCGCACATGAGCGTGCACTTTAGTGCACCGTGCACCGGTGCGGGGCACATTAGTGCCCCATAACGCGACATTAGCGTGCGCTAAGGTACCTTAGCGCATGCTAATGTGCGCTGCGCACATTAGCGCTGTTTAGTAAACATACCCCCAAGAGCATGATGTAAAAAAAGGGTTTTTGCCAACTATCTTGTAGTTTCAGGATGAATCTAGATGAAGTGGCCAATCTAGAAATGTAGCTCTAAATGTTAACCAATGATGATGTGATAATTGGAATTGACATTGCAGAAAACCTACTGCCTGGCACGGGCTATGAATTGACCATAGGGAGGTCACTGAACTGTCTACAGAGTGATATCAGAAGATGTCAAGCAGATATGGTAAATTGAAGACTGACAACTAGATCAGACAAATGTTACTGAGGACGTATACAGGCAATGCAGCATTTGTTACATTGTCAGCTGCTGCCGACTCCAAGCACAACTGTTGACTTAGCAATGGCTAATTGGTCTGCCCTACTGACCATACAGAGATACGGTAACATCATTTGACAGTGACATAATATGATAATGATGATGATTAAAGTCTAGTTCCTCCATCAAGCAGGGCACAGGTTGTACCTCCTATTTGGCTCAGATGAGGAAACAGAGTCAGTAAAAGCTTAGAAGCAATGGGTGCCATCCCTGCAGGACCAGCAGCCCCCCAAGTATCACTCACACTTGTGCTAGTAGGAAAAGGTAGGTGAACAGACCATCTGCCCTGCACCCTGAGACAGCAAGTGTCCTGAGGTGAAACAATCCTCCTACCTTTCTCACCCCAGACCTTATACAACCCTCCTCCCATGCCCCAAGCCAAAATTAATAAGAAAAGAATCCTCTCCGTAAGGGGTGGGAGACTTCCTTCAGAAGGAGCAGGCACTTGTCATATTAACTCGTATCCAGGACTTTGGTGACCAATCACTTGAGGACCATGAGGTGAGATGGGGCAGTACAGAAGCATAAGCATGTGGAACACAGAAATACTGAAGGTATAAAGGCAGGGACATGAGGAGAGAGGAGGTGGGGCAGATGCAGAAGTAGGCAGATAGGATATGAAAGGAGTCAAAATAGAGGCAAAGTAGAATTGGGAGATGGTGAGTAAGAAGAATGAGAAAGAAAAGAAAGGAAGGGCAGAGGAAAGAGAGGGTAAGGCAGAGGAGAAAAAGAGGCAGGAGGAGAGAGGACATAGGCAGCAGGAGGAGGGAGGATGTGGATCCCAGGCAGCAGGAGGTGGACCAAGACAGAAGTAGGATAGAGAAGAACGGAAACAGGAGGTGGAGAGGCATATGCAAAATGTTGAAGTAGTCAGAGCAGATGCAAGAAGAGACAGAGGTGGAAGGAGGTAGAGAGGAGTCAGTAAGAAGGAGTAGCCCCAAATAAAAAAAACCTTGACATATATGATACCTTGACATATATGTAACCACTAAGGTTATAGTTTGGGTTGAAACGTTTCTATTAAAAGGTGCATTTCTGCCAGGCCAATACTAATCTGCTGTGCTTACAGGGTTAAATCTGTTGGATCATCTGAACAATTAGGATCTTCCTGGACCATGACTTTTGAGTGACCTATCTAGAACCCAATCAAGACGTGGCCAACAGACCAATCAAGAGAGAAGATAGCATTCCTAAATGGGATTTTTATATTAAAGGAACAAATCATGCCAAGAGAAGGGAGGAAGAAGAGAAAAAAGGAAAAAACCGGACCGTACGTGTGTGCGTCGCGCTAATGTGCGGGGCCCACATTATCGCGTGGAAAGGCTAAGTGGGGCGCTGCTGCGTAACCAAACAACAGAGCCGTAGTACAACAGTGAAAACACTGACCTATGGTGCAGGGGCCAGGGGTTCAAACCCTTATTGCGCTCAACGAAAAAGACCAGCTGAGGCATCAACTTTTATGGGCAAAAGTGGTGTAGGAGGCATACTGCTTATGGGCGGCAGAAGGCGGCGCACTCTTTTTTTATACAGCATGAGGCGGCGCACTGTTCATTGTGGGCGGCAGATGGTGGCGCGCTGTTAAGGTTGTGCGGCAGAGGGCGGCGTGCTGATAAAATCGGGCAACAGAAGGCGGCGAGCCGGTGGGCAGAAGGCGGCGCGCTGATGTGTGAGGGGGCAACCCAATAGTGGGAGGGATAAGTGGCGCGCTGATGTGTAAATAACAGGAATGGAGCCATAGCACAATGGTTAAGACACTCACCACTTCATGCAGGCATCATGGGTTCAATTCCCCACAGTGCCCATTGAAGACAGCTGGCTGAGGCATTATTTTAGGAGGCATGCCCATGTTGGGCGGCATAAGGCGGCATGCTCATGTACGCGACAGAAGGCGGCGCGCTGTTACTTTTGTGCACCACAAGACAGTGCGCCGATGGCTACAAGGCTGTGCGCTGCTGCTCAAACGCAGGAACAGAGCCACAGCACAATGGTGAAGACACTGACCAATGGTGCAGGTGTCAGGGTTTCAACCCCTCACCGTGCCCAATGAATAAGGCTGGCTGGGGCAGTATGTATTATGGTGAGGAGTGCTGTAGGTGGCCTTCAAGGTTTATTTTATTTCCCACTACTAGTAAACCCGCTCTCACAGTGTGTTAACATACGGATGCCCGTAAGGCACATGTTACAGTGCACTGTCCGCCAAGGCACCCTAGAATGTCCCCTATAGGGCACCATGTATGTTGCGACACAGGACAATGTATAGTGCACCCAATATGGATGGCACCCATAAGGTGGCCTATAGGGCGCCCTAAAGAGCACCCTCAGAGGCACCTTATGGGTACAGTATGCCAAGGGTGTGTTTGCTGTCATAAAAATATGTACAGTAAACAAAGATAATGCTCTGGACAACCCTATCAGAGAACCCCACAGTGGGCTTGAACCCATGACCTCTGGCTGCAAAGGTAGTGATGTAACCATTGGGCTACAGCCCTATAGCTGTCAGCAAGCCCCTGGCTGGCTGCAGAGAGCCTGCATGTCACCTCACAGACAGTCTGCTGTTGTAAACAAGATAGGGTTAGGCCACCCGTACCCATGATGCACTGCACATGCAAATCAGCTGTCCACAGATGCACACAAGATGGGGAATGCACCCCAACAGCTACCTGGCCTGGTAGGGGGAATTGTCCGTGTGCACCCACACAGCACCTCGGCCTGGTAGGGGGTCCTGAGTGGGTGGACTACCAGCAAAGAGTAGCTACACACTGTCACATTGTGCGGGTACTGTGCTCACCCTGAGGGTGTGATGTGGCGCCCAGGACCAGGTCCACAACACCAGCCATGACAGAGCTCCAAAACAGTACTAACCTGTGAGATAGGAAGGTGCTGCAGAAGTATCTTAGATATGTCTGTCTGTCTGTCTGAGTTAGTGGAAACCCCCATGGACTCCTAGGTGGTCAAGGTTACACCCCCACACCCAGGGCCTCCCACCAACAGATCCCCATCCTTACCACCCACCCCCCCATGGCAGTAGTGGACCATCAAACCCCAGTCCTGCTGGGGAACAGACTCCCTACAGGGCAGTCCAAGCAGCTCCACACACATCCATAACACAATATCAGACAGACTTTAGGCCTGGATATCCAAAGATGCACCCCAGCACTATCTGATATTCTCCTGCAGCAAGCCATCAGCCACTGCACCCTGCAAGGCACTCCATCAAGACACATACCAGCTGTGAACAGTCTGCTGGTTAGCCCTGATGGAAATGCATGCACCCAAAACTGGGGTGGCAGCACACACAAGCAGAGCTCTGTGAGGAGGCCCCAACAGGAAACCCAGATATATCACAAGAAAGAAACACAATACAGCACTATGGGGGTGCCTAGCCATGCTGTCATCACTGAACACTCAGGGTGAGAGTGCTCCCCCAGCAGCACATACGGAGGTCACCCTGTCTGTGTAGGTGGTGGCCGGGCACTACAATGTCACAGCCAGTGCCCTATGCCCTGTGCAGATGCATCCTGGCCAGCCCACCATGTCTGACCTATACCCATGGTACCTTGTTGCTCATTATGCACATTGGCAGGCCAATACTGGCAGTAGTGCTGGCAGTGTGGGTTGGGGAAGGTGTTTGCAGCCAACACACACTGTATAGACAGACACACACTCCCACACCTATGCCAGCATTGTGCTACTATTGAGGGGGTGATTAGCCTTGCCCACCACACCGGTCCTGGGCACGGCACAGGCATGGATATGGTACACAGTACTTCTGGGGGTCACTCCCCAGGGTGGTGAACACCGTCAGAGGCCAGGCCTGGAGCACGCACCGCAGACACCAAACAGATTGTTCGGATGGGGTCAACTAGCAGTATGTGCGTAACGTAGGGATATCTATCAGCCTGTACTCTTAGCAAACGTTTCAGAGCTGTGAACCTCAGGGGTAGGGTGACATTGCTAAGGTATGCAGGTGCTAGTATTGGGAGATGCACGCAGGGTCCAATGTTCTGCCTCTACAGGAGACATTGGCCAATGGGGCCTGTGGGTGTGTCTGCCCCTGTTGGCTGCTGCTTTACGGCAGCGCTTCCCAAATCCGGTCCAGTTTTGCATCACACTGTTCGGGTCTTCCTGCTGTCCCTCATAAATATGCATGAGCTACATCTACATGCCGTGGGGGTGGTGCATAGATATACAGCACAGGCATTTGTATGAGTGGCAGCATGGAACCTGACTGGTGTGTGGCCCACCAGGACTGCATTTTGGGGGATTCTGCTGTAGGTTCTGCCCCTGTTCATGGTGTCTGTGCTCAGTGGGGTAAAAGATAGACGTATTAACATTGCATATGTCCTCGTCATGAAAGGTGTGTCCTTACTGTCACTGTTTATTTGTGGGGAAAATATGTGGGCAGGATTGGCGGTAGCCCCAGCTGGTCTTTGAACCTGTGACCTTCTGTTCTTGCATGCACTGCACCACCGTGTAGCCACAGATTGGCTGAATTCCCTGGATAGTCCATGACTGTGGATCCGGCAGGGCCTGTCTGTTGCTGTGGACTGTGCCAGCCTGCACATGGCTAGGCCTCTTTCTTCCGTGGCTAGCGGCCACTGCCCCCTGCACCACATGTACTCGTCCGCCAACATGCTGGCATGAGCTTCTCTCAGAGAAAGCAGATGACCTGATTGCAATGTGCCAGTACGGGACTGCATTTGGGTGACTTGGCTGTAGGTATTGCCCATTGTTGTGGTGTGTGTGTGGTGTTGGGTAAAATATGGGTGATCTCCCCATGCCTATGTTCCCTGCAAGACAAGGGTGTGTGTGCTATCGTTGTTCAGTGGTGGGTAAAATATATTGCCAGGGCTGGAAGGTGCCCCAGTTGGGATTTGAACCTCTGACCCTCTGGTCCTAGAGGTACTGGCTCTGTCTGCTGCACCACACTGTAGCCACAGGGACAGTGCAGTCCCTGGAGATAGCAACATGGCAGGATGGAGTCGCAAAGCCTGCTGTGTGCATTTCTACTGTGGGCTCCTTCACCCTGTCTGGTGACAAACGTGCAAGTAAAGCCCACAGATGACCACGGGAAAAGGGGGATAAAATATAACCAAGCTGGGCTACAGTGATATTAATGGGCAAACATGGAAAACACTCCCAGGACAGCTCCAGAAAAAGGGAAATGTTTTTTGGACGAGTCTCCGCTCCGTACACCTTTCCATAAATCATTTTTTGGAGCTTTCCTGTGTGTGTTTTCTAGTTTTGCCCATCACTATAACTGTTCCCCAACTGAATTACTATTTTTAATATTTTTGTGGTGGTCATTTTCTATTTTTAATTGCACTTTTGTGCTGTGCACTTGTATCACACTGCTCACGTTTTGCAGGTTTCCCCGGTTGTGCTGTACATTGCTGACGGAAATGGTTTCTCTTCCCTTTAAATCCCCTCTACCGCGAGTGGTTCACTCGTGCTATTTTTGCAATGGAAATTCGGCCCCGCAACTGTGCGAGGGGCCTCTCCCCTCCCCTTCCCCGCCCATTAACCCCGTCTCTCCGCCCCTCCGGTGCCTTCCTCCGCCCTCCGTAGGCCTTTCCACGTTTCTATTGGACATTTACGGGCCCGTACTTGTGCGGGGCTCATTAGTGTGACGCGCACGTGTGCGGGGGTTCGACGCACGTTTGCGGGGCGCTTAAGAGCACTTAAGTGCTGCTTTTAGTGCGCTATTTTGCACCGCGCAAAATAGCGGTTTTTAGTAAACATGCCCCTAAGTCTGGAAACATTGATATTCTAAAACCTAGGAAGGTTTCCAATCTTTTCTTAAAAAACATTTTTAAGAGCCAATCCTAGATAGTTCCGGGGTCACCTGCAGTCACTTGGGTTTCTTTGTTGTTAATATTTCGCTGATTTTAGCCAAAGGCTCTGTTTTAGTTGAATATTTCCTTTCTTTTTCCCTCCACTGTAGTGAACTACAACTGTGTATGATTAGTATATTTGTTCCTTTATTGTTTACTTACTGGTATTATTATTAACATACTCTGTAATCTGAGCAAGGAATATTCGTTCTTTTGTTGTATAATTTAAAATTGCATAAATAAAAAAAAAAAAAAAGATACGGCGACCAGAAATGCACACAATATTCAAGGTGCGGTCTCACCATGGAACGATATTGAGGCATTATAATATCTTTTGTTTTATTTTCCATTCCTTTCCTTATGATACCTAGCATTCTATTTGCTCTCTTGGCTGCCGCTGCATACTGGGCCGAGGGTTTTAACATGCTATCCACAATGATGCCTAAATCTTTTTCCTGGGTGGTGGTTCCTAATGTGGAACCTTGCATCATGTAACCATAGTTTGGGTTGTTCTTCCCTAGGTACATAACTTTGCACTTGTCCACATTAAATTTCATCTGCCATTTTGATGCCCAGTCTTCCAATTTATCAAAATCCTCTTGCAATTTTCCACAATCCTCTTGGGTTTTAACAACTTTAAATAGTTTTGTGTCATCTGCAAATTTGATAACCTCACTCGTTATTCCACTTTCCAGGTCATTTATGAATATGTCAAAATCAAAATTTATGAATATGTCAAAATATATTCAAATCCCACTAGAGGACAGCAACCTTGGGCCAGAAGGACTGGGGTTTCTAGTCCCACAGGTGCTCCTTGTGGTCTTGGGCAAGCCACTTAACCCTCCATAGCCCATGTTCCCTGTAAAATAGTTATCTCCAAGTTATAATGCCCTGTTCAATGTAATTTCAGTTTGTTCAATGTAAACCACACTGATGCAGAATAGCGTGGTATATAAGAGAATGTAAATAAATAAATAAAGCAGCGGATCCAGCACAGATCCCTGGGGTACACCACTATTCACTTTTCTCCATTGGAAAAATTGGCCATTTAGCCCAACCCTCTGCTTTCTATCTTTTAACCAGTTCTTGATCCACAGTAGTACACTGCCTCCTATCCCATGACTTTTTAGTTTTGCCAAAAGTCTCTGATGAGGGACCTTGTCAAAGGCTTTCTGAAAGTCCAGATACACTATATCAACCGACTCACCTTTGTCCACCTGTTTATTCACACTTTCAAAAAAACATAATAGATTAGTAAGACAAGATCTTCCTTGTCTAAAACCATGTTGGCTGTCTCCCATTAGGCCATGACTATCTACATGCTGAGTAATTTTATTCTTTATGATGGTTTCTACCATTTTTCCCAGTACTGACATGAGGCTCACCGGTCTGTAGTTTCCCGGATCACCCCTGGAACCCTTTTTAAAAATTGGCGTTACATTGGCGATCCTCCAGTCTTCAGGTATTACAGATGATTTCAATGAAAATTCACAGATTACTAATAGCAGGTCTGCAATCTCATATTTCAGTTCTTTCAACACCCTTGGATGTACACCATCCGGCCCAGGTGATTTGCTACTCTTCAGTTTATCTAAAAGTTGTAATACATCTTCCCGATGTATCGATATTTCCTTCAATTCTTCCACACCTTTAAATACCACTTCAGTCATGGGTAACATCCCTACATCTTCCTCAGTAAAGACCGAAGCAAAGAATTCATTCAGTCTCTCCACTATCACCTTGTCGCCTCTTAGTGCCCCTTTAACTCCTCTATCATCTAATTTAGTGGTCCTCAACCCAGTCCTCTGGGGCCCACAGGCCAGTCAGGTTTTCAGGATACCCACAATGAATATGCATGAGATAGATCTGCATGTACTGCTTCCATTGTATGCAGATCTATCTCATGCATATTCATTGTGGGTATCCTGAAAACCTGACTGGCCTGTGGGCCCCAGAGGACTGGGTTGAGGACCACTGATTCTCTCTCGCAGGTTTTTTGCTACGAATGTACTTGAAAAAATCTTTATTTCGCGTTTTTGCTTCCGCAGCAAGCTTCTTCTCAAATTTTCCCTTTGCCTGCTTTATCAATGCCAGTGCTTGTGCTGTTTCCAGGTTTCGTTGTTTGGCTCTTTTTTCCATTTCCTGAAAGATGCTTTTTTGGCAACAACAGCCTGTCTGACCTCCCCTTTAAACCATGTTGGCAGTTTTTTGGACTTCCTTCCACTTTTCTTAAAGCTTGGAATACAGATGGTCTGGGCTTCCAAGATATTATTTTTCAACAACACCCATGCTTGATGTAAGTCTTTAATCTTTGCAACTGCTCCTTTTAGTATTTTCTTAACTATATTCCTCATTTTATCATAGTCTCCCATTCAAAAGTTAAAAGGTAGTACTGTGGATTTCCTTACGATCCCTCCTCCACTAATTAAATCAAAGGCGATCATGCTATGATCACTATTGCTAAGTGGCCCCAACACCCTTATCTCTTGCACTAGATCTGGTGTTCCACTAAGGACTAGGTCTAATATGGCTTCCCCTCTGGTCGGTTCATGAACCAGCTGCTCCAAGAAGCAGTCATTTATGTCATCTAGGAACTTTATCTCCGTAGCATGTCCTGCCGTGACACTGACCCAGTCAATAGCGGGGTAATTGAAATCACCCATTATTATTACTGCGCTATAACTTTTTTTTAGCTTCCTTGATTTCTTTGAGCATTTCATCATCCATTTGTTCATTCTGGCCAGGCGGTCGATAGTACACCCCCACTGCCATCGCCTTCCCCTTTTTACATGGAATTTCAATCCATAAAGATTCTACAGCAAATTTTGTTTCCTGCAAAACTTTAATCCTTTCTGACTCAATGCCCTCTTTAACATAGAGCACAACCCCTCCACCAATTTGATCAGCTCTATCATTACGATATAGTTTGTATCCAGGTATCACAGTGTCCTACTGGTTGTCCTCCTTCCACCATGTCTCTGATATTCCAATCATATTTAACCTCTCATTTAGTGCTATATATTCTAACTCTCTCATCTTATTTTTTAGACTTCTAGCATTTGCATACAAGCATTTTCTAGACTGTATTTTATTCATATTAGTTTGGCTGTTGGTAGACATGGGTAATTTGGGATATTTAAGCTCTGTCTGCTCCATACTCGAGGGCATTTGGGCTTCTTTACTCTTTTTTGGAACCTCTCTGCTTTTGGTAGTATCCTTCAAGGATACATTCTTCCGAACCATCCACTCTTGAGCGACTGTCGGCTTTCCCCTATTATCTAGTTTAAAAGCTGCTCTATCTCCTTTTTAAAGGTTAATGCCAGCAGCCTGGTTGCATCCCGGTTAAGGTGAAGCCCATCCCTTCGGAAGAGCCTCTCCTTTCCCCAGAATGTTCCCCAGTTCCTAACAAATCCAAAACCCTCATCTCTGCACCATTGTCTCATCCACGCATTGAGACTCCAGAGCTCTGCCTGCCTTTTGGGTCCTGAACATGGAACGGGAAGCATTTCGGAGAATGCTACCCTGGAAGTTCTGGATTTCAACTTCCTACCTAAAAGCCTAAATTTAGCCTCCAGAACCTCCCTACCACATTTTCCTATGTCATTGGTACCAACATGTACCAAGACAGAAGACTCCTCCTCAGCACTATCTAAGACCTTATCTTGGTGGCGTGTGAGGTCCGCTACCTTCGCACCAGGCAGGCATGCTACCAGGCGATCCTCATGTCCACCAGCCACCCAGCTATCTACATGCCTAATGATCGAATCACGAACTATAACGGCTGTCCTAACCCTTCCCTCATGGGCACATGGCCCTGGAGAAACTTCCTCGGTGCGAGAGGGGTTTTACATCACCTGGAGGACAGGTCCTAGTTACAGGATCACTTCCTGCCACACCAGTTTTTACTGCATCCTCTGGTAATGAATTCCAGAGTTTGATTACACGTTGAGTGAAAAAATATTTTCTCTTATTAGTCTTAAATAGGTAACACTGTAGCTTCATTGCATGCCCCCTAGTCTTTCTATCGATATATGTTTACTCGATCCACTCCATTAATTAATTTATAGACCTCTATCATATCTCCCCTCAGCCGTCTCTTTTCCAGGTTGAAAAGCCCTAACCTATTTAGCCTTTCTTCATAGATGTATCCTTCCAACCCATTTACCATTTTGGTGGCTCTTCTCTGTACCTTTTCTAATAACGCTACATCCTTTTTATGATACGGCGACAGAATTGCACACAATATTCATGGTGTGGTCGCACTATGGAATGATACAGAGGCATTATAATATCCTTTGTTTTATTCTCCATTCTTTTCCTTATGATTCCTTTGCTTTCTTGGCCACTGCTGCACACTGGGCGGTTTCAACATGTTATCCATGATGACGCCTAAATCTTTTTCCTGGGTGGTGGTTCCTAATGTGGAACCTTGCATTCTGTAACCATTGTCTGGGTTGTTCTTTCCTAGATGCATATATTTGCACTTGTCAACATTAAATTTCATCTGCCATTTGGATGCCCAGTCTTCCAAATTTATCAAAGTCCTCTTGCAGTTTTTCATAATTCTCATGGGTTTTAACAGCATTGGATAATTTTGTGTCATCTGAAAATTTGATTACTTCACTCGTTATTCCCATTTCCAGGTCATTTACGAATATGTTAAAAAGCAGCAGACCCAGCACAGATCCCTGGGCTATTCCACTTTTCACTTTTTTCCATTGGGAAAATTGGCCATTTAGCTCTACCCTCTGCTTTCTATCTTTTAGCCAGTTCCTGATCCACAATAGTACACTGCTTCTTATTCCATGACTGTTTGAGTTTATTGTGCTCTGTAGCCGTCAGATGAGTCTCATACAGCAGCACCACTTTAGTTCCCAGAGACCAGAGGTACGTGAGCACCCACTCCCTCTTCACTGGTGAGTGCTGGTCCCCCACATTAAGTGTTGTGATTTGTACATCAGTCATTAACTCTTGGATAGAATCAGCAACCATGCCACTTTTTCCTTTTACTATCCCCATGACAGCCTCTCCGCGCCACCCCCACCTGGGTGTACTTCCCCAGCCCCTTCACAGACCTATGGCCTTTTGGCTTTACCTTGCATTTTGTGTTGCCCACTAATCACACCCATTTTCTTTTTTTCCCCTAAGCAGCATATCCTTACCTCCTCCCATTCCTCCCCACTACCTGTCCCCCCCCCCAAGTTCCTCAGGCACTTTCTGGTCATCCACACTTCCCCACCATTCATTCTTCCCCCCCCCGAGCCTCCCCATCCGCCCCCATCTCCACTCTCCCTCCTCCCAGCCCCTCAGTTCCATTTACAACAAAATAGCTTTGACATATCTCCAACGTTTACACGTTTCCTCACCCCAATTCATCTAAAACACTCAGAGCCTCCCCAAACTCCTTCTCAACACCTCCCTTTGACAAACATGTTCATTGGAAGGTTTTGAAGGCTTTAGTGTGTCCACAGCAATGGCTGCCTAGACTTTCTCAACATAGTTTTATGCCGGCTGCCCCTAGTGAATTGCCGTCCCAGCCGCAAGGCTCTGCAGTTACCAGATTGCTGTATTGCCGCACTCCAGTGTTCACACTTCCTAAGGCCCCTGACCTCAATGCCAGAGAAACCAGGCATGTTATAATGGTATGAGGGAGTCCTGAACATTTGCTTTGTTCATGTCACCTGTCTGCATGCCACTTTAAGCCACTGTCCCCCCATTCTGTTGTTCTGAGTTCTTGCATAGAGGAGCACTGTCTTCCTCCCGTCCGAGGTCTGGAGGGGCCTGTTACTCCACAAAACAACGTCCCTCCTCCACCATTGCAAAAAAGAAAACTTTTCCTGCATGTGTCACTTTTAATATGCTTGTGTAGCTCAGTATATATGGATGTGAATTACCTGTGTTTAGTCGCGACAGAGTAGTCATTGAAGAGCAGAATTCTAGATTTTTAGATTCTAGTCATTGTCTGTGATGGTATTCATTCTTTTTCAGACCAGTCTATATACTACTACATACTATAAATAAAGAAATAAATATAAACTCTTGGCCTCTTATTGGTCTTGATCTTAGGCCTGATCCTGTGGGCATGCTCACAGTGCCATGCTCCTGTCACCACCAGAAAGCCCAACTGCTCTGACAACTAGTGTTGGAAAAAGGTGTATAGGTCAGTGTCAGACATAGTTTTTGCTAACCCTAGCACTCTTAAATTATTTTGTCATGATCAATTTTCTTGTTCCTCTATCCTTTACATCAAGTGATCACATTCTGTGGTTAACCGTGCTACAGTGTCCTCCAGCCTGGTCATTAGCTCTTCTTGCGCTGTTACCTGGGTTTTGACTTTGGCCATGCGAGTACTCTGCATTTCAATTGATTCTTTTATTCCATCCACTGTCAATTGCAGGTGGTTAAGCTGGTCCTCCAGTTCTGCGGTATCTACGTGGGACATCTCAGCTACGAGGTCTCCCACTCCCCCATTGATGGTTTTGTGATGTCAACAGCCATTTTGGGAACAATGTGGTGCTTTACTGCAGTACCCTTTTTTTGTGTTTTATGTGGCATACCCCTTCTGCTGTCTTTGTGATAGCTGCGATATCTGGACAGCACCTCAGCTAACTATTCTGATGCAGTTCAGGGTATTCCACCATTAATTTCGTTGATGTCAGGGAACCTAGGCCGGGAACGTGTCCTTCACACATCCACTGTCCTGAAGCACAACACTGGAAGTCCACTTTGGGACAGTCTTATGGATTTTCAGCAGTTTCTGAGGCAGGGGTTGTTGGTGGATTCTCCTCTTTTGGGAGTGGAATCAGTTGCAGCTTAGCCTTGTCAGGATTTCCTCCCTCTGTGGTTATCCCAGACCACTACTCCTCGATACTGACTTCAATATCTGTTAAAGACCCGCTGATATGAGGTCACGGCTCAATAGTATTTGACATTTAGTACAATTCATATTAGTTCTGTTTCCCTGGGCAGGAGTGTGTTTCTTTCATTGTTTAGCCCCTTATGTTTCCAGATGTCAGCATTGGCCTTTGAAGGTTTTCTAGCCATATAACATATACTACGCTTCATCTATTTGGGGGTTCCCTGGAGTCCTGGGTTCCTTCCTTTCCATAGTCTCACCTTTCATCCTTTTTCAGTCTTTTCAGGAAATTGAATTGGATTTGTGTTATGCCCTATGGTACACCCTTACCTGTACTTCAGCGCGTAAGTGGATTTCCCTAAAAATTCCTTCATGAAGTGAAATTCCCTCATGAAATATATGATATGGAGTAGTTAGTTTGTTGTTTACATGTGTCTCCTCCTTACTCATTTTATCTATATATTTTTAATTTAGTTGTTTTATCATTTTACTGTTTGCATTGGTTTTGTTTTTCACTTCCACTCCATGGTCATATTCATGGATTTGCTTTCTAGGGTATACATTTTATTTTCCTCCCCTTTTATTGTAATTACGTTTCATAGCATGTTTTTTATTGATTTCTTATTATTTTAAATTATTTTAAAAATTTAGTAGGGCTTCTCTTACTCTCTGTATTATTCTATTTTTACTGTTTATCCATATAGTTTTGTAATATATATCATTTTTCCACTTTTAGAAGTTTCTATTCTTTTACAACCATTGTCTCTTAGATCAAGTGTTATTGTTTTTTAATTAACTTTATTAATTATTTTATTTATTTATTTATATACATGTTCATTTCACTGCTTTGCATATATGGTTTGCTTTTCACTACCTCTGATGAAGGCTCAGCCAAAACATGGCTGTGTAGAGTACCTTGGTGTGCTTTAGTGTGTAGTCCAATATAATCTGTTTCTTTGATGTCACATTGCTCCAGATTTCTGCTCCTTGTGCTTTGTGAGCATGACTGCTCTTGTTTTGGACCAATTTTCAGGTTTAAACCAGATATTCCATCTGTGGAGGTGGTCATCCAGCATTCTGTTGTTACCAGTGATGGGATTCAGCCAGTTTGGCCTGGTTTCTACAAACTGGATCCTGCCACAGCACTGGCAGGAATCTACCCTGACAATGTTTGATGGCATCAGGGGATTGCAGCATCAGGAGAAGCCTCGATGCCATCAGAACATTATCAGGTAGGTGGATCGTGCCACTGGGCCACCAGGGAGTTGCATACACTCTGCAGAGGGCAGCGACCCAAGCATACGTCCGCTGCAATGCCTCCACACAAGGGGCAGCAACCCGGCCGTGACACTCATGGGAGGGCTGGGTCCAAACCGGTTCCTTTGCGGCTCGGATCCCACCACTGATTGCTACCTTCAGCTACTGGCAATTGCCTAAGATGTTGTATCCCAATCCTGTGTTCCCTGAAGGTGTTTCTCAAGGTTCTCACAGCAATTAAGTTGCTGGCTTTGTCCAGATGATTGGACATTTATCTTTCTATGGAGGATGCTAAATGATTATTCATGGATTTTACTTTTGGATTCCATATTACATTTCATGGGCCTTGGTTATTCTATATGTCACGCAATGCACCATCTGTTTTGGCTCATAAGGATATGATGGTGAATAAGTTGTGTAAGGAATTGGAGTCGGGTCACATTTCTGGCCCTTTTTTCGGCCCCCTTTTCCTTTTGTTCTTTTTCCTTTGGGAATTGTGCCTTAGAAGAAACCTGGTAAATTCTGCCTTAATCATAATTTGGCATATCCTACTGGGGCCAACGTGGATGCATTTACTCATCCAGAATATTGTTCTATGTGTTATCCTTTGTTGGATGAGACTGTGTTGTTGTGGTCGTGTGGGCAAGGAGCTTTAATGGCTAAGGCCGATATTCAATCTATTTTTTGTTTGTTGCCTATTCATCCTGATTCTTTCTTTTTGCTGGACCTTAAATTGGATTCTTATTATTTTTGCCAATGGGGTGTTCTGTGGCTTGTTCACGTTTTGAGGCTTTTTCCACCTTTGTGCATTGATGGTCCAGTGGATTGCGATTTTTTTTTGTGGTGCCAGATGATGGGTGTGTGTGTGTGTGTGTGTGTCAATTCTTGGTTGATGTGTTTGAGAAGGTGGCTGGAGATTTTGGAATTCCCTTTGCCCAGGAGAAATTGGAAGGCCCCTGTTCTCTTATCACTTTTCTTAGTGTTGAGCTAGATTTCAATCTGATGCAGTCTAGACTGCCTGCAGAGAAAGTTCTTTGGTTGAGAGAGGATATTGATGAAACTTTGGCCCTAAGAAGATGACTTTGTGCCAAGTTAAGTCTTTGGTTGGTCATTTTAATTTTGCTTGCCATGTTATTTCTGTAGGAAGATATTTTATAAGATGTTTATCTGGGCTTACTAAGGGAATTTTGAAGGAGAACCATTTTATTTGGATTCTTTTATGGGTGAAGGCAGATTTGATGTTGTGGAAGAAGTCTTTGAAGTCTCTTAATGGTATTGCTGTTTGGAAAGCCCCAAAGGTTACTAATTCAATTGTTTTCTGATGCTTCTGGGAGTATCAGTTTTGGGCTTTACTTTGCTGGGTCTTGATGTGTCAAGGCTTGGCCTACTGAGTGTTTTGAAAAGAGATGACCAAGAAAGTGGCATTGCTGGGCTATTTGCTTTTTGTGTGGCATGCATGCTGTGGGGGGACATGTTGAGGGATCATAGGCTGGTGATTAGGTCTGATAATATGACGGTTGTGCTTGTTCTTAATTGACAGGTGACATGCTGCTCATTGTCAATGGAAGTCTTGCACATGCTTGTTTTGCGTTGTTTGCACTTAAAGGTGATGTTCATATCTCAAGCAACCAAAGTGATGTTGTGGATGCTTTGTCTCGATTTCAGTTCTCCTGTCTTCAGTTGCTTGCTCCAGAAACAGATAGCCATCTGACAAAGATACCGGAGAAGTTTTGGAGCGTCACTCAGCTTTAAAGCAGCACTTGCTATCTTTTTCATTATCACATTATATCTGGTAATCCTATGACAGGGGTTGGAGGAGATTTTGGATTGTAATTGGTTTCTTCCAGATGGTTTTGAGCATGCAATTTATTTTGGGATGTGGCATGGAGGAGTAGCCTAATGGCTAAAGTATTAGCTTAGGAACCAAGAAACCAGGGTTCAATTTCTACCAGCACTTCTTGTGGCCTTGAGCAAGTCACTTAAACCTCCATTGCCTCAGAAAAATCCAAGTTATCAATATCCCTGTTTAATGTATATTACCAGGTTTAAGTTACAATGTAAGCTGCTTTGACTGAAATGATAAAGCAGTATATCTTTATTCGTAAGGCTTGATATACCACCCAAGCTTATGCGTCAGGGCGGTGTACAATAAAACATAGGCTGCCAGAAAAGAAAAGGAAAAAAGGAACACCATTAATTGATAGGAAAGGAAGTTGTACAGGAGAGAAAGAAAAACAGAAAAGAGAACTAAGGGGGACACACATAACAAGCCAGATAAATGGGAAGGGAGGGAAAGGGAGGAAAGGGAGGAAAGGTTACTGGTCTAGACGGAAGATGTAGTCTGAATGTCAAAGGCATGGCAGAAAAGGTTAAATAAATAGATGATGAAATGTACCTTGATTGCTTTAGTCCTAATTTAACATATCACTAATCTTTTACCCTCTGATACTGTGAGACTTTAATCTTCCAAATGTGGATTGAAGTATTCCATCTGCGAATATGGAAAGAAGTAGGAAGATCATGGATGCTTTACAAGAGGCGTTGCACAGGCAAAAGGTGAAGGAACCAACCAGGGAAGGGTCAATACTGGATCTGGTGCTCACTAATGGAGGCAGGGTGTCTAATGTCTGGGTGAATGCTCACTTGAGCAACAGTGATAACCACATGGTGTGGTTTGAGGCAAAAGCCAAATCAGAGTCCAATCGCAGCAAACTCAAAGTCCTAGATTTCAAAAATGCTGATTTTACTAAAATGGAAAAGCTCTTGAAGGAGGAGCTGGCAGGGAGAGAGGAGATGAGGGAAGTGGAAAGGCAGTAGACTAAAGTGAGATAGGCCACAAGAGCAACACATCTATATGTAAGGAACATACATAAAAGCAAGAGGAAAAGGAAACCAATATGGTTCTCCAAATAGGTGGCTGCAAAAATGGCAGTGTTCACAATTTTCAGAGAAACACAAAAAGAGGAACACAGAAAAGACTACCAGATAAACTGAAAGAGGCAAAGAGTGAAATCGGGATGGCAAAAGCACATGCAGAAGAAAAAAATGGCTACTTATTTGAAGAGAGGTGTCAAGACATTTTTCAGGTATATTGGGGAAATGCTGAAGGCACAAGGTAGAATTGCAAGACTCATAGATGCTGAAGACAAATTTGTGGAAAGTGATAAGGGAAAAAGTGGAATTGCTAAACCAATACGTCTTTTCTGTGTTCACAAAAGAAAATTCTGGAGAAGGGCTGCATGTGACTGACAAAGATACCAAGGGGACCGGAGTAGATGCCACACCATTCGTGAAAGATGATGTTTGTAAACAGCTTGCAAAACTGAAAGTGGACAAGACCATGGGACCTGATTAGATACATCTCAGGTTACTGAAGGAGCTCAAGGAGGCTTTTGCAGAACCTTCAAAAGATGTTTTTAATAAATCCCTGAGACTGGTGAGATTCCATGGGATTGGAGAAGGGCTGACATGGTCTCTCTTCAGAAATGCAGCAACAAAGAGAAGAGATGGCAAACTACAGGATGGTAAGCCTTACCTTGATGGCGGGAAAAGTAATGGAGATGCTGCTGAAAGAAAGAATAGTGTTGCTTCTGGAAGCCAACAGGTTGTGAGATACGAGGCAACATGGCTTTAGCAAAGGAAGATCATGCCTTATAAATCTGACTAAGTTCTTTGACTGGGTGACCAGAGAAATAGATCAAGGGTATGCGATGGATGTCGTCTACTTAGATTTCAGCAAAGCCTTTGATACTGTTCCTCATAGGAGACTTGTGAATAAACTGAGCAGCCTAGGGATGGATCCCAAGGTGGTGAATTAGATCAAGAACTGATTGACAGACTATAGAGGGTAGTGGTGAAAGGAATTCACTCTGAAGAAAGGTGAGTAGTAGAGTGCCTCAGGGATTGGTCCTGGACCGCTATTGTTCAATGTCTTTATGGGTGTTATTGCCAAAAGGTTAAAAGTAAAAGTTTGTCTTTTTGCAGATGATACAAAGATTTGAAAAAGATTGAACATTTCAGAGGGAGTAGACAACAGGAAGAAAGATCTACAAAAATTAGAAGAATGGTCAAATGCTTGGCAATTGAGATTCAATTGAAAAAAAACAGAAAATGGGAAAGGACCAAGAATTCCCTTAAAAAATGATTTTATTGGAGGGACCACAGTCAGCTGAGCTTTAGCAACATGCCTGCTTCAAGGGTCTACAAATACCATAGAAGAAGGAAATATACAAGATATAACAACAACATAAAAACATTAACATACACAAAATATAAAATATCATTAAAAAATATAAAGAAACCATACATATATAAATAACAATATAAAAGTATGTTAGAGAGTAAAAAATAAACAATAACATTGGCACAGAAAAAGAAAACCAAAATGTAAATATCTATAGGCGAACATTGTATGGCAACCTTCAAAGGGCAGCTTAAGACCAATAAATAGAAGCGCTGTGGCTTGACAATGGTTCTACAAATAAATCTGTCAAACAAAAAAAGGGGGAAGGAAGGGGTCATAATAGATATATTTTAAAAAAAAACAGAAAGATGTGTAAATAAAAATTAAAAAGCTGTACCAATAAACCAAATTGATGTGCACAACTGAGAATACCTGAAAAAAACATAGGAGTTTGTTTACTAAAGAGCATTAAGGGAGCAAGGGTGACATTAACACCTGTTATTGGCACACCAGTTGGCCTTAATGCTGAGATAACGGTGCCTTAATGAGCATTAAAGGCTCCCTCAGCATTAAGGGAACAGGAGGCAGAGAGTGGGTGTTAATGGGATGGAGAGTAGGCGTTGACAGCGGGTGTTCCCCTAACGCCGGTTGCGCTATTGCACCTTAGAGCCCTTTAAAACTGGGAACCCTAACACCTATGAAAACCTTGCCGAAAAGGGGTATTTTGAGGGATGAGAGCCTATTCCAATGTCTACAATGTGATCTACACACAGGTGAAACTAAGACAGTGGTAGCAGTGCCTCATTAGCAGCAACAGCATAGTGGCCAAATATGAAAGACTGCTATGTTGATGTTGCAAATGGACCAAAGGAGGTACCATGCTGATGATGCAGCGGGGGTTGCTGGTGTGCAAGGATGGCCAGGCAGCTGCCCAGGGGGCACAGCTGAGATGCCTGCCATGATCCCACAGTGACAGTGGCAGCACACAGACATGTTGCTGCTGTTAAAAAGATAATGCACAACTGAGGGTTAGACCAAGGGGCCGTGGCACCCTAGACAGATACCCCGGCTGGCTCCCACCCCTGCTGCTGCCGAATATGTCTCTGGAGGACAGGCTATCAGTGGCAGTAGCAGTAAGTATTGCCATTGTGTGGGCCCGCCTCCTCCACAAGAAACAGTACTGGCGTTAGCTGGGGAGGCGGCGGCAGTGGCAGATGAGTGGGGGGGGGGGGGACAGCATGATTGGGCATGTGTGCTGCCACTGCTCCAACTGGACCTGCCTCTCCAGGTGCCCACCTAATCTGCCTAGTTGATGGGTTAGCACTGCATCCAACCCCCACTGACATCATGTCAGCATGCTGCGGGTGCAGTGTTGGCAGAGGCTGCACCCCCACCAGTAGCAGACTAAGGCTCTGACCTGGCCCTGTGTGTTTTTTGTGATGCCACATTTACTTAAGTCATCATGAAGATTAACAGTCCAGCCTCAGGAGCAGTGGAACACTTGATCCCACACCACTGAAGTCAGATGTAGAGGGACGAGTGGCCAATCCATGGTAGAAGGGGCCAGTAGTGCCTGAATGGGCACAGCTGCACAGATGAAACAGCAGGGATGCTGACATTTCTGTGCAAAGCAGTGAGAAGATGTAGCCTTATGGTTAGTGCAATGCCTCCATATACAAGGAGCAAGGGTTTGATTCCCAGTTGTTCTTTTTGGGCCTGTGTGCTACTCAGTTCATTTACATGCCTGTAACAGTCCAGGCTCTGCTTTGACTGGCAGACACACATTCTTACACTTTGTTATGCATTTTAAACACAATTTGCATCAGCATACATGCAATTCCCCATCCTGCCCCTCTGAGAGCATGGCTTTATTGGCTCTGTTGCAGTGCATTGCAGGTAGTCAAACATGTTCACCCTTCAAATATCTGGCTATGCTTGAAGGTGTGGTGTAATGGTCATGGCACTAACTTGGGAACCAAAATACCAGTGTTTGAGGGCCACCAGCATTCCTTTTACAAAATTTAGGACTGTGTTACTGTTGCTTTTTATGTATACCACAACCTTCAAGGAATGATCACACCTCCTTGTGACCATGGGCTGGTCACTTAACCTGCCATTCCCTCAGCTGATTGCAAGATTGTACAGTCCCTGTTTTTCATCAGACATTACCATGTTTTCAGTACAATGTACCCTGATGTAACTGTACTGATACAGCAGTATACTAACAAGGGGTATGATGTGTCTGCATGTAATGCAGAGATGTGATGGAGCCAAAGCTGTACAATCATATGTAGGTTACAGCTGTATCAGTGTAGTTACTGCTGGGTGGGTAGAAGGTGTTCTAGCAGTACAGACCACTGAAGCAGGCATTACTAAAGTGTGCAAAAGCTAGCAGTAGTGCTCTGGTGATAACTGCTGCTCTGTGTGCCAGAGCCAACAGCCTGACTCTCCATGAAGCTTTGGATAGTGGAGCCTGTGTGTGTGTGGCTTTTTGTACCCCTGTTGGTTGATGCTTTGGGGATTGCACATGTTGGTGTTGTATGTGCAATGTACGGATATGCTCTGCAAAATTCACAGGTGGGATCTGAACCTGTGACCCTCAGCTCCAAGACACACTGGCTGTGTGTACTGCACCACACTGTCACTACATAGTCACAGTAATCTCTGGGGCTACCTTTGCTTTTCATCAGACAGACCTTGTCTATTGCACTGCACACCACACACTAGAACAGGGCATGGCCTTGGTCCACTGCAGGCAGCTGCCACTGCCCCCTCTACCACCAACACCCCCCTGCCATGCTGCCATGCCCATATGCTGTCGATGCTCGCAGTGCGCAGTCCCCAGCCATCCAAAATGTAGTTAGGTGGGTGCCTAGGGTGTGAGGTCTGGGGTGGGGAGGCATACATGGATATCCACCCCATCACCGCCTGCCAATCTTATGTCCCTTCCACCTGAGGGAGAGATGGCTGGGGGGTGTCAGGTTAGTGATCTAGCAACTATTGGCTAGGGTGGACCTGGTAAATGTAGGTAGATTGTGTTATGCCAGCAGACTGTGGACAGGCTAGGGTATGCAATGCGGGTACAGTGTACCCAGTTTGGACTACTGGGTATATACATGTTTCAGATGATGCGTGGTCACACCCTGCACTACCTTACCAGGGGCTGTAGTAAAGGGTGTTTGTTTAGCTGGGTTTATGAACAGTTTGGGACTTATCCTGGGGAAGGTCCATAGACCCTTGTTAGAGTGGTCTCCAGATGTGCACTGCTTGCCCCATTACAGGCATAGTGGTTCCTATGTGTGTTTGGGGTATCTGCTGGGTACGTGTCCCCTGGGTGGGACACTGTGGAACACAGACTACTGGGCATGTTTGACTTTGGTCAGGTGCTGTCTTGCTGATTTCCAGTTTCTGTGTTCCTATGTGCCACCTAGGTGACAGCCTAGTCCACCCTGTGCCCCAGCTGCCCCCACTGCATGCCCCACCTGCAGCTTCCTTTGCTTCATTTGCACCATCAACATAGTGCCCTTTCATACTTGGCCACTATGCTGTTGCAGCAAATGGAGCACTACTACCACTTTTCTTGGGCTCCCTGTCTGTGCTGTACATTGCTGACACTTAAATAGTCTCTCTCTTCTGCAAAAGTGCATTTACAGACAGGTTTTCACTGGCGATAAAGTCCTGGCATTACTGTTCCAGCGTTAGTGTAGCAGGGGCTTCTCCCCGCCCACTCCCCACCCATTGACCCCCTCCTCTCCGCCTTCTCTGCACCCTCTGAGACATTTACCACTGCCGGTAACATTACAGCGCGTTAATGTTACATTAGGTAACGTTACCACGCATTAACGTTACCAATGTTACATTACCGCGGTTTAGTAAACATACCCCTAAATCTGCTCAGTTGCTATATTGTTCTTTTGCTGTATTTCTTCCTATTACCTGAGTTAACTTCCCCCTTTATATTTTCTCATTCTTCATATTCTGGTGACAGAAATTGTTATTTCTTTCTGTTTATGGATTTATTGTTCCTTTTATTAAGGAGTATTGCTGATTGTTTAAGTAAATTTTGCTTGGTGATATTTGCTCACTGACTCAGGAGTGAAGCCCAGAGAGATGGGGTGGCTCTATTGAAGGCCTCCCAGAAACGCCTCCTCCTGATCCCCGTGCCTACTAGCCAGGTCCTATAGCCATTGACAGAAGGGAGCCTCAGAAACATGACAAGCGCCCTCTTCCGCCGTTGAGGACACCAGCTGCATCAGATTTTCATTTTGTTGCATAAACTAAAGGCAAGTTAGAAAAGGGGATTGGCATCAATTTAGCTTTAATTTTTAATCCTGCAATAAATATTATTACTCTGCTTTATCATTTCAGTCAAAGCTCTTGACATTGTAACTTAAACTTGGTAATGTATATTAAACAGGGACTTTGATAATTTGGAATTTTCTGAGGCAAAGGAGGGTTAAGCAACTTGCCCAAGGCCACAAGGAGTGCTAGTGGGAATTGGACACTGTTCTTTTGGTTCCTAAACTAGTGCTCTAATCATTAGGCTACTCCTCCACTAAAGCCAACTTGTTTTTTCATCCTTCACTATATTTAGCTCCACAGTAGGAAAATAAGTCCAAAGAATAAAAACAAGGCAGTTTAATAGATAACTTTATACCTGGATATTTCTGGCATTGCTTGATTGGTGAGTGCAAGTCAGTTTCCCTATTCCCTTGTCTGATTTGGTCTTTGTTGCATAATACAAAGATGCACAATCAATATATACAGCATATAGGCCACATATTGCACTATGCATTAAAGAACAAATTAGACAGTCTGATGGAGTAATTCAGTTACTTTCAAAAGATATCACTTACAGGCTTAATGAACACATTTTATTTATTTATTTATTTAAAGTCTCTTATATACCGCACTATTCGGCATCAGCGCGGTTTACATGGAACAGAAATGCTCAGTACAGATTAACACGTATGAGTTCACAGGTAACAGGGCAAATAACTTGGATAACAGGGGTAACTATTTACAAACTTACTACATAAACTTGGATAACAGTGGTAAACTTTTTACAAATATTGCTACATCGAGTCGTATAATCATGAATTCCATTGAAACAACTGCACCACTAAGGTTAGAGAATCTTTCTTGACATGTTGTTGGGAAACCATATATTAGCTTAGCGGCTTACATCTCAGTCTCAGTGGGTGAGGTTGGGTTCTATGAGGTACTTATTGAAAAGGTGGTATTTGAGGGCTTTCCTAAACTGTGTAAGGCTCTTAATAGCCCGGATATCTGGAGGTAGTGCGTTCCAACATCTTGGCGCACTGATACTAAACGCCCTATTGGCTGTGGATGTGGTGCAATCTGTTAATGCTTTCGGGACTTTTAGGGTGTTTGTAGTTGTGGATCTCCTCGCTCTATTAGGAGATGTGGTATGGATTAGGGCATTTATTGATTCAGAGGAGAGCTTGTTAATAGCTTTAAAAGTGAATAGCAGAATCTTGAAAGCGATTCTAGCCTGGATAGGTAGCCAATGTAACTGTATCAGCAGGGGTGTCACGTGGTCACTTCTGGAGGCTCCATGGATGACCCTTGCTGCCGCGTTCATGGCGAGCTGTAGTGGTTGCAAGGTGGATAGGGGCAGGCCTTGAAGGATGGCATTGGCGTAATCAAAATGAGGTATGAAGTTAATGACCACGGGACTCCCATGAATGGCAGGTGGGCCTGTCAGCCGGAGTGGGGGGGGGGGGGGGGAAGAGGTTCTCGGTAGCAATGACAGCAGGATGCTATAACTCCTTCCCTCCTGCACTGATCAGTTGATAGGAGGAAAGCAGAGGCAATGATCAAAATATCTCCATCCTCGCTGCTAGATTGAACTGTTTGAACCATGCTATGCTTATATCCTAGAGGCTCCGAAGAAAAGCAAATATCATTTTAAGATGTTTTTTTTAATTTGCAAAACATTGAAATCTGTCTAGATACAAACCCTGGATGCACCATCTGAAAAAAATCTCACTCTTTGGACTTCAATCTCACTTCCTTGGGAAGTAAATCTCAATCTTCGGAGTGGCTCACCCTTGGCATCTCTGAAACGATGAAAAAGGAGCTGGCAGATAAAGATTTGGGATAAAGGCCCTGAAAGAAGAGCTGGGGCCAGGGAATGAGGTTTGCTTTGAAGTAGATGCTGTGTGAAAAGGGCTGTGTGAATTGAGTATGTATGAAACAGGATCGGGGATGAAGGGAGAAGAATGTGCCTCTCTATGTGTGTATCTATAGTACGGGCAGATGAGACAGAGCACCTGGAAGAGGGAAGAGGAAAGGAGAGAAAGAGAATCTCCCTCTCCATTTCCAGATCCCAGAACTACCCCCTTCTCCTTTCCACTTCCTATTCTTGAATTATATTCTTCTTCCTCATCTATTAGCCTCAATCTTCCTTTCCTCTTCCCTCTAACCTGATCTTTCCTCCGGTGGCCGGCAAACACATAATTGGTTTATCCGTCTCTTTAAAAGTTATAGGGCTTGTATCAGGCCTTTTAAATTGCAAAACAGCCTGATACTATCCACATAAAAGTAAGCCAGGCTAGGGATGGGGCAAGAGCGATCCTTAAAGCTATCTGGATAGCAGTCATATTCATCTGTTAAATGGATAATTTATAGCAGGCCTGAACTAAACAGAGAGTGCTGGTGTGTTCACCAGCCAATAGATATATTCAGTGGTGCTACCTATATAGCCGTGCTGAACGTATGGATTCATCTAAACATTGGTGCTAGTGTTTAACTTCAGCTGGTGACCACTGACCCTTATATAACATGCAAAATGATTCACATTTGCACAGAACTGAAGTAATCTTGCTGTGAAATCTCCTAACTTGCCACACAATCTACCCCGAACTGCTGCAGGAAACTAAGGGGTACGATTATGAATTTTCTATAGAATAAAGCAACACTTACAGGTAGATGGCACGTTTTGATGTCTGGAAAAGAGCCCTAATAAAATTATAAATTCCAGTGCTTAAATAAGTACATCTTGAACATTTTTCTGATATTTGTACACTTCTGTCCATTACTATTATCTCAATAATTCCTTCTCTTATTCCAATTAGTAAGAGCAACATGGTGGAGAAGGATCCACTGATTTTAGTCATTGATTGAGTTCTGTATCTCCGCCTCTAATGCATGAATTTTCCTGTGGATGGGAAATCTAAGGTCAGAGCAAATGGATAAGATGCTAATCAACAAAACACTGCTGGCAGGGAATGGCGCAGAGAAGAGAGAGGGATTTTAATAGCTATTCATGATTGCAATTTTGTGTGTCAGTCTAAAATGTGTTTCCTCCCTCCTCTGCCTTTGAATATTACCTCTAATTGGAAAGGATCAAATTGACATGATTATGGCTTTCCTTGTTAGTCCCAGACAGTGGGATAATGTGACATTCCTGCAGTCTGTAACTGTGAAATTTGTCTACCATGTTAAATAGTAATTCTTGTACTTTGACACCAACACTGAGCAACACTGAGTATTTTTTTCTGAGGAACAGTTTGGACAGGTGATATTGTGATGCAGGTTTCACATTAACTATTTTTTGCATAGCTTAGAATTTTGGAGCACTCAATAGTCAATCTTAGCAATTGCATGCCCTTAAATTTAAAAAACAATCAAGAGTACCTCATCATATCTGCTCATAACCTTGCAATAAACCATAGCAAGACAGATGTTCTCAACATCACCAGAAATCCTAATTTTGCACCACCAAATTTCGTCTCCATTGGCGGGTTTAAATTGCAAGTGCCAGGTTCGTTACCTCGGTGTGATCATAGATCGACATCTATCCCTTGTTGTGCATGTGAGCAATGTTGCAAAGAATGTATACCGCAAACTCAGTATCATCTCACTCTTTAAAAGTCTCTTGGATCACAATGATTTCTGCAATGTTCTGCAGGCCCTTAGCCTTCCATACATCAGCTACTGAAACTTTGTTCTCCAAGGTCTCCCGAAATCTACAACCTACCCACTGCAGCAAGCATTAAACACAGTTGCACACATCCTCAGCAATAAATTAGTGAATGGCGTGGAGGAGTAGCCTAGTGGTTAGAGCACTAGCTTGGGGACCAAGAGATCAGCGTTCCATTCCCATTAACACTCCTTGTGGCCTTGGGCAAGTCCCTTGACCCTCCATTGCTCAGAAAAATCCAAGTTATCAATGTCCCTGTTTAAGTTATGTAAATCACTTTGATTGAAATGATAAAGCAGTATAAAAAAACTGTTAAAAAATATATAACCACCATCTTGCAGCAACTACATTGGCTTTCCATCTCTGAGAGGGTTGGATTTAAGTCCCTGCTAACAATCTTCAAAGTGACTCACAATCTCTCTGTGGCCTACCTTGAAAGTCTTATCCCAAAAGTGCCCAGCAACAGAAACAAAAGATCCAGCTCCGCCAACATGTTACATATACCAACACTAAATGCTAAAACTACTTGCTTCACCTCCAAAACAACATTCTCCCTTTTTGTCCCCACTTTGTGGAATATAATCCCAATTGCACTATGTGGCATCAGTGACCTTCAAGATTTTCGAAAGAAACTAAAAACGTTTCACCAACTACTTTGCGGTTAACGAGACTGTGAAGACATGGACTGCCTAAATATGATTTGTAAATCAAATATCACTGAATTTGTGTTACTTACCTTATAGTCACTCCCATGTTTTTACCGTCCCTCACTTACCTACTTGTTCTATGTAAAGCCACACTGGCTCACTTATTTCTCTGTAAACTGCCCTGACTATTAGACTAGGCGGTATTTAAGCTTAACTAAGTAAATAAATAATATTTTATAGCCACACACTGTATCTTCAATTTATTAGCCAAAACATGTGGTTCCTCACAATAAGGAGGACAGTTTAAATCACTTTAGACATGATTTGGAAGACTAAAAATGTGCACGTGGATATCCAAATCATGGAGACGTCCCCCGGAGCAATTTTGGAAACAGGTTTTTTAGATGTCTCCACCCGTGTCTGAACTTAGACCTGCTCCAGGCACGAATAGGCATTGGAAAAGTGCTCCTTTAGGCACTACAACCTCTGGAGTGTGCCAAGAAGTTGGCACTACACTATCCTTAGTGCTCTTCATAATGACAATGCAATGTGTGTGATTGGGAAACTTGTTTTACATTTGCACCATCACTGCATCACTGTCTCGTAGATGTCCTTGGTATTAAATACAATACCAGGAATGTCTATATAGATATCCCTGCAGATGTCCATATCGGGCATGTCTGCATTTGTCAAATTGTGCCCAAACTTGGACGTGCTTGCCGTTTTTATGAATGTTCTAGCTTGGGCTCCCATTTTGCACTTGGATGTCCTTTGTAAAATGTTCCTTCTTGTCATTTTTTGCACGCATGTTGCCACACACACGTGTATATGGCCTGTCATTAATTCCCAAATGGAATTAATGTATACACATTGACATGATGGTGCACGCTTTGCAGGTAGGCGTGAACAGGAGTGGAATTTGGATAGAGTGTGGGTAGAGTTCACAAGTGCGCTTCTAGATTTTAAAGTACATTATTCTACTTGCATGCATATAAAACATAGGTGCACACATTTACACCTGTGATATAGGCTCAATTTCTGCCTCTTGCACTAGTATTTTATAAAGGCTCATAAATGTCTATGGGGCCGATATTCAACGGTGGTGACCAACACACAAAACGACTGGCCATCGACACTTTAATTATTACCTGGATATACAAAGCCAGGGCCATATTTGGCTGCAGCACTGAATATCTGCTATGCAAGGATAGCATTTTCGCTATCTGATCAGAGGTGATATTCAACCACTGGCCGGATAGCTAAATCTGCAAAAGACAGGCCTGCTTTTATTCACCTTAACTAGTTAAAGTTAACCAGCCAGCAGCTAAATATTGCTGCTGCTGCCCAGTTAACTCTGATGCCACCCCCCACTCCACCCCTGGAATGCCTGGACACTAAGGGGTACAATTAGTAAATGATGCTAAATGCACCATTTTCGAGTAAAAAATGGCACTGCTAAGGGCACCAACGTATGTTAAAGGATGGGACGAGGAGTAGGTGCTCTGTCGGTAAGGGCACTAGTGGCTGGTTAGCAGGCATTAACTGCACATCGGGCATTAAGGGCTTTAAGAGTGCAGGTTAACACCCACTGAGGCCGGTTACTTTAACACGGGATAAGGGAGCCGATGTAGAACTCAGAAATGAGGTGCTGGATGGGAACAAAGGGGAGTGGTGATGGACAAGTCAGATGCATATGTCACATAAATGTGAGACAGTAAGTGTGTGGATAATGTGGGAGGCAGTTAGACTGTATCAGGGTGCACATGTAATTCACTGTGATGTCCGTGGGTGGCATAGGATTGGGTAGAAGTGTGCCATGGAGTAGCCACTATGGCCATGATGTACGCATAGAAAGAATGCCCGGGCAGAAGTGGTGACCTACACATCAGCTGCAGGTGAGGTGCGAACGATATGCCTCAAGAAGTAAAATGCCACAGTGTGGGTCAAGTTGTAGCAGCTGGCAGGAGAATCCATGACTGAAAATGATGGATATATGCTGATAGGTGGACCGAATGATAGATGAGGGTAAATGAGAGTGATGTATGGACTTGCTGCCCCAATGTATCCAATGTGACCTCACAAATGCAGCTAACCTCAGTTGTAGTGTGTATGAAAAATATTTGCTGTGCCACAGGGAAGATCTAATACCATCTTTTAGGATTTTACAGCTGTCTCAACTGCTCTAACCACCATACAATCGTCCTAACACATATGCATAGAACAACTGGACAAGTAGGCTATGATCCCAGGATATAACAGACACACATCTGCACAAGCTGCATGCAAACACCAAGTGCTCTTGGATAAATAAGGTCTACACTCATACTGTCTGCTGGAACAAGGCCACGTGCATGATGTTACACACCTTGCATCCACTCATGTCTCTGAACAGATATGTCACTCATATTGCCCACATGGAGCAATTAAGGATGTGTGATCCTCTGTGGAGGTGGCCATCTCAGAAGTTGGACATGCCTGAATGTATTGCATATATTTGATGGAGCAAAAGATGTTCATTCACAGTTATCAGAAGAGTTCACAATCATGTAGAACTCAGGTGTCATGCATCTACAGGGTGAAGTTGTACAACCCTTTGCAATGTGCTGCAGCACAGCCAACAAAATCATGCTGTCAGATGGGTATGATTGGAGTGTGCATGTTTGTAGAACCAAATTTTTATCATGACACATAAAAATGAATAATAATAATGTGTGCCCTCAAGTCAATGCTGACTCCTGGCAACACAGCAACTCCAGGGTTTTCTTGACAGTGTTACTATAGATATATTGCCAAGCCTCTCATCCCAGGCAATGGATGATGAAATGACCTTCCATAGCTGGGTTTGAATCCCACTTGTGGCCTTGGTATTGGTTAGCTCCTTCATTTCCCAGGATGCACCTCACAATATGAGAACCTATATGCTACATTTTATCCAGTGGAGAATGCACCAATCCATCACATCAGCTCAGGAATGTGCAGGCCCACTGTGTGCTTCATGCACATAACAGCTGCAACATCTACAAGTATCCTTTTATACTGGCCACCCTGAATGTAAGGAAGGGCAGACATCACCAGGACCCAGACCAAGCTCTCCTATAGCTGGTCTCTTTAGGTTCTGGAGTAGATCTTTTCCACTGCTAGAATACTGTAGGTGTTGAGTGTGGTGTGTTATTCTAGATGTTGGTATGCTGTGTGACTGCAGCTTGTTGGAGTGGCATGTCCCATCTGACTCTTATGACCTACACCTGCTAGCCAGAGAATCTCAGGTGACATCATGTTCTAGGGCTTGGGCAGCTATTTCCAAGGAACCTGAATGCAGCGAGTGGTGGTAAGGCAGAAAGAGGGGAGTTGCTGACACCAACCAGCAGGGTTCACCAAAACCATGATCACCAGCAGGTTACAGGCAATTCCCTCTCCTTCTGAGACATCCATTCAGCTGGATTTATCACAATCAGCCTACAGATGTTGCATGACACTGGGCTGTGTCAGCCACTCACATACCATCTGTGCTAGGTTTGTTGGTCACCTCCCACTGCATGCACACATAGCCACAAGACAGATGTTGGCTTTCTACAAACAGCATAGACAGTCATCAGCCTAGCTAATGATCAGGCTGCCATACAAAAACAGTGCCCATGTCACTGCAAATTGACCCTAAATAGCATTATATGATACATAGATGTAACATAGTCACAGCTGTCAGAGTGAGAGTGGCCGCTCAGCATGAACAGATGTGTGTAGGCATGTCATACTCATGCCAGGCCCATGTTCTGATGGCCCATCTGTTTACCAAATCTATGACTCATGTACATTCTATGCAAACTGCTCCATTTTAGACAATACCCAGAACCTTCTGCTCCTCAATTGTGTACCCTTTTAGTTTGAACTAAGGGACAGCTAATGCAATGCAAAGAGCACTGGAAACTAGCCTAGAGAAAGGCTGCGAGAGCATATTGGCCCACAGTGGCCTACCTCTGTCACATACCAGATGACTGTGTCCCCGTACACAGGTTTTAACAGTGAGTACTGAACATAGTTCCTTGCTCGTATTCCCATATTATGTCATGTCCCTGGACATGGACACTGCAAAAATGACCAGAGCAGAACATGCACTCCCCCATGCTCCAGAAGCAGTCCCCCCTCCCCAGGAGACTGTGAAAGTATGGCAGGTTGGACATGGGGTTAAATGTTGGTACAGTTTCTGGCTACACATACGCCACCATCCCCAGCCTCTTTGTACTCTAACAACATCCTTGTGGTTGTCACACTCTGTGACCATGGAGAGTGAATGAGGTTGCCATGCAGGGCCTCTGATGTGAAGCATGCCCTCAGAGGATGTGAATAGGCCCTCAGAGCTTCTGTGCATCTGCACATAGCCTCTGGCCAGCAATGCCACCTACCAGGGGCACATTCAGAACATATGGGACTGATCCCTCTCACTTCCACCCCAACACTCACCCCCAGGCACAGTCTTCCCACATGATTGCAGGTGATGCAGAGACCAAAGTAACATTCTATGGCACAATCAGGAAAGCAAAGGATGTTGTCTCTGTAAACATAAGGCTGGTTGTTGTTTTGGAGTAAAATATAATGTCATTCTAAATGCTGTAGTCAATGATCAGTAGACAGTATTGAGATTGTGTATATTGTGTATAGATGTGACTGAGTCAGGCATGCCTGTATGTGCATATTATACATGGAGCTAAGAGATCCCCAGATTGCACTCTGTGACTGCAGCTTAGGACAAGAGCGAGGTGCATGCAGCTATATGACAGAATGTTATCTGTATCACCAACTAAGGGGTATGTTTACTAAACCGTCTTAATGTTCCCGGCGCTAGTTGCAGCGATAATGTGAAGAATGCCATATAAGGAGTGGGCGTTCCGGTCTTAAGGTAACAATCGTGGGTTATTGCACAATAAAGTGCGCAGTGTCCGTTATCGCGTGATAGAGGGAGCCGTGCACGTTACCGCGCGTTAACCTTAACTTTGCGTGCTGACCTGCAATCATAGCAACAGAGATGTAGCACACTGGTTAATACAATGACTGCTGGGACAGGGGTCATGAGTTTGATCCCCCAGTGGGCCTAATGAATAAGGGTGGCCAAGGAAATTCCTTTTCCTGCTTGTAACAGTCCAACAATCTGTGCTACTAGCTAAAAATACCCATACCCCAGTGCCATAACCTAATGTACCTTTTAGGGCGCACCAGAAGGCACATCCTAAACCACCACGTCAGCCAAGGCGGGTTATAATGTGTCCCAGGGGGCGTGTTGAAAGGTTGTCAACCCCCAGAGCACCATATTAGGTGTCCCACAAGCTGGCTGAATCTAAGGTGTGGCTAAAGATGCCCCAAGGATGTATAGGTGACTCAAGAAATGTTGGCCGAGGGCACTTAGGTCACCCAAGTTGAAAGCAAGAAAGGCATGAGCCAAACACAGATGTAACCCTAACACTGCACAGAGCACCAAGGAAAGACAATGCACAAGTGATGGAAGGAAATAGATCTGAGCTGATGGACCAGACAAATCTGCGTCCAGCCCATGTGGCAGCTGGAAAAATGGACAAACATATTGGGGGCAGCTGTAGCGATGCTCAGGGTGATGGTAATGTACCGTGCAACAATGACAGTGTGTGGCAGAGGATGGGAAGACGTGTCCAGCAGAGGAGGTAGAGGTGGCAGGATAGGTGCAATGACAGAAGGACAGAGGAGTAGCAGTGCCATGCAGAACATACACAGGAGAAGCAACCAGGAAGAGCTGCAATGCAGAAACGTGTACCAGTGCAGGACTTGGGGTAGCAGCTTGCACATCAGGGCAGGACGGCACATAGCTGGAAGACACACATAGACTACAGAAGGATGGTTGGCAACTGTGATAAGGGTACAATGTTCTAACAGCACAGATATGACTATTACAGGAATGAAAAGTAGCTGTGCAGGACAGGCATACAAATGAAAGATAACAGAGAGGATCAAACCTATGACCATTAGCTCAAATGTCAATGCACAAACCAGTAGGCTACACCACCAATATGAGGTCATTAGCAAAGGATGCATACAAGAATATTGCAGGGCATCACACAAGAAGCCTGCTGTCTGCCAGGATAGGCAAACCTCCAACAGAAACCATAATGGAATGCACATGCAGATCTGGTGTTTACAGCTCGGATCACAGTCTGTAATTGAGACCAGAGACACATATAACTACATGCACAACACAATGAAATGTTATGCAGTGGATACAGCATGCAAAAGAGGAAAGAACCTAAACCCAAAGGGCGACAGGGAATGCTCTGTAGAGCAGGGCAAAATATGGAACAGAAAAGGAGCATGTGAGAATTGAACCTGCAAACAGGTATGGCACAGACCAGCTGAACCACAGCAATGCCAATCCCCCAAGTGGACTGCCAATGTGAGCACTACAAAGAAAGAGAGATATGTAACAGCTAATATGTGATGGTTAGGCAGCACAGAGGGCACACCTTGGTATACAGTGAAGAGATGGAAGGGTGTGTGGATAGGTGATGAACCTGCAGGTAGCTCATGGTCAGGTTAGCACAACAGAAAAAAATAAGAAAACCCCATGTGGGAATCAAATCTGCAACCTATGGTGTTACAACACATGTCCAGAACCACTATCCCAAACAACCACAGCAAGCACAATGCAAAGATATTACCTCAAAGGGAATGTGTGTACGGGAACCCGAAACACCCAGTGATGTGGCAGATGGCTGGCAGATAGACAGCTGGCCCGTACAAGGATGTGAGCACAGGTGGGCCATGTACATGACCATGAAATCACTAAATACGTGTGTCAGTGTGGTCAAGCAGCAGCACAGACAAATGTACGTCCAACACATATATTTATTTTGGTTAATCATCAGAGATAGTGTAGATACCGCCTATCATAATATCAAGGCGATTGGATAACAGGGCAAAAATCAAAAACACATGTTGGAGGGCAGCAACCCACATGTTACAGAAAAGTCACTGGCCCGTTTACAGATGATGGGCAGGAGAGATAATGTGCATGGTGTGCAGTATGTATTAGCCCCTCACCCCCCACATGCTGCTACACGCCCCAAATGTATCAGTTACATATGTGTGCATGTAGACAGTAGGCGGTGCATGATGAGGGCCCAACATGCACCGCCAATCAATCATGATCTGTTCATAAGAATATATCTGTCTGCCAACACAGGAGGCACAAAAATGAAACAGCATATGTTGTTAAGAGTAAGAAAGTGTAAACACAGATATCGAAATATATGTTACAGCTGTCACATAATGCCTGATATAGGAATCTAAGCAGCAACAATTTAACCCTAAACAATGGTCAAATGCAAAATGAGGATATGCTTACATGAACACAGAGAATTCAAATGAAACAAACCGCAGAAACATGCAGAGATAACATTATGCAGAAGGTCCCCTGCACTGGTTGGTGTGGATACAGTGTCTGTACACATATAGCACGGTACATGGAATGCACACATGAAGGAAGAAAATGGACAGCCACACTGCCACACACCAAATATAACGGGGCAACATGAGTGCCGGAACCTCAGGGGATAAATAGGACTGTGCAATGCAATGCTAGGTTTGTAAATCAATGCAGAGTGTCACATCTGTACAGTAAACAAACACAATAACCTATATATAGAGATGGAAAGAAAGGTCAAACATATCATAGTAACCCACACAGAAGCCATATTGACACATGCTGTGTTGCACCAACATAGTCAGTCACATGCACATGCACCGGGTACATTGAAACATCATACAGTGATGCCACACATGCACTCTGACACCCTTGGTGAGTGCAAACATCAATACAAGATGTTGGTGTGCAGTAAAGTGGTGTGGTGGCAAATACTGTGTCATGTCCAAGTGGAGGGTAGGCAGACATGGACAAGAGGACCTCTCCATTATTCCCCCTGTGCCACACGCATGGCTGTATGCTCGTGTTGAACCAAACAGATGTGCGTAGCCTGCATTCCATGTCACACACATGGGCAAAACACAACACAATGTCAGAAGGATGTACAACATACAGCGACAATGTCAGTCCCTGCTGCACAGGTGGGGACCAGTACACAGTGTCCACAGTGCAAAGGGTGTCTGCAACCCAACAAGTCCCGTTAAGACTGTCCTTGAAACCCTGGGCATGCATAGTCAAGTGTGACATCCCAATATGCCACAGTACTGGAAAGGTCATGTGTGTCTCCTGCGATGAACACGACACCCAGCCAGAGCACGGCAACAACGGTGTGTTGGACAGGCCTGTCATGTCCAAAGTAGCAGTCCAACAATAATACTGTCCATCCTAGGCATGTGTCCCACTTGCAGAGGTCAAAAATCCTATGGCACAATTTCCCATGGATAGTTCCATGGTGTTGTTGTGTCCTCCAACAGGTGGGTGATGGTGACGCCGGATGCACTGTAGTAGATGTGCTTTGTGTGTCCTCTGCCCTGTGTCAGATGAGGATATCCAATGCATTGGTATGCTGCTTGCAACATCAGCCAAAATTGCAGAGAGTCAAACATCAATATGTACGTAATGAAACGTCACACAGGCAAACATAACATGATCACAACACAGAACACAGTGCATGTTGCGGACATTTGGAATTGGAAGCACAGATGAGGGTGTCACATGGATATGGTCATGTCCATGCCCATGTTACACAGATGTTTCACAGCTCCACCCCATGTGCATCAGCGTTCGTGTACAGAGACCCAACATGAAATGTCCATGAAACAAACGGTAAATCATTAAAAGGCTAATGTAATTTCCAAAAGACCAAAGGTACAACCTACCGTGTGTTTGCATCAAGTGTCTGTTTGGGATCCCCTGAGGCTCTCAAAGGCCACAACACGTCACAGTGAAGGGAGAAGATGTCATCGAAATGTGTAGAATCACCATGTCCCCATGTCCAGCCACTGTTGATGCATGTCCACATTATGGCGATATCTGTGATACAAAAATGTTGTTGCACAGTGGTCTATCAGCACACAAGAGATAGGTCAGCTCACAACACACATGTCCAGAATATTCACAAGGTAAACAGCAGTAAGGTAGAGATAGCACAGTCACCACCGCTCCCCAGGTGTACAGATCCCTCACACCACATGATAATGCAAAATGCCTGCATGCTGTATCATCACACAACCAACCCAAAAACACACACCCACACAGTATGCTAAGGTGAGCGTGCCAGCAGTAGGATATGGCCTGTATGTGCACAGTTGGAGATTAGTGGAGATAAAGGCTTGTCAAATGCAACAATACACTGCTGTTGGCTGATGCTACAATGTCAGGGAAGGGTGTACATGCAGCCAACCACTCAAACACTTAGGACCTGCACACACTCGCAGCTCTGTTGGATGTGTCCCAGAGACAGTGTTGGAGAATACGAACTGGCCAGGAACACATGTGGATATGTGTGCCAACAGCAACATATGGGGTATGGGGGTGCAGGGCAAAGAGATGAACAACAACATATGTACAATATGACAGATCACTGCAGACATGTGCTCCCCCTGACTGTCGTCACAGACAAAGTAGCTGTAGGTCCACCTACCACAAACTACTGCATGTTGGATGATGTACAGTCACGTGCCAATGCACCACAGCACCAGGAGGATCACCAAGTATGTCCTGTGGATTGAGGAACACAAGAGAAACATACATATGTCATGTTGGCGCTGTGCAACACACACTGCACCTTCACGTCCTCAGCTCGCAGACCCCCCAAGATCCTTTACAGACTGACTGTTCCCCATCACACTGTACAGATTCGCTTCATGCTCAAGTTATCACTGAAGTGTGTGTGTGGCAAACTACAAGGGCCAGTACTCTGTCCGTCCCCTTCATCACCTCTCTGCTGACGTAAAAACCATTGAACAGAACCGTCTCCTTGCTACCATGTCCCTGCTCGGCTCTAAGGCCGCAGTGCTATCCTGTGTTCCCCATATCGCTCCCACTGCCCCTTCAGTGTGTGTTCTGGTGTCTCAATGTCCTCTGCTACCCTGCTGTCAGTTCCTGTACCTCAGGGAAATATCCAGGGGCCTCTTCCTTATCCTCTGTCGATATACATTTCCTTGGTGTGGCTCTCATCCCTTGACCTACATTACCAGCTGTGTGCTGATGATTTGCAAATATATTTTTCCACGCCTGAGTTATGTCTGCCAAACCACACCCCGATGTCTTCCTGCCACCTGACATTGATGGCTGCATGTCATCCCACTGTGTGAAATTAATAATGGCAAAGCATGGATATCCTATATGTGCACCTAAACCCTCCCCTCCCGTCAGAGGGTCTTTGTGTGTGTGGTCATACCTTCCTTTCTCCAGGGTCAGCAATGTAGGTGTTGTCTTGGACTGCACTCTCCACCTCTACACACATACCCAGCTTGTAGTTGAGGCTTGTGGTTTCTGTCTAGATGTCATCAGCTATATTTCCCCAGTCCTCCCGGAACACACAACTAAAACCCAAATCCACCCCCTTAATCAGCTCCCGGCTTGCCTACTGTAACCTACACCTTGCTGATCTGGCTTTGAATCATCTCTGTCTGCATGAAAATATGCAACACTGCACTGAATGGCCATTCTACAGCCACACACATAATGGCTATAATACCCCCACTATCAGGACACCTCACAGGTTCCCTATCCATCTCCTCATCCATGTCAAGGCTCTCCTGCTGACCTATACATGTTGGCACACTGTGGTGTTCTAGTAACTTCCCTTACTGATCACAACTACCAGTAATCCAACTACAACTGAGCATGTATATAGTGCTACATGTCACATGTAGCGCTATACAGAAACAACTAACACACAGTACCTGCCCATCAGAGTATACCAACCAATCATCAGCTCATATTACAAAATGTGAAGCACACATGTCTAGGCAACTGGTCCCATCTATGGGCCGCCCTTCTACTGTTGACCACATACTACACACTTTTCACCTTGCTGCACTCAAAGCCCCAAACTAACTACCTGTGGCTGTACAGCAGGCCCTATCCCAATCAGCCACAAATCATGTGTGACAGCTTAACACCTCCCACATGCCTACTACACCTGACACACATAATCCACCACCACCCACTGTTGTGCCCTGCTCACATCATCTGCATTTCAGTAATCACTAGATTGTAAGATGGGATGGCCAGGCAGTGTCTTTTATATGTCAGTGCAGTGTTGCATCTTACTGCTATTGGGATACAAATGTTCACTAGTAGTAGTAGTACACACATATCTAAACAAATGTATGTGGCAACATATGCAGTACTTACATGAGAACACCTCCACAATCACCTGCCGCCTGACTGCTGTGCCCTCACGTGTGTCACCACGGCCACGTACAGGAGGGCACATAGGATCATCCTCCAGATCCTCATTAATCTGGACAAGGATGTAGTGCCTGAGAGCAATGTTGTGCAGGATGCAACAGGCTATAATGATCTCTGCCACAGTCTGTGGTTTGTATTGTAAGGCCCCGCCTGTCCTATCCAGACACCTGAAGCGACTCTTTAAAACGCCAAAGGTGCACTCTATGATGGAGCGGCTGGAGGCATGAGCTTCATTGTAATGCCTCTCTGCACGTGTCCGTGGTTGACGCACAGGGGTCAGCAACCAGGGGCGACACCCATATCCTGAATCACCTGCAGAAAGAAATGTGGAACGTTAAAGCAGGAGCTGATGTCCACCCAAATGGACACAAGTATGTACGTGCAAACCAAATGCACAAAACATCTGGACAGAAACATATGACATTACATGATGGGACACCATAACTATGCATCAGCGTGTGAAGTTATGACACACAAAACAAGGGGTAGGTATAAGGATTGCAATCAACATAATCTGTAACCACGACACAAATGCTAGCATCCATTCTACCATCAACACGCAGCACCGTAGCACGGTAGAGCTGGAGGGCACTACCCACCCCCCCCAACGTTAGATCACACACAGACAGATGAGACACACACACACAACTAGGGTTACACCTCAAAGACAGACATGTGCACATACGGTTAGTCAGAGGATCACCATGTGCATGTCAGAGATGAGAAATACACACCCAGCAGTATACAGTCCTCATACTGGCCTGCCTCAAATTGTCTGAATAGTGCCGAGTGATGCTGGATATAGGAGTCATGGGTGGACCCTGCAAACCTAGGGACCACATTCAGAATATGCATATTTGCATCACATACAACCTGAAAATTCAGGGAATGGTAGTGTTTGCGGTTGCGGAACACTACCTCCCTGTCTCTGGGCGGGACCAGGGCAACATGTGTGCAATCAATAGCTCCCATCACGTGTGGTATCTCGGCAAATGCCTCAAAGGCCTGGTTCAGGGTCCCCCACTGTTGCCTAGTGTTGGGAATGGCAATGTAATTCCCCACCCGGCTGATCATGGCACGCAGTACCTGGTGGAGACAGCATGAGAAGGTGGGGCGGCTCATGCCACCCACTGCAGCCACAGATGACTGGAAACAGCCAGAGGCAAAGAAATGTAGGGCACCAAGGAGCTTGACCAAACCCGCTATGGCATGTGACTGACCAGTCAGGGGCTCGAGGTCATGTCTTAGATCCTCATAGAGCTCCCTAATAGCCCCCATGCTCAGGTGATAGAGGGAAATGACCTGGTCCTCACGCATGCCCTGGAGCTGGGCCCTGGGCCTGTAGAGGCAAGGCTGCTGAGCCTGCAACTCCACACGCCTCCTGTGCCGTGCTGGCACAGCCTCTGCCTGGCCTGCCTCCACAGCTGCAGGTCTGTGTTGCAGTGGGACTACACCCATGCCCTGTGCCTCAGCCCCATGGACACCATCTCCCCCATCAGGCAGCCTCAGCCCCTGATCACCTCCCACTGCACATGCAGCAACCACAAAGCCCGCCATAAACTCCACCCCCTCAACTCCTCCAACTCACTCAAACTCAGACACTCACTCACCAACCTAGCCACACACCTCCCCAACACACAGCAACCCAGCCACACAACCCCACCACCACTCACTAACCCAGCCACTCCCCACGACACACCTGCCTCTGACACTCTACTTGCTTCACCAACAACCAACAGTGCATGCCTTCTCTCCCACGCCTACACAAACCCCTCAACGTGTACCAGGTGTGCATGTGTATTTATAGGTTTTTTTACATTGTGTGCGTTGCACATGCACAGCAGTGCGAGTGTGGCGGCTGTGCACGTTGCGCATGCACCACGGAGACGCAGAAGGTGCGTGCGCGGGACACCATGTTACAGATGCGCTGTGCATGAGTATGAGATGCGCTGAGCATGAGCGTGAGATGTGCATGTGCTGTGTGAGGTTACATGCATGCGCCAAGCCTCACGCTCACACACAGCGCATGCGTAACATGGTGTTCCACACAAGCACCTTACGCGGTGCATGCACAATGCATGCACCCGACGCTCTTGTGCCACTGTGCATGGGCAACGCATGCAACATAAAAAAACCTATAAACACACATGCATACCTGGTACACGTTGAGGGGTTTGTGTAGGCGAGGGAGAGAAGGCGCATGCAGTGCTGGTGGTTGTCGGTGAAGAGTGTCAGAAGCAGGTGTGTCGTGGAGAGTGGCTGGGTTGGTGAGTGGTGGTGGAGAGTGTCAGAGGCAGGTTTGTTGTGTAGAGGTATGTGGCAAAGCAGGCGAGAGAGAGAGGAGGGGAGGCAAGGAGCAGGCGACAGAGACAGGAGCTGAGTTGAGCAGGCAGCAGGGAGAGGGGGTGGGGTGAGGAGCAGGTGTGAGGTGTAGCAGAGGAGCCAAGGAGCATGGATGTGTGACAGAGAGGGAGAGGGCACAGAGGGCAGGGAGATGGACATGGCAGGAGGGGAGGACATGGCAGGAGCAGAGGGCAGGAGCGACAGGACATGGCAGGAGGGGAGGAAGGGGGGCACCTGTTCAGCAGGACCCAGAGCCGGCAGGGAATTTTGGGCCTGTGGTGGTGGTGGCTGTGGGCCCATCGGGTATGTCGCAGCCCACACATAGGCCACCAGTGCCAAACAAAGGTGTATACCTGTCCCAGCTGAGGAACGGAGGAGGGCTGTGAGATTCAGCCAGCAAGAAAACCACATCCTGCTGGCCAGTGTGTTGGAGAGGTATGAGGTGCTCTATGGCTGCCTCAGCAACAGCACCACTGTGGAAACACTTACACATGTGTGGGAGGAGGTACAGGAGGCCATAGCCCAGGCAGGGGGACCAACCAGGGACCTGCACAGCCTGAGAAAGAGATTTAACGACATTAAGCGTGGTGTCCGTGCACACATGGTGGCGGAGATGCAACATGCCATGGGCACTGGTGGGGTTTCCCCCTTTGCCCCAATTCTCACACCCCTGGAGCAGGAGCTCACCGAACGTCTTGAGCCCATCTACCTGCGTGGACTGCCAGAAGCGCTAGACACTGCCCATCCATAGGCAGGTGGGTATGCACCTTACACCTTGCTGCTCCTTAGGCTTGGAATAAACGTCCTTTGTCTATGCGTCAGACATCTTCTATGGCCCTCCTCCCACTTAGGTTCAAAGCTCATATGTTTGCCTCTGCCTTTGGCTCAAGAGTGTGCTGTTCTCCTTTCCTCCCCTTTTTAATCTCACCTTTCTGTCTTCCTTTCACACTTGTTCCTACCTCCTTCCTTTGACCTGTCTCCCCTGCTCTTGTCTCTTTGCTCCTGTTCCAAACCTCCTTCCACACCTGTTAGTGCATTGTCCTTTTAGATTATAGGCTCCATTGAGCAGGGATTGTCTTTTTGTGTTTTCACTTTTACAGTGCTGTGTGCGCTTGATAGCGCCCTATAAATGCTTAGGAGTAGGAGTAGGAGTAGTAGTAGTAGATATGCAGCACACGTACGGGCCACGCCCAAGCACATGTGGCACATGGAGGGGATTGGTGGGGGACCATGTCCAGAGGGCATGTGTGCCTTAACACAGGCAACTATGAGGTGATGACACAGCAGTACATGGCAGGGTAGGTACAGGGTGTGTGTGACAGGTACCTGGGCCTGTGTGCATGATAGACACAGTCCTGAATGTAGCTGAGGACCACAAAGCAGTGGAGAGGCAGGGGGCATGGCGAACAAGGCCCATATCTGATTGAACACTGCATACATCAATGGTCCAGAAAACATACATGAAAAGCCAAGAGAGTTAAGCTGCATAGCAATAATTCACAGCACTACAGATCACCAATGTAACAGAGATGTAAAGGACATATCTGAGGAGTGGCTAATGATATCCCACTGTAATCAAAGAGCATCACAGCATACCTGAGCAGCAATGTAACAGTAAAGAGCCACATTGGGATATCATTTGACAGTACTCAGATAACCTCCTTGTATCATTTCTACACTGTTGCTCTCTAGTTCTGTGAAGTTTGGCTGTTCTGCTAGACCCTCTGGGCTGTACATATAGGTGAGTTTAGCCACTGCTGTATGCAGAGTTCATGCGAGTACAGGGCCTGTCTGTCCTTCAAAGTACTCCTCCTCTTAAGGATATGTGGTTGGGGGGACTAACTGAGGTCAGATTCCTCTACTACTGGAGTTGTCATACCTAGATTGGTCTTGCGTTCCTTCATCACATATGGCTTATGAGGGCTTACATTGAGTTATTGTTTTGTGCCTACACCTTTTGGGGTGTGTTCAGCAGTACCAGGCTGCGTTCTCTGTCACCCTGAGGTTTACTTATTAAAATAGTGTCTGGCATATAGGTCACGGCCAGTCATCATACCTCTGCAGCCAGTCACCGAGCACATTGTGACATGGGGAGATATACAAGAGGGACATACAACTAGCCTATAAAACATTGGCCTGGGGGTACACACACACACAAAACAAAACACATTTAACGTCAGTATGCACCTACCTATCCAGGGACATATCACAGACCTCTGACAGGGAAAGGACTAACACACGGGGATGATGACTTAGACGCAAACAAACACCATCAAAAAAAATCACACACATGTCACACACTTAACACTCTGTCAGGGCCCACAAACAGTGGCGATACCGCACCCACACTCACCAGACATTGGAAGGCACATTGCCACACCCATACCAAATGCACATAGCACAACCCCCATAACACCTGGGATCAGCCCTTATACATGTCCCACAGTGCCACACACACATTCCCATACCCCCACACACGGTGCAACCCCATACACAGCAGTGCTCCACCCATCCCCCCATACACCCCACCACACCCATGGAGTATGGGATAGCTGTCCAGCCGCATCGCACAGTGTCTTGCAAAGAGGAGGGCCCACAGACACGTCTGGCTGACATGGACACATCCTGCAACACCTAACATGCATACCACTCAGAGCAATGCAAGCACATCGCTCACACACACAATGACGGCACACAATCCCACTCAGGGCTCCCACATGTGCCACGGCCACATGTATTGCTGAGGCCACATCCAAGGTCAGGCAGCCAGTCCATACCTGATACTGCAGATAGAGAGCGTGGCACACAAAACACCATCCCCCACACACTGCATCCCATGTAGCCATGTGTGATGCCTCCTGGGGATGGAGCAGACATTTGGGACCACATCACATGCAGGTTTCAAAACACCAGGATGTGTAATAGACCTGTGTAATCAGGTCTGTGGCTATTCTGGGGATAGGGCAGGATTGCAATCCACAACATATGCATCTACAGTGGCAACAGCTTGACCCACAGACTGGTATGTCCACCATGTTCTGCATGTATGATATGTGATGCTTGCTGTATTTGTGTTGCACAACCGTCATTGTGTGACCTGTCCCCATACACTTACTTCATGGGGGTAGTCGGCAGATCTGTTGTACCACCTGGTGAGGTGCACCCATGCTCTTCTCACCCGTCCAAGGTCCTGCCTCTTTGCTGCGCCCGGGAACAAACAGCGCTGTCTTGTAATATCAATTCACACAGGATCCTGAGCTCCCTCCATGTGAATGCGGGCTTCCATGAACGCCTGTTCATTTTTTAACTCTCGATATAGCGCATGTACGTGCGCGATGACACACATGGCGCATGCACCATGCCGTACAGGTACACACGCTATCTCGTGGTACTACGCGCTACCTGGCGCAATTAGGCACACAGCACATGTGGGATTTTGATGGCCAGATAACATCATAGTATTTTTATGGGAACAGTGAAATGCGCCGCGAACGGTATGGGTCACTTCTCCAGTCCCCATACACCTGATCTCGCTGCCATGCCACCATTTATTAATATAATTGGTGTTTACGTTACGGCGATGAGGCTACCCGGCGTTGGCCAATGGGCACATTATAAGGCGCCTTAACTTGTGGCACCCTGTAATGCACCTTCTACGGCCCATGCACAGCGCCACCATAGTCTACAGGACTAGGTTGAGTGGGTATGTTGGCGTTACCCGCACACTACAGAGATGTGTCTAACTGTTACAGCCTTGCAAAAAGGTGCCACTTCAGACACTCTTCCTGATGTTGTTGCACTGGGGATTTGAACCTAGGAGAGCTGGCTGTATAATGACTGTACTAAAACAGTGTGCTATGCTTCTATGGCCATTGTCATAGCTAGGACTGACTACACAACAATTGCATGTCAACGCACATACATTCTGCTGTGCTTACTGGGATAGGGGAGATCCACAGTTAAGGCAGTTTCCAGGCCACGTTACCATAGGGAAATGACTGTGGAGGCAGAGGCCATGGGTTTGATCCCACAGTGGTGTTATGTAAGAAGGCTGTCTGAGGCATTACCTTTTAATTAAAATCAGTGCGGTCTGAGGCATTTCCTTTTTTTAATTTTAATTAGTGCTGCCAACAAAAACACCCTCACAGTGCCGTAACCTAAGGTGCTGCATAAGGCACCCTACAAGGCACTCCATAGGGCACATTATAAAGTGCACTTTCTGCCAAGGCACCTTATAATGTGCCCTATAGGGCGCTTTATGGGGCGCCTTATAGGGCACTGTATAGGGCACCTTATGAGGCACCTTAAGGTTACAGCACTGTGAGGGTGCATTTTGCTGGCAGCACTGATTTAAATGAAAAGGAAAAGCCTCAGACAGCCTTAAGAACATAAGATATCCCATACTGGGTCAGACCGAGGTCCATCAAGCCCAGTATCCTGTTTCCAACAGTGGACAATCTAGGTCATACGTACCTAGCAGTATCCCCAAAAGACACAGGTTCCACAATGCTTGTAATGGGTCAAGCATTGATTATCCTGGGTCCCTTTTTAATAATGGTTTATGGACCTTTCCTCCAGGAACTTGTCCAAACCTTTTTTAAACCCAGCTACACTAACAGCTCTTACTACATCCTCCGGTAACAAATTCCAGAGTTTGATTACATGTTGAGTGAAAAAATATTTTCTCTTATTTGTCTTAAATAGTTTACCCTGTAGCTTCATTACATGTCCCCTAGTCTTTCTATATTCTGATAGCGTAAACAATCGATCTTCGTTTACCCGTTCCACTCCATTCATTAATTTATAGACCTCTATCATATCTCCCCTCAGCCGTCTCTTTTCCAGGTTGAAGAGCCCTAACATTTGTAGCCTCTCTTCATAGGAGTAGCCTTCCATCCCCTTTACCATTTTGGTGGCTCTTCTCTGTACTTTTTCTAATAACGCTATATCCTTTTTAAGATATGGCGACCAGAATTGTACACAATATTCAAGGTGCGGTCGTACCATGGAACGATACAGAGGCATTATAATATCCTTTGTTTTGTTCTCCATTCCTTTCCTTATGATACCTAACATTCTATTTGCTTTCTTGGCCGCCGCTGCACACTGGGCGGAGGGTTTTAACATGTTATCCACGATGACTTCTAAATCTTTTTCCTGGGTGGTGGTTCCCAATGTGGAACCTTGCATCATGTAACCATAGTGTGGGTTGTTCTTTCCTAGGTGCATAACTTTGCACTTGTCCACATTAAATTTCATTGGCCATTTGGATGCCCAGTCTTCCAATTTATCCAGATCCTCCTGCAGTTTTCCACAGTCCTCTTGGGTTTTAACAACTTTAAACAGCTTTGTATCATCTGCAAATTTGATAACCTCACTAGTTATTCCCTTTTCTAGGTCATTTATGAATATGTCAAAAAGTAGCGGACCCAGTACAGATCCCTGGGGTACCCCACTATAACCCTTTTTCCATTGGGAATATTGGCCATTTAGCCCTGCCCTCTGCTTTCTATCTTTTAACCAGTTCCCGATCCACAATAGTACACTGCCTCCTATCCCATGACCTTTTAGTTTTGCCAAAAGTCTCTGATGAGGGAACTTGTCAAAGGCTTTCTGAAAGTCCAGATACACTATATCAACCGACTCACCTTTGTCTACCTGTTTATTCACACCTTCAAAAAAACATATCAGATTAGTAAGACAAGATCTTCCTTGTCTAAAGCCATGTTGGCTTTCTCCCATTAGGCCATGACTATCTACATGCTCTGTAATTTTGTTCTTCGTGATGGTTTCTACCATTTTCCCCAGTACTGATGTCAGGCTCACCGGTCTGTAATTTCCCGGGTCACCCCAGGAACCCTTTTTAAAAATTGGTGTTACATTGGCGACCCTCCAATCTTCAGGTATTACAGATGATTTTAATGAAAATTCACAGATTACCAATAGCAGGTCTGCAATCTCATATTTCAGTTCTTTCAACACTCTTGGATGTATACCATCCGGTCCAGGTGATTTGCTACTATTCAGTTTATCAAATAGTTGTAATACATCTTCCCGGTGTAGTGATATTTCTCTCAATTCCTCTGCAGTATCACCTTTAAATACCACTTCAGTCTTGGGTAACATCCCTACATCTTCCTCAGTAAAGACCGAAGCCAAGAATTCATTCAGTCTCTCCGCTATAGCCTTGTCTCCTCTTACTGCCCCTTTTACCCCTCTATCATCTAACGGTTCATTCACTCTCTCATAGGCCTTTTGCTACGAATGTACTTGAAAAAGTCTTTATTTCGTGTTTTTGCTTCCGTAGCAAGTTCCTTCTCAAATTCTCGCTTTGCCTGCCTTATCAATGCTTTGCATTTAACTTGCCAGTGCTTGTGCTGTTTCCAGTTTTCATCGTTTGGCTCTTTTTTCCATTTCCTGAAAGATGCTTTTTTAGTAGCAACAGCCTCTCTGACCTCACCTTTAAAACATGCTGGCAGTTTTTTGGACTTTCTTCCACTTTTCTTAATGCATAGAATACAGCTGATCTGGGCTTCGAGGATAGTAGTTTTAAATAACACCCAAGCTTGCTGTAAGTCTTTAACCTTTGCAACCGCTCCTTTTAGTTTTTTCTTAACTATATTCCTCATTTTATCATAGTCTCCCTTTCGAAAGTTAAAAGGTAGTACTGTGGATTTCTTTACTATCCCTCCTGCACTAATTAAATCAAACACGATCATGCTATGATCACTATTGCCAAGTGCTCCCAACACCCTTATTTCTTGCACCAGATCTGGTGTTCCACTAAGGACTAGGTCCAGTATGGCTTCCCCTCTGTTTGATTCATGAACCAGCTGCTCCAAGAAGCAGTCATTTATTTAATCTAGAAACTTTATCTCCCTAGCATGTCCTGCCATGACACTGACCCAGTCGATACCGAGGTAATTGAAATCACCCATTATTACCACTCTGCTGTGACTTTTGTTAGCTTCCTTGATTTCTTTGAGCATTTCATCATCCATTTGTTCATTCTGGCCAGGCGGTCGATAGTACACCCCCACTGCCATCACCTTCCCCTTCATACATGGAATTTCAATCCATAGAGATTCTACAGCAAATTTTGTTTCCTGCAAAACTTTAATCCTTTCTGACTCAATGCCCTCTCTAACATAGAGCACAACCCCTCCACCAATTTGATCAATTCTATCATTATGATATAGTTTGTATCCAGGTATCACAGTGTCCCACTGGTTATCCTCCTTCCACCATGTCTCTGAGATTGCAATCATATCTAACCTCTCATTTAGTGCTATATATTCTAACTCTCCCATCTTATTGTTTAGACTTCTAGCATTTGCATACAAGCATTTTAGTGACTGTATTTTATTAATATTAATCTGGCTATTGGTAGGCATGGATAATTTGGAATCCTTATGCTCTGTCTGCACCGTACTCAAGGGCATTTGGGCAACTATACTCTTTTTTGGAGCCTCACTGCTTTTGGTAGTATCCTTCAAGGATACCTTCTTCCGAACCATCTGCTTTTGGGCGACTGTCGGCTTTCCCCTATTTTCTAGTTTAAAAGCTTCTCTATCTCCTTTTTAAAGGTTAATGCCAGCAGTCTGGTTCCATCCTGAATAAGGTGAAGCCCATCCCTTCAGAAGAGCCCCTCCTTTCCCCAGAATGTTCCCCAGTTCCTAACATATCCAAAACCCTCATCCTTGCACCATCGTCTCATCCACGCATTGAGACTCCTGAGCTCTGCCTGCCTTTTGGGTCCTGCACGTGGAACAGGAAGCATTTCGGAGAATGCTATCCTGGAAGTTCTGGATTTCAACTTCCTACCTAAACGCTTAAATTTAGCCTCCAGAACTTCCGTATCACATTTTCCTATGTCATTGGTACCGACATGTACCAAGACAGCAGACTCCTCCCCAGCACTATCTTTGATCCTATCTAGACGGTGCGTGAGGTCCGCTACCTTTGCAACAGGCAGGCATGTTACCAGGCGATCCTCACGTCCACCAGCCACCCAGCTATCCACATGCCTAATGATTGAATCACCAACTATAACAGCTGTCCTGACCCTCCCCTCATGGGCACATGGCCCTGGAGAAACGTCCTCGGTGTGAGAGTGTTTTACATCACCTGGAGGACAGGTCCTAGTTACAGGATCACGTCCTGCCACACCAGGGTGATGCTCTCCTGTCACGTGACCTCTCTCCTCCATGGCAACAGGGATGCTGCAAGACTGGATGTGGGACTTCAGGACTATATCCCTGTAGGTCTCGTCCATGTACTTCTCTGTCTTTCTTATGTCTTCCAGGTCTGCTACTCTAGCCTCTAGAGAATGGAATTGTTCCCTGAGAGCAAAGAGCTCCTTACACTTAGTGCATACGTAAGACCTCTCACCAACTGGGAGAAAATCATGCATGTGACACTCAATGCAAAAGACTGGAAAGCCCCCATCTTGCTGCTGGACTTTTGTCTGCATCTTAGTTTAAAGCTTGTGTTTAGGTCTTTAAATTCTGTATTTACTAAGGGTTGGTGTAGATGCTTATACTAATAAATGTGTATCTAGTACCTCTAATATACCTTGTTCACCTGAAGCTTAATTAATCTCAGGTCCTCAATGTAGGACTGATTTGGATAAAGAGCTGCACCTGAGAGCAGCCCCTTTCCTCGAAGACGTGTAAGTACTGTCGCACCCTTCCCCCGCCTAGGCGGCTGCCTGACGAGCAAAGGGGGTGTGAATGTTCCTTTCAATAAACTCCAGGGCAAAGGCCTCTGGGAGTTGTAGTACTTTGAGCAAATGTAGTTGTAATAAAACGCTGAGCCGAGAGTTGAAAGCTAACGCAGGAATATTTTTATTCGCCTCCCTTAATAGCGGGAACTTCAAATGAAGCTTGGTATATCACGTGTACAAACATCCACAAGAAACTAAGGTAAGAATTGCTCTTGCTTACTTCAGCAAACAAATGTTATTTCTCCAAAAATAAAGCTTCAATTCATAGTGCTTTAACTAAACTCAAAATGTTCATTGAAACTTCAATGCAGCAAAATTCTAGCAAACAAACTTTTCTTCTTTGTTTCAAAAGCTTTAAGGGTTTCAATTAGTTATGCAGAGACTCCAGGCAGTCCTCCTGAGCAAGTCTCATTTAGAGCAGCAGCCATACTAATTAAAACTTCTTTGCTCTTTGAAACACCATGCATATCACAGAAATGGAATTTTCTTCAAACTTATATTTCCAAACATTCTTACTTCACTACTAGGGACAACTCACATTCCATAGCCTGTTCAGGCTCACTTAAAAGATCATTTTCCCCGATGTCCATTGACTCACATTCTGAACACGATTGTTCTGTGACGTCGTTAGAAAACAGCTGTTCCTTCCCTCGGTACACAGAACTGTTCTCTCCCCAGGTTACTTCCTGGTCTTTCAGCATACGTTTTACCAGTTTTAAAACATTTAAACTTTCTTTATTGAGAGGCTTCCTTACCAGCTCTTCCTGGGTTCTTGAACCACCTGCAGGCTTCCTATAACCCTGGTACTGGTTAAACTGCTGTAGCTGACTTTGGGGATATCCTTCCCTCCACTTGCTGTCTGGGAACTTTTCCTGAGACCCTTGGCTAGTAACTTTAGCAGCAATACCTTTTGGAAGTTTCTTCAGCCATGCTTCACTGCCACTTCCCTGGCCATGCTGTTTCCTGGTTAAGTTAGCCCTCTTGTCTCTCTTCCTCCTGCAAGAGTGAAACTCTTGCTCAGAATGAGGCTCCCTTTCAGACTCCGCCTCTGAAACAGAGTCAGCTCTCTTCCTCTTGTGTCCTGGCAATCTTGCTGGTCCTGGCAATCTCCTTGCCTGTCCTGGGAATCCCGGCAATCTCCTTGCCTCCCCTGGGAATCTATCTCTCCCTGTTCTCTGGGGCTTATATGCGTGGGACTGGCCGGTATCTTCCCACCCCGCCCCCAGCTGTCCTGCATTACCACCCTCAGTTGCCATGGAGCTGGGGCGTGGCTTTTTGACAACAACCTTTGACAGGTTTTTTTCAACCTTAGCTGCACTTTTAAAATGACCATTTCTTTCCCCTTCCCTCTGACTAGGGGAAACTGCTTGTACTTTTTCTATCTCCATAGGGACCTGGCTGTCTTCGCCACCACATATCCCCCCGCTTAAGATATTACGGGCTGGCGTCTGAACTTCAGCACAGCTCGTAATACGCCTAAGGGCATCGTGTGTGATCTGTGTTTCATCTGTCCTATCCTTTACTGTGGCCAACCTGGCTAAGGCTATTCGCTCGTGCCAGGGGCATAAGACATTAATGTGATAAATTTGCGGGTGCCCCCTTCTGTCCTGTACGGAATAGGATACAGGGCCTACCTGTTCTACCACGCGGTAGGGTCCCTTCCATCTACTCTCAAATTTCGGACTAGGTCCAGCTACCATAACAATTACTTTTTCTCCTACCTCAAGCTGACGAGGCTTTGTCCGCCTGTCATAGTAGGTCTTTTGGCGTAACTGGCTGGCTGCCATATTTACTTCAGCCACTTGTGAGGTGCGGCTTAGCTGTCCTTTTAAATCCCTCAAGAAGTGGGGTATACCTACTTCTTCAATATCTGGCTCTACCCACTGCTCTCTTAATATGTCCAGGACACCACGAGGGGTCCGTCCATATAACAACTCATACGGGGCAATGCCCGTAGAGGCCTGCTTCCTCTCCCTGCATGCATATAAAACAAAGGGATGCATAATCTCCCTAACCAAATAATCTCCCTAACCAAATAATCTCCCTAACCAAATAATCACCATCACTGGTAATAGAATTGAACATTATTACATTGATCTACGAAACTCACTCCACTACATAAAACTCACCAAGCAGTACCTAGACACTGAACATGACACTCACAAAAACGATGATTCTAAAAATAACCTACAACTTTATATTATTGACAATCCTAATCGATCTAACACTTACCTTATCTACTAAAAACCATATGGCAATCCCCATAATACGAACAACACCCAGAAATAACTACCATATTGCCCACACAAACCCATACCACCAGGCAAAAATAAACTACCACCGACTTATACAAATAAAACAAACTGATTTACAACAAATAAAAGAAAACACAATCAAAAACACCAATTCACTGTCATGTATCCTTATCAATGCACGCTCAATGAAAAATAAACTTCCCATATTTAGCGATTTAATAACAGACCTAAAGCCTGACATTTTATGTGTAACTGAGACGTGGCTATCTGAAACGGACACAGTCTACTTAAACCAGCTTAACACTGATGACTACGATATAAACTTTACCCACAGACCCAACAAAAAAGGAGGAGGTGTACTTATCATAACGAGAAAGATATTAAATGCAAAATCAATAAGACATAATATAACCAATAACATGGATACCCTCATCATAAAGATTAACAATCTTAGAATCTGCCTAATATACAGACCCCCTGACCAAAAAGCAGATAGCCTAGATCCACTTATTGAATTTCTGGGCTCATCTACCGATCAAGAACCAATAATCATGCTAGGTGATTTTAACCTCCCCTCACTTCCAGTATCGGAAGCCAACCTTTTCCTAGAAACCATAGCGGACATGGATTTTCACCAGATAATCACCAATACAACACACACAAAAGGAGGTACACTAGACCTTATACTCCTCCCAAACACAATCTTCCAACTATTCAACCCAGATACTATAGATTACACACAAATTCCTTGGTCTGATCATTACATCATTAAAACAAAACTCACATTCCATACCAATAGCACCAAAAACTACTCAAGAAGTGATTCCACCACAAAATTCAAAAGATTTAATGAAACTGAATTCCTAGATACAATAATACCCCACCTTATGTCTCCCCCAATGGACCTAGATGAAGCTATCAAAAATTGGCATGACACAATAACCGATGCAGCTAAATCTGACCGAAGTAACAAAAAACCCACTAACTCAAAAAAAGCTCCATGGTTCGACAACACGCTAAAACAAATGAAAAGACAACTAAGAAAATCAGAACTCAAATGGCGCAAAACCAAACTAAATATACATAAGGAAATATATAATACCATTCTTACAAAATACAAGGACACTATAGATAGCACAAAAAAGACTTACTATGCTGCAATCTTATCAAAATCCTATAATAGACCACGAGAGCTATTCTCCATTGTTAGAAATCTCACTAATAACCCTCAAACACATAACAATGAAATTACTGACATATCAGTACAAACTTTAGCTGTCTACTATCAAAATAAATCCACACAACCTATAATGTCCATAGACAAAAATAACTTAGCCTTAAATTGCGCAAATGAATGGTCAGTTTTTCACCCCACATCTAAAGAATCACTAAAAATATTATTTCCAACCTCAACACCACCACCTCTTTCCTTGATCCATGCCCTGTAACATGGATAAAAAGCACACTTCCAATACTAATCTCTTTCATCCTCCCTATAGTCAACCTCTCATTACTCCAAGGTTACCTCCCTCCTAAACTCAAACATGCACAAATCCGCCCAATTCTCAAAAATGGTATTATGGACAAAACATCCCCAAAATCGTATCGACCTATTTCAAGTATCCCTTTCTTAGCTAAAATAATAGAAAAAGTGGTACAGATCCAGACTCAGGAATACCTAGACTCCTACTGCCCACTTGATGAACACCAGTATGGTTTTAGACCTCAGCATGGAGTAGAATCACTTTTAACAGTCTTAATTGATACACTCCTTAAAGGGATTGATAATCACAAAAAAGCATTCATACTCCTATTTATTGACATATCAGCTGCATTTGATAGTGTACATCACACTATAATGCTTAATAACCTAAAACAAATAGGTATAAATGCCACGGTACACAAATGGTTCACCTCATATTTACATAATAGAACGCAAAATGTAAAAATAGCTAATCAGACATCCACCACATATAAACAAGAAATTGGTCTTCCACAAGGCTCAGCTCTATCAGCCCTCCTATTTAACATATATATAAAACCAGTTTGTGACATTTTCAAAAACTTCGGTGTACTCTATCATCTATACGCAGATGATATTATGTTATACATTCCATTCACCATCCCTGATGTACCGATAAAACTTTTAACAGATTGTCTTAACGAAATCGCAACCTGGCTAAAAGCGAAAAACCTCCACATAAACCATTCAAAAACAGAGGTATTAATTGTAACAAAAAACCATTCATACGTCCCTCCAACCCACATAACAATACAAAACCATGACATCACAATAAAAAACAAAATAAGATACCTAGGAGTCATTTTAGATACACACCTTACGATGAACACCCACATTAGAAACACTATAAAGAAAATCTACTTCAAACTCAAAATACTCAAGCAACTACGCCCCTTAGTTCACTCACAAGATTTCATTAACATAATACAGGCAACCATAACCCCACACTTTGATTTTTCCAACCTAATTCTCTTAGGTATAACGAAACAAAACATTAAAAGACTACAACTAGCACAGAACGCAGCAGCCAGAATTGTAATGAAAGCACACTCATTCCAGCATATTACTCCAATATTAGCAACCCTGCATTGGCTCCCAATACAAAGCAGAATAATATATAAGACCACAATAACCACATTTAAAGCTCTCAATGACATGGCTCCAATCCCATTAAGCAATCTTATAAGCAAGGAATCTCAAAAAGTCACTCACAGAAAAGGATACTCAAATAAATTAAGGACTCCAAATGATTTTATAAAAGCAACCAAACTAACTAATAACAGAGCCTTCTCACATGCGGCCCCCATCATTTGGAACTCCATCCCAGAGGACCTAAGATCTACAACAGAAATTATAGAATTCCGCAAAAAACTGAAAACCTACCTCTTTGCCATGCACTACAACAACATTAATAATCCACTAATCATCCCAGAAAAAGGCTAAATAACACCCAACTGAGTAAAGCTAAACTCAATCTGAGTAAAGCTAAACCGCATAATTTAACAGATTTACACCCTCTTGTAAATAACCATGATTTAAATCTAAGGAACCTACAAACCTGTATCTGTACATAGTTCTTAAATTGTTCTTGTTCTGTTATGTATTTAACCATTACATTGTTCTGTTACGTATTTAACTATTACATTGTTTACTGTCAAAAAATTGTTCCATGTAAAACAAGCCCTTGCTTTGTTGTTTACTGTCAAAAAATTGTTCCATGTAAAACAAGCCCTTGCTTTGTTGACTGTTGTTCAATTGTAAGCCGCATTTGAACTCTGGAAGATGCGGGATATAAATGATTGTTAAATAAAATAAATAAATAAATAACATCCCAATCCTTCATATCCCCCTCTAAACTCCGCCTAAGCATCTTCTTCAGGGTCTGATTCTGACGCTCAACCAACCCATTAGATTGGGGATGATAGGCGGCAGTTTTAATATGGTGAATGCCAAAGGCATCCCATACTTGGGCCAGGTAGCGTGACATAAAATTACTTCCCCTATCTGATAGAACCTCCCGGGGAAAACCAACTTCACAAAATAATTTTATCAGCTCAATGGCTATACTCCTGGCTGATATGTTGCGAAGGGGAATCGCCCAAGGGAACCTGGTGGCTTGATCCACAATCACCAGGATATACTGGAACCCCCGGGGCGTTTTTATAAGTGGGCCCACAATATCCATGGCTAATCTGTGTAGGGGTTCGGATACCACAGGTAGGGGAATCATAGGTACTTTTGGTGGATGGTGGGTAGCTACCCGCTGGCAAGCGGCACAGGACTCACAAAACCTAGCGGTTTCTTTATAAACGCCTGGCCAGTAAAACCGGGCCAGAATCTGATCCAGGGTACCATGTACCCCTTTGTGACCGCCTATGGGGTGGTCATGGGCTAGCCGCAGGACTGACATTTTAAACGCAGTGGGAACTACTAACTGTTTTCTGCTTATCCCTGTTCCAGGATCTACACTCTCCCGATACAGTACCTCTTTATCTAAGAAGAATTGGGGTAAGGTTTTCGTTCCCTTTTTGGCATACTCAAACGCCCTTTTGAGTGCGGGATCCATCCGCTGCTCATCAGGAAAAGTGGGAAATCTTTCCACTAGCTCGGCCAGAACCCAAGGTAACTCCTGACAAGCTACCAGTTTAGCCTTATTTTGAGACCTATTTTGTCTCTCCCTGCGTTTCTCAGCCCTCTTCTTTTTATCCTCCTCTCTCGGAGGGGTCACTAAATCATCATGTGAAGGTAGGCCACACATCGGGTCACTAGGTGGGTCTGATTCCTCCTCTTTAGCTTTTTCATGAGCCCTGGTGGATACCATACCAGTTTTATGTTGAAGCCCTTCTGCTATCCCACGCCTGAACTGGGGCCAGTCTCTTCCTAGGACTAGCGCTTATGGGAGCCCTGGTACTACAGCTACTGGTATTTTCCGGCTTAGCCCTAAGCCTTTCACAGATACAATATAAATAGGGTACGATGAGGCTGCCCCATGAATGCATCTTATCTTTATGGACTTTTCTTGAGGCTCGGGAGTCGGACCAATCTGGGATGCTATCTCTTTCCAGAGCTTCCTCAAAATCATTGACTGGTCCACTCCGGAGTCCAACAAAGCCTCCACAGGAACACCCTCCACCTCTACCTCTAGAAGGAAACCTTCTCCGCTCTCTTCAGAGTGGGAGGTCATCAGGGCTGTCCTAGCTCTGCAGTTTCTTTTCATATGTCCCTCTTCTCCACATGAAAAACATTTCCTGCTCATATAATCAGGTTTATCCAAAGGTAGTGCTTTCATACTTTCTCTCCATATAGGCTTTTCCTTCCTTTCTGATGCTACTTTTACTGCTTGCGACAGACCACCCACTTTAACTGGGCTCGCCACACTGGCCTCCAGGTAACGCTCAGCCAGTGCGGTCGCTGCCTCTGTGGTCCTGCAGTCTTATAGGATCAGGAAGGACTTCATCTCCCTCGGAACAGCGTCCATAAACTGCTCCAAGATGATACAATCAAATAAAGACTCCTTTGTTTGAGTCTCAGGTGTTAGCCATTTTACCGCCAACCCCTTGATCCACTGGCATAGAGCACGCGGTGTTTCACTGGGTTTCAAACGGGAGCTTTGCAGAAGGCGGCGGTAGACCATGGGATTTAGGCCCAGGCGGTCTCTTATTGCCTTCTGTACCTCCTTGTAATCAGTGGCTAATTCCACGGGCATAACCCTATACGCTGCTAGCGCTTCCCCAGTTAACAAAGCGGCAAGGCGTATGGCCCAGTGCTTTTTATCCCACCCTGATAACAAGGCTACCCTTTCAAAAGCGGCGAGAAAGTCATCAACATTGTCCTCCTTTGTTAACTGTCCAAAGGAAAGTGTCCCAGTACCAAGCATCCCAAACCCTGGGGTATCCCCTAAGGAACCTGGTACTGTCCTTGGTGACTCTGCTGTTGGTTTCTGCATGCCCAGCCAACCGTCCATCTTCTCCAACAACGGCTTCTGTTGTGCTTGGATCATGGCTGCTATTTGGTCCAGTGTCTGTGCCGACATCTACTGTTGTCTCTGAAACTGGTCAGCTATGCATCTCAGTAGCCCCGTCTGCTCCATGCTGGGTAGTGGCTGAAACGAGAAAAACAGAGAAAGAACACCAAGTGCGGTCCTCCAATGTATAGGCCCTCTCTCCTTTGATACCCTGGTGTACTGCTGCAGTCCCACCCGGCTCTGGTATCCGCTTATATCCCTTATAAATACGGATTACCTTAGGCAGGTGTAGACTCGGGCTTATCAATCAGCAGGAACGGCCTCGGGAACTGCTCCCATCCGGTCCCTCTGCTGTTGATCCGGGTCTTCTTCCAGCAGCAGCTTGTATCTCAGCATGAAAAAAAAAACTTTTTTTTCCTCTTTTTTTTCTTCTTTCTGTAGTTCCGGTGTCTTGGGAACACGTGACCAAGGCGTGATCCTGCCAACTACGCCACCTGTCGCGCCCTTCCCCCGCCTAGGCGGCTGCCTGACGAGGAAAGGGGGTGCGAATGTTCCTTTCAATAAACTCCAGGGCAAAGGCCTCTGGGAGTTGTAGTACTTTGAGCAAATGTAGTTGTAATAAAACGCTGAGCCGAGAGTTGAAAGCAAATGCAGGAATATTTTTATTCGCCTCCCTTAATAGCGGGAACTTCAAATGAAGCTTGGTATATCACGTGTACAAACATCCACAAGAAACTAAGGTAAGAATTGCTCTTGCTTACTTCAGCAAACAAATGTTATTTCTCCAAAAATAAAGCTTCACTTCATAGTGCTTTAACTAAACTCAAAATGTTCATTGAAACTTCAATGCAGCAAAATTCTAGCAAACAAACTTTTCTTCTTTCTTTCAAAAGCTTTAAGGGTTTCAATTAGTTATGCAGAGACTCCAGGCAGTCCTCCTGAGCAAGTCTCATTTAGAGCAGCAGCCATACTAATTAAAACTTCTTTGCTCTTTGAAACACCATGCATATCACAGAAATGGAATTTTCTTCAAACTTATATTTCCAAACATTCTTACTTCACTACCAGGGACAACTCACATTCCATAGCCTGTTCAGGCTCACTTAAAAGATCATTTTCCCCGATGTCCATTGACTCACATTCTGAACACGATTATTCTGTGACGTCGTTAGAAAACAGCTGTTCCTTCCCTCGGTACACAGAACTGTTCTCTCCCCAGGTTACTTCCTGGTCTTTCAGCATACGTTTTACCAGTTTTAAAACATTTAAACTTTCTTTACTGAGAAACTTCCTTACCAGCTCTTTCTGGGTTCTTGAACCACCTGCAGGCTTCCTATAACCCTGGTGCTGGTTAAACTGCTGGAGCTGACTTTGGGGATATCCTTCCCTCCACTTGCTGTCTGGGAACTTTTCCTGAGACCCTTGGCTAGTAACTTTAGCAGCAATACCTTTTGGAAGTTTCTTCAGCCATGCTTCACTGCCACTTCCCTGGCCATGCTGTTTCCTGGTTAAGTTAGCCCTCTCGTCTCTCTTCCTCCTGCAAGAGTGAAACTCTTGCTCAGAATGAGGCTCCCTTTCAGACTCCGCCTCTGAAACAGAGTCAGCTCTCTTCCTCTTGTGTCCTGGCAATCTTGCTGGTCCTGGCAATCTCCTTGCCTGTCCTGGGAATCCCGGCAATCTCCTTGCCTCCCCTGGGAATCTATCTCTCCCTGTTCTCTGGGGCTTATATGCGTGGGACTGGCCGGTATCTTCCCACCCCGCCCCCAGCTGTCCTGCATTACCACCCTCAGTTGCCATGGAGCTGGGGCGTGGCTTTTGGACAACAACCTTTGACAGGTTTTTTTCAACCTTAGCTGCACTTTTAAAATGACCATTTCTTTCCCTTTCCCTCTGACTAGGGGAAACTGCTTGTACTTTTTCTATCTCCATAGGGACCTGGCTGTCTTCGCCACCACAGTACCTATAAAGCTACAATTACCCCAGGGGTGGGTGGGAATTGGGGAGGGAGGGAGGGAAATAAGACCTATTAAAAGTGGGCTGTTACAAGGTACCCTGCCCTGTAAACTCAGCAGGGGGGGGGGGAGGGGGATAGTCCCTCAGGTAGGCTAGAGCAGGAAAAAAAGTTTAAAACACAGCAGGTTCTGGGGACAGAGCAGGGAGAGAGATTTAATTTAAAGTAACAGTTAACCTAGCTACCATACAAAGCCCAGTTAGTTGAGAGAGACAAGGTAAGTTATACATTTGAGAAAGCTGAAGTGCAAACTAAAGGGAACAGGGAGGTGAAGTAGCACACCAATAAAGACAAACAAATAATTAAATAAACAGCTAGAACTCTCAGCAAATAATTAAATAAACAGCTAGAACTCACAGCAAGTTGTCACAGGAGTTAAATATCTACCTCTCTAGCAGAGCACTGTGAGGGCACTGCTCTTCCCAGAGCAGAAAGAGCAAAACAGAACAGACTATGCACACGTGGGAGGAGACAGGAAGAAGGCTGCACAATACCTCAGCGGGGGGGGGGAGGGGGTAGTCCCTCAGGTAGGCTAGAGCAGGAAAAAAAAGTTTAAAACACAGCAGGTTCTGGAGACAGAGCAGGGAGAGAGATTTAATTTAAAATAACAGTTAACCTGGCTACCACACAAAGCCCAGTTAGTTGAGAGAGGCAAGGTAAGTTATACAGCTGAGAAAGCTGAAGTGCAAAACTAAAGGGAACAGGGAGGTGAAGTAGCACACCAATAAAGACAAACAAATAATTAAATAAACAGCTAGAACTCTCAGCAAATAATTAAATAAACAGCTTATTAAATAACACCACTGTGGGATCAAACCCATGAGCTCTGCCTCCATAGTCATTGAGTTAACCAGTGGGCTACATCTCTGTAGCAGATAATGCACCCCTGGCTGGCTACAGAAAGACTGCAGGTCACCACACAAACTGTCTGCTGTGGTCACCAAGATAGGGTAAACCCACCCGTACCCATGATGCACTGCACATGCAGATCAGCAGTCTACAGCTGATCACAAGATAGGGTATGCACCACCACAGCACCTCAGCCTGGTAGGGGGAACTGACCATGTGTGTTACTGGCACAGAGTAGCTACAGACCGTGACATTGTGCGGGTCCTGTGCTCACCCTGAGGGTAAGGTGGGGCACCCAGCACCATGTTCGCAGCACCTGGCTTGGTTGAGATAGGCTATGCTACAGGTTGCCATCAATGCTAGTATGTGATAGACAGTATTTGCAGATGCACCTAGGCTGCATTTGTGTCCATCTGTATTTCCCAGTCACATCTAGCCCTTGCGTACTATGATGCACCCAGAAGAGTGCATATCCTGTGTGGGTGCCATGGTCACATGTTATAAGTGAAGGGGGATGTTTGGACCCAAAAGCTGATTATGTAGCACCACCCAAACCATCCTCTGTGGCTCAGGATGGGGGACAGGATCTCCCAACAACAGATCCACATTCTACCTCTCTGCAATGGTGGCAGTAGAGGGGACCATCAACCCCAGTCCTGCTGGGGAACAGGCACCCTACAGGGCAGGCAATGCAGATCTGTACGCATCAATAAGGCAATAGCATACAGGCAGAATGCTGGAAAAGCTCAGCTGCCCCCCCACCACTATCTGACATTCACCAGTAGAGAGCGCAGTCAGTCTCCACCCTGCAAGGTGTCCTAGCCATATACATACTAACTGCAGACAGTCTGTTAGCTAATACATAGTGCATGTTCCTGATAGATCAGTGATTGGGCCCCAGAAAAGGGAACCCATAAATATCGCTCAAGAAACACACTATGGGGGAACCTAGCCATGCCATGGTCACTGTTCAGTCAGGGTGAGAGTGACCTCCCAGAATGACATGCTGCGGCCACCCTGTCTGTGCAGGTGGTGGTCGGGGACTACAATGTCCCAGCCATTGCCCTATGCCCTCTGCAGATGCATCCTGCCCAGGCTACCCTGTCCGGACCATACCCACAGTACCTTGCTCCTCATTATGCACATTGGCAGGCTAACACTGGAAACAGTGCAAGCAGTGTGGGCTCAGTAAGGTGTAGGCAGCCACAACACACTGGATAGACAGACACACACTCCCACACCTATGCCAGCATTGTGCAAATATAGAGGTTTGTGGCAGCCCTGGCCGCCACACCAGTCCTGGGCACAGTGCGGGCATTGCTATGGTACGCAAAACTGTTGGGGTCACTCCCCAGGGTGGTAAACACTGTCAGAATCAATAATTGTAACACTGTAACACACTCCACAGATATCAGAAAGGTTGCTATGATGAACCTCTATCAACAAATCGTGTTTAGCTTAGGATTTGTTATCTGGCATTAATCACAGCAACCTTTTGATATATGTGGAATGTGTTCCCATGTTTAAGATGGCATTGCTAAGGTATACAGGTGCCAGTATTGGGAGATGCTGCTCTGCGCAGGGCCCAACAGCCTGACTCTCCATGAGGCGTTGGATAGTAGAGTCTCTGGGTGTACCCCTGTTGGCCTCTGCTCTAGCTCTGAGTTTTCCAACTCCAGTTCTGGTGGGCCGAACACTGTTGAGGTTTTCATGCTGCCCCTAATGAATATGCATGAGATACATTTGCATACAATGGGGCAGCGCATACAAATGCAGCACAGGCATATTTATTAGGAACAGCATGTAACCTGAATGGTGTTTGGACCTCCAGGACTGGAGTTGGGAAACTCTGCTCTAGGGATTGCACATGTTTATTGTGTCTGTGCTCTGTAGGGTAACATATAGGTGTTTCAGGCATGTTTATTTTATCGGCAATAAAGGTTCCGTCTTTATTACCACGGTTTAGTACTGGGTAAAATATGGGGACAGGGTTTGCAGGAACCACAGCTGGGACTTGAACATGTGACTTTCTGCTCCTGAACACACTGGCTGTGTGTACTGTACCAAACTGTTGCCACAAGGGCAGATCATTCCCTGGGGATACTTTGACTTTTCGTCAGACAGACCTTGTCTGTTGCAGTGCATGGCACCCACCTAAACGGTGCTTGGCTGTGGTCTGCTGTGGGCAGATGCCACTGCCCCCTCCACCATGTCACCCCTCCGCCACCATGCTAACATGCCCTTATGCCGGTAGTTCTGGTGGTGCGCAGTCCCAGGCCATCCAGTGTGCCGGTAGGCAGCTGCCTATGGTGTGGGTTCTCGGGTAGGGGTGCCTCCATGGACATGCGCACTTCCCCCCAGCACCGCCTGCCAATGTTATGTGCCTTTGGAGGTACCTGCTGGGTAATATCCCCTGTGACACTGTGGGACTCACACTCATGCCCTTGTTGGACCCTCGTCAGTTGCTGTCTTGCTGCTTTACAGTTTCAGCATTCCTATGTGCCACCTAGGCATCTGCCTAGCCTGCACTGTGCCCCAGCTGGACCACAGCATGTGCCGCCTGCAGCCCTCTGTAACCCATTTACAGCATCAGTACAGTTGCCCTTTTCTACATGCCCACTCTGCTGTTGCTGCACATGTGCACACCATAACAAACCTGCCCAATATAAATGAGAAAAACCCTGATCAGCGCTATTTCAATGTGGGATCATTCACTTTGTAGGGGGACAAAGAACAAACTCTTCCACCGATAATACCACCGCTGCGACGTTAAGACGGTTTAGTAAACATACCCCTAAGTGACTCCATTGGACATTCACAGAGGCCAGTCCTCTACGTGATACTAGCTCCCAATAGGCTGCAGCTGCACCAAGAGGGCTGACAGTGTTGCCGCAGAAACAGCTATTATGGTAGTTGGCATTAATCAGGCATCTCACCTGTGCAGCCAGGTGTGTCCTGAGTTCTAGAGGCTTTCTCGGAGGTGATGGTTGCTTGCACATACACTTGTGATGGGTCTCTCTCTGGTGAGACCATGTCCCCCTAGCTCACTCTAATCCAGGGGTGGGCAATTCCGGTCCTGGAGGGCCGCAGACCAGTCAGGTTTTCATGATGTCCCTAATGAATATTCATGAGATCATAGGTCCATGAATATGCATTAGGGACATCATGAAAACCTGACAGGTCTGCAGCCCTCCAGGACCTGAATTGCCCACTCCTGCTGTAATCAAACCAGCAGGTGATATGGGAGCTGTACAGCAGTACCATGTTGGGAGTTAAGTGTAGGGACATGCTTTAGGGCATTGGCATTGATGATGGTGTGACTGAGAATGCAGTTGAGTGTCATAGCTTGGGTGACAACATGTGTACAGGCACAGCTAGTCAGCCAGTGATTCCCACTGGTTGCAACTGCATACTAAAAAGTAACCTTCTGCCCATAAATGGTGTCTCACGCAGTATGTTGAATTACAGAAGAATTAAGAATTGGCCAAGCAGCATGTTGTATACACAGATATAAAGCCTGGGCATCACACACACACAGTGCATTGCTACAGCTCTCAGTCCTCTGGACACACACACACACACACATGACCCCACTGACCAAAACAGTTGTAGGCTGGCATTCTTCCTTGGCCCTTAGGTCCCCTTTAATGCTTGGACTTTGCTAACGCCTGCTCTGAGTGTGCGTACATCATTGCTAACACCTACTCAGTGTGTGTGTGTGCTATTAGTGCACTCTGTCATCCAGCAGGTGTTGGTGCAGCTTCTCGGTGTGACTCAGTACTCATGTTGGATGAGATGCGGAGGCTTGCACCTGCAGATATGGAAAGTTTGGATAAAGTTAAGACACCTTGACATATCAGTCTAAATCCACAGGTTGGTCTTGAACCTATGACTCTTCATGCTCACATACAGCAGCCAGGAGCCACATAGCAGCCATATGGGAATGTGGGTGCATCACTACATGTGCATATATATGGTCATTGTCAGGCTGCATAAGGGCATGAGCTTGGGTATGTCTCTGTCTGTGTAGCTCACTGCAGATTCTGTACCATACTTGTCTGAAAGGCTATGTTAGGCAGGTGGAGAGGGACATCTTGTTAAGTCCATATGTACATCTGCATTGGTATGCTGCTGGTTCAACTGAAGTTCATGACTTACATATGGGATCTGTCCTACCAGAGGGATAGGCCAAGATACATGAACACACACATTCCGGACCATACGTGACCTGCAAAGTGACCACTATAATCATTTCCTGATGTGTGCTCGTGGGCCAGCCCTGGAATAATCACATAATTTTCAGACCACGGTGAGTATTTTAGATCCCTCCTTCCCTGAAAGCATGGCACAGCCTCCACTTAAGTGTTGTGGGTAGACTTAAAACAGCAGCGCACATGTGGGTAGTTGTGGCATGCCACTCCTGCCCCCTCTAACAGGATGTGTTGGAGGGGGCCAGGAGCAACATGCTGTGAACACTCTTGATGCTGCCTTACACCTTGCCACTGTACTACAGGGTACAGTTGACATGTCACCATCCTCCCCTAGGTGAGACACTGGATGCTGGGGTGGTGGCATGTTTATTTATTTATTTATTTATTTAACAATTATTTCTATACCGCTCTTTCCCAAGTATCAAGTGCGGTTTACAATGAACAGTAAGTTATATGGTATGGGAAATATCATACCAAGTCATTTTACATAGAACAGTTGGAACTATTTACAGGTAACAATACAAAGTTAGAACAGTAAACTATTAGAACCTATTTACATTGTGGGTATTTACAAATTATATCATGGATCACCTGTGGTTGCATAAATTATTTTAAGAGTGACGAATCACATAGTTATAAATTGTTGTAGTATGGTTGTTAACCTGTGTCTCTTTGTGTAGTTTGATTAGATTCTCCCTTTCATGCTGTGGGGAACCTCAAGGCAGCAGGGGGGGGGGGGGTTGCACAGGGGTGGTGTGCTTAGAATGGCAGATATCCTTGGCCTGGCCCTAACAGTACAAACAACAGTATTGCATCTGTCTCGCAGGGCAGGGACAATAGTATCATGTGTACCAGGCAAAGGCCACTGCCACTCCCACCCCTACACACTGCAATCATGGCTGTATGGTTGCAGTGGTGGTGGCACAACTCTTTTGTGACAGTGGTGGCAGAGTTGCTCCAGATACAATGGATGTACACTCTAGACAGCCGCCTAGTTTGCCTAGCAGACTAACTGGCCCCACTGAATCACATGGCACCTCCTTTGGCACTTTGGCACCAACAACATAGTACCCTTAATTAATAGGGCATCATGCTGTGACTGGCAATGGATCACTACTATCACTGATTTCAGGGCTCCAGTCTGGGAGGTACACACTACATATATGTGAATGGGCTCCCTATGTGGTGTTTCACTGCCAAAAATGGCTTTCTCCCTCCAAAATGAGCCCTTAATGACAGTTTTGAGCTGGCATTACAGTTCCCTGCAGTTGCACCTCTAAAGCCCACTATTCAGATCTGGCAAGTTAAATGTGAGACATTAGTAAGGCAGGAAAAGATGCTTGCTATGGAATCAATTTTTTTGCTACAGTCTTTATTAAAGAAGATGTGGGAAACTTATCCATGCCAGAAATGATATTTAAAGGTGATGTATCAGAGGAATTGAAGCAAATCTCAATAAATCAGGAAGATGTAATACAGCTAATTGATAAATTAAAGAGCAGTAAATTACCTGGACTGGATGGCATGCATCCCAGGGTGCTGAAAGACTGAAATATGAGATTGTAGAACTACAGTTAGTAGTCTGTGATCTACAATATCATTAAAATCATCTGTAGTACCTGAAGATAGGAGATTTGCCAATGTAATGCCAATTTTTAAAAGGAATTCCGGGGTGATTCGGGAAACTGACATCAGTATCAGGCAAAATGGTAGAAACCATTATAAAAAGCAAAAATTACTGAGCATGTAGATAGCCATGGTTTAATGGCAGAAAGCCAAAATGGATTTAGTCAAGGAAAGTCTTGACTCACTAATCTCATATTTTTCTGAAGGTGTGAATAAACATGTGAGCTGGTTCATATAGGGGTATGTTTACTAAACCGTCTTAATGTGCACTCTCCCACGTTATCACATGATAAGGCGCCTTATCGCGCGATAATGGCGCCTTATCGCGCGCTAAGGCGCAAATGAGTGCCGAAGGCAGAAAAAGGCTCCCGGAGGGCGGAGGAAGGCTCCCCAGGGGCGTAGAAAGAGGGTCAATGGGCGGAGAGTGGGAGGGGAGAGACTCCCTGCACACTAACGCTGTGAAATCCGAGGCTGAAAACTAACGCCAGTGAAACCCTGGCATTAGAGCTGATTTAAAGGGAAAAGAAACCATTTCCGTCAGCAATGTACAGCAAAACCAGGGAAACCTAAAAAAAAGTGATAAGTGTGATACATGTGCACGGAACAAAAGGGCAAAGAAACAGTGAAAACGACCAGAAGAAAATGTAAAAAAAAACATAACCAAGCTGGGCAATAGTGATATCAATGGGAAACATCAAAAAACACCCCCAAGAAAGCTCCAAAAAAAAGATATGAATTTTGGAAGGGTCTATGCTCTGTCCCCATACAAGGTGAATGAGCCCACAGTGAAATTGCGCTGATCAGGGTTTTCCTCTCCATTGGACAGGTTTCCTATGGTGTGCACATGTTCCACAACAGCAGGGCGGGCATGTCGTAATGGGCAACTGGACAGATGCTGGAAAAGGGGACACAGAGGGCTGCATGCTGTGGTGCAGCTGGGGCACATTGCAGACTAGGGTAATGCCTAGCTAGCCCATAGGAATGCTGAAACAGTAGAGCAGCCACACAGCAACTGCTGAGGGCCCAGCATGGGCAAGAGTGTGCTTCCCACAGTGTCACAGGGAATAGTACCCAACAGCCACCCCCAATGGCACGGAACATTGCCAGGCGGTGCTGGGGGAAAGCGTGGACAGCTATGCAGGCACCCCTACCCCAGAACCCGCACCATAGGCAGCCGCCTACCCACACACTGGATGGCCTGAGACTGCGCAGCACCAGCACCACCAGCAGAAGGGCATGTCAGCATGGTGGCAGAGGGGTACTGGTGGTGGAGGGGGCTGTGGCAGCTGCCCAGAGCAGACCATGGCCTAACCCTATTTAGGTGGGTGCCGTGCACTGCAACAGACAGGCTATGTCTGACAAACAGTCATGGTATCCCCAGGGAATGCACTACCTCTGTGGCAACACGGTGGTGCAGTGAACACAGCCAGTGTGTTCAGAAGCAGAAGGTCACAGGTTCAAGTCCCAGCTGTGATTCCTGCCAACCCAGTCCCCATAATTTTCCCACTACTAAAACATGGTAATACAGAGGGAACCTTTATTGCAGATAACAGAAACATGCCCAATAAACCTACATTTTACCCTACAGAGCACAGATACCATAAACATGCACATTACCTAGAGCAGAGTCTCCCAAATGCAGTCCTGGAGGGCCAAATACCATTTAGGTTCCATGCTGCCTCTAATAAACACGGCTGTGCTGCATGTCTATGCACCGCCCCCATGGTATGCAGATGTATCTCATGCATATTCATTAGGGACAGCATGAAAACCCGAACAGTGTTTGGCCCACCAGGACTGGAGTTGGGAACCTCTGCCCTAGAGCAGCGGCCAACAGGGGCAGACACACCCTCACCCACAGGCTCCATTATCCAAAGCCTCCTGGAGAGGCAGGATGTTGGGCCCTGCATGCATCTCCCAATACTAGCACTTGCATACCTTAGCAATGCTACCCTAAACCTGGGAATATTGTACACACCTATCAAACGGTTGCTATGATTACTGGCAGATAGCAATCCATAAGTTAAGCACAATTTGCTGATTGAGCTGCATCATAGCAACCTTTCTGCTGTCTGTGGAGTGTGCTTCAGGTCTGATGTATGACAGTGTTTACCACCCTGGGGAGTGACCCCAAAAGTATTGCGTACCATAGCCATGCCTGCACTGTGCCCAGGACTGGTGCGGTGGCCAGGGCTGCCAAGAGCCTCTATATTTGCACAATGCTGGAATAGGTGTGGGAGCGTGTGTTTGTCTATCCAGTGTGTGGTGTCTGCCAACACCTTCCTCAGCACACACTGTTGCCAGTGTAAGCCTGCCAATGTGCATAATGAGGAGCAATGTACCATGGGTATAGCCTGGACAGGGTGGCCTGGCCAGGATGCATCTGCACAGGGCATAGGGCAATGGCTCGGACATTGTAGTGCCTGACAACCACCTGCATGGACAGGGTGGCCACAGCATGTCCTGCTGGGAGGTCACTCTCACCCTGACTGAGCAATGACCACGGCATGGCTAGGTTCCCCCATAGTGCTATGTAGTGGTTTCCTTTTGGGGCCCAATCACTGACTTATCTGCTTGGTGTGTATGCTGATATCCCAGTTCTGGGTGTGTGCATCTTCTCCAGAAACATGCACTATGGACTAGCTAGCAGACTGTCTGCAGCTAGTATGTGTCTGGATGGAGCATCTTGCAGGGTACAGCAGTTGGAGGCTTGTTGCTGGAGAATGTCAGATAGTGGGGGGGAAGCAGCTGAGCATTTCCAGGCCTTCTGCCTGCCCTGTATGGTGTCTGTTCTCCAGCAGGACTGGGGTTGATTGTCCTCTCTACTGCCACCATTATGGGGAGGTAGAGTGTGGCTCTGTTGGTGGGAGGTCCTGTTTCCAACCCTAAGCCACAGAGAGTGGGTTGGGTGGTGGTACATAATCCACCTATGGGTCCTGATACCCCCACCTCCATCATGGTACCAACACAGGATATGCACTATTTTGGGTGCATCATAGCCCATAAGGGCTGGACATGACTGAGAAATACAGATGTGTCGGCAGGAAATACCTATCACACACACTAGCACTGATGGGGACCTGCAGCATAGCCTATTTCAGCCATCAAAGGTGCTGTGGACCTGGTGCTGGGTGCCCCACCTCACTCTCAGGGTGAGCACAGTACCCGCACAATGTGATGATCTGTAGCTACTCTGTGCCAGTAACATACACGGTCAGTACCCCCTACCAGGCTGAGGTGCTATGGGGGTGCATACGGTCAGTTCCCCCTACCAGGCCGAGGTGCTGTGGGGGTGCATACCCCATCTTGTGATCATCTGTAGACTGCTGATTTGCATGTGCAGTGCATCATGGGTACGGGTGGGTTAACCCTATCCTGGTAACCACAGCAGACTGTTTGTGTGGTGACATGCAGTCCTTCTGTAGCCAGCCAGGGGCTTGTTAATAGCTGTAGCCCACTGGTTACTTCATTGCCTGTGGAGCCAGAGGTCATGGGTTCAAACCCACAGTGGGGTTATTTGATAGGGCTATCCAGAGCATTGTCAATTTTTAATGTACATTAGTGCTGCCAGCAAAAACACCCTCAGAGTACTGTAATCATAAGGTGCCTCAGAAGGCGCTTTATAGGGTGCCCTATAAAGTGCCTTCTGAGGCACCTTATGGTTACAGTCCATATAAGGTGCCTTATAAGTTATCCTATGGAGCGCCTTATAGGATGCCCTATAGGGGACATTATAGGGTGCCATGGCAGACAGTGCACTTTATAATGTGCCCTATGGAGTGCCTTATAGGGTGCCTTATGTGGCACCTTAGGTTATGGCACGTGAGGGTGTGTTTGCTGGCAGCAATAATTGAAATACAAATAAAATGCCTCAAGAAACAATACTTACATGTCAAAGCTGATGCTTCAGCCAGCCTTATGCATTAGGCACACTGGGGGATCAAACTTATGACCCCTGTATCATCAGTCAGTGTATTAACCATTGTACTACACCTCTGTTTCTGTGTTTGCATGTCTGGGCGCCTACTTAAGATTACCGCGCATTACCGCGCATTAATGCGCATTAACACGCATTAACATGCTTAGCGGTGCAGCAGCGCGTGTTATCGAGCGATAATCCTGTTTTGCTACTTTACGACTGAAACGCCCACTCCTTTTATGGCAGCCTGCACACTGTCGCCAGGCGCACATTAAGACGGTTTAGTAAACATACCCCATAGTGTATCTCAATTTTCAGAAAGCTTTTGACAAAGTCCCTCGTGAGAAACTCTGGTGGAAATTAAAAAGCCATGGGATAGAAGGCAATGTACTACTGTGGATTAGAAACTGGTTGAAAGACAGAAAATAGAGAGTAGGACTAAATGGACAATTTTCTCAGTGGAGAAAGTGAATAGTGGAGTACCCCAGGGTTCTGTGCTAGGCCCACTGCTTTTTAGCATATTCATAAATGACCTGTAAATGGGAATAACAAGTGTGCTGATCAAATTTGCAGATGATACCAAATTATTCAGAGTTGTTAAAACACAAGAGGATTGTAAAAAACTGCAAGAGGACCTTGATATCTTGGGAAACTGGACGTCCAAATAGCAGATGGCATTTAATGTGGACAAATGCAAAGTCATGCATTTAGGTAAGAACAACCGAACTTTACAGTTAGATGAAGCAAGATTCCACATTAGGAACCACCACCCAGGAAAAGAATTTAGGTGTCATCGTGGATAATGCTTTAAAACCTTCTGCCCAGTGTGCAGCGGCGACTAAGAAAGCAAATAAAATGTTAGGAATTCTAAACAAAGGACTGTAGAATAAAATCAAGGATACTATAATGCCTCTGTATCGCTCCATGGTGCGACCACACCTTGAATATTGCATGCATTTCTTTTTTTTATTTAATATTTATAAGTTTATACAATACATCAATAATACAATCTTGAAACAGAAACTGAGTGAGGTAAGGAAAAACAATTAATAACAAAAGAAATTCTCTTAGCACAAAACCAACTATGCCCAGCCCACTCTATCCCCCAAACCGGGAGAATACAAGAAAAAGGAAAATTATACAACAGATAATATGAAAGGAAAAAGTAGGCATGCCTAACAATCAGATACCTTATATGCTCAGATAGAGGCAGAGGGAGGGACATCCTCCCCCCTCCAAATGCCGAGCATTTATGAAGGCCAGCAGTTGGGACGGCTCGTAAAAAATATACAATACAGACTGATACTTAATCAGGCACTTGCAAGGAAACAAGAAAAAAGAGCCCACCCAACTGCTGAACCCCAGGACATAAAAGAAGAAACTCCGGTCTCCTCTTCTGAGTTTCCCTAGAAAGATCTGGAAACATACGAACAGTCAAGCCCTTAATTAACCTATGCCGCTTCCTAAAGAAAAGCTTCATAAGTCATTCTTTGTCAGACAACAAAGCTAAAGTAATCACTAACGTAGAGGAAACAACATTTTCTTCTTGTGATAATTCCAGCATGGCAGTAACATTTAAAGCATCAACATTTGATAATCCTTGAACAACCCCAGACCCCACATCCTTTTTCCCAGATGGTAAATAATACATCTTAGCTATAGGAGAATGAGATTCAGAGGGTATACCCAAATTCTCAATTAAATAAGCACGGAACATATCCCTTGCAGATACTGATGCAACTCTAGAAAAGTTTACCAAACGAAGATTCACAGCACGAGTTGCATTCCCCAAAATCTCCAATTTAGCATGTATAGGAAAAATAAATTTCTTGAAAGAATCAACATCTCCTTCAACAGCTAATGGCTTAATTTGCAAGCAGGAAACATCAGTCTGGAGGGATGATAATTTAGTTACATTCTCCTGAATAGCAGATATGCCAAGCTGGACATCCACAGAACCAAATCTTCCCAAAGTTGCATAATGGCAGCCCATATAGATTCCAAAGTTATAGTCTCCGAGGGAACAGAAGACGCTGAAGAGAGAGCCTCCACATTCCCGGGTATAGCCTCCAAAGAGCTTGGCCGTGGATCGGGTGTTTTCAGACCAGCAACTGATTTGTCACTTCCCTCTGCCATACTTGCCGAGACCTCTGCCCTTTGACAATGTTCCGGGGGAACACCAGCAACCAAGCCACGTCCCAAAACCAGCCCCTGCTCACTGCCAGAAACTGCCGATGTGGGTCCTTCCGCCTGTCTCTCCAACTCAGGAGGATTTTCAAGGCCCAAACTGAGCTGGGGGAGCAAGAGTTGTTGCCTGATGCAGACACCGAGGCCTCCACCTCCGATGGGTGCAATACCGAGCAGAGCTCCCCTCCAACAATTGAGTGCTGTGGCACAGGAAAATAAAAGGAGTCCAGGGGCTCAGCGACAGCTAAAGGTAAAGGCGTTGAAACCCGAGGGGCAATAGAAGAATGTTTAGCCCCTCTAGTCTTCCACTTCTTCCCCATAGAAAAGCCTATGGCACATAGCATGCCTAGTAAATCACCATCTTGAATCTCCCATTTCTGGTCACCATATCTTAAAAAGGATATGGCAGAATTAGAAAAGGTACAGAGAAGAGTGAAAAAAATGGTAAAGAGGATGGAAGAGATCCCTACAAAGAAAGGCTTAAAAGACTAGGGCTCTTCAACTTGGAAAAAGATGGCTGAGGAGAGATTTGATAGAAGTCTATAAAATATTGAATGGAGTATAATGGGTAAATGTAGATCGGTTATTTACTTCTTCAAAAAATAGAAGGATTAGAGGGCATGCAATGAAGCTAGAATGTTGCACATTTAAGACTAATCATAGAAAATATTTTTTTCACTCAATGTGTAATCAAGCTCTGGAATTCATTACCTTAACCTTAACCTTAACCATTACCTTAACCTTAGCCTTAACCTTACCACACCTTGACTATGCCAATGCCATTCTCCAAGGCCTCCCACACTCCACATTAAACCCTTTGCAACTCGCCATGAATACCGCTGCTAGAGTCCTCTACGGAGCATCAAGAAGGGACCATGTAACACCCATCCTAGAGCAACTCCACTGGCTCCCCATACATGGCAGAATATTGTTCAAAACATTACTACTAACTTTCAAGGCCACTAAAAGCATCACCTCCTCCTCTCTAATAGACCTCATTCAGGCCGTCCCACCCAACAGATCCAGGAGAACGATATCAACAAATACTCTAATCATCCCTAAAGCAGCGACAAAATGCCTATCAGTGACATCTAACAGGGCTTTCAGATTCTATGCCCCTAAGTACTGGAACGCTCTACCCCCAGAGATTCGTGCTATCACTGATCTATCCCTTTTCAGAAAGGCACTCAAATCCCACCTCTTCCCCCAATATTACTTGACCAACTAACCAATCTTAATCACTACCCAAACTAAGAACAAATCCTGTTATGTATACGTGTAAATACTCTTGTATATACTCTTGTAAATAGTTGCAGTAATGACGTCCCATGTTTTATATCCAAGTTCTCTGACCTTGTTCTCTGTAAAACCTAACAGTTTGTTGTTATGGTATGTTGTTATATTGTGAACCGCGCTGATTCTGAATAGAGCGGTATATAAGAGCCTGTAATAAATAAATAAATAAATAAATAAATAAATTACCAGAGGATATAGTAAAAGCTGTTAGTGTGAAGGGGGTAAGACCTAGGGAGGGAGGGAGGGAGGGAGGGAGGGAAAGGGGAAAGGAGGGAGGTAAGTTGGGGGGAGGAAAAGGTTCAGTGCCGTGGAGGGGATGTAAGTATAAAGGTGAATTGAAAATAATATCACTAAATGTTAAAGGGTTGAATTCATCATTTAAAAGACAAAAATTGTATAAAGAAATAATATGCCAAAGAGCAACAGTAGTGCTTTTAGAAGAAACACATTTAACAAGAGCGACAGAGTACCTGATCAAACCCAGGGGATATGGACTTTGTGTATATGCCTCTAATACTGTAGAAGAGAAAAAAGGTGGGGTGGCTATTTTAATAGATACAAAGTTGAAGATACTAATACATACTGTGGTAAGGGATAAAGGGGGTAGATATGTGTTAATGCGATCAAAGGTGGGAAATGAATGGTATTGCATTGTAAATGTATATGCACCAACAGGGGTGCAAAATGAATTCTGGACAAAATTGAAAGAAAAGGTGGAGATATTGGGGGAGGGGATTCTAATTTGTGGAGGGGATTTTAATTTAACGTGGAACCATGCAAAAGATGCCACAGGGAGGGAGAAGGGAAAAAAGCGGATAGGATGCGTTATCGTAACTTTGTCACACAACACTGCTGATAGATGCCTGGAGATTCCTTCACCCAGGCAAGAGACAATTCTCTTATTTTTCCCCTGTACATGGATCATATTCCAGAATAGATGCTATCTGGGTTTCAAAGGAGATGGGGGGATGGATGTTGGGGGCGGAAATGGAGTCCATTACATGGTCAGACCATGCACCAGTACAGGTTCTATTAGCTATAGAGGGGGAGGAGAAAGGAAAACAATTTTCGAGACTTATGAACACTTATTAGAGGATGAGAAGGTTAGGGAGGAAATAGAGAGAGAAACTAAGGAATATAGTAAATGGAATGATAATGGGGAGGTAGCATGGGATAGTTACAAGGCAGTAGTGAGAGGAATCTTACTTAAATGGGGGGCATGGAAAAAGAGGGAAAGGGAAGAGAAAGAGAAAGAACTGAGAATCAAACTGATGAAACTAGAAGAATTGGACGCACAGCAACTAGGAGCTTTTAGAGGGCAAGTATTAGCAGTCACAGCACAGTTAAATGAAATGCACGCCACCAAGATAAGATATCAAATGCAACTTTTGAGACAAATTCTTTGAGGGAGGAAATAAAGCAGGGAGATACATGGCTCAGAAACTGAAACAGAGAAAATTGCGTTCCCATATAATGAAAATTCGAACTCAGGGAGGAAGGGTTGTATATAAAGATGGAGAGATTAGAGACGCCTTTAGGGGATATTATATGGGATTATATATAAAGCAAGAAATTTACCACAGAAGGAGAGATTACAAAATTATCTTGATTCAGTGAAATTGCCGAAATTAACTGAGACGGAATAACAAGAATTAAATAAGTCCATTCGGGTAGACGAAGTGCAGAAAGCGATAAAACAGTTAAAAGTAAATAAGGAATAAGGCCCTGGGGTTAGATGGGTTGACAGCGTGTTATTATCACTGGTTTGGAGAGATACTATTAGATCCGTTAGTGAGACTATTCAATTTGCCAAGAGAGGGAAGGGAATTAGCGGATACTATGGGATGGACAGGTATAACTATAATACACAAAGAGAGGAAAGACCCACAAGAGTGTTCCTCATATCGACCAATATCTCTGATCAACCTTGACGCTAAATTACTAGCCAAAATATTAACCACACGATTAAATAAATTGATTGGAAAGCTGATTCATTGTGATCAAGCAGGATTTATTCCAGGTAGACAAGTAGCTGATAGTATTAGAAAAATTTTAAATATGATTTGGTCTATAGAACAAAATGGTAAAGAAGCATTGTTGCTATCTCTCGATGCAGAAAAAGCTTTTGATCAGGTATCTTGGCCATTCCTATTCGACGTAATGGAAAGAATGGGCTTGGGGAAGAATTTTTTAGCTGGATAAAGGCATTATATCGCAAACAGAAAACATGTGTAAGACTGAATGGTGCTTTTTCGGAATTTTTTGGCCAAGAGAGAGGAATGAGACAAGGCTGTCCATTATCCCCGCTAATTATTGCCATTTCATTAGAACCGTTTGTGGTAAGAGTGAGGAAAAGGAAGGATATTAAGGGAATAAAAATAGGACAGAGTGAATACAAAATTTCGTTATTTGCAGATGATATAATTTTAAGCGTAGGTAAGCCTCGCGTTTCAATTCCGCTTTTAATGTGGGAAGTAGAAGAATTTGGCAGACTCTCGGGTTTTACTATTAACTGGACTAAATCAGAAATCTTAAATTTAACTACACACAGAGACACACAGGACAGGCTACAAAAGAAATGTCAGTTTAAATTGGCAACAGAGAGTATTAGATACCTTGGCATTTACATTAGTAACAAGATAGAAGCATTATATAAACTGAATTATCAGAAACTATTTGGGCAGATAGAGAGCTGGTTGGATGGTTGGAAGCAGGGATATCTGTTATAGTTTGGATGGATTGCTACTATAAAGATGATGCTCTTACCAAGATTCGTATTTCTCTTCCAGATGTTACCAATAAAAAAATACCACCTAATCAGTTAAAAAGGTTACAAAGAATCGTTAACCATTTCATTTGGGAAAATAGATGAGGGAGAGTAGCTATAGCCATAATGCAATGATAGGGGAAAGCCGACAGTCACCCAAGAGTGGATGGTTCGGAAGAATGTATCCTTGAAGGATACTACCAAAAGCAGAGAGGTTCCAAAAAAGAGTAAAGTAGCCCAAATGCCCTCGAGTATGGAGCAGACAGAGCTTAAAGATCCCAAATTACCCATGTCTACCAATAGCCAAATTAATATGAATAAAATACAGTCTCTAAAATGCTTCTATGCAAATGTTAGAAGTTTAAAAAATAAGATGGGAGAGTTTTATTTATTTATTTATTTAACAGTATTTCTAAACCGCCTTATCATAATAATCAAGGTGGTATCACAGCAAACAATCTGGTAGTGTGAGTGTGTTATACATGCAGTGGGGGTGAAAATTTAGTTGGGTGCGTATTAGAATATATAGCACTAAATGAGAGGTTAGATATCATTGGAATATCAGAGACATGATAGAAGGAGGACAACCAGTGGGACACTGTGATACATGGGTACAAACTATATTGTAATGATAGAGCTGATCAAATTGGAGGAGGGGTTGCGCTCTATGTTAGAGAGGGCATTGAGTCACAAAGGATTAAAGTTTTGCAGGAAACAAAATTTGCTGTAGAATCTCTATGGATTGAAATTCCATATAAAAAGGGGAAGGTGATGGCAGTGGGGGTGTACTATCTGCCGCCTGGCCAGAATGAACAAATGGATGATGAAATGCTCAAAGAAATCAAGGAAGCTAACAAACGTTACAGCACAGTAATAATAATGGGTGATTTCAATTACCCCGGTATCGACTGGGTCAGTGTCACGGCAGGACATGCTAGGGAGATAAAGTTCCTAGATAACATAAATGACTGCTTCTTGGAGCAGCTGGTTCATGAACTGACCAGAGGGGAAGCCATATTAGACCTAGTCCTTAGTGGAACACCAGATCTAGTGCAAGAGATAAGGATGTTGGGGCCACTTGTCAATAGTGAACATAGCATGATCGCCTTTGATTTAATTAGTGGAGGAGGGATAGTAAGGAAATCCACAGTACTACCTTTTAACTTTTGAAAGGTAGACTATGATAAAATGAGGAAAATAGTTAAGAAAAAACTAAAAGGAGCAGTTGCAAAGGTTAAAGACTTACATCAAGCTTGGGTATTGTTGAAAAATACTATCTTGGAAGCCCAGACCAGCTGCATTCCACGCTTTAAGAAAAGTGGAAGGAAGTCCAAAAAACTGCCATCATGGTTTAAAGGTGAGGTCAGAGAGGATATTGTTGCCAAAAAAGCATCTTTCAGGAAATGGAAAAAAGAGCCAAACAACGAAACCTGGAAACAGCATAAGCACTGGCAAGTCAAATGCAAGTCATTGATAAAGCAGGCAAAGGGAGAATTTGAGAAGAAGCTTGCTGCGGAAGCAAAAACGCGAAATATTTTTTCAAGTACATTCGTAGCAAAAAACCTGTGAGAGACTCAGTTGGTCCATTAGATGGTAGAGGAGTTAAAGGGGCACTAAGAGGTGACAAGGCAATAACGGAGAGACTAAATGAATTCTTTACTTTGGTCTTTACTGAGGAAGATGTAGGGATGTTACCCATGACTGAAGTGGTATTTAAAGGTGCGGAAGAATTGAAGGAAATATCGATACATTGGGAAGATGTATTACAACTATTAGATAAACTGAAGAGTAGCAAATCACCTGGGCCGGATGGTATACATCCATGGGTGTTGAAAGAACTGAAATATGAGATTGCAGACCTGCTATTAGTAATCTGTGAACTATCATTAAAATCATCTCTAATACCTGAAGATTGGAGGATCGCCAATGTAACACCAATTTTTAAAAAGGGTTCCAGGGGTGATCTGGGAAACTACAGACCGGTGAGCCTGACGTTAGTACCGGGAAAAATGGTAGAAACCATCATAAAGAATAAAATTACTCAGCATGTAGATAGTCATGGCCTAATGGGAGACAGCCAACATGGTTTTAGACAAGGAAGATCTTGTCTTACTAATTTGTTATTTTTTTTGAAAGTGTGAATAAACAGGTGGGCAAAGGTGAGTCAGTAGATATAGGGGTATGTTTACTAAACTGCGGTAACATTACATGACACGCGTTATGTAATGTTAACAATCGTTAAGTAACGTTAACGCGCGTTATGAGACGATAACGATTGTTAACGTCTCACAACGCACGTTAACGTTACTTAAAGATCGCAGACGTTCCGCGGCGCGGTAAAACACTGCAGAAGGTGGAGAGAGGGTGGAGAGAAGGGGGTCAATGGGCGGAGTGTGGGCGGGGAGAGGCTCTATTCACACTAACGCGCTGATCTGAAGAGCTGAATCCTAACGCGATTGAAAACCTGCCGTTAGATGCACATTTCAGGGGAGAGAAACTTTTAAGTGTCAGAAATGTACAGCATAGGCAGGGAAACCTACAAAAAGTGATAAGTGTGATACATGTGCATAGAACAAAAGGGCACATAAATATTGAAAATGACCTCAACAAACTGGAAAAAAAACATAACCAAGCTGGCCAATAGTGATATTAATGGGAAACATCAAAACCCCCCTCTCCCGAGAAAGCTCCAAAAAAAACATATTAATCGTGGTAGGGTCTATGCTCTGTCCCCATACAAGGTGAATGAGCCCACAGTGAAATAGCACTGATCAGGACTTTCCCTTGTTATTGGACAGGTGTCCTATGGCGTGCACATGTCCCGCAACAGCAGGGTGGGCATGTCGAAATGGGCAACTGGACAGATGCCAGAAAAGGGGATACAGAGGGCCGCAGGTGGCACATGCTGTGGTGCAGCTGGGCCACAGTGCGGACTAGGGTGATACCTAGGTGGCCCATACGAATGCTGAAACAGCAGAGCAGCCAGACAGCAACTGATGAAGGCCCAACATGGGCGCGACTGTGTTTCCCACAGTGTCACAGGGGATAGTACCCAGCAGGTACCCCCAAGGGCACAGAACAGTGGCAGGCGGTGCTGGGGGGACATCTATGCAGGCACCCCTACCCCAGAACCCACACCATAGGCAGACGCCTACCTGCACACTGGATGGCCTGAGACTGCGCACCACCAGCACCACCAGCAGAAGGGCATGGCAGCATGGTGGCAAAGGTGTGCTGGTGGCAGAGGGGGCAGTGGCATCTGGCCGCAGCAGACCATGATATAGGTGGATTATGTGCGGGTGGCGGTAGAGGGGACCATTAACCCCAGTCCTGCTGGGGAACAGGCACCATACAGGGCAGTCATTGCAGATCTGTACAGATCCATAAGGCAAGGCAGAAAGACAGACAGTAGGCCTGGAAATGCTCAGCTGCCCCACCCCTCCATCATCTGACATTCTCCAGCCACCGCACCCTGCAAGGTGTTCCAGCCATACACATACTAACTGCAGACAGTCTGCTGGCTAGCCCATAGAACATGGTTCTGGTGAAGATACATGTACCCAAAACTAGAATGTCAGCATACACATCAAGCAGATAAGTCAGTGATTGAGACCCAAAAAAAGAGAACCCATAAACATTTTATTTATTTATTTATTTAGCTGTATTTATATACCGCTTTTCACCGGGTCAAAGCGGTGTTACATAGGGGCGGGGGAATTAAGTACAAGGGTAGGGCCATCACCGGGGAGGCAACATTGATGATTTTGACATAGGAAAGACTTTGGACATAGGACAGACGTTGGACATAGACAGGTTAGGGTAGCTTTGAGTTAGAGGTTCATTGTGGGTGAGATCAGGGGTTTGTGGGTTTTTCAGTGGGGTTCGAGTTGAAGTATTCCTGGAAAAGGATGGTTTTTAGATGTTTTCTGAAAGATAGTAGGTCGGCATTGTTTCTGAGATAGCTCGGTAGAGAGTTCCATAAGGACGCAGCATAAAGTTCAAAGGCTCGATTGCAGGTCCGTTGCGAGCATTTGGTTCTTTTGTGAGGGACGGTGAGGAAAACATTACTTGAGAGAAATACTATAATAGCACTATGGGGGAACCTAGCCATGTTGTGGTCGCTGCTCAGTCAGGGTGAGAGTGACCTCCCAGCAGGACATGCTGTGGCCACCCTGTCCGTGCAGGTGGTGGCTGGGCACTACAATGTCCCAGCCATTGCCCTATACCCTGTGCAGATGCATCCTGCCCAGGCCACCCTGTCCGGGCCATACCCACAGTACCTTGCTCCTCATTATGCACATTGGCAGGCCAATACTGGCAACAGTGCTAGCAGTGTGAGCTGTGGAGGGTGTTGGCAGCCACCACACACTGGATAGACAGACACACACTCCCACACCTATGCCAGCATTGTGCAAATATAGAGGCTTTTGGCAGCCCTGGCCACCGCACCAGTCCTGGGCACAGTGCAGGCATGGCTATGGTATGCAATACTGTTGTGGTCACTCCCCGGGGTGGTAAACACTGTCAGAAACCAGAACTGAAACACACTCCACAGACATCAGAAAGGTTGCTATGATGCAGTTCAATCAGCAAATTGTGCTGAACTTAGGAATTGCTATCTGCCATTAATCATTGGAACCTTTTGTTATATGTGTAACGTATTCCCAGGTTTAGGGCAGCATTGCTAAGGTATGCAAGTGCTAGTACTGGGAGATGCTGCTGCACGCAGGACCCAACATCCTGCCTCTCCATGAGGCTTTGGATAATGGAGCCTGTGGGTGCGGGTGTTTCTGCCCCTGTTGGCCGCTGCTCTAGGGCAGAGGTTCCGAACTCCGGTCCTGGCGGGCCAAACACTGTTCGGGTTTTCATGCTTTCCCTAATGAATATGCATGAGATACATTTGCATACCATGGGGGCGGCGCATAGAAATGCAGCACAGGCATCTTTATTAGAGACAGCATGAAACCTGAATGGTTTTTGGCCCTCCAGGACTGCATTTGGGAAACTCTGCTCTAGGTATTGCACATGTTTATGGTGCCTGTGCTCTGTAGGGTAAAATATAGGCGTTTCAGGCATGTTTATGTTATCTGCAATAAGGCTTCCGTCTTTATTACCATGGTTTAGTACTGGGTAAAATATGGGGACTGGGTTAGCAGGAGCCACAGCTGGAACTTGAACCTGTGACCTTCTGAACACACTGGCTGTGTGTACTGCAGCACACTGTTGCCACAGGGACTGGTCATTCCCTGGGGATACCATGACTGTTCATCAGACAGAGCCTGTCTGTTGCAGTGCACAGCACCCACCTAAACAGGGCTAAGCCATGGTCTGCTGTGGGCAGATGCCACTGCCCCCTCTACCACCAGTACCCCTCTGCCACCATGCTGACATGTTCAGGTCATTTTCCAAGTTTATTTGCCCTTTTGTTCCATGCACATGTATCACAACTATCACATTTTTTAGGTTTCCTTGGCTTTGCTGTACATTGCTGACGGAAATGGTTTCTCTTTCCTGCAAATGTGCCTTAACGCGAGGGTTTCACTGGCGTTAGTGATCAAACCCGGTTTCCACAGAGTTAGTGTGCCTGGAGCCTCTCCCCTCCCACTCTCCACCCATTGACCCCTTCTCTCCGCCCTCTGGGGAGCCTTCCCCCGCTCTTCAGCGCCGGATTTCACGGCGTTAGGGTGCCTTAATGCCACAGGCGCGTTATCGCGCAATAAGGTACATTATCGCGTGATAATGCGCCTTGATCATCCGGTAACGTACCTTATCACGCGCTAATTCTGCCACTGCGACATTAGCGCCCTTTAGTAAACATACCCCTAAGTGAAAAAATATCAAAAAGTTGTGGAACCATCAGAATGGAGTTATGCAAGTTTTAAAATGGTAGCAGAAATCGTGCAGAATTGCTGCTATAATGAACTCACATACATTTCTATCTAATCAACGTACTGTATGTGCGCACAGTTGCACAATTGTGCCTATTATGTTAAGTATGCTCGTAAATTCCTTCTCACCCATCCTTTGCCCAAACTCCACCCTCGAACATGCCCACACTACAGCTGCATACGAGCACACCTGTTCTTGTCATCACACGTACTTGTACACATGAGGTAATTTTATAAGAAGCATTTTACGCACTTGTATTGGCATATATGCATAAAAATGCTTTCATAAAAATTACCTTTTAAATGAAGAAGATAGAGGTCAGACACAGTTTGTCATGGCCATTTAATTTCTTGTTGGCAAGCATCCAGCTGGTGGAGTCAGAATAGTATCATCACACAGCAGAATACCTCCGCCTTGTGAAAGTCCATAGTTGAGCGTATAGGCTCGCTTTCCTCTCATGTTAGTGGCAAGTGCCAATGGGGACAGCACTGCAGGTCAAAAACAGTTCAGGTGTGCTCTGGCTACCTGCAGAAGTCGTCAAGAAAGCAACATACTGATTGGCAGGACTGCTGTTTAAATCAGCGCCTCCGGGAACCAGAGCTGTCATCTCTATCCTTGAAAGAAAAACTCCTCTGGGTGTCAGAGGGAGAATAAATGTGAAAAAACAAATGCTGCATTCTTAAATGGCAGGCACTCCCTTATTTAGCAAACCACAAAACTGGAAACATTGTAGGAAACTGATGGATATTCTCCTCTTTTCAAAGCTCGCATCTCTGTCTTTCCAGAAAATTCCTGCAGTCCATATTCCAGCTTGATTTACATTAGTAGTTTAATCTAACATATACCATAGTAGCCTAGTAGCTGTGCTGCATTGTAACTCTAAGCTCCTGCAGCCCAGTAGCAGGTAAGTAAAGCAGCTTGCTTGGGAGACACTTATAGAATTAAGCACTTAGAAGCCAGTAAATCTGCCTGTGTGTCAGTCTCCCCAAGGGGGCACTGTTGGTATTGGTACGTCTTTTCTTCAGTCTCCCTCCCCCCCTCCCTCCCCCCCCCAACCACCACACACTGCAGAGAAACACATCCAAACCTTTTCTGCTATTTGGCACCTAAAGCTCTCATATTTGGGTGCAGCTTTCACTCAGAACATATTGCAAAATACCAGTTCATTACCCATCTGTTCAACTTAGCTTGTGTCCTCAAGGCTTAAAAACTAAATATTGCAAGAGAAAGGTTAGCTTGCCTCTGGACAAAGAAGAGAGATTAATTTGCCTTTGCAAATGAAGCAATTTACCTAAACTGTTAAGTGGGGAAGGCTGAAATTGTCTATCTTTTGTTTTATCAATAGTCATGATCATTAATATTCTTTCGTACTACACAAATCTGTTCAGAATCATTTTTTAATGAAATAAAGGTGAGAGTGCTTAGTCGTGCTCAGCTCCTGCTTATTTCATAGCACTGATGAGAATTGTTCTTCATAAACTATTCCAAACCTTTACATGAGTGCAAGGTGTTCATTAACGGATGGGGTGGGGTCACTTATTTATGTGTGGAAAAAGGCATTTACATTTATTTATTAGTAGAAAAACCTGAAACTAATAAGGCCTGCAAACAGACACCACAAGCGCTGTGGCAGTGATCATCAGATGTCAGCTTCACTGAACCAGCCACATGATACAGACCTTAGACTCCAGGTTCCCAAAACAAGTTGTATTCTCTCAGCTTTCAAAAGGCGTATGCTCAGGAGGACAAGGAGCGTGCTCAAAGAGCATCCTGAAAGCCAGCAGGAAGAAGTAAACCATCGTCGGTTGTCAGACAGCATTTTGGCCATATGTCAAGATACTTTCATGCACCGTTGACGTATCACAATGCCCCACTGATGTCATCCAGGTTCACAATTTTCAGACTGTAAGCTAACAGGAAAGTACTCTTAAGTTTCCCCTTACCGTACACATACTCTGCAAATAATGAGTGAATAGTGTGAGGAGAAAACAGTTACGACACTTATGGTGAACTAGAAACACGGCCTTTCTCATCCCTTCCTCCTCACTTGTGGAGTATGCTAAAGATCCATTTGATCAATATATTTCTCACTCCTTGGCCACTGACACAGGACCCTTAGGGACGTGCAATCATTTGAAACAACATAGGAAATGTCAACATGCTACTGAGTGATAGCGCTCACTATTTGAACATGTGCACACATATGCGAATAGTGCACTATCACTCAATAACATGGACTATTGCTCAGTAGCACCTTCTATTTCTCTATAGTGCACATTATTAACAACATTTCCCTTGGAGTGTGTTCTTACTTGCATTATACCTGAGCCGTGCTGTGAGAGGGGCTGCCTGGACCGTGCCGGTGAACACTGGAGGACACGTGATCCGGTGGGCTATTTAAATCCTGCCCCCACCGCGGGAAGTCGAGTGTGTTCTTACTTGCATTATACCTGAGCCGTGCTGTGAGAGGGGCTGCCTGGACCGTGCCGGTGAGCACTGGAGGACACGTGATCCGGTGGGCTATTTAAATCCTGCCCACACCGCGGGACGCGCACTGCGGGCGCGTGCCCGGGGGAGCGTGCTCCGAAGGGGCGTGTCCAAAAGGGCAGACCCGCCCCTTTGGTGCCCCTTCGGAGCCTGAGCCTGCTTAGTTAAAAAGGGATTGTTTATATTTGGCTCCTCATTGCAGGGTTCCCTTTGCTTTATATTGTATCACACTCCATTTTGTGGGCTAGATTTGTAATTGTTATGTTGTTTAATACTGTAGTTTTTTCTTTGTAATATTTCTTGTATTTCCTTGTTTTTTCCTTAATAAAAGGATTTAAACTGAAAAAAAAAGAAAAAAAAAAACAACATTTCCCTTGAAAGGAATTTAAACAAAAATGTAAAATCCCATAAACTGCACAGAAAAGTAAAGAAAATGTATTTGTTTATTTTATTTATTTGTCAGGTTTTATATGCCGCCTTTTCAAAGGTCAAGGCAGTTTACATAGAACTGAACTCAACATTACATTGAACTTGCATGTAACACTTAGGGGTATGTTTACTAATCAACGGTTGCAGCTTCCATGCGATATCGGAGCCGCAGCCCCATTGAAGTCAATGGGGCCACGGCTCTGATATCGCATGGAAGCCGCTACCACCAATTAGTAAACATACCCCTTAGAGGCTAAATATAACATGTAACATTATAACTTAATATATAACAACTAATTATAGATTGGAGGCCTAAGTCAGGTTACATCAGCAAAGAGTTCTTTGAACAGGAAGGCTTTCAAGGACTTGCGGAAGGCTTTGAGGTCAGGGGAGATGCAAAGGTCCAATGGGACTGAGTTCCATAGATTGGGTGCATATGGGTGCAAAATGAAAACTTTTAGCCTGTATAGCCGATAAAGATCATGAGATCAGCTACTATCTGTACTTGGATGACTTACGACTAGTGGTCTTCACATATCTTTCTTCTCCAGATTTTAACAACTTTAAACTCATGCTGTCACTCATAGCCTAACGCTTAGTCCTCAAAAGTCTGAAACATGTTGGGTGGATAGGAAGATAATTCTTCATTGCTGCTTCTTGGGGGTATGTTTACTAAACTGTCTTAACGTGCGCTCTGCGATGTTATTGCGCGATAAGGTACCTTATCGCGTGATGATGGCACTTTTTAAGGCGCACAGGTACCATATCGCGTGATAATGCGTGCTGCGGCGCAAACGAGCGCTGAAGGCGGGGAAAGGCTCCCGGAGGGTGGAGGAAGGCTCCCCAGGGGCGGAGAGAAGGGGTCAATGGGTGGAGAGTGGGAGGGGAGAGGCTCCCTGCACACCAACGCTGTGAAATCCGAGGCTCAAAACTAACACCAGTGAAACCCTGGCGTTAGAGCTGATTTAAAGGGAAAAGAAACCATTTCCGTCGGCAAAGTACAGCAAAACTAGGGAAACCTACAAAAAGTGATAAGTGTGATACATGTGCATGGAACAAAAGGGCAAATAAACATTGAAAATTAACAGAAGTAAATGTAAAAAAAAAACATAACCAAGCTGGGCAATAGTGATAGTAATGGGAAACATCAAAAAACACTCCCAAGAAAGCCCCCCAAAAAAGATATGAATTTTGGAAGGGTCTACGCTCCGTCCCCATACAAGGTGAATGATCCCACAGTGATATAGCACTGATCAGGGTTTCCCTCTCCATTGGACAGGTTTCCTATGGCATGCACATGTTCCACAACAGCAGGGCGGGCATGTTGGAATGGGCAACTGGACAGATGCTGGGAAAGGGGATACAGAGGGCTGCAGGCGTCACATGCTGTGGTGCAGCTGGGGCACAGTGCGGACTAGGGAGATGCCTAGGTGGCACTTAGGAATGCTGAAACTGTACAGCAGCCAGACAGCAACTGATGAGGGCCCAACATGGGCATGAGAGTGTTTATCACAGTGTCACAGGAGATAGTACCCAGCAGGTACCTCCAAGGGCACAGAACATTGGCAGGCGGTGTTGGGGGGAAGCGTGGACATCTATGCAGGCACCCCTACCCCAGAACACGCACCATAGGCAGCCGCCTACCTGCACACTGGATGGCTTGATACTGCACACCACCAGCACCACCAGCAGAAGGGCATGTCAGCATGGTGGCAGAGGCGTACTGGTGGTGGAGGGGGTCAGTGGAAGCTGCCCAGAGCAGACCATGACCTAGCCCTGTGTAGGTAGGTGCCATGCACTGCAACAGACAGGCCCTGCCGGACAAACAGTCATGGTATCACCAGGGAATGCACTGTCTCTGTGACAACATGGTGGTGCAGTGCATACAACCAGTGTGTTAAGAGACAGAAAGTCCCAGCTATGGTGCCTGCCAACCCAGTCCCCATATTTTACCCACTACTACAACGTGCTAATACAGACAGAACCTTTATTGCAGATGACGTAAACATGCCCAAAACACCTACATTTTACCCTACAGAGAAACGACACAATAAACAGGTGCATTACCTAGAGCAAAGTCTCCCAAATGCAGTCCTGGAGGGCCAAACACCATTCAGGTTCCATGCTGCCTCTAATAAAGATGCCTGTGCTGCATATCTATGCACCACCCCCATGGTATGCAGATGTATCTCATGCATATTCATGAGGGACAGCATGAAAACCTGAACAGTGTTTGGCAAACCAGGACTGGAGTTGGGAACCTCTGCCATAAAGCAGTAGCCAATAGGGGCAGACACACCCACACCCACAGGCTCCATTAGCCAGTGCCTCCTGGAGAGGTAGGACATTGGGCCCTGCGTGCATCTCCAAATACTAGCACTTGCATACCTTAGCAATGCCACCCTACACCTGGGAATATGGTACACAGCTATCAAACGTTTGCTGTGATTACTGACAGATAGCAATTCCTACGTTAAGCACAGTTTGCTGATTGAGCTCCATCATAGCAACCTTTCTGATGTCTGTGGAGTGTGCTTCAGGTCTGGTCTCTGACAGTGTTTACCACCCTGGGGAGTGACCCCCAACAGTATTGCGTACCATATCCATGCCTGCACTGTACCCAGGACTGGTGTGGTGGCCAGGGCTGCTAAACACCTCTATAGTAGCACAATGCTGGCATAGGTGTGGGAGTGTGTGTCTGTCTATCCAGTGTGTGGTGGCTGCAAACACCCTCCACAGCCCACACTGCCAGCACTGTTGCCAGTATTGGGCTGCCAATGTGCATAATGAGGAGCAAGGTACCATGGGTATAGCCCGGACAGGGTGGCCTGACCAGGATGCATCTGCACAGGGCATAGGGCACTGGCTGGGACATTGTAGTGCCCGGCCACCACCTGCACAGACAGGGTGGCCACAGCATGTTCTGCTGGGAGATCACTCTCACCCTGACTGAGCAGTGACCACGGCATGGCTAGGCTCCCCCATAGTGCTACATAGTGTTTCTTTTGTGTGATATTTATGGGTTCTCTTTTGGGGTCCAGTCATTGATTTATCTGCTTGGTGTGTATGCTGATATCCCAGTTCTGGGTGCACGCATTTCCACCAGGAACATGCACTATGGACTAGCTAGCAGACTGTCTGCAGCTGGTATGTGTCTTGATGGAACGCCTTGCAGGGTACAGCGGCTGAAGGCTTGCTGCAGGAGAATATCAGATATTGGTGGGGGGCAGCTTAGCAGATGCAGGCCTAATGTCTGTCTGCTATTGTGTTATGGATGTGTACAGAGCTGCATTGACTGCCCTATAGGGTGTCTGTTCCCCAGCAGGACTGGAGTTGATGGTCCCCTCTACTGCCACCATTGCTGGGAGGTAGAATGTGGATCTGTTGGTGGGAGACCTGTTTACCCCCCGCAGCCCAGGAGCAGGAGGAGGAGGGTGGTGGTGGTGGTACATAAGCCTCCTAGGGGTCCATAGGGGCTAAACCTGACTGAGACATACAGATATATCCAAGGTGTATCTGCAGAAACTACCTATCCCACACATTAGCACTGCTGGGGACCTGCAGCATGGCCTATCTCTGCTGTGGACCTGGTGCTGGGTGCCCCACCTCACCCTCAGGGTGAGTGCAGTACCTGCACAATGTGACGGTGTGTAGCTACTCTGTGCCAGTACCACACACGGTCAGTTCCCCCTACCAGGCCGAGGTGCTGTGGGGGTGCATCATCTGTAGACTGCTGATTTGCATGTGCAGTGCATCATGGGTATGGATGGGTTAACCCTATCCTGGTGACCACAGCAGACTGTTTGTGTGGTGACGTGCAGTCCTTCTGCAGCCAGCCAGGGGTTTGCTAGCAGCTATGGAGCTGTAGCCCAGTGGTTATTTCACTACTTGTGGAGCCAGAGGTCATGGGTTCAAACCCACAGTAGGGGTTCTTTGATAGGGCTGTCCAAAGCATTGTCTTTTTTTAATGTACATTAGTGCTGCCAGCAAAACACCCTCAGGGTACTGTAACCATAAGGTGCCTCAGAAGGCGCCCTATAAGGCGCCTTATAGAGCACCCTATAAAGCGCCTTCTGAGGCACCTTATGGTTACAGTCCGTATAAGGTGCCTTATAAGGTGTCCTATGGAGCGCCTTATAGGGTGCCCTATAGGGGACATTATAGGGTGCCGTGGCAGACAGTGAACTTTATAATGCGCCCTATGGGGTGCCTTATAGGGTGCCTTATGCGGCACCTTAGGTTACGGCACGTGAGGGTGTGTTTGCTGGCAGCAATAAATAATATACAAATAAAATGCCTCAGGAAACAATATTTACATGTCACAGCTGTTGCCTCAGCCAGCCTTATGCATTAGGCACACTGGGGGATCGAACTCATGACCCCTGTATCATTAGTCAGTGCATTAACCATTGTGCTACACTTCTGTTCCTGTGTTTGGCTGTCTGTGCGCCTACTTACAATTACCGCGCGGTAACGCGCTTAGCGGCGCTTCGCACGATCATGTGCGCAGCAGCACGCATTATCGCACGATACTCCCAATAGGGGATACTGCTTTAAGACTGAAACGCCCACTCATTTTATGGCAGCCTGCACACTATCGCCAGGCGCACATTAAGACGGTTTAGTAAACATACCCCTTGGATTCATGGCAATACAGTTCTTCTGAAGGAGAAGAGATCTTATTTGAAATCATCTTTGGGTCGCTTTGACCTACATATTTCTGGTTTAATAAGGAAGGCCTTCTTCTATATGTGGAAAATCTGCCTTCTCTGCCCATTACAGGAAAACAGGACCTTCAATTGTTTATTCATGGTCTGGTTCTGAATTGGTTAGATTACGATAACGATGTGTCTTCTGCATCCTCCAAACACCTTCACTTCACTCAACACATGACCATCAAAACTATTATGCAGTGTCGAAAACTTTAGTCATGTAATACCTTTGGCCAGTCATCAATGGCTGCCCATTATTTCAGGATTCAGTTTGAAATTGCAGTTGTGAGAACTATGTACCATGTTCATTTTGTATTTATATTTTTATTTGATTATTTGTTTATTTTTCTTGACCCTGTGCTTCTTTCTGTATTTAATCTGTTTTTGTAAACCATTATGCTTTGCAACTCAAATGGTGGCATATCAAGCCTAATAAACTGACTGAACACAGTTTAGGACAACTATCCAGAGGGTCGCTATGAGTCGACATCGATTCGACGGAACTTAACAACAACAACAAAGTAGACTCAACTTTAATATGAGGCGTCAGTGGAAGAGTATGTTTAACAAAATAAAAGTGTCAGGTGCTTGTCTTTGTCTTTATTCTCCCGCATTCCTAAAGTGTGCTGAGGCTCAAAAAGAGCAATAGGCACAAGGGAATGGGAGACTAGGGTCCAGAAGGGCCTAGAATTCGAGAGAAGGAGTCAGAAAAGGATTTTATAGAGCTTAATGTTTGGAATTGTTTCACAATAATTCCTTCTCAGGATATGACAAAAAGATGGAGGAGAAAAGTGTCTGCTATTTGGTGATGGTTAGCAGAGAGAAGAAGTTGGCCAAAATCCAGAAATGATGTTCCATGAATAATTAATTAATTAATCAGATATTCTAACCTGAGAGAAAAGATCTGAGATTCTATTGAATCTACATGCCACCAGACTCCAGTTTCTTCTACTTTAAGATCCTAGAATTTGAACTAATTCTGATTGCTTTTCTTGTTGTTGTTGTATTTAAAATAATTCATCAGAAAATCACCTTTTCTTAGAACAACCAGCCTCAAAAATAGACTTGTGGTACTACCACTAAGGATTGACTCTACCAGTAGTACTGAGAGACTACCACTATATATATCTAACTAGAGTGGGTAGTGATCTTAATGGAGTGCATGAATGCAATAGGAAAGGGTGGGGAATGTCAAACGAACAAGGGTCTTCACCCGCCCTTTGTGTAATAATGCAAGCTATTGTGCAATAGAGTGCTCAATTGATGGGAACTGCGAAATTATGAAAAATTCATCATGTCCTGTTTCACCCAGATCACTACTTTTGTTCCAAACCAAAGCACATCTCTAGTAATTTTATAAATAGACACGTTAAGTTATTCTTCATCAGAAAGCATTAATGATGTATTGTCCATGACTTATATGCATGGACGGGCCTTTATGCATGTACTTTATTCAGTCACTATTCTGTAAGTATGTACATCAGACCAATAGTGTGGGCGTAGCCAGAGGTACAGCATGGGCAGAATGCAAATTTACACTTACAAGTTATAAAACACTATAAATTATGCACATTCTTTACAAATGCAAACATTTAGGGGTATGTTTACTAAATCGCGTTATTGCAGTTCGCGTTAGGATCCGCGTTAATAAGACAAACCCCCAAATAAGGAGATGGGCGGGACAGCGGAACACCTACCGCGTGTTACTAAAGTAACGAGCGTTACATGGCGCGTTAGCGGCGTCACCGCGCGTTAAGCATAAGAAGCCACTCAGACATGCATGATCAATACAGAGCTGTAGCACAATGGTTACTGCAGTGACCGCTAATACAGGCAGCATGGGTTCGAGGCCGCAGGGTGCCAGTTGCAGAAGGCTGGCTGATGTAGCATCTTGTACGTGATACAGTGAGGGAGGGGGCATTTAGTTGTTTCGTTTTGGAGGGGTGCAAGCAAACACACCCACACATTAGATAGTGAGTGAGGGGGCATGTCTATGTTCCCTTCCCTTTTGGGGTGCAAGTAAACACACCCACACATTATATAGTGAGTGTGGGGGCATGTATATGTCCTGTATGTGTTGTAGGGTTGCTAGCATACATATCTGACCCAAACAGAGCTGTAACACAATGGTTACTGCAGTGACAGCTGATACGGGCAGCATGGGTTCAAGTCCCCAGGGTGCCAGATTCAGAAGGCTGGCTGATGTAGCATCCTGTACATGATACAGTGAGGGAGGGGGCATTTATTTGTCCTCGTCTTGGAGGGGTGCAAGCAAACACACCCACACATTAGATAGTGAGTGAGGGGGCATGTCTATGTTCCCTTTCCTTTTGGGGTGCAAGTAAACACACCCACACGTTATCTAGTGAGTGAGGGGGCATGTATATGTCATGTATGTGTTGTACAGTTGCTAGCAAACACACACACACAGTGGCGAACCCAAGGTTGCTGCAGAAGGCACCCCATAACGCACAACATATGCCACATTATAAAGTAAAGTGTCCACTGAGGCACATCAAAATGTCCCCCATAGAGCAGTCCACAAAGTAATGTAAAGGGAGCCAGAGAAGGTGACACATGGTGGGCCCATGAGGCGCAGTAAGGTAATAGTACGCGGAGGGGCTGTCACCGGTAGCAGTCCGGTGTATGTAAAACATATAATGCTGCAGACAGCCCTATAAAAGGAACACATTGTGGGTCTGAACCCATGACTACTGGCTCAACAGGCAATGAATAACCCACTGGCCTTCAGCCCCAGAGCTGCTAACCACCCCCTGGCTGTCTACAGAAGGGCAGCAGAACACCACTTAACTGCTGCTGTCCTGGCCAGGATCTGTACCAATGCAGCCATACCCATGGTGCAATGCACATGCAGACCAGCAGTCCAGAGATGAACACCAGAAGGGGCACATACCCACATAGCCCCCGGGTATGGTACGGTGAAATGACTGTGTGCGTCACTGCACATAGTAGTAACATACAGTATCCCAACATGGTGCCCCAGAAGAAGCAAGAAAAAGTGTCTGTGAAGGCAGACTGATCATTAGCACAATGGGTAAGGAACTGCCTGGTGGTGCAGGGTCTCAGAGTGCAAGTCCCCCTGTGTTGGCAAAGGACCAAGGCTGCCTGCAACAGTACCCTCCACAAACAGTAGTCACACATATGTAGAACCAGTCACCCCTCTGTCTAAACCATAGATAACCCAAGTTTTCCTTTCTGACACAATGAACATGAGAGGTAGGAAGGATTGCCCACAACCCCTCGTTGGGAGTGTCCGTGTAAGCCTGAGAGGCGCAGCCCCCAAAGGTAGGAAACGCTGTGAATGTGCAGCCGTAACCGGGTGTGTGAAACGTACAAAGGCAAATATATACACAAATCAGGTAAGAAAGGAAAGAACATGTCAAATGGTACCAGAAACAATGCAGGGGACAACCCAATTGCCCTGCCAAGGGAATCCAGCATCAAACAGCACAAGGACATGCTTTGTGTGACAAAACTATGGGCCCAGTACTAGGTGGATGTGTCCCAGCAAGGTGGGCGTATCTGTGGATGAGTGCGCGCCCTGACTGCTACACTATATCAGTAATGTCATAGGTTGTCAGGTTTGTACGTCCCACAAGTACTGCTGGCAGTCATCCACCCACAGGAATGTAATTGGAAGGTGTCATTAGGTGTATCCGTATGAAAGCCACCCCAGAGGGCAAAGGCCAATGTTCACTGTGTGCCACAGCACCCTATAGGGCATTTCACAAAGCGCCCCATAGGGCATGTGACACAGTCCATGATGAGTCACTGTGAGGAGTCTGCAGTGTGAGGGCTTTGTTGATGTCAGCAGCAATGTAAAGCAAGATAACAAAATGCCACCCAAGGTGCTCACAATGATCAACTGTGTGCTAAAACCCATGACCTGGGCCCCACCCACACGTCTGGAACCAACGATATGCCCATATTGCCAGTGCACATAATACAGTCACAATAATGACGTGGACATCGTCTGGGGCAAAACTTCCAAATGACCCAATCCCCCAAAACAAAATCACAGAGGTCGCACTATGTACATGCAAGGGCTGCCTGACAAAGAAACAAAGCAAGGCCTCAGCAAACAAGGGCATATGGCAAACACAATCAAGACCAAGGTCATGATCATTACCAAATATAGAAGGCCCAATAACATCACAGACCGCTTTGCAAAACTGAATGTCACAGGCAAAAGCATATGTATCATTGTCACTCTGTGCTGTGTGTACCACAGGGACCCACACATATGCTGTTGCACTTCAGTCATGCACGCCACTCACCACCCCTCTTGTTGGCCCACCCTCGCAGCAGCGTAATAGTGACATGTCTGTGGGAGTACTCTCGGCATGGACCATACCTGTTCCACGTCGCCCCTTGCCTCTCATAGTGAACACAGCCACACCCATCACTCGCACATCACTGTCACCTAGCAATGAGGGACATCTGACCACACAGTTTGTATGTTTAACATTCATCATTTTTAACAACTTGGGTGTAAAACCTATGTACAAAAGTTACATGCGGCCACACATGGGCCATGCGTCACATATCTTAACTGATGGCAGGTGACAGCAGCATGGCTAACAATGCATGCTCGGACAAACATCTATGTCCCCGCTCCTCCCTGTGGCCCTTGTCATGTACATGCAATGGCACGGTCCGTCACAGGGCGGGTGTGCTATGTGTGTCCACATATTACACACCCTGGGGACCCCTGTCGGATGGTGGCTGACCGTGTGCGGCACGGTCAGGGCACTCATCCCACTCCCGCAGACGGTCAGCCACCATGGACAGGGTCACCAGCACCTGCCCCTGGATTAGGGCGAACTGCCTCTGGGCTTGTGCCTGGGCACGCACAGCTGCAGCCAGGCGCAGGCCGCACATGCAGCCGCACAGACACACATCTCCCCGTGTCTGTGTGGCTGCATGGACAGCAGACCTGCCTGCGGCCATGTGTGGCAGGCACACGTCCAGAGGGCCTGCCGTGCCCTGATCATGGGGCAGGTGACTGGTGCCCCCAGTGCCCTGTGGCGGAGCGTGACATTGGAAACCTGCCCCCACCCCACCCCCTCCGCTGTACATCCCCTCCCTCCCCCCGGCCTCCAACATCGTCCCCACAACCCCATCCCCCTCCCCCCCACCTCCCCCTCCCTCTCCCTGCCACCCACCTCCTCCCCTTCCCCTTCCCTTCCACTCACATCCCCCCCTCCTTATCCTGGTCCCCAGGCTCCCCAACATCAGTCCCCATTTCCATTGCATCCAACACATCCCCTCCCATCTGGCCCCCTTCCTCATCCCCCTCCACTCCCTCGTTGGGGCATGGGGTTGCAAGCCCATTTCCTTCCTCGCCATCCTCTGCACCCCTCTCTTGTCCGCCGTCCTGATTGTCGCGGGGCTCCTGGTCTCCCTCCAGGCCCACAACGTCTGGCAGCTCCTCCAGCCCCTCGTCCTCGATGGCTGCACGTGCATCAGCTGTGGGAGAGATAACACATGTCATCCCCTGGGGGAACATCCTCTTCCCATGTCACTGTGGACCTGTGTTTCCACCACTCGTTCCCCTACATGGCCATGTCCCGGTACTCACCATTCTGCTGGGCCATCCTCTCGCGCTGCACCCTGGCAACAAACCTGGGGTACCGGGCCCTCAGCTCTCGTGCCTTCTTTCGAAGGTCCTCCACCTGTAGGGGTGACACCGAACATTGCCCTTAGCTACTGTGTGGACACGTGGTGGTTCCCTGCCTCTGCATCTCACATTCTCACTTCATACAACAAGCGCCTGCCCCTATTGGGTGAGGCACCCATGCCCCCTTGCGTTAACGTGGGACAGCCCCATGTGTGGGCCACACACACGCCACCCTTGTTGGTGCACCATGTGCCCTGTATGTGCGCCCCACGTACATAACACATCACAGCTTTGGTTGCCACCTACACACATCTGCATGTGCCAATCAGCCACTGTTGGGGTGGGAGGTTGTCACCTACAGTGCTCACTGGGAACCCCTTAGCCTGTGGTTTGTCTTTTGTGATCCCATACAGGGCCTGTTTCCCAAGGCACCGGGTTGGTGCAGGGGACCCCTTTTGGGGCCTGCATCTGCTTGGAGCTGAGGTTTGTCTTTTGTAATCACACAAGGCACCAGCAGACAGTGGGCAGGGTGGAGGAGAGATGCCCTCATTTGGGGCTTGCAGCATCAGAGGATGCATTTTGCAAATGTGTTGGTTAAAGGAGACATGGTGCAGACCCCCTTCCTTTCCTGTTGGCCTGAGAGGTGGGACTGGGGTGTCTTGTGGATGGGGGACATCCCTGGCCTGCAAAGGCACCCTATACCATACCTCTGTGATCTGTGGTGCTCCTCTGCCATGGTTGCAGCTACCCCCTTGGGGCAGGGGTGCCTTTTTCTGGGGTGTGTGGCAGACTTTGCTAGCCGCAGGATGTGTCAGCACCTGCTATTCCCTGTCAGTGCATTGTGTATTTGTGCTGACGTTACTGGGTGTGTTTTGTTTTGTCTCATCATTTGGGGGACTTGTCCCCATGCACTTACCTCACATGGGTAGTCTGAGCTCCTGTTAAACCTATGGGCCAGGCGCTCCCAGGCCCTCCTGACCCTTGCCAGGTTCTGCCTCCTGGATGAGCCAGGGAAGAGCCTCTGCTGGCGGAGGCAGAACAGCTCTGTTAGCAGGTAGATGTCCCTCTGGCTGAAGGGAGGCTTCCTCGACATGGATGCCATTTCTTCCATATGCCTTTGCTGCGCAGCCACGTGCTGGGGGCGTGGCCACGTGCGTTACTGTGGGCGTACGTGCGTGCGTTGCTGCGGACGTACATCGTAGGAAGATGTACAGACACAGAGCACTAACACAGAGCTGTAGCACAATGGTTAGTGTACTGACCACTGTTACAGGCAGCATGGGTTCGAGTCCCCAGTGTGCCGTGAGAAGGCATGTTTTACTTTACGTCGAGTATTGCATACAGAAACACACCCTCGCAGTGTGCGTAACAATGTACGTTGGGGCGTGCGTAGCGTCGCGCGTACAATCGTGCGTGGGTATGTGTGTTTTTACCTGTGTGGGTACCTTATATGACAGACTCGGTAGGGTGTCCTGCACCTATGCACAATGCTAACAGATGTACGTGGGATGGCCTATGGGTTATCAAAGCCTGTGAGCAGGCGCTGGATTCCCCCAGGGTTGGATTGCGCCAGTCACACCCATGATGCACTGCACATGCAAATCAGCTGTCCACAGATAAACACAAGATGGGGAATGCACACCCACAGCACCTCGGCCTGGTAGGGGGGAAGCGACCATGTGCACCCCCACAGCACCTCGGCCTGGTAGGGGGTACTGACCGTGTGTTGTACCGGCACAGGGTAGCCACACACCGTCACAGCGTGCGGGTACTGTGCTCACCCTGAGGGTGCAGTGAGGCGCCAAGCACCAGGTCCACAGCAACGTCCATGGCTGAAAGAGGCCATGGTGCAGGTCCACAGCAGTGTTATACTGTGAGACAGGTAGTTTCTGCAGAAACACCTTGGACATCTCTGTCTGTATCAGTCAGGTGTAGCCCCCATGGACCCCTAGGAGGGCCCATGCACCACCACCCCCTCCCCCAGGGCAGCAAACAGGGTCCTCTATCAAAAGATACAACATCTACCTCCCTGCAAGGTGGACATAGAGGGGAACATCAACCCCAGTCCTGCTGAGGGACACACACCCCAGAGAGCAGTCAATGCAGCTCTGTACACATCCAGAACACAATAGCAGACAGACATTAGGCCTAGATATGGCATGCTGCACCCCACCACTATCTGATATTCCCCTGGTGCAAGCCATCAGCCACTGCAGCCTGCAAGCCACTCCATCACAACACATACCAGCTGCAAATAGTCTGCTAGTGCCCAGTGGAGATGCCTGCACCCAGAACTGGGATGTCAGCATACACAGTTAAATCAGTGACAGGGCCCCAAAAGGCAACCCATATATATCACATGAGAGAAATACTAGATAGCACTATGGGGGTGCCTAGCCATGCTGTGGTCACTGCACAGTCAGGGTGAGAGTGATCTCTCAGCAGCACATACTGAGGTCACCCTGTCTGTGTAGGTGGTGGCCTGCCACTACAATGTGCCTGTCACTGCCCTATGCCCTGTGCAGATGCGCCCTGGCCAGTCCACCCTTTCCGGCCTATACCCATGGTACCTTGCTCCTCATTATGCACATTGGCAGCCCAATACTGGCAACATTGCTAGCAGTGTGGGCTGTGGAAGGTGTTTGCAGCCACCACACACTGGATAGACAGACAACCACCCCCACACCGATGACAGCATTGTGCTACTATAGAGGTGGTCAGCAGCCATACACACCACACCAGTCATGGGCATAGTACAGGCATGGATATGGTACACAAGACTGTTGGGGGGTCACTCCCCAGGGTGGTGAACACTGTCAGAGACCAGACCTGCAGCACACACCGCAGACATCAGAATGATTGTTATGGTGGAGCTCAATGAGCAAAATGTGCTTAACAGAGGAATTGATATCTGCCAGTTCTCATAGCAAACGTTTGATAGCTGTGTACCATATACCCAGGTGTAGGGTGGCATTGCTAAGGTATGCAACTGCTAGTATTGGGGGATACAGGCAGGACCCAATGTCTTGCCTCTCCAGGTGGCATTGGCCAATGGGGCCTGTGGGTGGGTGTGTGGCCCTGTTGGCTGCTGCTTTATGGCAGAGTTCCCCAACTCCAGTCCTGGTGTTCCACACACTGTTCGGGTTTTCATGCTGTCCCTCATAAATATGCATGAGCTACATCTGCATAACATGGGAGTGGTACATAGCTATGCAGCACAGGCATCTTTATTGGAGGCAGCATGAAACCCGAATGTTGTGGGGCCCTCCAGGACTGCATTTGCGGAACTCTGCTTTAAGGTAATGTGCCTGTTTCTGGTGTGGTAAAATATAGGCCATGCGTATGTTCTCTGCAATAAAGGTGTGTCTTTACTATCACTGTTTAGTGGTGGGTAAAGCTATGGGGACTGGGTTGGCAGGAGCCCCAGCTGGGATTTGAACCTGTGCCCCTCTGGTCTTACAGGCACTGGCTGTGTCTGTTGCACTACACTGTGGCCACAGAAACAGTGCAGTCCCTGGAGTTAGTTAAACCGGCCTGACGAGTCAGAAACCCTGCTCTGCAACAGGTTTACTGTGACCTCATTTACCTTGTATGCAGACAACGGTGCACATAAACCTCAGAGAATACCTCACAAAAGGGGCACACACCCATAACCAAGCTGGGCAACAATGATATCATTGGGAAACATTACACAACACTCCCAGGACAATCCATTACAATGAAATGATCTTTAAAAGGGTCTGTGGAGCGTACACCCTTCCACACATCATTTCTTTTTTATTTGGTGCTTTCAAGGCAGTGTTGTTCCTTGTTGCCCATTGCTATCACTGTTGCCCAGCTGTATTATGCTTTTTAAAATGTTTCCTGTGGTCATTTTTAACGTTTTATGTGCTATTTTGTTCAGTGCACATGTATCACACTGCTCACGTTTTGTGTGTTTCCCCGGTTTTTCTGTACATTGCTGACGGAAATGGTTTCTCTTCCCTTTAAATGCCTTTAACGGCAGGTTTTCATTCGCGTTGGAATTGAGCTCAGAATTACAGCGCGTTAGTGAGGGGGAGCCTCTCCACGCCCCCTCTCCGCCCATTGACCCCTTCTCTCCGCCCACTCTCCACCTTCTGCGCTGTTTTAACGCGCCGCGAGGCTTTACGATCGTTAAGCGCGGTTACCGCGCGTAGTACGATGTTACCGGTCGTTGGCGCGTGTTTACGCGCGTTACACTGCACTTACGGTCGTTAACGTCATACTACGCGCGTTATTCACGTTTAGTAAACATACCCCTTAGTCCAAATCCAGGGCTGGTATAAGTGGGTGCACCTAGATTTGGAATGCATATCTCACCATTTATGCCCCTGTTTTATAAAGTACGCACGTAGTTTGCTTAAGAAAATAGACATGAAATACACACATTGGAACACACATTAACTTGGATGCGCTTTATAAAATTACTCTTCGAGTTGTTTAGGATGAAAGTAAAAGCGGAGAAACTCAGATGTAATCTGAGGAAACATTTCTTACGGAAAGGGTGGTGGATGCATGGAGGTGTTAGAGATGAGAACTGTTTTTAAAGTCAAGAATGCATAGGACAAGCACAGAGGATCTCTAAGGGAGAGGAAGGGATTCTAAAGCATGGTAGTTGGCATGGAAGGGAAGACTGGATAGACCATATGGTCTGTAAACGGGGGCGCTGGGCATGAATGTCCACAGTCTTGGCAAAGGCAAAATTTTATTATGACTTGCAAAGGATTGTGGGGGATGTAGTTCACTCATACCAGAATCAGCCGTTCACAAAATAATGAGTTGTGTTGCTCGAGTGTAAGCAAAGAAAAATATATTTTATTCATGGGGTTAATTCTCCCACACAGATTTACTTGGTAACACAAAAGGACACTTGCTTTCAGTATTGTACTCAGGAAAAACAAATCATGATATAAGGTAACTGAACTTCTTAAGCAATCAAACCATAAAGACCTTGATGGGAAACAGAAAAGGTCTTTTTGAGGGCTCCTGCTAATAACTTTTAGCAGTGCTCCAAAAGCAAAAACAAAACCCAAAAGTAACAAAAACTGTTCTTTTCCAAGGATAACTTTCTTCTATTTACACAAACAAACAGAAGTTTCCTTTCAGAGCTCATGTGCAATTGTGCATGGCTCAATTACCAATAATTAGCCAGCTGCAAACCCCTTTGCTGGTTCACTTTCTCTACGTGGCTAAGATCCTATCCTAAAGATTTCTTGCAGACCTTTCTGGGTAGATAAAAGAACAATTTATAGTTTATTTTGATGGTTGTTGTATTAGTGAAAGTATTTTACCACAGCAGCCTAGACAGAGAGCAGTCCATGTATTCTAACTGATCATTTGAAATATCTCCTTCTTCTCCAGGACCAAGCAGGAAGTCAGTCCTCACTTATGGGTGACGTCGGCGCCGACAGAGCCCCCGCGGAGCAATTTTCCCCAGCTTTCAAAGAAAGCCTTTGGGAATTGCAGCGCGCATGCGCGGTCGCCTTCCCGCCCGAGGGTGCCATCTTAGCCAGTCTTCTTTTTTCCGCGGAGCCCTACAGACGTCCCCGTCTTGTCCCCGCGAAAAAGTTGATTTTCTTCTTTATTTTATCCTTGTTTTCTTTTGGTTCGACGCCGATCGTTTTCCCGCCCGGACTCGCGACGCCGGTCTCGAGTCCTCGTACTTTTTTCGGTTTTTCTGACTTAGTCAGCTTTCGTTTTCATTTTCCCTGGCAGCCCGGTCCTTTGACCTCGCAGGGGCCCTTTTTCCCCCGATGGCTGCCAGTGGGTTTAAGCGGTGTGGTCGGTGTGACCGAAATATGTCACTAACCGACACACACGACTTTTGCCTCCGCTGCCTGGGCCCGGATCATGAGGAACTGATCTGTGGGCCCTGCAGCAAACTGTCCTCAAAGGCGTTGAGAAGTCGGCGGCATCAGCGTGAGAGAATCTTCGCTGACCCCAGCCGTACCCGGACCTCGTCGGAGGCCTCCGTGTCAAAAGGCTCCAGCTCGGACCGTCGCCGGAGCTCCTCCGACCGGGGTTCTCCCTCCGGGGACCATCGTCGGAAGGAAAAACCCGCGAGGGCGGCGTCGGTGGACGCTCCTGGCTCCGCGAGGGCCAGGTCGCATAGCCCCGACAGCCGCCCCGGGTCCTTGGAGAAGGAACACGTCCCGAAGCGACCTCACCTGGAGTCGGAGATGCCTGCCCGGGTAAGTCCTGTGGTCCTTCTGGACTCGCCTCCGCGACAGCCGACGTCGGGCCCGACGCCGTCGGGGCCCGAGTCGGGGGCTGCTGGGTCACCTGAGCTCGGACTCAGGTTGACGGCCTTGGAGAGCAGACTGTCTGCCTTCATGGACCAGCAGAGGGCACTGCTCGCTGGCTTCGCTGGCGTCGCTGCCCCGACCGCCGGGACGTCGACGTCCAAGTCGACCCCGGAGACCGAGCCGATCCTCGAGTTGATGAGAACTCGAGTCGATCCTCGGTTGAGGTCGCCCTCGGCCTCCCGTTCGGGACCGAGGTCGCCGACGCCGACTCCCTCGGCGTCGGGGCGGCTGGCGCCGCACCCTGCCCGGGCCGACCCCACCGAGTCCTCGTCAGAGTCGGTCTGGGAGTCTGAGGAGGAAGAGTCACCTGATTCTTTCCGGACTCGGTGTGTCCCATCGGACTCACCGGAGTCCGAGCCTCGGAAGCAGTCCCCCCCGGAGGATGTCCGGTTCTCGGACTTCGTTAGGGATATGGCCAAGGCTTTGGCCTTCCCTGCGGATCCCGAGGAGGAGCCTCGAGCCGAAGAGCTCGACGCCCTCCAGTATGACTCTCCCACGAGGGAACACTTTACTGTGCCGGTTCCTCCTATGCTGGAACGACTACTCTTCCGCATGTGGGAGAGTCCGGCCTCCTCGCCGGTCCTGAGCAAGCGGGTCGATTCTATCTATCGAGTCCGCAAGAGCCCTGGCTTTCAAAAGGCACAGCTGCCACACACCATTCCATGGTAGTGGAATCGGCCATGCATCGTCTTAAGAGCCAGAAGATGCACTCCTCGGTGCCTCCTGGCAGGGAGGCCCGTAACCTGGATGGCCTTGGCAAGAAGTGCTTCCAGGGCTCTATGCTCGCTTGTCGTGTCCAGACTTACCAGCTATACATGGGCATGTATCTCCGGGATCTGGCTAAAGAGCTAGCCGGATTCTCCGCTGGTCTCTCCGAGGAGCCCTTGCGGAGGTTCCTAGCCTTGTCCACTGGCGTTCGGGAATGCTCAAAGTTCATGTCCCGAGCAGCCTATGATGGCTTTGAAGCCTCGGCTCGAGTGGCCGCAGCCGGCATCGGTGCCCGCCGACAGGCTTGGCTTCAGTCGTCAGACCTTGAGCCCTGGGTGCAGGACAAGTTGGTCGATGTCCCCTGCCGAGGTGAAAACCTCTTTGGCAAGCCCATGGCGGAAAAGGCTGCGCAAATTGAGACTCAGACTCTCACCCGGACCAGGCTTTCTAGGAAGACCTCCGCCCCTTCCCAGAAAAAGAAGGGCTCGGGGTAAAAGTCCTTTTACCCGAGGAAGGCGGCTGCCTACAAACAATACCCCCATTATCAGGCCCCTGCAGCTCCCCAACAGGGCCAGCAGGCCAAGGGACGGGGTAACGGGTCCCGTAGGCAGCAAGCCCCCAAGCCTGCACCACCAGCCCCTGCTCAGCAGGGTGGGGGCTTTTGACTCGCTAAGCATAGCCTCTCCCCCCCCTGCTGGTTCCTCCCAGCACCGGAGGCCGGCTGGTTCACTTCGCCCACAGGTGGTCCAGCATCACCGCAGATGCCTGGGTGCTTCAGGTCGTGCGAGAAGGCTATCTTCTCCACTTCCATCAGGTCCCTCCCTCCTATTTTCCGGGAGAACCTCCGCGCCCCCCTCTGCACAGGGAGTTGCTCCTTCAGGAGTTAGCAGGTCTTCTGCAGGAACAGGCGGTGGAACCGGTGCCACACCACCTGAGAGGTCAAGGCTTTTATTCAAGGTATTTTCTGATACCAAAGAGAACAGGGGGCCTCAGACCCATCCTGGACTTGCGCAACCTCAACAAGTTCCTTGTGCGGGAGAAGTTCAAAATGCTTACCCTTGGAATCCTTCTGCCCTACCTCCAGCAGGGAGATTGGCTATGCTCCTTGGATCTACAGGATGCCTACACGCACATCCTCATCCACCCAAGCCACCGCCAATACCTAAGGTTTGTGGTGGCAGGAAATCATTACCAGTACCAAGTACTGCCCTTTGGCCTGTCCTCCGCACCGCGAGTCTTCACAAAATGTCTCGCGGTCGTGGCGGCCCATCTCCGGCTTCACGGCCTCTATGTCTTTCCGTACCTCGACGACTGGCTCATCAGAGCAGCGTCCGCTCCGGAGGTCACCAACGCCACGTGCCGCACGGTGACTCTGCTGCAGCACTTGGGCTTTGTCATAAACTTCGCAAAGTCCACTTTGCTCCCCTCACAGGATCTCGAGTTCATCGGCGCAAGGCTGCACACTCCTCAGGCGCGAGCATTTCTACCGCTCGACAGGGCTCAACTGCTCATGGACCTAGCCGACCGCTTTCGCAGCCAGCCCCTGGTCTCCGCCAGGCGCTTCCTGAGACTGCTCGGCCATATGGCTTCCACCGTCCATGTGACCCCCAATGCCCGCCTGAATATGCGGTCTGCTCAATGGTGTCTCCGCCGGCAGTGGCGACAAGCCACGGGCGGCCTTGCAGACCTAGTGCGCGTTTCCGAGCCGCTGGTCTCGTCTCTCCGGTGGTGGCTCCGGCAGCCGAACCTGATATTCGGAATGCCTTTCCAGTCACCTCAGCCGACCCGGGTGCTGACCACCGATGCATCCCTCCTGGGCTGGGGAGCACATTGCCAAGAGGCACGTACTCAGGGCCTCTGGAACACGTGGGAGTCTGCTCAGCAGATCAACTTCCTGGAGCTCAGGGCGATCCGCCTGGCTCTCAAGGCCTTCTCCCACCTGACTTCCCAACAGTCCGTCCTTGTCCAGACGGACAATCAAGTTGCCATGTTCTACGTGAACAAGCAGGGGGGCACGGGCTCCTTCCTCCTCTGCCGGGAGGCACAGAGGCTCTGCTCTTGGGCCGTCAGTCACGGCATTCTCCTCAAGGCAGTTTATCTCCCGGGCCAAGAAAATTGCCTTGCAGACAAACTCAGCAGGGTCCTCCAGCCGCACGAGTGGCGTCTGGATCCCTTGGTAGTTCAGAAGCTCTTCCTCAAGTGGGGTCTCCCCACGGTGGATCTCTTTGCCAGTCCTCACAACCGGCAGCTTCCTCGCTTCTGCTCTCGTCGGCCGCACCCCCTTCGGGTGGCGGCGGACGCCTTTCTGATCTCGTGGTCGGGGAGCCTTCTGTACGCTTTCCCTCCCATTCCGCTGGTCTCTCGGACTCTTTTCAAGGTTCTCCGAGACAAAGCCTTCCTGATCCTGGTGGCCCCTCGCTGGCCCAGGCAGCCGTGGTTTCCGCTCCTGCTGCAACTGGCGGTGGAGGATCCAATCCCTCGGGGGTGCAACCGGATCTCCTCACTCAGGATCAGGGGTCCCTCCTGCACCCCAACCTCAGGTCTCTCAACCTCATGGCCTGGCTGCTGAGAGGGTAGTCCTTGCTCCCCTTCTCCTGCCGGCGGAGGTGGAGGAGGTCGTCTTGGCTTCGCGACGGCCTTCTACCCGCAAATGCTACGCCCTTAAATGGCGTCGCTTTGCAGTCTGGTGTACCCAACAGTCTCAGGATCCCTTCTCCTGCCCGGTGTCGGTGATCTTGCAGTACTTGCTCCACCTCTCTAATCTGGGACTTAAGTCCAACTCCGTCAAAGTTCACCTCAGTGCTCTTTCAGCACATCATGTGCCGGTGGACGGCAGACCTCTCTCCAATGACCCTCTTGTAGCGAGGTTTCTTCTCCGAGGTCTCCTTCTACTTAAACCACCTCTGCGCCCGCCAGCGCCTGACTGGGACCTGAATGTGGTTTTGCAGCGGATCACCTGTCCGCCTTTTGAACCTATGGCTACCTGTTCTCTCCGTTTTCTGTCTTGGAAAACACTGTTCTTGATAGCCCTCACTTCCGCCAGACGCGTAAGTGAATTGCAGGCCCTCGTGTCTGATCCCCCTTACACTAGGTTCTACAAGAATAGGGTAGTCCTACGGACTCACCCAAAATTTCTGCCTAAAGTGGTCTCCCCTTTTCACATCAATCAGGAGGTGGTACTTCCAACCTTCTTTCCCAGACCCCCTCCTGCCGAGCTGAGACGGTCCTCCATACCCTGGACTGTAGAAGGGCATTGAACTTCTACCTTGACCGTACGCGGGAGCACCGTAAAGCTGCTCAGCTTTTTGTATCTTTGACCCCAATAAATTGGGGCTCCCGGTCTCCAAGCGTACTCTGTCCGTCTGGGTTGCGGACTGTATCTCTTGGGCTTATGGGGCAGCCGGACTCTCCTTAGAAAGTCGAGTCACGGCTCATTGCGTTCGGGCAAAGGCCACGTCAGTGGCTTACCTCCGCTCTGTTCCGCTGGCAGACATCTGCCGGGCCGCTACTTGGTCTTCGAGCCAGACTTTTGCGGTCCATTACTGTCTCGAGAGGGAGTCCCGTAGGGACAGTGCTTTCGGACAGGCAGTCCTCCGTAATCTCTTTGAGGTCTGAGCAACTCCTACCCTCCATCCCGGATGTGGGCTACCGGTGGGTGATAATTCAGCGAAGATTCTATCCTTCTGTGCTGCTGCTGAGCTAGAGGGAGCTCATTTTTGTGCTTAGGGTCTCCGGTAGCCTTGAGCTTGGGAGTCCCATAAGTGAGGACTGACTTCCTGCTTGGTCCTGGAGAAAGCATAGTTACTCACCTGTAACAGGTGTTCTCCAGGAGCAGCAGGAATCAGTCCTCACTACCCTCCCTCCTCCCCTTGGAGTTGCAATCGTCTGCTTATGTTTTTTTGCAAATAATTTTATGCTGTCTTTTTTAGCTATGTCATCTGACTGGCTAAGATGGCACCCTTGGGCGGGAAGGCGACCGCGCATGCGCGCTGCAATTCCCAAAGGCTTTCTTTGAAAGCTGGGGAAAATTGCTCCGCGGGGGCTCCGTCGGCGCCGACGTCACCCATAAGTGAGGACTGATTCCTGCTGCTCCTGGAGAACACCTGTTACAGGTGAGTAACTACGCTTTCTTCAAATATCATAGAATCAATATCATGGTCTGGCTCAGAGGAATTTCTTAATGGATCACTCTCAGGATAATATTTGTTTCCCTGCTGTCTTCCAGGTGAAGAGCTAGGGCATAGATCAGAGTTCATACCTGAGCTTCCTTTGCTTTTAGGTTTCCTCTCCAGATATCTTGGCCAGTAAGTAGTCCAGTTTTTATGTCCAGCCTTCCAATCAAGATCCCTGGACACTGGGTCTCTCTTCACATACCTTCTTGCACTGGTCTTAGGGCCCCTTCCAAATGCATCCGTCTCCTTCAAAGGTGCCGTCTGGGAATTCCTGGCTCTGTAACTCCACTCCTCTGGCTTCCTCCAGTCCAATGGAGTATGCTTGCCTCTGGAATGACTCCCAACACACGTACTGCTGTGGGCTCCTTCTTTAGACCTCCAAGATGTCTTTCTCTTCTTCCTTCCACGTTGCTGCTGCTTCCTGATCTGATTCTGTGTAGAATATGTTTTACTTTTAACTTGCTTAGAGGGATAATCCACCCTAGCACAGCCCAGCTGTGCTGAATCAAGCCCTGCCCTTGGAGATGAGTGATTGGGGATTACCTCATAGCTCTCCTGATTGAACACACGTTTCCCCACTTCAGCTCTTCTAGAGGCTGTTTGAAACCTGGTGCATTCTGGGACTGGTAGTCTTTTATGAAAACATTCTGTTTTAGTATTTCTACCAGTTAAGACAGGTTGCTTGTTCAGTGCCAATTCACCTCTTTTATAGCTCCCTCCTGAACTATGATAGGCTTCCTTATCACAGGTCTTTATCTGCTGTCATTTTCTAGGTTTCAGTTAAATGCCACCACAAATTGCTAAATATGTTGTATTCAAGCTCCTGTCAGCCAAATCAAACTCACAGAATCCAAATGCACAGGAAGCTGTTGTTCAGACAAACAGGTAGTGTAATTTCAGAGGCTGCTTATTGACGTCTGGATAGGGTTAGGAGGATAGTACTTGCTGAAGTCTGGGGGGAATATGGAGAGTGCTTCATGCAGTCTGGATGTATTTTTAAACCCCAACAATAAGGTGATGTAATTAAATATACAGGGAAATGTACTAGTGGTTTAACATCTGTTGGGATATAAAAATGTATTTATATTATGGTTTAGGGCCCATCAAAGGGTTAATACTGCCCTGACTCTATGTGGGTACCTGAGACCCAAGTAAACAAAGTGACTAGTCTAAAGCAACAGTGAATATTAGGTCTTTTGGTCTAAGCACGAGGCCAGGGGCTCTTAATTCTGGTCCTCCAAGGCTGCAAATAATTCTGATTTTCTGAGAACTCAGCAATGCAAATTAGCCTTTCCCCCTGTCTGTATGTATGCAAATACATCTGACCTGAAACCCAGGCCTATTTGTGGTCCTTGCTGGGAGTCACTGCACTGGACTGTCCCCTTATTGTATGTTTTGCTGATGCTCACAGTAGTCACTGAAATGGGTTTACTAAAAACATGTTCTAATATTTTGTGATCAGGTTGCTGTGCTATGAAGTACGTTCAAGTTAGCATTACCAGAAAACATTGTTCCCTATGAGAAAAAGGGTTTCCAGTTAAGTCAGTTTAATATGATATGTCACAGAATACTGTGCAGCAGATCCCTTTGAGATGTAATTTGGCCCATATTACTTTTGTAATACTTCCTTGGGAGACAAGACAGCATGAAAAGGGGTATTGTTTATTCAAGCAAGGCAGGATGAACAGAAATGGGAATGCTGTGGTGTGTCACCATCTTGCATGTGGCAAGTTTTGAATGAACTATTGTATGGCAGTGATCCTTAGCAAATAAAGACTTTGACATAGCACCAGTATTCATTATTTGCTTGCTAATAGTGTGATTATCGGATCATGATCTAAGCCAGTGTTTCTCAAGCCATTCCTGGAGTATTCCCTAGCCAGTCTGGTTTTCATGATAATCCCAATGAATATGTATAAGATAGATTTGCATGCACTATTTCTATTACACGCAGATCTATCTCATCTGAATTCATTGTGCTTATCATGAAACCCACACTGGCTAGGGGATACCCCAAGAAAGGACTGAGAAGCACTCATCTACCAGTCTTAGCACTGACATTTAGACAGAGCAAGGACTCTTAACCTCAGTTCCCAAGGGTCAAATTCAGGCCAGCTTTTCAGGGTCACTAAAGTGACATTTTAGAAAGAATGTCCAGGTGAAATCTGGGGCATCCAGGACAAAACGTCCAAAGCCCACCAGGGTTGTTTATGTTTCAGACTGATTTTAGCAGCTTAAATGTCCCTGGTACAAACACTTGGGGTGGGGATGACTGTCCTATGCTGAATGGAGGTTCTGGAGGTGGAATTTAGGATTTTAGGTAGGAAGTTGAAATCTAGAATGTTCAGGGTAGCATTCTCTGAAATGCTTCCCGTTCCACGCACGGGACCCAAAAAGCAGACAGAGCACAGGAGTTTCTATGCGTGGATAGGGTTGCCAACCGGCCGGTTTTCAGCCGGCCTGGCCGGTTTTTCCATGGCCAGGCCGGCTGCCGGCACAGATGTCAAACCGGCCGTTGAAAAGCCGGTTTTTTGCTCTGGCCGCAAGATCGGGAGCGGCCAGAGCAAAAAACCGGCTTTCCTCCCGAAGTCCGCGGCGCGAATGCGAACGCGAACGCGATTCCCCATAATAGTGCAGCCGCTGCTTCTGCTTTGTACAGAGCTGCACTACACCTACTTTGAAAAGTAAAGAAACTGTGTGAGAAGCCCTCCGGTCATGGCAGAGCCCGAGGAAGTGATGTCATGGGGGCGGGTTCCTCACAGGCTGTCTTTCCTTTCAAATTAACTTTATTGCAGCTAAAGTTAATTTGAAAAGGAAAGACAGCCCGTGAGGAGCCCACCCCCATGACATCACTTCCTCGGGCTCTGCGATGACCGGAGGGCTTCTCACACAGTTTCTTTACTTCTCAAGGTAAGTGTATTGCAGCCGCTGCTCTGTACAAAGCAGAAGCAGCGGCTTGGGCAGGGCAGAGCAGGGGTGTGAGTGAACCAGAAAGGGGGGGGGGGTGATGGTATGATTAAACCAGCAGGAGGGAGGGAGGGAGGGAGGGGGGGGTTGGTGGGAGTGACCCAGCAGGAGGGGGGGGGGGGGTTTGGTGTGAGTGACCTAGCAGGAGGGGGTGAGTGAGTGACAGGGGGGTGGGTGAGTGAACCAGCAGTGGAAGGGGGGGGTGGTGTGAGTGAACCAGCAGTGGAGGGGGGGGTGAGTGAATCAGCATGGGAGGGGGGTTGGTGTGAACCAGCAGGGGAGCGGGGTTGGTGTGAGTGAACCAGCAGGGGAGGGGGGTGATGGTGTGAGTGAACCAGCAAGGGGGGGTGTGAGTGAGTGACACGGGGGTGGGTAAGTGAACCAGCAGGGAGGGGAGGGGAGGGGTGGTGTGAGTGAACCAGCAGGGGAGGGGGTGAGTGAGTGAACCAGCAGGGAGGGGGGGGCGAGTGAGTGAACCAGCACTGAGGGGAGGGGGGTGAGTGAACCAGCACTGAGGGGGGGTGTGAGTGAATCCTCGGTAATTTTTGTGGGTGGGGCTGGGGGTGGGGCAGGGGCGGGACTGGGGGAGGAGAATGGGTGGAGCATGGGGAGCCACAGGTGTCGGGTTTTTCTCGGTGATAAAGTTGGCAACCCTATGCGTGGATGAGACAATGGGGCAAGAAAGAGGGTTTTGCATTCTGGGGAAGGAAGGGGCTTTTCCAAAAGGACAGGCTCCACCTTAATTGGGATGGAACCAGGCTGCTGGCATTAACCTTTAAAAAGGAGATAGAGCAGCTTTTAAACTAGATAATAGGGGAAAGCCAACAGTCTTCCAGCAGTGCATGGTTCAAAAGGATGTATCATTGAAGGATACTACCAAAAGTAGGACGTTCAGTCATCCCAACAGAGAGGTTCCAATAAAGAAAGATTCCAAATTACCTTTATCATCTCTTAATAGGATTTTTAATATGAATAAATACATCCTCTAAAATGCCTGTATGCAAATTCTAGAAGTCTAAATAATAAAATAGGAGAGTTAGACTATATAGCACTAAATGAAAGTTTAGATATGACTGGCATCTCAGAGACCTGGTGGAAGGAGGACAACTAATGCACACTTTGATAAATAGGTACAAACTATATTGTAATGATACAGCAGATCAAATTGGTGGAGGGGTTGCACTCTATATTAGAGAGAGCATTGAGTCACACAGGATAAAGGTTTTGCAGGAAACAAAATACACTGTAGAATCTCTAAGGATAGAAATCCCATGTGAAAAGGAGAAGGTGATGGCAGTGGTGGTATACTATCGACCGCCTGGTCAGAATGAACAGATGGGTGATGAAATGCTAAAAAAAATCAGGGAAGCTAACAAAAGTTAAATTACAGTAATAACAGGTCATTTCAAAAAGAAACATAGAAACATGATGACAGAAAAAGACCACATGGCCTATCTAGTCTGTCCTTCCATATCAACAACTACAACAGTCCACTTTTTACCTTTAGAGATCCTCTGTGTTGGTCCCATGCTTTTTTAAATTCAGTTACTGTCCTCATCTCTACCACCTCCACTGGGAGACTATTCCATGGATGCACTACTCTTTCCGTAAAGAAATATTTCCGCATATCACTCCTGAATCTATCTCCCTTCACCCTCATCCCATGTCCCCTCGTAGCAGAACTTGCTTTCAATTGAAAGAGGCTCTCTCCCTGAACATTTATGCCACAGAGGTATTTAAACATCTCAATCATATCACCTCTATCCCACCTTTCCTCTAAGGTGTACATATTAAGATCCTTAAGTCTATCCGGTGCAGAGTCGGTGCAGAGGGTTGCTACTAAAATGATTAATGGGCTTCATTATAAAGCATATGAGGACAGACTTAAGGATCTTAATATGTACACCTTAGAGGAAAGGCGGGATAGAGGTGATATGATTGAGATGTTTAAATACCTCCGTGGCATAAATGTTCAGGGAGAGAGCCTCTTTCAATTGAAAGCAAGTTCTGCTACGAGGGGACATGGGATGAGGGTGAAGGGAGATAGATTCAGGAGTGATATGCAGAAATATTTCTTTACGGAAAGAGTAGTGGATCCGTGGAATAGTCTCCCAGTGGAGGTGGTAGAGATGAGGACAGTAATTGAATTCAAAAAAGCATGGGACTAACACAGAGGATCTCTAAAGGTAAAAAGTGGACTGTTGTAGTTGTTATTGAAGGACAGACTAGATGGGCCTTGTGGTCTTTTTCTGTCATCATGTTTCTATGTTTCTATGTTTCTATCCTCATATGCTTTATAATGAAGCCCACTAATCATTTTAGTAGTCACCCTCTGCACCGACTCCATCCTGTTCACATCCTTTTGGAGGTGCAGTCTCCAGAATTGCACACTATACTCCAAATGAGGTCGCACCAAAGACTTATACAGAGGCATTATCACCTCCTTTTTTCTGCTAGCCATTCCTCTCCTTATGCACCCAAGCATCCTTCTAGATTTTGCCGTCGCCTTTTCTACCTGTTTAGCTACTTTAAGATCATCAGACACAACCACGCCTAGGTCCCGCTCTTCTTTAGTGGACAAAAGTACTTCACCTCCTATACTGTATTGCTCCCTTGGATTGCTGCAGCCCAAATGCATGACCTTATATTTTTTAACATTAAATCCCAGCTGCCAAATTCTAGACCATTCTTCAAGCTTAGCTAGATCCCTCCTTATGTTATCTACACCTTCCTGGGTGTCTACTCTATTGCAGATTTTGGTATCATCCGCAAAGAGGCAAACCTTACCCGACAGCCCTTCCGCTATATCACTAACAAAGATGTTAAAAAGAATCGGACCAAGGACAGATCCCTGGGGCACACCACTGGTAACTGGTAACAAATAGCCACACAAGAATCAATGACACAACTACACACACGCACCGCCCACTGCATGCCCACACTTAACACATTGTCTGTCGATTGTTTGCTGTGCAGGCCACCTTGATTGAAGGATAAGGTGGGATAGAAATCAGTTTAAATAAATAAATAAAAATACCCTGGTATTGACTGAGTCAGTGTCACAGCAGGACATGCTAGGGAGATAATGTGGTATGTTTACTAAACCGTCCTAATGGTAACAACGCTAGTTGCATCGATAATGTGAAGAATGCCATATAAGGAGTGGGCATTCCAGTCCTAAGGTAGCAAGAATATGTATCGCGCGATAGTGGGTGCCGTGGCATGTTAACGCGCATTAACCCTAAGTACATGCCAGCGCAGCATTAGCAGCTATATTAATGTAGCCCACTGGTTACTGCAATGACTGTGGAGGCAGAGGTCATGGGTTTGATCCTGCAATGGTGTAATCTAAAAAGGCTGTCTGAGGCATTTACTTTTAATTTAAATCAGTGCTGCCAGCAAAAACACCCTCACAGTGCTGTAACCTATGGTGCCTCATAAGGCACCCTATAAGGCTCTCCATAGGTCACATTATAAAGTGCCCTGTCTGCCAAGGCACCCTATAGGGCACCTTATAGAGTGCTTTACAGGGCGCCCTATAGGGCGCCTAAGAGGCACCTTAGGCTACAGCACTGTGAGGGTGTTTCTGCTGGCAGCACTGATTTAAATTAAAATAAAATACCTCAGACAGCCTTTTTAGATTGCACCACTGCAGGATTGAACCCATGACCTCTGCCTTCACAGTCATTGATGTAACCAGTAGGCTATTTCTTTGTAGCTATGACTACACTGCTGGCTGGCTACAGAATGACTGCAGCTCACCACACAAACTGTCTGCTGTGGTTACCATGATAGGGTAAACCCACCCGTACCCATGATGCACTGCATATGCAGATCAGCAGTCTACAGCTGATCACATAATGGGGTATGCACCCCCACAGCACCTAGGCCTGGTAGGGGGAACTGACCGTGTGTGTTACTGGCACAGAATAGCTACAGACCGTGACATTGTGCGGTTCCTGTGCTCACCCTGAGGGTGAGGTGGGGCACCCAGCACCAGGTACGCAGCACCTGGCTTGACTGAGATAAGCTATGCTGCAGGTCCCCATCCGTGCCAGTGTGTGATAGGTAGTCCTTGCAGCCACACCTAGGATACACCTGTATCCATCTGTGTTTTCCCAGTTATATTTAGCCTTTGTGGGCTATGATGCACCCAGAGTAGTGCATATCTTGTGTGGGTGCCATGGTCACATCTTATAGATGAAGGGAGGGCAGTGTTTGGACCCAAAAGTGGATTATGTAGCACCACTCAACCCACCCTCTGTGGCTCAGAGTGGGGGGACAGGATCTCCCACCAGCAGATACATACTGTACATCTCTGTAATGGTAGCAGTAGAGAGGACCATCAACCCCAGTCCTGCTGGGGAACAGGCACCCTACAGGGCAGTCAAGGCAGATCTGTATGCATCACATAAGGCAATGGCAAACAGGCAGAATGCTGGAAAAGCTCAGCTGTCCCCCACAACTATCTGACATTAACCAGCTGAGGGCACAATCAGGTCTCCACTCACTGCACCCTGCAAGGTGTTCCAGCCATACACATGCTAACTGCAGACAGTCTGCTAGCTAGTACATAGTACATGTTCCTGGAAAAACTGTGTGCATCCAAAAATGGGATGTGAGCACGCACACACACACCAAGCAGGTATGTCAGCAATTGGGCTCCAAAAAAAGAGAACCCATATATATTACTTGAAAGAAATACTATATAGCACTATGGAGAAACCTAGCCATGCCATGGTCACTGCTCAGTCAGGGTGAGAGTGACCTCCCAGCATGACATGCTGTGGCCACCCTGTCCGTGCAGGTGGTGGTCAGGCACTACAATGTCCCAGCCATTGCCCTATACCAGGGGTGGGCAAACCTGGTCCTGGAGGGCCGCAGACCAGTCAGGTTTTCGGGATATCTCTAATGAATATGCATGAGATATATATGCATTAGAGATATCCTGCCAACCTGACTGGTTTGTGGCCCTCCAGGGCTGGATCTGGAGACCCCTGCCTTACACCTCTGTAATTTAAGATTGTGAGTGGACAAGGTGCAGATGTCCAAGACATCAAAAAGGTTAGATAGAATTTGTCACAGTCCTCCTCACTTCTCACCACCACCAAAAAATTGTCTATTAGACAACTTTTTGGTGGTGGTGAGAATCGAGGAGGAATGTGACACATTCTATATACCCTTTCGATATCTAGGACATCTGTACCTTGCCCACTCATGATCTTAAATGACAGAGGTGTAAGGCAGGGTTCTCCAAATCCAGTCCTGGAGGGCCACAAACCAGTCAGGTTGGCAGGATATCTCTAATGCATATATATCTCATGCATGTTCATTAGGGATATCCCGAAAACCTGACTGGTCTGCGGCCCTCCAGGACCGGAGGTGCCCACCCTTGCCCTATACCCTGTGCAGATGCATCCTGCCCAGGCCATACCCAGAGTGCCTTGCTCCTCATTATGCACATTGGCAGGCTAACACTGGAAACAGTGCAAGCAGTGTGGGCTCAGTAAGGTGTGGGCAGCCACAACACACTGGATAGACATAGACACTCTCCCACAGCTATGCCAGCATTGTGCAAATATGGAGGTTTGTGGCAGCCCTGGCCGCCTCACCAGTCCTGGGCATAGTGCGGGCATTGCTATGGTACGTAATACTGTTGGAGTCACTCCCAGGGGTGGTAAACGCTGTCAAAAGCAATAACTGAAACACACTTCACAGATATCAGAAAGGTTGCTATGATGAATCTCTACCAACAAATCATATTTAACGTAGGATTTGTTAGCTGACATTAATCATAGCAACCTTTTGATATATGTGGAACGTGTTCCCAAGTTTAGGACGGCATTGCTAAGGTATGCAGGTGCCAGTATTGGGAGATGCTGCTCCACGCAGGGCCCAACAGCCTAAACCAGGGGTGGGCAAACCTGGTCCTGGAGGGCCGCAGACCAGTCAGGTTTTCGGGATATCCCTAATGAACATGCATGAGATATATATGCATTAGAGATATCCTGCCAACCTGACTGGTTTGTGGCCCTCCAGGGCTGGATTTGGAGACCCCTGCCTTACACCTCTGTCATTTAAGATCGTGAGTGGGCAAGGTACAGATGTCCTAGACATCGAAAGGGTATATAGAATGTGTCACATTCCTCCTCGATTCTCACCACCACCAAAAAGTTGTCTAATAGACAATTTTTTGGTGGTGGTGAGAAGTGAGGAGGACTGTGACAAATTCTATCTAACCTTTTTGATGTCTTGGACATCTGCACCTTGTCCACTCACAATCTTAAATGACAGAGGTGTAAGGCAGGGGTCTCCAGATCCAGCCCTGGAGGGCCACAAACCAGTCAGGTTGGCAGGATATCTCTAATGCATATATATCTCATGCATATTCATTAGAGATATCCCGAAAACCTGACTGGTCTGCGGCCCTCCAGGACCAGGTTTGCCCACCCCTGGCCTAAACTCTCCATGAGGCTTTGGATAGTGAAGCCTGTGGGTGTGGGTGGGTGTGCCCCTGTTGGCTACTGTTCTAGGGCAGAGGCTCCCAACTCCAGTCCTGTAGGCCAAACACTGTTCAGATTTTCATGCTGTCCCTAATGAATATGCATGAGGTGCATTTGCATACAATGGGGGCAGTGCATACAAATATAGCACAGGCATATTTATTAGGGACAGAATGAAACCTGAATGGTGTTTGCCCCTCCAGGACTGGAGTTGGGAAACTCTGCTCTAGGGATTGCACATGTTTATATTTTTATACTGCACTCTTTAGAATCAGTGCGGTTTACATGTATTCTAACGGGTACTTTTTATTCCCTTATCCCTGAAGGGCTCACAATCTAAGTGTACCTGAGGCAATGGAGAATTAAGTGGCTTGTCTAAGGCCACAAGGAGTAGCCATGGGACTAGAGACCCCAGTTCCTCCAGCCTGAAGTTGCTTGTCCCCATGCAGGAATTGAACCCACAGCCTTCCAGCCTGAGATAACCTGTCCCAACCCCTCAGCCACTCCTCCCACTATGGTTTATGATGTCTGTGCTCTGTAGGGTAAAATATAGGCGTTTCAGGCATGTTTATTCTATCTGCGATAAAGGTTCCATTTTTATTACCACGGTTTAGTACTGGGTAAAATATGGGGACAAGGTTGGCAGGAGTCACAGCTGGGACTTGAACCTGTGATCTTCTGCCCCTGAACACACTAGCTTTGTGTACTGCACCAAATTGTTGCCACAGGGACAGATCATTCCCTGGGAATACCATGACTATTCGTCAGGCATACTTGTCTGTTGCAGTGCACGGCACCCACCTAAATGGGGCTTGGCCGTGGTCTGGTGTGGGCAGATGCCACTGCCCCCCTCCGCCACCAGCACCCCTCCGCCACCATGCTGACATGCCATTATGCCAGTGGTGCTGGTGGTGCGCAGTCCCAGGCCATCCAGTGTGCTGGTAGGCAGCTGCCTATGGTGTGGGTTGTCAGGTAGGGGTGCCTACATGGACATGCGCACTTCCCCCCGGCACCACCTGCCAATGTTATGTGCCCTTGGGGGTACCTGCTGGGTAATATCCCCTGTGACACTGTGGGACACACACTCATGCCCATGTTGGACCTTCGTCAGTTGCTGTCTTGCTGCTTTACAGTTTCGGCATTCCTATGTGCCACCTTGACATCTGCCTAGTCCGCACTGTGCCCCAGCTGGACCACAGCATGTGCCGCCTGCAGCCCCCTGTATCCCATTTACAGCATCAGTATAGTTGCTGTTTCCTACGTGCCCACTCTGCTGTTGCTGCACATGTGCACGCCATAACAAACCTGCCCAATATAAATGACAACAACCCTGATCACCGCTATTTCAATGTGGGATCATTCACTTTGTAGGGGGACAGAGAATAGACCCTTCCAAACATGATATCTCCCTTTTTATGCTTTGTCAGTAGTGTTGCTTTATGTTTATCATTAATATCACTATTGGCCAGCTTGGTTATTGGGATTTCAGATGTGGTCCTGGTCATTTTCTATGTTTATTTGCCTTTTTGGTTCCTGCACATGTATCACTACTATCACTTTTCTGGGTTTCCCTACCTTTGCTGACATTGCTGACTGAAATGGTTTCTCTGTCCTGCAAATGTGCCTAGCGCGAGGTTTTCACTGGCACTAATTTTCAGAGCTTTATTTCACGGTGTTAGTGTGCATGGATCCACTCCCCGCCCACTCTCCGCCCATTGACCCCTTCTCTCCGCCCCTGGGGAGCCTTTCTCCACCCTCTGGGGTGCCTTTCTCCTCCCTCTGTGCACCTCACCACCGCCGGAAACGTTATCACGTGATACATGATGTTATCGCGCGATAATGTTACATTATCATGCAATAACATTGCGTATCGCGCGATAACGTCGCTGCTGCTACGTTAAGACGGTTTAGTAAACATACCCCAATGTTTCTAGATAAAATCAATGACTACTTCTTGGAGCAGCTGGTTCATAAACCAACAAGGGGGGAAGCTATTTTTATTTATTTATTTATTTTATTTGGAAACTTTTATATACCGCCCCTTCCAGAGATCAGGGGCGGTTTACAAAAAACAAAGGAACCATACATTAAACATTTTCGAACATTACAACTATTTACATTATAACAGTTGAACAAAGTAACTATTTTCACCTTGTATCATAATCTTTACAATAAAACAGTTGAACAGGGTAACTATTTACAACTTTCATCATAACCTTGGGGTTCAGTTTGGACAGAGGTAAATGTGATTGTGTAACTAGAATATTAGGTAGGATGGTTGGTTTGTGTTAGAGGGGCTTAATCCGAGCCATGGTCTAAGTTATGATAGTGCCGAGTGAATAAGTATGTTTTTAGTTCCTTTCGGAACATTTGGAAGTCTTTAATCTCCCTTAACTGGACTGGGAGGTTATTTCATTGAACAGGTGCAACATAGGAAAAAGCACTGTTGCTTGTTATTTGTTTTGTTTTTCGTATTGAATCCGGTACTAAAATGGTATTGAGGTTTCTTCTTCTTCTCATTCTGTTCTCAGGGTGGCTTTGAAACAATGTAGATAGATGAGTGTAGAGGAGTAGTCTAATGGTTAGAGCACTGGCTTAGGCACCAAGAAACCAGCGTCTGAGTTCCACAAGCACTCCTTGTGGCCTTGGGCCTGTCACTTAACCTTCCATTGTCTGAGAAAAATCCAAATTGTCACTGTCCCTTTTTAATATACACTACCTAGTTTAAGTTACAATATAAACCGCTCTGACTGAAAAGATAAAGTGGTATAAAAAACTTAGGGGTATGTTTACTAAACTGCATTAGTGCGATTCGCGTTAGGAGCCACGTTAGAGACAGAAATCCCAAATAAGGACATGGGCGGTACATCGTTGCTGAGAACGCGTCGAGAACGCGCGTTACAAGGCTCCATAAATTAACGAGCGCTACAGGGCGCGTTACTGCGCGTTAATCTTAAGAAGGCGCGCAGGCATACAATCACAACAACAGAGCTGTAGCACAATGGTTACAACACTGACGGATGGTACAGGGGTCATGGGTTCAATTCCCCAGCGGGCCTAATGTATAAGGCTGGCTGAGGCAGCACCCTTTACATTTAAGTTGTGATTGGAGAGGCATTTGACATGTATTTTAATTTGTGCTGCCAGCAAACACACCCTCACGATGGCATAACCTAAGGTGCCGCATAAGGCACCCCATAACGCATTCCATAGGGCACATTAGAAAGTGTACTGTCCACCAAGGCACCCTATAATGTCCCCTATAGGACACCTTATAAGGCTGTAAACAAAGCCCTGGCTGGCTGCAGGACTGCACGTCACCACACAAACTGTATGCTGTGATTACCAGAATAGGGTTAACCCAACCGTACCCATGATGCACTGCACATGCAAATCAGCAGTTGACAGATGGGCACAAGATTGGGTATGCACCCCGACAGCACCTTGGCCAGGTAGGGGGAACAGACCGTGTGTGGTACTGCCACAGAGTAGCCACAGACAGTCACATTGTGCTTGTACTGTGCCCACCCTAAGGTTGAGGTGGGGCGCCCAGCACCAGGTCCACAGCACCATTCATGGCTGAACTATGCCATGCTGCAGGTCCCCATCAGTTTGTGATAGGTAGTTCCATTAGACACACCTAGGATACATCTGTGCCCTGCTGTATGTCCCGGTCATGTCTAGTCCCTATGGGCGATGATGCACCCAGAATAGTGCATATCCTGTGTTGGTGCCATGGTTACCTGCTGTAGGTGAAGGGGGGGTGTATGGACCCATGGGCAGATCGTATACCACCACACAGCCCACCCTCTGGGGCACAGGGTGGGAAACAGGATCACACACCAATAGATCCACAGTCTACCTCCCTGCAATGGCAGCAGTAGAGAGAACCAGCAACCCCTGTCCTGCTTGGGAACAGACAGACAGCAGACCTTGAAATGCTCAGTTGCCCCCACCATTATCTGACATTCTCCAGCAACAAGCCTCCAGCCACTGCACCCTGCAAGGTGTTCCAGCAAGACACATACTAGCTGCAGACAGTCCGCCAACTAATCCATAGTGCTGGAGAAGATGCATGTACCCAGAACGAGGTTATCAGCATACACACCAAGCAGATAGGTCAGTGATTGGGCACCAAAAGAAAACCCATAAACATCACATGAGACAAACACTATACAGCACTATGGGGGAACCTAGCCATGCCATGGTCACTGCTCAGTCAGGGTGAGAGTGACCTCCCAGCAGGACATGCTATGGCCACCCTGTCCGTGCAGGTGGTACTGGGCACTACAATGTCCGAGCCATTGCCCTATGCCCTGTGCAGATGCGGCCAGGCCAGGCCACCCTATCCAGGCTATTCCCACAGTACCTTGCTCCTCTTTATGCACACTGGCAGGCCAATACTGGCAACAGTGCTAGCAGTGTGGGCTGTGGAGGGTGTTGGCAGCCACCACACACTGGATAGACAGACACACACTCCCCACACCTATGCCAGCATTGTGCAATTATAGAGATGTTGGGCAGCCCAGGCCACCACACCAGTCCTGGGCACAGTGCAGGCATGGCTATAGTACGCAATACTGTAAGAGTCACTCCCCAGATTGGTAAACACTGTCAGACACAAGACCTGTAGCACACTCCACTGACATCAGAAAGGTTGCTATGATGCAGCTCACTCCGAAAATTGTACTTAACCTAGGAATTGCTATCTGCCAGTAATCATAGCAACCTTTTGATAGATGTGTACCATATTCCCAGATTTAGGGTGGCATTACTAAGGTTTGCAAGTGCTAGTATTGGGAGATGCACGCAGAGCGCAAAGTCCTGCCTCTCCAGGAGGCTTTGGATAATGGGGCCTGTGGGTGCGGGTGTGTCTGCCCCTGTTGGCTGCTGCTTTACGGCAGAGGTTTCCAACTCCAGTCCTGCGGTGCAAAACACTGTTCGGGTTTTCAAGCTGTTCCTCATGAATATGCATGAGATACATGCATGTGGGGGTGACACATAGAAATGCAGCACAGGCATCTTTATCAGAGGCAGCATGGAACCTGAATGGTGTTTGGCCCTCCAGGACTGCATTTGGGAGGCTCTGCTCTAGGTAATGTGCATGTTTATGGTGTCTGTGCTCTGTAGGGTAAAATGTAGGTGTTTTGGGCATGTTTACGTCATCTGCAAGAAAGGTTCTGGCTGTATTACCACGTTATAGTAGTGGGTAAAATATGAGGACTGGGTTGGCGGAAACCACAGCTGGGACTTGAACCTGTGATCTTTTGCTTCTGAATATACTGGTTTTGTGTACTGCACCACCATGTATCACAGAGATGGTGCATTCCCTGGTGATACCATGACTGTTGGTAAGACAGGGCCTGTCTGTTGCAGTGCATGGCACCCACCTACACAGGGCTAGGCCACGGTCTGCTCTGGCCAGCTGCCACTGCCCCCTCCACCACCAGTATCCCTCAGCCACCATGCTGACATGCCCTTCTGCTGGTGGAGCTGGTGGTGTGCAGTCTCAGGCCATCCAGTATGCAGGTAGGCGGCTGCCTATGGTGCGGGTTCTGGGGTAGGGGTGCCTGTATCGACGTCCACGCTCCCCCCCAGCCCCGCCTGCCAATGTTCTGTGCCCTTGGGGGTAGCTGTTGGGTACTATGCCCTGTGACACTTTGGGAAACACACTCGTGCCCATGTTGGGCCTTCAGCAGTTGCTGTCTGGCTGCTCTGCTGTTTCAGCATTCGTATGGGCCACCTAGGCATCACCCTTGTCCGTACTGTGGCCCAGCTCCACCACAGCATGTGCCACCTGTGGCCCTCTGTATCCCCTTTTCCGGCATCTGTCCAGTTGCCATTCCAACATGCCTGCCCTGATGTTGCGGGACATGTGCATGCCATAGGAACCCTGTCTGATGGTGGGGAAAACCCTGAGCAGCGCTATTTCACTGTGGGCCCATTCACCTTGTATGGGGACGGAGTATAGACCCTTCCACGATTTATATCTGTTCTATGGAGCTTACTCTGGGGGGGAGGGGTTGATGTTTCTCATTTATATCACTATTGGCCAGCTTGGTTATTGTTTTTTTTCCAGTTTGTTGGGGTCATTTTCAATGTTTCTGCACCCTTTTGTTCTGTGCACATGTATCACACTTATCACTTTTTTTTAGTTTCCCTGCCTGGGCTGTACATTGCTGACACTGAAATGGTTTCTCTCCCCTGTAATGTGCCTTTAACGGCAGGTTTTCATTCGCTTTGGAATTCAGCCCTGAAATTCAGCGCGTTAGTGTGAGGGGAGCATCTCCCTGCCCACTCTCCGCCCACTGACCCCTTCTCTCCACCCTCTCTCCACCTTCTGCGTTGTTTTACCGCGTGGCAGGGCTTTACGATCGTTAGCGCATCATAATGCGCGTTATGTAATGTTAACGATCGTAAGCGCAGCATAACACGCGTTATGCTGCGCTTACGATCGTTAACGTTACATAATGCGCGTTATTCACAATTACCGCAGTTTAGTAAACATACCCCTTAGTAAAACATATTTTGGACCTAGTGGAACACAGGATGATAAGGTTGTTGGGGCCACTTGGTAATAATGATCACAGCATGATCGCATTTGATTTAATAAATGGTAGAAGGATGGCAAAGAAATCCACCGTACTACTTTTAAACTTTCAAAAGGGAGACTATGATAAAATGAGGAAAATAGTTAAGAAAATCTAAAAGGAGCAGCTGCAAAGGTTAAAGATTTACATCAAGCATGGGTGTTGTTTAAAATTACTATCTTGGAAGCCCAGATGAGATATAGTCCACAGTTTAACAAAAGTGGAAGGAAGGCCAAAAAACTGCTAGCATGGTTTAAAGGTGAGGTCAGAGAGGCTGTTTTAGCCAAAAATACATCTTTCAGGAAATGGAAAAAGGAGCCAAATGAAAATGGGAAACAACATAAGCACTGGCAAGTTAGATGTAGGGAACTGAGAGGGCAGGCAAAGAAAAAAATTGAAAAAAAGCTTGCCATGGAAGCAAAAACACATATTAAAAACTTTTTAAAGTACATTCATAGCAGAAAACCTGAGAGTCAGTTGGACCATTAGATGATACAGGGGTTAAAGAGACACTAAGGGAGAAAAAGGCCATAGCAGAAAGCCTGAATGAAATCTTTGCTTCAGTCTTTACTGAAGAGGATGTAGGGAAATTGCCCATGGTATTTAAAGGTGATGTACTCAGAGCACAGCAGGTAAGAGGCTTATGTGATAGGTATGATCTCCTAGATATCTGGAGGGTATTACACCCTGAAGAAAGAGACTATACCCACTTCTTATATCCACCAGGTTATTAGATCAAGTGGTTCAGGCAAACATTGGACCTGTAGTAATTTTGGAACACTCAGCAGTATTGTTGGTGTTGAGTTTGGGCACCCAGCAAGGTGGTAATAATTGACAATTTCCCTTGGAAGTGACGGGCAATGGGCACTTTGCATCTTTCCTCTGCTCTAAGTGGGAGGAATATGCAGAGCTCAATGCTCAGCAAACCCGGCCTTGTTTTGGGAAGCTGGCAAGGCTGTATTGCAGGGAGAAATCATTGGATATGTGAAGTCCAAGCGCAAGTGGCTTAACCATCAGATCTTACAACTAGGAAGCAAACTTAAGGTGGCGCATCACCATTTCTTAGCCTCCACAACCGCAGCCCATAGGTCCGCTCTGCTAGCCATCCAGCAAGAAATGAACTCGCTATTGTATCAGTGGGCCAAGGAATCAATCTTTTTTTACCGCTATTTATTTTTATTTTTTTATTTTTTTTTTATTTAGACAGTTTTGTATACCGCCTTATCCTTCAATCAAAGCGGTCATGACACAATTGGGGGGGGATACATTTAACACGCGGGGATATGAAACACATACACTAATACTTACAGGGAACATGGGCTATGGAGGGTTAAGTGGCTTGCCTAAGACCACAAGGAGCATCTGTGGGACTAGAATCCCCAGTCCTTCCGGCCCAAGGTTGCTGTCCTCTAGTCGGATTTGAACCCCCGACCTTCCGGCCTGAAGTACCTTGCCCCAACCACTAGGCTACTCCTCCCTAGACTACCGTTTTGGTAACAAGGCTAGAAAACTTTTTTTATTTTTTATGAAAGATTTTCAAAAATAATACATCAGCATATAGCACTAAGAAGCTTGAGAAACAAAACAATCCAATAAAAAAATCATAAGGAAACAATCCAATTATAGCCCCCATCATGGAGAACAATAGCGATAACGAAAGGAGGAGGGTTCACAATAAGCAGAACAGCCTTTTATCCACCCAACCCACCACAAAACAAAAAACTAACCAAGGAAAACAATTAGGCTAATCACTGATCACCCACATTTCTACTATTTAACAAACTCTCAAGCTGCAAATGATCTGTAAAAACATATTGAGCACCAGCTAGATCAACAAGGTATTTACATGGAAACCTAAGAAAGAAAGTCCCTCTGGCCGCAAGAACACACTGCCTCAACTGCAGGAAGGACTTTCTACGAGCCTGTGTGGCCCGTGAAATGTCTGGAAAAATAGATACTCTATGACCATGAAGTAGAAAATTCTTTTTCGAAAAAGATGTCTTCATAATTCGTACTTTATTAGTAGAAACAGATAAGGAAACAATTAGAGTAGCATGAGTAGGGATTACCTCATTAGTAAGCTCTAAGAAATCAGACAATGCAATATCAGACTCATCCCCAACATATGCAATCTCACTCTTCCTCTCCAATCCACGAACTGGCAACTAATAAATATTTGAAATTGCAATACCATCAGCATCCTGCAACAACAATACCTCTTTACAATATTTCTGAAGCATTAACAAAGGAGATAGAAATCAAGTCTTTGGAAAATTCAAAAGCTGAATATTATTCACACGATAAACATTCTCCAGAGACTCTACTTGTTTATAAAGACCAAAGATATCTCTAAGGCCCCATGCACTAGCATACTGGAAATCAGAAGACTGAGCCTCCAGCTTACCAAGCTGCTGAGTGACCGAGACAATCTCAGCATCAACTTCTAAAGATTTTTTAACTACCTGTTCAGAAAACTGAATAGTTTGGTTGACAAATCCTTGTAACATTAAATTGTTATCAGTTACAACCCTCCTGATGACCGACAAAGTCACCTCCAAAGTAGCCATTGGAGCTTGGTGCCCAGATGAAACAATAGCTTGCAAAGACTCTGACAAAATCTTATCAGTACCTGCAGATGGTGTCCCAACAGGAAGTTGCTTCACATTCCCTTCAGGATCCGGTGAGGAAGGTAGTCCTACTCCATCACCATGAGCCAGCGATAAGCCAGGGTTAGGAGGAGGAGTCCTGGAGATGGAACTAAGTGAGGCACCCAAGGAGTCTAAGGAAAGGAAGTCAGGGGGAAGAGAATCTTGATACCCAACTGGATCCACTAAGGGCCGCACATGTAAATCCATAGGACCAATTGTAACATTCGGTGTAGACAACGCCAACTCCAATTTCTTCCCTCCAACATTACTCTTCCTTTTCCCATGGCCCTTGGGCATCCCTAGTGGCAAAACCAGGGACACACCCAAAGTGGCCCCGAAGGGGTACCAAAGGGAAGCACCCCTTTGGTCAAGCGCCCCTTCGGGCATGCGACCGCAGTCCTTGTCCGTGGCTATGGAAAGGCTGAATGAGTTGAAATACATTGCCGGTTCTCTCAGCTCCGAAATCACCAGAGAGAGTCCTCCAATAGCCACATGCTAACAGGGCTCACTAGCAACATTCAGCAATACTCACTCCTCTTCCACTACTTGCTCTCAAATGCAGAAAGGCTGCATGGGTTGAAATCCCTTACCGGGTCTCTCAGCTCCAGCATCACCAGAGAGAGTCCTCCAATTGCCACATGCTAACAGGACTCACCGGCAACGTACAGAAACACCCACTTCTCTTCCACTACTTGCTCTCTGGAAAACGTCTTTTGTCACTTCTGTGCTTTAGTACTAGCCCAAGCTATGTCAGAACTATGAAAGACCTCTCTGGGCAATTACAAGTAACAGCTGAGGGGATTGAAATTTTTCTTTACAACTTTTACCAAAAGTTATACCAGGCGGAAGGGACTTCCAATGTGTAGGGTGCTACCTATTTGGTGAAGTGTGGGCTACCTCGTTTGACCAAAGAACAACTCAGAGTATTGAAGGACCCATTCAGGAAGTACAATGAGGAATTAAAGGCTTGTGGAGTGGTCGGGCCCCTGGCCCAGACGACTTCCGCAGTGAATTTTATAAACTCCTTGGAGACAAGGTTGCGGCTCCCCTAGAGGACTACTATGCAGTTCTGGTGGTGAAGGGCAACTTCCCGTTTGAACCCAATAAAGCTGTGATTATAGTGCTGGCCAAACCTGGAAGAGATCTGACATTACCTGGATCATTCCGCTCAATTTCGTTATTAAATGTTCACATTAAATAATGGCAAAGATTATGGCAGATAGCTTGGCCACATTCTTGCCGGCGTGGATCCATGGGTACCAGATTGGTTTTGTGAAAGGGCGTAGTGTCACCATGAGTATGAGATGAGTGCTTGCATCTATGTATGTCAGCATTAGAGACTCACGCTCTTCTATGCTTATCGGTTTTGATGCTGAGAAAACATTTGACAGAGTCAATTGGGAATTTATGTATCAGGTGTTAACATCAGTGGGTCTGAGCAGGTTCTTTGTCAAGACCATGTGGTTACTATACTCTAATCCCAGGGGTGCGATCCACATCAATGGCAAAATGACAGCTGACTTTCTACAATGGAGAGGCACTAGGCAGGGTTGCCCATTATCACCATTGCTTTTTGTGCTTACTCTAGGCCCACTGTTGTGCCATATCCATGCAGAGCCCCTCTTATGAGGAATCCAAATGGGGTCAGAGGAATTCCAAGAAGCTGCATTTTCAGATGACATCTTAGTCCATCTTGAGGGGACTCCCTGTCCTTTTGCATCTCTTTGAGGACTATGGCTGTGTCTAGGGGCTTAAGTTTAATTTCAACAAATCTGAAGCTTTCCCTATCAGGAACACCTGGTCTGGGACCTTTCCTCTTAAATAGGCAGAGGGGCAGTTTAAATATTTAGACATCCAACTTCCAGCTCGACTTAATGAGCTACATGTGGTAAAAACATGTCCGTTTTGCTGAGCGACCTCAGATGTCGCGTTCAGAACTGGCGAGACCTTCTGTTTTCTTTGGAGGACCGGGTCACAGTGTTTAAGATGGTGCTCTTCCCCAAGTGGTTATATACTATGCAGGTTCTCCCTTTAGTAGAGACGATCTCCGTAGGGTTGGGAAACAAGTTAATGTTTTGTTATAGAAGGGGTGACGTCTGAGAGTTCGCCTGGCAATTTTTCAGAGACTCTGGGAAAAAGCTGGAATGGGATTCCCAAATTTTAAGTGCTACAACATGGCTTGTTTACTCAGGCATGTTAGAGATTGGCTTTGGGATATGAATGACTATATGCCTTTGAGTGTGGAGCAGTCCTTGGCTAGGCCACTATATTTGAAATCTGTCTTGCATACGAGGGCCTCTAGATGTTTAGTAGAGACCTGTTCCAATATATTATTCTGCCCAATATGCTATGCCTGTCATTATCTTGTATCTCCCCTTGCGAGGTAATAATAATTTCCCGCCCGGATTGGATTTGCCCTACTACATCAGATGGGAGAGATTAGGTAGGGTATTAGCAGCTTGGAACAACTTGTTTCTGAGGATGGCTTTAGGCTCCCATTCCAGGAACTACAGACAAGATATGGCCTGCAGAGGGCTGATATTTTCCCTTTTATGCAAGTACATAGTTATGTGCACAGCCTACCTCAAAAGTCACTGGTCAGTAGTATTTGTTCCTAGATGGAAGAGATGCTTATGGAAGGGGACCAGCGAGTTCGCATTTCACACTTACATAGAGCCATCTCTGGGGTGTTTCCAGCAGCATCTGAAGAGAAGCTGGCCGGCACGTGGAATAAGGATTTGGCGATTTCCATCGATGGGGGGTCTGTACTTTCTGTGATAGGCAGTATTCCACTTTTGACAACTCAAGTGGTACTTCGAGATCTGCAATTTAAGTTGTTGCATCATCTTCATTTCTCTCCTCGGAAAACCTGGTGGGTGGGGGTGGTACCCACTGATGAATGTCCCCATTGTGGGGTCGCAGGAGTGACCCTCAGACATATGTTGTGGCATTGTCTGGTTGTTAAGAGATATTGGATTTGAGTGCTGACCTATTTAGACACATTGATCCACCGAATGGCCGAGCTGCCCTTAGTGGGCTGTACTTTTACAGAGCTCTGCTAGTGAGTGGATATTTGCCTCCTGGGACATCTTACTGTGAGTTCTAGCTGTTTATTTAATTATTTACTGTTTGTCTAACTGTTTGTTTAATTATTTATTGTTTGTCTTAGTGGTGTGTGCTAGTTCAGCCTTCTCAGCTGTACTTACCTTGCCTCTCTCAACTAACTGGGCTTTGTGTGGTAGCCATTTTGAATTAAATCTCTCTCCCCAGAACCTGCTGTTTGTTAAACTTTTTTCCTGTCCTTGCCTGCCTGAGTGAATCCTGCCCCTCCCCCCTCCCCCTGAGGTATTGTGTAGCCTTCTTCCTGTTTTCTCCACGTGTGCATAGTCTGTTTTAGTTGCTTTTCTCTGATCAGAGAAGGGCTGTACTTTTACAGAGCTCTGCTAGTGAGTGGATATTTGCCTCCTGGGACATCTTACTGTGAGGTTCTAGCTGTTTATTTAATTATTTTACTGTTTGTCTAACTGTTTGTTTAATTATTTATTGTTTGTCTTAGTGGTGTGCTAGTTCAGCCTTCTCAGCTGTACTTACCTTGCCTCTCTCAACTAACTGGGCTTTGTGCGGTAGCCATTCTGAATTAAATCTCTCTCCCCAGAACCTGCTGTTTGTTAAACTTTTTTCCTGTCCTTGCCTGCCTGAGTGAATCCTGCCCCTCCCCCCCCTCACCCTGAGGTATGTGTAGCCTTCTTCCTGTTTTCTCCACGTGTGCATAGTCTGTTTTAGTTTGCTTTTCTCTGATCAGAGAAGGGCTGTACTTTTACAGAGCTCTGCTAGTGAGTGGATATTTGCCTCCTGGGACATCTACTGTGAGTTCTAGCTGTTTATTAATTATTTACTGTTTGTCTAAACTGTTTGTTTAATTATTTATTGTTTGTCTTAGTGGTGTGCTAGTTCAGCCTTCTCAGCTGTACTTACCTTGCCTCTCTCAACTAACTGGGCTTTGTGTGGTAGCCATTTTGAATTAAATCTCTCTCCCCAGAACCTGCTGTTTGTTAAACTTTTTCCTGTCCTTGCCTGCCTGAGTGAATCCTGCCCCTCCCCCCCTCCCCCTGAGGTATTGTGTAGCCTTCTTCCTGTTTTCTCCACGTGTGCATAGTCTGTTTTAGTTTGCTTTTCTCTGATCAGAGAAGGGCTGTACTTTTACAGAGCTCTGCTAGTGAGTGGATATTTGCCTCCTGGGACATCTTACTGTGAGTTCTAGCTGTTTATTTAATTATTTACTGTTTGTCTAACTGTTTGTTTAATTATTTATTGTTTGTCTTAGTGGTGTGCTAGTTCAGCCTTCTCAGCTGTACTTACCTTGCCTCTCTCAACTAACTGGGCTTTGTGTGGTACCCCCATCCCCCTGCTGAGGGTTCAGGACAGGGTACCTTGTAACTGCCCTCTTTAATAGGACTTATCTCCCTCCCTCCCTCCCCAGCACCCACCCACCCCTGGGGTAATTGTAGTTTTATAGGTACTTGCACATCTTAGAGGAAAGGGGCTGCTCTCAGGTGCAGCTCTTAATCCAAATCAGTCATACACAGAGGACCTGAGATTAATTAAGCTTCAGGTACACAGGGTGTATTAGGGGTATTAGATACACTTTTATTAGTATAAGCATCTACACCAATCCTTATTATATACCGAATTTAAAAGACCTAAACACAAGCTTTAAACTAAGATGCAGACAGAGGTCCAGCAACGATATGGGGGTTCTCCGGTCTTTTGCATTGAGTGTCACATGTATGATTTTCTCCCAGTTGGTGAGAGGTCCTACATATGCACTAAGTGCAGGGAGCTCTTTGCTCTCAGGGAACGAGTCCGTTCTCTAGAGGCTAGAGTAGCAGACCTGGAAGACATAAGAAAGACAGAGAAGTACATGGACGAGACCTACAGGGATATAGTCCTGAAGTCCCACCTCCAGTCTGGCAGCATCCCTGTTGCCATGGAGGAGAGAGGTCACGTGACAGGAGAGCATCACCCTGGTGTGGCAGGAAGTGATCCTGTAACTAGGACCTGTCCTCCAGGTGATGTAAAACCCTCTCGCACCGAGGACGTTTCTCCAGGGCCATGTCCCCATGAGGGGAGGGTCAGGACAGCTGTTATAGTTGGTGATTCAATCATTAGGAATGTAGATAGCTGGGTGGCTGGTGGACGTGAGGATCGCCTGGTAACATGCCTGCCTGGTGTGAAGGTAGCAGATCTCACGCACCGCCTAGATAGGATCATAGATAGTGCTGGGGGGGAGTCTGCTATCTTGGTACATGTTGGTACCAATGACATAGGAAAATGTGGTAGGGAAGTTCTGGAGGCTAAATTTAAGCTTTTAGGTAGGAAGTTGAAATCCAGAACTTCCAGGATAGCATTCTCCGAAATGCTTCCTGTTCCACGTGCAGGACCCAAAAGACAGGCAGAGCTCCGGAGTCTCAATGCGTGGATGAGACAATGGTGCAAGGATGAGGGTTTTGGATTTGTTAGGAACTGGGGAACATTCTGGGGAAAGGGGGGGCTCTTCCGAAGGGATGGGCTTCACCTTAATCAGGATGGGACCAGACTGCTGGCATTAACCTTTAAAAAAGAGATAGAGAAGCTTTTAAACCAGAAAATAGGGGAAAGCCGACAGTCACCCAAGAGCGCATGGTTCGGACAAAGGTATCCTTGAAGGATACTACCAAAAGCAGTGAGGTTCCAAAAGGGAGTATAGTAGCCCAAATGCCCTTGAGTAAGGAGCAGACAGAGCATAAAGATTCCCAATTACCCATGCCTACCAATAGCCAGATTAATATTAATAAAATACAGTCTCTAAAATGCTTGTATGCCAATGCTAGAAGTCTAAACAATAAGATGGGAGAATTAGAATATATAGCACTAAATGAGAGGTTAGATATGATTGGACTCTCAGAGACATGGTGGAAGGAGGATAACCAGTGGGACACTGTGATACCTGGATACAAACTATATCGTAATGATAGAGCTGAACAAATTGGTGGAGGGGTTGCGCTCTATGTTAGAGAGGGCATTGAGTCAGAAAGGATTAAAGTTTTGCAGGGAACAACATTTGCTGTAGAATCTCTATGGATTGAAATTCCATTTATGAAGGGGAAGGTGATGGCAGTGGGAGTATACTATCGACCGCCTGGCCAGAATGAACAAATGGATGATGAAATGCTCAAAGAAATCAAGGAAGCTAACAAAAGCCACAACAGAGTAGTAATAATGGGTGATTTCAATTACCCCGGTATCGACTGGGACAGTGTCACAGCAGGACAAGCTAAAGAGATAAAGTTTCTAGATGAAATAAATGACTGCTTCTTGGAGCAGCTGATTCATGAACCAACCAGAGGGGAAGCCATACTGGACCTAGTCCTTAGTGGAATGCCAGATCTGGTGCAAGAAATAAGGGTGTTGTGACCACTTGGCAATAGTGATCATAGTATGATCATGTTTGATTTAATCAGTGGAGGACAGATAGTAAAGGAATCCACAGTACTACCTTTTAACTTTCAAAAGGGAGACTATGATAGAATGAGGAATATAGTTCGGAAAAAACTAAAAGGAGCGGTTCCAAAGGTTAAAGACTTACAGCAAGCTTGGGTGTTATTTAAAAATACTATCCTCGAAGCCCAGACCAGCTGTATTCCACGCATTAAGAAAAGTGGAAGAAAGTCCAAAAAACTGCCAGCATGGTTTAAAGGTGAGGTCAGAGAGGCTGTTGCTGCCAAAAGAGCAACCTTCAGGAAATGGAAAAAAGAGCCAAATGATGAAAACTGGAAACAGCACAAGCACTGGCAAGTTAAATGCAAAGCATTGATAAGGCAGGCAAAGCGGGAATTTGAAAAGAAACTTGCTACGGAAGCAAAAACACGAAATAAAGACTTTTTCAAGTACATTCGTAGCAAAAGGCCTGTGAGAGAGTCAATTGGACCATTAGATGATAGAGGGGTAAAAGGGGCAGTAAGAGGAGACAAGGCTATAGCAGAGAGACTGAATGAATTCTTTGCTTCGGTCTTTACTGAGGAAGATGTAGGGATGTTACCCAAGACTGAAGTGGTATTTAAAGGTGATACTGCAGAGGAATTGAGAGAAATATCGCTACACCGGGAAGATATATTACACCTATTTGATAAACTGAATAGTAGCAAATCACCTGGACCGGATGGTATACTTCCCAGAGTGTTGAAAGAACTGAAATATGAGATTGCAGACCTGCTATTGGTAATCTGTGAACTTTCATTAAAATCATCTGTAATACCTGAAGATTGGAGGGTCGCCAACGTAACACCAATTTTTAAAAAGGGTTCCAGGGGTGACCCGGGAAATTACAGACCGGTGAGCCTGACGTCAGTACCAGGGAAAATGGTAGAAACCATCATAAAGAACAAAATTAAACAGCATGTAGATAGTCATGGCCTAATGGGAGACAGCCAACATGGCTTTAGACAAGGAAGATCTTGTCTTACTAATCTGATCTGTTTTTTTGAAGGTGTGCATAAACAGGTAGACAAAGGTGAGTCGGTTGATATAGTGTATCTGGACTTTCAGAAAGCTTTTGACAAGGTCCCCATCAGAGACTTTTGGCAAAGCTAAAAAGTCATGGGATAGGAGGCAGTGTACTATTGTGGATCGGGAACTGGTTAAAAGAAGAAAGCAGAGGGTAGGGCTAAATGGCCAATATTCCCAATGGAAAAAGGTGAATAGTGGAGTACCCCAGGGATCTGTACTGGGTCCGCTACTTTTTGACATATTCATAAATGACCTGGAAAATGGAATAACTAGTGAGGTTATCAAATTTGCAGATGACACAAAACTGTTTAAAGTTGTTAAAACCCAAGAGGATTGTGGAAAACTGCAGGAGGATCTGGATAAATTGGAAGACTGGGCATCCAAATGGCAGATGAAATTTAATGTGGGCAAGTGCAAAGTTATGCACCTAAGAAAGAACAACCCACACTATAGTTACACGATGCAAGGCTCCACATTAGAAACCACCACCCAGGAAAAAGATTTAGGAGTCATCGTGGATAACATGTTAAAACCCTCCGCCCAGTGTGCAGCGGCGGCCAAGAAAGCAAATAGAATGCTAGGTATCATAAGGAAAGGGATGGAGAATAAAACAAAGGATATTATAATGCCTCTGTATCGCTCCATGGTACAACCGCACCTTGAATATTGTGTGCAATTCTGGTCACCTTATCTTAAAAAGGACATAGAGTTATTAAAAAAAGTACAGAGAAGAGCCACCAAATTGGTGAAGGGGATGGAAGGCTACTCCTATGAAGAGAGGCTAAAAAGGTTAGGGCTCTTTAACCTGGAAAAGAGACGGCTGAGGGGAGATATGATAGAGGTCTATAAATTAATGTATGGAGTGGAACGGATAAACGTGGATCAATTGTTTACGCTATCAGAATATAGAAGGACTAGGGGACATGTAATGAAGCTACGGGGTAAACTATTTAAGACAAATAAGAGAAAATATTTCTTCACTCAACGTGTAATCAAACTCTGGAATCTGTTACCGGAGGATGTAGTAAGGGCTGTTAGTATAGCTGGGTTTAAAAAAGGTTTGGACAAGTTCCTGGAGGAAAGGTCCATAAACCGCTATTAAAAAGGGACCCAGGATATCAATGCTTGACCTAGTACAAGCACTGCAGAACCTGTGTCTTTTGGGGAAACTGCTAGGTACGTATGACCTAGATTGGCCACTGTTGGAAACAGGATACTGGGCTTGATGGACCTCGGTCTGACCCAGTATGGCATTTCTTATGTTCTTATGTTCTTATGTGGCAATTCTGTTGGATATATGGTCTGACATTGATCCTCCTGAGGGTGTTGGCTGAGTATGGGTAAGATTAGCTTTACTGCTTGCTCACAAATCAGTCTTACAGGCCTGGTTGTCTCCCAGGGATCTGGATGCTGGCAATGGTGGAATGACTTATATGGCTTGTTGTTGTTGGAGAGGGAGTGGACACATGGACAGACACATAGATGGGAGTCCCTTCTTGGAGCTCTGGGAGCCTTATATACAGTTCCTCTCACGAAGAGCAAGGAGTCACGCAATCAACCACTGTGGTTAAAGAATAGTTTGTGTGATTGTGCCAAGATGAGATTGGTTCTGCATGTGTTATGAATGTAGGGAAGAGGGGGTAGGGGGATAGGTAAGAAGGTAAGGGATAAAAAGGTGCATAGATCTGCTCACCTGGGCTGGCCCTGGATGTGCGAAGAGTCCACACACACTGGAGCCTAGCATTCTCTCTCCTCTTCCTCTTATCTGTTGTTGGAGAGTTGTTCATTTGGGAGGGGTAAGGTGGGGTTCTGATACTTTGATTTAGATGGTGATGTGGCCCTCAGCTTCTTGGTTTTTTTTTCTTACTTCATACTTTGACTGGAACATGCCGCCCCTTGAGGAGCCAATGTTTCTATTTCTATTCCTAACTTTTCCCATTTTCATTTGGCTGGACTTTACTGCACGTCAAGGTGGTCATTGCTACTGTGGCTGTTAATGTTCTTCAGTACTGGGGGGAGGGGGGAATATACAATTGTCTTATAAGAACATACAATTGTCTTATAAACATGTAATAAATTGTTGGAACAGGATACTGGGATTGATGGACCTTGGTCTGACCCATTATGGCATTTTTTATGTTCTTATGTTAATGCATCAGTGCATCAATGTGTTGAACTGAAAACAAGTGTCCTCACTTCCCTGCAGTTTTTGTTATCATCATGGAAAGTAGAGGGGTTATCAGAGTAGCTTCCTCTCTCTGCCCTTCAGGTGTCTGGATGGCAGAAGAAGAACCTTGATGATGTCCATTCATGGCCTGGAGCTGGAATTGTGCATGGGGACATGCTTGCCATCTCTGAAATCAGGAGTGTACATCCAACTTGCCCGGAATACCCTTAGTCATGCCTCCATATATACACCTTCACAACATAGACATCCTTGCGCTGGGGTCATCTATAGAACCGTCTTCTAAAATGGCTCCAGCGAAGTAACTCCCTTAGGGGTATGTTTACTAAACTGTGGTAACGTAGCAGCGGCTACATTAAGGCGTGTTAAGTAACATTAACATGCGTTAACGTCACCTAACGCGTGTTAACGTCACCGTCTGCGGTAAGTCCCACAGAGGGTGGAGAGAGGGCGGAGGGAAGGGGTCAATGGGCGGGGAGTGGGTGGGGAGAGGCTCCTGCTACACTAGCGCGGAGAACTGAAGGGCTGAACATTACCGGGACTGAAAACATGTCGTTAGATGCACATTTGCAGGAGGGTAAAACCATTTAAGTGTCAGCAATGTACAACATAGGCAGGGAGTCTAAGTAAAGTGATAGTAGTGCTCCATTTACAGCAACAGCATAGTGCCCAAATATGAAAGGCCACTATGGCGATGGTGCAAATGGGGCATAGGGGGCTGCAGGCAGGACATGTAGTGGGGGCAGCTGGGGCACAGGGCGGACTAGGCTGTCACCTAGGGTGGCACATAGGAACATAGAAACTGGAAATCAGCAAGACAGTAGCTGACCAAGGCCAAACATGCCCAGTAGTCGGTGTTACACAGTGTCCCATCCAGGGGACATAACCCAGCAAGTACCCCAAAGGTCACACAGGTACCACTATGCCTGTAATAGGGCAATCAGTGCACATCTGGGGACCACTCTAACAAGGGTCCACAGACCTTACTCAGGATGTGCCCAAACAGTTCGTAAATCCAGCTAACTGTATACCCTCTACTGCAGCCCCTAGTACGGCATTGCAGGGTGTGACCACATGTTGTCTGAAACATATATATACCCAGTAGGCCAAACTGGGTACACTGTACCTGAGTTGAATGTCCTAGCCTGTCCACAGTCGGCTGTCACAACACAATCTACCTACATCTACCTGGTCCACCCTAGCCAATAGTTGCTAGAGCACTGACCTGACATCCCCCCAGCCATTTCTCCCCCATGTGGAAGGGACATAACATTGGTAGGCGGTGATGAGGTGGTTGTGTGGATGTCCATGTATGCCTCCCCACCTCAGACCCCACACCATAGGCAACCGCCTACCTTCACAGTGGATGGCCTGGGACTGCGCACTACCAGAACTGACAGCATGTGGCCAGGCATCATGGCAGGGGGGTATGTGATGGTGCTGAAGGGGGCAGTGGCACATGCCTGCAGTGGACCTAGGCCATGTCCTGTACCAGTACATGGTGTGCAGTGCAGCAGAAAAGGTCTGGCTGAGGAGAAGTAAAGGTAGCCCCAGGGACTGTTATGCTTCTGTGGCAATAATGTGGTGCAGTGCACACAGCCAGTGTGTCATGGAGCAGTGGGTCACAGGTTCAGGTCCCAGCCATGGATCCTGCAGAGCATGTCCCTATATTTTACTCTACAATGCAGATACAACATCAACATGTGCAATCCCCAAATCAGCAGCCAACAGGGGTACAAACACCAACTCACACAGGCTCCACTATCCAAAGCTCCATGGAGAGTCAGGCTGTTGGCCCCAGCACGGAGCCATAGTTATCACCAGAGCACTATTACTACCTCCTGCACAGTTTGGCAATGTCGGCACTGTTATCAGGACCAGTGTGGCGGGCAAGGTTGCCAACCACCCCTATCTTTGCACAATGCTGCAATAGGAGTGTGTTTGTGTGTATGTCTATCCATTGTTTTGTGGCTGCCTACACCTCACTGGGCCCACAATGTCCCACTGTTACCAGCGTTAGCCTGCAAATGTGCATAATGAGGAGCAAGGTATTGTGGGTATGGCCCAGACAGGGCAGACTGGGCAGGATACATCTGCAGAGGGTGTAGGGCAATGGCTGGGACATTGTAGTGTCCAACCACCACCTGCATGGACAAGCTGGCCACAGCACATCTTGCTGTTAGGGAACTCTCACACTGATCAAATAGTGACCATGGCACAGCTATGTTCCCACATAGTGCTGCATAGTATTTGTCTCAAGTGATATATGTGTGCTTCCTGTTCTGGAAAGCTAATCACTTGGGTACCTGCTAGGTGCCTGTGCCATGCAACCCAGGTCTGGGTGTTCATAGATCCACAGTGAACATGCAAGATAGATTGGCTAGTAGAGTGTCTGTGGTCAGTTTGTGCATGGCTGGAACACCTGGTGTGGTGCAGTCTGACTGTGTCTGCTGCTGGTGAATGTCAGGCCATGGTTGGGGGCTACGGAGGCTCCTAGTGCTACTGTTGGTCTGCCAATGGCCTAGCAACAGGTCCAGATCTTGTCTGACCCATTGATGACATCCACAACCTAAGGCATCTTGGGTCTAAAGTACCTCAAGGATGGTAAGATGCATCAGGTTGACAGGCATGAGCTGGAAGGCAGGGGAACAGCTGTAGTCCGAAAAAACTGGTGGGAGCACAGAGGAAGGGCAATGGACAGGTAGTCTACTGTAGTGCGCAGTAATACGGCATATGCGTGCTGCGTCTTACGTGCGTTGTGGTGTACGCCCGTATACCGTAACGTGCGTTGCAGTGCCAAAGACTTGCAGTGCTCATAATAATGCGTGTGACATCTGTTTGTGATGTGCGTTGTTACGCGCCATAATCTGACCACATATTGTAAGGCGCTTAGATATATCTCATAAGGCACGTAGAAAGGTCTGTAACATCATGCATGTTATTGTGTGCGCCAGATGCCCTACTAGGTGCATTCTGCGCAATGCACGTATGATGAAACTCACGTACACTGCACTACTGAATGATAATCTAGCAGACACAATGGCCACTTGGTGGAACATATTTGCATTGTGCTTGTTGTGATTGTTTGGGATAGTGGTTGCAGACATGCGTGGAGCCAACATAGGTTGTGAGTTTGGGTCCCACAGGTTCCTTTTCCTTTTTTTTCATTTGTTCTGCTCTCCTTACCATACAATGGCTCCTGCTTCATCCCTTCTCCACACACCCTTCCTTCTCTTCACTGTACACTGCAGTGTCCCCTCCATTCAGCCTATCTGTCACATACTAGCTGTTACATATGCTCCCTTTCTTTGAGTTGTTTGGGTGGGCAGGTGGCTTAGTGGTTTGGTATTGGTGTCAGTGAGCTGTGTTTGGGCTCTTCAGTGTATCTTTTTGATTACCTCTTACTCCTTTTTGGATCCCTTGACCATTTTACCCTTATACACACACCATCCACACAGCTGGCCCTTCAGACCGACCCCTGACGCTCTTTCCGTTACTATTGTTTACTCCTCTGCTGCTGTGTTCACTGCACACTATTTCATGGTGTGTGGATGAGGAGAGAGAGACTCACTGACGGGGAGGGAGGAGGGGGGACAGAGAGGCCATTGTAGAGGAAAGACATAATGCTAGGGACAGAGGACCTGAGAGAGAGGGTGTGACTGCTGGGAAAAGAGAGCTTGGGAGAGAGAGGAGGAGAGACTGTTGAAGAACAGAGGGCTTGAGTTAGAGAAAAAGAGTGACTGCTGAAAGTGAGAAGGGCTTGAGAGAGAAAAATACTGGGCTTTGGGGATAGGTGATGTGAAATTCCTGAGTTACCTACATTGGGCACAGGATATTAGGTTTGATAGATGTTTGGACTGACCATGAATGAAAAATCTTATGTTCTTATGACCCAGTTTATGATAATTTTGCACTCTCAAAATATTTTGGCCATATTAAAAACCCCATAAAATGGCTGTTCTGAAAGGCTGCAGATCCCTGAACTAAGATCTCATTTCATTTTCAGATGCATGAAATTGGAGCCGAAAGTAACTCTAAGGGGTATGTTTACTAAACTGCGGTAATGTTACAGACTGCGCGTTAGGTGATGTTACCGTGCATTAGGTAACGTTACCGTGCAGTAACGTTACAACCCACGCAGAAGCGTTCCGCGGCGCGGTACACACCACAGAGGGAGGAGAGAGGGCGGAGAGCAGGGGTCAATGGGCGGGGAGTGGGCGGGGAGAAGCTCCCTGCACACTAACGTGCTGAAATGAAGGGCTGAATCCTACCACGAATGAAAACCTGCAGTTAGATGCACATTTGCAGGGAGAGAGAAACCATTTAAGTGTCAGCAATGTACAGCATAGACAGGCAGCCCCGAGAAAGGTGATAGTAGTGCTCCATCTGCAGCAACAGCATAGTGGCCAAGTATGAAAGGCCACTATGGTGATGGTGCAAGTGGGGCATAGGGGGACTGCAGGCGGGATATGCAGTGGGGGCAGCTGGGCATAGGGTGAACTAGGCCATCGCCCAGGTGGCACATAGGAACATAGAAACTGGAAATCAGCAGGACAGCAGCTGCCCAGGACCAAACATGCCCAGTGGTCCGTGTTCCACAGTATCTCATCCGGGGAACATTACCCAGCAAGTACCCCAAATGTCACACAGGTACCACTATGCCTGTAATAGGGCAAGCAGTGCACATCTGGGGACCACACTAACAAGGGACCATAGACCACACCCAGGATGGATCCCAAACAGTTCGTAGACCCAGCTAACTGAACACACTTTACGGCAGCCCCTAGTAAGGCATTGCAGCGTGTGCCCATACGTTGTCGGAAACATATATACACCCAGTAGGCCAAACTGATTACACCGTACCTGAGGTGCATACCCTAGCCTGTCCACAGTCGGCAGTAACAACACACTCCACCTACATCTACCTACCTGTCCACCCTAGCCAATAGTTGCTAGAGAAGCAGCCTGACATCCCTCCAGCCATCACTCCCCCATGTGGAAGGAACATAACATTGGTAGGCAGTGATGGGGGGGATGTGTGGATGTCCATGTATGCCTCGCCACCCCAGACCCTGCACCATAGGCACCCGCCTACCTGCACAGTGGATGGCCCAGGACTGCGCACGACCAGCACCAACAGCATATGGTCATGTCGGCATAGCAGGGGGGGGGTGTTTGTGCTGGAGGGAACAGTGCCACCCGCCTGCAGTGGACCTAGGCCATGCCCTGTACCGGTATGTAGTGCGTAGTGCAACAGAAATGGTCTGCTTGAGGAAAGTAAGGGTATCCCCAGGGACCACTACTCCTCTGTGGCAATAGTGTGGTGCAGTACACATAGTCAGTGTGTCCAAATGCAGAAGGTCACCAGTTCAAGTCCCAGCTGTCGATCCTAAAAGGCATCTCCCCACATTTTACCCTACAATGCAGATACAACATCAACATGTGAAAACCCCAAAGACGTGTCGAACAAGGGTCAAAACACCCACTCACACAGGCTCCACTATCCAAAGCTTCATGGAGAGTCAGGCTGTTGGCCCCAGCATGGAGCTGCAGTTATCAGCAGAGCACTACTACTACCTCTTGCACAGTTTAACAGTGTCGGCACTGTGATCAGGACCAGTGTGGCGAGCAGGATTGCCAACCACCCCTATCATTGAACAATGCTGCAATAGGGGTGTGTATGTCTATCAGTTGTTTTGTGGCTGCCTACACCACTCTGGGCCCACAATATCCCACTGTTACCAGTGTTAGCCTACAAATTTGCATAATGAGGAGCAAGGTATTGTGGGTATGGCCCAGACAGGGTGGGTTGGCAGGATGCATCTGCACAGGTTGTAGGGCAATGGCTGGGACATTGTAGGGCCTGACCACCACCTCCATGGACAGGGTGGCCACAGCAAGGCATGCTGTGAGGTCACTCTCACCCTGATCGAGCAGTGACCATGACATATCTATGCTCCCACATAGTGCTCCACACTATTTGTCTTTAGTTATACCTGTGTGTTCCTAGTTCGGGGGGGGGCTCAATCACTGAGATGCCTGCTTTGTGTCTGTGCTGTATATCCCATCTCTGGGTGCACAGGTTTCTTCTGTGAGCATGCACTATGGGACTGGCTAGTGGACTGTCTGCAGTTAGTCTGTGCATGGTTGCACCTTGTAGGGTGCTGCAGGTGCAGTTTGACTGTGCTATCTGCTGTTGAGGTTTTCCTGGCTTATCCCAAGTGTTACTGCTGGTCTGCCACAGGTATGGCTCTGGCCCACCAACCCTGAAGGGCTGTCCTCTGCCAGCAGGACTGTGGTTGATTGTCCTACAGCCAGGGCTCAGGCACCTGTCTCTCCACTCCCTCATTTACAAAATGGGTGATTGTGGGTCCTTTGGGGTATATAGTGCATACTACTTTGACCTATAGAGACAGTGCTACATCCACCTCATGCAACCATACCCTAACACTGGGTATGCACTAATATGGTTGGTGCCTGGCCACATGTGACTGCAAAGAACACCTGGCACACACTGGGGATGTGCAGCAGGACCTATCTCTAGTGCCACATATACTGCGGACCTAGTGCTGGGTGCCCATCCTAACCCTCAGGGTGAACACAGAACCTGCACAATGGCATGGTCTGTAGCTACTCTGTGCCAGTAGCATGCACTGTCAGACCGTCTTACCATGCTGCAGTACCAGAGAGGGGCAGACCCCATCTGGTGATCAGCTGTTTTCCGCTGTTCTGCATGTGCATTGCATCATGGGTGCTGGTGGAGTTACCCTATCCTGGCACACAGAGCAGATGGTTTGTGCAATAACCTGCAGTCCTTCTGTACCCAGCCATTGCAGTGCAACAAGCCATAGAGGTATAGCCTACTGGTTAGTACAATGACATTCAAAACAGTGGTTATGGGTTTGATTCCTCATTGGTCCCTCTTTTCATGCCTGTCTAACTCAGATATTTTGCATGCCTGTAACAGTCATAACTTTGCAGATCCGTGCTGCCAGCCCATATTACCCTCACCACTGTTGCCAACAATCCTTCGGTCCATCTTTCTGCGTCTGTCAGCTATGTAGCGTCCTGTCTTCCTGTGCAGGCTGCCACCCCATGTCCTGTGCTGGTACCCTTTCCTGCATTGCGCCTTTTCATGCTTGCCTCGCCTGTGCCTGATCTGCATGGCACCACTACTCCTCTGACCACCCATCATTGTAACTATCCTGCCACCTCTGCCTCCACTGGGGGACACATATTACCATCGTCTGCCACCAACTGTCTTTCCAGTACTTTACATTGCCAACACCCTGTGCTGTGGTACAGTTGCCCCCACCATGTTTGTCAACAGTACTGGCAGCCACATGGGATGCCCACAGATATGGCAGGTCCAGCAGCTCCCAGCTCTCCCTCCTTCACTCACCTATTCATTGCCTTTCCTCAGTGCTCTATCTAGTGTTAGGGCTACATCTGTCTCTGTGCCTCACAGGTCATGCATGTCATCCTGAAATACCTTGCAGCCCTTAGGGAGCACTAACCTAGGGCACCGTAACCTTCTAAGGCCACCTTAACCTATGGTTCCATAGCCCAGGGTGCCTTCTACGGTGCCTTGTCCAGGGGTGCCTAATATGGCGCTTAACCTAAGCAGCCCTATAGGGGGCCTTAAAAGGTGCTTTATGAGGCACCTAACAAGGCATCTTATAAGGCACCTTACTTATAAGGCACCTAACAAGGCACCTTAAAAGGCACCTTATTTATAAGGCACCTAACAAGGCACCTTATAAGGCACCTTACTTATAAGGCACCTTACAAGGCGCCTTGTAATGTGCCTTGTAGGGTGCCTTATAAGGCACCTTGTAACATGTGTTAGTCTAAGGCACCTTGTAACGTGCGTTAGCTGATACGGCTTGCTGTAACGATTCACCACCCACGCCTTTATATGGGCATCTGTACCTTTACCGCGGAACCTAATGCGGGTGACATTACCGCAGTTTAGTAAACATATCCCTAAATCTAAGTGGTCAAAATTAGGGTGCTTAGATTCAGGCCTGCCAGTTAGCCACTGGGGACTTGCAGCTGAACTTAGTCACCCAGCACTGATGATCAACCCTTGATAGATAAGCTCTCTTCTTCCTACCCAAGCCAGAGAATGCCCCCAAAGTCATCCATCTTTTGAGTGGATAAATTCAACACAGGGTTGACCAGTTAACTTAAGAGTTAGTTGATTAACTCATTTAGAAAATCTATTCCATAGTCTTTGTGTGCTTAAAATAATATAATGAGGGGCTCCTGAAATCCTTCTCCAGGATAACGTTCCATACAAAACATTAACACTGCCATTAAAGTGATAAGTTGCACATCAGGCCACGAAAATACATAGAAATGTATAACTCTTAAAATGAGAAGAAACCTCATGATCACTTACATAAATCATTTAAAACAGTATTGCAACATAACCAGTTAGTCAGTAAATAATGTAGGACAGGGTGTATATTAAACAAGCGATAACGCATGGCAAGGCATGCAGTGAAAAATTCAATGCATGTTCCATGCGCCTTATGAGGCAGGATACCAGAGATGAGTATCTGCGGCTGCCAGGAAGATAAAGTAGATGCTGGGCTGCTGCCCATGTAATAATCCATTTCCTGTCATTTTTAGTTTGGCATTGCTATAGCACTTTGTACTAGGAAGGTCACAAAAAAATTATATTCAAGACCAGAAAGTTCCAGGTCCATAGAGCAATCTAATAGGTACCTGAAGCAATGGGATTCAAAGAGACCTTAGTACAAAAGTGAAACAATTTCAGGTGAACTATGGTAGACTGCACTCCCATACCCTTTGACTCTTCTCTCTCTCTCTCTCTCTGCACATTTCCAACAGATAGCTAAAACCTGTCAAAGGAGCATATTAAAAGGGATTTCCGCAGGGCAACACCAAGGGTTAACCAGTTGGTGACAATATTTGGCCACTAACTAGTTAACCCAAAATTGCTAGTTAGGCCAAAAAAACCTGGCCTAACTTTAGCTATCTGGCCAGTGGTTTGATACCGCCAGTGCTGGGATAGCTAAATCACCATCTGGGCAAATTAAATATTCAATGCTGCTGGCTAGATATGGCCCAAACACTGAATATCCAGTTATAGATTAAAGTGGCAATAACCTTCTGCTTCAATCGCTCTGTCTGTCACCACTGAGTATGCAGCCCATTGTTTCTTTCTCTATATCAGCAAAATTTGTCCCCTTCCTCTTTATTGCAACATGCTCCTCACTGGTCTCCTATTAAATCATCTACCTCTACTTCATTCTGTTCAAAACTCAGACGCATGGCTAATCTTCTGCCAGTGTCGCTATACTCACTTAACCCGTCTTCTCAAGTCATTTCATTGGCGTCCTATCTTTTTCCACATACAGTTCATAGAAGCATAGAAACAGAGAAACATGATGGCAAATAAAGATCATATGGCCTATCCACTCTGCCCTTCCATACTAAGCTCTACGGCGACTTTTTTTCCTTTAGAGATCTTCTGTGTTTATCCCATGCTTTCTTGAATTCTGGTACTGTCCTTGTCTCTACTACCTCCACTAGGAGATAATTCTATGCATCTGCCATTCTTTCTATGAAGAAACATTTCTTCAAATTACTCCTGAGTCTATCCCCTTCACCTTCATCCTATGTCTCCTCCTGTGCATTTATAGCATTTAAACATCTCTATCATATCTCCCCTCTCCCGCCTTTCTTCCCAAGTATACAGATTGTGATTTTTAAGTCTGTCCCCATATGCCTTATGATGAAGTCCACTGGCCATTTTGGTAGCCACCCTTTGTACTGACTACATCCTCTTTATATCATTTTGAAGGTGTGGTCTCCAGAATTGCACACAATACTCTAAATGAGGTCTCATCAAAGACTTATACAAGGGCACAATCACTTCTTTCTTCCTGCTGGTCATTCCTCTCCCTATGCACCTAAGCATCCTTTTGACTTTTGCCATCATCTTATCTACCTTTTTAGTTACCTTAAAATCATCAGAACCCATCACACCCAGGTCCTGTTCTTCTTTTGTAGACAGAAGTACTTCACCCCCAATACTAAACCGCTCCCTTGAATTTTTGCAGCCCAAATGCCTGATCCTGCATTTTTAGCATTAAATTTCAGCTGCTAAATTCTCAATTATTCTTCAATCTTCACTAGATCCCATCTCATGTCATCTGCACCTTCCTGGGTGTCTACTCTATTGCAGATTTTGGTATCATCTGCGAAGAGGCAAACCTTACATGACAGCTCTTCCATAAAATCACTTAGAAAAATGTTGAAAATAATTGGTCCAAGGACAGATCCCTTTGGCACCACCAGTAACATTGTTCTCCTTAGAGTGAACTCCATTTGCTGTACCCTTTGTCCCTCCCAGTCAACCAATTTCTAACCCAGTCAGTCACTTTAGGTTCCATCCTTAGGGCACTCAATTTATTTATAAGTCACCTGTGCGGAGCAGTGTCAAAGGCTTTACTGAAATCTAAGAACACAACTTCTAGTGTTCTCCCTAGATACAGCTCTCTAGCCACCCAGTCAAAGAAATTAATGAGATTTGTCTGACAAGACCTACCTCTAGTAAAACCATGTTGCCTTGTGTCCTGCAATCCATTTGATTCCAGAAACTTCACTATCCTCTCTTTTAGCAACTTTTTCATTAATCTACTCACTACAAATATCAGACTAACTGGCCTGTAGTTCCCAAAGTTATCCTTTCTTTTGCTTTTGTGTAAAGGGATTACATGCACCCTTCTCCAGTCCTCTAGGACCACTTCTGACTCTAAAAATGTCTGATAGAGCTAGAGCCGCAAGAACATCCCTAAATTTCTTCAGTCCTCTCAGATGTACAGCATCCCATCTGGCCCCATCACTTTGTTTACTTTTAGTTTAGCTAGCTCCTCATGAACACAGTCTTCTGAAAATTGTTCAAGATCTGCCTCATTTATGTTCCTATTTGTGGGTGTTTTCTGAGGTCCTACTCCTTGCCCTTAATCTGTGAACACAGAACAGAAATATTTGTTACACAATTCTTCTTTATCCTCATCAGCTTCTACATATTCTTGCCTTTCACCTTTCAGTCTGACAATACCACTTTTGTACTTCCTCCTCTAACATATCTGAAAAAGGTTTTGTTTTCCTCATTTTATTGCATTGGCTATTTCATCTGTCATTTGTATCTTTGCTTTCCTGACTACTTTCCTAGCTTCTCTTAGCTTTTCCAACTGACCTAGAAGTGCATTCATTCATTCTGCGGGTCCTCATTACCTCTCCTCTCTTAACTCTCCCTACACCCATCTTCAGCAACTGTGCTCATCAAACAAATCAATTTTATGTATGCTTTTCTCTTCTACCACCAATCTCAGGCTCCTTTAAAGCTTGCTATCCCATATGCCTGAGTCAGTATGTTAGGCTCATCTTTGGTCTTATTCATATCCAGGCTAAAAGCTTATCTCTGAGATTACTTTTTAGATCCTGACCCCACTTATTATCCTGTCTACACTCATGTGTTTAATCCTTTTCCTTAATGAATCCCTAGTCCTCTGTTTGTTCTGTTTGTCTGTCTTAGCAGATTCTAAGTTCTGTGAGTAGGATTGTCTTTTAAGGGCATGTGTACAGCACTGTGTATGACTAGTAGCACTATATAAATGGTAAGTAGTGGTAGTACTGGTAGTTCTACCAGGCCAACTTATTCCTCTATTTCATTTTCCCATGACAACATTAGGATATGCACTGTAGAAAAAGTGTTGTTGTCTCTTTAAAAGCACTGAGCAACAATTCCAAAATAGGAGCCCTTGGCATCTTAGTTCTTTCATTTCTTTCACAGTCCCTATGAATGGAATTTGAATGGATAAAAGAGCAGGATACTGCATAATGTGACTCCCATTATTTTGTACAGGAAAAATGATTTTTTTTTTATTTAAACTTTATCGTTTTACAATAAATCCAAGCATATGCATACTTGCATGGAAACTAGGATGCATGGAGGAAAAATCAACAACACTGATACAATCAATATTATGAAAATATAAAGAATATATAAGGCAAACAATTCCCTGCTCCTATTATAGCCCACCATAGAAGAGAGAGATCAAATAACATCATATAAACAAAACACAAATCTGAGAAGAAAAACCCGATGTGAGCAAACAGTCAGGACTAACCTAATGGCAGTGTATCAGCGGTCACATCAGGGGGGGGGGGGGGTGAGCACTCAGAAAAGCAAGCAACTGTGAAGGCTCAAAGAAAATATATGACTCGGCAGTCAACCTAACCATACATTTGCAGGGAAATTTCAAAAAGAATAAGCCCCCCAACAACAAAACCCCTGGGCGAAGTAATAGGAATTCTTTCCTACGTTTTTGAGTTTCTTTAGATAAATATGGAAAAACACGAACCAATAACCCATGAAATTGTACAGTACGCTTCCTAAAAAACATACGTAAAAACCAATCTCTATCAGAAGAAAGAGCAAACGTTGCAATCAAAGTGGAAGGAGAAAGAGAATCAATTAAGGATGATTCCAGAATAGCTGATACATCTAATACATCACTTTCCCCTACTCCATCAATTAATCCACCACCAAGAACTTTTTTATCCACAGGTAGATAATATAACTTAACCATAGGGGGATGGGAATCAATTGGACCATCTAAAACTTCCAATAAATATTTCAGAAACATCTCTTTAGCAGAAATACCAGAGACCTTTGGAAAATTTATAAGACGGAGATTAGAATATCTAGAAACATTTTCCAACATTTCAATCCGCACTTTTAAAGCCAACGTATCTTTCTGATAGGATAAAATGACATCTTCACTGCTGGAAACTTTCTGTTGTAAATCTGTCATAGATTATTGTAAAGCTGATACTTCCAGGGTATGTTGCTGAAGTAGACTTGTATGCTCCTGAGACTGAGCCACAAGAGCCGACACCTGGGGAGCAAAAGGTTCCCCTAACTTGACTATGGCAGACCGATAGACTCAAGAGTAAACTCAACCGGTCTTTCAAAGGCAAAAGATAGAATTTGTGCCTGCCCAATGCTGTTCTCTGATGCACGCCGCTCCATTCGCGATGCCCAAGCGCAGAGAAGGCGTCCGCTGACCTGCCAACAAACCTCCGCAAAACAGGAACCTCTGAGCTCGAAGGGGGAGCTAATCCAAGGACTTCACCACTCCGCAGTGCAGCCGACCCTCCGCTCTCAGCACCTTCCACCAGAACAGAGGAAGGCACCTCCTCCTTCTGCACCGGACTCCTCCTCAACAAAGGGTCCTTGGGAGGCCGCCACTGCACCAGCGGTGAGATCTCCGGTCCCGAGCCTCCCAACAAGCTGCCCAGCTCCAGCGAAAGGACAGAGGAATTCTGCACCGCTGGATCTCCCGACTGCCGTAGCGGTGTCACAAAGGTATCGAGTGGTCCGACCACCCAAGAGGAAGACGCTGAGGGGGCTGCCGGGTTAAGGGAGGGGTTCCTAAGCCCTTTAGCTTTCCTTTTGCCCATAACCAAGTAGAGGAAAAACGCTGCCGTGTATAGCTCACTTCAATCCCAGGAAAAAATGAATTTTGACAGATTTTCTTCCATTGGTAATCCAACCTGCACAAAACGGCAGTTACAACCCTAAGCATCTTGCTGGGCAGACTAGATGGGCCATGCTGGTCTTTATCTGCTGTCATTTACTATATTACTAAATTAGTGGCGCATCCATGGTGGAAGAAACTTGCATGTGCTCCACACCTAGTACTAATTGAAGTCACGCCGATTCATTTTGTAGCATTTAGCTCCCACCTTTCCAGTAGTAGTTCAAAATGAGTTACAATCCGATACAGTAGGTATTTTCGTGTACAAACAGAATAACACCAAAAAGACCTTGTACAGTGCCAGTACGAGGATATGAGGTGCTCTAGTTGAACTCTCATTCCTGCCATCCCCCCGCTCCCATCCCTCTCCAAGACTTACCATGGTAGCAATGAAATTAAAACAGCAAAGGCCTCCGATGCTGCATGCTGCTGTTGTCATGCTTTGACCAGCCGCTTCCACGGTGCACAGCACCAGAGGCTTTAGATAAGCATTATGTTGCTGTTTTAATGTCATTGCTGCTGCTGCAGGTTCCAGAGAAGGGTGGCTGCGGCAACAATGGGTTACCGTTGAAAGGTTGGTGCTCTTGGCGACCGCCTACTTCATCTAATGGGAACTGCCAGCCCTGCATGTACAGCACATAAGAACATAAAATATACCATACTGGATCAGACCAAGATCCATCAAGCCCAGTATCCTGTTTCCAACAGTGGCCAATCTAGGTTACAAGTACATAGCAGTTTCCCCAAAAGACACAGGTTCCACAATGCTTGCATTGGGGCAAGCAGTGGATATCTCAGGTTCCTTTTATTAATGGTTTATGGACCTTTCCTCCAGGAACTTGTTAAAACCTTTTTTAAACCCATCTACACTAACAGCTTTTATTACATCCTCCGGTAACGAATTCCAGAGTTTGATTACACGTTGACTGAAAAAATATTTTCTCTTATTAGTCTTAAATAGTTTACCCTGTAGCTTCATTGCATGTCCCCTAGTCTTTTTATATTCTGATGATGTATACAATCGATCTATGTTTTATCTGTTTCACTCCATTCATTAATTTATAGACCTCTATCATATCTCCCCTCAGCCAACTCTTTTCTAGGTTGAAGAGCCCTAACCTTTTTAGTCTCTTTTCATAGCTGTATCCTTCCATCCCCTTTACCATTTTGGTGGCTCTTCTCGGTACCTTTTCTAATAACTGTATATCCTTTTTAAAATACGGTGAACAGAATTGCACAGTCTTCTGCAAGCAGTTGATCACTCTGATGTAGAATGCAAGTCAGACTAAACAATGAAATTCTCTTTTGCACAACAGCACTATGTGCTGTCCTGTATGCATGCAGTCAAATAAGTATTTGTGGTTGGAGAACAACAATAATATATTTCATGTGAAAAACAGATAGGCCATTTATAAATACATTGCATAATTATAGCAACATGGCATTAAATTCACAAATATTCACATCAGTTGGGCAAAGTTTGAAACTTGTCTACCATGTAGAAGAAACTGAATCAATAGGAAGGACCAAATTAGTCAAAGAGGCATGTTTACTAAACTGCGGTAAAGGAGCAAGTGTGCCGTTAGTGCGCACTAATGGTACACTTGAGCCCTTAGCGTGTCCAAAAAGCCACTTTAGCGCACGCTAATGGTACCAGCAGTGTAAAACACCCTGTGGGTGGAGAGAAGGCGTACATGAGGTGGAGAATGGGGGGGAGGGGGGTCAATGGGTGGGGAGTGGGCGGGAACAAGGCTTGCTCCCTTAACACAGGCACCTTAACGGCAGGAACCCTAATGCAACTCAAAACCTCACAGAAAAGGTATTTTTTGAGGAGAGTCACCTGGGGCAAGCAGCCCAACTCACAGCTTCCCATGCACCAGGAAATGACTTTACTATGCAAGTCCTGTGGTGTTGCTGCCATCCACCACCAGGTACAGCTGCCTCCCCATCGGCTGTATCTGGATATGCCTACTGCTGCAGGCAGCCAGGGATGGCATCTGTACCAGGCTTGGCCCATCCCCCTGCTGTCACCTGTTCTGCAACCATTGGTGCTGCCACCAACATGTGGCTTGGCCCCATAGCCCTGCCTCCCTATGCAGACACACAGCTGTGCCTTTCAGGGTGGGTATGGTCTAAAATGGTACTCAGACCCCCCCCCTCGACCGTTGAGGTCTCCCTACAGGTGGGGGTAGATGGCTCTCCATATGGCCATGGACAGCCGCAGGTTTGGCCGCCAGCCTCCTTGGGGTATAGCACCCCCTTGATGCACAGAATGGGCAAAGGCCTCAGACTCATCAGGACAGAATTTTACTGTCCTTCTTGCCACCATGCCGCTGGTGTCTATCTGCCTAGCCACAGGGGGCTCTTGCACAGGCAGCCCGTGAGTCCTGCATGACAGTGTCGTCTATGCACAGGTACGCCTGGCAGGTGATACACGAGTTCATGCACACTTGCCGTCCTGCTTCTTCGGCCGCTGATTTGGATATCTACACAGGTATTGCGGCCTAACATCTTCTTAGGTACTGAGCCCAGGTTCCGGCCCCTGCGCATACCTATCTATGCCGTGCTGGGCACCTGCCGCTGTGCTCAGTTCGTGCTGCATTATTGAAGCTTGGCCGTTTTGGAGGCACATGACTCACAATTCAGGCCCTTTTCCTGAGCGGGTATCTTTATGTGGGTGTGACATGCCTCGGCGCCTTGTTGAAAATCAAGCCCTCTGTATTTTTCTTTATTGCCCTCTTTTTTGTGGCACGCCCTCCCTCCCTTCTTCGATACGCACTGAAGTTTTATGTAAGAAATTTTGTGTTGTATTAAAAACACATCTTTCACATGTAGCGTTCAGATGCTAGAGTGGGCATTGTCCTAGTGTCTGGGCATAGAGCTTGGGCGAGTGCTAACAGCAGCAGATACACCTACTCCTATCTTCTTTTCCTCTACTCTTTCTTCTCTCCTGTCAAGAATGGCATTCATTTCTGACAAATTGTTGCTCTTGTAAACCGCTTTGATACTTCCTGAAAGCGGTATATCAAATGCTTAATGAAGATAAAGATAAAGATCCATTAAGAGAAGGGTCATGAGTTCATATTCTTTTGGTATTGCAGGGTAATTAGACAGCTGTGTTTTGTATGTTCTGTAGCCTGGAAATGTCTGAGCTTCTGATTCCATTGTAGATTACACTGCAGTAATCTACTCATGACACAATCAGAGCATGAAATAGTTTGTAGAGCTGTGGTGTTTAACTATTTTTTAATGAAACATAATCTATGGAGAGAGATGAAAGAGAATTTCACAACAGCGGAAATTTGAGGGTTGAAGCTTAACTGACTATGATGACTCCAAAGATTTATAACAAAACTGTTAAGGTAATTAGGGACTCGTGTAGTATTGCTGGGACTCCTCCATAGTCTCTAGTCCTTCTTTTTAATATTCTCCTGTTTGCATATACTCTCATAGCATTCACCTATGCTGCTCTCAAAACAATATCACCTGGACAGCCCAGTTCACTGCAATGTATTAAGTGCAATGGGCCCAATATTCAGCGATGGCGACTAGGGCTGCTAAAGTGGCCAGACACCGCCGATGAACTTTAAACGCAGATATTCAATGCCAGGGCGATATCCAGGCCCCGGCATTGAATATTGAAGTTGCCCAGATTACCATGAAGCTATGGGCAGGGTCAATATTTAGTTGCTGCCTGGTTCGCTTCAGCAGCAAAAGTTAGGCCAGCCTTTACTGTCAATACCATCGTGCCTGGTTATTGCCGGGTGCTGCCCCCAGTATGCCGTGATGCTAACCAGTCAGCATCAGGGTGTGCAGCAACAGCACCCACAGATATTCAATGGCACTAATCATATTATTGCCGCTGAATATCCCGGTTAGAGGGATTAATACAGTTAGCAGGTCTGCTAACCGGGTTAATCCCTTTGAATATCAAGCCCGATGTTCATAACCAAGGACATGTACAGGAATAATAGCAGTGACAGACTAGGACTAAAAATCAGTGCTGGCATTTATAGCACACCAGTTCAAATTCAAGCTGTAAGCACTTCCCACAGGCCAATTCAATTAGCACATACCACCCATAATTGTACTAGACCTTCAAGCATTTGCCAGAGTTACCTAGGGTTGCCAACTGGCTCCAGATGCGCCCGACAGGTTTGATCCATTCCTGGGTTTACAACATTGCATGCAAGGATATGTAGTTCTGATTTCTCCATTGCTCTCCATAAGAAAAGGAAAACTACAAGTAACTGCAGGCAATGGGGTAAAGCCAGGACTGGAGCAAGCCTGTCAGGTGCACCTGGAGCCAGTTGACAACCCTAGAATTACCAGATTGCAGTGCACATAAATATTTGAGTATTTTTTAATATGGTAGTTCATGTCATTTCCTAGCTACCTTAACTAGCATCAAGAATATACATACATACATTGACTGTGTTGTGACAGATATTTGTAATGCCAATACAGTAGCAGAAGAACCCAGTAACCAAGAGCAATATTTTAATATTGTGAGAGCAAAAGTTAATCTAAAACACAGTGCCATGAAAAAAGTAAAATAGACTGATGTGTTGTAGGTCATTAAAACCATTTTCTTAAGAAAATGAGTAAAAAAAAAATCATAATTAGCAGGTTGAAAGAATGATCACACACCTCAGTCAGTGTATGACTGTATGCTAGTCTCATATATTAACATCTTAGTGGAGTGATCAGCACATAGTAATTCATAGCATGTTCCAATTTGCATGTGGCTTCTTTTGGTCACCTGACCTTGGAGATATGTTTCAGTGCTTGATGGTGGCCCAGTGATATGTATACTGATTTGATGTAACATAGTAACAGTATATGACAGCAGATAAAAACCAGCATGGTCCATCTAGTCTGCCCAGCAAGGCGGCAAAAGTTGGTGCACCTGCCTCTCCATGCATATCACCCCCCCCCCACACACACACACACACACACACATGGCTTTGTTTAGGGGTGTACCCAATGCTCCGTGTAGGTCACCCCTATTTGTTGAGTGTAAGAGATAGTTATGTTTATTTTGATTTCATCCTGTTGCTATAAAGGGATCCACTGTGTCTGTCCCATACCATTTTGAATTCTGTCACTGTATTTGCCCCCACCACTTCCATCAGGAGGTCATTCCAAGCATCCACCACCCTTTCAGCAAAAAAAGTATTCCCTGACATTGTCTTTCAGTTTACCCCCTTGCAGCTTCATGTTATGCCCTCTAGTTTTATAAGAGGCAACAATTACATCTTTTTTTTTTAGTGCCTTCCAGTCAGTTCTGATTCCTGGCAATCCAGCTGCCTCTGGGTTTTCTTGGCAATGTATCTCTGGAAATAGATTGCCAGGCCTTTTCTTCTGAGACAATGGGGAGTAAAGTGACTTGATGAAGGACACAAAGAATGCCAGTGGGAATTGATCCTTTGATCTCTGGGTACTAGGTAGTTGCTCTAAGCACTAGGCTACTCCCCCAATTTCCATGTACAGGGAAAGAAGATAGGCCTGGAGGATTAACATATTTAAATTAATTTAAGGACTTTTATTCTATCTTCTCAATTGATTTATTGTAAATGGTGGATTACAATAATTGATAAAACATAAAATAAATTATGATTACAAAGTCAGAACAATCTTTGGACCAGTATAGTCAGTGGGGGTTAGTTAGAAGCCCTATTCATGCTTTAGATATCTGAAAACAGGCCTACAGATGTCCAAAGCACAGAGACATCACCAGAGCCATTTTAGAAAGTAGTTTCAAAGACATCCTGGCACAAAGATGTCCAAGTCAGAATGGGCATGTGCAGAGCATAACTAAGAATTTGAACGTCCTTGCCCGATTGCAGAAACCCCATGCATGTCCCGAGCTATGTCAAAATTTATACCTGCTTCAGGCATGCCTACGCATTGCAAAAGTGCTCATTTTGCCAGCCAAACATTCAGAGGGTGTGAAGAAGTAGGCATACTCATATCCCCTATATTTCCCATGCTGACAATGAACACTATTTATTTATTTAACATTTCTTATAAACCGCGCTATTCATTATCAGTGCGGTGTACATTAGAACAGAAACCTTATACCGTGCAGTAGGACCTCATGGTATTTACATTGAACCGGATGTAGAACTTGGAGTTAACTGGGGAAACATATCTACATTTTATTTACAGTGAAGTCCATGTTACAGGCTAAAGTCTATTTAGGACTAATTTCACTGGCTGTCACTTATCTTGTCAGGTATGCCGTTGGAGGGCTCTAGGTGGTTGATGGTGATACTCTTTAGTTGGTTGCTATAGCTGGATTCTGGAGAGTGTCTTATAAACAAGTGATGTTTCAGTGCTTTCCTGAATTGGGTCAGGCTGGTAATGACTCTCATGTCTGTGGGGAGGGCATTCCAGGCTCTGGGTGCGAAGATCGTGAAGGCCCTGTTGGAAGTTTTTTTCGTGCACGTTGTCATTTCTTTTGGAATTTTTAAGGTGTTCACCATTGTAGATGTTCGGATTCTGTTTGGGGGTGCGATGTGGATCATTTCGCTAATGGATGTAGGGGGATGGCTGTTTAGGGCTTTAAAGGTCAGGACTAAGATTTTGTAGGTTAATCTGGCATGGATGGGTAGCCAGTGAAGATTCTTCAGGATTGGAGAGATGTGCTCTGACCTTGATGCCCCAGTTAGGACTCTTGCGGCTGTGTTCATTGCTAATTGGAGCGGGTGGAGCGTTGACTGCAGGAGCCCATATAGTATAACATTAGCGTAATCAAAATGCGGGAGTACCAGGGCTTGGTAGATTGTTCTGAAATCACTGGGATCCAGTAGAGCTCGTAGCTGCCTGAGTGTCCGTATTTTGAAGTATATTGTTTTTACCGAGTTTTTTATGTGTGTTTTCATGTCTAGCCTTTGGTCTAGCGTGATACCAAGGTATCGAATTGTGGATTTGGTTAACAGTTCTGTATTCTTGACTTTTAGTGCAGGTGGAGGGGTGAATTCTGTGTTCCTCGTGAGGAAGAGGACATCTGACTTGTTATGGTTGATCCGAAGGTTTTGCGAGTACAGCCAGTCCGCAACTGCATTAAAACATGAGATTAGCGGGGAGAAGTCTGGATGATCAGTCGAAAATGGTTATGTATAGAAGGATGTCATCTGTGAATGCCAGGCAGTGTACACCAAACGATCGGATCAGAGCACAGATGGGTTGCATCTAAATACTGAACATCAATGCCGACACTAACAGGAAATAAGGGCTCTTGTTTATATTTTGCCATGCAGTGGACATTCCAGTATGCAAATGGACATCTGCTAGATATTCTCACCTCAAAATTTTGTAGGTGTCCATGACGATCAGGCCGAAACATGGATATCCCCAGTGTTTTTCTGCACATTTTGCCTTGGACTTCATAAATTGCCTTTGGATGCCCTTTCCTAAAAGTCACTTCACAAATCCAATAAAATGCAATGGTTAAAAACAGTTATCCTTTCAGAGTGACAAAGAACTTGCACCTTCTTAGCCTTTGTAGAATTTCATTCCAAATATCATTGATGCTGAGACAATAATGAAACGTACATCTTTCCATTTGTCATTTTCATCACAGTATGAAGAATATATTTTGTGAGAAAAAGCTTAAATGTTTCCTTATTTAAGAGATCTTGGTTCAGTTTCTGGAAGACCAGTATCCAATTGGTACCTGTGGGTATTTGCCATCCTCTAATGAGCTCAAAATCCTTATCCTAATTCAGTTCTTAATGATCTTAACACCACTGAAATTTAAGCAACTTCAAGATCATATGCTGTACAGGCATGTTTACTGAACCACACTAAGGGGTGTGTTTACTAAAGAGAAAAAACTACATTAATGGGCATTAGAGGTTACTGCAGTGTTAAGGGTGCAGTAGGCAGAGAGTGGGTGTTAACAGGGCAGAGAGTGAGCGTTAACAGCAAGTGCTCCCTTAATGCCTGTTGCGCAATGTATATAAAAGCCCTTTAACGGTGGGAACCCTAAAGTGAAGTAAAACCGCATGGAAAGGGTGTATTTGGAGGGGAGCGAGCCCCTGAAATGTGATCCACACACAGGGAGCCCCAGACAGTGATAGAAGTGCTCCATTAGCAGCAACAGCAGACTGCCTATGAATGAAAGGGCACTATGTTGAGGTGAAAATGGGGCTAAGGAGGCAGCACATTTGTCAAGCAGTGGGAATTGCTGGTGCCCAAGGCAGATCAGGAAGCTGCCCAGGTGGCACATCTGTGATGTCCGTCATGATCGCACAGTGAACGTGGCGGCACACAGAAATGCTGCTGCTGTGAAAAGGTGATGTGCTACATGGGGTGTTCCAAGGGTTCCTGACACCCTAAGAAGAAATCCTGCCCAGCCCCACCCCTGCAGCTGCTGAAACCAGCTCTGGAGGAAGAGGCCGATAGTGTCAGCAGCTGTAGTGACACAGGGAGCTGCAAAATGCAGGTGCCTGAGGAAATATCACAGCTGTGGATGTCTGCCTCCCCCCGAGATGTATCGGTGGCAGGCAGGGATGGGGTCCCAGCAGCGGTGGCAGGTTGGGGAATAGCATGGCCATCAATGTTGGCCTTTGCCTTACCCCCCCATCCGGACCTGGCTCCCTAGGCATCCACCAAAGCTGCATGGTGGATGGGCCAGGACTGTGCACCACGCCCACTGACAGAATGCCGGCATATCAGCATGGTGAGGGAGTTTTGGCAATGTGTGCAGTGGCCCATAGCTGCAGCAGAAAAAAGCCATGACCTGGCCCTATGTGCCATGCACATCGCAACATTTGCCAAGGTCTTCCTGATGGGGAACATTTCTGCACCAGGGACAGCAGAGAACATGTTGATCCCATCCCACTGAGGCTGGATGTATCATGACGTGTGCCCACATCCCCAGTGGAGGGGGACATGAGCAGCAAGGTGTGCACAGCTGCATGGGTGCAACATCAGTGAGGTCATCTGCAGCACTGAATCGGTAGGTGGTTCATAATAGGAGGGAGGGATGGACGAGTCACAGGTCACTCACTCTGACCATTGGCCCATGCCACTGGTCTAGGAAACTGTGTGGGTTGCTTGGTCCATGGATCAGATATAGAAAGACCCCTACGCAAGCCTGCATTCACAGCTCCACACAGGGAATGTTAAACATATATGGCAGCTCTGTGGCTCAACACACAAAGCCAAAGTGCAGATGGTCAGAGATTCAATACCCAGGTGTAGACCACCTATCGTTTGTCTGGCTCCAGTTATGTGGGTGCAGTTTCTGCCCTGGGAGTCCAATCACTAAGCCACATGCTGGGCACCCAGGCCAGGGTGCACATGGTTGCTCTGTACACATGCATTGTGTGCTAACCAGTGGAGTGGCCACAATTGGTATAGGCATGGCTGAAGCACCCCAGTGGTGGGCAGCAGGTGTAGTCTGCGGTGGATTGTTAGTCCTAGATGGTTGGGACAGCAGTAGCTCCTGGCCTACTCACTGTGGTCATGGTAGGACCAGCAAGACTGTAATAACAGCCCCACATAAGCCTAGAAACCCTCACTGAAGATAGGATCAACTGTTTAACACTGGGCACTAGCTGATAAGAGCAGAACCCAGATGTGACTAGTACCTACAACATGCTGCAATTTTGTAGGGCACAAAATGACTAGCCTAACACACTAGCAGTAACATAGATATACAGCACAGCCTCCATCTCTAGCAGAGCACGTTATGGGGACCAGGTGTTGGGTGCCCATCCTTACTCTTAGGGTGACTGCTGAAACTGCGCAGTGGCATGGTTTGTAGCTATTATGTGCTTGTAGCACACACTGTCATTGTGTCTTACTGAGCTGATGTGATGGGTCAATGCATTATCCATTTGGTGATCAATGAATTCATTGGTAAGATGTACCATGATGTGACTGCACTGATACAGCAGTATACTAACAGGCAGTTACATGCATACAGCTGTAACCTACATATTAGACATGAGTCATGTATGACATCATGACTGTGACTGTACAGATTTGGCTCCATCACATCTCTGCAGTATATGCGGACACATCCTACCCCTCGGATAGCCACCTGCATGCATCACGTCATGTCCATACGTGCAACATTTGCCCAGTTTGAATGATACCTGTTCAGTTGTTATCTGCATATTTGTCTAGGGTGTTGTATGGTGGTTGTATGGCTTGGAAAGGTGTGTGAACCACATGTCTGGTATCAGGTCTTCCATGTGGCACTGATGCACATTTCCCACACAGTATAAATATTTTATTTTTATTTTATTTATTTTACAGTTTTTATATACCGCGCTTTTTGGTATCAGCGCGGTTTACAGATAACAAATTTTCGCATTAGAACAATCCTTTGCTTACATTATAACAGGGTCAGTAACTTGGAGATAACATGGGAAACTATATACAAGTTATGTACAGAAAATATATTACCTCTGGCAATTATAGTTCAAATATGTTGGTGATGGCACATCGGTGTTGCCAGTCCATACTATCCTCTCCTCTACCACCATCCATTCACCTCTGTCAGTTGTGTGCAGTCATGTCTTCTCGTGCAAGCTGCTACAACATGGCCTATAGAGGTACTCTTTTCCACATTTCTGTTCTTCATAAATGTCTCCCCTGTGCCTGATCTGCACATCACCCCTCCTGCTCCATCCTCCTTTCGCTGCACACATACTGCCACTTCTGCCTCTGCTGGGGGACACATCTTCCCCATCCTATGCCACATACTCACTTTGCGCCCTTTTACATTGGTACCTCCCAGTGCATCATATAACTGCCTCCCACATGCTCTTCCAACATACTGGCTGCCATGTAGGATGCCATGGATCTGTCAGGTCCATCAGGTCCCACCTGTCCTTACATCCATCACCTTTGCATTGACTTTCCTTGGTGCTCTCTTATCCAGCGATTTTCGGACACGTAATGCCCATTTTCCTGCTAACACACGTTAAATGGGCCATTGCTCCCTTAATGCCGCAACTCCTCCTACCCGCCCAGAGCCTTTATCACATATAAAACCCCTTATCGCTGCCATTAATGCCTGCTACCTTAACACCCATTAGTAAACATACTCCTAAGAATTGACATCTTAGAGAAGGTTTGGTGCCAAAATTTAGCATAGGAGGTGTGTTCTGGGCAAGTCCATAGGCATCTTTTAGGGAACTGCAAGCTTAGTTTGGGGGTTTGTGCACTTGGTGAAGGTGCATCCCTAGCAATTTAACGCGTGTTTGTAGAGGTGACCAGGGCAGAAATCACTAGGGCCAGTTCCTAATGCCATGTACCATTTGATGCAAGGTATGTCCTGACATACATGTTCAAAATTACATTCTTGTATACCATATTGGGGTTCACTGAGATTACCTAGAACTTTTCAGGGCATGAGGGTGACTGCCATACAGTTTAGATTGCAGCAGCTATCATTTCTCATTGGTATGTATGTCTAGTGTGCATCAGCGAACTACTGTCTGTGATGAGCAGCTTAGGAGATGCAAGTTTTTCCCGAGAGGGGTGGCGTCTATAGATACATTGCAGGATAGGCAGGATCTGAAATGTGTAACTTTTCAGAATACAGTGGGTGCAGGGACGTCCAAAATGTTCACCCGCGTCCGAGTGCTTGCCCATGCCACACCAAACACATCTATCTCCTCGATTCCTGACCCACAGGTACATCCAGATCCATGGATGTAGAATTAGGTTCAAAGGGGGCCCGTTTTTTATTTAGATGCATCTGCAGGCCAGATGTGCACATTATGGAATCATGCTCTACGTGTTTTTGTAACCACATCCTCAAAATGTCCCTAACCTACCCTTCTTGTGGAACCACATAGTATTATGTCTAGAACGGAATATTTAAATACCGCTCTATACCTAATGATGCTGAAAATAGTCAAAAGTCTACGTGGTTTTTTTTAAATTGAGAGGTTTCAGTTTAGGCTCGAGGGAATATCAGTGGTGGGCAGCAGTCATCACACTGAATATAGGTAATTTCATTTATACAGCTCAAATAGTATTTAAATTAATATGCTGACTACCTGATGAAAATGCAACCCTGTATCTATTGTGTCATTTCAACTCATAGCTTTCACTGCAAGATTTCCTGGTAGTATAGCTGGTGGTGTTACTGTGTTCTATGTATCTGGGTTTTTCAAGATCTTATATGAAAGCATAGCAGCAAGACAAATCATTGGAGTGCAGAAGCGTGAACATATCACCCCTTATTTGATAAAAATGAACTTGCTACCCATTCCATAGTAACAAAAATCTCCTATAATTCCATTTGTTGAATTTGTTCTTGTACTCTCTAGTTATTAAGACAAACAAAATTTTTCCCACATCCTGTTTTCTTCCTTTTCTTTTCCAGTTTATGTCCCTGTCTCTTCAATATATGACATTTCTCAGTATATCACCTGGCTGGTGAAATAACTGGCAACTGGTAGCCCTGTAAAGGAGCAATTTGCTCAATAACATTTGCAAGCACTGTAGACCAGATCTCCACCATTTGATCAGCAGGTATATCGTCCAGCTTTTCCACAAATTTAACTAAGAACTGCCCCAGTCTTATACTGGGGGCACCATAACATGGCCAAGTCCTGCTGAACAGGCTATAGGGCCAATACTAGGGATAGGGATAGGAATTTAAGAAAAGGGGGACAGGAGGTGGATAGTGATTGCATGGGAAGGGAGTGGAGGGAAGGGTACAGTGCACAGGAAGGCAGCAGAGGTTGGATTTGGTGGGCAGAGTTGGTAGGGCTGGTGAGGTATCAGGAGGGAGAAAGGGTTTTTGGACAGCACATCTTGTGGTTGGGGGAGTTGTCATATAGGAGGTGGGAAGAGATTGCAGTCGCAGCTGGAGGTGGGTATATGGTTCTGGTAAGACCCCAGGTCTATCCTAAGTTGTCAGGGAAAGTGAAGATGGGGAAAGTAAAGTATAATGACTGCCTTGTGGAACCACTGTCAGCCGATGGGCGTAGCTCAGCATCACTGTGGACTATGTAAAAATTGGGGGGCTATGGCTAGGTTGTTACTGACTAGCTTGGTGATAGAGTTGGGCTTCGGAAAGAGGACTATTGTTTGGGTAATACTTTTTATGTTTTAAGTGGTTGAAGTTCTTAAAGTTAAATAAAGCTGTGGCCATGTCATTGCCATCGTGTCAGTGTTGGGTGATTTATTTGGCGTTATACATGAAGCGGGAGGTGCGAATGCTGACACATTAAAAAGATTCTCAGGGATCATAGCACATTTTGTACAACATTTCTACCATTGTTTTTTTTTTCACAAGATTTATTTACTGGCTGACACCATAACAAAGAATTAATAAGAATATCATCAGACCATGTAAGTGGCTATAAAAGTAGATCACTAGCATGCAATTTCACAACATTTACTTTGGGACAAAAAAATCAAATCTACAAAATGCCATCCACCATAAGTGAACCCCATTGAGGACATAAAAAATAAAAACTCTCCTATGCACTTGAAAATTTAATTTGGCAGGCAAATTTAATTCTTTCTTAATTAAAATATTTAAGCACTAATATCTGGGCTTTGATCGCCACCATTTTTATTAGTTTTTATTGGATTGTCACTCCTTGTGGCCTAGGGCAAGTCACTTAATCCTCCATTGCCTCAGGTATAATTTTAAATTGTAAGCCCTCTGGAGATAGAGAAATATTTACGGTACCTGTTTGTAAGTCATCTTGAACTACTACTGGAAAGGCATGAGCTAAATACTAAGGGGTATGCTTACTAAAGAGCATTCAGGGCGCACTGGTTAGCAAGCTTTAAGGCAAGGGTGTTATCATGCGGTAAAGGCTGGGGCAGGGAGTAGGTGTTCCAATGGTTTGGGCGCTTGGCTCCACTTATCGGGTGCTAAAAGAACACTGGGTGTTAAGGTGTCAAACATGTATCTTAACGCCAGAAAATGGCAGTCACCTTAATGCAGGATAAGGCAACCCTGTGAAAGTCACATTTTAGGTGATGGATAGAAGAAAAGGTAAGAACTGATGGACATGTCAGATCCATATATATCCTATGTGTTAGTCAGTAAGTTGGATGAGCATGTGGGAGGCATCTGTACTGTATCAGTGAGATTACGTGGTACCACGTAATCTGCTGTAATGTCAGTGTGTTGCATAGGATTTGGAAGAAGTGCTCCCAGGTAGATCCAGCATCGCCACAATCTGGGAATCAAAAGGATGACTGGGCAGGAGTGGTGACGTGCAGATCATTCCCAGGAGAGGTGTGAGTGATATGTCCTAATGATTAAAATGTTCCTGTGTGGGCCATGGTGTAGCATCTGGCAGGCGAATACATGACTGTAAATGATGGGCATATGCTAATGGATGGGCTGAGGGATGGATGGCAGTAGATGAGAGTATGGTATGGCCTTGCTGCCTTGATGAATCTGATGTGACTGCACAAAAGCAGTTGTAGAGTGCGGTGGCACCAAGCTGAAGGTCCTGCCAAGGCCATATTTATCAGTAGGTTACCAATAACAGCTTCTAGTCTCACTCAGTGGGAATTCCAATCTGATAAATCAATCACAGGCAGTCTGCATACATTGGGCTGTATCAGTCACTCACATGCCTTTTGTACCCAGTTTGCTAGACTTTACACATTCGCTTTATATAAACAGCATGGACATCCAGTAGCCTATCTATTGACTAGCCTGCCAAAAAAGAAACAGCATCCATATAACTACAGCTTGAGCCTATACAAGCACCATATGGCTAAATAGCCGTGACATGGTCACAGCTCGGTCAGAGTGAGAGTGGTCTCGCAGCATGAACAGAAATGTGCACCCAGGCCATGCCCGTGGAGGACCCATGGTAAGATGGCTCAGCCATTTACCTTACCTCCCACTCATGTACATCCTGTGCAAACTGCTTTGTTTTAGGAAATACCCAGAATCCTCTGCTCCTCATTATATACTGTCAGTAAGTGGGATAAGCATGTGGGAAGATTGCTAACCAGTGTGCCCTTAATGCTCTTTAGTAAGCATACACCTTAGTATTTAACTCACGCCTTTCCAGTAGTAGTCCAAGCTAAGTTACAACATTCACCTCCAGGCACTGCCTTCCCATATGGTGGCAGGCGATGTAGAGACCAATATGAAATCCTGTCTCACATTTTGACAGCTGGAATTGTGCACATACCATTCAGACGTCAGTGTTCCAGGTCACAATCAGGCACACATTTGGACTCTCATTTGAGGTAATAGGTAATTTACTGCTGAATGCTTTGGGAAACAATCAATAGACAGTGTTGAGATGGTGTTTATTGTATGCAAATTTGCCTGATACAGACATGCTTGTAGGTGCATACACTGCATGGAGCAAAGAGTCCCCCAGATTGCATGCAATGTGCATGCAAGTAAATCGCAGATTCCTGTGAGTGTCACCAACTAAGTGAATGAATTGGACATTCACAGAGTTCAGCCCTCCACTTGAGCCTTGTTCCCTATTGGCTGCAGCTGCTTCAAGTGGGCTGACAGTGTTGCCACTGATACAGCTGTTATGGCAGTTGTCATTACTCAGGCCTCTCACCTGTGCAAATTGGTGTGTCCTGAGGCCTGGAAGCTCAGTCAGCGGTGAGGGTTGCAACATACACACATGTGTTCCCCCTGCTTACACCAGTCAAACCAGTAGACGATTTTGGAGCTGCACAGCAGTGTCATGTTGAGTGGTGAATATAGGTGAATACTGTGGGGATGAGCCTTGACAATGGTGTAACTCTGAATGCATTACAGCGTCATACCCACAGGTTGCAACTACTTACTGAAAATTAACCTGCTTGTAAATGGAGTCTCACACAGTGTGTGGGGTTGCTGTATAGCTGACCTGCATCATGTTGTATTCACAGCCATAAAGCCTGGGCACCACATACATACACAGTGCATTGCTGCAGCAAACACTCCTCTGGAGAGACACACACATACACATGACCCTGCTGTCCAAAAGTGGTGCAGGTAGGCATTCTTACCTGCCCCTTAGGCCTCCTTTGATGCTCCACCATTGTCAACGCCTCCTCAGTGTGCAAACGCAATTAGCACACTCTGCAATGCTCAGGTGCTGTCAATGTCCACTCAGTGTGTTGGTGCTATAAGCGTGCTCTGCCATCCAGCCATGGGTGGTGCAGCTTCTCAGTGTGACAGCTGAGTGTGTGGACTCATGCTGGATGAAATGTGGAAGGTTGCACATGGTGCAGTTATGGAAATGTAGCAGAAAGTTAACACACCTGAACATACCATTCCTGATACACAGGCTGGTCTTGAACCCTGTGACCCTTCTTTTATACACAGATGGACCCAGTGTGGATCCATCAATCCATGGGTATATATGTGGTCACTGTCAGGATGCCTGAAGTCATAAGTTGGGGTCTGCTCAGATCTCTGCAGGCTCTGTGCCATACTTGTCTAATTTTAGGTCTGTATGTTGCACTGCCTTGCTATGCTGCTGGTTCAACTGACATGCATGTCTTACCTATGCGATCTGCCCATTCAAAGGGGAAGGCCATGATACATGAACACACATATTTCAGACCATGGGTGTCCTAGCAGAATGACCAATGTTTCCATTTATTTATTTGGTGTGTTTTTTTATACCTCCCCTTCCTGTGATCAAAGGCGGTTTACAATAAAACATAGTAACATAGTAAATGACGGCAGATAAAGACCAGTATGGTCCATCTAGTCTGCCTAGTAAGATGGCAGGAGTAAGATGGCAGGAGTAGGTGCACCCCTCCCCATGTCATTGTTTAGGAGTGCACCTACCACTCTGTGCTGGCCACCCCTCCCCATGTCTTTGTCTAGGGGTAAACCCACCCCTCCTCATGTCATTGTTTAGGGTGCACCTACCACTCTGTGCAGGCCACCCCTCCCCATGTCTTTGTTTAGGGGTGAACCCACCGCTCCATGTAGTACAGTGCTTATTGGACAGTCATGGAATAATCTTATATCTTGTAGAGCAACCTAGCTTATTTAGATTCAAATGTGGCTAAGATGGTAGTAATTGAATGAGAATTTACTTATCAAGTGGTCACCAGTTTTCACACAGACTATAATGGTCATTTGGCAGGTGAGGGGGTAGGGTGGAAATTTTTTCCTCTAACATGATCTGTTATCATATTGCATAGTATGCATACCTCAGTGGCGTATTTTTCCCCCCACATGCACATATCCACTCAATATGTGCATGTGGAGGACATCCTGATCCCAGGGCCAGGTCATCCACTCGGCAAACTAGCTGGGTGCCAGGGTCCACCGATCATGGTGAACAGCATGTCAGACAATCCTCCCTCCTTGCCATCATGGCACAGCTGGCACTTCAGTTCTGCAGGCAGCCTTATTGAAGTTGCACACATGCAGCTAGTCACACCATAGTGCTCCTTCCCCCCGCTGCCGAGGGATATAGGCATGCGTCCTGCTGCCTTAGACCTCAGAAAGCAGGGTTCACCATGTGCTCCACTGTGCCTGCTGCCGACATGTTTGCCATCCAACTGACAGTGCTCGCACAATACGTTGTTGGTCTCTTACTTTTGAACGATTAAAAATTACAATCTAAAGATTAATATCGTTCACTTTCACCAATGCAAGGATCAGAAGTAAATTACAGAGGTCTCAGTTAGAAAAGAGCATTGCTACTTAGGCTTACGCCAATCTGCAGCAAAGTGCTTTATCACATCAACGACCTCAAAAAATAATCATAAAAACAGGTAACTAGTCTTCATTATTCTTCAGTGTTGTAGGGGTAAACAAATAACATCTGCAAACTCAACTCGCAAGACTAGATATCACTGTATTTCTCATTGATCCCAACGTACATCCCCGGTACCATCAAGACGTTTCACACAAATGGTTTCTTCAGGGGATCATGCAAATTCTATAAAACAAACAAAACATACCAATCACCATCATTCCAATCCCGACTATTCACCACCACGATCTAACAAAAAATAAATAGAGATATAAATGCCTGGTAAGGTTCTGATGATGGCATTTATATCTCTATTTATTTTTTGTTAGATCGTGGTGGTGAATAGTCGGGATTGGAATGATGGTGATTGGTATGTTTTGTTTGTTTTATAGAATTTGCATGATCCCCTGAAGAAACCATTTGTGTGAAACGTCTTGATGGTACCGGGGATGTACGTTGGGATCCATGAGAAATACAGTGATATCTAGTCTTGCGAGTTGAGTTTGCAGATGTTATTTGTTTACCCCTACAACACTGAAGAATAATGAAGACTAGTTACCTGTTTTTATGATTATTTTTTGAGGTCGTTGATGTGATAAAGCACTTTGCTGCAGATTGGCGTAAGCCTAAGTAGCAATGCTCTTTTCTAACTGAGACCTCTGTAATTTACTTCTGATCCTTGCATTGGTGAAAGTGAACGATATTAATCTTTAGAATATAATCCCACTGACAGTGGCAACTACAGCATTGCACCTGACACACAGAGCCTGGACAGAGATTTCATCTGCAGCAAGATACAGCCGCTGTGACTGCTATTGTCACCCTCACACAATGCTGACATGACAGCATGGTGGCAGTGGGGGGTGGTGTGACTCCTTTTTGCCTGCAGCAGCATGTATGTGTGATGGCACTGTGATAGTGGTGTCATGCCAGACATCACAGATGTATACCCTAGGCAGCAGCCTTGTCAGCCTAGTAGACTAGCCAACCCCACTACATCACCTACGTGACACCTCCTTTGTCAATTTGGCAGCAACAACATAGTGCCCTTTATTAATAGCACGCCATGCTGTTGCTGCCATTGGAGCACTACTATCACTAATTTGAGAACTGTGGTAGGTGGAGCACATTGCATACATGAAAATAAGCTGTCTCCCCTCAGAAATAACTCTTACCGCAAGCTTTCAGATGGCTTTAGGGTTCCCAGCACCGGGAGCTTTAGCGCAAGATAACACAAACCAGCATTAAGGGAGCACACGCTATTCCCACCCAGTCTCTGCCCTATTAATGCCCACTCTCCACCCCCTTTTACCTTAATGCTATGTGCCCAGCTTCTGTACCTTAATCCAGTGTATCGGTGCTTTCCGCAGCGTTAACTGCTCATGGGCGCCGATAACGCCTGTTAACGGCACCTTGGCCCCCTTACCGCCCTTTAGTAAACACACCCCTAAGAGTCTGATATTCAGCGGTGGCGGGCTGGCGCTATTAAAGCAGCTAGCTATCACCACTGAACTTTAAATCCATATATTCAATGCCAGGGCCATATCCAGGCCATCAGGTTGCCCAGACTGCCATGAAGCTCACCAGGCAGTGACAATTTTCAGCCACTGCCCAGTTAGCTTCAGTGGTGAAAGTTAAGGCAGCTCTTACTGCGTCTGACTTTCACTACTTAGCGATAACCAGGCAGGTACCGCCCCCCCCCCCCACTCCACCTCTGGAATGCTCCAGTGGTAGCCAGCTGGTATTGGGGCATGCAGCAGCGGCACCTGTGGATATTCAGTGGCACTAACTGTGTTAGCGCTGCTGAATATCTCAATTAGGGGGATCTGCTAACTATGTTAATTCCTTTGAATATTGGGCCCTAAATAAATAAAAATTGTTTGAGATATTGGGAACTGTTTTTAAAGCTTTACGTGGTTTATCTGTGTATTTTCAGGCTGTCTTCCATGCTACCTGGGACACGTGTCACATTTGGTGAATCTCCAAGGTTGTGGTGCCACCGACATCTTTGCTGAAGAAACTAAGGGATATGTTTACTAAACAGCGCTAACGTCGCAGCAGCGATGTTATCGCGCGATAAGTGATGTTATCGCGCAAAACATCACTTATCGTGCGATAATGTCTCCGGCAGCGTTAAGGCGCACAGAGGGTGGAGTAAGGCTCCCCAGAGGGTGGAGATAAGGGGTCAATGGGCAGAGAGTGGACAGGGAGAGGCTCCAGGCACACTAACGCTGTGAAATCAGGGTCTGAAAATTAACACCAGTGAAAACCTCGCGTTAGAGGCACATTTGCAGGAGAGAGAAACCATTTCAGTCAGCAATGTACAGCAAAGGCAGGGAGACCAAGAAAAGTGATAGTAGTGATACATGTGCAGCAACAGCATAGTGCCCAAGTACGAAAGGGCACTTCGGTGAGGCTGCAAATGGGGTACAGGGGGCTGCAGGTGGGACATGCAGTGGGGCAGCTGGGGCGCAGGGTGAACTAGGCAGATGCCTTGGTGACACACAGGAATGTAGAAGCGGAAAACCAGCAAGACAGCAACTGACCAAGGGCAAACATGGACATTACCCAGAAAGTACCCCAAAGGACACATAACATTGGCAGGCAGTGCGGGGAGGAAGCATGGATGTTTATGCAGGTACCCCTACCCCATATCACGCACCATAGGCAGCCACCTACCGGCACACTGCATGGCCTGGGACTGCGCACCACCAGCACCACCGGCATAAGGGCATGTTAGCATGGTGGCGGAGGGGTGCTCATGGGGGAGGGGGCAGTGGCATCTGCCCACAGCAGACCAAGGCCAAGCCCTGTTTAGGTGGGTGCCATGCACTGCAAAAGACAAGGTCTGTCTGCCGAACAGTAATGGCATCCCCAGGGGTTGACTAACCTCTGTGGCAACAGTTTGGTGCAGTACACACAGCCAGTGTGTTCAGGAGCAAAAGGTCACAGGTTCAAGTCCCAGCTGTGGCTCCTGTAGACCATGTCCCTATATTTTACCCAGTAATAAAGAAGGAACCTTTATTGCAGATGCCATAAACGCCTATATTTTGCCCTACAGAGCACATACACCATAGACATGTGCAGTCCCTAGAGCAGAGGTTCCCAACTGCAGTCCTGGAGGGCCAAACACCATTCAGGTTTCATGCTGTTCCTAAGAAAAATGCTTGAGATACATTTGTATGCACCGCCCCCATTGTATGCAAATGTATCTCATGCATATTCATTAGGGACAGCATGAAAACCTGAATCATGTTTTGGCCCACCAGGACTGAAGTTGGGAACCTCTTTCCTAGAGCATAGGCCAACATGGGCACAAACACTCACACCCACAGGCTCTACTATCCAAAGCATCATGGAGAGTCAGGCTGTTGGGCCCTGCGCAGAGCAGCATCTACCAATACTAGAACCTGCATACCTTAGCAATGCCGTCATAAACATGGAAACAAGTTCCACAAATATCATAAGGTTGCTATGATGAATCTCTGTTAACAAATTGTGTTTAATGTAGGATCTATTATCTGACATTGATCATAGCAACCTTTTGATACTTGTGGAACGTGTTTCATATTTTGTTACTGACAGTGTTTAACACCCCGGAGAGTGACCCTAAAAGTATTGAGTACCATAGCAATGCCTGCACTGTGCCCAGGACTGGTGTGGCGGCCAGGGCTACCAACCACCTCTCTCTTTGCACAATACTGACATAGGTGTGGGAGTGTGTGTATGTCCAGGCCTGCTGTTTGTCTGCTATTGTGTTAAGGATGTGTACCGCTCTGTCTGTTCCCCAGCAGGACAGGGGTTGCTGGTCTTCTCTACTGCTGCCATTGCAGGGAGGTAGACTGGATCTATTGGTGGGTGATCCTGTTTCCCACACTGTGCCCCAGAGGGTGGATTGTGTGGTGGTACATGATCTGCCCATGGGTCCTTACACCCCCCCCCTTCACCTACAGCAGGTAACCATGGCACCAACACAGGATATGCACTATTCTGGGTGCATCATCTCCCATAGGGACTAGACATGACCGGGACATACAGCAGGACACAGATGTATCCTAGGTGTGTCTAACGGAACTACCTATCACACACTGATGGGGACCTGCAGCATGGCGTAGTTCAGCCATGAATGGTGCTGTGGACCTGGTGCTGGGCGCCCCACCTCAACCTTAGGGTGGGCACAGTACCCGCACAATGTGACTGTCTGTGGCTACTCTGTGGCAGTACCACACATGGTCTGTTCCCCCTACCTGGCCGAGGTGCTGTGGGGGTGCATACCCAATCTTGTGCCCATCTGTCGACTGCTGATGTGCATGTGCAGTGCATCATGGGTACGGGTGGATTAACCCTATCCTGGTAACCACAGCATACAGCTTGTGTGGTGACGTGCAGTCCTGCAGCCAGCCAGGGCTTTGTTCACAGCCTTATAAGGTGTCCTATAGGGGACATTATAGGGTGCCTTGGTGGACAGTGCACTTTCTAATGTGCCCTATGGAGTGCGTTATGGGGTGCCTTATGCGACACCTTAGGTTATGCCACTGTGAGGGTGTGTTTGCTGGCAGCACAAATTAAAATACATGTCAAATGCCTCACCAATCACAACTTTAATGTACAGGGTGCTGCCTCAGCCAGCCTTATACATTAGGCCCACTGGGGAATCAAACCCATGCCCACTGTACCATCCGTCAGTGTTGTAACCATTGTGCTACAGCTCTGTTGCTGTGATTGTATGCCTGCGCGCCTTCTTAAGATTCACGCGCGGTAATGTGCCCTGTAGCGCTCGTTAATTTATGGCGCCTTGTAACGCGTGTTCTCGGCAATGATGTACCGCCCATGTCCTTATTTGGGATTTCTGTCTCTAACGTGGCTCCTAATGCGAATTGCACTAACGCAGTTTAGTAAACATACCCCTTAATGTCAGCTTTCAGTCCCTCAACTGGTTAGTGCTGCTGAATATCCCCAGAGCCAAAAATGTGCCCTGTTAAAACCGGGGAAATCTGTGAGCAGAGTAGGGGCAGTGACAGCCATTATCTGGGTAGGGTGATATTCAGCCATTAACCGGATAGCTTAAAAATTTAGTGCACACTAAATTGATTTAACATGCATTAACCTACTAATTAATACACATTAGATTGATTATCATGAGGGGGCACTCATGAACTGTTGAAGTGTGCAGATGTGTTAATCTGGCTCTTCTGCCAATACTCCCTTTTAATCATTAATTTCTGCTTAAACTGTGACTCACCCATGATTCACTATGTCCCAGGAGAGCAGCAAGTAATTATTGCTGGAGCTGTGGAGGGATTCTACTGTTAAGTCCAAGAAAGCTGGCAAGAAATCTGGGTTGGTTGGGAAGGCCACAGCAGCAGGTGACATCATGGATAAGGAGGATCTGATGGCACAGGCAGCCCTCTTCCCTGAGCACATTGCGGCAATGAAAACAGTGATGGATCGGTTGGCAGCGAAGATCCATATTACATTATGGGAGGAGTGGGAGGAGTGGCCTAGTGGTTAGGACAAGGTACTTCAGGCCGGAGGGCCAGGGGTTCAAGTCCCACCTGGGGACAGCAATCTCAGGCAGGAGGGACTGGGATTTCTAGTCCTATAGGCACTCCTTGTGGTCTTGAGCAAGCCACTTAACCCTCCATTGCCCATGTTCCCTGTAAGTATTAGCGTGTGTGTCATATCCCCTCGTGTTAAATGCATCTCCCAATTGGCCGCTTTGACCTGGTGAAAAGCGGGATATAAATACAGCTAAATAAATAAATTAGATTCCCATCTCAAAATTATTGTTAAGAAAGTAGCCTGCGTAGTCTTTTCAGACATGGCAATGTTGAGGCCATTGAGGAACATGAGGAGGAGCTGCATCTTTCCTTAACTGAGGCCCACCATAAAATGGATGTGTTAGAACTGCAAAAGAAATGTGATGAAATTGAAAATTGAAGTTGCAGGAACATCAGGATTGCGGGTCTTCCTTAACACCTTGAAGGCTCTGATCTGATTGGCTTCTTCAAGGTGGTTGCCATCGGTTCTGTAGCTGGAGACAGTGGATTGTAAGATCAAGTTGGGTTGGGCCTATCAAGCCTCAGTGCTTGCTCCAGAGGGAGGGTGCAGGCCCAAAGAAGTGATCATACATGTCCACAATTTTGTGGACAACGTTCACATCTTAGATACCACTCATAGAGCCAGAGAACTTTGCCATCAAAACATTAGGGTTTTCATCTTTCAAGACTTCTCTGCCAAACTCAAGCACAAGCGAGCCAAATTTGAGTATGCAAAGAAAACTCTCAGAGGCTTCAGGATTTCATATACCTCACTATACTTTGCTTGCTTGTGCATGCAGCATAAAGGAAAGATCAAAATTTTTATATCAGCCAGTTTGCGAGCTCCCAACTGCATGATCAGGATGGAGCCGGAGGAGTCTGATGAGTCTGGTTTGCTGCCTGTCTGGTTGCTCTATGGTCCCCTTATATGGGCTGGGTTCATGTTGAAGTTTTTTAGTCTTTGATACTCTGACAGGCTGCTTTGCAGTGGCCTTTTCCTCACCTTCCTTTTTCTTTTTCTTTCTTTCTTTGCTCTTTTTCTCTCTTGGATTCTTTGTGTTGTTACTTATATATGCTCAATCTTGAGTGACTTTCTTATGATAGGAGAAGGGCAGGAGTTCATGTCTGCTTGGTTATGGTGGGTATGTGTAGGGGAGAGGTGAAGGGTTTAGTTTGGTGTTGAGTACTGTGTATGAGCATGGGTATTTGGGTAGGTGTGTGGCTGGGCTATGATGCATGGAAGTGTTGGCAAGAATGTGATTTTTGGGACCTTGGTTGGGAAGCAGTTCCTCGGTTTGTGATGTGTAGAGGGTAGAACTGCATAGGTAGTTGATTGAAGGGGTCTTTGTGTGAGTGTTTGGTGGTATGATCATGGCTGTGTATGTTTGGATTATTATAGTTGTCTTTGTTCAGGATCCATGTGGGTAGAGTGGTTGAGTGTGGAGGGATGATTGACAGAGGTTAAAGGGGTGTTCAGCTATGAGAGGCAGGATTTTGTCAGAGAGGTGGGCACTGAGAGTTTCGATTCATTTCCACCCAAAGGCATCCTGTTGGGGTGGTTGGTCTGGTTTGTTATCTCCCTTGCAGTGTTTGGTTTTCAGAGAGGCTACTATTGTGGTTTTGGTGCTGGGAGAGGAGGGGGTTGGGCAATAGATTTTTTTTGTTGTCTAAGGAGGGTATGTGGGTCAGGTCGGTTGGTAAAATGGGTTTCTGTGATATCAGAAAATGGTTGGCAAGCACCTACTTTTTTATTGCATCTTTTGTTTATTAACTTTATTTTTAGTATTTAGTTCACACCTTTCCAGGAAGAGATCAAGGCGAGTTATATTCAGGTAGAGTATGTATTTCCCTGTTACCAAAGGGCTCACAATTGAAGCTTTTACCTGAGGCAATGGAGGGTTAAGTGACTTGCCCAAAGTCACAAGGAATGCCAGTGGGATATAAACCCTGGTCTTTCTGGCTCTAGGCCGCTGCCCTAACTACAAGAGCACACCTCCAGTTCTGGTGTTGCTGGCTCTTCTTATCGCTTCTGATGGTTCTTTCACATATTTTGCAGGGTCTAATTATGTTTTTGTTGCTCTCTTCATGATGTTCATGATGTTTCTGTTAATGTACATGCTGTCACTAGCTCAATCAAAAACACAGACTCTTGCAGCTATTTAAGATATTTAAGATGCAGGCGACTCTGATGCAGGAAACTCACTTATCAAGAACTGAGCATGCAGAGCTTCAGAGACTGGGTCAGCCAGGTCTTCTCAAATGCCTACATTTCTAAAAGTTGAGGGGTATGTATCTTAGAAACATAGAAACATAGAAATATGATGACAGAAAAAGACCACATGCCCTATCTAGTCTGTCCTTCAATATCAACAATTACAACAGTCCCCTTCTTACCTTTAGAGATCCTCTGTGTTGGTCCCATGCTTTTTTGAATTCAGTTACTGTCCTCATCTCTACCACCTCCACTGGGAGACTATTCCATGGATCCACTACTCTTTCCATAAAGAAATATTTCCGCATATCACTCCTGAATCTATCTCCCTTCACCCTCATCCCATTTCCCCTCGTAGCAGAACTTGCTTTCAATTGAAAAAGGCTCTCTGCCTGAACATTTATGCCACAGAGGTATTTAAACATCTCAATCATATCACATCTATCCCGCCTTTCCTCTAAGGTGTACATATTAAGATCCTTCAATCTGTCCTCATATGCTTTATAATGAAGCCCACTAATCATTTTAGTAGCCACCCTCTGCACCGACTCCATCCTGTTCACATCCTTTTGAAGGTGCGGTCTCCAGAATTGTACACTATACTCCAAATGAGGTCGCACCAAAGACTTATACAGAGGCATTATCACCTCCTTTTTTCTGCTAGCCATTCCTCTCCGTATGCACCCAAGCATCCTTCTAGCTTTTGCCGTCGCCTTTTCTACCTGTTTAGCTACTTTAAGATCATCAGACACAACCATGCCTAGGTCCCGCTCTTCTTTAGTGGACAAAAGTACTTCACCCCCTATACTATATTGCTCCCTTGGATTGCTGCAGCCCAAATGCATGACCTTACATTTTTTAACATTAAATCCCAGCTGCCAAATTGTAGATCATTCTTCAAGCTTATCTAGATCCCTCCTCATGTTATCTACACCTTCCTGGGTGTCTACTCTATTGCAGATTTTGGTATCATCCGCAAAGAGGCAAACCTTACCCGACAGCCCTTCCTCTATATCACTAACAAAGATGTTAAAAAGAATCGGACCAAGGACAGATCCCTGGGGCACACCACTGGTAACATCCTTCTCCTCAGAGTGAGCTCCGTTTACTTGTACTCTTTGTCGACTCCCACCCAACCAATTTCTAACCCAAGCAGTAACTTTAGGGTCCATCCCTAGGGTGCTCAGTTTGTTTATAAGTCGCCTGTGAGGAACAGTGTCAAAGGCTTTACTGAAATCTAAATACACCACATCAAGAGCTCTCCCTCGGTCCAACTCCCTGGTCACCCAGTCAAAGAAATCAATCAGATTTGTCTGACAAGACCTGCCTCTGGTGAATCCATGCTGCCTCTGATCCTGTAATCCGCTGGACTCCAGAAACCTCACTATTTTCTCTTTCAGCAGCGTTTCCAATAATTTACTCACCACCGAAGTTAAGCTAACCGGTCTGTGGTTTTCAACCACATCCTTACTTCCGCTTTTGTGTAAAGGGACCACATGAACCTCTCTCCAGTCCTTTGGCACCACTCCCGACTCCAACAAGGCATTGAAAAGGTCATTCAGTGGAGTTGCTAGAACATCCCCAAGTTACCTCAGTATTCTAGGGGGTATCCCATCCGGTCCCATCACTTTGTCTACTTTAAGTTGAGCTAGTTTCTCACGAACACAGTCTTCTGAAAATTCTTTAAGATGTCCCTCACTTCTGTTCCTATTTGTGGGTGTTTTCTGAGGTCCTGCTCCTGGTTCTTCATCTGTGAACACAGAACAAAAATATTTGTTAAGCAATTCTGCTTTATCCTTATCAGCTTCTACATATTCCTCCCCTGCACCCTTGAGTCTGACAATACCACTTTTGCCGTTCCTCTTCTCACTAATATCTGAAAAATGTCTTATCCTCCCATTTTATTACATTGGCTATTTTCTCCTCCTTTTGAATCTTTGCCTTCTTGACTACTTTGCTAGCTTCTCTAAGGGGTATGTTTACTAAACCATCTTAATGTGCGCTCTGACACGTTAGCGCACGATAAGGCGCCTTATCACACGATAATGGCGCTTTACTGTGCAATAAGGTACCTTATCATGCACTAACGCGCTCAGCGGCGCAAACGAGCGCTGAAGGCAAAGGCTCCCTGAGGGCAGAGGAAGGCTCCCCATGGGTGGAGAGAAGGGGTAAATGGGTGGAGAGTGGGAGGGAAGAGGCTCCCTGCACACTAACGCTGTGGATTTCTGGGCTGAAAACTAACGCCAGTGAAACCCTGGCGTTAGAGTAGATTTAAAGGGAAGAGAAACCATTTCCGTCAGCAATGTACAGCAAAGCCAGGGAAACCTACAAAAGGTGATAAGTGTGATACATGTGCACAGAACAAAAGGGCAGATAAACATTGAAAATGACCTGAACATACTGGAAAAAAAACATAACCTAGCTGGGCAATAGTGATATCAATGGGAAACATCAAAAAACACTACCGAGAAAGCTCCAAAAAAAGATATCAATTTTGGAAGGGGTTATGCTCTGTCCCCATACAAGGTGAATGATCCCACAGTGAAATAACGCTGATCAGGACTTTCCCTTGTTACTGGACAGGTTTCCTATGGCATGCACATGTCCCGCAACAGCAGGGTGGGCATGTCAGAACAGGCAACTGTCAACTTAATAAAGCAAACACTCTGATATAAATCTACAAGTGTGTTGTATCTTATGTCACTCGCATTAACCATGTGATCTTAATAAAGAGCACGCAGGTCTCAGACTAATTGGGCATTATGAACTTTCAGACTCAAACATTCTCTGAAAAGCGCCCCAATTTGCATCAATGACCGCTGCTCAGTGTGTCTTTTGTAGTTTCTTATACACACAGTCAATTATAAACTTGAAATCGTGCTGAACTCGAAAAAGCTTAAGGTCATCCGTTGTTGTTCATTAACCATCACACTTTCATAAATACTCAATCGAAAAAATTGTGCTTATCTGAACAAAACTCGAAAACATGCTCAGCTTTTCCAATAGCGTCCCCGTACTTAACCTTCTCCAATAGCGTCCCCAATGCCACCATCTGCGCTATATTAGCGTTTCACCGTACTCCGATTTCAGAACGGGCAACTGGACAGATGCTGGAAAAGGGTACACAAAGGGCTAAAGGCGGCACATGCTGTGGTGCAGCTGGGCCACAGTGCGGACTAGGGTGATGCCTAGGTGGCCCATACGAATGCTGAAACAGTAGAGCAGCCAGACAGCAACTGATGAGGGCCCAACACGGGCACGAGTGTGTTTCCCACAGTGTCAGAGGAGATAGTACCCAGCAGGTACCCCCAAGGGTACAGAACATTTGCAGGCGGTGCTGGGGGGAAGCGTGGACATCTATGCAGGCACCCCTACCCCAGAACCCGCACCATAGGCAGCCGCCTACCCGCACACTGGATGGCCTGAGACTGCGCACTACCAGCACCACCAGCAGAAGGGCATGTCAGCATGGTGACAGAGGAGTACTGGTGGTGGAGGGGGCAGTGGCTGCTGCCCACAGCAGACCATGGCCCAGCCCTGTTTAGGTGGGTGCCATGCACTGCAACAGACAGGCTCTCTCTGACAAACAGTCATGGTATCTCCAGGGAAAGCACTGTCTCTGTGGCAACAAGGTGGTGCAGGGCACACAGCCAGTGTGTTCAGGAGCAGAAAGTCACAGGTCCAAGTCCCAGCTGTGGTTCCTTCCAACCCAGTCCCCATATTTTACCCAATAGTAAAATGCAGTAATACAGACAGAACCTTTAGTGCAGATAACGTAAACATGCCCAAAACGCCTACGTTTTACCCTACAGAGCACAGACACCATAAACATGTGCATTACCTAGAGCAGAGTCTCCCAAAAGCAGTCCTGGAGGGCCATACACCATTCAGGTCTCATGCTGTCTCCAATAACTATGGCTGTGCTGCATTTCTATGCACCGCCCCCATGGTATGCAGATGTATCTCATGCATATTCATTAGGGACAGCATGAAAACCCGAACAGGGTTTGGCCAACCAGGACCGGAGTTGGGAACCTCTGCCCTAGAGCAGCGGCCAACAGGGGCAGACTCACCCGCACCCACAGGCTCCATCATCCCAAACCACCTGGAGAGGCAGGACTTTGGGCTCTGCGTACATCTCCCTATACTAGCACTTGCATACCTTAGTAATGCCACCCTAAACCTGGGAATATGGTACACATCTATCAAAAGGTTGCTGAGTACTGGCAGATAGCAATTCCTAGGTTAAGTACACTTTTCTGAGTGAGCTGCATCATAGCAACCTTTCTGATGTCTGTGGAGTGTGCTACAGGTCTTGTGTCTGTCAGTGTTTACCACCCTGGGGAGTGACTCCTACAGTATTGCGTACCATAGCCATGCCTGCACTGTGCCCAGGACTGGTGCGGTGGCCAGGGCTGCCAAACACTTCTATAGTTGCACAATGCTGGCAAGCAATTTACCTATCCCAGCTACCCATCGTGTAGCGGTCTGGAACAGCAGAAAAGCCTATCACTCGGAACTCCTCAACCGCTCTCTAAACAAGCCACGAGAACTCTTTAACCTAGTAAGAGTACTAACCACAGAACCATCCCCACCACATCAGGATTCCATACACCCCCAAAAGTACGCCAACTATATCCAATCAAAAGCCATCAAAACATCAATAGCCTCCCCCTCGATACCTTCCCAGATTCATGTACATGAGAACCCGCTCTGCAAGTTCGCATCCCCTTCCACTAAACACGTCGAAGACATTATCACCAGAATAAACACAACTACGGCATCTAATGACCCATGTCCAGCACACTGGATAAAAGCAATGCGATCTGAATTCAGCCCGTGCATATCGAAAATCATAAATCAATCATTCACAACAGAAACTTTCCCATCAGCTCTCAAGCAGACCTCCATAAGACCTCTTCTGAAAAACAACCAACTAGACTCAACAAAGGAAGAGTCCTATCGACCAATCTACAGCATCCCCCTTCTATCCAAAATAATTGAGAAGGTAACACAAATTCAGATCCAACAACATATAGACACTGCATTTCCACTAGACCCCAGTCAACATGGTTTCAGAGAAGCTCATGGAGTCGAAACACTGCTGACCTCATTAACCAATACTCTCATCAGTGGAATCGACAGCATCAAAAATGGATTTGCATTAATATTCCTGGACATTTCCGCAGCGTTTGATTCAGTGGACCATAACATACTCCTAACCCTACTCCAATGCAAAGGGATCCATGGGTTAGCACTGGATTGGTGCAAATCATACCTGGAAGAGCGCTGACAACATGTTCGTAAGGGAACAAACACCTCAGAACCATTCCAGCTGAAACAAGGAGTCCCTCAAGGATCCACCCTCTCGGCGCTACTCTTTAATATCTATATGCAGCCGATATGTGAGATCACACAATCATTCGGAGTATCTTCTCTAATCTATGCAGACGACGTGCTGATCTTCACACCAATCAACATCACTCTGCCAGATTATACAATACTAGTAAAGTGTTTCGATGCAATAGCAGACTGGCTTCTCACACAGAACATGAGAATAAACTTCAAAAAAAACGAAGTCTTAATCATCACGAAGAATAAGGAATTTTCACCCCCATCTACCCTAAAAGTATGGGACGCCGAACTGCCAATCAAAACCTCCATAAAATATCTGGGTATAACTCTGGATCATCGCCTAAACTTCAAAGAGCACATAAACCGAACAGTGAAAACCATCTACTTCAAGATTAGGACCCTCCGACACCTCAAAAACATGCTCGATCCCGACAACTTCCATACCATCTTTCAAGCGATAGTCATTCCCCACTTTGACTACGCAAACATAGTACTCCACGGCCTCTCAAAAAGCACCCTAAACACGCTGCAATTAGCAATGAACACCGCTGCTCGCATCCTCCATGGGGCCTCAAGGAGTGATCATATAACCCCCATATTAAAAGAACTACACTGGCTTCCAATACCTTGCAGAATTACATACAAAGCATTACTTATGACGTTTAAGGCCACCAATAACTTAGCGCCCCCAGCAATCTGCATACTCCTCACCCGCACCCCTAATACCAGATCCAGGAGATCAGTGGCAGCCAATACCCTAATCATCCCAACTGACTCCACAAAGCGTTCAAATGCAACCACGGAAAGAGCATTCTCATTGCTCTTCGCTCCTAGATGCTGGAACAATCTTCCACCCTCCATAAGAGTAATCAATGACCTCAAGCAATTTAGAAAAGCTATAAAACACCACCTGTTCCTCACTTCTCTCAATACCAGTTACCATCACCTACCCCCTCAACTTTTCCTAAGCCCCCATTATAAACCAAAATTGATCTTCTTGTATAACAAGAAAGTTGCCATTGTATATAGTTGAATAATTAAGATGTACAAGGTTTTCCTAAGTTGAATCCTGTTAGATCTCCTGTTACATGTAAACTCACGACAGCCTGTTGCTATCTGTGAGCACTTTATGTTTACTGTAAACCGCGCTGATGAGAAAGAGTACAGTATATAAGAACGTTAAATAAATAAATAATAGGTGTAGGGAGTGTGTGTCTATCTATCCAGTGTGTGGTGGCTGCCAACACCCTCCTCAGCCCATACTGCTAGCACTGTTGCCAGTATTGGCCTGCCAATGTGCATAATGAGGATCAAGGTACTGTGGGTATAGCCCGGACAGGGCGGCCTGGGCAGGATGCGCAGGGCATAGGGAAATGGCTCAGACATTGTAGTGCCTGGCCACCACCTGCACAGACAGGGTGGCTACAGCATGTCCTGCTGGGAGGTCACTCTCACCCTGACTGTGCAGTGACCATGGCATGGCTAGGTTCCCCCATAGTGCTACACAGTATTTTTCACAAGTGATATGTATGGGTTCTTTTTTTTGGGGGGCCCAATCACTGACTTATCTGCTTGGTCGGTGTGCTCACATCCCCTCCAGGAACATCCACTGTGGACTAGCTAGCAGGCTGTCTGCAGTTAGTATGTGTATGGCTGGAACACCTTGCAGGGTGCAGCGGCTGGAGACTCACTATGCTTATTGTTGGAGAATGTCACACAGGGGGGGGCAGTGGGTGGGGCGGGGCAGGGGGCAGTGGGGGGGGGGGCGGGGCAGGGGGCAGTGGGGGGGGCGGGGCGGGGGGCAGTGGGCGGGGTGGGGCAGGGGGGCAGTGGGGGGGCGGGGCGGGGGGCAGCGGGGGGGCGGGGGGCAGTGGGGGGGCAGCGGGGGGGGCGGCGTGGGGGCGGGGGCAGTGGGGGGGCAGCGGGGTTGCGGGACAGTGGGGGGGCGGGGGGGCAGGGGGGGCCAGGGGGCGGGGGCAGGGGGGGCAGCAGCTGAGCATTTCCAGGCCTACTGTCTGTCGGCTATTGTCTTATGGAATGCTACAGATCTGCACTGTAGAGGGGACCAGCAAGCCCAGTCCTGCTGGGGAACAGACAGAGCAGTAAACATCCATAACGCAATAGCAGACAGACGGTAGGCCTGGAAATGTTCAGCTGCCCCACCCCCCCAACCAACCACCATTATCTGACATTCTCCAGCAACAAGTCTCCAGCCGCTGCATCCTGCAAGGTGTTCCAGCAAGACACATACTAGCTGCAGGCAGTCCACCAGCTAGTCCATAGTGCATGGTCCTGGAGAAGATGCATGTACCCAGAACGGGGATGTCAGCCTACACACCAAGCAGATAAATCAGTGATTGGGCCCCAAAAAGAAACCCTTAAATATCACATGAGAGAAATGCTAAATAGCACTATGGGGGAACCTAGCCATGCCATGGTCACTGCTCAGTCAGGGTGAGAGTGACCTCCCACCAGGACATGCTATGGCCACCCTGTCCGTGCAGGTGGTGGCCAGGCACTACAATGTCCGAGCCATTTCCCTATGCCGTGTGCAGATGCCTCCAGGCCAGGCCACCCTATTAAGGCTATTCCCACAGTAACTTACTCCTCATTATGCACATTACCAGGCCAATACTGGCAACAGTGCTAGCAGTGTGGGCTGTGGAGGGTGTTGGCAGCCACCACACACTGGATAGGCAGACACACACTCCCCACACCTATGCCAGCATTGTGCAACTATAGAGGTGTTGGGCAGCCCAGGCCACCACACCAGTCCTGGGCACAGTGCAGGCATGGCTATGGTACGCAATACTGTAGGAGTCACTCCCCAGTTTGGTAAACACTGTCAGACACAAGACCTGTAGCACACTCCACAGACATCAGAAGGTTGCTATGATGCAGCTCACTCAGAAAAGTGTACTTAACCTAGGAATTGCTATCTGCCAGTACTCATAGCAACCTTTTGATAGATGTGTACCATATTCCCAGGTTTAGGGTGGCATTACTAAGGTATGCAAGTGCTAGTATTGGATGATGCACGCAGAGCCCAAGTCCTGCCTCTCCAGGAGGCTTTGGATAATGGGGCCTGTGGGTGCGGGTGTGTCTGCCCCTGTTGGCTGCTGCCTTACGGCAGAGGTTCCCAACTCCAGTCCTGCGGTGCCAAACACTGTTCGGGTTTTCATGCTGTCCCTCATCAATATGCATGAGATACATCTGAATACCATGGGGGTGGCTCATAGAAATGCAGCACAGGCATCTTTATCAGAGGCAGCATGGAACCGGAATGGTGTTTGGCCCTCCAGGACTGCATTTGGGAGGCTATGCTCTAGGTAATGTGCATGTTTATGGTGTCTGTGCTCTGTAGGGTAAAATGTAGGTGTCTTGGGCATGTTTTCGTCATCTGCAATAAAGGTGCTGTCTGTATTAGCACGTTGTAGTAGTGGGTAAAATATGGGGACTGGGTTGGTAGGAACCACAGCTGGGACTTGAACCTGTGACTCTCTGCTTTTGAATACACTAGTTTTGTGCACTGCACCACCTTGTTGTCACAGAGTCAGTATGTTCCTTGGTGATACCATGACTGTTCATCAGACAGGGCCCGTCTGTTGCAGTACACGGCACCCACCTACACAGGGCTAGGCCACGGTCTGCTCTGGGCAGCTGCCACTGCCCCCTCCACCACCAGTATCCCTCAGCCACCATGCTGACATGCCCTTCTGCTGGTGGTGCTGGTGGTGCGCAGTCTCAGGCCATCCAGTGTGCAGGTAGGTGGCTGCCTATGGTGCGGTTTCTGGGGTAGGGGTGCCTGCATAGGTGTCCACGCTTCCCCCCAGCACCGCCTGCCAATGTTCCGTGCCCTTGGGGGTAGCTGCTGGGTACTATCCCCTGTGACACTGTGGGAAACACAGTCATGCCCATGTTGGACCTTCATCAGTTGCTGTCTGGCTGCTCTGCTGCTTCAGCATTCATATGGGCTACCTAGGCATCCCCCAAGTCCGCACTGTGGCCCAGCTCCACCACAGCATGTGCCGCCTGCGGCCCTCTGTATCCCCTTCTCCGGAATCTGTCCAATTGCCGTTCTGACATGCCCGCCCTGATGTTGCGGGACATGTGCACGCCATAGGAACCCTGTCCGATGGTGGGGAAAACCCTGAGCAGCGCTATTTCACTGTGGGCTCATTCACCTTGTATGGGGACGGAGTATAGACCCTTCCACGATTTATATCTGTTCTATGGAGCTTACTCGGGGGGGGGGAGGGATTGATGTTTCTCATTGATACCACTATTGGCCAGCTTGGTTATGGTTTTTTTCCAGTTTGTTGGGTCATTTTCAGTGTTTATGTGCCCTTTTGTTCTGTGCACATGTATCACACTTATCACTTTTATTAGGTTTCCCTGCCTGGGCTGTACATTGCTGACACTGAAATGGTTTCTCTCCGCTGTAATGTGCATTTAACGGCAGGTTTTCATTCGCGTTGGAATTGAGCTCTTCAGATCAGCGCGTTAGTGTGAAGGGAGCCTCTCCCCACCCACTCTCCGCCCATTGACCCTTCTCTCCGCCCTCTCTCCACCTTCTGCGGTGTTTTACCGCACTGCGGGGGTTTACGATCATTAACTACGGTTAACGCGCGTTATGTAATGATCGGGGTATGTTAACGATCGTTAACGTTACATAACGTGCGTTATGTACGATTACCGCAGTTTAATAAACATACCCCTAAGACTGCTTAGTAAACATACCCCTAAGTTTTTCCAAATACAGATGCCTGTCTTCCTCTCTCTGTGATCTCTTGTATTTCATAAAGGGCTCCCTCTATTTCATGAAGGCCTCCCTCTATTTCATGAAGGCCTCCCTTGATACATAACTCACTCTCTTTACAAGTCAAAAGGTCGGAAGTATATCCTGAAATCAGATTTATTATCTTACAATGTACTCTTTCTGGTTTACAATTTGTTCTTGCCAAAGTATATAGTCCAAATGATAATCATGATGCCTTTTACTGTATAAACTGCTTGATCTTTGCTTGCTGGACTATGGCCACCTACAGATGATCATGTGGAAGGACTGTAATGTCTGCATGAACAACTTGATTGCTCTTTGGGGGCAAGGCAGATCCCAGGCATTCTCTTCTTTGGAGAGCGGATGGGGTTGGAGGATGTTTGGAAATGCTGAACCATGGATGTATTTTTTTTCTCTCTGAGCCACAGTTCCTACAACTGCCTTTACTTTTTCATTTGCTCTTACCACTGTGGGCTGCATGTATGTGATAGTGAAATTTTAACATGACGGCTATTGGACCACTACCCTATGTCTTTGACCCTCTTGGGTAAGTGCGGAGCCTCAAAGGCATAGTGCATAGTGGTTGAACATTTCTTTGTTAGGTAGGAAGGACTTTGTTGATTTGGTGGTGAAAGCTATTCAAGAGTTTCAGGAAATTCGTAGTTCTGAGGTGTACGATCTTGCTTTATGATGAAACACTGAAGGCTGTATTATTGGTTATGCAAGTTTTCTGCTTAAGAAGAATAGAGCGGCAATCTTGAAGCTCGAGCAGGAAATTGTGTTTCTAGAACAGCAGCAAAAACTCTTGCTCTCCCTTCCAGTACAGGCAACTTTGGTTGGCATGGGACTGACTCAAGGAGCTGTAAGTTGGGAAGACTGAATGATTTATATGTTTTATTAAATCAAAATTTTATGAATATGGCAATAAGATGGGTTCCCTGTTGACAAGAGTGGTCCATTGGTGAATGTCTGTGACAGCTATTGCGAGTCTTCAGAACTCAGCTGGACATATTTGTTCCTTTTCTACTGATTTGGAGAACATAATATCAGCAAAAAACACAGCAGGAGATGTACTAGGACTCAGTGAATATTAAAACAGGTTATATTTATTTACATGCTGGCTCGAGTAACCCTCCCCTCTGGGAAATGTGAGGGCTTTCTCGATCAATAGAACAGCATGAGATTTTACACAAATCCATTTCTATACTGGAGATTCAAAGAGCTATTGAGGGACTTCAGGCCAGCAATAATACTGGTACGGATGGGTATTCTATTGATTTTTATTAAAAAAAATAAGGAGATGGTTTCCCTGCTTCTGTGTGAACTCTTTGACTTCTTGTGGAACTCCAAGATTCAGCTGATGAGTTGCTTGATGCCCATTTTGTTCTGATTCATACAAAGACCAAGAATGCATTGGATGTAAATTTGTATCGGTTTATTTCACTTTTGAGCACTGATGTGAAGGTCTTGGCTAGGGTGTTGCAGCTATGGCTTATGCTGTCTCTCACTTGGTTCATTAGTTAAAGGCCAGATGTACTGATAACACCCACTGGCTGTTTAATTTTTTACACCTTCCCAGGCGTCGCCAATTATTGGGAGCTATTGTGGCTCTGGATGTGAATAAGGCCTTTGATAGGCTATAGCAGTTCATTTTATTTGTAGTACTGAGGAAACTGGGGCTGTTAGAGGAGTTTGTGTGTTAGACTGCAGCCCTTTATTCTTCTCCTCGTTCACAGCTTCTCATTAATCGGTGGCTCATGGATTTTTTTCCTGTTCATTTCAGTACTTGCTAGGAATGCTTGCTTTCACTCACACTCTTTGATCTGGCCATTGAACTACTCACTCAGTCTATTTGGGACATTACAGAGATTGCCGGGCTCTGTTTGGAAGAGGTGGAAGATCGTGTTTTTATCTATGTTGATGATGTTTTGCTTTTATTAAGTGGCTTGGATTCTTCTGGACCATCCCTTGTGCATCTGCTGTGGAAGTGCGGTAGACTTTCTGGATATCAGATTCATTTTGATAAGTTGGAGATTTATATGCTTGGGCAGTTGCAGTTGTTACCTCTGTCCCTTAGACAATTCCATGTCATCCCAGAATTTACCTATCTGGGTATTAAGATACCACCACATCTGTAGGACCTTTACAGAGCTAATTATGTGTTTTTGTTGGATAACATTAATATGGATTTGCGCCCCTGGATGGACCTCCCGATTTTTTGGAGGTGGTTGTATCAATCTTGTCAAGATGAATGTTCTCCCCCAGCTGCTTTATCTTTTTCAGCACCTCTCCTGCTTAATTCCCTAGTCAACGTTTACTAGGTTTAATGGTCTCAAGTTTTATTTGCAGAAAAGGATTCCTTGGACAGGCTTGGGTGCCCACTTCTGGCCTCGGTCAGAAGGGAGTATGGGACTGCTATTATTTGTAGCCTATTATTGGGCTTGTAGGTTTGTTGAAGGATTGGCTTGTGGATTGAGAGGAATTGGGATGTTTGCATTAGTAGAGGGCACATATCGAGGGATTGTCCTTGGCAATACCGTTGACTTTGCCAGGCACTGCACCTGTTGTTCGAAGAATTCTCCAAGGCTGTCCTATTTTGGTGCACATTGTGGGAGTTTGATGTCAGAGCTGACAACGTTTGAATGTTCCACAAAGAAATCTTTCTCCCCTAACTAAAAATCCAAAAACTTCTCATTGTACTTTTTTCCCAGATATGGGACATTAGATGAATTGTGGACTTCATTTTGAGTGGCAATTGCTCAGTGGCAAGAAGTGTAGGAAGTCCATTTCTATAGTGGATGAGTTTGGGATCTACGAAGATACCCATTATTGATATCTTCAGATATGTACAGTTTCAGACAAATAATGGTAGCTGGGCTGGATGGTGCACCACCCTGCTTCGATGGAACTTTATTTAAGTAGCTTTTCATATTATAGATCTGGATGACCTATTGCTGTTTAAGCAGAAACTGCTTTGACAATGGAATGAGGAATTGCAAATTTCCTTGGATGATACTGATTGGGATGTGATCTGATAGTTTGCTCATTCAATGTCTATGTTCATAAAAAGTATGGAGCTCATGAGTCATCTATTACACCACACTTAGAGATATCCCCACTATTATAAGAGGTTGTCATCTAGTGCATCTTCTCTGTACTGGCAGGGTTGTGATTTGTAGGGGGATCATCAGCACATGTGATGGTCTTCAGCTGAAATGTCCTGGTTTTGGGAGTCAATGAGTGGGAAGGTTAAGGTGATATTAGGCCACGCAGTAGTATTTACCCCCCTTTTGTGACTGTTCGGATTCTGGGCAAGATACTAGCCTTTAAGAATGGTCAACTGACAAGTCAGCTTATGCATGACGCTCATCACACTATTGCCACTTTTTGGAAGGGGACTCCCTCTCTTTATCACTGGTATGAGGCAAGTCTTGGAGATTGTGTTAATTGAAAGCCATCTTTTTCTTTGAAGGGTAAAGCTGATTTGTATAATGCAATTTGGAAGAAATATTGGCATAGGAAAGAGCAACTAGGGTAATTGCTTAACAATAATGTTGCTCAGCCAATTTTGACTTGGGTAGGATGAGGTTTTCTTTTTTCTTTTTTTAACTTCAGGGCAATTTCTCCAAATAGGTGAGTTTTGCACATATCATAACAGTCAGGAGCCTCATTCCTAAGCTAGAGTATGTGGAATATGATCGCAGTCTCTCAATTTTACTGCTAATGCTTGGCACAGTACTTGCATTGTCCCAAACAGAGCCTCCCTATGGAGTTCATAAGATGTTATGCGTATGGGTAATTTATCAAGGTATGCTTGGAAATTCCTCTTAATTAAGCCTGTGGTACCCAACATGATGAGAAATAACTCAGTATCTTTCTGCCACATTTTCTTGGTCTCCGACTGCATTTCTTGGTACTTGAAGATTTCTCCCTCTCAACGCAATTCACAGAATAGTTGCTAGGAACTGATACCTCTATAATCAATGCCATTCTGGTATTTTCTCCTTTACCACTATATCTAGCTTCCTCGCATCCAGCATTTTATTGGTCGGAATAAGAGTATCCTACGTAATCATAACCTCTTCAGTTTCTGTAATTCTTTTAGGATCATGATCCCAGAGCTTTTCAGGCACAGTGATATAGTATTGACAGAGTTTCCAATGGATGAGACATGCTACTTTATTGTGCCTTTTCTACAGAAATTTTCTGACATCAGTACTTCACAGCCAGCTATGAGGTGAGTCATTGTTTCCAGCTCTTTCTCACAGAATTAACGTCTGTTTTGCCAGTTTTTCAATGTTTGCAGTAAACCATCTTGCCGTAAGCCTCTGTCCTGGGCTGCAGCTATCAACCTCTCATCCTTCGGTTTCAGTTCATATCTCTTTCATCATGTGTCAGTTCTTGATCAACAAAGTGTTCGTGGAGTAACATTCTACAAATCCCACTGTATTTGTGCATTTGCCACTTATTTTTCCTTGTTTGTTGATCAAATTCTTTGACGTTTTTTCTCTTGTTTTCCAAATTCTATTACTTCCTTGTGTATGCTTGTGGATTCTCACTTATTCCATCGAGTCATTGGAACAGTGTCCAAGTTTGATGATGGAGATAGATTCTGGACATTTACATTTGTATTTCAGCACCTTTTGCATATTTGGATCCAATGATGCTGTCAGGTAGGCTTGGAAGCCTATGATAGTAGATCTGTATGTGTAATTGATCTCTATGAGACCTAGCCCTCCTACAGCTCTAGGGATGTACAGTCTTGGCATACACTGATTCTTGTAAATTATTTTATGGGCCTGGAGGTGTTTTCTTATTTGCACATCCAGTTTTTCTTTAAGAGGCCAGTCCACAATCCCAAAGCTGTATGAGAGTGCAGGCATTGTCAGCTGATTGATGGCTCATATCTTATTCCGTGATGTTAAAGCACTTTTCAATAATGATTTTAATCTCCTGTAGTATTCTTTACTACTTTTGGCTCAGCGATTTCTGCTTGATTGCCATTTCCCTCTATTCCAAGATACTTATACATGCCTTACTGTTCAGGTTCCTTGATGTTACAACCCTCAGCCAGGGAGATGTTTTCCATTTTGCTCAATTTTCCTCTAAAAAAAGTTGCCTGAGCACCTTTTTCAAGGACAAATGTCATCCTCATGTCATCAGAAAAGCTTTTTTCCACACAGAGTTGCTCTATTAATTGTTGATTGCTGGAACTGTACAGTTTTATATCATCTACTAATAGTAAATGGGATGTTGTTTATGGGCTGTTACCTTCTTTAGGATTCAGGCTAAATCTGTATCCCAAAGAGTTGATGAGAGTACGGATTAAGTGCCACACAAAACTGAAGTGGTGACAAGGAATCTCCCTGAAATATTCCTTACTGGATCTTAATGTTAGGAATGATGTACTGACCATCTTTATATTTCAAAAACAATATGGTTTTTGCCACATTGTCTTGGTGAACTTAATGTACCCTATAAAACCAGGATTTATTTTATACATTTCAAGGCAATTTATTATCCAAGAGTGTAGGACACTGTCAAAAGCTTTCCTAATCACGCTATACTGAGATTTCTGCTTTTCTTAGCACTGGCCTTGAGTCTTTGGTGCGACCTCATTTGGAGTATTGTATGCAATTCTGGAGACCGCACTTTCAAAAGAATATAAACAGGCTGGAGTCGGTACAGAGGGTGGCTACTAAAATGGTCAGTGTTTATTATAAAGCATATGAGGACAGACTTAAGGATCTTAATGTGTACACCTTAGAGGAAAGGGGGGATAGAGGTGATATGACTGAGATGTTTAAATACCTCTGTGGCATAAATGCACAGGGGAAGAGCCTCTTGATTGAAAGCAAGCTCTGCTATGAGGGGACATAGAATGAGGGTGAAAGGGGATAGACTCAGGAGTAATATGTGGAAATATTTATTTATGGAAAGAGTGGTGGATCCATGGAATAGTCTCCCAGTGGAGGTGGAAGAGATGAGGACAATAACTGAATTCAAAAAAACATGAAACAAACACAGAGGATCTGTAAAGGAAAAAAGGGGACTGTTGTAGTTGTTGATATGGAAGGACAGACTAGACAGGCCATGTGGTCTTTTTTTGTCATCATTTTTCTATGTTTCTATACAACATTAACTTATCTTTGGTTCCATATGCTCCCCTCTTATTGCCCTTTTTCTCTATTGCCATGACGTTAATTTGACTTGATATGATCATTTATTCTGTCTTCATCTTTACTGTTCTAACCTCTGTATTGTGCATTTTTCTTTTTCTTTCTGGCTGTCATGATTCTGTCATGTGATGGATAACTGTTGCTTACCTTGTTAAAAAAAGATGTAAACAAAAATTGATTAACAAGTGTTGAAAAGTTCTGAAACCACATCTTCAAAAATATGTAAACCAGGTGGAGTAGGTCCAGAGGGCAGCTACTAAAATGGTTAACTGTCCTCATCGTAAAGCACTTGAAAATAAAAATCTAAAGATGTTTACCCTGGAGGAGAAACAGGAAAGTGGAGATATAATTGAGACATTCAAATACCTTCAATGCATAAATATATGGCAGTCAGACCTTTTTCAATTAAAAGAATGCTCTGGAAAGAAGAGCCTGAGGATGAAGATAAATGGGGTAGACTTAGGAGTAATAGAAGAAAATATTTCTTTACAAAAATGTAGTGGGTGCTGAAAATGCCAGAGCCAGCCAGTGCAAGAGTATTAGATGCCATTGGTCAACCTTCACCTTTTATCCCCTCACCATTAATTTTAAGCCTCAATCTCCCTTCCCGCGAGCTCGATAATTAAACTTATTATGATCTCTCAAACACCAATACTTCCTAGAATGATCCTGTAGAAACATAACTGGACAATATGGGGGATATTTAGCAGTGGTGTCTACTGCTTGTAAAGCAGCTAGCTGTCACCGCTGAAGTTTAACCCCGTATATTCAATGCCGGAGCCATATCTGCATTAACGTTCCTGGTTGGCTGCAGAACCCAGGAGCTAACCAGGCACTGGTGATATTGAGCCACTGCCCAGTTAATGACAGGTGCCATCCCGGAATGCCCGACATGCCCCGATGCTAACCGGTTAGCACTGGGGCATGCAGCAGCAGCCCCCGCAAATATTTAGCGGCACTAACTATGTCAGTGCCACTAAATATCCTGCAGAGTGGCATTTACACAGTTTGCGTATCTTCAAACCGAGCAAATGCTTTGGAATATCCCTCCCCCATACTTTTAAATGTTAAACTTTCACTCATATCTGAATTCCATATGTCAAATGGCTACAGACCTAGGTAAACGGACTATTTGAAAACTGCCCACCCTTTCCAAGGGTAAATTCATTCACCGATAATTCTTTGGGTTGTGTCAGGACCTATTGCTTTTACTTGACTACAGATGTTGTTTGCTACCCCCCAGAAGCCAACACTAAGAATAGTGTCCCAGTAGAGGAGGAGGAAAAGTAAAGGGGTATGTTTACTAAAACCCCGTTAGGTGCGCGCCGCGCTATTGTACGGGATGCCATATAAGGAGTGGGCGTTTCAGTCAGAAAAAAGCAAAACCGGGATTAATCATGCGCTAATGTGCGCTGCACTCATGTGCGCCGCGCACATTAGCGCATGAGAAACTTGCGCGGGAAGCATAAGTGGCGCGCTGATGTGCACACATAGGAACAGAGCCACAGTGCAATGGTTAAGACACTGACCGATGGTGCAGGGATCATGGGTTCAATCCCCCACTGTGCCAAATGAAGAAGGCTTACTGAGGCATTACCTATTATGGGGAAGATTGCTGTAGGAGGCATTTTATTTATATTTTAATTACCTCTACTAGAAAACGCACTCTCAAAGCATGTTAACATAAGGTGCCCCATAAGGCACATTTTAAAGTGCACTGTCCGCCAAGGCACCCTAGAATGTTGCTTATAGGGCGCTTTATAGGGTGCTGTATGAGGTACCGCAAGGTCACAGCACTGTTTTTGACGGCAGCACTGTGCAGTTTAAGGAATGAAAATCATAAGTAGGTGCGCTGACATGCAAGGAGGAGCAGCAGTGTAGCACAATCGTTAAGACAGTGACCAATGATGCAGGAGTCATGGGTTCAATCACCCACTGTGCCTAATGAAGAAGGCTGGCTGAGGCATTACCTGTTATAAGTAATAGTGCTGTAGGGGGCATTTTATTTTTATTTTAATTAGTGCTTCCAGCAAACACACCCTCAAAGTATTGTAACATAAGGTGCTGCATAAGGCGCCTCATAGGGTACCCCAGAGGGCACATTCTAAGGTGCACTGTCCGCCACGGCACCCTACAATGTTTCTGAAAGGGTGGCCTATAGGGCACCATATAGGGTGCCCTATGAGGCACAGCAAGGTCATAGCACTGTGTTTGATGGCAGCACTGTGCATTTAAACTTATGGAAATCTGAAGTAGGTGCGCTGACATGCAAGGAGGAACAGCAGTGTAGCACAATGGTTAAGGCACTGACTGCTGATACAGGGGTCATGAGTTGGCTCCCCAGTGTGCCTAATACGTAAGGCTGGCTGAGGCATCAGCTTTGCAATGTACGTTTTGTTTCCTACAGCACTTCATTTGTATTTTATTAATTGCTGCCAGCAAACACTCCCTCACGTGCCGTAACTGAATGTGCCGCATAAGGCACCCTATAAGGCACTCCATAGGGCACATTATAAAGTGCACTGTCCGCCATGGCACCCTAAAATGTCCCCTATAGGGCACCCTATAAGTCGCACCACAGGATAACGTATAGTGCACCTTATATGGACGGTAACCATAAGGTGCCCTATAGGGCAGCCTATAAAGCGCCCTCTGAGGCACCTTATGCATACAGTATGCAGAGAGTGTTTTTGCTGGCAGCAATAATGTACATTAAAAAGAGATAATGCTATGGGCAGCCCTATCAAATAACTCCACTGTGAGTTTGAACCCATGATCTCTGGCTCCACAGGCAGGGAAGCAACCAGTGGGCTACAGCTCGAGCAAGCCCCTGGCTGGCTGTAGAGGTACTGCATGTCACCACACAGACAGTCTGCTGTGGTCACCAGGATAGGGTTAGGCCACCCGTACCCATGATGCACTGCACATGCAAATCAGCTGTCCATAGATGAACACAAGATGGGGTATGCACCCCCACAGCACCTCAGCCTGGTAGGGGGAACTGACCATGTCCACCCCCACAGCACCTCGGCCTGGTAGGGGGTACTGACCGTGTGTGTTACTGGCACAGAGTAGCTATACACCGTCACATTGTGCGGGTACTGTGCTCACCCTGAGTTTGCGGTGGGGCGCCCAGCACCAGGTCCACAGCACCTTCCATGGCAGAAATAGGCCATGCTGCAGTTCCCCAGCAGTGCTAATGTGTGAGATAGGTAGTTTCTGCAGAAACACCTTGGATGTGTTTGTCTCAGTCAGATGTAGCCCCCTATGGACCCCTAGGAAGATTATGTACTACCACCACCCTCCTCCTCCAGGGCTGAGGGTGGCAAACATGGTCTCCCATCAACAGATGCACATTCTACCTCCCTGCAATGGTGACAGTAGAGGGGACCATCAACCCCAGTCCTGCTGGGGAACAAACACCTACAGGGCAGTCAAATGCAGCTCTGTACATAACCATAACACAATAGCAGACAGACATTAGGCCTGCATATGCTAAGCTGCATCCAACCACTATCTGATATTCTCCTGCAGCAAGCCTTCAGCCACTGCACCTTGCAAAACACTCCATCAAGACACATACCAGCTGCAAACAGTCTGCTAGCTAGTCCATAGTGCATGTTCCTGGTGGAAATGCACACACCCAGAACTGGGATGTCAGCATACACAACAAGCAAATAAGTCAGTGAGTGGGCTCCAAAAAGACAACCATAAATATCACATGAAAAAAATACTGTATAGTACTATGGGGGTGCCTAGCCATGCTGTGGTCACTGCACAGTCAGGGTGAGAGTGATCTCCCAGCAGGACATGCTGAGGCCACCCTGTCTGTGTAGGTGGTGGCCGGGCACTAAAATGTCCCAGCCAGTGCCCTATGCCCTGTGCAGATGCATCCTGGCCAGGCCACCCTGTCCGGGCTATACCCATGGTACCTTGCTCCTCATTATGCACATTGGCAGGCCAATACTGGCAACAGTGCTGGCAGTGTGGGCTGTGGAGGGTGTTTGCAGCCACCACACACTGGATAGACAGACAGACACCCCCACACCTATGCCAGCATTGTGCTACTATAGAGGAGTTTAGCAGCCCTGCCCACCACACCAGTCCTGGGCACAGTGCAGGCATGGATATGGTACGCAATACTGTTGGGGGTCACTCCCCAGGGTGGTAAACACTGTCAGAGACCAGACCTGCAGCACACACCACAGACATCAGAAAGATTGTTATGATGGAGCTCAATGAGCAAACTGTGCTTAACATAGGAATTGCTATCTGCCAGTAATCATAGGAAACGTTTGATAGCTGTGTACTGTATACCCAGGTGTAGGGTGGCATTGCTAAGGTATGCAAGTTCTAGTATTGGGAGATGCACGCAGGGCCCAATGTCCTGCCTCTCCAGGAGGCATTGGCTAATGGGGCCTGTGGGTGTGGGTGTGGGTGTGTCTGCCCCTGTTGGCTGCTGCTTTACGGCAGAGGTTCCCAACTCCAGTCCTGGTGTGCCAAACACTGTTTGGGTTTTCATGCTGTCCCTCATGAATATGCATGAGATACATCTGCATACCATGGGGTGGTGCATAGATATGCAGCACAGGCATCTTTATTAGAGGCAGCATGGAACCTGAATGGTGTTTGGCCCTCCAGGACTGCATTTGGGAGACTCTGCTCTAGGTAATGCGCCTGTTTATGGTGTCTGTGCTCTGTAGGGTAAAATATAGGCGTATTAACCATGCGTATGTTCTCTGCAATAAAGGTTTGTCCTTACTATCACGGTTTAGTTGTGGGAAAAATATGTGGACTAGATTGGCAGTAGCCCCAGCTGGGCTATGAACCTGTGACCTTTTGTTCTTGCACACACTGTCTGTGTGCACTGCACCACCTTGTTGCCACAGATATGCTGCATTCCCTGGGGATTCCATGACTGTACATCCGACAGGGCCTGTTTGTTGCAGTGCACGGCACCCACCTGGACAGGGCTAGGCCATGGTCTGCTGTGGCCACCAGCTGCTGCCACCTCCACCACCAGTACCGCTCCATCCTTAGATTGGAGACAGCATAAACCCTGAAGGTTTTGTGGCCCTCCAGGACTGCATTTGGGGGAATCTGCTCTAGGTATTTTATTTATTTATTTATTTATTTAACATTTTCTTCTATACCGCGCTATTAAAATCAGCGCGGTGTACATCGAACAAGAATACTGCAATGTATACAAATAACATTGAGTTTACAAATAATGTGGTAGGTAATGTGCATGTTTCTGGTGTCTGTGCTCTGTAGGGTAAAGTAGAGGTGTCTGAGCCATGCTTATGTTCTCTGCAATAAAGGTTCGTCTTTACTATCACTAGTTAGTTGTGGGTAAAATATGGGGACTGGATTGGCAGGAGCCCCAGCTGGGGCTTGAACCTGTGACCTTCTGTCTCCAAACACACTGGTTGTGTATCACTAGTTAGTTGTGGGTAAAATATGGGGACTGGATTGGCAGGAGCCCCAGCTGGGGCTTGAACCTGCGACCTTCTGTCTCCAAACATGCTGGTTGTGTACACTGCACCACTGTGTTGCCACAAAGACAGTGCATTCCCTGATGATACCATGACTGTTTGTCCGGCAGGGCCTGTCTGTTGCAGTGCATTAGAACATAAGAACATAAGATATGCCATACTGGGTCAGACCAAGGTCCATCAAGCCCAGTATTCTGTTTCCAACAGTGGCCAATCTAGGTTATATGTACCTAGCAGTTACCCATTGCACCCACCTACACAGGTCTAGGCCATGGTCTGCTCTGGGCAGCTGCCACTGCCCCCCTCCACCTCCAGTACCCCTGTGCCACCCTGCTGACATGCCCTTCTGCTGGTGGTGCTGGTGGTACGCAGTCTCAGGCCATCCTGTGTGCGGGTAGGCGGCTGCCTATGGTGCGGGTTCTGGGGTAGGGGTGCCTTCAAATTTGTCCGCACGTCCCCCAATCACCGCCTGCCAATGTTCTGTGCCCTTGGGGGTACCTGCTGGGTACTATCCCCTGTGACACTGTGATAAACACTCTCGTGCCCATTTTGGGCCCTCATAAGTTGCTGTCTGGCTGCTGTTCAGTTTCAGCATTCCTAGGTGCCATCTAGGCATCTGCCTAGTCCGCACTGTGCCCCAGCTGCACCACAGCATGTGCCGCCTGCAGCCCTCTGTATCCCCTTTCCCAGCATCTGTCCAATTGCCCATTCAGACCTGCCCGCCCTGCTGTTGTGGAAATGTGCATGCCATAGGTAACCTGTCCAATGGAGAGGGAAACCCTGATCAGTGCTATTTCACTGTGGGATCATTCACCTTGTATGGGGACGGAGCGTAGACCCTTCTAAAATTCATATTTATTTTTTGCGGCTTTATTGGGAGTGTTTTTTGATGTTTCCATTACTATCACTATTGCCCAGCTTGATTATAATTTTTTTAGATTTTGTTGGGGTCATTTTCAATGTTTATTTGCACTTTTGTACCGGGCACATGTATCACACTTATCACTGTTTTAGTAGGTTTCCCTGGTTTTGCTGTAAATTGCTGACAGAAATGGTTTCTCTTCCCTTTAAATCGGCTCTACCACGAGGTTTTCACTCGTGGTATTTTTTGGCTTGAATTTCAGCCCTGCTCGTGTGTGGGGAGCCTCTCCCCTCCCACTCTCCACCCATTGACCCCTTCTCTCCGCCCCTGGGGAGCCTTCCTCCGCCCTCCGGGAGCCTTTCCACGCCTCTATCGCACATCAGCGCGCCGCACACATGAGCAGGCACTTTAGTGCGGTGTGCACGTGTGCGGGGCACAAATACGCATCATTAGCATGCGCTAAGGTACCTTAGCGCACGCTAATGTGCACCACGCACATGAGCGCAGTTTAGTAAACATACCCCAAAGAGTATTGGAATTAGAGGAAACATGATAAAAGCTCCAATGACCTCTGAAGGAGAAGGTACTATAGAAGAAATGTTGGTTTGGATGGATAGACTGGAGAGACTCTATGGTCTCTTTCTGCTATCATATTCTCTGTTTCTATTTTCTATGTAACCGTGCAATAATCTCTTAAAACAGCAGTTGATGGGCCCTTCTTTAACAGCATGTGCATCTGAATTGCGTTGTAGCTTTAAGAACCTAGCAGTCAGTGACAGCCCTGTAACTGCTGAATAATTATGTTTCTGTACTCTATAACTTATCATTAGCCATCTGACTGCCTTTAGTTGCAGTGAAGTGGAATTAAAAGGAAATCTGTGTAATTCACGTTGTTCGGGCTCTATAGTTTACATATGCAGTTAGCTGGAACAATAGCTCTAATTTTGAGAGACCACGCCTTTAACTGAAGCACTTGGACCACTGTGGAGGATGAACTGTTTTTCACCCTGTCCTGAAAGTGTTATCAGAACAGGAGGACAAAAACAAAGATCTGACTTAAAAAGGCTAAGGGCTAATGTTCCTCTTTTTTATTTATTTATTTATTTTAAACACTGTACAAATTCATTCAGAAAACTGTGACTGGAAGTTCTGAGAGGAAGTGCAGGTTTCTGTAAAGCCACAATGGCCAGTTCATCAAAGAAGACTCCTCCAACCATGGAGTTTCTAAATACAGTACAAACACAGAGTGCCTGTCAAAAGCCATGACCGTGCAATTAAAAGTCACCGCAAAATGTACAGTAAGAGTTATGCTTTTTTTTTTCCTTTTCCTGTGCTAGTCCCTTTTTTCCCTTGTTATTTCAGAATAAATAAAAACTTGCAAAGTGTCATTAATTTAGATTTCCGGTTGTCTTTTTTTTTTTTTTTTACAATCCCCGAATACTTTTAGGAAGGGTTCCCTTGTATTGTTAACTAAAGCTATTATATCTGGAACAACATTTGCACCCCTGCTACAGTGAACATTCAAGTTTCACTTTTTAGAGACTTACCAGCCTTTCCAAAGTATTTTGGTTTTACTTTGTTGACTGATGTTGGCAGCAAATTTAGTCAGGATGCTGCAATATTTTGAGAGGTATGACAAGGTTGATTGCCACTAAAATTTACATCGACATTCAGTGTCTTTAAGTGGATTTTCAGCCAGCCTGTCTGTTTAAGTTGGACTGCTGAATATTGGTTAAGTTAGGGCTGCTATTTATGCGGTCCACTTAAACAGATAAAGTTATCCAAAGAGCGGCTGAGTATCACCGCTCTCAGCATAACTTCTGACCCTCCCCAGAATGCTCCTGAATCCTGCTCAACTTAAATGGACAGGTTTTGGTCATATATTGACTTATACAGACAAAATATGCAATGCGCAATAGTTCAATATTTTAAAATAAAAGGATTTATGAGGCCAGCACCAAATGCTGACCACATTCAGTGAGGCCTTTTGAACACTGACCAGTCAGTATATGTACGTATGCATTTCTTTTGAGCTTCCACCATAATGGAAAAAAGGAAAATCTTTATAAAAAAGGCTATAAATGTCTTAACAAGGCTCAGATTAGCTTGAATTAAAAGTTGAAAACACAGCCATACTGAATCTGCATGTCTGCTAATCTTTTCTCCTGAAACACACCCTTTTCCTCCCTTCCTCCAGCACTGACTGGCCATGTAATTACAGCATGCTAGGCAAACAAAAAACTACATGATCAGCATTCAGCAAGTTCATCTGATGCATAGCACGATGTACTTGGCTGCATTATTCTAAAATTCGTTCTCTGTGATGCCGGTTTACTTTTAAGCAACTCTCGTTATTTCCTGCCAAAGCTTACCCTGCCCACCCATGCTGTTAAATGTTTAATAGTTCTAACCTGTGTGCTGTTAAACACATAAAAAACACATTTACAAGACTGTATTCATTAGATACAACAGCATCAAAGAATGATCTGAAAAAACATCAGTGATTGTCATTCTACTACCCAACTTATGGGATCCTTATGAAGCCACTTTTCGAATGCTTTGGCAATCTAGGCATCTAGGAAAGGGGAGTAGGTGTTTAATTTGGTTGTAGACACATAAAATTGATTTTCAGCTGACACAATTTAGGAGATCAAACTCATAGGACACATCAATTTTGACACCAAAGATATAAAAAGTGAGGGGTTTCAGGGCATGTCCAGGGCGCGCCTAGTAGTTAGGCTAAGGTCACCAGAGGTCACCAATTTTCAGGGATTGTCCCTGATTTTACTGCTACTAATCATTTATATACTGTAGCATTACAAGGTGTTCACAGCGCTGTACAGACACACATAAGAGACATTTTAGAGCTGTGTCCCTGATTTCCAGCTGTTTGGCAGCCTCCTTCCTGTCCCTGATTCCAGCAGTGGGGCCAGAGGGGACAAAAATATACTTCCGATTTAGCAATTCAAATATGTCAGTTTTTAGAATTTACATCCATTATCTTCATGTTTTTCATAGTATGGATGAAATGCATTCTCTCACTACTGCTTTCCTATCGACCCATTGGCGTTCCTTTCCTCCTTTTATTTCTAGTAGCCACTATGGGGTTTTTTTATACACTGCTCTGACGCTTTGGTATGGGCAGTATATCAAGCCTTGCTAATAAATAAATAAATCGCTGTTTCTATTTCTCTGTCAATTTGTCAGCTTGGAAGTGATATTGTTGCTGTTAGGGGGATGCCTTGCTGCTCAAACCTGGAATTAAGGTGTCCCATCCTCCCTCCCCCCTCCCCCCCACCCCCTCACTTCTGGTAAGTGTCGTAGATTTGCCTGCAAAAAGTCTGATAAAAGTTAGGCAACCACATAAAATTCTCAGTGTCCATACTATGTTCCTACTATGGTGTATTTAAACACTGCAATTTAGACCCATGACTTAAGGGACTATATGAACAAGTCCTGGAAAATTAGCACACGACTTTGACCAATTAATTTTTTGGTGGCAATATTGGAGTTTGATGGTAGTATTCATGGTATGGTGGTAGTAAGTCTTTCAAAAAAGAATCCATTGGCATTAAGTGGTAATACTGGAGTCTACCGGATAATTGTTTCTCCATTACTGGGTTTGTATTAATGAAAGACCATGGAGACATTGCTAGAAGAAGAGGAAAGTGTGTTCCGGGCCTAACTTCATTTTTCAACTTATATGATTATCAGGTTACCATCCTCTGAGTACTGGCAGGGTTTTAAAAAGGGCTCAAACATTGTGCATGGTTGCTCAAGTGGGGTCAGGCACCAGGTGCCCTTTCAACAAGCAAAACAATAACAAGAATTTAGGAGCTGCACTCATATAGACAGAGACATGGATCTGGAACTTGCAAGTAAGAAGAGCAGGAACAGCAACTTCAGTTGAAGCCTGCAGGGAAACAGGTTCCATGGCTGGAGCAGGAGCCAATGGTGAACCAGAACCATAGGCCTGGACCTGGAATCATCAGGCATGTTACACAGCAGAAGCCAAAGCTGGCAGGGAACCAGAACTGCAGATCTGGAAATAGAATCAGCAAGTGGGTAACAGATCAGCCTGAAGCAGAGAGACTTGACTCCATTATAAGAGGCTTGATAGCATATAGGCTGATCAGCATTTGGCTTGTTGCAGTTCTCCATGGGCAAGCAGGATGGATCAGTCACACCTGGTGACATCCTTCTGACATTGCCACAGATGAAGGTGCTTCTTGACTGGATGCCTTAGGATAGGGCTGCCACTTTCCTTGCTTCCTAGATCTAGAGAGTCTCTGACAACCAGGTGCAGCAAGTGTGCAAAACAACTAATCCCATGAAAGTCCCCCTCTTTCTCTGTTCATATCACCATCCGTTACAAAGAAACATGGAAGCACGGTGCTCTGTTTGTGCCCTATGTGTCAGCTCTGAAGCATTGCCCTTATTTTAGCTAAGATATGGGTCCAGGTATGGCTATCATCCATTACCTGGCTGTGCAGTACACTCTACAGGTACCCTCTTCCTATTGCTCTCCTATCATACTTACAGCTTTGTCCTACCTCTCCCATCTACCACCAGTGTGCTGTCGGGGAGAAGTAGGCATGTGTAATATCATGACTAGCCCAGATGTTAATGGTGAAATGCGTGCTACCACCTGCTTCTGCTTTTGCCAGCTCTGCCTGCAGATGGTGATGCTACTGATTATGAAGGCTGGGGATCACCTGCCTTTTAAAAGCTGTCCTGCAGGGCACTTCCTAATCTGTAGCAAAAAGATACAGCAGCCTCTCAAACCCCACCTTCTCAACCATCTTGAGATGATGGCCATCCAGTGCTAACATTTCCTTGATGTACCATGTCACATCCTTGATGGCTCTGGCTACCTGCCCCGTGATAGTGCTGCTGAATACCACCTCATCTATGGTAGCTTGCTTTGATGTGTATTTGGCCTGCTACCATGCCATCTGACTAGTGGAAGAGGCTAGAGACTCCATTTGGAAAAGGCATTTTCTTTTTCCTGTACCTTTCTCCCACTGCTATTTCCATAACATAGAAGAAACATAGAAACATGATGGCAGAAAAAACCACATGGCCTCTCTAGTCTGCCCTTCAATATCAACTACAAGAGTCCCCTTTTTTCCTTTAGAGATCTTCTGTGTTTGTCCCATACGTTTTTGAATTCAGATACTGTTCTCATCTCTACTACCTAGGAGTCCAACGAAGAGCAATAGCACCCACACGGGAGCAAGAAACAGCAGGTGTGAAGACAGTAGTCACAGGCACTTTATTGTTCAGCCAACCCCAATGCATTTTGGCCACATGGGCCTTCTTCAGAGGGTACAGAACCTCAGAAAGAAACAATGAACCATATATGATGAAATCAATAAATAAATAAAACAAACAATAAATAAGAGCACAAGATTAAAACAATACATTATACAAACTAATATAACAATAAATATCCATGTATTGTTAATAAATAAATAATCATCTCCACCAGTAGCTACCACTGGAAAGTAATAATCCCACACCGCTATTTTTTGTCGGGGGCTATCGGTTGGAGAGGAAGGACTGTACCATTCCCCTCATTACCGAAAGAACCCTTTTAATCAAAAAAGGCCACAGCGTGCCCAATCAACTTATATATTTACTCCCCAATCAGTACTTATCTTGAACAGACAAAACCAATGTCTTCTTCAGGCGAATATTGTCATCCACAGCTTGCCACTGTGGATTAAGAAAGATGAAAAACAACAACAAAAAAAATATGTACATAGTTTACTTCTGTTCAACTGTACATAGTTCTCTAATTGTTAATTGTTAATTGTTACTTGTAAACTGTAATTACCTAACCACAAATTGTTATATGTAAAAACAGTTCACCCTGTTTATTGTTGTTATATGGAAACCGCACCTGATCAATGGAAGGAGCGGTATATAAATAATCATTAAATTAAATTAAATTAAATTAAAATATCCCCTTTCAGTTTTGCTAATTTCTTTTCTATATCCCCCAGCTGTTCCCATCTCGCTAACAACTCCTTGAGACATTGTCCCATCTTGGCAAAGTTAGTTTTGCTAAAGTAACTTGCTTTTGAATGGATTTTATCAGCACTAGTCCTAATACTGAACTACACCATCTGGTGATCACTGAATGCAAGATGATCTTCCACTGTGACATCTGAAACACTTTCTCCATTGATAAGCACCAAGTCCAGTATGGCCCCGTCACATTTGGATTCTGTTACCAGCTGCTGGAATAGTTAGCCCTGTAGAGAATCTAGGATCACCTTACTTCTAGATGACACTGCAGCAGGGATGTGCCAATCAAAATCCGGCATATTAAAATCACCTATCAGTAGCACCTCTCCTTTCATGGCAATACTGTGAATGTCTTCTATTAAATCCCCATCCACTACTTCTCCCTGTGAGGGAGATCTGTCTGTCACACTAATGCAAATGGATTTCCCTTTCCCGCTTTCTGGGTTAACTCACAGTGCCTCCTCACTCCCTTTTAGATCCTGTACTTCTATAACTTTAATATTATTTTTTATATATAGTGCTACTCCTCCTCCCCTTCTTCCTACCCTGTCCTTCATAAATAAAGTATAGCCTTGTATAATTACATCCCAGTCATGGTTGGCCTTGAACCATGTCTCTGTGAATGCAACAAAATCCAAGTCAACCACTTCTATTAAAGTCTCAAGATCAGGGATCTTCTTTCCCATGCTATAGGCATTTATACACACTGCTTTCCAGATGTTATCCCTTTTACTCATTTTTACAGAGGTACTGTATTTAATGTTTCACGTACCTTGGAGCTTTAACTTACTTGGGGACTTTCTTCACCCATCCCCAATGAATCTAGTTTAAAGCCCTTTTCAGTAGGTTAGCCAGTCTGTTGTGAAAGATATTTCAACCCTTCTTGGACAGATGGATGCTATCTCTGCTCTGCAGCCCTTGGAACATCATCCCATGGTCCTGGAAACCAAAATGCTCTCGATGACTCCATCCATGCAACCATGCATTTATCTCCATCCGTGCAACCATGCATTCATCTCCAGGATGCGAGCTTTATCTTCAACAGGGAGGATTAAAGAGAACACCACTTGCACACCTGTCTACTTCACCCTCTGTTCTAGAGTCACGAAGTCATTTTTGATGCCCTCAGAGGGATACCTGGCAGTATCATTTGTGCCGACATGGATAAGCAACATCAGATAATAGTCCATAGGCTTGATGAGTCTCAGCAAACTCTCCGTAACATCTCAGATTTTAGTGCTTTGCCCCTCCTAGATTGAGTCCCTTGCCTGGGATCAATGCTCACCTTTGTAGCTGAAAAGAATGTTATTTTGACAGATGATGCACAATGCCATTGTTTGTAAGATGACCCATCACTTTCTACCTCTTCACCCATTAGCATGCTAAGAACAACCTCTTCAACACCCTCTTCACCCAGTAAACTTTCAATAACTGATGATTCTGATAGAAATCCCACCAATGTGGACACTCAGATTCTGTATCTGTGAAGACCATGTATATATACTTTTCACTAGGGAATATATGTTCTTGCTGCTAGGCTGACTTACCTTCATTTGCTGCTTCGCTTGTGTCCCCCCATCTTGCACCGTGTCAACCTCCATTTGCCCCTTTGTGAAGATGACACCAGACACCTGCTTTTTCACAGTTGCACTGGAAGATGGATCTCTTTCTACTCTCCTTGTAAAGACAACTTTTTTAACTTTGGTGGCAGATTAGAGGACCCCATAAGCATACACTGGGAATAACCAATCTCTTTCTCTACACTTGTACCAGTCCAGCTCTCACCTTCTCTACTTTCTTTTCTTCTATGAGCATTTAATTTTCCAAATATTCCCCTTTCGAACCATTATGATATGACTGGGGTAGGCCCGGTATCACCCAGTTATCCTGCTTGACACTCTTTAAAGGACTGGGAGAGGAGGATGTATTTGCCCAGCTAATGCTTTTATGGGGCTGAATTCCTAGCTCTTGGGATCAGAGACTTCTTGTCTTTTAATGCACTGCTTCATCCATAAAATCAAGGGTGCTGCCTCAGATACTGTAACCAGGTTCACCCACTCAGCCTAGGCTGCCTGCTTGATGATGCTCTTAAAAGGACTGAGATTAGGGACAATATATTTGTCCTGCTAATGCTTCTAAGGGACTGGGTTTCCAGTTCTTGAGACCAGGGACTGTCTATCTTTTAGCATTCTACTATATCCAGCAGGCCTGTACCACCCTGGAGTACTGTCACGCCAAGTGTACTGCCTCAGATACTGTGCGCAGGGTCACTCACCTGGTCTAAACTACGTCCTACAGTGCTCAGTTATGCTACCCACCTGCTGATACTCTTCAAAAGACTAGGGAGAGGGGGGGGGGATGCGTTTACCATACAAATGCTCCTAAGGGACTGGATTTCCAGCTCTTGAGACCAGGGACTGATGTCTTTTAGTGACCTGCCACTGCCAGGAGGCCTGAAACACCATCACTCCAGGTACACTACCTCAGATACTGTTCCTAGGATTACCCATCTGGCCTGGGCTAGGTCCTGCATTGTCTGGTTATGCTGTCTGTCTGCTGACACTCTTCAAAGGGCTGCAAAGAGGGAGGATGAGTTTGCCCTGATAATACTCCTCTGGCACATCCAGCTCTCGGACCAGGGATGGTCTATTAGTGCCCATACAGAAAATTCATTAGGTTTTTCCTGATGAATCTAGAGAAAATTCAAAAAGAAAAAAAATTCACACTACTTGAAATGCAAAGTTGGATTTCTTCAGATCTGCTTCACTTGTTTGGAGCAGTCACTGTAGATTTTGTCATTAATCCAGTTGTTTTTCATCTTAAAAAGGACCATATTGAATAAATCCACAAACATGCTGAATTTGGTGGTAAGTTTCTGATAAATATATTTATCTGCTTTCATTCTCTTTACTGATAGGATAGGTTGGGAATTAGCAGATTTTGCAGACTCTCCTGAGAGAGAGAGAGAGAGAGAGAGAGAAAGGTATGCTAGAGCAAGTGGAGGATACTAGAGGAAATACTTCAGATAACTGTGTTTCACTTCAGTCACCCAAAAAGTTCACAGATCCTAGATTTTACATTTTGAATAGAATTGTTTCAGTTATTACATATCATTAATAAAGCTAGTAAATACAACTAAATAAACAAAATAATATCAGGTGATACATTTATAATGGATTAACAATACATTTTTAAACTAGTATTTGGGAGTTAAAACCCCCTTCCTCAGCCCATGTGGACTAACACAGCACAGCACAGTATCCTGTGCACAAAGCTGCCCCATTTGAAGAAATTGTTTCCGAAAGAACTACTATATTAGCAATCATACTTTTTCTTTCCTAGATATTTTAAGATCCTTTATTTAAAAAATGATAAACCATGTTCTTTTGTATACGAGCAGGAAGGGGGGTAGTACTGGTTCTGTTTGTATGTTGTTTCTCTTTAGCTTTTACTGACGTATAAGCCTGGAGAAGTGCCAATTGAGATGGATAACATAGGGAAAGCGAAATTGCATTTAGCTTACACCTTTTTCTTGCATATTCAAGGTGAGGTACTGTAAGTGTTTCCTATTCTGAGGACTTACAATCTAATTTTGTACCTGAGGCAATGGAAAGTTACGTGACTTGCCCAACATCACAAGGAGTGGCACTGGTTGTCAAATTTGGCTTCCTTACTTCTCAGCCTGCTGCTCCAATCATTATGCTACTCCTTCACTCTTTCACATAGTTATATATACTCATATAAAAGACTTACAGTAGAGGGTCATTCTAAAAGGTTTAGTTGGGGTGTGGACATCTGCAGACATGCACGTGGACGACAAAATCACAGACACGTCTCCTTAACCATTCCACAAATGCTGTTCACAGATGTCTCCAGTACAGGATGTGTGGAAAAATAAACAAGGTAGCAAAGCATCTTTTCAGATGACTTTTTATAGGATGGTGCAGTGCATGTAGATCAGCAGAGCAAAGAATATAGTAGGACAGGAATGGATAATTTTGATTTGGTTTTAGTCAGGGAACAGGAAGCCATGAAAGGGAGAGATAGAAAAGGATGACATGGCCAAACTGAGGTCATTTGGAAATCAGGAAGATGGCAAAGCTTTGTACAATGCATACAGTTTAAAGGGAGGAAGCAGATGGATGTGAAAGAAATGAAAATGCGCATAGAGAGATGAGAGATGACAACAGTACAAACTGGTAGGAAATTGGAACTGCATGAACATAAGGAAGAAACATGACATCTGAGTGAAACAGGATACCAGTGTTCCAAGCCATTTAAAGAGAAAGAAACCTCAGTGGAAAGGAGAATGGGTAATTATGAGGCAGGAAAAGTAGAACAACAGAGGAGTTAAGTTCTAGAAAGATTATATTATAGGATGTGCAAGGTCATCTAAGAGTGGATAGATAGAGAACTACCTTGTTCTAAATACCTATGGTTAGAATGGGAAAAGAAAAAGAAAGAAAGAGTCTGTAAGCCACCATTGGACATAGACCGATACAGGAGATCGTATTCAGCAAACATTTTATAAAAACAAGAGAAAGATCAGAGATAGTCAATCAAGATAAGAGATCTTTGTATGTAAGGCCCACTAGGCCTTCACCAGGGATTAAAATGTGAATCTTTCCAGTTTTGAGAGTATCCAGGGATGCAGTTAGAAGTGAGCTATTGGCATGCCCAACTCTAGAGGGAGGAGCTTTTGTTGCTTTCTATATAAGTGGCTCCCTCACTTGGTTTGTAGCTTGTCGTGCAGTGATGGCTTGTGTGCATCAGTGATGCTGAAGGCTAAGCTATCGGTAGTTTAACTATTGGCAGGGTCTCCCAAAATGAACAGGTCTCAGCTAAAGTGTCAGACCAAGGCAAACCACCCATCGGGGTAGCAGCAGAATGGTATGGTGTTGACGGTGGAGGTTCACATTTCTGTGACAACGGCAGCAACACTAAACTTAAACTGTGTGTAAGAAAGGCCTGGCAATCTATTTCCATATCTTACCACAAAAACCCAATGGATAGTCAAAACAAAACAAATTGCACTATAGTGCTGGAAGATGAGACCTCCAGGTCGGAAGGCACTCAACTGGCTACTAGGGGGGAGCTGAAGACTTTTCAGAGTAAAGCCAGCATTTATGATGTGATTGGATCAAAGCCTTCAGGACATCTGACTGCTGATGTAGCTGTACATGAAATGAGAGTCAGCAGCTGCAAAGATGTCTTACATATTGGGACATGGAATATACTGTACAAAGCATTAAGCAGCGGAAGTTGGAGGTGGTCAAGAATGAAATAGAATGTGTACAACTTGATCTGTTGGGTGTCAGCGAACTGAAATGGACTGGTATCAGGCACTTTGCATCAGATGATCACATGATCTACTATGCTGAAAATGAAAGACAAAGAAGAAATGGTGTTGCGTTTATAATTAACAAGAAACTTGCAAGCACTGAATGCCTATAAATACAACTATAATTCAAGTATATGTCCCAACAGCTGCAGAAGAGGATGAAACTGATGAGTTCTATTAACAAATACAAGCTGAAATTAATAGAACATGCAAACAGGATATGCTGATAATCATGGGTGACTAGAACACAAAAGTTGGCAACAAAGAAGAAGATAAATGCTTGGAAAATATGTACTTGGCAAGAGAAATGAAGCTGGAGAAAGACTGATAGAATTCTGCAAGACCAACAGTCTATTCATCTCAAACACCTTCTTCCAGCAACACAAGTGGCGACTATACACATGGACTTCATCCAATGGATTGTACAAAAATCAAACTGGCTACATCTGTGGAAGTCAATGATGAAAAGCTCTATAACGTCAACAAAAACAAAATCTGGAGCTGACTGTGGTACAGATCACCAACTACTAGTATGCCAACTCAAGTTAAAGTTGAAAAAGAGCAAGCCACTCATGAATGTAGCAAAATATGACCTTGAGAATGTACCACTGGAATTTAAGACTGCCTGTAAAATTGATTTGCTGCCTTAGATACAAATGACAGAGCACCAGAAGATTTATGGGATGACATCAAGAAAGTTGTGTTGGAAGAAAGTGAGAAGTCTCTACAAAAGGTGAAAAAGCAAAAACAGCCAAAATGGATGACGGAAGAAACTCTGAAAATTTCCCAGAAATGCTGAGAAGCAAAAGCCAGAAGAGAAAGAGAGGCAATCACAGAACTCAACAGAGATTTCCAATGTGCAGCAAGACAAGACAAAGAGAAGTACTACAATGATGCATGCAAGGAAATAGAAGCAGAAACTATTAGAGGAAGAACAAAATCAGTTTTCCTAAAGCTACGAGAGTTAAAGAAAAAATTCAAGCCTCAAACTGGAATGTTACAAGATGCTCAAGGATCTTTATTGAATGATGCTGATAAGATCAAGAAAAGATGGAAAGAATATAGAGTTTTTATATGATAAAGATCAAGTGGACCAACAGCCATTTCAACCTGTACCTTATGATCTGGAACCATTGGTGATGAAATCGAAGCAGCATTGAAAGCCTTATCAAAGAACAAAGCACCAGACATTGATGGCATTCCCATAGAAGTACTACATCAATCTAATTCAGCTGTTACCATGCTTACAGGGCTCTGCCAGGAAATTTGGAAGACAACATCGTGGCCAACTGACTGGAAAAGATCTGTGTTTATACCAATCCTAAAGAAAAGTGATCCAACTGACTGTGGAAATTATCATACAATCGCTCTGAAACCACATCCCAGCAAGATTCTATTGAAGATTACACAGGTACACTAAAAAAATTTTTTTTTAAACTGCCTCTAATGTTTCGATTGATTTTTACGTTTTTTGGTGCGCTGAATCCAAATCTGGTAACCAATTTGCTCCATCACGTACAGATTTTTGCTACATTGGGTTAGCAGTTTGAGGTGAACGTTTCAGATTGAGTGCGATCGAGATAAAAGTTTCTTGGATGAATTCTTTATACTAATTGTTTAGTAGTTATTCAAATAAGAATAAAGAAAATTGTAACAAGGCAGCACATAAGAATAGAGTAATGTCAACAAAACACACTGTGATGGTATCAAAATTGTCTGCACTTAAAACAGCCACATACATGTGCACAAACATTGAGCATATAAGAGCGAGGATAGACAAAGTAAAGCAAAGAAATGTGCAAAATATGTTGTACAGGTATGTATGTAAGAATAGAAAACGCAAACTGCACCATTGCAATACATGAAGACAAACACCGATGGTGTGAAAATAAAATTCTAATAAATGAGATCCGACACTGTGGTAATAACTAGCAAATTTTATTTCAAAGTTTAGTAAAAACACGATATTTGTCAACACAGTTTAGATTTTAAAGTCATTCTTGGGTCAATCAATCTCCTGGTGGGCCCGTTTCTTCTTCCCCCGAATGCTTCTCTTGGTGCGCTGCTTGGCGTATTTTTCATCTGGGGTTTCCCGCAGCAGCAACCAGCAGAAATCAGCCATCATAGTGGTGTTCCATCTTCCTTGGTACCTTCTCTCTGCGTCCTTGATGTCCTGGTGAAACCTTTCACCTTGTTCTTCACTGTACGCCCCCAAGTTTTCGGGAAAGTAGTTCACATGGGAGTGCAAGAAATGGACTTTCAGGCTCATGTTACAGCCTTGTTCTTTGAAGGCATTGAGCATCCTGGCAACAATATCCTTATAGTTCTCATCCCGCCTGTTCCCCAAGAATTTGAGAACAACATCCTTGAAGGAATCCCAGGCTTCTTTTCCTTCTCAGACATCGTTTCAGCGAATGCTCCATCTGAAATGAGTTTCCTTATATCAGGGCCAACAAACACTCCTTCCTTTAGCTTTACTTCAGAAAGTCGGGGGAACTTTGAGCAAAGCTACCGAAAGCACTCACCATCTTTTGGAAGGGACTTGATGAATTGCTTAATGAGACCCAACTTAATGTGGAGAGGTGGTAATAGAATTTAAACACGAGGTACCAAGCTCTCATGAAGAACATTTTTCTCACCGGGTCTCAAATACTCCCGAATTGGCCAGTCTTTTTTCCCCCAGTGTAGGTCGCGGGCCCGGCTATCCCACAAGCAAAGGAAGCAGGATATTTGGTGAAACCGGATTGCTGCCCTAATAGCATGGATAGAATTTTAAAGTCTCCACAAATCATCCACTTATGCTCATCATAACGAATCTTCTGAAGAATCAGGGCCAAATTCTCGTATTTTTCTTGGAGAATAACAGAGTAAGCAATAGGAACTGAAGCGAATGTGTTGCCATTATGAAGAAGAACACCTTTATGCTGTCTTTTGATGAATCAATGAACAGCCGCCATTCAGCAGGATCATACTTGAGTTTAAACTTTTCCATCACTCCGTATATATCGTTGCAAAATACCAAATCTTCCTCTTTGCTGAAATACTTCAAAAATTGTGTCTCGCGGTTGCGGTACCAATAAAAAGTTGTTCCTGGTGACAATAGATTTTTCTGTTTAAGCCGAGAACCTAGCAGTTGGGCAGCATCTTTTGGGAGTCCTAAATCCCGGACTAAATCATTCAATTCAGCTTGAGAGAAAAGTTCAGGTTTCGGATCTGGTTCAGTTTCAAACTCGGAAGTACTGGACTCATCGGGAAAAGCCATCTGATGAGTCTCATCATGATCAGAACCGTCCACACAAATATGATCCAAAGATTTGGTGGTTCAGGAACAGGTACTTCGTTGCTATGAGGCATAGGCCTAATTGCTGAGTGAAGGTTGGGGTAACTTATTACGTTCTTATTTTTTAAGTTGTATCCCTTCACAATGCAAGAGCAAAAATAGCAGTCACTGCTGTGGTCTCATTGTTCACGCCACATCATAGGTATTCCGAAACAAAATGCTTGTTTTTTACCTTTCATCCATAAGCGTAGATCTTCCTCACATGTCTTGCACACTTTGTGAGGAGCCCACGGTTTGTCTTGATCGCCTATCTTCAAATTGTAATTGGAAAAATATACTTTTTTAATAAATGCAGAAATGTTCCTCTGCCGCTTTTTCACGGTATATTCCCCACAAATAAAACCAAAACTGTCCGGAGAGTTGACGCAACCTCTGGCTCTGTGAGCCATCACAAATACACAGCACTGCAAACTACAACTGTAGTGAACCACTTCGGAATAAAGCTGGAGTACGACTGAGCAAACAAAAGGTAATAATGAACTTGCAAGAAACTGAAATTTGACAGGAACGTTCATGTCGCAACCACCGTGTTTGAGCGAGCGAACGAGGCGAGGCGAACAGGAAAGAACATGCGCCAGCGCGAGTACTGGATTTAGCCCCCCGCCTCCCAATTGTCCTGTTAATGTATAAAATGAATACAAAACACTCTAAAATATCATGAGGGAGTGTTTCTAGTTAGTTAACCATTACAACCTCTATTTTGGGCCAAGAAAATAAACTGCAGTCGGCTAAAAAGAAATTATGTGAACAATCCTTATATGGGTAAGAAATCTAATTTTGCAAGAAAACGTGACGTGATGGAACATTTTGGCTATTTTTCCTGGATTCAGCACCCCAAAATCTATAGGAATCAGTTGCAAAACTGGAGGCAGTTTTTTGGTAGTGTACCTGTGTTATTCAACAGAAAATACAACCATACCTGGAACGAGGACTTCCTGAAGTGCAAGCAGGGTTCAGGAAAAGGCAGGGAATGAAAGACATCATCGCGGATGTGAAATGAATCCTTGGAAAGACTCAAGAATACCAAACGAATATCTATTTGTGCTTTACTGACTACAGCAAGGCTTTTGACTGTGTAAACCATGAGAAACTTTGGGTCACATTAAGAAGCATAGTTATACCAGAACATCTGATCCTTCTCTTACACAACCTTTACATTGATCAAGAAGTGACAGTTCGAATGGAATAAAGAGAAACAGAATGGTTTAAAATCAGCAAAGGTGTACGATAAGGCTTCATACTTTCCCCCTATCTGTTTAATTTATATGCAGAACAAATCATCAGAGAAGCAGGATTGTATGAAGACAACAGAAGTATGAAGATTGGTGGAAGACTCATCAACAACCTATGCTATGCTGATGATACCACATTGTTGGCTGAAAGTGAAGATGATCTGAAACATTTGCTTCTCAAGATCAAGGAAAATAGTCTTAAAATGGGCCTGCATCTTAATGTAAAGAAGACAAAGATCATGACAACTAGCAAAATCAATAAGTTCATCGTTGATGGAGAAGAAATTGAAATAGTGGACAACTTTAACCTACTTGGATCAACTAGCAATAAAGAAGCAACAAGTAGTCAAGAAATCTGATGATGCATTGCTCTTGGCAGAATGGCTATGAAAATCCTAGATAAGATTTTCAAGAGCAGAGATGTCTCTCTCTATACAAAGATTTGACTTGTTCAAGTCATGGCATTTTCAGTAACATCATATGGATGTGAAAGTTGGACAGTAGAAAAGTTAGACAGGAAGAAAACTGATGCCTTTGAATTATGGTGTTGGCAATGACTACGGTGTATACCATGGACTGCCCGAAGAACAAACCAGTCAGTTCTAGAGGAGATCAAACTTAAGCTTTCTTTAGAAACTCAGATGACAAGACTTCTATTTTCATACTTTGGACATAACATGCAAAGAAAGAGATCATTAGAGAAAGACATCATGCTGGCAAGGTAGAAGTTCAACAGAAAAGAGGAAGGCCAGTAATGAGATGGATCGATACAATAGCAGCAGCTATGGGTGTCAGTCTGTCAACAATGAGCCGCCTGACTGAAGACCGAACACAATTTAGGACAACTATCCAGATGGTCACCATGAGTCGACACCGACTCGACAGCACTTAACAACAACATATAGGTGGCTCAGTGAGTCATTAGGAGTCATTATTGACAAAGGGAGCAATGGGCTGTTGCTCTCCATGCTCCAGAAGGCAAAAGGGTCAAATTCCTTTCCTGGACACTAGGAAAATGATTGTTTGCTTTCTCTGTCGATTGGATTAGGTTTCAAGACAAATCTCAGTGTATCTTATGTTATGTGAAATAGTATTTATTTTTTGTGCCTATGGACTGTTAAATTTTACATAGTTTTTCTATCCATTTTTGTTTCACTGAACTCTACTTTTGTCTTCAGTAAATATTATTTTTTTTGTTCTGGAACAACACTTTTAAGAAAAGTATTTTCCACATGTACAGTATGCTTTATATACAGAAAATGGCTATTTTTAATTTATTTACATTTAATTATACACTTATGGGGCTCAAGGAGCGGTATATAAAAATATAAACTCATACAATACAATTATCACCACCCTCCCCTACTCCCCACAAAACAATCATATAGTCAAATGGATACATATACTGTAGATATGACTTAAGAAGATGGGGGTATAGTTTGTGTGGAAAAGGAATGGAGTTGTGATGTAGGTATTAGAGGTGTGTATTCGTTAGAGCGCATTTAGTTCATTAGTGTGCCTTTAAAAATGTAGTCCATGTTAAATTGATTGAATGCATGCTATTCAGCCTGGAGGCACTTTTGCTAAATGCCCCTAACTGCTTAATGTGCCTTGTAGCAACTGGTGGCATTTATTTTATTTATCATTTCTTATATACTGCCTTTCATGATATCAAGGTGGTTTACATTGAACAAACTGAAATTACATTGAACAGGACATTATAACTTGGAGATCACTATTTTACAGGGAACATGGGCAATGGAGGGTTAAGTGGCTTGCCCAAGACCACAAGGAGCACCTGTGGGACTAGAAACCCCAGTCCTTCCGGCCCAAGGTTGCTGTCCTCTAGTGGGATTTGAACCCCCGACCTTCTGGCCTGAAGTACCTTGCCCCAACCACTAGGCCACTAGGCCACTCCTCCACTCCATTGAACATTGAACACTGAACACTAACACCATTGAACATTGAACACTAACATACATGCATACCAGCTACCCTCTGCTAAAGCACACGGCAATTGGCCGTCATGCACTAGATCGAAGAGTGGACAGGTTAGGGAAGGAGCGTGGGTGTGGAGAGCACATCACTATTAGCATGAGGGCAATTGCTGCAAGCTCGGTGACAATGTGCCAATCCATGTGTGTGCACAGATATTTCTATGGGCTTCACTAGGTGCACTCACGTTATTCATGCCATGCATTAGGGCTCACAATTGTGTGCTAGCTGCCAGAAATGTGCTGGGCACGACCCAACAGTGCACGATGGGTTCATTTACCAGGCATTGGTATTACCACTAATTGCACAGTAAATGCACACCTTTAGTAAAAGGGCCCCTTAGCATACCTTAAGTCGGTGGCTAGTATGTGCGTTAAAATCAATTGTGCACAGTAAATTTTACTATTAAAATTAATGTATGAAACTAACCAAACAACATCCAAAACTATTATTACTGCTACTACTACTGTTGAGAATTTGTATAGCGCTACAAGTCATACGCAGCACTGCACAGACATGTAAGAGACAGTCCCTGTTCATCAGAGCTTACAATCTAGTCAAGACAGACAACACAGAAGGTGAAGGCAGGGATAAAACAAGGTGGAAAGAAAAAGAAACAAGGAGATCAGGTGGGTCAAGATCGAAAGGCAGCAGCGAAGAGGTGAGTTTTCAGCCTGGATTTGAAGAGGGTTAGAGAAGGTGCCTGGCGTACAGACACAGGTAGTTTGTTCCAGGCGTAAGATGCAGCAAGGTGAAAGGAACGAAGTCTGGAGTTATCAATATAAGAGAAGGGCACAGATAGAAGCAGTTTGCTAGAAGAGCGGAATTCCCGAGGGGGGTTGTAAAGAGAGATAAGAGAAGAAAGGTAGTGAGGAGCTGCAGAGTGAATGCATTTATAGGTCAGCAGAAGTTTGAACTGGATGCGGAAACGGATAGGGAGTCAATGAAGTGACTTGAGAAGAGGAGTAAAATGGGCATGACGAGGCTCAGGAAACATTTGTATACATCCCTAGTAGACATGTATATTATCCAATACATGATGAGTACACACATTTGTGTTTACTAAAGTGTGCTAAGGGTTAACGTGTGCTTTAACAGGACCATGGGAATGGCTGCCATGCGGTAAAAATCCTGTGCTAACCGCTTAGAGAACGATGGGGCAGGGAATGGGGATGTGTTGGGGCAGAGAGTACACATTGCCATCAGCAAGGGGTTAATTTACCTGCATTAATTGTCAATGTTGCACTTAGCATGGGCGCATCTAAATACCAATGGGCTTCTAAACATGTTGCTTACATTTCAAGTACCTGGAATCCAGAAATCCATTCACCATGGAAATTTAAGGAATATGTTTAGACGTAGATAAGTAATATGGAATTTTGAAAGAAAAATATTTTTGAAATTGAAGATTATTTGTGCATAAGAGACAAGCAAATATATAATTATGAATATAAAATATGATGACTGTTGAGATATAAGACCTCTCTATGTATATTGGCCTCTATAAAATAGGCATAAAATAGATGCTTTTTTGGACATTCCACATAGGCGCCCTTTTAAAAAATTACTCTTTGTGTGAAGACTAATTAAAGACTGATTGTGATACTACTACTACTAATAATAATAATAACTGTCACTTGTAAATTTCCAGTAGACATATGCAGTGATCTCCTTAGCCCTTGAGCTTTGTTGCTCTCCCCGCCCCCATCCTGAATTCGGGCCTACAGTGAATTGTAGGATGCTCGGGAGGATTGAGTGGTAGAACCTCATCTGTCCTCAGGGAGGAGCCTGGAGAAAGGAGGCTCCGTGTAGAAAGAAGAAAATGAATGACAGGGAGAAAAGCAAAAACGTCTTCTAAGCTCTAAACTGGAATGATCGATTAGATAACACTTAGAGAAACAACAAGAGACTTTGATGTTAGACGGCAGGTTCCTGGATCTTGGATAAGAGAAGCAAGTATGTTCACTGTGCAGTGCTAATGATGACTGATGAAGAAGGAATCAAGAAAGATAAAAAGATTGTCCTTGAATGAGAGGAAGATTCCCCAAAAGAAAGAAGAGTTAAATGAAAACTAAAAGGCAGTGGCATTCCAAGCCCCATGGGCACCTTGTGGCAGCTGGTGGCTCCCACTTTCAATTGGCACCCTTCCCTTGCAGCTCGCATCTCCCCGCCAGGCCCACACGGTGGAACCAGCATGGCAAACTTAACCTAAACCATGAGTGGCTACCTCTAATCCAGACCCAGCAGATGTTCTCTCTCAGGCCAAAGTCTTGCTGTCTGGCCTGGAGCAGAAGCAGTGCATCAAGCCACCAATGGCTTTAAATTAACTTTGCTGCACTGGCTGTATTGTGTGGGCTCAGCAGGGGTGCATCCCCCTCCCAGCCAGTACCCAGGGTGGGCCTCACCCACTGCTCTGCCTTTGGCACACTGAATGTCACCGCTGCCCAGGTGATATTCAGCATAACAAGGGTGGGGCTAGCTGGTTGCTGCCCTGTGGAATGGGTTGAGAACCAGTGCTCTAGGTGAAACTTCAGTTTTACCCCTGTCAATAATTGTTTAGGCTCTTAGCCCATCCCCTAGGATTTTGATAAATTCAATAACCATGATCACCCTAATATTACCCCTTCCTCAAAGTGTTCCTATAAAAATTGTTTTTTGGGCAATTTTCAAATAGATATTGGCATAAAATAGTTGCTTGTTTGACATTCCACATAAGAGAGATTAAGGTGGATAGGTAAAGAGGGCATGCAGAATAGAAGGCACGAAAGGTAGATATGATAGATATCATATCTATCATATAGATAGATAGATAGATAGATAGTGTCATGGCGTAAGGCAAATAGTGCCTATGGAAACAGAAGAAAATGTGCAGAGCAGTTTTAAAATGGGCAGCTCAAAGCACATGGCTAGGGGTTGCTATAGGCAACCAACAAAAACACTAGCACCGGGTGTAGGTAAACGCCCCAGCAAAGCATTACCTCATAGCTCATTAGAGGATCAGGAACAGCTGCAGAGACTTGAGCTTATGAGAAACTCAAAGAGTGACGCACTTAAAAATGAGTCAGTCTTGAGAAAGAGCAGAACACACGGGAAAGGAAAGAGCAGAACACACGAGAGAGCTAACAGGAACGCTAACCAGGACACATACCTGAGAACTTCAGACGGGGATTCCAGCAGCGTCTCAGAGGAGTTTGCCCAAGAGGGAATACCTGAGGTTAGTGCCAGAGAGTTGGGCTGCACTGAACCAGAGTCTGGTCATTGGGGACACAGAGGGATTCCTACCAGCAAACGGAGAGAAGCTGTGAGAGGGAACTTCCATGAGAGCAGGTACCTGGAAAATAGAAGCTCTGGTCCAAAGGAGATTTTCAGGCTCAAAGAAACACATCCTGTAAGGGGAAGTGAAAAGCTTTCAAGGGAGAAAGGCTATTTTCAGCTTCCCAGCTACAAAGGTTCCGGCAGAGGCCAGCCTGAAGAAAGGCCAATTCCCTGGAGTAGAGGGGCACTTGAAAAGCAGGATTTTACATACGCTTGTCCTGAAGTGTATGGCCCTCTAGAGGGAAAGTCTACACTGCATGGTAACTTTCCCTTCCACTTTACTAGTGAGGAAGGGAGAAGCCCTTGCCAGAGAGAGGAGGGATTTTTGAATACTGGTGTAAGTTCCAATCCCACAGAAGAGAATTGCAGGGAAGCTCATGAGGCCATGGACTGTGATTAGGAGGGAGGAGTGGCCTAGTGGTTAGGACAAGGTACTTCAGGCCGGAGGGCCGGGGGTTCAAGTCCCACCTGGGGACAGCAATCTCAGGCCGGAGGGACTGGGATTTCTAGTCCTATAGGTACTCCTTGTGGTCTTGGGCAAGCCACTTAACCCTCCATTGCCCATGTTCCCTGTAAGTATTAGCGTATGTGTGTCATATCCCCTCGTGTTAAATGTATCTCCCAATTGACCGCTTTGACCCGGTGAAAAGCGGGATATAAATACAGCTAAATAAATAAATAAATAAATAAAAAAAATAAACTCAGAGGATTTCCAGATGGATTGTACACTTGTATTTGCGGATAATGTGACCTCTTTCTGTTGAAGTGTGCAGAAGGGAAATCTGTTTAAAGGAACAGATTTCAATCCACAGCTGTTGTAAGGTACAAGGCTTGTTTTGCACTTTTTGTTTTGCCTTAAGCTGAAAAGAAGCATTCCTGTGTAATTTTTGTAGTTCCATTTTGTGTTATGCCAGAAGCATGGTTTATTTTCCTTTGTGATTCCTGACTGCAGAAGTTCTCCCGGGAAGGGAAATAAAATACCTCTTTATCAGCCTAGCTACTCGTCCACGACTACACTCTTTTTATTGAATAGCTAGTGGGACTTCAACTCCCAGGGGGCACTACTTGTCCCTGCTACCTAAGAAGAGGCCTCACTGAAACCCCCATGTCCTTTGCCCTTGGGGGGTATGTAGGTGGGTGACAATAGACAGATAGATAGATAGATAGATAGATAGATAGATAGATAGATAGATAGATAGATAGATGATATTTATTTGTAAATTGCCCACCTCTCTAAAAGCAAAAGGGTTGATGATTTGTGTGGCCATTATAACATTTATCGCCACTGCTGCCCCCTTCCCCCTCCAAGAGCAGTGATCCTAGAAGCATCACCCAGTCTGCCTAATGGTTATGGTAGCCTTGGCTTTCCTTCCTAATTCTCTCTATCTCTCTCTCTCTCGCTGTCTCTCTCTACTTCTCCCTCTCTTAATTTCTCCCCTTCATGTCTGCTGCTTTCCACTCTACCGTTTCACCACTCCTCCTCCTCCTTCGTATCCTTTTTTCTGTGGATGTCTTCTTCTATTATTCTCCCATGCAGTCTTTCCTTCTACAACTCTTCCCGCTCACCTATTGCCTCTCCATCTCCTTGTCTATTATTTTCCAAGCTTCCCCTTCTGGTAAGCGGGATAGGAGTAATTACACCAACCTAGGGACATTAGCAGCAAAAGGATCCATGCTAGGGTAGTGGTAGTAGTAGCAGATGCAGTGCAGGTTCACAATTACAACAAAGGGATCTTTCCTATGCCAATAGAAAGAAGGCCTGCATTGACTGAAAAATATGTCAGAAAATGCAATAGAAGTTTGACCATCTATAATAGGCTCAGATTGAAGAGCTTTCATATTTTGTATCTATCGGAATAATAATTATATCTCGATCTTACATTTTGTGCAGATATATTTTGTTTTTGCATTTATCAGAGCTTATTTTGGCATTTCCTTAATGGTTGTTTGACTGGTGGTAAAAACAATAGATCAAGGAAATACTGAGAACTCTTTTAGGACAGTCATCTTTAAACACTGAGATCTGAATAGCATTCATCTTCTTTAGGGGAAACTAAATCCTGTTCTTCTCTAATATTAGATCGTGTATTAATAGGTAAAGTAGGCCTTGGACCAGTTTCAAAAAGATTTTGGAATGAGCAACCGGATGTTTCTATTCTTTATTCTGCCAGATATTGTGCTATGTATAATGGAATGATTTATTCTGTCTGTATTGGGATCAAAGCGTTTCTAATGGTCTTTTCAACAGTGTTCATGATGGTAAAGAATCTGTGGAGTAAAATGCATAGGGGACACATTCACTGTTGATTCTATTTTTATTTTATTTTATTTATTTAGCTGTATTTATATACCGCCTTTCACCAGGTCAAGGCGGTTTAGAGTATAGGTTCAGAGCCTTGGTCCCTGGTAGCCACAAACAGGTTAAATAACAAAGGAAAGTGCAGTAACCTGATTCTTAGACCAGTATATGCAAATATGTGTGATAAATATTAATGAACACCTGATAAATATTCATGAAAACTAGATTTGTTTTGTTTCTGGCTCTCAAAAACCAGGATTACAGATTTCTTCTCTCATGGTTGAAAGTGGCACGAAGCCTAAAAGAGCTACAGTATTTTGTGACAGAGTATTAATATACATCTACATATACCAGTCAATTATTTTCAAAACAACAGTGAGCCACAAAAAATTTAGAGATATATTCACTATACTGCATTAAAACCATACATTATCCCACCCAGTTTTAAAGCAGGTTATTTCCTGTGATATTTGTTAAATTGTGGTAATTGCATACTCCCGTGCCTGCAGCCAGGAATATGAAAATATTAATGGAGGCAGTATATCAAGCATTAGTGCCTGGAGGACCATGCATTCCCCCCCCCCCTCCAGTAATGTTTTAAAGAGGCAGGTAACATAATAACATAGTAAAAAATGATGGTAGATAAAAACTAGGATGGTCCACCTAGTCTGCCCAGTGAGGTGATAGAGTTGTACTTTATTTATTCAGTTATTTAACTGTGCTTGATATACCGCATCAAGAACCAGAGTCTGTCTGTGCAGTTTACAATAAAAAAATACTTTAAAAGATAGAGAAAGATCATCGATACCAGAGAAAAGACAGACCAGGCAGATGGACAGCCAATGGGGGAAAAGAGAGGTTATAATTCTGTTTAGGAAGGGGGTGAGGGTAAAAAGAAAAGAAAATAGTAGGACAACCCAGAGAAAAAATGGTTACGGGGGTATCAATTGAGGGAAGGCTTGCTGGAAGAGCCAAGTTTTCAAACTTCTCTTAAATTTTGGGAGAGAAGGTTCAAGGCAGAGTGAGAGAGGAAGGGAATTCCAAAGGAGGGGTCCAAGATAGGAAAATGAGGAATTTCTAGAAATGACTAAATAGAGAGCTGAGGGAGGTGGAAGGAAGAGAGAGAGAGAGAGAGAGAGAGCTGCACTAGATGAGCAGAGGGACCAGGGAGGGTGATAAGGAAAGATTAAGGTGGCTAGGTAAAGAGGGCATGCAGAATAGAAGGCACGAAAGTTTCTTGAAGTGGATGAGATACTGAATCAGGAGCCAGTGGAGGGAAATAAAAAAGGGGAATGCATGATCCAAACAATAGGCATTGAAGATAAGTATAGCAGATGAAGACTGAATTGGTTGGAAACCAAACGGTCAGCAGATCTGGGATCCCGAGTAGAGGAAAGCTGTATGGTAAAGGCTATTGCTCGAATCCCAAACTTGTCTAAAAATGTCTGGCTGTGAGAACTGCAGTATAGGCTCAGTTCTAGGGGCTACTTTTCCCCATGTTGTATATTTACTACTACTACTACTAATCATTTGTATAGCGTTACAAGGAATATGCAGAGCTGTACATATAGTACTTTTGCATATATCTTGTAGTCCGCATTCAACAAGGATAGGGGGCGGTAATTTTCCACTTTCTGTGGATCTCTTCCAGGTTTCAGATGAATTACAATAGTAGCCTCCGCTAAGGCTCCAACTTTTGGATCTTCATCATATAATCCACTATAGTATATCTGTAGCATCGGCAATACCTGTATCTGGTACTTGTGATAAAACTCCAGTGGGATACCATCTGGGCCTGATGCCTTACCTCTTGCCATCTGCTTGATTGCCATTTGTATCTCCGCCACAGAAATATCTTGTTCAAGCGATTGTATTTGAGTTTCCGTTAACTTTGGTCCTATCAAAGTGGAGACAAGCTTTTCAAATGACTCATCATCCCAGATCACTTCTGTATGATATAAATTTTCATAAAATTCTCTACAGCGTCGTAGCATTTGGTTATCCTGCAGTAGGAGGTCTCCTTCAGAGTTTTGAAGTGCTGTTATACGGGTTCTAGTTCCCTTTGCTTTAAGCAAATTAGCTAATAATGGCCCGGCTCAGTTGTTTTCATAGTAGTATTTACTCTGCTGCACCCTAACTTCCAGCTGGGCATTTGAATTGAGGATGGAATTGTATCGAAATCTTCATTTTTGAAGTCTCAACAAGACCATTGAATCAGCCTTCTTTGCAAGCAAATGTTCTCCTATCTTTATTCGACTATCCAGGTCTTCAAGCTCTCTCTTCTGAGCTTTTTTCCTTCGAATAGAGAATGTTTTATATGTGTTTGCATAGTTGCTTTAAAACCTTCCCACATCCCCATATCGAGATATCTGAAGGCACATTGAATTTAAGATACGTTTCAATCTCTTGATACATGTAGGCCACAAAAGCCTTGTCTGTAAGTAAGGATTTGTCAAATGTCCACTTTAAGGATGCCTGTCGCATGTCCCCAGCATTCAAAGTTAAAGAGACCGCTGCATGATCTGATACTGTTCCTGCATATATTTCTGAAGAGACTAATTGTGGTATCAATCCGTTTGATACCAGGAAGAAGTCGATTCTGGTATACGTATTGTGTGGAAGGGAATAGAAAGTATATTCTCTATCCGCTGGATGGAGGAAACGTCATGGTTCTGTTAAACCTAGTGATTCAATCATACCCTTCAGTACAGTGTGTGATTTAGTTTTTACAATTGACTTATATGGCGTTCAGTCTATAAGAGGATCTAGCAGCTTTCCTCTGTTGACAATATGATAGGATTTTTTTACGCTTTATTGGATTTGTAATCCCTTTTACATTTAAGGTGAGTAACTTTAAACTATTTGCCATTTTTATTTGTTTGCATTCTTCTTGGTAAAGTGGGTCTACCTCCTCTACTTATCTGAATCTTTTGCACTGTAAGTGTTTCCTTGGATCGAGTCTGCCAGTATGAACATTTCAAATTTTTTAACACTAACTTCCAAGTGAACACCATCCACATCAGGAAAAACATTTTTCTCTTATTCTATCTGCCACAATTTATATCATTTGTATATCTCCGCATATCAAAAACATTTATTACGTTCCATATTTCCCCTCCTAGTATATATTAGCTAATTTGAATGTGATATCTTTAATGCTATCTAAATTTACTTAACTCTTCCCCTGCACTATGACTTAAAACAAACATTCCATAAGCTATTACGTTGCATTGCTCATTGCACTTCCACATTTTGCACATACTTCTTTTAACTTTCAGTAAGTGGATTTTTTCAATCTTCTTCGCTATCTCTTATATTTATACATCAACAGTAAAGCCCTACCACTACCACTTGTATACTGGGCTTCGTTCAGGTCTCCACAAGCTTAAAACTAAGATGCAGACAGCAGACCAGCAGAAAGATGGGGGCTTTCCAGTCTTTTGCATTGAGTGTCACATGTATGATTTTCTCCCAGTTGGTGAGAGGTCTTACGTGTGCACTAGGTGCAAGGAGCTCTTTGCTCTCAGGGAACAAGTCCGTTCTCTAGAGGCTAGAGTAGCAGACTTGGAAAACATAAGAAAGACAGAGAGGTACATATACGAGACATACAGGGATATAGTTCTGAAGTCCCACCTCCAGTCTGGCAGCATCCCTGTTGCCATGGAGGAGAGAGGTCACGTGACAGGAGAGCATTACCCTGGTGTGGCAGGAAGTGATCCTGTAACTAGGATCTGTCCTCCAGGTGATGTAAAACCCTCTCGCACGGAGGACGTTTATCCAGGGCCATGTGCCCATGAGGGAAGGGTTAGGACAGCTGTTATAGTTGGTGATTCGATCATTAGGCATGTAGATAGCTGGGTGGCTGGTGGATGTGAGGATGGCCTGGTAACATGTCTGCCTGGTGTGAAGGTAATGGACCTCACGCACCACCTAGATAAGGTCTTAGATAGTGCTGGGGAGGAGTCTGCTGTCTTGGTACATGTCGGTACCAATGACATAGGAAAATGTGGTAGGGAGGTTCTGGAGGCTAAATTTAGGCTTTTAGGTAGGAAGTTGAAATCCAGAACTTCCAGGGTAGCAATCTCCGAAATGCTTCCCGTTCCACGCTCAGGACTCAAAAGGCAGGCAGAGCTCCGGAGTCTCAATGAGTGGATGAGACTATGGTGCCGAGATGAGGGTTTTGGATTTGTTAGGAATTGGGGAACATTCAGGGAAAGGATGGGCTCTTCCGAAGGGATGGGCTTCAACTTAACCGGGATGGAACCAGGCTGCTGGCAATAACCTTTAAAAAGGAGATAGAGCAGCTTTTAAACTAGATAATAGGGGAAAGCCGACAGGTGCCCAAGAGCGCATGGTTCAGAAGAATGTATCCTTGAAGGATACTACCAAAAGCAGAGAGGTTCCAAAAAAGAGTAAAGTAGCCCAAATGCCCTCGAGTATGGAGCAGACACAGATTAAAGATCCCAAATTACCCATGTCTACTAATAGCCAGATTAATATGAATATAATACAGTCACTAAAATGCTTGTATGCAAATGCTAGAAGTCTAAAAAATAAGATGGGAGAGATAGAATATACAGCACTAAATGAGAGGTTAGATATGATTGGAATATCAGAGACATGGTGGAAGGAGGACAACCAGTGGGACACTGTGATACCTGGGTACAAATTATATCGTAATGATAGAGCTGATCAAATTGGTGGAGGGGTTGCGCTCTATGTTAGAAAGGGCATTGAGTCAGAAAGGATTAAAGTTTTGCAAGAAACAAAATTTGCTGTAGAATCTCTATGGATTGAAATTCCATGTAAAAAGGGGAAGCCTTGGGGGTATACTATCAACCACCTGGCCAGAATGAAAAAATGGATGATGAAATGCTTAAAGAAATCAGGGAAGCTAACAAAAGTTACAACACAGTAATAATAATGGGTGATTTCAATTACCCCGGTATCGACTGGGTCAGTGTCATGGCAAGACATGCTAGGGAGATAAAGTTTCTAGATGAAATAAATGACTGCTTCTTGGAGCAACTGGTTCATGAACCGGCCAGAGGGTAAGCCATATTGGACCTAGTCCTTAGTGGAACACCAGATCTGGTACAAGAGATAAGAGTTAGGGATACTTGGCAATAGTGATCATAGCATGATCGTCTTTGATTTATTTAGTGGAGGAGGGATAGTAAGGAAATCCACAGTACTACCTTTTAACTTTCAAAAGGGAGACTATGATAAAATGAGGAAAATAGTTAAGAAAAAACTAAAAGGAGCAGTTACAAAAGTTAAAGACTTACATCAAGCTTGAAAACTACTATCTTGGAAGCCCAGACCAGCTGTATTCCACGCTTTAAGAAAAGTGGAAGGAAGTCCAAAAAACTGCCAGCATGGCTTAAAGGTGAGGTCAGAGAGGCTGCTGTTGCCAAAAAAGCATCTTTCAGGAAATGGAAAAAAGAGCCAATCAACGAAACCTGGAAACAGCACAAGCACTGGCAAGTCAAATGCAAGGCATTGATAATGCAGGCAAAGGGAGAATTTGAGAAGAAGCTTGCTGAGGAAGCAAAAACACAAAATAAAGTCTTTTCAAGTACATTCATAGCAAAAACCTTGTGAGAGAGTCAGTTGGTCCATTAGATGATAGAGGGGTTAAAGGGGCACTAAGAGGCGACAAGGCGATAGCGGAGAGACTGAATGAATTCTTTGCTTCGGTTTTACTGAGGAAAATGTAAGGATGTTATCCATGACTGAAATGGTATTTAATGGTGCCGAAGAATTGAAGGAAATATCGATACATCGGGAAGATGTATTACAACTATTAGATAAATTGAAGAGTAGCAAATCATCTGGGCCAGATGGTATACATCCAAGGGTGTTGAAAGAACAGAAATATGAGATTACAGACCTGCTATTAGTAATCTGTGAATTTTCATTAAAATCATCTGTAATACCTGAAGATTGGAGGATCGCCAATGTAACGCCAATTTTTAAAAAGGGTTCCAGGGGTGATCCGGGAAACTACACACCGGTGAGCCTGACGTCAGTACCGGGAAAAATGGTAGAAACTATCATAAAGAACAAAATTACTCAGCATGTAGATAGTCATGGCCTAATGGAAGACAGCCAACATGGCTTTAGACAAGGAAGATCTTGTCTTACTAATCTGTTATGTTTTTTTGATGGAGTGAATAAACAGGTGGATAATGGTGAGTCCATTGATATAGTGCATCTGGACTTTCAGAAAGCCTTTGACAAGGTCCCTCATCAGAGACTTTTGGCAAAACTAAAGAGTCATGGGATAGGAGGCAGTGTACTATTGTGGATCAGAAACTGGTTAAAAGATAGAAAGCAGAGGGTAGGGCTAAATGGTCAATTTTCCCAATGGAGAAAGGTGAATAGTGGTGTACCCCAGGGATCTGTATTGGGTCCGCTGCTTTTTGACATATTCATAAATGACCTTTAAAAGGGTAAAACGAGTGAGGTTATCAAATTTGCAGATGACACAAAACTATTTAAAGTTGTTAAAACCCAAGAGGATTGTGGAAAATTGCAAGAGGATCTTGATAAATTGGAAGACTGGGCATCAAAATGGCAGATGAAATTTGATGTGGACAAGTGCAAAGTTATGCACCTAGGGAAGAACAACCCAATCTATGGTTACAAGATGCAAGGTTTCAAATTAGGATCCACCATCCAGGAAAAAGATTTAGGCATCATTGTGGATAACATGTTAAAACCCTTGGCCCAGTGTGCAGCGGCGGCCAAGAGAGCAAATAGAATGCTAGGTATCATAAGGAAAGGAATGGAAAATAAAACAAAAGATATTATAATGCCTATATATCATTCCATGGTGAGACTGCACCTTGAATATTGTGTGCAATTCTGGTCACCATATCTTAAAAAGGATATAGCGTTATTAGAAAAGGTTCAGAGAAGAGCCACCAAAATGGTAAAGGGGATGGAAGAATACTCCTATGAAGAAAGGCTAAAAAGGTTAGGGCTCTTTAACCTAGAAAAGAGACGGCTGAGGGGAGATATGATAGAAGTCTATAAATTAATGAACGGAGTGGAACGGGTAAACGTAGATCAATTGTTTACGTTATCAGAATATAGAAAGACTAGGGGACATGCAATGAAGCTACAGGGTAAACTATTTAAGACTAATAAAAGAAAATATTTTTTCACTCAACGTGTAATCAAACTCTGGAATTTGTTACCAGAGGATGTAGTAAAGGCTGTTAGTGTAGCTGGGTTTAAAAAAGGTTTGGACAAGTTTCTGGAGGAAAGGTCCATAAACCATTATTAAGAAGGGACCCAGGATATCAATGCTTGACCCATTACAAGCATTGTGGAACCTGTGTCTTTTGGGGAAACTGCTAGGTACATATGTCCTAGATTGGCCACTGCTGGAAACAGGATACTGGGCTTGATGGACCTTGGTCTGACCCAGTATGGCATATCTTATGTTCTTATGTCTCCTCTCTCCTGTAGGAAAGCCTTCAATGTAACCGCATCTGAAAAGTTTTTCGTGGTATTGTTCAATGTTACCCGCATGGTTCCCGGGTAGTACAATCCATATCTTGCTTGCATTCTTTGCAACATCGGTCTACAGGCCAAGAGTTCTTTTCATCGCTTCACAGTTTGTTTGCTTAAATCAGGAAATAATGAAATTTTCTGACCTTGAACTTGCAGAGATGTATTCTTTCTGGCTGCTTGTAAGATTTGTAGCACTTGAGGATATCGAACAACATTCATTACGATTGTTCGTGGATATCTCACGCTGTCTTCTCTATTTGAAGGGACTCAATGCACAAGCTCTAGTTCAAATTACCTCTCAAAATTAATTTGCAGCAATTCCGGTATAATCCCTTCCAAATATCCAGTCGGGTCCATGCCCTCAGCTCCTTCTGGCAGTCCTACCATTCTGATATTGTTACACCTTGCCCGATTGTTCTGATCTTCTATTTGGTTCTCAAACTTTTTGATGCGTTTTGTCAGGGGACCTATCTGGGAAAGCAAATCTTCATGCTTTTTCATTTGTGTCTCCACCGTATGCAGCCGTACATTTGTATCTTTCACGTTCTCCTTGACTTCATTCAAATCCTCCCGTATAAGTTCTAGAGAAGTCACATTTGTTGCGATCATTTCTTTCACACTCTTCAACTCAACTAATATTTCCCGAAGGCCTTCCACCACTGCTTCTTTCTCTGCCACCACCATTTTATGTGGGGAGGCTGAGCTTTATTTTGAGCGCTTTGGTGCCGAGCCAGTTCCTTGCTGAAAACTGAGCCATGCCAGCGTTGACATAATTATTTGCCTTCCCTGCCCTTCCGCAATAGAGGGAAATACTGCAACAAAACCATTGGAGTAAACTCAGGAGTCTTCTGTGGCAATGGGAGCTGCTATACTATGCCTCCATTTTGCTCCGCGGATGGCTCCGCCCACCGAGCTGTACATATGGTAACATAGCAAATGGCGGCAGATAAAGACCAATATGGTCAATCTAGTCTGTCCAGCAAGATGGCAAGAGTAGGTGCACCTGCTGCTCTGTGCAGGCCACCCCTCCCCATGTCTTTGTTTAGAGGTGAACCCACCGCTCTGTATAGGACACCTCTGTTCATTGAGAATTTACTGTAGATATTTAATTTTATTTTGATTTTATCCTGTTGCTGTAAAAGGATCCACTGTGTCTGTCCCATGCCATTTTGAATTCTATCACTGTATTTGTCCCCACCACTTCCATTGGGAGGGCATTCCAAGCATTCACCACCCTTTCAGTGAAAAAGTATTTCCTGACATTGCCTTTCAATTTACCCCCTTGCAGCTTCATGTTATGCCCTCTAGTTTTACAGCTTCCCCGTCTTTGGAAGAGGTTTATTTGTTCATTATTTCTCTTTAAGTATTTAAAGGTCTGAATCATATCTCCCCTGTCCCTCCTCTCCTCCAGAGTGTATATATTTAGGTCTTCAAGTCTCTTCACATAAGGCTTCTGACGCAGGCTCCAAATCATTTTGGTCGCCTTCCTCTGAATAGTTACCAGTCTTTTTATATCCTTTGCAAGTTATGGTCTCCAAAACTGAACACAGTATTCCAAGTGAGGCCTCACCAGTGACCTATACAGTGGCATTAGTACCTCTTCCTTTCTGCTGATAATTCCTCTTTGTATGCAACCCAAAATCCACCTGACCTTTGCCAATGCCTTGTCGCACTGTTTTGCCACCTTGAGGTTCGCAGAAATAATCACATCAAGGTCCTTCTCCTGGTCTGTGCACACCAAGCTCTCTCCCCCTATCGCATACATTTCACCTGGATTTCTGCTTCCCAAGTGCATGACATTACACTTCTTCGCATTAAATCTTAACTGCCAAGTATTAGACCATTCTTCCAGCTTTTGCAGATCTTTCCTCATGTTATCCACTCCCTCAGGGGAGTCCACTCTGTTGCAAATTTTCGTGTCATCTGCAAAAAGACAGACTTTTCCATTCAGTCCTTCAGCAATATCACTCACAAATACATTGAACAGTGCCGGGCCCAGGACCGAACCCTGTGACACCCTGCTAATCCTCCTCCTTTCATCCGAGTGAGCTCCATTTACCATTACCTTCTGCCTTCTGTCAGTCAACCAATTTCTGATCCAGTTCAACACCTTGAGACCCTTCCCCAAACTACTGAGTTTATTGATAAGCACCTATGAGGAACAGTATCAGAGGCTTTGCTGAAATCCAAGCAGATGACATCCATCGCATGCCCTTGATCTAGTTCTCTGGTCACCCAGTCAAAGAACTCAATCAGATTTGTTTGGCAAGATCGCCCTTTGATAAAACCATGTTGCCTCAGATCATGCAACCTGTTGGTGTTGAGAAAGTCCACTAGTTGCTCTTTCAGGAGGGCCTCCATTACTTTCCTGCCACCGAGGTAAGGCTGACGGGCCTGTAATTTGTCACTTCTTCCCTGTCACCACTTTTGTGAAGAGGTACCACATCAGCCCTTCTCCAGTCCTGAGGAACTTCTCCTGTTTCCAAGAATCTGTTGAACACATCCTTTAACAGCCCTGCAAGAACCTCTCTGAGCTCTTTCAGTATCCTGGGATGTATCCCATCCGGTCCCATGGCCTTGTCCACTTTCAGTACAAATAGATGTAAGAGACAGTCCCTGTTCATCAGAGCTTACAATTTATTCAGGATGAAAAATATCACAAAACTGAGGACTAGAGTATAGTAAGATATATAATACATAAGTTGTGAATGAGGATGGCTGAGTCAGGACCTGTCCAAGGTGTTCGCAAGGTCCCACATCATTGAGTTACATATGGTGGTCCTGTGGAAGAATTTAAAGATTTTGGACACACATCCAGACTTATTTGAGGGGGCTTATGCAATAGGAGTTAGGGCGTAAAAGGGACATCGGCACAAGGACAGATGGTGTGTGTCCAGGTAAGGAAAGGGTGCTTGACTGGGAAGCAGTATATCTTGAGGCATTGGTGGGATGGAAATCCACCCTCTTTTTGGGAGTGGTGCATTCTCTCCATGCGTTGAGGCTGATGGAGAGATTGGATTCACAAGGGAATGAGAAGAAAAGAGAAGTATTTTTGGATCACTGGGGAGCTTTCGTCCATAATATGATCACAAGAGCTCAGAATGAACTGTTGATCCTGTAGGACCTGTGTTGTGGGTGGTGGGAAGTGACTGATTGATGTATAAAAGTGGGGTGTAAACCTATGTGGGAGGGAGTCTCTTGTCTTCCTGCATTCTTGTAGACTGGGTGGGGGGGAGGAGTTTGGAGGGGGTAGATAGTATAAAGGTCAGTGTTAATATCTTGTTACCCTCTCCCAGGCCTGTGTGTCTGATGTGAAATGGTGCTAGATGTCATTGGTTGGGAGTGGAGCTATACTAGGAGTGTTTTGTGGGGTGGGATGGGTTAGGTTGGGGGTTAGAAAGGTGAGTAGTTAATTAAATGTTTAGTGAATTGTTGGAGAGTATCTGGGTGGATACATGAACATTAGTAAATGGGGGAGGATTGGTTTGGGGGTTATTACTGGTATGGGTTGGGGGGTTTGGGGTAAATTGTGATAACAAATGTAAAGTGGTTTCAGTGTATTGCTTATATACTCCTGGTGGTGTGTAAGAGCTCCCACATGCAGGGAGTGGTATTGTTGTTAATGGTTAATAAAAAGAATTTTGATTAAAAAGATAATTAATTTTCCTTTTATTTCATCCTTTTGCTATTAAGGGAACCACTGTGTCTGTCCCATGCCATTTTAATTCTGTAATTGTTTTTGCCCCACCACTTCCATGGGGAGGGCGTTCCAAGCATCCACCACCCTTTAAATGAAAAAGTATTTCCTGACGTTGCTTTTAAGTCGCAGCTTCATTTTATGCCCTCTAGTTTTGCAGCTCCACCTTCTTTGAAAGAGGATTGTTTGTACATTAATACCCTTTAAGTATTTAACCATCTGTATCATATCTCCCTTGTCCCTCCTCTCCTCTAGGGTATACAAATTTAGGACTTCAAGTCTTTTCTTTTACTTCTTCTGGTGCAGGCTCCAAATCATTTTGGTCACCTTCCTCTGATCCATTTCAAGTCTTTTTATATCATTTGTGAGATATGGTCTCTAAAACTGAACACAATATTCCAAGTGAGGCCTCACCAACAACTTGTACAGGGACATTAATACCGCCTTTCTGCTGGTTATTCCTCTTTGGATGCAACCATTCTAGCTTTGGCTATGGCCTTGTCACATTGTTTTGCCACCGTGAGATCCTCAGACACTGTCACTCCAAGGTCCTTCTCCTGGTCTGTGCATACCAACCTCTTTCTTCCTATCCCATACAATTCCTTTGAATTTCTACTTCCCAAGTGCATGACTCTGCACTTCTTTGTAGTAAATCTTAACTGCCAAGCATTTGACCATTCTTCTAGTTTTCCTTAACTTATGTAAGTTTTAATGATACAAATTAAGCAATATAACACTTATACCGAAAAGCTGTTATAGACATCAAAACACAAACTAGAAGGAAAAAAATAATAAAGGAAATAATGGCTAATCAGCTACATAGAAACATAGAAATATGACAGCAGAAAAAGACCACATGGCCCATCTAGTCTGCCCTTTCATATTGACTACTACAATAGTCCCTTTTTTTCCTTTAAAGATCTTCTGTCTTTGTCCCATGCTTTCTGGAATTCAGATACTGTCCTCATCTGTACCACCTCTACTAGGAGATTTTCCATGCATCTACCACCTTTTCCGTAAAGAAATATTTCCGCTTATTACTTCTGAGTCTATCCCCTTTCACCCTCATCCATGTCCCCTTGTAGCAGAACTTGCTTCCAATTGAAAGAGGCTCTCCTCCTGTGCATTTATGCCATGGAGATATTTAAACATTTCTATCATATCTCCTCTATCCCGCCTTTCCTCTAAAGTATACATATTAAGATCCTTAAGTCTGTCGTCATATGCTTTATAAAGAGACCACTAACCATTTTAGTAGCCACCCTCTGTACCGACTCCAACCTGTTTATATCCTTGTGAAGGTGCAGTCTCTAGAACTGCACACAATACTCCAAATGAGGTCACACCAAAATTCTATATAGAGGCACTAACACCTCCTTTTTTCTGCTAGCCATTCCTCTTCCTATGTACCCAAGCATCCTTCTAGCTTTTGCTGTGTGCCTTTTCTACCTGTTTAGCTACTTTAAGATCGTCAGACACAATCATGCCCAGGAACCCACTCTTCGTTAGTGGACAAAGTACTTCCCCCCACCCCCCTACACAGTACCACTCCCTTGGATTTTTGCAGCCCAAATGCATGACCCTGCATTTTTTAGCATTCAATCTCAGCTACCAAATTTTAGACCATTCTTCAAGCTAGATCCCTCCTCGTGTTATCTACTCCTTCCTGGGTGTCTACTTTATTGCAGATTTTGGTATCATCCACGAAGAGGCAAACCTTACCCGACAGTCCTTCCGCAATATCACTAACAAAGGTGTTAAAAAGAATTGGTCCAAGGACAGATCCATGAAGCACACCATTGGTAAGCTCCCTCTCCTCAGAGTGAGCTCCATGTGCTTGTACAGTCGTCCCTCGCCACTTCACGCTTCGACTTTCGCGGCTTCACTCTATCATGGTTTTTTCAAATACATGTATATTCATTAAAAAGTTGATTGAGACAGTGAAAATGATACAGCGCACGCTCGGTTGTCTGAGTCAATTATACACCCCTGTATTAAAATTAAAATTACTGTACGTATGGACTGTAGGCCTTTTTCTAAGCCCCACGATGTCTCCTAAACGTGCTGTTTCTTCTAAGCCTTCTGACGATGAAACTAAGCACCGGAGGAAGATGCTTACCATCCAGGAGAAGGTAAAACTCTTGGATATAAATAAAGAATCCTACTTTGCGGAAATTCACTTATCGTGGTAGAGTCTGGAACTGATTAACCGCGATAAACGAGGGACGACTGTACCCTTTGTTCCTTCCCCCTCAACCAATTTCTAACTCAATCAATAACTTTAGCGTCCATTCCTAGGGTTCTCAGTGCCAAAGGCTTTACTGAAATCCAAGTACACCACATCTAGGGCTCTCTCTCAGTCCAACAAATCACTATAATGTGCTGCAATGACCCAGTTCAAAAGCTGCAAGAAGTTTTAAAAAAGGGATAAACAAAAATCCCAAAAATTAAAAGTAAAAGCACTGACCTGCATGAATCAAAAGTTCAAATACAAATGTAAGAGTTAACTAACAGTTACTGAAGGAGTCTGGTCAGGCCCCAAGGAAGAAACCTGTTTAGCAACAATAAAAGCGGTTACATGACTAGGATCAAAGAAAACATATTTTACTGATTGATATCTTATGGTACATTCACAGGGGATCTTCTGAAAAAAAATACATGTAGCTCCAAGCTCAAGCACTCTGGGACATAAAAACAAAAACTGTTTTCTCCATTTTTTGGTTTCTCTAAGGTACATCAGAATAAATCCTAACCAAAGAATCTAAGAATTTAAGGTCTCACTTCCTAAAATAGATTCTCAATATCCTATCTCTGTCTGCAATAGACATAAAGGTCACTACCAAAGTAGCTGCATTAACTATTTTTGTACCAGCATTAGCATTTTGAGATGCCTCTAAAGTCCTAAGACAGTCCAATCCAACAGAAGTTTCTTCTTGCAAGGCAATAAAAGAGGTAGAAGCTTGTCTTTTAGAAATCAGCAAATAATATACTTGAGTAACTTCAGGTAATAACTCAGCAGACAGACCCAAAGTCTCTGTTAGCTATTTAATAAACATATCTTTCAATGAAATTGCTGGCACATGTGGAAAGTTCAAAACTTGCAAGATGGTGTTTCTAGAGTAGTTCTCTAGAGCTTCACCTTTAGCCCGCAGGTTAATGACATCCCTAAGAAATGTAGCTGGAACGAAATAGGCAGTTTGATAATTCTGTCCAAGGTCTTTAAAACTAGTACTTGCCGGATGAAGGCATTGAGTGTACTTGTCCACCAATGTTTCCAACTGCTACACCCTATCTGCCAGGGCATTTACAGGAGGCCAATGAAGAACCCAGATCTGCAACTGCTTGTCCAATGATATACAGTGTAATTACCAAGGGGTGTACATGAAGAGTAGAGGGGAGAGAAACTGTTCTCCACTGAGGCTCAGCTGCAAGCTCCATTGAAACCAATGAACTCAGCAACATGAATCGCTGTGGCGTGAGCACTTCCAGCTCTGACTGCCGCTCATCCTCTGATGTAGCCTGGAGAACCCCATGAGACACTGCATGATCCTCCAGCTCTAACATCCTATGGATGTTTTGGTGAAGTCCTCCGATGCTGATCTCTCACTGCAGAAATTGAGGTAACAGTCTGACATTGCTGGAGCAGAGTTATTCTTGCCTCCAGGCATGAGATGTTGAGCTTTGAACTAGCTTCCTACATTTGCGTACTTGGAGCTGACTGCCATGGGCCATCTTCGGAGAGTAGTGGAACTCCTGTGTGGCTCATAAGGACATCATAAGAACATAAGATATGCCATACTGGGTCAGACCAAGGTCCATCAAGCCCAGTATCCTGTTTCCAACAGTGGCCAATCTAGGTCATACGTACCTAGCAGTTTCCCCAAAAGACACAGGTTCCACAGTGCTTGTACTGGGTCAAGCATTGAGATCCTGAGTCCCTTCTTAATAATGGTTTATGGACCTTTCCTCCAGGAACTTGTCCAAACCTTTTTTAAACCCAGCTACACTAACAGCCTTTACTACATCCTCTGGTAACAAATTTCAGAGTTTGATTACACGTTGAGTGAAAAAAATATATTTTTTTATTAGTCTTAAATAGTTTACCCTGTAGCTTCATTGCATGTCCCCTAGTCTTTCTACATTCTGATAATGTAAACAATCAATCTACGTTTACCCATTCCACTCCATTCATTAATTTATAGACTTCTATCATATCTCCCCTCAGCCGTCTCTTTTCCAGGTTAAAGAGCCCTAACCTTTTTAGCCTTTCTTCATAGGAGTATCCTTCCATCCCCTTTACCATTTTGGTGGCTCTTCTCTAAACCTTTTCTAATAACACTATATCCTTTTTAAGGTACAGCGACCAGAGTTGCACACAATATTCAAGGTGCGGTCTCACCATGGAATGATATAGAGGCATTATAATATCTTTTGTTTTATTTTCCATTCCTTTCCTTATCGATAGAATGGAGACTGGTAAATGCTCATCTTGGGAGGGAAAAACCCATAGTAAGAAAAGAAAAAATTTGACAAGGAAAAAAACCTCCATACAGCTGAAATGTATGCAGCCGTGTCCTTCTTGGATCAAATGCACCATCCTTCCAGTTTTTGAAGATCTTTCTTTATGTTATCCACTTCCTCAAATCCTTCATCAGTTCACTCACAAATACAATGAACAGTACTGGTCCCAGGACTGATCTCTTGGGCACTCCACTACTCAACTTCCTTTCTTCTGTAGTGAATTCTGTTTACCACCACCTTCTGTCACCTGCCAGACAACCATCTCTGGACCCATCCCCAGGCTGCTCAGATTACACAGGTACACTAAAAAAATTTTTTTTTAAACTGCCTCTAATGTTTCGATTGATTTTTACGTTTTTTGGTGTGCTGAATCCAAATCTAGTAACCAATTTGCTCCATCACGTACAGATTTTTTGCTACATTGGGTTAGCAGTTTGAGGTGAACGTTTCAGATTGAGTGCGATCGAGATAAAAGTTTCTTGGATGAATTCTTTATACTAATTGTTTAGTAGTTATTCAAATAAGAATAAAGAAAATTGTAACAAGGCAGCACATAAGAATAGAGTAATGTCAACAAAACACACTGTGATGGTAGCAAAATTGTCTGCACTTAAAACAGCCACATACATGTGCACAAACATTGAGCATATAAGAGCGAGGTTAGACACAAAGCAAAGCAAAGAAATGTGCAAAAAATGTTCAATGTACTGTTATACGAACGTATACAAAACTGTTAAATTGTTCCATGTAAACCGCCCCTGATCTCTGGAAGGGGCGGTATAGAAGAAATAGATAAATAAATAAAAATAAATAAATAAATAAATAAAAGTACAGGTATGTATGTAAGAATAGAAAACGCAAACCGCACCATTGCAATACATGAAGACAAACACCCGATGGTGTGAAAATAAAATTCTAATAAATGAGATCCGACACTGTGGTAATAACTAGCAAATTTTTATTTCAAAGTTTAGTAAAAACACGATATTTGTCAACACAGTTTAGATTTTAAAGTCATTCTTGGGTCAATCAATCTCCTGGTGGGCCCGTTTCTTCTTCCCCCGAATGCTTCTCTTGGTGCGCTGCTTGGCGTATTTTTCATCTGGGGTTTCCCGCAGCAGCAACCAGCAGAAATCAGCTATCATAGTGGTGTTCCATCTTCCTTGGTACCTTCTCTCTGCGTCCTTGATGTCCTGGTGAAACCTTTCACCTTGTTCTTCACTGTACGTCCCCAAGTTTTCGGGAAAGTAGTTCACATGGGAGTGCAAGAAATGGACTTTCAGGCTCATGTTACAGCCTTGTTCTTTGAAGGCATTGAGCATCCTGGCAACAATATCCTTATAGTTCTCATCCCGCCTGTTCCCCAAGAATTTGAGAACAACATCCTTGAAGGAATCCCAAGCTTCTTTTTCCTTCTCAGACATCGTTTCAGCGAATGCTCCATCTGAAATGAGTTTCCTTATATCAGGGCCAACAAACACTCCTTCCTTTAGCTTTGCTTCAGAAAGTCGGGGGAACTTTGAGCAAAGGTACCGAAAGCACTCACCATCTTTAGGAAGGGACTTGATCAATTGCTTAATGAGACCCAACTTAATGTGGAGAGGTGGTAATAGAATTTTATCACGAGGTACCAAGCTCTCATGAAGAACATTTTTCTCACCGGGTCTCAAATACTCCCGAATTGGCCAGTCTTTTTTCCCCCAGTGTAGGTCGCGTGCCCGGCTATCCCACAAGCAAAGGAAGCAGGGATATTTGGTGAAACCGGATTGCTGCCCTAATAGCATGGATAGAATTTTAAAGTCTCCACAAATCATCCACTTATGCTCATCATAACGAATCTTCTGAAGAATAAGGGCCAAATTCTCGTATTTTTCTTGGAGAATAACAGAGTGAGCAATAGGAACTGAAGCGAATGTGTTGCCATTATGAAGAAGAACACCTTTTATGCTGTCTTTTGACGAATCAATGAACAGCCGCCATTCAGCAGGATCATACTTGAGTTTAAACTTTTCCATCACTCCGTATATATCGTTGCAAAATACCAAATCTTCCTCTTTGCTGAAATACTTCAAAAATTGTGTCTCGCGGTTGCGGTACCAATAAAAAGTTGTTCCTGGTGACAATAGATTTTTTCTGTTTAAGCCGAGAACCTAGCAGTTGGGCAGCATCTTTTGGGAGTCCTAAATCCCGGACTAAATCATTCAATTCAGCTTGAGAGAAAAGTTCAGGTTTCGGATCTGGTTCAGTTTCAAACTCGGAAGTACTGGACTCATCGGGAAAAGCCATCTGATGAGTCTCATCATGATCAGAACCGTCCACACAAATATGATCCAAAGATTTTGGTGGTTCAGGCACAGGTACTTCGTTGCTATGAGGCATAGGCCTAATTGCTGAGGGAAGGTTGGGGTAACTTATTACGTTCTTATTTTTTAAGTTGTATCCCTTCACAATGCAAAAGCAAAAATAGCAGTCACTGCTGTGGTCTCTTTGTTCACGCCACATCATAGGTATTCTGAAACGAAATGCTTGTTTTTTACCTTTCATCCATAAGCGTAGATCTTCCTCACATGTCTTGCACACTTTGTGAGGAGCCCACGGTTTGTCTTGATCGCCTAACTTCAAACCGAAATAGGCGAAATATACTTTTTTAATAAATGCAGAAATGTTCCTCTGCCGCTTTTTCACGGTATATTCCCCACAAATAAAACAAAAACTGTCCGGAGAGTTGACGCAACCTCTGGCTCTGTGAGCCATCACAAATACACAGCACTGCAAACTACAACTGTAGTGAACCACTTCGGAATAAAGCTGGATTACCACTGAGCAAACAAAAGGTAATAATGAACTTGCAAGAAACTGAAATTTGACAGGAACGTTCATGTCGCAACCACCGTGTTTGAGCGAGCGAACGAGGCGAGACGAACAGGAAAGAACATGCGCCAGCGCGAGTACTGGATTTAGCCCCCCGCCTCCCAATTGTCCTGTTAATGTATAAAATGAATACAAAACACTCTAAAATATCATGAGGGAGTGTTTCTAGTTAGTTAACCATTACAACCTCTATTTTGGGCCAAGAAAATAAACTGCAGTCGGCTAAAAAGAAATTATGTGAACATTCCTTATATGGGTAAGAAATCTAATTTTGCAAGAAAACGTGACGTGATGGAACATTTTGGCTATTTTTCCTGGATTCAGCAGTTTTTTGGTAGTGTACCTGTGTTATTGATAAGCCTCCTATGAGGATCAGTATCAAAGGCTTTGTTGAAATTTAGGTAAATCGCATCCATTGCACGCACATTAATCTAGTTCTCTGGTCACCCAGTCAAATTTAGAAACATAGAAACATGATGAAAGAAAAAGACCACATGGCCTATCTAGTCTGTCCTTCCATATCAACTACTACAACAGTCCCCTTCTTTCCTTTAGAGATCCTCTATGTTTGTCCCATGCTTTTATGCATACAGATACTGTCCTCATGTCCACCACCTATACTGGGAGATTATTCCACACATCTACCATTCTTTCCATAAAGAAATATGTCTACATATCACTCCTGAATCCATCCTCTTTCACCCTCATCCCATGTCCCCTCGTAGTAGAGCTTGCTTTCAATTGAAAGAGGCTCTCTCCCTGAACATTTATGCCATGGAGGTATTTAAACGTCTCAATCATATCACCTCTATCCTGCCTTTCCTCTAAGGTGTACATATTAAGATTCTTAAATCTGTCCTCATATGCATTATAATGAAGACAACTAACCATTTTAATAGCCACTCTCTACTGACTGCAGCCTGTTTATATCCTTTTGAAGGTGCGGTCTCCAGAATTGCAAACAACACTCCAAATGAGATCACACCAAAGACTTATACAGAGGCACTATCACTTCCTTTCTTCTGCTGGCCACTCCTCTCCTTATGCACCCAAGCATCTTTCTAGCTTTTGCTGTCACCTTTTCTATCTGTTTAGCTACTTTAAGATCATCAGATACAACCACGCCTAGGTCCCGCTCTTCTTTTGTGAACAAAAGTACTTCACCCCCTATACTATATTGCTTGGATTGCTGCAACCCAAATGCATGACCTTGCATTTTTTAACATTAAATCTCAGACCATTCTTCAAGCTTAGCTAGATCCCTCCTCATGTTATCTGTACCTTCCTGGGTGTCTACTCTATTACAGATTTTGGCATCATCCGCAAAGAGGCAAACCTTACCCGATAGCCCTTCCACTATATCACTAACAAAGATGTTAAAAAAATTTGTTTGGCGTGATCATCTCTTGGTGAAACCATGTTGCCTCGGATTATGCAACCCATTGGTTTCTAGAAAGTCAACTATTCTTTTTTTAGCAATGCCTCCATTACTTTTCCTACCACCGATATAAGGCTTACTGGCCTTTAGTTTGTCACCTCTTCCTTATTACCACTTCTGTGAAGAGGTACCTCATCAGTCCTTATCCAGTCCTGTGGAACCTCTCTCATCTCATCTACAGTATTAAAAACATCCTTTAAAGGCCCTGCCAGAACCTCTCTGAGCTCTTTTGTGGGTATGTTTACTAAACAGTGGTAGCAGCTTCCATGAGATATTAGTGCCATGGCCCCATTGAATTCAATGGGGTCGTGGCTCCAATATTGCATGGAAGCCGCTACCGCTATTTAGTAAACATACCCCTTAGTGTCTTAGGATGTATCCCATCTGCTCCCATAGCCTTGTCCATTTTCAGTTTTCAGCTGTTCAAAAACATCATCTTCAGTGGATGGTGTGGTATCTACACCATTGCCATTTGTATATTTGTCAATCACAGGTGCTCCTTCTTCAGGATTTTCTTTAGTAAAAACAGAACAGAAGTATTTTTTAGCATTTTTGCTTTTTCCAAAAATCTGTTCTCAGCACTTCTGATTCTTGCAATTCTACCTCTGGTCTTAGTTTTCTCCTGAATATACCTGAAAAAGGTTTTGTCTCCATGCTTCACATCTTCAGCCATTGTTTCTTCCACCTTTGCTTTTGCTATCCTTATTTCTCTCTTTACCATTATCCTGTATTCTTTTCTGTGTTCCTCCTTTTGTGATCTTCTGAATTTTGTGAAATGGGTAACAGGGGTAACATATGGAAAGCAGCGTGTATAAATGCCCGTAGCATGGGAAATAAGATCCCAGATGTTGAAGCTTTAATGGGAGAGGTTGACTTGGATTTAGTGGCAGTTACAGAAACATGGTTCACAGAAAACCATGACTGCAATGTAACTATACCAGGCTATACTTTATTCAGAAAGAACAGGGTAGGAAGAAGGGGAGGAGGAGTGGAACTATATGTAAAAACTAATATTAAAGCTTTGGAACTACAGAGCTTAAAAGGGAGAGAGGAGGCATTATGGGTTAAACTAGAAAGAGGGAAAGAAAAATCTATTTGCATTGCGTGATATACAGACCTCCCTCACAGGAGGAAGAGGTGGATGGAGAGTTAATTGAAGACATACGCAGCATTGCTAGGAAAGGGGAAGTGCTATATTTCAATATGCCAGATGTTGATTGGCACATTCCGGCTGCAGTATCATCTAGAAGTAAGGAGATCCTGGATTCTCTACAGGGAGAACTATTCAGACAACTGGTAACAGAACCCACATGTGAAGGGGTCATACTGGACTTGGTGCTTACCAATGGTGAAAGTGTTTCTCATGTTATAGTGGGAGATCATTTTGCATCCAGTGATCACCAGATGATGCCGTTCAGTATTAGGACTAGGGCTGTTAGAATCTATTCAAAAGCAAGGGTCTTAGACTTTAGAAAACTAACTTTGCCAAGATGGGCCAAAACCTCAGGGAGTCATTAGCAGGATGGAAACAGCAGGGGGATGTAGAAGAACAGAGGGCAAAACTGAAAGGGGATATTTTAAGGGCAACCAACCTTTTTGTTAAAATGGTAAATAAGGGCTAAAGGAAAAGGAGACCACTATGGCTTTTGAAAGAAGTTGCCAAAAAGGTGAAGAAAAAGAGGGAGATCTTCATGAAATACAAGAGATCACAGAGAGAGGAAGACAGATATCTATATTTGGAAAAACTTAGAGAAGCTACCAAAGTAGTCAGGAAAGCAAAAATTCAAAAAGAGGAGGAAATAGCCAATGCAATAAAATGGGGGATACGACATTTTTCAGATATGCTAGTGAGAAGAGGAAGGGCAAAAGTGGTATTGTCAGACTCAAGGGTGAAGAGGAGGAATATGTAGAGGCTGATGAGGATAAAGCGGAATTGCTTAACAAATATTTCTGTCCTATGTTCATAGATGAAGAACCAGGAGCAGGAAGACAGAAAACACCTACACACAGGAACAGAAGCGAGGGGCATCTTGAACAATTTTCAGAAGACTGGGTTCATGAGAAACTAGCTAAACTTAAAGTAAACAAAGCAATAGGACATGTGGAATACACCCTAGAATACTGAGGGAACTTGGGGACATTCTAGCAGCTTCACTGACTGACCTTTTCAATGCCTCGTTGGAGTCAGGAGTGGTGCCAAAGGACTGGAGAGAGGCTCATATGGTCCCTTTATACAAAAGCGGAAGTAAGGATGTGGTTGAAAACTACAGGCTGGTTAGTTTAACTTTGGTGGTGTGTAAATTATTGGAAACGCTGCTGAAAGAGAAAATAGTGAGGTTTCTGGAGTCCAGCGGATTACAGGATCTGAGGCAGCATGGATTCACTAGAGGCAGGTCTTGTCAGACAAATCTGATTAATTTCTTTGACTGGGTTACAAGGGAGTTGGACCGAGGGAGAGCCCTAGATGTGGTGTATTTAGATTTCAGTAAAGCCTTTGACACCGTTCCTCACAGGCGACTTATAAAAAAACTGAGCACCCTAAGGATGGACCCTAAAGTTATTGCTTGGGTTGGAAATTGGTTGAGTGGAAGGCAACAAAGGGTAAAGGTAAATGGAGCTCACTCTGAGGAGAAGGAGGTTACCAGTGGTGTGTCCCAGGGATCTGTCCTTGGTCCAATTCTTTTTAACATCTTTGTTAGTGATATAGCGGAAGGCCTGTCGGCAATGTTCCCGCTAATCTGCGCTGGGTCCGTCGCCAACATTCCTGCCGGCTGGGGGAGATGCAGAGCGATCAACACTCTCCGCAGGAATGCCGGTGGAGGACCCGGTGCAGATTAAAGGGAACATAGCGAGGGTGCTGCGGCGTTTGTTAGACCTCTAACACACGCTGCAGCACCCTCACAATGTTCTCTTTAATCTGCGCCGGGTCCTCCGCCAGCATTTCTTGCCAGTGGGGGGAGGGGCAGAGCGTCGATCGCTTTGCATCTCCCACCGCTGGCAGGAATGTTGGCGGCGGTCCCAGCGCACATTAGCAGGAACATTGGCTATTGAGTAATGTTTGCCTCTTTGTGGATGATACCAAAATCTGCAAAAGAGTAGACACCCAGGAAGGTGTAGATAATATGAGGAGGGATCTATCTAAGCTTGAAGAATGGTATAGAATTCGGCAACTGAGTTTTAATGTTAAAAAATGCAAGGTCATGCATTTGGGCTGCAGCAATCCAAGGGAGCGATATAGTATAGGGGGTGAAGTACTTTTGTCCACTAAAGAAGGACCTAGGCATGATTGTGTCTGATGACCTTAAAGTAGCTAAATAGGTAGAAAAGGTGACAACAAAAGCTAGAAGCATACTTGGGTGCATAGGGAGAGGAATGACCAGCAGAAGAAAGAAGGTGATAGTGCCTCTGTATAAGTCTTTGGTGCGACCTCATTTGGAGTATTGTGTGCAATTCTGGAGACCGCACCTTCAAAAGGATATAAACAGGCTGGAGTCAGTACAGAGGGTGGCTACTAAAATGGTTAGTGGTCTTCACTATAAAGCATATGAGGACAGACTTCAGGATCTTAATATGTACACCTTAGAGGAAAGGCGGGATAGAGGTGATATGATTGAGACGTTTAAATACCTCCGTGGCATAAATGCACAGGAGGAGATCCTCTTTCAATTGAAAGCAAGCTCTGCTATGAGGGGACATGGGATGAGGGTGAAAGGGGATAGATTCAGGAGTGATATGCAGAAATATTTCTTTATGGAAAGAGTGATGGATCCATGGAATAGTCTCCCAGTGGAGGTGATAGAGATGAGGACAGTATCTGAATTTAAAGAAGCATGGGACAAACACAGAAGATCTCTAAAGGAAAAAGGGGACTGTTGTAATGGTTGATATGGAAGGACAGACTACATAGGCCATGTGGTTGTTTTTTTTTCTGTCGTCATGTTTCTATGCTTCTATGAAAACTGTGTTTTTTGCCTTTATTACTGCAGCCATTTCTTTGTGGAACCATATATGTTTCCTTTTCCTCTAGTTTTTATTTATTTTCCTTGCATATAGATTCATTGCCCCTTTTTTTGCCTCTTTCCATTTAGTCTACTGCCCTTCCACTTCCCTTATCTCCTCCCACCCTGACAACTCCTCCTTCAGATACTTTCCCATTTTACTGAAGTCCACGTTTTTGAAATCTAAGGCCTTGAGTTTGCAGTGATTGGATTCTGCCTTGGCCTTTACCTCAAACCACACTGTGTGATGATCACTGCTTCTCACATGGGCACCCACCTGGACATTAGACATGTTAACTCCATTGGTGGGTACTAGATACAGTGTCGAACTTTCCCTGGTTGCTTCTATCACCATTTGTCTGAGCAATGCTCCTCGGAAGGCATCCACAGTCATTTTACTTCTTTCCAGGAATTCTCCAATTCACATCTGGTAGGTTAAAGTCACCCAGTATAATCACGTCTCCCTTCATTGCTACCTTTGCGATATCATTGATCAAATCTCTATCAGTTTCTTCTGTTTGGGTTGGAGGTTTGTAGACTACACTAGCAAGAATGATAGTGCCATCTGCACTTTCCAACACAATCCACAGCGCTTTTTCTTGTCCCCCACATCCCTTGCATTTCAGTGGCTTTAATATTGTTTTTGACATAGAGAGCTATTCCTCCTCCTGCCCTCTATTCCTTCTAAATACGTTATAATCAGCTATGGCTATATCCCATTCATGAGACTTGTTAAACCATGTTTCTGTAATAACCAAAATGTATTTAACAGGCTTTTTATACCACGTTATCATTCAGCCAAAGCAGTTTACATTATAACTTAAACTTGGTAATGTACATTAAACAGAGGCATTGATAACTTGGATTTTTTTGAGGCAATGGAGGGTTAAGTGACTTGCCCAAGGCCACAAGGAGTGGTAGTGGGAATCAAACCCTGGTCTCTTGGTTCCCAAGCCAGTGCTCTATATCCAAGTCCATTTTTACCAAACACAGGAACTGCAACACAGCAATTGTTGGTTGGTTTGCTTGTATTTTGTATAGATTTTATTCCAGACTCCTCTTCATCCTGGTCATTGATGTGTGAGTTAATATAATAATTATTTCTATTGCCAGTTTTATTATGTTTTTGCTGGGAGTGATGTCCTGAAGATATGAAATGGAAGTGGTGAAACATGAGACGCCCAGCAAAGAAAAAGGCAGAGTTTGGACGGCACGCACATTTGTACATGTTTTGACCCAGTGAAAAGTGGTATAAAAAGATAGTTAAATAAATAAATACTATATCTTATGTGTGTTCTTGAGAACTCTAGGCATGAGATTTACACTTGTCATAGAGCAGACATAAGTACTTTAACCTAGTTTGACATGCATTTTTGACTACTTACACCCCTATTGAATTGAATTTAATGCCATTTCTTATATTCCACATCAACCCTACTTTGAAAGTATGCACGTAATTTACTTTGTAAAATAGGTGAAAAACACCTGTGTTAGACTGGGCATTAAGCAAGGCACCCCTTATAAAATGACCATAGGCCTGATTTTCGAAGGCATTTACATGAGTAACTTCCCTAGTTAGCCGTGTAAATGCCTTATCTGGGATTCTCAAAGGGCACCTACATCGGTTGTGTCCTTCGAAAATTCCGGATATGTCCCTAACACGCCCAAATTCTATCTGCTTGGGGAATGTTGGGGGCATTCTGGGGCGGAGCGGAGGTCGGCCATGGCACTACCCCTGTAGCACCGATTTTTGATGCTCTGTCCCTTAAAAATAGGTGCGGGAAAACCTCACCTATCTTTAAGACACTGGGGCTAACCGTGAGGCGTCGAAAATCGGTCCTACATGGGCAGCTCCTGCGGCTTCCTGGCTGTGTGGCAACACCCGGATTTTTGATGCCGGGGTGGCATATGATCCTGGCATGGAAAATCTGGGTTAGGCAGGAGGGGCTGGGCTATGTGACGATGTCGCGTATAGCACCACCCAGCTCAAAATCGGGCCCCATGTGTTTATAGGGATATGCATAAATTTGCAACAACATGGGAAAAATCAAGGACATTTCCTATATCATTTTATGTCGTTTTTAATCTGTAGATGACAAGAACACATTTAAGATTCATTTTTTTTTCTCCACGGGTTGGCTTCAAACCAGTGACTGTTAGGTTAGAAGTAAGGTTACCAGCTGTCCCCGATTTTCAGGGAATGTCTCCGATTTTAAAGCTGTGTCCCTGCCTCCCACCTCTTTAGCAGCCTCCTGTCCCAGATTCTATTCATGGAGACAGAGGGATAGAAAAAAAATAATATTTTCACTGTATTGATGTGAATGTCAGTTTTTAGAACTTAAATCCAATATCTTAATATTTTGCACAGTATGGGGAAATGCATCGCTGTTTTTATTTCTCTCTCAATTTGTCTGCTTGGAAGTGATATTGTTGCTGACATGGGATGGATTGGGTGGCAAGGGAATGACTTCTCTTCCCTTCTCCGTGCCATGTTGTTCAAAACTGGAGCTAAGTTGTCCCTTCCTCTCCCTCCCTCCACCCACACTTTGGATGTGTCCCAGATTTGCCTGCAAAGAATCTGGTGACCTTAATTAAAAGGCAGGTGTCTTGCAGGAGAAGCTACTAGTCTCCAGGGTCTGTGTGTATTGAGGGAGGAGGGGCGAGGGGAAGCTGGCTCTTGCCAGTCTGCTCTTGTATCTCCTGTTTCTGATCATCTTTATTCCTGTTTTCTGATTGGCCCAAAGTTTGTCTTGTCTGGAGTTCTGTGGAAAACTCTTGCTGGACTTTTTGCCTTGTAAATCTATTGACGTCTACTCTAGTGACTTACTCCAAAGACTTTTTTTGCCACGTTCTTGGGCAGAATATCTGTGAAACTGTGCCAAAGTATATTCTGAGAAATATTTACCAGATCCTGGTCACCCAATTAGTGAAGAACACCTAGTAAAACTCTGAACAAGAAGTAATGAAGCAAAGGAGTAAGGAGTGGAGTAAGGAATGGAGGAGTAGGCTAATGGTTAAGAACACTGGCTTGGGAACCCAGAGACCAGGGTTTGATTCTCACTAGCTCTCCTTGTGGCCTTAGGCAAGTCCCTTAACCCTCCAATGCCTCAGAAAAATCCAAGTTATCAATGCCTCTGTTTAATGTACATGTTTAAGTTTCAATGTAAACTGCTTAGATTGAAATGATAAAGCGGTATATAAAACCTCATAAATAAAAAATGTTTTCCAACAGCACAATTTGGATTCAAGCATGCAAATCTTTGTAGAGAATCACAGAACTACAAAACTGGCTAGCTCACATTTCAGTCTGTATTCTAGATCCTTTAAATTTAGCTTTCTTGTGATTTCTTCATATCAAAGCTCTTCAGTCTCAAAATTACAAGATCTGAGATCACAGAAGCCTATCTGACCTTGCTTTGACCTTAAAATATTCAGCTGTCCCATTGTAGTAGAGAGAGAGATAAATACAGGATATCCCATCCTGTCTTGCTCTCACCGGTTGCTCATTTGCAGCCAGTTCACTCTCTTTCTTTTACTCCACATGCTGCTTAAGGATTGATGGCATCCTTATTTGTTGATGGCTAACAAGTTAAACATCTGGCCTGTTTCTTAGTCATTAAGCAAATATTATGTTATGATACATAGCAAGCATGCAAAATATACATATACATAACAGATCCCAGATCAGGCAAATGTGGTTAGGAGTGAATTTAAACTGACATCTGATTACAGTGATGCATGGATTTTGTAAAACAGCTGCCATCTTCCTAGAAAAGTGACTAATACATCAGTAGGAAGATGTTTGCATTTCTTATCGTGTTTGTGGGTGGCATATTCATTAGAGGAAAAAGTAAATGAGGTGAAGGTGGAGTGTATTGTGCTTTTCTTTGGTTAGAACAAATCGTTTATGCATTTCCCCTTGAGAAACTCATTAAAATAGCTTCTGAATTGGTTCCACATCGCCTGCTGTTCCCTTAGGGCTCAGTTCAGTACGGTTTAGAGACAGTGGTGAGTAGAGAGAAAGCACAGTTCAAAAGCAGGGGGGATACCACTCAGTTCAGTGATTTTGTTTAGTCTGGCTTCAAGATCCTTCAAAGTCATGTCTCCACTTTAAGTAATATAAAGCCTTATTGAGCTCTTAAGGGTCCCCTTATCTTGTCACTTTTAGGATATATTTTTCCTCAGGATATTATGAACACCTGGAAAAAGAAGCGCTTGAATGTACCCCAACTCTTGCTTTTGCCAGGATGTATGGAGCTGTAATGTTTGTCCATAATCTAGAAAAGTTGGTCAATATTTCTTTCTACCTGAAATACAAGTGCTTAAGTCACAGGACAGGTGAGCCCATCACCAATCATGTCGCACCCACACACATCCCTACAACAATCTTTCTTTAGTCAAGTGATTTCTACAGTCCTCCACATTGCACAGACAGATCAATGAACATAAACATAAAAGTGAAAGATTGATGCATAAAAACAAGACAAGACACCCACAAAACGTTATGCAACAAACTACCATATGCTTTTGCATATGGGCCGAACTTCCCCTAATGGACAACTTCAGAACTATGACTTTAGTCACTTCCCACATTCCCCTTCTCCTGATCCCCGGATGTTGCACTGGCTCTTGACACCTCATAAATTGTACATGCTGTAAAACATTATTTTTTTTCCAAAATGTCCCTTCAGTTCAGTCCAGACAAGTGAATTATGGTCCTCTATCAGCAGGTGGAGACCGACAACACTGTGTGAAATGAGCTATAAGCAGCCTGTGCTAGGCAAGCAAGCCAGTATTCTCAGTCTCCAGCAGGTGGAAAGAGGAGGATAGCCTGTACTGTTCATCATTTTTTGTTGTTGTTGTGCCAGTTCTTTTTATTCAGGTCCAAAGTGCAGAACCCAGTGGCATCATAAGAACATAAGAACATAAGATATGCCATACTGGGTCAGACCAGGGTCCATCAAGCCCAGTATTCTGTTTCCAACAGTGGCCAATCTAGGTCATATGTACCTAGCAGTATCCCCAAGAGACACAAGTGCCACAATGCTTGTACTGGGTCAAGCATTGATATCTTCGGTCACTTCTTAATAATGGTTTATGGACCTTTCCTCCAGGAACTTGTCCAAACCTTTTTTAAACCCAGCTACACTAACAGCCTTTACAACATCCTCCGGTAACAAATTCCAGAGTTTGATTACACGTTGAGTGAAAAAATATTTTCTTTTATTAGTCTTAAATAGTTTACCCTGTAGCTTCATTGCATGTCCCCTAGTCTTTCTATATTCTGATAAGGTAAACAATCGATCTACGTTTACCCGTTCCACTCCGTTCATTAATTTATAGACTTCTATCATATCTCCCCTCAGCCGTCTCTTTTCCAGGTTAAAGAGCCCTAACCTTTTTAGCCTTTTTTCATAGGAGTATCCTTCCATCCCCTTTACCATTTTGGTGGCTCTTCTCTGAACCTTTTCTAAAATCGCTATATCCTTTTTAAGATACGGTGACCAGAATTGCACACAATATTCAAGGTGCGGTCTCACCATGGAACGATATAGAGGCATTATAACATCTTTTGTTTTATTTTCCATTCCTTTCCTTATCATACCTAGCATTCTATTTGCTCTCTTGGCCGCCGCTGCACACTGGGCCGAGGGTTTTAACATGGTATCCACAATGACGCCTAAATCTTTTTCCTGGGTGGTGGTTCCTAATGTGGAACCTTGCATCGTGTAACCATAGTTTGGGTTGTTCTTCCCTAGGTGCATAACCTTGCACTTGTCCACATTAAATTTCATCTGCCATTTTGATGCCCAGTCTTCCAATTTATCAAGATCCTCTTGCAATTTTCCACAATCCTCTTGGGTTTTAACAACTTTAAATAGTTTTGTGTCATCTGCAAATTTGATAACCTCACTCGTTATCCCACTTTCCAGGTCATTTATGAATATGTCAAAAAGCAGCGGACCCAGCACAGATCCCTGGGGTACACCACTATTCACCTTTCTCCATTGGGAAAATTAGCCATTTAGCCCTACCCTCTGCTTTCTATCTTTTAACCAGTTTCTGATCCACAATAGTACACTGCCTCCTATGCCATGACTCTTTAGTTTTGCCAAAAGTCTCTGATGAGGGACCTTGTCAAAGGCTTTCTGAAAGTCCAGATACACAATATCAACCGACTCACCTTTGTCCACCTGTTTATTCACTCCTTCAAAAAAACATAACAGATTAGTAAGACAAGATCTTCCTTGTCTAAAGTCATGTTGGCTGTCTCCCATTAGGTTGTGACTATCTACATGCTGAGTAATTTTATTCTTTATGATGGTTTCTACCATTTTTCCTGGTACTGACGTCAAGCTCATCAGATCCCTCCCCTTTCTTCCCCAGCCACTCCTTCCAGCGGGCTCCTCCTGTCCTCCTCCCCAGCTCTTAGGAGGAGACTGAGAGTGTAGTAGCTTTCTGATAAAGATAAAAAATATTAAAAAAAAAAAGGGAAGAAAGCGCTCAGACGGCTCCTGCAGCACCATAAGTCCCACTGCAGCTCCAGGGAGTGCGGATTTGCTCAGAGGAGAGTCCCATGGGACTCATGGACTGTGTCAGATGCATCACATGTAGCAGCCACAGAGCACAGCTCTCTGAAATCGGGCTGTGCTGCAGCTACCTGAGGGAGCATACCACAGCTGTGGACGACCTCAAAAGTGGTCCTGGGGGGGGTGAGAGAAGAGTATGTCTGATGGTGGTGAGCAGGCTGGGGTTCCTGGGTATAGCAGAGGGCCCTTGGTTTTGGCAGGAACTGTCGCCATTTTGAGTGCTACAGGGACAGCTGTACGGGAGTCTCCTGAGCCCTCCCTTTCTCAGCCTATGGCTGCTTTTTCTCCGGGAGCTTCAACCTTGCTGGGAAGGGACTCGGGGAGGACCCAAGGGCTCACCTTTCTCATCCGAATTTGTTTTGCTGCTCGACCAGGCCTTCCTTCTGCAATAAGGCTTGGGGGAGGATTCCTTGGGTTCCCTCAAGCCCCTGGTTTACAAGGGCTCAGGACCTGCAGTGGCGGCCAAATGCTCCTGCCAGGAGAAGCCAGAAGAGGACCTTGATGTGGGCTCCCTGGGGTGCTTAGATGCCTCAGATCCCTTGGAAGGCCTGGAAGATTCCTTGGAAGAGCCAGAGGAGGAGCCCTCGGTTGGTGAGGACCCCACAGCAGTCTGGATCTTCCATCAGGATGAGCTCCCCTTCCTGAATGCTGAGTCTCTGGCAGCTCTGCATAGTGAAGGAGCCTGGATTGGAGTCAGTGGACCCCAGGAGGATCTATTTCTGGAGGGAATCTGTAGGTCTCCGCTCTCTTTTCTTGTTCATAGAGACTTGAAGGCAAGACCATGATTGCGGAAGAGTGGAAGACCCTGGATGAGGGTTTGTGACTAAGCTTTATCTGATCCCCCTGGAGGAGGAGGAGAAGCTGCGCTTACCATGGGAGATGTGCTGGTAACAGCAGTGATGCACAAGACCATGATCCCGGTATAAAGGAGTGTGGTCCTTTAGGACCCACAGGATAGGAGGATGGAAGCCCTCCTCAAGTAGGCATTTGAGGTGTTGGCATTGGATCTTTTGGGAGATTTGTGGAGCCTATGTGGCTCGGGCCTGCTTACGGTAGTCCAAGCGGATTCCCGAGTAGGCAGGGATGGACCCAGCTGACAGGGCTTTGGCTGCTCAGCTGGAGTCAAGGTCAGCTTTTCTGGTGGATCTGCTGTATGACTTGCTGTGGGCCTCTGCCAAGAACATGGCAATGGTGGTTTCTGTGCAGAAGTGGCTCTGGCTGCACAAATGGTCAGCAGACGTGACCTCCAAGATGCGGCTTAGCAGACTACCATTTACAGGGAAGTTGCTTTTTGAAGAGGGCCTGGAGAAGCTGGTCAAGGAAATGGGAGACTCCAAAGTTCCCAAGTTTCCAGAGGACAAGCCCAAGGGAGTGGGGCATGGAGCCCCGCTGAGGAGTCAGATTCATGACTCGCTTTGTTTTCGCTCATTTTTTGAAGCATGGTTCCTCCTTTTGAGGGGGCCACTGAGGGGGCTGTGGAGGGGCCCCCAGGACCCCCGGTGGTTCTAGCCTCCCTAATGAAGGGTGGGGGTTCATCTGGTGGGTGGCAGCCTGCAGCATTTTCTTCCCACCTGAGCTCAACTTACTTCAGATGCCTGGGTCCTCGAGGTGATCTGAGAGGGCAGGACACTGAAGTTCACCAGACTTCTTCAGGAGGCCTTCATGTTGTCCCCCTGCCATGCTCCTGCAAAGGCTCAAGTGGTGGAGGAGACACTTGACCGCTTGTTGAGCCTCAAGGCCAGCATACCGGTACCACTCACAGACTGGGGCTTGGGTCAGTATTCCATCTACTTCATGGTTCCCAAAAAAGAGGGGTCCTAGTGTCCCATTCTCAAACTGAAAGGGGTCAACAGGGCCCTCAGGTTGCCCAGGTTCTGTATGGAGACCCTATGCTCCATGATTGTCATGGTGTGGTAGGGAGAGTTTCTGACCTCTTTGGACCTGACCGAGGTCTGCTTACATATCACCATCTGGCCTGCACACCAGAGGTTTCTGCGGTTCACAGTGCCAAGGAAGAATTTTCAGTTTTAGGCCCTGCCCTTTGGCCTCGCAACAGCATCTCAGGTTTTCACCAAGGTTATGGTGGTGATGGCGGTGGACTTGCACAGGCAGGGCATCCTCATTGACCCATACTGGGATGACTGGCTCATCCGGGCCAAGTCACACAAGGAGAATCTCTAGGCAACAGAGTTTGAGATTCATTGCGTCCAAGGCCTGAAATGGATTACACAGGTACACTACCAAAAAACTGCCTCCAGTTTTGCAACTGATTCCTATAGATTTTGGGGTGCTGAATCCAGGAAAAATAGCCAAAATGTTCCATCACGTCACGTTTTCTTGCAAAATTAGATTTCTTACCCATATAAGGAATGTTCACATAATTTCTTTTTAGCCGACTGCAGTTTATTTTCTTGGCCCAAAATAGAGGTTGTAATGGTTAACTAACCAGAAACACTCCCTCATGATATTTTAGAGTGTTTTGTATTCATTTTATACATTAACAGGACAATTGGGAGGCGGGGGGCTAAATCCAGTACTCGCGCTGGCGCATGTTCTTTCCTGTTCGCCTCGCCTCATTCGCTCGCTCAAACACGGTGGTTGCGACATGAACGTTCCTGTCAAATTTCAGTTTCTTGCAAGTTCATTATTACCTTTTGTTTGCTCAGTCGTAATCCAGCTTTATTCCAAAGTGGTTCACTACAGTTGTAGTTTGCAGTGCTGTGTATTTGTGATGGCTCACAGAGCCAGAGGTTGCGTCAACTCTCCGGACAGTTTTTGTTTTATTTGTGGGGAATATACCGTGAAAAAGCGGCAGAGGAACATTTCTGCATTTATTAAAAAAGTATATTTCGCCTATTTCGGTTTGAAGTTAGGCGATCAAGACAAACCGTGGGCTCCTCACAAAGTGTGCAAGACATGTGAGGAAGATCTACGCTTATGGATGAAAGGTAAAAAACAAGCATTTCGTTTCGGAATACCTATGATGTGGCGTGAACAAAGAGACCACAGCAGTGACTGCTATTTTTGCTCTTGCATTGTGAAGGGATACAACTTAAAAAATAAGAACGTAATAAGTTACCTCAACCTTCCCTCAGCAATTAGGCCTATGCCTCATAGCAACGAATTACCTGTGCCTGAACCACCAAAATCTTTGGATCATATTTGTGTGGACGGTTCTGATCATGATGAGACTCATCAGATGGCTTTTCCCGATGAGTCCAGTACTTCCGAGTTTGAAACTGAACCAGATCCGAAACCTGAACTTTTCTCTCAAGCTGAATTGAATGATTTAGTCCAGGATTTAGGACTCCCAAAAGATGCTGCCCAACTGCTAGGTTCTCGGCTTAAACAGAAAAATCTATTGTCACCAGGAACAACTTTTTATTGGTACCGCAACCGCGGGACAAAATTTTTGAAGTATTTCAGCAAAGAGGAAGATTTGGTATTTTGCAACGATATATACGGAGTGATGGAAAAGTTTAAACTCAAGTATGATCCTGCTGAATGGCGGCTGTTCATTGATTCGTCAAAAGACAGCATAAAAGGTGTTCTTCTTCATAATGGCAACACATTCGCTTCAGTTCCTATTGCTCACTCTGTTATTCTCCAAGAAAAATATGAGAATTTGGCCCTGATTCTTCAGAAGATTCGTTATGATGAGCATAAGTGGATGATTTGTGGAGACTTTAAAATTCTATCCATGCTATTAGGGCAGCAATCCGGTTTCACCAAATATCCCTGCTTCCTTTGCTTGTGGGATAGCCGGGCACGCGACCTACACTGGGGGAAAAAAGACTGGCCAATTCGGGAGTATTTGAGACCCGGTGAGAAAAATGTTCTTCATGAGAGCTTGGTACCTCGTGATAAAATTCTATTACCACCTCTCCACATTAAGTTGGGTCTCATTAAGCAATTCATCAAGTCCCTTCCAAAATATGGTGAGTGCTTTCGGTACCTTTGCTCAAAGTTCCCCCGACTTTCTGAAGCAAAGCTAAAGGAAGGAGTGTTTGTTGGCCCTGATATAAGGAAACTCATTTCAGATGGAGCATTCGCTGAAACGATGTCTGAGAAGGAAAAAGAAGCCTGGGATTCCTTCAAGGATGTTGTTCTCAAATTCTTGGGGAACAGGCGGGATGAGAACTATAAGGATATTGTTGCCAGGATGCTCAATGCCTTCAAAGAACAAGGCTGTAACATGAGCCTGAAAGTCCATTTCTTGCACTCCCATGTGAACTACTTTCCCGAAAACCGTGGGCGTACAGTGAAGAACAAGGTGAAAGGTTTCACCAGGACATCAAGGATGCAGAGAGAAGGTACCAAGGAAGATGGAACACCACTATGATGGCTGATTTCTGCTGGTTGCTGCTGCGGGAAACCCCAGATGAAAAATACGCCAAGCAGCGCACCAAGAGAAGCATTCGGGGGAAGAAGAAACGAGCCCACCAGGAGATTGATTGACCCAAGAATGACTTTAAAATCTAAACTGTGTTGACAAATATCGTGTTTTTACTAAACTTTGAAATAAAAATTTGCTAGTTATTACCACAGTGTCGGATCTCATTTATTAGAATTTTATTTTCACACCATCGGGTGTTTGTCTTCATTGTATATTCAATGTATATATAATTATGTATAATTATTTAGATAGTTATTCCCCAGTTCACACCCAGTTGATTTTCCCTGTTATCTGTAAACCTAGATCAGTCATGTACTGACAGGTATGTTGTTGTTCAATGTAAACCGCACTGATGATGAATAGTGCGGTATATAAAAAATGTTAAATAAATAAATAAAATAAATGTATTGCAATGGTGCGGTTTGCGTTTTCTATTCTTACATACATACCTGTACAACATTTTTTGCACATTTCTTTGCTTTGCTTTGTGTCTAACCTCGCTCTTATATGCTCAATGTTTGTGCACATGTATGTGGCTGTTTTAAGTGCAGACAATTTTGCTACCATCACAGTGTGTTTTGTTGACATTACCCTATTCTTATGTGCTGCCTTGTTACAATTTTCTTTATTCTTATTTGAATAACTACTAAACAATTAGTATAAAGAATTCATCCAAGAAACTTTTATCTCGATCTCACTCAATCTGAAACGTTCACCTCAAACTGCTAACCCAATGTAGCAAAAAATCTGTACGTGATGGAGCAAATTGGTTACCAGATTTGGATTCAGCGCACCAAAAAACGTAAAAATCAATCGAAACATTAGAGGCAGTTTAAAAAATTATCAACCTGGCCAAGAGTAGGTTGGTTCCAGTCCCTGGAGTATCCAGGGGTGTAGTTCAATACTCTCAGGGGGAAAATCTTCCTTCCCAAGGGGCAGATTGTGAAGCTCCATGTCCAGGAGCTAAGGAGGGTTTCCCATCCATGTGCATGGAACCACATCCAGGTGCTGGGCTTGATGAAGGCCACTTTGGAGCTCATGCCCTGGGCATGGCTGCACATGACAGCCCTGAAGCAGGACCTGCTCTCTTGGTGGTCCCCTCAGTGGCAATCTGGAAGTACGTCTTTCTCTCAGAGAGGCGGTGTGGCAAAGCCTCGCTTGGTGGCTGTCATTGTGAAAGCTCACCATGTGCATGTCCCTCAAAACCCCAGATTGGGTAGTGGTGACCAAGGATGCCAGCCTGATGGGCTGGGGTGGTCATTGCATGATCCAGGTAATCCAGAGTCAGTGTACGGTGGAGGAGAGTCACTGGTTCATCAACCACCCGAAGACGTGAGTGGTGCATCTAGCATTTCTGGAGTTTCTGCCCTTAGTTTGCAACAGAGCTGTAAGAGTGCTGTCGTACAACGCGATGATGGTGGCTTATATAAACTGGAAAGGCAGCACCCGAAGTGTGGCCGTATCAGAGGAAGTGATCCCGCCACTACAGTGGATGGAGGCCCACTGTTGGCAGCCCATGTGGCCGGGAAGGTTAATGTCCAGGCAGATTACCTCAGCTGCACTTCTCTGGATTCCGGGGATTTGTCATTGTCACAGAAGACGTTCCAGTGAATAATGGACTGCTAGAGACAACCGGTGATGAACTTGATGGCAAGTCAGGTGAATGCCAAAGCTGAGTGCTTCTTCAGTCAATGCAGACAGTACATGTCTGAAGGGTTAGGCACTCTCATGCAGCCCTGGCCAGAGATGGATATGATGTATGTGTTCCCTCCCTGGCCGCTGTTAAGGCATGTCATTCAGCGGATACAGCCTCATTAGGGGAGGGTGGTGCTCATTGCCTCAGACTGGCCTCAGCATCACTGGTATTCAGACCTCATGTGGCTCTTTGTGGCAGACCTGCTCACCCAGGGGCAGGTGTGGATGCTGGACATGGGTTGATAATCTTGAAAGGGTTTGATTGAGGCACAGGGGTTATTTGCCCCAGGTTATTGATACTCTGCTTTAGGCCTGCAGGAGGTCGACCTACTTGGCCTATATGTTTGTTTGGTGGGTCTTTGAGGATTGGTGGGAAGAGCACAGCATTCGCACTCTGGGAGCATCGCTCCCGGATACTCTGGCCTTCCTACAGGCAGGGCTCAAGAAAGGACTGGCTCTGAGCTCCTTGAGGGTCCAGGTGGTGGCCTTGGCTTGTTTCCAGGGCTGTATCCAGGAGCAATCCTTGGTGGTCCATGTTGACATGTGCGTTTTGTTCGGGTCTTTGCTTTGGATTTACCAGATTTAAAAATATATATACATATAGAAAGGAGGAGGCACCTTTAAATACCATGACTGAAGTGGTATTTAAAGGTGCTGAAGAATTGAAGGAAATATCGATACATCGGGAAGATGTATTACAACTATTAGATAAGCTGAAGAGTAACAAATCACCTGGGCTGGATGGTATACATCCAAGGGTGTTGAAAGAACTGAAATCCGAGATTGCAGACCTGCTACTAGTAATCTGTGAACTATCATTAAAATCATCTCTAATACCTGAAGATTGGAGGATCGCCAATGTAACACCAATTTTTAAAAAGGGTTCCAGGGGTGATCTGGGAAACTACAGACCGGTGAGCCTGACATCAGTACCGGGAAAAATGGTAGAAACCATCATAAAGAATAAAATTACTCAGCATGTAGATAGTCATGACCTAATGGGAGACAGCCAACATGGCTTTAGACAAGGAAGATCTTGTCTTACTAATCTGTTATGTTTTTTGAAGGAGTGAATAATCAGGTGGACAAAGGTGAGTCGGTTGATATTGTGTATCTGAACTTTCAGAATGCTTTTGACAAGGTCCCTCATGAGAGACTTTCGGCAAAACTAAAGAGTCATGGGATAGGAGGCAGTGTTCTATTTCCTTGAATGATTTGCATTGTAAACCGCTCTAATGCCTCTGGCCTGAGCGGTATATCAAATTCGAAATAAACAGGAACTGGTTAAAAGATGGAAAGCAGAGGGTAGGGCTAAATGGCCAATTTTCCCAATGGAGAAAGGTGAATAGTGGTGTACCCCAGGGATCTGTGCTGGGTCCGCTGCTTTTTGACATATTCATAAATGACCTGGAAAGTGGAATAACGAGTGAGGTTATCAAATTTGCAGATGACACAAAACTATTTAAAGTTGTTAAAACCCAAGAGGATTGTGGAAAATTGCAAGAGGATCTTGATAAATTGGAAGACTGGGCATCAAAATGGCAGATGAAATTTCATGTGGACAAGTGCAAGGTTATGCACTTAGGGAAGAATAACCCAAATGATGGTTACACGATGCAAGGTTCCACATTAGGAACCACCACCCAGGAAAAAGATTTAGGCGTCATTGTGGATACCATGTTAAAACCCTCGGCCCAGTGTGCAGCGGCGGCCAAGAGAGCAAATAGAATGCTAGGTATGATAAGGAAAGGAATGGAAAATAAAACAAAAGATATTATAATGCCTCTATATCGTTCCATGGTGAGACCGCACCTTGAATATTGTGTGCAATTCTGGTCGCCGTATCTTAAAAAGGATATAGCGATTTTAGAAAAGGTTCAGAGAAGAGCCACCAAAATGGTAAAGGGGATGGAAGGATACTCCTATGAATAAAGGCTAAAAAGGTTAGGGCTCTTTAACCTGGAAAAGAGACGGCTGAGGGGAGATATGATAGAAGTCTATAAATTAATGAACGGAGTGGAATGGGTAAACATAGATCGATTGTTTATCTTATCAGAATATAGAAAGACTAGGGGACATGCAATGAAGCTACAGGGTAAACTATTTAAGACTAATAAAAGAAAATATTTTTTCACTCAACGTGTAATCAAACTCTGGAATTTGTTACCGAAGGATGTAGTAAAGGCTGTTAGTGTAGCTGGGTTTAAAAAAGGTTTGGACAAGTTCCTGGAGGAAAGGTCCATAAACCATTATTAAGAAGGGACCCAGGATATCAATGCTTGAACCAATACAAGCATTGTGGAACCTGTATCACTTGGGGAAACTGCTAGGTACATATGACCTAAATTGGCCACTGTTGGAAATAGAATCCTGGGCTTGATAGACCTTGGTCTGACCCAGTATGGCATATCTTATGTTCTTATGAGAGATATTAAGGAGGATATTTCTGATAGTGTTAAAAGACGTGGAGGAAGCACATCTTGACTATCGGATCCTTGATGTATACAGTGGTTAGGAGGGCCTGAGCTCCTTGGGGGGGGGGGGGGGGTCCTGACAGATCTGGCGATCTTCTTCCTTTGTGTTGTTTCTGTTGTCTTTAAGGAGCATTAAGTTGCTTGAGAAATGGAGTTTGTACTCCTTTTTTCCCTGCTTTACGATGATCATACTGGCTTGCTCGGCTACACAGGCTGCTTATAGCTCATTTCAAGCTGTGTTCTTAGTCTTCACCTGCTGGTAGAGGAACATAACCCACTTGTCTAGACTGAACTGGAGGGACTCCAGGAAAGAAAATTAGTAGGTAAGGTCTAATTTCACCATACTGCTATTGTGCCCCACAAGAGAAACAAATGCCTGTGGGGATTATGTGTATCCAGTTTGAGAAACTATAGGCCCTCCTTCAGAACAGAGCTGACAGACTATATACAAGATTTGTTTGCCAGTATGTGTTCAAAACTCCAGGGCTTCTGCAGCAACCCAGGTTAGCCCGAGAAACAAAAGTTAGGCTTGAGCACTGAACTTGGTTTTCTCACGTGGCAACACAGAGGCCTGCCAGTGAGCCAGCTCTAAAATCTCTATTCCATTGTCCACAAACCACCAGAAATAGGCTGATTTAATTAATAAGGTTACCAGATGTCCCCAAGTTTTGAGGATTATCTCCGATTTTAGAGCTATGTTCCCGATTCCCACTTATTTGGCAACCTTCTGTCCCTGATTCTCGCAATGGGGACAGAGGAGGGTAGAAAAAAACATCATTCTATTTAGTAACTTGACTATGTCATTTTTTAGAATTTGCATCCATTATCATTAAATTTTGCAGAGTACAAGTGAAATTCATCACTCTTTCTATTTCTCTGTTGATTTGTCTGCTTGGAGGTGATATTGTTGCTGTCATGGGATGGGGGGGGGAGTCCTTTTCCCTTATTACTCAAACTAAAACTGAGGTATCCCTTCCTCCCCCACCATATTTTGGATAAGTGCCCCAGATTTGCTAGATAAAAATATGGTAACCTTAAATTAATCCACCAAAACCGAAGAAAAGTGTACCACGGGACAATATCAGTTGTAGCAGCCCTACGGTTCAGTGGGGATGCACAAAACTGATACAAAGTAGACATTTGTTAGAGATTTGGGATGAGCCGCATTAGCTGAACCTCCTTCATGACTCAGGGCTTCAACGGTAGCTCCTGCTGGGTGCCCTCTGCCCTTCAGTAGCTAACATCAACGTGAATATAAAGTCATCACAAACACATTCTCAACATTTTTTTTTAAATAAAGTAAGTAGTTTTGTGCCAAACCAAATTCTGGCAAATGTATGGTGTTTAGTCTTTTAAAAGAGACCTCAGTCATGCTGGCAGGAAAACAGGCAGTGCCTGGAGATTATGTCTATCAGGAAAGGCGAGTTCCCTATTACAGTGTGTGTGCATGTATTCATATATAGGGAGTGATTTCATAACAGGGCACCTACTGTATGTAGAATGTCAAAAACTGTGCCTGTTTTATACAAGTAACATAGGCGCCTATGTGCCCTTATAATAGTGGCTCCTACAGTGGCCCTCAGTATTGAACAAATTTACAACTGCTCTGAAAAAGGCATAAGGAAGGTTGTTGCATAATCCCCGTTGAGTTCACACGTTAGCATAAGTGCATTTGAGGCTAATCTTTTTAAAGTGAAGTAGACATGTACTTTATAAAACAGGGGCATAAGTGGTATAAAAATGCACGTTAAATCTAGGGTTGGTATAAATGCCCGTGCCTAGATTTCTAAAGAATGTATGTAAGGTATAGTATTTTCTAACTTACATGCGTAAATTGGCGCTCCGCCCAAACTCTGTCCCTCTGCATGCCCGCACTGAAAGGACACATGATAGGCCCTAAGCATGTGTATTAGTGCCCTTGCATGTACATAACTCCTTGAAAATAGTGACCTACACACGCATCTTTATGCCACTCCCTCATAAAATTGTGCTCTAAACCTAGGCACATGCATTGCAGTTTTGCCCCAGCTGCGGTCAAGCCACGCAGCCAAGAATGCCTATACACAGATCACATAAAAGTAGAAGCCATTATAACAGCCATTATCAGTGTGTAAAACATGCACGACTCATGGAAAATCCTGTAGTAAATTTCCCCCTTAGGCACTGATAGGAAATTATTTTGTGGTATATGGAAGTTCTACATTGACACAGTTTATGCGGTATATGGATGTGTGTGTAGTCTCTGCTGTTCAGGATCCTTAAAACGACTGCATGAGTTCTTTGAACAGATACTGAAGAGCACCATTGATGGCAATGGAGAATCAAGTTATGTAGCCTTAAATACAAAATTCTTCTTCATTCTGTTTATTTTCACTTACACCATTGTTGTGTTCCCAACATGACTGCTTGCTTCACAAAATCCATCAAAGATAATACGGTGCCGACATGCTCCATTATAAGGCAAGGGACCTTATCTAAATCTGACTAATCATTATGTTCACGGGGTAGAAAGGAAAACCCTTGCCCTTCATAATATTGATAGAAAAACACCATATATGAAGGTAAAACTGATAAAAAATGAATCAGTAAGAATACAAACCGGGGGATAATTAAATCGCAAACTAGATATAAAAACAAAAACCACCAGTCATGAAAAGATATATGTGACACATAATCAATTACCGACCGAGAGGTATCTGACAAAACAATGAACTTAAAAAACAGGAATTGTTTAAAACTTAATAAGGCCAACAGAAGACAGGTCCAATACGTGCCTAAAACTGGTAGCGAAAATTTGCCGACGGGCAAAGGGGAATAACACAATGGGGTGCCGTACACAATCTATCAGCAGTGAAGAGCGTGAAGCAAAACCCCACATGAGGTATCATTTCACCCCACAATCAACAATATAAAAACTGTGCAGAGTATATTACAAAAACAAACGAACCTGAATCACATTCAAAAGAAACGCCGTCAGCGGGCAAGATTAGAAACAGCTATACATCGCAGATGCCCGCACATGCGCACTAGCTTAAAAACACTCTCTTCGGCGGGAAAACAGGAGGGAAAAGAACCATACAATGAAATCATGCTGATCATGCTGATGTTGAGGCTGGGGGGCTGAAAGAGGGTAGATGCTGGGATGCCAGGCACATTAGGAAGTACTATAAACTGCTCATTTACAACCCAAAGTAAACCCACCATACCATAACAGCACTACCAGGACTCACAAGGCACCAAACCCTACCTATCAAAAGGCAACACTGCAAATATTCAACCAATACATCTCAGAGAATACCAATGCATCTACTGGCAAAAAAAGAACACGGGGGACTGTCACATAGAAACTACATGAACAGAATATGTCAGCCTGGTCACACACGCAAAAACATAGACCATCACCAAACACAGAACGAAGGATGATAATTTAGAAATATGAAGACAATAATTAAACTGGGAAGCCCAAAAGCCAGACTTGGAATGTACAACAACAATGTAAAAATAAAACTATAAATTAAATTTATCTTGCATTAAATAAAATGCAAAGAGGTCAGCGATGCACATTTCCCAGAGTTGACATATTCCAATTAATAAATTAAAAATAAAAATTTTTTCTATCTTTTGTTGTTTAGGCATTTTTTTTCACTTGGCACTTAATGCACATTAATATTTAGTAAACATGCTGCTATAACATTGCTGGGAAAAAAAGAGGCTTCTTCAAATGCACCTAAAATTTTAGATGGGCAACATATACATTTTAAAATAAAATATGGTAAATTTACGCAAATGAGGCCCTGTGGATATTGAAATATTTATACAAATAAGGCCCTGCAATGAGTCTCCACACATGGCCCCCCATCACCCTTGGACCGTCCCTGCCTGTTGATGCCCTGGAGCAGGAATAGACATGGACGTCACCACTGGTGGGCTGAGATGTGCTGGCTATTTCTGAAATTGGGCCTACATGTGTACAGAGCACCCCAGACATATCTGTCACCCCCCCCCCCTCCATATGCCATATTGACGTGTTTGCCCTAGAGATGTCCATATATTTGGCTTTCTAAATAGCTCTGGAGACGTCTTTTTGATTTGCATATCGGAATTCCTGTTTCCAGACATCCAAATCACGAATAGAGCTTCAAAAATTACCACATAGCTAAAAATGTATCACCACTGTGTATGTCCAGTAGCGCTATGAGAAGGATAAGCATTATTGAATATCAGTCCTCAGGCATTAGAGGCAACTGCAGGGCTACTTTCCCAACCTCTTTTCCTTGCAGTTAATAGTACTACTGAAGCTTTCTAGGTTCACCTTGGCTCTTTGCCCAGACTTTGGCTTCATTGCACACCAAAAGCTCCATTGAAACTCCCCAGGTTCCTCTCGGGCATTTTGCCCAATACTTGGTCTCCTCACCAAGTAACATTGCTACTGAAGTCTGCCTTTTTTTTTATAAGTGGCACAGCAGGAGGATCCCCAACGTGTTTACTCTTTTCTTAAAAGCTAAACATTCTAGTTCTATGCTAATGCACTTGAAAAGACACAAACTTTAAAAGCAAAGGACCATCAATAAGCATGGCAAATTCAAATGAGGCATAATTCAGAGTGCTCTAAGCCCACTCAGAGTCATGATTCAGGAAGTATCAGAGCACATTATGTACTTCTGTTTTCATACCTGAAAAAAGATACTGCAAAAAGAGATGTCTTGTTTCAACAGAATAAAATAGAGCAATTGGGAAATAAATTTCTCTGTGAACTGCACCGCAAATAATGTTCAGGTGATTTTAAACATCCAATTTTTTTTTAATTGAGATGTTGGTAGATTGCAGGTTGATAAACCCATGAAATGAGCATTGAACGGTGTCAAGAAAACACGAAACACAAGTAAATTAAAATAATACAATAATCCTCAGTTTGTTCACAAAGGACTGTGATCCATTAATATCCTGGCTAGCAATTCAGAATTTGCTTGAGCTTTGCTAATGAAGAAATCAGGAATATGAGCGTGACGGGCTACATTATTAGCTGTGCTCCAGAAGGCTACTTCTATTCCAGAGCGTGCATCACTTTCACACCTGAATCACAGAGTACTTTGTAAAAGAAAGGTGAAGACGTAGTACTCTTGGAGGAATTTTGCCCAACTGAGCAGTACAGAATTTACATAGAATTCCCCACTTGTGCAGAATCCTGCATTTGCTAGGTAGACTTCTGCAGGAGCATGGGCACCAGCGATCAGTGAGGCAGGCTCGAAGCACTCAAACTTTCTGGACACTCGAGTTTGCCTCAGTGTTCACTGCAGCACAGCCGTGGGAGCCGTTCCCTTCACTCCCACGGCTGTGCTATGCTTTTGACGTTGGCATCTTTGTTTTAAAAAGGTCAACAGAAGCATTTCCTTTCCCTAACAAGAAACAGAAATCATTTCTTTTAACTTTTCTAAACATGGTGATGCCGGCTCAATCATGCAGCATAGCTGTGGAAGTGAAGGGAGATGCTCCCATGACTGTGCTTAAAATGCCGCAATTGGGCACAGGAGCTAGCACATAGGGCTGAAGAGGACTGATGGCGAGTTGGGGAGGTGATTGGGGGCTGGAGAAGGACTAATGGTTTGTCAGGGGGTGTGACTGGTGCCTGGAGGGACTAATGATGATTTGGGGGAGATGATTGGGGGCTGAAGAGGACTAATGGTATGTCAGGGGGGTGACTGGGGCATGGGGAGGGATTGATGGTGTGTTGGAGGGTGACTGGGGGCTGGTGGGGGACTGATGGTGAGCCAGGATCTTCCTAGAAGTGAAAGGGAGAGAGAAGGGGATGGGCAGGAAAAGCGTGCATGTTGGGGAGAGAGCTGTGATTTACCTGTAGGGAAATTCTCAGCAACACAATTTAAAATTCTGCACAAAAATATACTAATAAAACATGCAAAAGTTTGTAGAATTTTAAAATACCGTGCACAGAATTTTCTGAATTTTTGTGCAGAATTTTCTTTTTTTTTTGTGCAGAATCCCCCCAGGTGTAAAATAGTGAGTTCATTTGAAATTATACCAGGATGGGTGTATTTTATGAAAATAATTATTTGTCCTTAAGGGGGGATGAGAGTCATGCTATTTATTTATGAATTTAAAATGGTTTAAAAAGTGTCTTCCCGGCCCAACAAGGATCAACCAAAGGGGTGTGTTTACTAAAGTTTGTCAGAAAGCGCGGAGTTAACACACAAAATTCATGCGTTCCTGCCATGCTGGAGCACAGAACAGCTCAGAGCACAGGGGCTCAGAACAAAAGGGTGGGGCATGCAAATCAGAAAAGCAAGGACAGGCCGAATATATGCTGTGTCCCTACTCTATGTGATAGGCTGCAAATATGGCATCTGGAGATACAGGTAGCCTTGTATGGGATCAGGCAGGTTACCTACAGTGTCCATCATGTGAGACAGGGATATTAAGCACCCACCACCATGGTCTGCTCTCAACAGCAGGGCCGGCCCGTCCATTGAGCAAGAATGTTTTTTGCACAGGGCCCCGCGCAAAAAACATTCTTCATCATCCAAAATTTAAAAAAAAAATAACAAACCGGCTGCTTCTGCCGCGGCAGCATCAAGAGTTCTGCCGCGGGGCCCCCCCCTGCCCGGCAGAGCCTCCCTGCATCATCAGCTACCTTAAAGTCCCAAAACGCGGGCTTCTTTCAGAGCCGCGAGAGTTTCCTTTCTCGCGGCTCTGTTAATCCCGCCGGGGCTGATGGGATTTCCCATCACCCTCGGCGGGATTAACAGAGCCGCGAGAAAGGGAAACTCTTGCGGCTCTGAAAGAAGCCTGCGTTTTGGGATTCGAAGCTAACTGATGATGCAGGGAGGCTCTGCCGGGCAGGGGGGGCCCCGCGGCAGAACTCTTGATGCTGCCGCGGCATAAGCAGCCGTTTTTTTTTTTTTTTTTAAATTTGGGTTGATGGGGGGAAGGGGGGTTAGGACTGGTAATGGGCCATGGGGGGGGGGCTAAGACTGGAAGTGGGTTGATGGGGGGGGTTAGGACTGGTAATGGGCTATGGGGAGGGGGCTAAGACTGGAAGTGGGTGGATGGGGGGGTTAGGACTGGTAATGGGCCATGGGGGGGGCTAAGACTGGAAGTGGGTTGATGGGGGGGGGGGTTGGGACTTGTAATGGGCTATGGGGAGGGGGCTAAGACTGGAAATGGGCTGATGGGGGGGGGGTTAGGACTGGTAATTTGCCATGGGGGGGCTAAGACTGGAAATGGGCTGATGGGGGGGTTAGGACTGGTAATGGGCTATGGGCTATTTGGGATGATAGGGGTGAAGGGTGTTTAGGACTGGTCATGAGCTATGGGGGGGAGGCTCAGACTGGAAGTGGGCTGATGGGGGAGGGTTAGGACTAGTAATGGGCCCTGGGGGGGTGCTAAGGCTGGAAGTGGGCTGGTGGTGGTGGTGGTGGGGGGTTAGGACTGGTAATGGGCTATGGGGGGGGGCTAAGACTGGAAATGGGCTGATGGGAAGGTTTAGGACTGGTAATGGGTTATGGGGGGGCTAAGACTGGAAATGGGCTGATGGGGGGGTTAGGATTGGTAATGGGCTATGGGGGGCTAAGACTGGAAATGGGCTGATGGGGGGGTTAGGACTGGTAATTGGCTATGGGTGGGGGCTAAGACTGGAAATAGGCTGATGGGGGGGCTAGGACTGGAAATAGGGTGATGGGGGGTTAGGACGTAATGGGCTGATGGGGGGTTAGGACTAGTAATGGGCTATGAGGAGCTAGGACTGGAAATGGGCTGAGTGGAAGGAGGGCTTGAACTGCAAATAGCTGAAGGGGACGGGGGCTTGGAATGGAAATGGGTTGTGAGGGGGAGGGAGCTAGGACTGGAAATGGGTGAGTGGGGGGGGGCTAGGACAGGAAATGGGCTGATGGAGGGGCTAGAATAGGACTGGAAATTGGCTGTTGGGGGGGTGCTAAGATTGGAAATGGGCTGTGGTGGGGGTTTGGATTGAAATGGACTCATGAAGGGGCTAGAACTGGAAGTAGGCTCATGGGGGGTTTGGATTGGAAATGGGCTGAGTGGAGGGGAGCTAGGATTTCACATGGGCTGATGGTGGGGCTAGGAAAGGACTAGAAATGGACTCATGGGGGGCTGGGATTGGAAATGAGCTGATGGAGGGACTCGGATGGGACTGCAAATAGATGGGGGAGCTAGGACTGGAAATAGGCTGATGGTGGGGCTAGGATAGGACTGGAAATGGGCTTATGGGGGGCTAGGACTGGAAATGGGCTGATGTGGGGACTAGAAAGGAGCGGATGCTGGGTGGGACTGGAACTAGAATGGAGCTGATGTTGGGGGAGGATTAGAATGGGATGGAGCTGGGAGAGTGAAATGGAGAGGGAAAAAATATTTTGTGTGGGAGGGAAGACAAATCTACAATTGTCCGGATATTGGGAGAGTAAGTGAGGATTGAGGATGGAGGGGTAAAATTTGAGTGGATGAAATAGGAATGAGGAAAGAGCAAAAGGAGAAAGATTAGTATGTTAAAGCAGATGTAGAGAGAGAATGGAAAAAAACTAGAAGAGAGAAGAAAAGACAAATGGACAGCAGACGATGAAGAGTTAGCAGAAGACACGAAGAAACCAGAAGAAAGTGGCTGGAGCAATTGCAGCTGAAAAAAAATGCACAAAAGGTAGAAAAATATCTCTTTATTTTGAATTTATTAATTGGAATATGTCAGCTCTGGGAAATGTGCATCATTAACGTCTGCGCTTTGTTTAGTACAAGAGCAAATTAATGTATAGTTTTATTTCTACAGTGTTGTACATTCCAAGTTTGGCTTTTGGGATTCCCAGTTTAATTATTGTCTTCCTGTTTCTAAATTGTGATTCCTTGTTTGGTGATGGTCTATGTTCTGCATGTGTAACTGAGCTGAGGTATTCTGTTTATGTAATTCCTATTTGACATTGCCACTTGTTCTCTTTCCCCAGTAGGTCATGTATTGTTGTTCTCTGAAATGTATTGGTTTAATATTTGCAGCGTTTCCTTTTGATAGTTAGGGTATGGTGCTTTGTGAATCCTGGTAGTGCTGTCAGGATACGGCGGGTTTGCTATGGGTTCTAAATGGGCAGTGTTTGTAGTAGTTCCTAATGTGTCTGGCAGTTGGCACTGGATTATAGTAATGTAGAAGTCTTTCTTTATCCATACACTCATTAAGAGGCATGTTTACTAAAAGTTAGTGTATGGTAACATTATGCAAATATTTATGCAAATGAGGCCCCACACCAAGTCTCCGCACATGGCCCCGCACCCCCCTTGGGCCGCCCCTGCTCAACAGTATGTGAAGAAGTGGGGCATTGCACAACCATCCATCCACAGAAGGCCCCGCTCTATCAAGAAGGGCTGAATCCTAAATTACTTTAAAAGCAGAACACTATAGCTGTCCTGACAACAACCACCACCCACCAAACCTGGGAAAATTACAAGAGTTCCCCTCTCTTAGGCCCATGGACTATCTCAGTAACTGGCCAAAAGAGCCAATAAATAGCTATCAATCAGAGATGTCCAGTACTAAAAGCTCCTGATCAGTCATGGTATTATGCAACTCAGAGCTGGTAGGCCTCCAACACATCCTCCCTCGGTCAGGGTGAGGGGCCATTTGCTCATAGGTAAAAGACCCTGGCGGTGGTGTGGGCGACCTGGTGTATGTATGTATGTATGTATGCATGTATGCACTACAACATACCCACCATGTAGGAGTTGGAAGGCTCTTTTGCTGCTTCACCATCATGTTGCTAGTAGGGGCATCACCTAATTTGCATGCCCAACCTCCCACTGTTCTCTGCTGGCTCCAAATATGGCTATGAGGCCAGCACTGATTGTAGCACAGAGCACAGGCCCTGTCTTCTGACACCTCCACAGACACAACATTGGGTACCCTCTGACATCTATTCCCCGCATATGCAGATGTGAAGATCAGTCTATTGATGTGTCTGTGGATATTTGCTCACTGACCCAGCAGAGTCACCCCTGACCTGCAGTCTCTGGTTTTGTGCTTGTCAGACAGTTGTGGTCCACTGCCATGTAAGCTGCACCATGTGCCCCTCCAAACCAGGACATTAGGAACAGGCTTAGCCAGTCCTGGTTTTACTTCCATTGCAGGCACCTGAAGGGTATGTTTGAATGCAATGGCAGTAAAACCAGAGCTGACTCAGCCTGTTCCCGATGACCTGGAGCCATATGGTGGCAAAAGGCTTGTAATTTTACATGACTCATGTGTAGGGGTGGAGTTTGGGTGGAGCACAGGGCGAGTCACAATTAAAGTGCACAATTTAAGTGCTAACATTTATGTTAGCTCCGGAGTAGGCATAATTGTCTTTGGCTTCAATCTATCCACTGCTTCTGCTGGTTTACCCCTTCTATGAGGCCCTTTTGCTAAACTGTGCTCACAGTTAACATGAGCTTTAACGTGTGCTAAGCAGTTAGCATGGGCCTGCTGAAACAGAAGCCAGTGCAGTAAAATCCCACGCTAACTGCTTAGTGTGTGACAGGGCAGGGACTGAGCAAGTTAAAGGCATACTGCGGTTAGCCCTGTGAGGAATTCATGCGTGCTTAGTGTCAGCTTTGCAATTAGCAATGGTGCACTTACCACCTCCTCATTCATTGCACATGCTGCTGCTGTGCATTGAGGAACTTTTTAATGTAGCAACTGCTGTAAACCTGCTGGTCACGCCCCCGATAGCACAGTCCGTTGCATTTGCCACATGTTAGTTTTTATTCCTAATGCACGATGTGTGAAAACTCTTAGCACACTTTAGTAAATGGACCCATTTAGAGCGAGTTTCCAGTATATATTTTAAACCACTCTGGGAAGTTGTTTATACTGGGAGTTTAGTATAGAAGAAATAAATGAAAGAATGTGTGTGCTGCTGGGGATCACTGCAGAAGCCTATTTGGTACAGCAAAGTTGCCAAGTGAACAGGTTCCAGGAATGAGATTTTTAAGCCAGCCACAGATTTCTGCATCATGGGACCTGTGACACTGATTTTAATGGGTAACATCAGGGACTACAAATTCCATACTGCATTGCAAGACACATTTAAAACCAGAGCTGGCCAAAAATCTCATTCCTGGATCTGGGTATCTTGGTAACTCTGGTAAAAGCACACAGGCACCTACGTTGCCTTTATAAAATGCCACGACATATAGACACCAGTCAACCTTCTATTAATCACCCTTAACAATATGATTACTGGCACACTTATAAAAAATTCAAATAAATTTGAACAGAAGAACCACATTTCCATTGCAGTAAAATTAGACACACGTGTGATCAATTGTTGGTACTCACATGACTTGAATCAACCTGGCTCTAATGTTTAAAATGGCCACATTCACTCCTTGTTCCATTTTCACAATGATGAAGACAAGAGAGCTGCCTGAGACCATCAGAAAAGCCATTATCACCAACATCAAAATTCAAAGGGTACAAGGCCATCTCCAAAGACCTTAGGATTCCTGGACCCAATATTCATTTGTGATGGCTATGCGCCTCCAAGGCGCATAGTGTCCCTGGCAAACTTTAACCACTGATATTCAATCGGGGGCATATTCGGTCACCAGCATTGAATATCCGGAGTTGCCGCGCAGCCACACAGGGTGCAGAAGCTAACCATGCAAGGGCGATATTCAGCCGCTGCCTAGTTAGCTCCAGAAGCAAATGTTAGGACAGCTTTTTCTGCGTCTAACTTTCATCACCGAGGGATGACCTGGCAGCAGCTGAATATCGCCGCTATATGGTTATCCCCTAGTACCTCTCCCGGAATGCCCTGAAACGCCCCAATGCTAAGTGGTTAGCATCAGGGTGTATAGCGGAATTCCTAGGGGATATTCAGCAACACTAACCATGTTAGTGCTGCTGAATATCTCGCTTAAGGAAATTTACATGGTTTACGGCTCTGTAAACCATGTAAATGCCTTTGAATATTGTGCCCTCTGTATCTAAAGTTTGTGATGATATTAAGAAGCTTTATGCTCATGGAATGTCAAGAACCACCCAGGATGCGGTGGGAAGAAGAAAATTAATCCAAGAAATCTTCAAAGGTTAGTGCGAACTGTTGGAAAAACACCAAGTACAACATCCAAAGAGCTTAAGGCTGACCTGAAGCAATCTGGAGTGATGGTGTCAACCCGCACCATATGCCACACAATAAACAAAGAAGGACTTAATCAGCGAAGGCCTAGGACAACCCACTGCTCAAAGACAGACATATAAAGGCACGTCTGATCTTTGTCCAAACCCACCTTGGGAAACTACAGTCCTTCTGGGAAAATGTTCTGTGGACAGATGAAACCAAACTTGAGCTCTTTGGCAATGCAGACCAGTGATACATTTACAGGCAAAAAATGAAACTTATAAGGAAAAAAAAAACACCCTTCCTACAGTTAAATATGGTGGAGGTTTCATAATATTGTGGGGCTGTTTTGCTGCCTCAGGAGCTGGAGGCCTGGAATGCATTAAGGGAATCTCAAAGTCAGAGGACTACCAGGGTATTTTGGAGCAAAATGTGCTACCTAGTATCAGAAAGCTAGTTCTGGGTAAAAGGTCATGGGTCCTCCAACAGGACAATAACTGAAAACATACATCCAAAAGTACAAAAGAATGGTTAAAAAGGAACAAATGATCTGTTTTAAACTAGCCAGCAATGAGTCCTTATCTCAGTCAAATCAAGAACCTTTGGAAAGAGCTGAAATCTGTCATTGGTAAAAGGAATCCTGGAAACATTCATGAACTGAAACAAGATAGATCTATGAAACTTATAGATGGCTACAAGAAACATTTGGAGGCTGTCATCACTGCCAAGGGTTGTACAACCAAATATTAGTGACGGGTGTCATTAATCCTGTTCAGGTCATATTTTGTTTTTTTTCTCAGAAATTACTATGTTTAAGTTGCACAGACATCTTTTTTCTGTTTTATACCTTTAAGCATACTATCAAAATATTATGATGACATAAAGTTGGAAGATTTTGAATTATTTCTCAAGATATTGTGCACAACATACCTTAAATGCAAGGGTGCCAATAATGTTGACCAGAACTGTATGAATGGAAAATTACCATAACAGACTAAACTCTGTTCAGTAGTTGTTGTTAAATGCTGTCAACCATTCTTTCCAGCCCTTCATAGCAGCCCAATCACCTTTATTTATTTATTTTTATTTATAACATTTATAATCCGCACTAAGTCCTAGGTGGATTACAGCAAAAACATACATAAAATATTCAAATAAAACATAACTGACAAAACATAGAACAAAACTCAAAATCAAAACATATCATCCTGCCTTGTTAATCAATATGCTATATATATTAAAGGCCTCACCACATAAAGGTTAGACACACAAAAAGAGCAATCATTCAAAATAAAACATTTTTAAATGTTGGACTGATGGTTAACAGAGACAAACTTCCTTTTAAATCTTTTTTTAAAGTGAAATGCATGTTAAAAACAATTTACTTAACTTTAATCAAAGTACTCATCATTAAGAGCAAGTGTACATTATCGACAAAAATATAAGCTGCCAAATCTTTTTTCTTTCTCTGCTGTTGCCGACAAGGATGTGAATCGGCTAGAAGCTTCTCTTTTTCTGCAGGACACAGCACCGTGTTTCAAGCTTCTATCCATTTGAAGAGCTGTGCTTCAGTTGTTCTGAGAAGGCTTCACGCTCAGCCAACATTTGGAAATAACTTTCAAAATGGCCACAATAGATGTGTGGATGCTGACATATCAATCACAAAGGGCCCACCAATCATTTTCCATAAAAGTTACAGAGGTTTGCCATTCATAATTTAAATGCCCCCCCCCCCTAAAAAAAATGTTAAAACTAAGACAATCATAAAAGGCTCTACCAGTCAAGCTCTAGATTAAGACTGATGGCAGTAGGGGGGCGGAGCCTGATATCCAGCGGGTTAGACGCTTCGCGCTGAAGCTCCCGAGGGGCCTACTCAGAATCCTGACTTAATCTCTGCATAAACCAAATATTTTACACCGAACTTACCGGGGTGCCTTGGGGGGAATGGCGGCCCACAAACCAGTGCGCTTGGACTTCGGGTCTCCCTCTTCTTCACATGGAAAACGCTCCAAAACAGAGTTGTCTTCCCCACCAAAGATGGTTCCACTTCGGGTAAGCCCCGAAATGCAACAGGAGATCTTGGAGGAAATACGTGGTGTGAAGGAACTGGTACAGTCCAACGGAGAAGCGCTCCGAGCCATGCGAGAAGATTTCGGTATGCTTCAGGACCGGCTTGAAGGTCTTTCACTACGGCTGGACAACATGGCGGGGGGTCCTCGATTCGCACGCGGTGCGCTTGGTGAACCTGGACAAGGCTGAGCGTCAGATACAGAATCTTCAAAAAGAGTTAGAGGATTGCAATAATCGAGCCCGTCGCAATAATGTAAGGCTCATAGGAGTTCCAGAGGGGGCGGAAGCAGGAGATATCAGAGAATTTCTGGTCAAAACTCTCCCCTCCTTGCTGAAGATTACCTTTTGCAGAGATTTGGAAATTGACCGAGCATATCGTGCTCCTACCAACATCGCACTCAATCGAACGACCCCCCGGCCCATCATCTTCCGTTTACTGAGGTATCAGCAAGTTGAGCAAATTTTCAAAGCTGCCCGGGTGATGCAACATCTGCAGTTTGACGATCATAAAGTCTCTTTCTTCCCCGACTTGGCAAAGCCCACAGTTGACCGGCGGAAGGGACTCCTTGCTTTTCGACCTAGACTTCAACAGTTACAGGCTCGCTTTGGCCTCTTATATCCAGCGAAGCTCAGAGTGACTCTCCATAACCAAACTAGAACCTTCGAAGATCCTGCTCTGCTAGCAACATTTTTAGATTCCAAAGAGGCAGACCAGATGCGCTAAGTCAACAACTCGGATGGACTCCGCTGGAACTGCCCGCCATTTTGAATGGCCCGATGCGGTGATCATTGCCTGGAATAGAGACTGCCTGGACCTTTCTTTCTCTTATATCTACCTCTCTTGGTCTCCTTTTCCTCCATGATGTGCACCTCGGTGGGATTCGGAGCACGCACAGCTATACCGGTTATATGTTTCAATTTAGGCCTTCTCTGGGGTTTCACCCCGCAGACATCAGGTCGCCAGTAATTTCTGGGGTTTTGCTTCTTCTCTAAGGCACTTCGGTGCTTCTACTGTTATATAGGGCGCTTCATGATTTTTCATTGGCTTATTTTCTATCATATCGTGTGTACAGTCATTTATAGTTGATATGAGGGACATTGCGCAACTCGGTGCGCCATCATGTTCCTTTCTCAGAATGTTTGACTTTGTTGTATGGCCTTATGTATGCTCTTATTACTGAACGTAAGAGGCATCAATAGTCCAATCAATAGAATGGCCATCCTTAGTTATTTTAATTATGACCATACTGATTTAGTGTTTCTTCAGGAAATCCATTTCACCTCTGTCGAACCACTGAAACTTACTGCCAAACCTTATATGGTGGCTGCCTATTCTCCCGCCGTTTCTAAGCGGGGCGGGGTAGCCATCTTAGTTGAGAAATCTTTGCCAACCATTGTAATGGATACTAGCTCTGATGGGGAGGGTAGCTGGGCCTGTGTATATTTTAAGGTTGGAGATAGTGAATTTACGTGTATTGGTATTTATGCTCCGAATGTGGATGACCCTGTTATTGTTACTTGGCGGTGACTTCCACCAAGTATTTGATCCTTTGATAGATAGACTGCCGCCTAGAACGAGTGGTCCGCCCAAGAGTCTCTACACCCTGCCAGCTCTGATGAAAGATTTTGCGTGAGTAGATATATGGAAGTTGCTTCACCCCTCAGACTTAGAGCTCACCTTTTCTCAGCCCCCCCCCATCACTCACAATCTAGATCAGATTTTTTCTTATTTCCTCAGTACTGCTATCTCAAGTGGACATACACTCCTGATAGGCTAGCCAATTGGAATGCCATCCAGTGCGCTTGATGCTGGACATGCCATGTGGCCTTTGGTTTCCTAAACTCCTGTTAAGTATGATTGTCCCGCATTACAGTATTACTGGAGTCGGGTCTGGGGTCGTCTTCATTCTATTTTATATTTTCCGGAACCCCTCTTTTGGAAGTTTATGGGGCTCCGCTTAGCTGCGGGGATCCCCTCTCTTCCTAAATTGGCTCACTTCCTTTTAACCTTTATGCTGGGCATTGCTATTTCCTATTTCCTTAATCACGAAATATTGGGAAAATAGCTCTTTTTTGAGTTCTAATGAATGGTGAAACATATCTGTCTTTATTGTAACCATGCGCAAATACCTAGTATGTCAGCCTCTTCCGTTCAAACCATTCACTATTGGTCTAGCTAGAAGACGCTCAACGATTATGTTCAAACTATTCAATGCTCTCAGTTGACTGTTTGATGCTGTATTAATCTTTGTCACATGCTCATCCGGTATCATAGATTCTACTTCTGTTTGTTTGATGTACAATAATTGTTGTATGTAAGCGCTTATATGATGATTCTCATCAGCTTAGAGAAGAAGCATTGGGGTGGGGGGTAATTGGGGTTGCTTTCTTTATTGTATGTGTGTATTTGTTTCTTTTGGTGTGTTGTTACTTTGTTTGTTGTAAAATGAAAATAAAAGTTTAAAAAAAAAAAAAAAAGACTGATGGCAGTCACTGTCTTTAATTTAACTACCCAAGATTGTTCCAAATTTTGTAAATGAGCCTTTTCTTGATGTTATCAGTATCATTCAATATCGTAAGAACATAAGATATGCCAAGGTCCATCAAGCCCAGTATCCTGTTTTCGACAATGACCAATCTAGGTCACAAGTACCTAGACGTTTCCCCAAAAGACACAGATTCCACAATGCTTGTAATGGGGCAAGCAGTGGATATCCCAGGTCCCCTTTAATAATGGTGTATGGACCTTTCCTCCAGGAACTTGTCCAAATCTTTTTTAAACCTGGCTACACTAACAGCTTTTACTACATCCTCCGGTAATGAATTCCAGAGTTTGATTGCACGTTGAGTGAAAAAATATTTTCTCTTATTAATCTTAAATAGGTTACCCTGTAGCTTCATTGCATATCCCCTAATCATTTTATATTTTGATGGTGTAAGCAACTGATCTGTGTTTACCCATTCCACTTCATTCATTAATTTATAGACCTCTATCATATCTCTCCTCATCTGTCTCTTTTCCAGGTTAAAGAGCCCTAACCTTTTTAGCCTCTCTTCATAGGGATATCCTTCCATCCCCTTTACCATTTTGGTGGCTCTTCTCTGTATCTTTTCTAATAACGCTATATCCTTTCTAAGATATGCAACCAAAATTGCACACAATATTCAAGGTGACGTCGCACCATGGAATGATGCAGAAGCATTATAATATCCTTATGTTTTATTCTTCATTTCTTTCCTTATGATTCCTAGCATTCTATTTGCTTTCTTGGCCACCGCTGCACACTGGGCGGAGGGTTTTAACATGTTATCCACGATCACATCTAAATCTTTTTCCTGGGTAGTGGTTCCTAATGTGGATCCTTGCAGTGTGTAAACATAGTTTGGGTTGTTCTTTCCTAGGTGCGCACTTGTCCACATTAAATTTCATCTGCTATTTGGTGCCCAGTCTTAGAGTTTATCAAGGTCTTTTTGCAATTTTTCACAGTCCTCATGGGTTTTAACAACTTTGAATAATTTTGTGTCATCTGCAAATTTGTTATTCCCATTTCCAAGTCGTTTATGGTCAGCAGACCCAGCACAGAACCCTGGGGTACTCCACTATTCATTTTTTCCATTGGGAAATTTGGCCGTTTATGCCTACTCTCTACTTCCTATTTTTTAACCAGTTCTAGCTCCACAATAGTACACTGCCTCCTATCCCATGACTTTTTAATTTCGCCAAAAGTCTCTCATGAGGGACCTTGTCAAAGGATTTCTGAAAATCCAGATACACTTTATCATTCGAATTACCTTTGTCTACCTATTTATTCACACCTTCAAAACTATTGTTTGTCTTAGTGGTGTGCTGGTTCAGCCTTCTCAGCTATAACTTACCTTGCCTCTCTCAACTAACTGGGCTTTGTGTGGTAGCCAGGTTAACTGTTCATTTTAAATTAAATCTCTCTCCCCAGAACCTGATGTGTGTTAAACTTTTTTTCCTGTCCTAGCCTGCCTGAGTGAATCCTCCCCCTCCCCCCCCCCACTGCTGAGGTATTGTGTAGCCTTATTCCTGTTTCCTCCACGTGTGCATAGTCTGTTTTAGTCTGCTTTTCTCTGATCAGAGAAGAGCAGTGCTTTTTACAGTGCTCTGCTAGAGAAGTGGATATTTGTCTCCTGTGACACCTTGCTGTGAGTTCTAGCTGTTTATTAATTATTTATTGTTTGTCTAACTGTTTATTTAAATTATTTATTGTTTGTCTTAGTGGTGTTCTAGTTCAGCCTTCTCAGCTATAACTTACCTTGCCTCTCTCAACTAACTGGGCTTTGTGTGGTGCAGGTTAACTGTTCATTTTAAATTAAATCTCTCTCCCCAGAACCTGCTGTGTGTTAAACTTTTTTTCCTGTCCTAGCCTGCCTGAGTGAATCCTCCCCCTCCCCCCCCCTGCTGAGATATTGTGTAGCCTTCTTCCTGTTTCCTCCACGTGTGCATAGTCTGTTTTAGTCTGCTTTTCTCTGATCAGAGAAGAGCAGTGCTTTTTACAGTGCTCTGCTAGAGAAGTGGATATTTGTCTCCTGTGACACCTTGCTGTGAGTTCTAGCTGTTTATTAATTATTTATTGTTTGTCTAACTGTTTATTTAATTATTTATTGTTTGTCTTAGTGGTGTGCTGGTTCAGCCTTCTCAGCTATAACTTACCTTGCCTCTCTCAACTAACTGGGCTTTGTGTGGTACCCCCTTCCCCCCTGCTGAGGGTTCAGGACAGGGTACCTTGTAACTGCCCTCTTTAATAGGACTTATCTCCCTCCCTCCCTCCCCAGCACCCACCCACCCCTGGGGTAATTGTAGTTTTATAGATACTTGCACATCTTAGAGGAAAGGGGCTGCTCTCAGGTGCAGCTCGTTATCCAAATCAGTCATACACGGAGGACCTGAGATTAATTACTTAAGCTTCAGGTACACAAGGTGTATTAGGGGTATTAGATACACTTTTATTGGTATAAGCATCCACACCAATCCTTATTATATACAGAATTTAAAAGACCTAAACACAATCTTTAAACTAAGATGCAGACAGAAGTCCAGCAACGAGATGGGGGTTCTCCGGTCTTTTGCATTGAGTGTCACATGTATGATTTTCTCCCAGTTGGTGAGAGGTCTTACGTATGCACTGAGTGCAAAGAACTCTTTGCTCTCAGGGAACAAGTCCATTCTCTAGAGGCTAGAGTAGCAGACCTGGAAGACATAAGAAAGACAGAGAAGTACATGGACGAGACCTACAGGGATATAGTCCTGAAGTTCCACCTCCAGTCTGGCAGCATCCCTGTTGCCATGGAGGAGAGAGGTCACGTGACAGGAGAGCATCACCCTGGTGTGGCAGGAAGTGATCCTGTAACTAGGACCTGTCCTCCAGGTGATGTAAAACCCTCTCGCACCGAGGACGTTTCTCCAGGGCCATGTCCCCATGAGGGGAGGGTCAGGACAGCTGTTATAGTTGGTGATTCAATCATTAGGAATGTAGATAGCTGGGTGGCTGGTGGATGTGAGGATCGCCTGGTAACATGCCTGCCTGGTGCGAAGGTAGCGGACCTCACGCACCGCCTAGATAGGATCATAGATAGTGCTGGGGAGGAGTCTGCTGTCTTGGTACATGTTGGTACCAATGACATAGGAAAATGTGGTAGGGAGGTTCTGGAGACTAAATTTAAGCTTTTAGGTAGGAAGTTGAAATCCAGAACTTCCAGGATAGCGTTCTCCGAAATGCTTCCTGTTCCACGTGCAGGACCCAAAAGACAGGCAGAGCTCCGGAGTCTCAATGCGTGGATGAGACAATGGTGCAAGGATGAGGGTTTTGGATTTGTTAGGAACTGGGGAACATTCTGGGGAAAGGGGGGGCTCTTCCGAAGGGGTGGGCTTCACCTTAATCAGGATGGTACCAGACTGCTGGCATTAACCTTTAAAAAAGAGATAGAGAAGCTTTTAAACTAGAAATTAGGGGAAAGCCGACAGTCACCCAGGAGTGCATGGTTCGGACAAGGGTATCCTTGAAGGATACTACCAAAAGCAGTGAGGTTCCAAAAGGGAGTATAGTAGCCCAAATGCCCTTGAGTAAGGAGCAGACAGAGCATAAAGATTCCAAATTACCCCTGCCTACCAATAGCCAGATTAATATGAATAAAATACAGTCTCTAAAATGCTTGTATGCCAATGCTAGAAGTCTAAACAATAAGATGGGAGAGTTAGAATATATAGCACTAAATGAGAGGTTAGATATGATTGCACTCTCAGAGACATGGTGGAAGGAGGATAACCAGTGGGACACTGTGATACCTGGATTCACACTATATCGTAATGATAGAGCTGGTCAAATTGGTGGAGGGGTTGCGCTCTATGTTAGAGAGGGCATTGAGTCAGAAAGGATTAAAGTTTTGCAGGGAACAAAATTTGCTGTAGAATCTCTATGGATTGAAATTCCATTTATGAAGGGGAAGGTGATGGCAGTTGGAGTATACTATCGACCACCTGGCCAGAATGAACAAATGGATGAAGAAATGCTCAAAGAAATCAAGGAAGCTAACAAAAGTCACAACAGAGTAGTAATAATGGGTGATTTCAATTACCCCGGTATCGACTGGGTCAGTGTCACAGCAGGACAAGCTAAAGAGATAAAGTTTCTAGATGGAATAAATGACTGCTTCTTGGAGCAGCTGGTTCATGAACCGACCAGAGGGGAAGCCATACTGGACCTAGTCCTTAGTGGAACGCCAGATCTGGTGCAAGAAATAAGGGTGTTGGGACCACTTGGCAATAGTGATCATAGTATGATCATGTTTCATTTAATTAGTGGAGGACAGATAGTAAAGGCATCCACAGTACTACCTTTTAACTTCAAAAGGGAGACTATGATAGAATGAGGAATATAGTTAGGAAAAAACTAAAAGAAGCGGTTCCAAAGGTTAAAGACTTACAGCAAGCTTGGGTGTTATTTAAAAATACTATCCTCGAAGCCCAGACCAGCTGTATTCCACGCATTAGGAAAAGTGGAAGAAAGTCCAAAAAACTGCCAGCATGGTTTAAAGGTGAGGTCAGAGAGGCTGTTGCTGCCAAAAAAGCAACCTTCAGGAAATGGAAAAAAGAGCCAAATGATGAAAAACTGGAAACAGCACAAGCACTGGCAAGTTAAATGCAAAGCATTGATGAGGCAGGCAAAGCGGGAATTTGAGAAGAAACTTGCTACGGAAGCAAAAACACGAAATAAAGACTTTTTCAAGTACATTCGTAGCAAAAGGCCTGTGAGAGAGTCAATTGGACCATTAGATGATAGAGGGGTAAAAGGGGGCAGTAAGAGGAAACAAGGCTATAGCAGAGAGACTGAATGAATTCTTTGCTTCGGTCTTTACTGAGGAAGATGTAGGGATGTTACCCAAGACTGAAATGGTATTTAAAGGTGATACTGCAGAGGAATTGAGAGAAATATCGCTACACCGGGAAGATATATTACAACTATTTGATAAACTGAATAGTAGCAAATCACCTGGACTGGATGGTATACATCCCAGAGTGTTGAAAGAACTGAAATATGAGATTGCAGACCTGATATTGGTAATCTGTGAACTTTCATTAAAATCATTTGTAATACCTGAAGATTGGAGGATGGCCAACGTAACACCAATTTTTAAAAAGGGTTCCAGGGGTGACCCGGGAATATACAGACCAGTGAGCCGACGTCAGTACCAGGGAAAATGGTAGAAACCATCATAAAGAACAAAATTACACAGCATGTAGATAGTCATGGCCTAATGGGAGACAGCCAACATGGCTTTAGACAAGGAAGATCTTGTCTTACTAATCTGATATGTTTTTTTGAAGGTGTGCATAAACAGGTAGACAAAGGTGAGTCGGTTGATATAGTGTATCTGGACTTTCAGAAAGCTTTTGACAAAGTCCCCCATCAGAGACTTTTGGCGAAGCTAAAAGTCATGGGATAGGAGGCAGTGTACTATTGTGGATCGGGAACTGGTTAAAAGATAGAAAGCAGAGGGTAGGGCTAAATGGCCAATATTCCCAATGGAAAAAGGTGAATAGTGGAGTACCCCAGGGATCTGTACTGGGTCCGCTGCTTTTTGACATATTCATAAATGACCTGGAAAAGGGAATAACTAGTGAGGTTATCAAATTTGCAGATGACACAAAACTGTTTAAAGTTGTTAAAACCCAAGAGGATTGTGGAAAACTGCAGGAGGATCTGGATAAATTGGAAGACTGGGCATCCAAATGGCAGATGAAATTTAATGTGGACAAGTGCAAAGTTATGCACCTAGGAAAGAACAACCCACACTATAGTTACATGATGCAAGGCTCCACATTAGAAACCACCACCCAGGAAAAAGATTTAGGAGTCATCGTGGATAACATGTTAAAACCCTCCGCCCAGTGTGCAGCGGCGGCCAAGAAAGCAAATAGAATGCTAGGTATCATAAGGAAAGTGATGGAGAATAAAGCAAAGGATGTTATAATGCCTCTGTATCGCTCCATGGTACGACCGCACCTTGAATATTGTGTGCAATTCTGGTCACCGTATCTTAAAAAGGACATAGCGTTATTAGAAAAAGTACAGAGAAGAGCCACCAAATTGTTGAAGGGGATGGAAGGCTACTCCTATGAAGAGAGGCTAAGAAGGTTAGGGCTCTTTAGCCTGGAGAAGAGACGGCTGAGGGGAGATATGATAGAGGTCTATAAATTAATGAATGGAGTGGAACTTTTTCACTCAACGTGTAATCAAACTCTGGAATCTGTTACCGGAGGATGTAGTAAGGGCTGTTAGTATAGATGGGTTTAAAAAAGGTTTGGACAAGTTCCTGGAGGAAAGGTCCATAAACCACTATTAAAAAGGGACCCAGGATATCAATGCTTGACCCAGTACAAGCATTGTGGAACCTGTGTCTTTTGGGGATATTGCTAGGTACGTATGACCTAGATTGGCCACTGTTGGAAACAGGATACTGGGCTTGATGGACCTCGGTCTGACCCAGTATGGCATGTCTTATGTTCTTATGTAAAACATAACAGATTAGTAAGACAAGACCTTCCTTGGCTGTAGCCTTGTTGGCTGTCTCCCATTGAACCACAACTATATACATGTTCAGTAATTTTGTTCTTTATAATGATTGCTACCATTTTTCCAGGTACTAACGTCAGACTCACCGGTCTTTGGTTTCCCAGATGACCCCTGGAACCCATTTTAAAAATTGGTGTTACATTGGCCATCCTCCAATCTTCACATATTACAGAAGATTTTAATGATAGTTCATAGATTACTAATAGTAGGTCTGCAAATCTCATATTTCAGTTCTTTAAACACCCTTGGATGTATACCATCCAGTCCAGGTCATTTGCTACGTTTCAGTTTTTCAAATATCTTCCCTGTGTATCAATATTTCTTTTTCAATTCTTCAGCGGCATCTCCTTTAAATACCATTTCAGACATAGCTAATAGTATTACATCTTCCTCAGTAAACACTGAAGCAAAGTTTTCATTCAGTTTCTCTGCTATGGCCTTGTCCCTCTTAGTACCTCTTTTATCCCTCTGTCATCTAATGGTCCAACCGACTCTCTCACAGGTTTTTCACTATGAATGTACATGAAAAAGTCTTTATTACATATTTTTGCTTCCATAGCAAGCTTCTTCTCAAGTTCTCTCTTCGCCTGCCTTATCAATGCCTTGCATCTAACTTGCCAGTGCTTATGTTGTTTCCAGTTTTTGTCATTTGACTCCTTTTTCCATTTCCTGAAAGATGCTTTTTGGCAATAACCGCCTCTCTGACGTCACCTTTAAACCATACTGGCAGTTTTTTTGGAATTCCTTCCAGTTTTCTTAAAGCGTGGAATACAGCTGATCTGGGCTTCCAAGATAATATTTTTAAACAACACCTATCTTTGATGTAAATCTTTTAAAACCTTTGCAGCTTCTCCTTTCAGTTTTTTCTTAACTGTTTTCTTCATTTTATCATAGTCTCCCTTTTGAAAATCAAGCTAGTACTGTAGATTTCCTTGCCATCCTTCCTCCATTTATTAAATCAAGTATGATCATGCTATGATCATTATTGCCAAGCGGCCACTAAGTCCAAAATGGCTTCCCTTCTAGTCAGTTCATGAACCAGCTGCTCCAAGAAGCAGTCATTTATTTCATCTATAAACTTTATCTCCCTTGCATGTCCTGCCGTTACACTGATCCGGTTGGTACCGGGGTAATTCAATTCACCCATTATTCATCCCTAGACCATGGGATGCTGTTCCAAGGGTTGCAGAGCAGAGATGGCATCCATCTGTCCAAGAAAGGTCAACGCGTCTTCGGTAGTAGACTGGCTAATCTACTGAAGAGGGCTTTAAACTAGATTTGTTGGGGATGGGTGAAGAAAGCCCCCTGGTAAGTTAAAGCCCCCAGGTAGATGATACATTGAATACCTTTATGGAAATGGGTAACAGGGGTAACATATGGAAAGCAGTGTGCATAAATGCCCGTAGCATGGGAAATTAGATCCCTGATGTTGAAGCTTTGGTGGGAGTGGCTGACTTGGATTTAGTGGCAGTTACAGAAACATGGTTCACAGAAAACCATGATTGGGATGTAACTATACCTGGCTATACTTTATTCAGAAAGGACAGGGTAGGAAGAAGGGGAGGAGGAGTGGCACTATATGTAAAAACTACTATTAAAGCTTTGGAATTACAGAGCTTAAAAGGGAGAGAGGAGGCATTGTGGGTTAAACTAGAAAGAGGGAAAGAGAAATCTATTTGCATTGATGTGATATACAGACCTCCCTCACAAGAGGAAGAGGTAGACAGAGAGTTAATTGAAGACATACGCAGCATTGCTAGGACAGGGAAAGTGCTACTGATAGGAGATTTCAATATGCCAGATGTTGATTGGCACATTCCTGCTGCAGTATCATCTAGAAGTAAGGAGATCCTGGATTCTCTACAGGGAGACTATTCAGGCAATTGGTAACAGACCCCACATGTGAAGGAGCCATACTGGACTTGGTGCTTACCAATGGTGAAAGTGTTTCTGATGTTGTAGTGGGAGATCATTTTGCATCCAGTGATCACCAGATGGTGTGGTTCAGTATTAGGACTAGGGCTTTTAGAATCGATTCAAAGGTGAGGATCTTAGACTTTAGGAAGACTAACTTTGCGAAGATTGGTCAATACCTCAGGGAGTCATTAGTGGGATGGGAACAGCTGGGGGATGTAGAAAAAGAGTGGGCAAAACTGAAAGGGGATATTTTAAGGGTAACCAACCTTTTTATTAAAATGGTAAATAAAGGTAAAAGGAAAAGGAGACCCCTATGGTTTTCGAAAGGAGTAGCTGAAAAATTGAAGAAAAAGAGGGAGGCCTTCATGAAATACAAGAGATCACAGAGAGAGGAAGACAGGCATCTGTATTGGAAAAACTTAGAGAAGCCAGCAGTCAAGAAGGCAAAGATTCAGAAGGAGGAGGAAATAGCCAATGTAATAAAATGGGGGGATAAGACATTTTTCAGATATATTAGTGAGAAGAGGAAGGGCAAAAGTGGTATTGTCAGACCCAAGGGTGCAGGGGAGGAATATGTAAAAGCTGATAAGGATAAAGCGGAATTGCTTAACAAATATTTTTGTTCTGTGTTCACAGATGAAGAACCAGGAGCAGGACCTCAGAAAACACCCACAAATAGGAACAGAAGCGAGGGACATCTTGAACAATTTTCAGAAGACTGTGTTTGTGAGAAACTAGCTCAACTTAAAGTAGACAAAGCGATGGGACCGGATGGGATACACCATAGAATACTGAGGGAACTTGGGGATGTTTTAGCAACTCCACTGACTGACCTTTTCAATGCCTCGTTGAAGTCGGGAGTGGTGCCAAAGGACTGGAGAGAGGCTCATGTGGTGCCTTTATACAAAAGCGGAAGTAAGGATGTGGTTGAAAACTACAGGCTGGTTAGTTTAACTTCAGTGGTGAGTAAATTATTGGAAACGCTGCTGAAAGAGAAAATAGTGAGGTTTCTGGAGTCCAGCGGATTACAGGATCCGAGGCAGCATGGATTCAGCAGAGGCAGGTCTTTTCAGACAAATCTGATTGATTTCTTTGACTGGGTGACCAGGGAGTTGGACCGAGGGAGAACTCTAGATGTGGTGTATTTAGATTTCAGAAAAGCCTTTGACACTGTTCCTCACAGGCGACTTATAAACAAACTGAGCACCCTAGGGATGGACCCTAAAATTACTGCTTGGGTTAGAAATTGGTTGGGTGGGAGGCGAAAAGGAGTACAAGTAAATGGAGCTCACTCTGAGGAGAAGGATGTTACCAGTTGTGTGCCCCAGGGATCTGTCTTTGGTCCTATTCTTTTTAACATCTTTGTTAGTGATATAGCGGAAGGGCTGTCGGGTAAAGTTTGCCTCTTTGCGGATGACACCAAAATCTGCAATAGAGTAGACACCCAGTAAGGTGTAAATAACATGAGGAGGGATCTAGCTAAGCTTGAAGAATGGTCTAGAATTTGGCAGCTGGGATTTAATGTTAAAAAATGTAAGGTCATGCATTTGGGCTGCAGCAATCCAAGGAAGCAATATAGTATAGGGGGTGAAGTACTTTTGTCCACTAAAGAAGAGCGGGACCTAGGCGTGGTTGTGTCTGATGATTTTAAAGTAGCTAAACAGGTAGAAAAGGCGACGGCAAAAGCTAGAAGGATGCTTGGGTGCATATGGACAGGAATGGCTAGCAGAAAAAAGGAGGTGATAATGCCTCTGTATAAGTCTTTGGTGCGACCTCATTTGGAGTATAGTGTGCAATTCTGGCGACCGCACCTTCAAAAGGATGTGAACAGGAAGGAGTCGGTGCAGAGGGTGGCTACTAAAATGATTAGTGGTCTTCATTATAAAGCATATGAGGACAGACTGAAGGATCTTAATATGTACACCTTAGAGGAAAGGCGGGATAGAGGTGATATGATTGAGATGTTTAAATACCTCTGTGGCATAAATGTTCAGGGAGAGAGCCTCTTTCAATTGAAAGCAAGTTCTGCTACGAGGGGACATGGGATGAGGGTGAAGGGGGATAGATTCAGGAGTGATATGTGTAAATATTTCTTTACGGAAAGAGTAGTGGATCCGTGGAATAGTCTCCCAGTGGAGGTGGTAGAGATGAGGACTGTAACTGAATTCAAAAAAGCATGGGACAAACACAGAGGATCTCTAAAGGTAAAAAGGGTACTGTTGTAGTTGTTGATATGGAAGGACAGACTAGATAGGCCATGTGGTCTTTTTCTGTCAACCTAATGCTATGTTTCTATGTTTCTTACTGTGCTATAGTTTTTGTTTGCTTCCTTGATTTCTTTAAGCATTTAATCATCCATTTGTTCATTCTGGCCAGGCGGTCGATAGTACACCCCCCACTGCCATCACCTTCCCATTCCCCTTTTTACATGGAATTTCAATCCATAGAGATTCTACAGTGAATGTTGTTTCCTGCAAAACTTTAATCCTTTGTGTCTCAATGTTCTCTCTAACAGAGTGCAGTCCTACCACCAATCTGATCTGCTCTGGCATTCTGACATAGTTTGTACCCAGGTATCACAGTGTCCTACTGGTTGTCCTCCTTTCACCATGTCTCTGAGATACCAGTCATATCTAATCTCTTATTCAGTGCTATATATTCTAACTCTCTCATCTTATTGTTTTAGACTTCTAGCATTTGCATACACGCATTTTAGAAGCTGTATTTTATTCCTATTAATCTGACTATCGGTAGGCAGGGGTAATTTGCAATCTTTGAGTTCTGTCTGCTCTGTATTCAAGGGCATTTGGGTTACTTTTGTCTTTAATGGAACCTCTTTGTTGATATGCCCTAACTTCTATCTTTTGCTAGTATCCTTCAAGAATAGATTGTTCCGAACCATGAGCTCTTGGGCAACTATCGGCTTTCCCCTATTATCTAGTTTAAAAGCTGCTCTATCTCCTTTATAAGGGTTAATGCCAGCATCCTGATTCCATCCCGGTTAAAGTGGAGTTCATCCCTTCAGAAAAGCCCCTCCTTTCCCCAGAATATTATCCAGTTCCTATGAAATCCAAACCCCTCTTCCTTGCATCATCGTCTCATCCACGCATTGAGACTCCAGAGCTCTGCCTGTTCATGTGGGTCCTGTGCATGTAACGGGAAGCATTTTGGAGAATGCTACCCTGGAAGTTCTGGATTATAACTTCCTACCTAAAAGCCTAAATTTAGCCTCCAGAACCTCCCTACCACACTTTCCTATACCATTGGTACCGACATGCACCAAGATAGCAGACTCCTCCCCAGTACTATCTAAGACCCTGTCTACGAGGCGCGTGAAGTCCGCTACCTCTGCACCAGGCAGGCATGTTACCAGGCAATCCTCACGTCCACCAGCCACCCAGCTATCTACATGCCTAATGATCAAATCACCTGCTATAACAGCTGTCCTAACCCTTTCGTCATGGGCACATAGCCCTGGAGAATCCTCCTCAGTGCGGGAGGGTTTTACATCATGCTTGAACATCTTTATCATTCCAATTCAAGGCTTAAAGTTTCTTGTTAACTTGTAGCTTTAGGAAAGATGATCTTGTTCTTCCTCTAATCATTTCTGATTCAACTTCCTTGCATGTATCATTGTAGTACATCTCCTTGTCTTGTCTTGCTGCACATTGGAAATCTCTGTTAACTTCTTTGATTACTTCTCTTCTCTGCCTTTCACTTCTCTTTATTTATGGGCAATTTTCAGAATTTCTTCAGTCATCCATTTTGGCCATTTTTGCTTTTTCACCTTTTGTAGATACTTCTTACTTTCTTCAAGCACAACTTTCTTGAAGTCATCCCATAACTCTTCTGGTGTTCCATCATTTGTATCCAAAGCAGGGAATCAAAATCGCAGGCAGTCTTTAAATTCTGGCAGTATATGTTCAAGATCATACTATATTTTGCTACTTTCATGAGTGGCTTGCCTTTTTTCAGCTTAGCTTGAGTTTGCATACTAGTATCTGGAGATCTGTACCACAGTTTTGTCTTTGTTGATATTACTGAGCTTTTCTATTGTTGACTTCCACAGCTGTAGTCAATTGTACAATCCATTGGGCAAAGTCCATGTGTACAGTCCCTGCTTGTTTTGCTAGAAGAAGGTGTTTGAGATGAATAGATTGTTAGTCTTGAATTCCTTCAGTCTTTCTTCAGCTTTGTTTCTATTGCCAAGCCTATATTTTCCAACCACTTTGCCTTCTTTTTTGTTTCCAACTTTTGCATTTCAGTCGCCATTCACTATCAGAATATCATGGTTGCATGTTCTGTCAGTTTCAGTTTGTACTTGTTCATAGAACTGATCAACTTCTTTCTCTTCTGCAGCTGTTGTTGGGGCATATACCTGAATAATATTTCTATTGATGGGCATTCCTCATAGACAAAAAGGAATTAAGCATTCACTGATTGCATTGCATTTTATTCCAGTTCTTGTAAGATTCTTCTTAATTATAAATGCAACACAATTTTTTCTTTATCTTTCATGTCCAGCATAGGTATAATATATCCTCATCAGATCCGAAGTGCCCAACGCCAGACCATTTCAGTTCACCGATACCCAACAGATCAAGCTGTACATGTTCCATTTCATTCTTGATCACCTCCAATTTTCCTTGCGTCATATATGTTCCATGTTCCCATATGTAAGATATCTTTGCAGCTTCTGACTCTCATTTCATGCACAGCTACATCAACAGTCAGATGTCCCAAGGACTTTGATCCAATCACATCATAATTGGTGGCTTTACTCTGAGAAATCTTCAGCTCATCCGCAATAATCTATTGAGTGCCTTCTGACCTGGGGGTCTCATCTTCCAGCACTATATCACAATTTGTTTTATTGTGACTATCCCGAGGTTTTTGTGGCAAGATATGGAAGTAGATTGCCAGACCTTTCTTCTGTGCAGATAATTCTAGTGTTGTTGCCGTTGTCAGAGAAATTTGATCCTTCACCACCAACACTACTGCATTCTGCTGCTGCTCATATGGGTGGTTTGTCTTAGGGGTATGTTTACAAAAAGGCAGTAAGGAAGCATATGTGCCATTAACGCAGGCTATCAGCATACTTGCTCCCTTAACACCGAAAAAATACTGCCCTAAGGTGCGGTAAAGGTACCGGCAGCGTTAAGGGCACAGGGGGTGGAGAGTGGGTATGAACGGGGCGGGGAGTGGGTGTGAACGGGGTAGGGAGTGGGCGGTTTCAGCGTGTGCTCCCATACCGCCAAATGTGCAATGTTCTAAAAAGCCCTTAAGGAAGTATTTCTTTGGGAAGGGGGGGGGGGGCTTGGACTGGAAATGGGCTATGGGGGAGGGGGAGCTAGAACTGGAAATGGGTTAAGTGGAGGGGGGCTTGAACTAGAAATAGCTGATGGGGAGAGGGGCTTGGAATGGAACTGGGCTGTGGGGGGAGCTAGGACTGGAAATGGGCTGAGTGGAGGGAGGCTTGAACTGGAAATAGCTGATGGGGAGGGGGACTTGGACTGGAAATGGGATGACTCGGGGGAGCTAGGACTGGAAATAGGCTAGTGGAGGGGCTAGGATAGGACTGGACATGGGCTGTTGGGGGAGGCTAGGATTGGAAATGGGCTGATGGGGGGCTGGGATTGGAAATGAGCCAATGGAGGGGCTAGGATAGGACTGGAAGTGGGATGTTGGGGGGGGGGAGCTAGGATTGGAAATGGGCTGTGGGAGGGGCTTGGATTGAAATGGACTCATGGAGGGGCTAGGACTGGAAAGAGGCTCATAGGGGCCTTGGATTGGAAATGGGCTGAGTGTAGGGGGGCTAGGACTGGAAATGGGCTGATGGGGAGCTGGGATTGGAAATGAGCTGATGGAGGGGCTAGGATAGGACTGGAACTGGATGGGGGAGCTAGGACTGGAAATGGGCTGATGGGGGCTAGGATTGGAAATGGGCTGATGGGGGAGCTTGGATAGGACTGGAAATGGATGGGGGAGCTAGGACTGGAAATGGGCTGATGGTGGAGCTAGGATAGGACTGGAAATGGGCTGATGGGGGGACTAGAAAGGAGTGGATGCAGGGTGGGGCTAGAACTAGAAGGGAGCTGATGTTGGAGGAGGATTAGAATGGGATCGGACTGAGAGAGTGAAATGGAGAGGGGAAAAATATTTTGTGTGGGAGGGAAGAAAAATCTACGATTGGCCGGGTATTGGGAGAGTAAGTGGGGATTGAGGATGGAGGGGTAAAATCTGAGTGGATGATAAAGGAATAAAGAAAGAGATGGAGGAAAGAGCAAAAGGAGAAAGATCAGTATATTAAAGCAGATGTACAGTAGAAAGAGAATGGAATAAAAAACTAGAAGAGAGAAGAAAGGACCATGGAGAGATAGCAGAAGACAAGAAGAAACCAGAAGAAAGTGACTGCATCATTGCAACTGAAAAATAAAATGCACAAACAACAAAAGGTAGAAAAAATACTTTATTTTATTAACTGGAATATGTCAGCTCTGGAAAATGTGTGTCTTTAATGTCTGCATTTTGTTTAGTACAAGTGGAAATTAATTTATAGTTTTATTTCTGCACTGTTGTTGTACATTCCAAGTTTGGCTTTTGGGGTTCCCAGTTTAATTATTGTCTTCCTATTTCTAAATTGTGATCCCTTGTTCTTTGTTTGATGATGGCCTGTGTTCTGCATGTGTAACCGAGCTGAGGTATTCTGTTTATGTAGTTTATATTTGGTTTGCAGCTTGTCGTGCTGTGTGGGCTTTCATGGCTCTCACTTGGTTTGCAGCTTGTCGTGCTGTGAGGGCTTGCGTGCATCAGTGATGCTGAGAGCTAAACTATCGGTAATTTAACTACTGGTAGGGTCTCCCAAGATGGACAGGTCTCAGCTGAGGTGACAGACCAAGACAAACCACCCATCTGGGCAGCAGCAGAATGGGATAGTGTTGACGGCGGAGGATCACATTTCTGTGACAATGGCAACAACACCAAACTTAAACTGCGCGGAAGAAAGGCCCAGCAATCTACTTCTGTATCTTGCCATGAAAACCCAATGGATAGTTACAACAAAACAAATTGTGCTATGCTGCTGGAAGATGAGACCCCCAGGTCGGAAGGCACTCAACTAGGTACTGGGGAAGAGCTGAAGTCTTTTCAGAGTAAAGCCAGCATTTATGATGTGGTTGGATCAAAGCCCTCGGGTAGTCTAACTGCTGATGTAGCTGCGCATGAAATGAGAGTCAGAAGCTGTAAAGATGTCTTATGCATTGGAACATGGAACGTACGAAGCATGAACCAAGGGAAGTTGGAGGTGGTCAAGAATGAAATAGAACGTGTACAACTTGATCTGTTGGGTGTCAGCGAACTGAAATGGACTGGCATTGGGCACTTTGCATCAGATGATCACATGGTTTACTATGCTGGAAATGAAAGACAAAGAAGAAATGGTGTTGCATTTATAATAAAGAAGAAACTCGCAAGAACTTTAATGAAATACAATGCAGTCAGCGAACGCTTAATCTCTATTCGTCTACGAGGAATGCCTATCAACACAACTATAATTCAAGTATATGCCCCAACAACAGCTGCAGAAGAGAATGAAACTGAAGAGTTCTATGAACAAGTACAAGCTGAAATTGACAGAACATGCAAACAGGATATCCTAATAGTCATGGGTGACTGGAATGCAAAAGTCCGCAACAAAGAAGAAGGCAAAGTAGTTGGAAAATATGGACTTGGCAATAGAAATGAAGCTGGAGAAAGACTGATAGAATTCTGAAAGACCAACAATCTATTCATCTTAAACACCTTCTTCCATCAACACAAGCGGCAACTGTACACATTGTGATGACGAAGCCAGTTCAGAGGAAATGGAATGGCAAGGGGGTGAAGCCATTCCCTTTAAAAATGAGAGCATTCAGGGTTTCCCCAGCAACCGAGAACCTCTGAGTCAGAGCACAGACAGCATCAAGCCCCGCCCACTTCAGCACGTCAGGGCTAGAGTGAAGCCTAGCAGCTCCCACGTGTGCTGGGAGAAAGGCGTGGCCCCTGGGAGAGAGCAGTTTAAAACTCCTGTGTTTGAACAGGCAGTTAGAGGAGAAGGAATTAGAGAAAGAAGTAGAGAAAGAAGGAGAGGGGAAGGAACAAGAAGCAGCAGAACTGAGAGAAGCAGCAGGACGGGAATTGCTGGAGTTCAGAGCAGTGAGCTGTGGGATCTGGCTGAAGCAGGTCCAAGGCCAATACAGCAAAGAAGGAAAGTGCTACCGAGGATACAAGCTTCTGCAGAGAAGAGGCAGCATGGCTATGTGCAAGAAGGAGGGGAACAGCTGAGAGGCCCAGGATTCAGGCAAGTCGGTGTTCCTAAATCCCTGCACCAGAAAGAGTTTAAGGGGTTAGTTCCTGTTAGAGAAACCAATGCAACTAGCCAGCCAAACTGTAGAGAGAGTAGCTTGTCTGCATTTCCTGAGTCCATGCTCTCTGAAGAGATAGAGCAGAAGAAAGTGCTGCTTGAACAGTTAAATGATTTATTGCTGAAACAAAATAGTAAGCTCTACAGTCAGGTACCCTCTGAAGAGTGTTGTGATGACTCCGTGGAAGAAATGGAGATAGGAAGTGGCTATGAGGACTGTGAAAATAGCCCTGGAGAAATTCAATGTTCTTACTGTCTGGCCAATGAACTAGAAGTGTGCTAAACCCAGGCACAGCTGAGTGAGTGTTGGTTTTCTAGTAAAGAAAGCTGTGTGTGTGTGTGAAAGACACAGCCGAGAAAACTCCCTGAACATTTGGAAGCTATGTAGTTCTAAGGAAGATGTGAGGAAAACAGTTCCTGTGATTCATTTGAAAGAAGATTTGCAGCCTAAGCTTTGTGAGCGAATCCTGTGAAGTTAATTATTGCTGATGGTGACCAACCTGTGATTACGTTGTGAACTTTATTCCTTTGTGTTGGAGAAGAATCCTATTTATGTTCAGCACTGCTACTTATAATGCGAGGTGGAAAACCCCAAACAAATAAATATTCTCTGTTTCGCCTAAACCACTTGTGTGCACACTACTTTGCCTATTAAAGATAAGTGGACTACAGTTCCCAGCAACCCTTGCTGGCAGCCATATTGGGAAACTTACTCTGAAGGGCAACAAGGCGACACTCTCCTGGGGCCCGGCTATACGCCCGGCCAGGAGGTGGTGACAACATGGACTTCACCCAATGGATTGAATAAAAATCAAATTGACTACATCTGTGGAAGTCAACGATGGAAAAGCTCTGTAACATCAACAAAGACAAAACCTGGAGCTGACTGTGCTACAGATCATCAACTACTAGTATGCAAACTCAAGCTAAAGTTGAAAAAGAGCAAACCATAAGAACATAAGATATGCCATACTGGGTCAGACCAAGGTCTATCAAGCCCAGTATTCTGTTTCCAACAGTGGCCAATCTAGGTCATATGTACTGTAACACGGAAGATCTGCCCTCTGCCTCAGAAGCACAGAAATCTGCTGTTTGCAGTTTAGATTCTGACAGGCAGGCAAGTCACAAGGTTCCCAGTTACCATAGGCAACGTAAACAAACTCAGACACGAGGTCTGCAGTCACCCCTAGCTAGTAAGCATTCCCCAGCTGCTGATGAAAACGGCTTTCACCTGTGCAAGGGAACGCACAAGAAGCTGTATAAAAAATACTCAGTGCAGTCAGAGTTAGACTGGCAGGACACGAGAAACTTGCAAGACACGAGAGACTTGCAAGACTCAGAAGAAAGCTCAGAATATTCAGGAAATACAGACACAGAGTCAGAACTGCCTGGAACTTCTAGCAGGAAGCCACAAAGGAATTCACAGAAAGAAACACGGAGAGTTTCACACAGAGAGGTCAGCTGTAAGAAGCACTTACCTCTGACGCAGCTTGAATTTCCTAAGCACCGGGCTGTGCTGAATGAATGGGAGGCAGTGGAAGGCAAACCGTATGTATCTGAAAAGCATGGCAGCTTAAAACAGTTACAAACCCTAGAGAGGGAAAGAAATGCTATTGAAGATGTGTGTATGTCTGACCCTGAAGAGTGTGTGCCAGTGAAACCCTGCAAAAGATTTCCAAGAGAGAAATCCTCACATAATAGAAGAGAACAGTGTTATGGTTTACAGCCAAATGTAAAAGGCAGGAAATTTAAAAGTTTTAAAGATAAAGCTTACTCAGAGAAAGGTGTTTCTCCTTTCTGCTATTACAAGTTATATGACAGCTATTTGCCCTGCTGTGAAGAAGGCTGTTCAGAGAGCACTGATAGAGATACGGGACTAAGAAAGGTGCAAACTTTCTGTTCTAATGAAAATACTGTAAATGATAAAGCAAAGTGTGAGCCTATGATTACAGAGGCTGGTATGGAAAGCCCATGTGATGAAGCCATGGATTGTACGCTGTTGTTATCCGATATGGTTTCCTCCTTATGCTGAAGCCAGGATAAGAGTGCTTCGTGACTGCTGAGAAAGCTAAGAAGAGACCGCTAGCATATCGGATAAGATTTATACTGTGATTTATGAGTTCTGTTGAAGAAAGATGCTATGTTTAAGTTTTCTTCAGTTTGCCAGAAGTATGGTTGTATCCTGAGTTTTTTGTATTATAACCTTTTTGAAAATCCAACCCCGGGAGGGGAATAAAAATCCTTTTGAAAAACCTGACCACTTGACTCACAACTACAACTTTCTATAAGAAAGGTCAGGCCCAGCAGTCTGTCTGTTAGCTTAGGCCACAGTCCAGCTCCTGCTGGTGACAGTACCTAGCAGTTTCCCCAAGAGACACAGGTTCCACAATGCTTGTATTGGTTCAAGCATTGATATCCTGGGTCCCTTCTTAATAATGGTTTATGGACCTTTCCACCAGGAACTTGTCCAAACCTTTTTTAAACTCAGCTACACTAACAGCCTTTACTACATCCTCCGGTAACAAATTCCAGAGTTTGATTACACGTTGAGTGAAAAAATATTTTATTTTATTAGTCTTAAATAGTTTACCCTGTAGCTTCATTGCATGTCCCCTAGTCTTTCAATATTCTGATAAGGTAAACAATCGATCTACGTTTACCCTTTCCACTCCGTTCATTAATTTATAGACTTCTATCATATCACCCCTCAGCCGTCTCTTTTCCAGGTTAAAGAGCCCTAACCTTTTTAGCCTTTCTTCATAGGAGTATCCTTCCATCCCCTTTACCATTTTGGTGTCTCTTCTCTGAACCTTTTCTAATAACGCTATATCCTTTTTAAGATACGGCGACCAGAACTGCACGCAATATTTAAGGTGGGGTCTCACCATGGAACGATATAGAGGCATTATAATACCTTTTGTTTTATTTTCCATTCCTTTCCTTATGATACCTAGCATTCTATTTGCTCTCTTGGCCGCCGCTGCACACTGGGCCGAGGGTTTTAACATGTTATCCACAATGACGCCTAAATCTTTTTCCTGGGTGGTGGTTCCTAATGTGGAACCTTGCATCTTGTAACCATAGTTTCAGTTGTTCTTCCCTAGGTGCATAACCTTGCACTTGTCCACATTAAATTTCATCTGCCATTTTGATGCCCAGTCTTCCAATTTATCAAGATCCTCTTGCAATTTTCTACAATCCTCTTGGGTTTTAACAACTTTAAATAGTTTTGTGTCATCTGCAAATTTGATAACATCACTCGTTATTGCACTTTCCAGGTCATTTATGAATATGTCAAAAAGCAGCGAACCCAGCACAGATCCCTGGGGTACACCACTATTCACCTTTCTCCATTGGGAAAATTAGCCATTTAGCCCTACCCTCTGCTTTCTATCTTTTAACCAGTTTCTGATCCACAATAGTACACTGCCTCCTATGCCATGACTCTTTAGTTTTGCCAAAAGTCTCTGATGAGGGACCTTGTCAAAGGCTTTCTGAAAGTCCAGATACACAATATCAACCGACTCACCTTTGTCCACCTGATTATGCACTCCTTCAAAAAAACATAACAGATTAGTAAGACAAGATGTTCCTTGTCTAAAGCCATGTTGGCTGTCTCCCATTAGGTCATGACTATCTACATGCTGAGTAATTTTATTCTTTATGATGGTTTCTACCATTTTTCCCGGTACTGATGTCAGGCTCACCGGTCTGTAGTTTCCCGGATCACCCCTGGAACCCTTTTTAAAAATTGGTGTTACATTGGCGATCCTCCAAACTTCAGGTATTAGAGATGATTTTAATGATAGTTCACAGATTACTAATAGCAGATCTGCAATCTCATATTTCAGTTCTTTCAACACCCTTGGATGTATACCATCTGGCCCAGGTGATTTGCTACTCTTCAGTTTATCTAATAGTTGTAATACATCTTCCCGATGTATCGATATTTCCTTCAATTCTTCCGCACCTTTAAATACCACTTCAGTCATGGGTAACATCCCTACATCTTCCTCAGTAAAGACTGAAGCAAAGAATTCATTCAATCTCTCCACTATCGCCTTGTCGCCTCTTAGTTCTCCTTTAACCCCTTTATCATCTAATGCAGTGGTCCTCAACCCAGTCCTCTGGGGCCCACAGGCCAGTCAGGTTTTCAGGATACCCACAATGAATATGCATGAGATAGATCTGCATTTACTGCTTCCATGGTATGCAGATATATCTCATGCATATTCATTGTGGGTATCCTGAAAACCTGACTGGCCTGTGGGCCCCAGACGACTGGGTTGAGGACCACTGATCTAATGCACCAACTGACTCTCTCACAGGTTTTTTGCTACGAATATACTTGAAAAGGTCTTTACTTTGCGTTTTTGCTTCCGCAGCAAGCTTCTTCTCAAATTCTCCCTTTGCCTGCCTTATCAATGCCTTGCATTTGACTTGCCAGTGCTTGTGCTGTTTCCAGGTTTCGTCGTTTGGCTCTTTTTTCCATTTCCTGAAAGATGCTTTTTTGGCAACAACAGCCTCTCTGACCTCACCTTTAAACCATGCTGGCAGTTTTTTGGACTTCCTTCCACATTTCTTAAAGCATGGAATACAGCTGATCTGGGCTTCCAAGGTAGTATTTTTCAACAACAGCCAAGCCTGATGTACGTCTTTAACCTTTGCAACTGCTCTTTTTAGTTTTTTCTTAACCGTTTTCCTCATTTTATCATAGTCTCCCTTTCGAAAGTTAAAAGGTAGTACTGTGGATTTCCTTACTATCCCTCCTCCACTAATTAAATCAAAGGAGATCATGCTATGATCACTATTGCCAAGTGGCCCCAACAACCTTATCTCTTGCACTAGATCTGGTGTTCCACTAAGGACTAGGTCTAATATGGCTTCCCCTCTGGTCGGTTCATGAACCAGCTGCTCCAAGAAGCAGTCATTTATTTCATCTAGGAACTTTATCTCCCTAGCATGTCCTGACGTGACACTGACCCAGTCGATACCGGGGTAATTGAAATCACCCATTATTATTACTGCGCTGTAACTTTTGTTAGCTTCCTTGATTTCTTTGAGCATTTCATCATCCATTTGGTCATTCTGGCCAGGTGCTCGATAGTACACCCCCACTGCCATTGCCTTCCCCTTTTACATGGAATTTCAATCCATATAGATTCTACAGCAGATTTTGTTTCCTGCAAAACTTTAATCCTTTCTGACTCAATGCCCTCTCTAACATAGAGAGCAACCCCTCCACCAATTTGATCAGCTCTATCATTACGATATAGTTTGTACCCAGGTATCACAGTGTCCCACTGGTTGTCCTCCTTCCACCATGTCTCTGATATTCCAATCATATCTAACCTTTCATTTAGTGCTATATATTCTAACTCTCCCATCTTATTTTTTAGACTTCTAGCATTTGCATACAAGCATTTTAGAGAATGCATTTTATTCATATTAATTTGACTATTGTTAGACATGGGTAATTTGGGATCTTTAAGCTCAGTCTGCTCCATACGTGAGGGCATTTGGGCTACTTTACTCTTTTGTGGAACCTCTCTGCTTTTGGTAGTATCCTTCAAAGATACATTCTTCCGAACCATCCGCTCTTGGGCGACTGTCGGCTTTCCCCTAATATCTAGTTTAAAAGCTGCTCTATCTCCTTTTTAAAGGTTAATGCCAGCAGCCTGGTTCCATCCCGGTTAAGGTGAAGCCCATCCCTTTGGAAGAGCCCCTCCTTTCCCCAGAATGTTCCCCAGTTCCTAACAAATCCAAAACCCTCATCTCTGCACCATTGTCTCATCCACGCATTGAGACTCTGGAGCTCTGCCTGCCTTTTGGGTCCTGCGCGTGGAACAGGAAGCATTTCGGAGAACCCCTCATGAATGCAGCAAAATATGACCTTGAGAATATACCACTGGAATTTAAAGACTGCCTGCAAAATCGATTTGCTGCTTTAGATACAAATGACAGAGCTCCAGAAGAGTTATGGAATGACATCAAGAAGGTTGTGTTGGAAGAAAGCGAGAAGTCTCTACAAAAGGTGAAAAAGCAAAAACGGCCAAAATGGATGAGGGAAGAAACTCTGAAAACTGCCCAGAAATGCAGAGAAGCTAAAGCCAGAGGAGAAAGAAAGACAATCGTAGATCTCAACAGAGATTTCCAACGTGCAACAAGACAGGACAAGGAAAAGTACTACAATGACACTTGCAAGGAAATAGAAGCAGAAACTATTAGAGGAAGAACAAGATTGGCTTTCCTAAAGCTACGAGAGTTAAAGAAAAAGTTCCAGCCTCGAATTGGAATGTTACAAGATGCTCAAGGTTCTATGTTGAATGATGCTGAGAAGATCAAGAAAAGGTGGAAGGAATATACAGAGTTTTTATATGATAAAGATCAAGTGGACCAGCAGCCGTTTCAACCTGTACCTTATTATCGGGAACCATTGGTGATCAAAGAAAAAGTTGAAGCAGCATTGAAAGCCTTATCAAAGAACAAAGCACCAGGCATTGATAGCATTCCCATAGAATTATTGCAGCAATCTGATGCTGCTGTTACCGTACTTACAAGGCTCTGCCAAGAAATATGGAAGACAACATTATGGCCAACGGACTGGAAAAGATCTGTGTTTATACCAATACTAAAGAAAGGTGATCCAACTGACTGTGGAAATTATCGCACAATCGCTCTGATCCCACATGCCAGCAGGATTCTACTGAAGATCATTCAAAAGAGACTACAACCATACCTGGAACAAGAACTACCTGAAGTGCAAGCAGGGTTCAGGAATGGGCGAGGAACAAGAGACATCATTGCAGATGTGAGATGGATCCTTGAAAAGACTAAAGAATACCAAAAGGATATCTATTTGTGCTTTATCGACTATAGCAAGGCTTTTGACTGTGTAAACCATGAGAAACTCTGGGCCACATTAAGAAGCATGGGTATACCAGAACACCTGATCGTTCTCTTGCGCAATCTGTACATTGATCAAGAAGCAACAGTTTGAACGGAACAAGGAGAAACAGAATGGTTTAAAATAAGCAAAGGTGTAAGACAAGACTGCATACTTTCCTCCTACCTGTTTAATTTATATGCAGAACAAATCATCAGAGAAGCAGGATTGTATAAAGACAACAGAGGTGTGAAGATTGGTGGAAGACTCATCAACAACCTTCGCTATGCTGATGATACCACATTACTGGCTGAAAGTGAAGATGATCTGAAACATTTGCTTCTCACAATCAAAGAATATAGTCTCAAAATGGGCCTGCACCTTAATGTAAAGAAGAAAAATACCATGACAACTGGCATACTCAACAGGTTCATCGTTGAAGGAGAAGAAATTGAAATTGTGAACAACTTTAACCTACTTGGATCAACTATCAATAAAGAAGCAACAAGCAGTCAAGAAATCAGACGACGCATTGCTCTTGGCAGAATGGCTATGAAAGACCTAGATAAGATTCTCAAGAGCAGAGATGTCTCTCTCCATACAAAGATTCAATTTGTTCAAGCCATGGTATTTTCAATAACATCATATGGATGTGAAAGCTGGACAGTGAAAAAGACAGACAGGAAGAAAATTGATGCTTTGAATTATGGTGCTGGTGGCGAATACTGTGTATACCATGGACTGCCCGAAGAACAAACCAGTCGGTACTAGAGGAGATCAAACCTAAGCTTTCTTTAGAAGTTCAGATGACAAGACTTCGACTTTCATACTTTGGACACATCATGCGAAGAGAGAGATCACTAGAGAAAGACATCATGCTTGGCAAGATAGAAGGTCAATGCAAAAGAGGAAGGCCAGCAATGAGATGGATCGATACAATAACAGCAGCTATGGATACCAGTCTGTCAACAATGAGCTGCCTGACTGAAGACCGAACACAATTTAAGATAGCTATCCAGAGGGTCGCCATGAGTCGACTCAGACTCGACGGCACTTAACAACATAACAGCATTTGATAGTGGCACTTGTTCTCTTTCCCCAGTAAGAGATGTATTGGTATTTCTGAGATGAGTATTGGTTTAATATTTGCAATGTTGCTTTTTGATAGGTAGGGTATGATGCTTTATGAGTCCTGGTAGTACTGTTATGATATGGTGGATTTGCTATGGGTTCTAAATGGGCAGTGTTTGTAGTACTTCCTAATGTGCCTGGCGGTTGGCACTGGATTATAGTAATGTAGAAATCTTTTAGTCTTTCTTTATCCATACACTCATCAAGAGGCATGTTTACTAAAAGTTAGTGCATGTTAACATTATGCAAATATTTACGCAAATGAGGCCACTTATGCAAATGAAGCCCCCACAACGAGTCTCCGCACATGGCCCAGCACCCACCTTGGGCCGCCCATGGATAGTAGTGCTCCATTAGCAGCAACAGCATGGTGCCCAAGTAGGAAAGGGCACTATGCTGATGGTGCAAATGTGGTACAGGGGGTGGCACAGAGGTCATGCAGTGTGGGGATGCTGATGTACAAGGGGGATTAGGCAGCTACCCATGTGGCACAGAAGGGCATAAAAACATAAGTTCACAATAAAGGTCATACTGTGTCAGACCAAGATCCTTCAAGCCCACTATCCTCTGTCCAATAGCAGCCAATCAGGAGCTCAGTTACCTAGGTGGGTCCCAAAAGGACACCAATTGTCACAGAGGCCTGTAGTTGGCAAGTAAGCAATCCTCATGGTCCCCCGAATAAAAGTATAACAACCTGTCTTCCAGGACCATGACCAAACCCTCCCAAAGCCAAGCTATTCGAGGAGCTGTCACAACATACACTGCCACTGTGTGCCAGTGTTTGCCAATGCATTGAATGACAAACTATATGTCCTAATGTGTCTGAAATGCATTACACTGTAGCTGCCTGTCCCCTATTCTCCCCATATTTTGATGGCATTAGAACCGTTAAGCATGCCACACCATTCAGTACCGTATAGACCCCTATCATATCTCCCCCCAGCCATCTCACCAACAGGTTGAGGAGGCCTAACCTTTGTAACCTTCCCACATAGGGCAATCCTTCCATCCGCAGCACCATCTGTGATGTCTTTCATGATCACACAGTGACAGTGGTGGAACACAGACAAATTGCTGGTGTGGCAAGGTGATGTGTCATATAGGGTGGTCCAAGGGACATAGTACTCTTGGCAGAGATGTCGGTGCCTCCCACCCCCCTCCCAGTGCCACTGAACCCATCTGTGGAGAAAGAGGCCGATAGAACCTGCAGTTGTAGCCCTCCAGATAACTAGAAAATGCAGGTGCCCAGGAAAATACCACAGCAGTGGCTGTTATCCTCCCTCCAAGACTTATTGGCAGCAGGCGGTGATGGGGCCCCTGCATAGGCAGCTGGTGGGGGAGCTACGTGGCCATCCATGTATGCCTCTGTCCCCCCCCCCTTTTCTGGCCCTTGTGTCCAAGGTGCCCACCAAACCCGCATGTTCAACATACTGGGAATGTACATAGGAAGTGGCACCAGCCTGCAGCAGACAGAAGCCTTGTCCTGGTTATGTATGCCATGTGCATTGCAGCATGTGCCAAAGGCCAGCCAAAGGGAAGCATGTCAGCAACAAGAGCTGTTACCCACATATGGCAGCACTGTGGTGCAACACACATTGTCAGTGTGCATATGTGTGGAGGATCACAGGTTCAGGTCCCTACTGGGGTTTCTACTTTGCATCTTCTGTGGACAAGATTTAACTAACAGAGCAAGTACAGCTCCAGCATGTGCAACCCTCAAGGAGGTGGCCAGCAAGAGTGGAAACATCCACCAGCAGCACTGACAGGCTCCACTATCCATAGATGGTTAACATAAACATAGAAATATGATGACAGAAAAAGACCACATGGCCTATCTAGTCTGTCCTTCCAAATCAACAATTACAACAGTCCCCTTTTTTCCTTTAGAGATCCTCTGTGTTTGTCCCATGCTTTTTTGAATTCAGTTACTGTCCTCATCTCTACTACCTCCACTGGGAGACTATTCCATGGATCCACTACTCTTTTAGTAAAGAAATATTTCCGCATATCTCTCCTGAATCTATCCCCCTTCACCCTCATCCCATGTCCCCTCATAGCAGAACTTGCTTTCAATTGAAAGAGGCTCTCCCCCTGAACATTTATGCCATGGAGGTATTTGAACATCTCAATCATATCAACTCTATCCCGCCTTTCCTCTAAGGTGTACATATTAAGATCGTTAAGTCTGTCCTCATATGCTTTATAATGAAGACCACTAATCATTTTAGTAGCCACCCTCTGCACTGACTCCATCCTGTTCACATCCTTTTGAAGGTGTGGTCTATGGAATTGCACACTATACTCCAAATGAGGTAGCACCAAAGACTTATACAGAGGCACTATCACCTCCTTTTTTCTGCTAACCATTCCTCTCCGTATGCACCCAAGCATCCTTCTAGCTTTTGCCGTCGCCTTTTCTACCTGTTTAGCTACTTTAAGATCATCAGACACAACCACGCCTAGGTCCCGCTCTTATTTGGTGGACAAAAGTACTTCACCCCCTATACTATATTGCTCCCTTGGATTGCTGCAGCCCAAATGCATGACCTTACATTTTTTAACATTAAATTCCAGCTGCCAAATTCTAGACCCTTCTTCAAGCTTAGCTATATCCCTCCTCATGTTATCTACACCTTCCTAGGTGTCCACTCTATTGCAGATTTTGGTATCATCCACAAAGAGGCAAACCTTACCCAACAACCCTTCCGCTATATCACTAACAAAGATGTTAAAAAGAATCGGACCAAGGACAGATCCCTGGGGCACACCACTGGTAACATCCTTCTCAGAGTGAGCTCCATTTACATGTACTCTTTGTCACCTTCCATCCAACCAATTTCTAACCCAAGCAGTAACTTTAGGGTCCATCCCTAGTGTGCTCAGTTTGTTTATAAGTCATCTGTAAGGAACAGTGTCAAAGGCTTTACTGAAATCTAAATACATCACATCTAGGGCTCTCCCTTGGTCCAACTCCCTGATCACCCAGTCAAAGAAATCAATCAGGTTTGTCTGACAAGACCTGCCTCTGGTGAATCCAGGCTAACAGCACATGGTAACAACGTGCGGTGGGGCCATGGCATGCTAATTGCGTCTGCAGATGGAGCACACCTTATCAGTCCTTGAGCAGACATTGAGAAAGGAGTGGCAAGCAGGAATGCCAACCATCTTCACTTTGGCACAGTGCATTAACACGAGTGTATGCATGTGTGTGTATGGCTCCCCTTTGTCCTGTGGCTTTCTGCACTGCACTTTGGCTCGCATTGTCTGAGTTTTTCCCAGCCTTTTTGTAAAATGTGAATAAGGCAAGGCAGAGGATTGTGGGTATTGCCTGAAACAGCACAGATTGGCCTGGATGTGTCTGCCAAATGGTAGGCTCAATGGCTGAGATGCCATTGTGCCCATCTGCCATGTGCACTGCCTGGGTGGCCACTGCATGTCATGCTGAGATGGCACTCTCACTATGACTAAAACATGACTATGGCATGGCTATGTATCCACATAAAACTATGATAATGTCTGGTTCCAGTGATGTGGATGCATTCTCTGTCTGGAGATGTCAATTACTGAGCAAAATGCTGGGTATCCTAAGGCAGGGTGCTCATGGTCCAACTAAGTGCATACTGACCAGTAGACCAACCACAGTTAGTCTGTGCTTGGCTGACACAGCCCAGTGAAGGACAGCAGGGGCAGTTGTACTGCTTGTGCTGTAGTCAATTGTTAGTCCTCAGTGGTTGGGGCAGCAGTGGCTCATAGCCTACTCAGTGAGGTCCTTGGAGGACAGTAGTAGTAGTAGCCCTATGCCAGCCTATACACCCCCACTGCAGTGGCTGTCCATGGCAGCAGCATATTGACACTGGGCACTAACCTACACTGTTATCCAAGGGTTAGTGTTCAACATGGGCAGAACACAGGGCTGAGTTGTTATTATCACCTACGGCATGAGAAAACAAAGAGAAAAAGCATAGCACACTGCAGACAATACCTGTCATACACTAACAGTGATCTGGACTTGCAGCAGAGACCATCTGTAACAGGGCAGGTTCAGTGGACCAGGTGCTGGACACCCATCCTCACCCTCAGGATAACGGCTGAAACTGCTCCGCAGCACAGCTTGCAGTTGTTATATGCATGTAGCACACGCAACCAGTGCATCTTACTGAGCTGATGTGCTGGATCAGTGCATTCTCCTTTGGTTCTTCAGCTACAGACCGCTATTTTGCATGTGCAGTGCTTCATGAGTAGTGGAGGGCCCAATCTATACTGGCACACACAGCAAACAATTTGATCAGAGACCTGCAGGCTTTAGTGGCTCTACTGCGGCGCATTGCAGCGGGTCAGTGATGTATATGCAGTAGATATCTGGGACAACTGGTATGGATGCGTTTTCTGTTGTGCCATCATTGTGACTTCCCAGCTTTACGTAAAGAGGATATATCTCATACGTTCAGGCACATAACACTCATTGCATAGCCATCCCCTGCACTGTTCTGCCATCATTACTTGCCCCACATAGGGCAAATGGGTTCAACTTGTCCCTTTCTATCATGCCACTCTGTTGGGTGTATTGTCTTGCAGTTGCACAGGCTGAAGCACCAGTCCCACCCGCACAAATGGTGTTTCATGTACCCCATGGCACTGCTATGTTTGGTTCACACACACCAAATGCTTTTGGCCTGTATGATCCCATACATCTACCAACCACATACATTGCAAACTCTCTGCTTTTAAAATCCATGACACAGCCTTGCACCCATCATTTGGCCACCAGGGAGATTCCTGATGGAGCAGCTTACTGGCAGTAAACTGCCTCACCATGGCCATCAAGGGTCATTTGCAGCAGTTAGCCATATCATGCACACCTCTCTTGTCGCTGCTCCACACGAGCACTCATGGACAATCTTGCCTTTGCTGCCCACATCAGGAACATGCTGCCTCCACCCAGACACTTTCCTGGCCTATGGCATGCCACACACTGACAGTACATCTGGATACATGTCCTCACCTCACATACACTATAATGTAGCTTAAGACATGGTGTATGCTTTCAGGAGCATCTAGGACTGCATGCATGTCACAGTGCCCCCCACTGCTGCATCCCCTCCGTTGACTCTGCTGCCACCACCACCCATGACACAGCCAATACCCACACTGACCATCATCACTAGGTAGCCACCTGTCTTGCCTATTCAACAGCATAGGCCTGCTGTATGGTCAAACATGCTCATCACACATACTGTCACATAGCCAGGTATCAGGTTAGTCAACTCCATCAGCTACCAATTGTGCTTGCAACCATACCGTCTCCAATGGCTTCCCTGCCCCCTTTCAGCGTTTCAGTGGCTTTCCTGCATTAAGGTGCATGCCAGACACCTTAATGCAGCATATCCCGTTACTGCACAGTCAGTGTCCACTACCATTCCTGAACGCTGGAACACCTCTACACATCCAGCACACTTACCACAAAGTAACCCCTTACTGCTGCCATTAACACATGGAAAACACTGCTCCCTTACTGCCATTTAGTAACCATACTCCTATATGTGTTCTGACCTAAGAACACTACCAGCATGCTGTTCCAGGGTGGGAGAAGTTTTAAGAGAAATACTACATGAAACTTATCGGAACCAAAACAAACAAAAGACCAGACAAAAATAGCATCAAAAACAATATACCAACACCCAGTCTATTTAGAAGAACCAACAAATCCACATCCATGAGAGCCTTCTCTCTTGCTGCCCCTGATATCTGGAATGTCCCCCCAGATAAACTAAAATCAACAACAGATATAAAAGAATTCAGGAAACTACTAAAAACGACCTTATTCACTGAACAATTCAATGATGACCACCAATAACCCTAATCACTACAAGAGCACTATCCCTGGACACTCCCACACTCTGGAACTCACTCCCCGACAACCTGAGATAAAAAAAACCCTCAAAGACATCCGGAAGATGCTAATAACTACGTTCTTCAGAGCAGGGCCGACCCGTCCATTGAGCAAGAATGTTTTTTTGCACAGGGCCCCGCGTTTCAGGGGGCCCCGCGCAAAGAACATTCTGCTTTTTTTCAAAATTAAATTTAAAAAAAAAAAGCTGGCTGCTACCGCTGCCGCGGCGGCAGAATGGAGTGTCCCGCGGGGCCCACTCTGCCCGGCTGAGCTCTCCCTCTGCGATGGCTGAGCCCCTCTGTGCCGGCTTTCAGATACGCGAAGGGAGTGTGACTCCCTCGCGACTCTGCAACGCCTGCCGGGGCAGATGGGAACTTTCCCACCAGCCCCTGGGGCTTAACAGAGACGCGAGGGAGACACTCTCCCTTCACGTATCTGAAAGCCAGCACAGAGAGGCTCAGGCATCGCAGAGGGAGGGAGGGAGGGACTCAGCCGGGCAGAGGGGGCCCCGCGGGACACTCCATTCTGCCGCCGCGGCAGCGGTAGCAGCCAGCTTTTTTTTTTTTTAAATGTTCCTTGAACCGATGGGGGGGGGGTAGGACTGGTAATGGGCTATGGAGGGGGTTAGGACTTGACTTGAGGTGGGCTGTGGGTTGATGGGGGGTAGGACTGGTAATGGGCTATGGGGGGGCTAGGACTGGAAATGGGCTGGGGGGGTTAAGACTGGAGGTGTGCTGATGGTGTTAGGACTGGTAATGGGCTCTGGGGGGTTAAGACTGGTAATTGGCTTTGGGCTGATGGGGGTTGTCTGGTAATGGGCTATGGGGGGCTTAGGACTGATAATGGGCTATGGGGGGGCTAGGACAGGAAATGGGCTGATGGGGAGGGGTTAGGACTGGTAATGGGCTGTGGGCTGATGGGGCTGTCTGGTAGTGGGCTATGGGGGGTTAGGACTGATAATGGGCTATGGGGGGGGCTAGGACATGAAATGGGCTGATGGAGAGGGGTTAGGACTTGAGGTGGGCTGATGGGGTTAGGACTGGTAATGGGCTATGGGGGGGGTTAAGACTGGTAAGGGGCTTTGGGCTGTTTGGGGGGGGTTAGAACTGGTAATGGGCTTTGGGCTGATGGGGGCTGTCTGGTCATGGGCTATGGAGGGGGTTAGGACTGATAATGGGCTATGGGGGGCTGACTGGAAATGGGCTGATGGGGGTTTAGGACTGGTAATGGGTTATGGGGGGGCTTAAACTGAAAATGGGATGATGGGGGGTTAGGACTGGAAGTGGGTTGATGGGGGGGCTAGGACTGGTATTGGGTTGGGGGGTTGCTGGGACTGGAAATGGGCTGATGGGGGGCTAGGACTGGAAATGGGCTGATGCAGGGACTAGAAGAGAATGGATGCTGGGTGAGGCTGGAACTAGAAGGGAGCTGATGTTGGGGGAGGATTAGAATGGGATGGGGCTGGGAGAGTAAAATGGAGAGGGGAAAAATATTTTGTGTGGGAGGGATAAAAAAATCTACAATTGGCCGGGTATTGGGAGAGTAAGTGGGGATTGAGGATGGAGGGGTAAAATTTGAGTGGATGAAATAGGAATGAGGAAAGAGCAAAAGGAGAAAGATTAGTATGTTAAAGCAGATGTAGAGAGAGAATGGAAAAAAAAAGTAGGAGAGAAGAAAGGACAAATGGACAGCAGACGATGGAGAGTTAGCAGAAGACACGAAGAAACCAGAAGAAAGTGGCTGGAGCAATTGCAGCTGAAAAAAAAATGCACAAAAGGTAGAAAAATATCTCTTTATTTTGAATTTATTAATTGGAATATGTCAGCTCTGGTAAATGAGCATCATTAACGTCTGCGCTTTGTTTAGTACAAGAGCAAATTAATGTATAGTTTTATTTCTACAGTGTTGTACATTCCAAGTTTGGCTTTTGGGATTCCCAGTTTAATTATTGTCGTCCTGTTTCTAAATTGTGATTCCTTGTTTGGTGATGGTTTATGTTCTGTTCATGTGTAACTGAGCTGAGGTATTCTGTTTATATAATTCCTATTTGACATTGCCACTTGTTCTCTTTCCCCAGTAGGTCATGTATTGGTATTCTCTGAAATGTATTGGTTTAATATTTGCATGTTTTCCTTTTGATAGGTAGGGTATGGTGCTTTGTGAGTCCTGGTAGTGCTGTTAGGATACGGCGGGTTTGCTATGGGTTCTAAATGGGCAGTGTTTGTAGTAGTTCCTAATGTGTCTGGCATTTGGCACTGGATTATAGTAATGTAGAAATCTTTTAGTCTTTCTTTATTCATACACACATTAAGAGGCATGTTTACTAAAAGTTAGTATATGGTAACATTATGCAAATATTTATGCAAATGAGACCCCTTATGCAAATGAGGCCCCGCACCGAGTCTCCGCACATGGCCCCGCACCCCCCTTGGGCCGCCCCTGCTTCAGAGAACACTACAAGGACATCACATGTACTGTCCAAACAAACTCACTCTCTGCCACCAAAATGTAAAAATGTAAATAGTTCCTGTACATAGCTCATACTGTATATAGCTCACCACGCAATCAACCACACACCACTCACGCACACACGCCTCGATTTATCCCTGCATGCCAACACCCAAGCACCCTGCCACTTGATTTGTTTGCTGTGTAACCCGCTTTGATTTCAGGATAAAGCGGTACATAACTCCATCTAAATAAATAAATAAGAGCCCCAGAGTAATGGAAAAGTTGTTAGACAGTAGAATGTGGTGGGTCCCTGTTTGGACTCTATTTGTTTTGGTGCTAAAGATGTAAAGTAAAGGCTTTCCTTCCCAAGCTGAGAGGCTTTTAACAGCAAGAACTGAGAGGCATGTTTGTAGCATTATATCTAGGAAGAAAGAAATGTAATTAATTGTTTGTACAAAACTTCTGGAACTATTCTATCATTAAAAGGAACTTCAAACGATCACATGGGTGATCTGACTCTTTCAGTTCTGTAAACAGACTGTAAATAACTTTCCTTGTCACTTTTCTTCATGTAAAGAGACTTTATTTATTTGTAGTCTCTTTTATACCGCGCTATTCGACATCAGTGCGGTTTACAATGCCACTTTTTTAAATGTGGGAACTATACTTCCATTAGCATTTCCATTTATTGAGTTTATGTTCCATACATTCCTAATAAGTTCCAGGCAGATTACAACAGAATATCCATAAAACAATATGTTATAATTGAACATTCCAAAAACAATACAGATGAAATATAAATATAATAATCTAAAATAATCAGCAAGTTTGATCAAACACATAACAGAAAAGATACCTGGAAAGCCTTCTGAAAACACACCTGATAAGCTTGAATAAACAGAAATGTTGTTACTGCTTTCCAATATAACAAATAGATTTCATCCACAAAGATACTGCTAAGTTATTCCAACTCAATGATCCAGCCTCTGGGAAAGCTACACTACTAGTCTGACAAACGATTCAACAGGAACCACTATCGGTTCCAACTGACCATAAGCTATAACTCATATCAAGATAATAAACTGCCTAGATATTATGGACCTTCGTTCATAGGAATTTTAAAACTCAGAGTGCAAACCTTAAACTGAACATGTTGCTTTGGTTGGCAGTCAATAATTGTGTAGTGAACAATTTGCAAAGAAAGGAGTATGTCAACCATAAGTCTCAGATACACGATAGTACAGTTATCCAAACTGGGCTGTGCTAAAGCTGCAAGACAGTCCAAAACTGATCAGGAGTGAATAAATCTCTTAGTTCATGCAATAACCTTATTTTATAAATGAAGATGCAGAAGAGAGGGTTTGTTCCCTTTCCTATCGGGCTGGAATGCTGTGCTGCTTGGTCTGGGACGTTTAGAGGCAGAGGGAGAGGAGAGATGCTGTTGGAACCCTCTGCTGGGTGGGAATTCATGCCCTCTCATGCAGACATCATCTGAGCAATGCCAGGACTTTAAAACAGAGTGCAGCTGTCTGTGGCCATGAATGTGCAGATGCACGGCCTGTGGGCGCATGCCTGAAGGAGTGAGTGACCAGAGGGTATGCCTCTTTGGTGCGCTTTGGTGCCAACATGGTGTTTGGTGCCTCAACATGAAGCTGCCAAAGGGCTCCGGAAAGAGGAAAGGTAAAACTCGTAAGCAACCTGTGCTATCATCTACTTCAAAATCGGTGGTTGGTCCTATGAGTGGCATTTAAGCAGGGGCAGGATGTCCCTGCTATATCGCAGCCTGATTCGGCTGCTTACTTTTCCCTGGAGGCCTCTGGGGTTTCTTTAAGTTCATCATCTAGTTCCCCTCCTACTCCTCCAGCAGACTTGGGTCTGAGGCAATATTCCTGCTAAGCTGCACTGAGTTCTCCGTCGGCATTCTTGCCGGTGGGAGGAGGTGCAAAGCGATCAAAGCAATCACGCTTAGGATCGCGCGGCCTAGACAGCTCCCGAGGGCCTTTGGGGAAGGAAGATTCTCCTCCTCGTAAGCCCTGCAGGCTTCCTTGGGCAGGGATTTTATGCCTACACCTATCCATTGTTCTAACTCCCTGGTAAAAGATATTAAACCTGATTCAATTACTTTAATGCATATATTGAAGATGATCACACAAACTAATGCGTTACTGGGAATCAAACAACAAAGTTTTCTGTTGATGCTGTTAGGAAATTTTGAGCATGATTCTGGGATTGTTTCTGCTCTGCAGAAAGTAGAAAAAAATTCCACCCGGGTTGATTGTCTGCTCGCCAAACGGGCATCAAATATTAAAGCAGCTTGAGGCTTTGGAGAAATTTACATTTTCCTAAGATTCGTTAATTGACTCCTTTTATTTTGTTTCAGAAATATTTAAAGGAAGTATTGTTTTCTGATGCAGAGTCTGTGTTAGTTTCTAATATGCATTACCTTCCAGCTAGACCACTGATTCAGGGTCAGGAAGTGGATGTCTCAGTGGCTGCAGCATCGTCTCAATTGGATTTAACAGGGTTTTCGGAAGAATCCACTGATGATATTTCTTAAGAGCTGCTTTAAATGTTACTCTTCCTTTAGATGCAGACAAATCCAGAATTATGAAAGCTTATTTCTCAAAAAAAAAGGATTTTTGTGGGCAGAAAATGATGATTTTTCCAGATGTTGCAAGAGATACACAGCTGAGAAGAATGAGGTTCCTTCAGCTAAAGCCTCGGATTTGGCTTTGGGGATCTCTTTCCCTGTAGATGTTTAATAGTGTACCAGGGGGTTAGATATGCATTTTCTGGCCTGCTTAAGTAGGAAAAGTGATATTTGACCTGCTTGTCTAGGTGTTTCTGAGTATTTCCTCTCTCTTTGCGCTTAATATTTTATTTTTGTTTTTCTTGTGTCAGGGTGGTTTAAGACTAGGATTAAGTTTGTATTCAGCCCAGGTGAGTTAGTACTCGCTCTTCTTGACGTGGGCTAAAAAAACATTGTTTGCATTGTTTCTTGTAATTTCCTTGATCATTGCACATTGTATGTTGCAAAATTTAAAAACAAAAAATAAAAAAATTGAAGATGCAAATATTGTCAGCAGGGCCGTACCGATCGTGAAATGCTCCTTGCCCCCCCCCCCCCCGCACCTCCATCTAGCCAATTTTTTGGGGGCTGGAGAGAAGAGGCGCGCTCCCGATGTGCAAGTCGCCGGCACGCTAAGCAGGTCTGGTCCCTCCTGCGAGAAGGCTTAAGGGGTGCATTTCAACTGTCTGCCGTTGCCTGCCGCCGCTGAGAGAAGAAAAAGTGGTGGCGGCAGGCAATAGCAGACAGCTGAAATGTGCCCGTTAAGTCCTTGCGCCCTGTGTGGCCGCACCGCTCACACAGGGCTAGGTACAGTCCTGATTGTCAGTACTTTAATCTGTAAAGGCAGCTGTGAATCCATCTTTGCTGCCAGCTCCTGGCTGCCACCAGAATAGACAGAGGAGCATCTTTAAATAGCAGAGGAAAGGAGTTGAAGAACTGATGCCATTATGACATCCAAAGTAATTGAATTTTGGAAAGAGTGATCTTCAGCCAGTCATCTGCACTTTGTAGGCTCTTTGAAACCACAGCTGAAATATTAGGCAGAGAATCAATTGCCAGATGAATTTGAACATCAGCACAACTCAGAGCATTTCAACCTTAGACGCACACTGAGTAGTTGCATTAAATATTAAATAAAGCAGTGGAGAAGGCAGAACCCTGTGTACACCTTTGGTTAAAGTTCTCCAAGAGAACATTTTCCTTCAAAGCCAACCCTTTGCAGTCTATCAGAAAGGACTGAAATCATCCGTGTACAGCACTCCCTAGCCTAGGAAGCATAAACTGTCGATCTGATGTTCAACTATGTTGAAAGTGAATGAAATATCAAATAATGCCAAAAACAGATGGGTACAATTAAGATTTATCCATTTAAAGACAAAGACAATGAAAATCAGCAATTCAGAGAGTTTCAGTTCTGCGGCCCTCCTGGAAATCGCGTTGATAAGGCTCAAGAAGGCAGTTGTCTTCAAGAACCTCCTCTAGCTTCTATAAAACAGGCTTGATAATTAAATGGGGAGAATCTATCAAACCCCACTTTTGTTTAACAGAGGATGAACTACTGCACACTTAAGCAAGAAGCCCCAGAAGCTAAAATCAAATTTATCATGTGTGACCGAAAAGGCTCCAACTTCTCACTTAAAAGCCTTGAGATGACAGAAACCAAAGAATAGCAATCCACTGCCTGTTCCAGTATTTCATGTTATGTTTTGGAAAACGACAAGCGATAGCCTGACAGGAAGTGTGTAAAGGCGACTGCAATTAACCAGAGGTCTATGAAGACCTGACATCTCCCAAGAAGGCAAGAATCCCAGTATTAAATGGGGATGGGGGTAGGATGTATGCAAGAGTGATTTAAGCTAGAACGAAATGCTGTGATCATGGAGCAGATGCTGTGAATAAACCTTCAAAAGGAAAAGGAAATACCATTTACACTGATGTGATCTTCAGTCTTCTAGCACAGGACATATATAGACATTTAACAGAAGCTATTCATAATATACCAGTTAAAGGAAAGGTGCTGCTAATAAGAGATTTAAATTTGTTGAATGTCATTTGAGGTATTCTAGTTACAGTTATAGTAAAGAACAGCAGGGCTGCCTTAAGGCATGGGTGAACACATTTAGGCAACCCTTCAGATGTGCCCAGGACTGAGGATGTTAGAGTTGACAACTGTCTGGAGATTTTTGCAGTAATGTCCAGAAACCAGAAGGATGACTAAATCGAAAACTGTCAAGAGTTTAGACCTTTATCTGCAGCTTTTCAGTCTCCCTGTGCATGAGCAAGCGTTCCCCGCTTGCTGCCAGTTCCATCAGCAGCACTAGCAAGCCAATCAGCAACCTGATAATGTTCCCTGTTCCACCAACCAGTTCCATGAAGGAAGGGCCCAGGACAGGAGTCACACAGACTGTGGCTAGCATCAAGCCATTGGAAAGTTGCTGGGGGCAGGAGAGAAGGCAGCTCTGGTCACAGGAAGGATGGGGGAAAGCCAGGGGGAGAATTTCATGTGCTGTACAAGTGATACTTTTGCATAGTATGGGGAAGGGGAGACCGACCTGTGCAACGGCCACTGACCTGACCTTAGAGAGAGCCAGTGGAGCAATGAGTGACCAGGAAGGGATAGGAATGGGAAATAGGGATGGGGAGAAGTGTGTGGATGCTGCTGAAGGCTGAGGATAAGAGTGGGCAGCAACCTCAAGAAATTTACATGATGGTAGGTAGACCTGATGATGGTGGAAGCGGGGTGCATATAAGCAACAGTCAGCAGCATGTGTGTGCGCATGTGTGAGTGAGTGTGTGTGTGTGTGTGTTTGTGTGTGCTGTATCAGAAGAATGAGAATGTGTGTATGTTCTTGCGTGCGTGTGTGATTGTGTTGGTGTGCCTTTCTCTGTGAAGGACAGTTCCAAAGAAATAGAATTTCCCTTTGCAAACTTGGGTAGCAGAGATCCACTGGTACCAAAGTGCCCACTGCATACCAAGCGGGAGGAAGTTTTCAGCTATTTGGGCAATGTGAGCCATTGCACGGAACAAGACATTGGGCCATCATCAAATTACATTGTTTGAAAGACAACTGTATGAAACACCTTTGTGAGCTAACTAAAGTATATATATTGCTTCCAAGAGCAATGATGATATGTTTGGGTTGGGGGAATATGAAATGCCCCTGTTATCATCAACAGAGTTTTCTTCTCTTCCTTTATGTTAGATGAAATCAGTTGCTTTAGATTATATGTATGGACTTATTTATTTTCATTACTTAATAAATGAAATAATTTAGTTGATATGAAATTATTTATGAATTTGCTTGATCTTATTTGTTTTACTTTATTATTATTTTAATTAATAAATTTAGTTCATATGAAATTGATTTAGTAAGTGATAAAATCAATTTCATCATTGATGGAGAAGAAATTAAAATAGTGGACAACTTCAACCTGCTTGGATCAATAATCCAAGTGTGGAGTGGAGGAGTAGCCTAATGGTTAAGAACACTGGCTTGGGAAACCAGAGACCAGGGTTTGATTCTTTGTGGCCTTGGGCAAGTCACTTAACCCTCCATTGCCTCAGAAAAATCCAAGTTATCAATGTCCCTGTTTAAGGTACATTACTAAGTTTCAATTTAAACTGCTTTGATTGAAATGATAAAGCAGTATATAAAACCTGTTAAATAAATCAATTAAGAAATGACAAACAGTCAAGAAATCAAATGACACATTGCTCTTGGCAGAACGGCTATGAAGGACCTAGACAAAATTCTCAAGAGCACATGTCAATCTCCATACAATGATTCAACTTCTCCAAGCTGTGGTATTTTCAGTAACATCATATGGCTGCGAAAGTCAGACAGTGAAAAAGACAATAAGAAAATGGATGCCTTTGAAATATGGTGCTGGTGAAGAATATTGGGTATACCATGGACTGCCCAAAGAACAAACTAGAAGAGATCAAACTTAAGCTTTCTTTGGAAGATCAGATGACAACACTTCTGTTTCATACTTTGGACATATCATGAGAAGAGAGAGATCATTAGAGAAAGACATCAGGCTTGGCAAGGTTTATTTTTATTTTATTTATTTTATTTTATTTATTTAACAATCTCTTATATACCGCAGCTTCCTATGATCAGCTGCGGTTCACAAATAACAACAGGCAACAAATCATGGATTTGTTTTACATATAACGTCATATAACTATAACCAATGTACAGTAAACAGAAATGTTGAACAGATAGCACTGAACAGTGCAACACTATATACATTATGTACATTAACATTATATTATTAAATACATTATGTGGGATATAATCATTATGAGTAGTACAGATGCAGATAGGGCAGGTTTTCTTTTCTGTTATAGTGAGATGTAGATTGTCTAATTCTTTTGATGGTGTTGTAGTGCAGTAAAGGTGTGTTTTCAGTTTTTTCGGAATTCATTAATCTCTGTTAATATTCTCAGTTCAACAGGGAGGGAATTCCAGGCTGTTGGGGCTGCATGTGAGAACGCTCTGTTGTTTGTTGATTTATTTGTTTTTATGAAATCTATGGGGGTTTTAAGTTTGTTTAGTTGATTTTTTCTTTGAGTAGGTTTGGATGTTCTTTGGTAATTCAGTTACTTAACGTAGATGGTGTCAAATCAAATAGTGATTTAAATACTGTTATTAGTGTTTTATATGTTATTCGTTTTTGAATTGGAAGCCAGTGAAGTGATTCTATAATTGGTGTTATATGTTGATGAGAGTGTGTTTTTGTTATTATACTATCTTCTGAGTTTTGTGCTAGTTGAAGTCTTTTGTTGTTTTGTTTTGATGTACCTAATAATATAAGGTTCGCAAAATCAAAGTGGGGGTTATAGTGGCTTGGATTATACTGATAAAATCATGTATGTAAACAAGAGGTCTAAGTTGTTTAAGTATTTTAAGTTTGTAGTAAAATTTTCTTTGTGGTATTTCTGATATGGGTATCTAGAGTGAGATGTTTGTCTAAAATGACTCCTAAGTATCTCACTTCATTCTTTATTTTAATTTCTTGGTTTTGAAGTGTTATATGTTGGTGGGGTATAATCTTGGTTTTTGGTGACTATTAGCACTTCAGTTTTTGAATGGTTTATTAGGAGATTGTGGGCATTTAGCCATAATGTTATTTCATAAACAATCCGAAAGGAGTTGCAACGGTATGTTAGGGATAGTGAATGGGATGTACATCATAATATCATCTGCATATAGATGATAGAGTACACCATATTTCTTAAAGATATTGCAAACTGGTTTTATGTATATATTAAATAGTAGAGCTGAAAGCGCTGAGCCTTGTGGTAATCCTGTTTCAAATTTATATGATTCAGAAGTTTGATTGCTTATTCTAACATTTTGCGTTCTATTGCTCAGATAAGGTGAACCATTTGTGAACTGTAGAGTATATTCCTATGTGTCTTAAGTAGTTAAGCATTATTGAATGGTTAACACTATCGAAAGCGGCTGATATGTCAATAAATAGAGGATAAAAGCTTTTTTGTGGTTGTCTATTCCTCTTAGTAGTGTATCGGTAAAAACAGTCAGGAGGTTTCAACTCCATGCTTGGGGCGAATCCATATTGTTGGTCATCTAGCGGTAGGATGAGTCAAGAAATTCTTGTGTTTGTATTTGTACAGTTTTTCGATGACTTTTGCTAAGAATGGTATACTTGAGATAGGTCGGTAAGATTTTGGGGAGGTTTTGTCAAGTGTATTATTCTTCAGGATTGGTCTGATTGTACTTGTTTAAGGGTGGGTGGGAGGTAACCTTGGAGTAGGGATAAATTGACCATAGGAAGTATGAATGAAAGAAGTGTTGGTAGTGTGTTTTTTTATCCAGGTTACTGGACAAGGGTCTAGATAGGATGTTGTGGTGTTAAGATTGATAATGATATTCTTTAATGATATTTTGGATAAAGGGTAAAATTCTGGCCATTCATTTAGCATATGGAGAGGTTTGTAGATAGGATCTAAGGTCATTGGTGAGTGTTTTGATTTATTTTGATAATAATTGGCTAGAGTTTGTGCAGAGATGTCAGTGATTTCCTTGTTAGAATCTTGAGGGTTGGTTGTTAGGTTGGTAATTATGGAAAATAGTTCTCTTGGTCTGTTATATGATTTTGATAGGATTGTAGCATAGTAATTTTTCTTTGAGTTATCTATGGCATCTTTATAGTTTTTGAGGTGGTTGTAGTATATTTCTTTCTCAATAGTGGATTTGGTTTTGCGCCATTTATGTTCTAGTTTTCTTAGCTCTCTTTTCATTTGTTTTAAAGTGCTATTAAACATGGGTGCCGTGGTTTTTGAGTGGGTTGATTTTTTATTAGTTTGATGTATTTGGGCTGCATTGTTTATGGTAGTATGCCAGTTTTTGACTGCTTCATCCAGGGTTGTTGGAGAAGGATCAAGGAGAGGGATTGTGGCATCCAGAAATTCAGTTTCGTTAAATTTTTTAAATTTAATTGTATGGTCATTTCTTTTGTGTTTTATGGTGTCGATGGTATTGTAATTGAGATTTAGTTTGATAAGGTGATGATCAGACCACGGTATTGTATAGAGTCTGGATTAAACAGTTTAAGCATAAGTTAGGTAGTAGTACTAGATCAAGGGTACCACCCTTGGTGTGGGTAGGTATGTTTATTACTTGATGGTATTCGAGATCTTGAATTGTTTCAAGAAAGAGGTTAGAGTCATTCGTTGGTAGTGAGGGAAGGTTGAAATCACCTAGGACAATTAGAGGACTCTGTTCTGAAGATAAGTTGAGGAGTTCAAATAATGATTGGAGGCTATCAGCATTTTGGTTGGGGGGTCTATAAATTAAACAGATTCTGAGTGATCTATTTTTATTATGAGCGTGTCCATGTTGTTGTTTGATAGCTAGTATTTTGGCTTTTAGGTTTTTATTTGTCATAATCAATACACCACCTCCTTTTTTGTTGGTTCTATGTGAGTAGGAGATATCATAGTTTGAGTTGTGCAGTGATTTAGGAGAACTGTATCTGTATCTGTGAGCCAAGTCTCTGTTATGCATAGAATATCTGGTTTTGAGTCAGCGAGTAGATCATTATTTATAGGGATTTTATTTTTCAATGTTCGGGAATTTATAAGGGTGCATGATAATTTAGTATATTTGTGATGGTGGTTAAGGTGTGTGGTATGTTGTATATTAATTTGTTTTATTTGGATGAGTCTGTGGTAGTTTATTTTAGTCTGATTGTGTGGAGAATAATGACCAATATGGAAGTTGTTCCGATTTGGTGTATGTATGATTGGAATTGTCTGGTAGTTTTTAATGTTAAGACTTAGTGTTAGGTTAATTATGATTGTTAGGAGGATGCAGATATAAGCCACTTTTAGAAGCATTTTTGTTGTATGTGTCAGTTTAAGGTCAATCTAAGAGGAAGGCAGAAATGAGATGGATTGATACATTCACAGCAGATACGGATGCCATTCTATCAACTGTGAGTCGCCTGAGTGAAGACCGAACACAGTTTAGGACAGTTATCCAGAGAGTTACCATGAGTCAACACCGACTTGGCGGCACTTAACAACACCAAGGTAAGAATTTGATTAATTTATAAAAGATAGTTTTCATGTGTCTCCTATGAACTTTATTTCAATTTGTTTCTTACTTTCCCAAATCTGAGTTCAAAATGAGTTACAGGCAGGTATGCAAGTTATTTCTCTGTCCAAGTAGACTTACAGTACTGTTCAACATTATTGGCACCCTTGCATTTTAGGTATGTTGTGTACAATATCTTGAGAAATAATTGGAAATAATCCAACTGTATGTCATCATAATATTTTAATAGTATGTTCAAAGGTATACAACCCCTAAAACAAAATACTCTATACTGTAGATTGTTACAGGTTAGCCTTAAGCTCTTTGGATATTGTACGTGGTGTTTTCCAACAGTTTGCACTAACATTTGAAGATTTCTTGGATTAATTTTCTTATTTTCACCAGTCCTGGAACGTTCTTGACAGTTCCATGAGCAGAAAACATCTTAATAATATTGCAAACTGTAGACACAGGAATCCCAAGGTCTTTGGAGATAACCTTGTATCCTTTTGAAGTTTGATGTTTAGTGATACTGGTTTTTCTGACAGTCTCAGGTAGCTCTCTTGTCTTTACCATTGTGAGAATGGAACAGGGAGTGAATGTGGCCATTTTAAACATTAGAGTCATCTTTCATTGGTTGATTCAAGTCATGTGAGTAATTGATCACAGGTGCATCTAATTTTACTGCAATGGGAATGTGGTTCTTCTTTTCAAACTAATTTGAATTGTTTATAAGGGTGCCAATAATCATGTCCTAGTGATACTGAAAACTCTATATTTAATGTAAAAGCTCCTGAGACAAAAACTATTTTTGTTTAACTCTCAAATTGAGGGTGCTATTGAGAGGCATCCTCCAATATGTCCTTTTTGAATATTTTTAAAGTCATCATTGATGGGTGGGGGGGAGAGACTATATTCTGAGACTAGCATGCCATTTCAGATATTCAGACGTGCAGTGGCAGACCTGTAATATGTTTGGAGTATGTATCTACACGCAGGATTCTTCAGACAGGGAATAACTGTGGCAATGAAAACACATTTTGCATTTCTCCCTGGAACTATTGCATCCATGAAACAAGCACTTTTTTCACCTTATTCATAGTCAAGAGCAGATATAGGCATGGCCACCTCACCAACCAGGGCCAGACATGCTTATACTGTTCTGAAATCACACTGCGATGTGCATCTCCCTTGCTCAGCCCAGACCACGCCTCCACCATGCCCCTATTCTTTAGGGTCGTTCTCACTCTTAGGATGCCTATGTACCTGGCTTCTAAAATGACCTTGGAGATAGCTCTATGCTTTGTATGTCTAAATACCCATTTTCAGATGTCTAACTCACGAATAAGGCTTCTAAAATTACCCCCATTACCTGTAAAATCTTACTCTTTGGTGTGGCCCATTTTTGGCATCTCTGGTTTGAACCAGTAACAATGAAGGTAAAAATGACTTGCCTGGTTTCTCTGACTCTCAGCCCTCTGGTCTATCCCATAGATCTCTCATTTCAAAGGATGTATTTGCAGTCACCATGCTTACTCACAACCTGATACTTCTACCACACCCAGAAATAGGTCCTGCATTTTTCCCCATGCTACTCCTGGGAAGCTAAGTGGAGGGTTTAAGGGTCACAAAGTCCTATCACAAAGATGTCACCACCACCAAAGATAAAGGGTAGTAGTGAAAGAGTGAATATAACTGTGGGGGAGTGGGAAGGGAGGGTTGTGAAAATAAGTAAATGGGGCTCTATGATTGGGACCCACATATGTATATTTGCCTAGGGCTTAATTATCCACCCCAGAGGAACAGCAAAACTGTAAACTCTCCTGATGGAATGAGCATCAGTATATTGGTAGCAATACTCACATAGGAGAAAGTCACACTAGACCTAGAACTGACAACTAAGGAAAGTGTTTCTGATGAGCAGGTATAGTAAATGGACACCATGGGTCCTCTGAGAAAACTAACTTGATCTAGCAGAGGAACAATACCCTTTGGGCATGGTAAGGACATCCCTATAGTCTAAAGGAATTGTGTGTATTTATATTTATGTCTTATTCCATTTGCCTATCTTTTTTATGCTGTTCCTATCTCTCCTACTGTACACCGTATGGACTGCTATGCAATGTTGTTGTATATCAAATAAAATATGAACATAACCATAACCATCTGAATAGATTAGTTAAAACCAAAAGTATTCCTTATAAAATCAACAAACCTTTGCATGTAAAAATAATTGGTATTGTTTTCAGAAAAAGTGCCTGAAAATGAAGGGAAAGAGAAAAGGGGAAAAATCTGGAGAGTTAGCAAGAGAAGCAAGGGAGGTAATGAACAGCACATGGAGAAGTAGTTAAGGCAGCTCATAAGACTTATTTTCACAATATATTAGTGAAAAGAATAAAGCACTGAGAAGGGCTTATAAAGAGATTGTAAAGTCAAGAAGGAAACAGCAGAATTACTGAAACTGACTGAGGGATGGGCAAGAAAGTTCATGTCAGGGATAGGAAGGTAACCAGCAGGGGTTGGTTCTATAGGAACAAATACAAGAATAAAAATATATAATTCCTGCACAGTCCCTAAGCCAAGTTATTAATAAATGACTACCCAGAGCTTATCTCGGCTTCACAAAGGTTTTATTGTGGTTAATGTAAAGCATATGATGGTTGGCTTAACACAATATGGAATCATAGGGGCATATTTACTAAAATCCAGCAGTGCACCGAGCGTTGAAGCCCTGAAATGTAGTGTAAAGGTGATACCAGACCTGCACTAACAAATGGAGATATGCTCAGTATGATCCCATGTAATTAGTAGAGGTTCCATGCCGCCCTCACACTAAGCAAATTGTCACCATTATGTTGGGTGCATTGAGCTCCCCTATTGAGTGGTTTGTATGGAATTTTTAGCATAGTCACATCTTTGGCACATGGTAACGGTTACTGCAGTGCACTTAGCATATGCTAAACCCCCATGGTTACCATGGTTTAGGAAACATGTCCCGTGGTTTCAGTTTCTGGTAAAACAGTTGCTTCTTATGCATATATTTTTTTAGGAAATACTTTGCATTGTATCCCCTAAAACCTGCACATTATAGAACACATGCCATGTGGTTAACCAACCCAAAGCAAAAGAATAAAATAAACCACAGCCTTATGCAGTATTTCTGGAAGCAGATCTCTTAGGGCAGCGAGAGGGTATCAGATCTTTAGTTCTTCTTCAGCCAGAGAGCAGTGCAAGCTTGAAGACACTAGGCAGGGATTATGCACAGAATCTTGGCTCCAGCTGTCCTATATCTCAGCCAGTATCAAAGGATGAGACTCATACAGATAGAATACAAGGGGACAGATGAGAGCTTGAGGCTCCAATGAATTGCATGACAGTAGAAAGTTTTCAAGACAGAACCTTCCTGTTCGTTTCTTAGGCTCTTTTAAGACATTTTTCCAGGTCTCTCCGTTCTAAATGCAGATTCCAGATTCCAGAAAGTGATATTTTCATTGACTATATTAGAGCAAATTGGTACAGAATAGGCAAATCAGGGCTCCTTTATTGACTAATCAGGTACATGGCAGCAGTGTGGCATAGTATGTGGCAGCAGTGTGGTTCAGTACACACAGCCAATGTATTCAGGAGCAGAAGGTCACAGGTTCAAGCCCCAGCTGTGGCTCATGCCAACCCAGTCCCCATATTTTAAAAAGGGGACTGTTGAAGTTGTTGTTATGGAAGGACAGACTAGATAGGCCATGTGGTTTTTTTCTGTCATCACATTTCTATGTTTCTTCTATGTTTCTATGGCACAACCAGGTGATGAGAGATGGAGGCTCATGAGAAAATCTCTTTATTCGAACAGACTTCATGGTGGATACAGTGGATGAATACTTAAACATACTTATCTGGATAGCAGTACTTTTATCCACATACATGCCACTGGCCAGGTCTATTTGTGATCTTTAGTGGTACTTTTCAGATAGTGCCATTGAAAATCGTTACTAACCACTCGAGCCCTATCCATGTAGAGCCAAGGCAAAGCATGTAATTATGTGGATAAAGGTGATATTCATCAACTATCCAGATACTGTACCATCAATAGTGTTCACCATTGCTCAATAGCATGCGCTGTTGCACAATAGGGTACATATAGCATGAAGGCTCTTTGGCGAGCATATTGAGTGCTCTTTCAGATCTGTGATGGCAGGTTTGTAGGTTCTGGGTGCTTTGTCTACGTGGTCTGTTGGTCTTGGGGGTACAGATGAGAGTCTGGAGGTGAACAGAAGTGAGGTAATGGCAGGCTTTGTGTATAATGGTGAGAGCTTTTGTGTTTGATTCGGGAGGCAATTGGATGGGTGTGATGTGGGTGTGTCTGGAGGCTCTGAATATGGTACATGTGGCAGTGTTTTGGGCTAGTTGGAGCATAAGGATGGTGGTTTTGGGAAGCCCCTGGTATATCAAGTTGCAGTAGTCAAAGATGGGGTGATGGAGGCTTGGCATACTGAGCGGAAGTGTTCAGAGGACAGGAGAGGACGTAGGTTCTGTAGAGATCTGAGTTTAAAGTAAACAGACTTGGTGATGTTCCGGATGCGGGTCTTAAAATCCAGTTGCTGGTCCAGGGTGATGCTTAGATATCTAACCTGGGTTTTGACTTGAAGGTCAAAGTTGCCAAATCTGATGGAGTAGGAGGGTATAAAGGTGGGGTCCCTTGTGATGTGCAGAATCTTCGTCTTGCCGAAGTTGACAGCCAAGTTGTGGAGCTGGAGCCAGCTAACTATTTCCTTGAAGCAGGTGATTAGCTTAGAGTAGTCAGGGGCGGTTGTGCAGTAAGAAGTGAAGATCATTATGTCATCAGCGTAGATTTGCTAATTGATGTTAAAGCTCTGAATGGTTGTACAGAGGGGCCAGATGTAAATATTGAAGAGTAGAGAAGAAAGAGTGGATCCTTGTCATACTCCTTGAGGCAGGATGAAGGGGGCTGATGTGAGCTGACCAATTTTTATCTGTTCAGTATGCTGAGAGAGGTATGAATGGAAACATGAGAGAGGAGTGCCCTGTATTCTAATGCTGTGGAGTTGGTTGAGTAGCGTCTGGTGGGAGACCGTGTTGAAGGCAGCGGAGATTTCTAAAAATAGCAGTATGAAGCCACTGGTAATTTCCTTCCATTCTGGTGAAGTGTGTTGATAGTAGGGAGGTCAACAAGGTTTCGGCATTATGATGCAGGAGAAACCCATGTTGGTGTATGTCAAGGGGTGCATGGAGATCAATGTGTTCCTACAGCTGGATTTGGACTGCCCTTTCTATGCTCTTTGTGAGAAAAGGTACACTGGCTATAGGCCTGTATGAGGCAGATAGGCTGGGATCTAAGTGAGGCTTCTTTCAGAAGAGTCTGACTGATGCTTGATTAAGGGTGAGGGTGAGGCTAGCATTAGAGAGCGAGGTATGAAGGATGCATGATATGATTGGAAGGAGAGGTGCTTTTGTCGATTTTATCCATGCAACCAGGCAAGGATCTAGTGGGGAGGTGGTTGTGTTCATGTGCAAGGTGATGGTGGCAAATCTTTCCAGTGCCACATTCCTGAAGGTGGTCTATGGTTGCATGCCCTCAGGTGCATTGTCTGTTGGGGGTGTGAGGGGCATGGCATTAGTGGCAAAACTGTGCTTGGCTTTTAAGAAGTCTGCCATGTCTTGAGGGTGAAGAGTGTTGTCCTATTGTGAGTTGGGAAGGTCCCTAGTGAGGGATTTCACTAGGTTGAAGAGCCCTCTGGGTTTGTTGACTGCATGCAAGAGAGTATTGCTGTAGTATTCCTGTTTGGAGTTAATGGTGCTGGTGCAGCATGCCTTGAGCTGTTCCAGGTATGCTGTTTTCAGAATGGGGTCTTTGGGTTTTCTCCAGCAGTGCTTAATCCGACAGAATATATGCTTTTGATTGCAGAGTTCTGTGGGGTACTAGGGAACGTGATGCCCTTGCTTTGAGGGTGGTGCTCGTGGAGGTGCTGAGGCGACATTAGAGATGATGGAGTTCCATTTGTTGATCATGTCCAGACTTGTTTCGAGTGGGAGGTCCATAAGGGCTGACAGATATTTTTGGTGGAAGGAGGGCTCATCAAACATGGCAAATCTTCTTGCTGATATGGCCCGATTGTGAGAAGGGTAGGTGACATGTATGTGGGATATTGTGAGCATGATGAGGGGATGGGTGTGTTGGTGGGGGGCGTGTGGTTTGGTCTAGTGAGCAGGGAGGTAGGATAGAAGACTAGATCAAGGGTTCCTCCCTTTGCATATGTTGGGGTATTGATGAGTTGTGCATGGTGCAGGTCGTTCATGGCTTGAAGGAATGCTGTGCCTTGGCTGATGGGGGCTGAGGGGAGGTTCAGATTGCCAAGGAGGATGAATTGCTTCTGGTGTGATGTGTGGAAGCAGATGGTGTTGAGAAGTGTGACCATTTCCTTGGCCTTGTTGTGTAGAGCCCTATAAACAAGGCAGATGGTGAAATGTTTGCTTGTTATTGTGAGAATGTCCAAATTGGGTGAGGAGATAGTGTTGACTATGCTGAAGTTCAGGTCCTTTTATTGTGAGGATGTAAACGCCACCCTCTTTGTTGTTGCTGCATGGGCAGTTGTTGATGGCATGTGTGTTTGGGTTGAGCTGGTTGAGGAGGACGTTGTTATTTTCCGTAAACCACATCTCGGTGATGCACAAGATATCTATTCTGTTGTCAGTGATGAGTTTGGAGAGAGTCTGAATCTTGTTGCGGGCAGAGTGTGAGTTTATGAGTGTGCATTTGATGGCATTGGTGTTGTGTTCATGAGGAGGGGCTGCCTGCTCAGTTGTGATGAAGAGGAGGCATCTTGGTCTACTTCCATTTGTGGTGACTTGTGAGTGCCAGTGCCTGAGTGGTTTGAGTTCCATGCTGTGAATGATGGGGATTAGACAGCGGTCAATCGGGTTCATTGCAGTTCCTGGTAGCATGAGTATGGATATGGTGAGGCCCAAGAATGTGAGCCATATCAGGAAGTGAGGCATGATGCTGCTGTAATGCTGTACTGCAATGTGGTTGCAGAGGGAGCGAGGCAAGGTTAAAGAGGGTGATCAATGCATGTGTGTGTGGAGTGGAGAGAGTCTTCTGCGTCATGGAGGAGTAGAGTTCTAAAGGTCTGCAAGGAGTTCAGGAGTATGAGTTAGATCAGAGTGTACAGCCTGCTGAAAGAGTAGCTTCTAGTCGTTACCTGGTGAGACTCTTAGGGCTCTACGAGGCTGTGTCCATGTGGGTCTTGTTCAGTGACCTGGCAGTGAGCCTGTCCAGCGATGAGGCTGTTCCCTACGGTGATCCATGCCTAAAGGCCACGCCAAAGGGCCCTCTGGCTAGGTCCTCAGACACCGGCCAACCAGGCATAGGCGCGCTTTGAGTGAATCAGTGTTTTAATCAGTCCTTGGGGCGTTGGCAGATGATGCTGTGCACAGCGGGGAGGAGCTTACCTTCCCACTGTTGATGATGGCCAGTCTTTGTCTGTCTCAATCAGTCTGGCGGAATGAAGTGTCCCGATGAAGCAGGAGGGTCTGGCAGCGAGAGCAGCACTGCAGAGGCGAGTTTGTTGAGTGGTTCATGTGTGTATGTGTGCTGAGCACCTTGAGTGAGTCGATGCTTTAATCAGTCCGGGGGGTGCAAGCAGATGATGCTGTGCACAGTGAGGAGGAGCTTACCTTCCCGCTGCTTGTGATGGCCAGTCTTTGCTACTCTTTAGTTTATTTATTTATTTATTTAACAGGTCTTCTATACCGCCTTATCATTTGCATTCAAAGCAGTTTACAATGAACAGTTATAGCAACAAGATTTACATTGAAAAGGGTTATTCAACTTGGAAGGTTACATTGGGGTAAAACAGGCAATTGTCAGTTGCTAACTATATACAAGAAATCTAGCTGTGTTTCATGGTCCATTTGCTGTTACTGTTAAACATCATCATCCAGGTTAGTTCCAAAGTATTCCAGGAACAAATGAGTTTTTATTGCCTTCCTAAAGTCCGTTAGGTCTTTGATCTCACGTGTTGATGTGGGGAGATCATTCCACAGCTTGGGTGCAAATAGGGAGACGGTTCTGTTACAGGTGGATTGGTTTGCTTTCCTGAAGTTTAGGGGGCTCTCTAGGATGTTGTTATCTGTTCCTCTCCTTGTTTTGGTGGGCAGTGTTTTCTTGATCAGTGGTTGCAGAGTTGTAGGTGAGAGGTTGTTTAGTGTTTTAAAGATTATCAATATGTTTTTGTACTTGGTGCATACAGTCATAGGGAACCAGTGCAGCTGATGTAGCGTGGATGTTATGTGTTTGTACTTTGCTGCTCCGGTGATGATTCTGGCTGCAGTGTTTTGTACCAGCTGTAAGGGGAGGGTCGTTTTCTTTGGGAGTCCATGGTAGATTGTATTCTAGAAATCTAATATAGGCATTATTATGGCTTGGCAGACAGTTCAGAAGTCGTTGTCAGTGAGCAGTGGTTTGAGGTTGCGTAGCATTCTGAGTTTGTGGTAGGCTGATCTGGTTGTCTTTTTGAAGTGTGGCTGTAATCTGAGTTGTTGGTCAAAGGTGACCCCGAGGTATCTGACTTCTCTTTTATTGTTTATAGCATGGTTGAAGATTTTTATTGAGTCTGGCGGTGAGAATATCATACTTCTGGTAATGTGTATCAGTTCAGATTTTTTATAGTTTATGTAAAGGCTTTGACTGTTGAGCCATTCTGACATTGATTCCAAGCATGCTGTGATCTGTGAGTAGTCCGGGTGTCTGATGTTTATAGTTTATCAAATAGTTGTAATATGTCTTCCTGGTTTATCAATATTTCTTTCAATTCTTCTGATGCATCACCTTTAAATACCATTTAAGTCAACTACCCTACATCTTCTTCAGTAAAGACCGAAGCAAAGAATTTATTCAGTCTTTTCACTATGACCTTGTCCCCTCTTAGTGCCCCTTTTACCCCTCTATCATCTAATGGTCCTATTGACTCTCTCACAGGTTTTTGCTACGAATGTACTTGAAAAAGTTTTTATTATGCGTTTTTGCTTCCACAGCAAGCTTTTTTCAAATTCTCACTATGCTTGCCTTATAAATGCCTTGCATCTAACTTTCCAGTGCTTATGTTGTTTCCAGTTTTTGTCATTTGGCTTCTTTTTCCATTTCCTGAAAGACATTATTTTGGCAACAACAGCATCTCTGATATCACCTTTAAACCATGCTGGCAGTTTTTTGGACTTCCTTCCACTTTTCTTAAGGCGCGGAATACAGCTGGTCTGAACTTCCAAGATAGTATTTTTAAACAACACCTATGCTTGATGCAAATCTTTAATCTTTGCAGCTGTATACTTTTAGTTTTTCTTAACTATTTTCCTCATCTTATCATAGTCTCCCTTTTGAAAGTTAAAAGTTAGTACTGTGGATTTCCTTGCTGTCCTTCCTCCATTTATTAAATCAAACCCAATCATGCTAGGATCACTATGGCCAAGTGGCCCCAACACCCTTATCTCTTGCACCAGATCTTGTGTTCCACTAAGGACTAGGTCCAAAATGGCTTCCCCTCTTTTCGGTTCATGAACCAGCTGCTCCAAGAAGCAGTCATTTATTTCATCTACAAACTTTATTTCCCAGCATGTCCTGTCGTGACATTGACCCAGTCAACTCCGTGGTAATTGAAATCACCCATTATTATTACTGTGTTGTAACTTTTGTTAGCCTCCCTGATTTCTTTGACCATTTCATCATCTATTTATTCATTTTGGCCAGACTGTCAGTGGTACATCCCCACTGCCATCACCCTCCCCTTTTTACATGGAATTTCAATCCATAGAGATTCTACAGTGTAGTGTTTCCTACAAAACTTTAATCCTGTGTGACCCAATGTTCTCTCTAATATAGAGTGCAACCCCTCCACCAATTTGATCTACTCTATCATTGTGTTATAATTTGTACCCAGGTATCACAGTGTCCCACTGGTTGTTCTCCTTCCACCAGGTCTCTGAGATACCATTCATATCTAACCTCCCATTTAGTGCTATATTTTCTAACTCTTCCATCTTATTTTTTAGACTTCTAGTATTTGCATACAAGCATTTTAGAGGTTGTATTTTATTCATATGAATCTGGTTATCAGTAGGCAGGGGTAATTTGGAATCTTTAAGTTCTGTCTGCTCTGTACTTAAGGACATTTGGGTTACTTTTGTCTTCATTGGAACCTCTCTGTCAATATGCCCTAACTTCAGTCTATTGCTAGTATCCTTCAAGGTTTGGACATGTACCTGGAGGAAAGGTCCTTAAACCACTTTAAAGAGGACCCAGGAAATCCACTGCTTACACTGGGATGAGCATTATGGAACCTGTGTGCCTTTTTGGAAACCTGCCAGGTACTTGTGACCCGGATTGGCCACTGTTGGAAACAGAATGCTGGGCTTGATGGACCTTGGTCTGACCCAGTATGATATTTGTTATGTTCTTATGTTAGTACCATTGCAGACTTGCAAGCTCTGAAAGACATTTGTGTTCAGTTTCCATATTTCATGGTTCATGCAGCTTACAGTTCCATAACCGATGACCCTTTTTAGTATTTTCAGAAGTAATATTGCAGAATGGCCAGTAAGTGATCTGTTTTTACAGATGACATTAAGGTCTACAACAGTTCAGATATTCCAGTGGCAGTGAAATAATAAACAATCTAAGAAAACATCATGCATATTTTAAAGATGTGTTGCAAAAATGTTCAGTCTTGCAATTAGGATGCAAAAACCGCGTACAGTGGTAGATGATGTATAAGGGGTGGGAGTGAAGCTATACTTACCAACAGTGAGCAAGGGAGAGCATAACTGGAGCTTCCTCTAATCCAGGGGTCTCAAACTCCAGTCTTGGAGGGCTGCAAACCAGTCAGGGGGTGAGTGGGGTCAGTGCATGCAAATATATCTCATGCATATTCATTAGGGATACCCTGAAAACCTGACTGGTTTGCGGCCCTCCAGGACTGGAGTTTGAGACCCCTGCTCTAATCCATAACACATATGTAAGGGAAGGCAAGGTCTCCAGCAAAAGATCCCAACTAAACCAAAAATACTTTTTTCACTTCTATTCGATGATAAGGACACGGAGACTTACCAAACGACAACAAATGCATCTATCATTTATCCTAGCTTGCATATTCAACTGCTATCTGGTATATTGAGGTTGCATGGAAAGTAAATAAAAGCTATGCTGTGGCGACAGAGAGCATATAAACAAAGGCAAAACTCTGCATTAGCCCTATAGCAGAAGAGGTTTTAGGAAGTCTAATATTCAGAAAGGGAAAACTTCAACGTGGCATGTAAACAATCTGTCCTATTTTTGGCGAATGCTTCAATGTGCCTCTATTGTTCTGAAACCATATGTTGCACGTGCAGTGGCTCAGAAGTTGGTTACCCACCCAACATTATTTCCTATTTTTCAACTCAGAATGTGATTATTCTGAAGCACCAGATTTCCTGGAAACCCTCTGCAAATAACTTATCTGTCCGAGATGAATTTTGTCAGACCTGAGGCCGTAAATATCAGAATAAAGTATTGACAAATTCCAGTTTATTGGGTAAGATTTATAACCAATAAAACATTAGTAAGCGCTATCACAGCAAATGGTGCTTTCAGTGCTCAAATACCCCTTTCAATTAGCCTTACAAGGCAATTTCATGGCCTGCTAGAGTGCTGGAAAAAAATCAGCTATTAATACTGTGCAGAGAACAAACTGCTTCTTCCACATCTAAGTTATCAAGAGTTTTTTGCCCACGCTTTATGGTAGTTAAAAGGATGACCAATAGCCCAGTTTTGCTATTTTCCTTGTTTTATTTGGCAAAACCACAAGAATGCTTAGTTGCATTCATCACATTTCAAAAGAGGTGTAGGCTTGATGCTAACAGGAAAATAATCCCCTCAGTTAGTTATTACTGCCGAAATTCCAAACAAGGAATGCATTTTTAACCTGTGATTAGGTCTTATGAGAAAATAGCATATTAGCTTGTCATTCATGATCCAGTGGTTTTTTTTGTAAAGTGTTACTGACCATAAATCCTTTCACTGTGAATTTACTCTTACTTGTTGAGTTGTTGGAGCTTATGACTCAGTGGAATTTGCTAGTTTGTGCTTGCATGCAGTACACACGGCCACTTCCGTCTTCCAAACAGATAAGTGATTTATAAGCTACAGCATCTCTCAGATCTCGAGCCAGGCAACAGATTTGCAGGACTGAGACCGGGGAATAAAAACCCATTATACACATTACATAGTAGTTAAGGGTCTTTCTGCTGGGTTGCTCACCCTTGAATCAGAAACCCAGCATAAACTAAAGACCTGTGAACACTGCTTATGGACTGTGACATGAGCAACCGAGTGTCTTTGAGCAAAATACCGATGCAATTTAGATATAAAGTGCAAAATTAATATAACAAGAAATTCTGCATGTGTGAAGATGTGCAATAGAGTCACAATGAGAGCATGGGCATAGCATGACTCTCAACATAAAATGAGCTTTTGAAAGTGAGGTAGATTTGGGAGCAATATCAGGAAACATTTTTTTCATGGATAGGGGTGATGAATGCCTGGAATGCTCTCCAGGAGAAAGTGATGGAGACAAAACCGGTATTGGTATTCAGAAAGGAGTGGGACACACATAGAAGATCCCTAAATAGCAAGAGGATAGAAACCAGGCATTGGGCGCTTCAGCTGACACAAGCTGAGAAATGACTTTTGGCATTCAAAAAGCATGGGAGGGCAACCTGCACGGAAGTGTAGTTACAACCCCTAACACAGGCGTGAGTAGGGAAGTAACCTGCACAGGGTAGCAGTACAACCCTAAAGAAAGGCACAGAGGGGGGTGATTTGCACAAAGCAACAGTTACGTCTTTTATCACCTAACTAGGCAGAATTTTGTTTTTTATCAGCCAAATCACCTACTATTTTACTATGTTACCAAAGAGGTAATTTTACATGTAGGAAGAGCGTTTTCTAAAATAATGTGCCACACGCATAAAAGCATGCATAGCCAGTGATTCTCTCAAAGCTTTATGGCCATAGGCAAACTATGAAGATAAGCTAGACAAGACTTGGTAAGAGGTCTCTCTTTTTTTTTTTTTTAAAGTACTGAGATGAGAAAATTGGTTGAATAAAATCCATCCAGGATAAGATACTCTTCCAACTCCATGCTGGATTTTTATACAGTTTTCTAGGATATTTCAAGTCTTCCTTCCTAAAGAAGGGAGTTATCTGAGTTACAGAGCTGTCGAGTGAGAGATCGATCCAGACCATGGGAAAACAGAATGGAGTTTGTTTGAACTCGACTTTTTAGACTGCCCTGAATAAATAAATTTGACTGAATGCACACAAATCTTTGCCATAGTACTGTGTCCTTGGTATTAATGTTAACTATGAGAAAGTACAATGCCCATAGTAGCTACCATGAAATTCACCTAGCAAACTGGCCCAAATGAAAAGCTGGTTGGAATGGCAGTTTTTCTTTTTGCATGTGTCAAAAGCTACAGGCTGCTAAATTCCTTTCATATCTTCCTTCCAAGCAAGTGAGGAACACAAAGACTCAACACCTCGTCCCATGACCATTTACTCTCCTCCAGACATGTCCCCTTTCTTTTACTCTATCTGAGATAAGATCCAAGGAAATCACCTGCCATCTCACCCAACAGCTGACTCTTGTAAAAATGGCACTAGCTGATCTCTCCAGATAATTACCCAGGGATAGTCTGCTGAGCTTCCCTCTCCCCTCCCTCTATAGGATCCAAAGTGAGAGGCCAAAAAACAGGTGGCAAAGTACTGCAAGAGATCAGCCTGCACCATCTTTAAGAGTGCCAACTGTGAAGCGGGAAAGAAGACAGCTCTGTCCTGAACCCGTTTTTCTTAGACTTTACCTTGAATGGCATGGGAGAAGGAGGGGGTATTTTTTCATCTGTCTATGCTTTATTGAAACCTCGTCAATCTACTTTTGACTGCAAAAATACATAGGTCCATCAACTGGCCTTATATGGTGGAGGGTTTCATCAGTTCTCTCTAGATTATATCAAGCAGCTCAACATCAACATGAAGATCAAACTCCTCACACAACGAAACAAACAGTAGAGAAAAAAAGGGTACATAGCTGGCATCCTTTTTGATATTTTGCAAGTAGTTTAAATGCAGATTTGGACATAAGGGGGGCTGATCTTATAAGGGGTATATGATAAGTTACAGCCTATGTGTGTACATAAGTACCTATTCTGTACTTGGTGAGGCTCTATGTACATTCTAAGGGGTCTGGTTACTAAACAGTGCTAGAAGTAATCGTGCGAAATCAGTGCCGTGGCCTCGTTTTATTCAATGGGGCAGTGGCGCTGATTTTGAATGATCGCTGCTATGGCTGTTTAGTAAACAGACCCCCTAAGTGTGTGACTGGAGCCAGTTATTCTGTTAAAATGGAGTTTCTGTGTAAGAATCTGGCTTGTTCAGTTTTCCTAATAGGTGTATAGATGTTCTAGGCTCCACTGCAGTATTTATGGTGCCCTCTTTTTCTGGATATGCTCCTTTTGTGAATTTTGGAAGTTAGTGCTGTTATGGAATCATAGATTTGCTCCGTGGACCCTGTACTGTGTATTCTTGGGGGTATGTTTACTAAAGAGCATTAAGGGTGCACCAGTTAGCAAGCATTAATAGCAGTGATAAGGGTGTTATCGTGAGGTAAAGATTGGTGTGGGAAGTAGGAGCTCTGGCATTAAGGCGCTTGTCTCCACTGGGCGCTAACAGGACACCAGGCATTAAGGTGCCAAGTGTGCACCTTAGCATCTGTACACCACAACAACATACCCAACAAGAAAGGAGAGCCGGTCCAAGCTAGCCAACACTGAACAGGTTATGGCCACAACCCGAAAACAAAGGCTTTAATGTAAATAATCTGTAGATATGTTACCCCAGTTGAATCCAAGTTCTAGTCCCTGTTCGATGTAAATACTCTGTGGCCCGGCCGCACAGTAAATTGTTCTGTTTATTGTAAACCGCACTGATATGTAATAGCGTGGTATATAAGAGAAGTAAAATAGATAAACAAATAAATAAATCTGAAAATGGCAGTCACCTTAATGCAGGATAAAGGAGCCCTGCGTATGTCTTGTAGCAAATACTCAGTAGTAGTAGCAGTAATAGTAGAAAGTCACATTTTAGGTGATGGCTGGAAGGAAAGGCAACAGGTGATGGACATGTCAGATCCATATGTATCCTACGTGTTAGTCAGTAAGTGGGATGAGCATGTGGGAGGCATCTGTACTGACCCACTGAGGGGTGCCCATGTAATCTGCTGTAATGTTAGTGTGTGGCATAGGACTGGGAAGAAGTGTTCCTTGGTGGAGCCAGCAACACTACAATCTGGGCATCAAAAGGATGAATGAGCAGGAGTGGTGACGTGCAGATCATTCACAGGAGAGGTGTGAGTGATATGTCCTAATGATTAAAATGTTCCTATGTGAGCCATGGGGTAGCAGCTGGCAGGAGACTATATGACTGTACATAATGGGTATATGCTGATGGATGGGCTGAAGGATGGATGGCAGTAGATGACAGTGTGATAGGGCCTTGCAGCCCTGATGTACCACATATGACCGTACACATGCAGTTGTATTGTGGGTGTGAAAAAATAGTAGCTGTACCATGGGGGGTTTCCAATACCAGCTATTTGGGTATGACAGCTGTCTCAGCTTTTCTAACCACCATACATTCTCCCTGACACATGTGCATATGTCTCTCATATTGGCGATATGGAGCAAGTAAGGGACATGTGATGATCCCTGCAGATGGCCATTCCAGGAGTGGAATCTGCCTGCATATATGTGATGGAGCCAAAGATGTCCAATCACAGTTATGATGAAATATTCCAATCATGTACAACGCATGTGTCATACACCTGCAGGCTGAACATGTCCGACCCTTTGCAGTGGGCTACCGCAGATCCAATAAAGTTATGCTGTCAGATGGGCATGATTGCAATGTGCACGTTTACAGAACCAGTGTGCTGTTATAACACATAAAAAATTATAAGAACATGTATCCCCCAGACAATGCAGACCCCAGCTGTTTCTGACAGTACATTGAAGTGAGTTTCTCATAGCTATAAAGAGAACAAGTGGGATTCAACCCCTAGTCTGCTGCTTACTGAGCCAGTGCTTTAACCATTAGGCTACACCTCTACAGTGTTTTACATAGCAATTTTTAGAATCAAAGAGACTGCAGGTCCCTGCCTGCAATGGCCGAAACCCAGGACATGAAACAACATGACTGGTACATTCTGAGACAGTGGTACACCATACCTAGGGCCTGCCTATAGCGGCACACCTGCAGTATGTACTGCACTAAACACTCAGTACTGTAGCTGCAAAACAGATACACAGCTGCAAAATACATGTCTTGTCCAAAGGCCAAAAGCAATATGGGACACCTTACCCGAAGCATCAGCAGGCACAACGAAATTACAAAGGACCAACCATGAAAAGAGGCCAAACCACATGTGAGATCAAGAAGCTGGTCCCTCCACTGTACCTCCAACACCAAACAATTGCATGCAGAGGTCCACTGCACAGCAGTGTGGCACTAATCCCTGAGGCAGTACATTTGCAGGGTGTGCAGTCCCTTATGACCTGCTGTACACTACAAGATAGGTGTATGTGCAGGTGTACCTAACTCAAACCACATTCATGACTCCTGTGGTCCATCGCAGACCATCCTGCCCTCCTAGGGGGGCCATGCACACATTTCCCACTATCATAGAAGACAAGCAGGTACTGGCAATGCTTCAGTGATCACAGTAGCCACTATGGCTGTAATTGGGGCCCTGGGTACTGGTATCGGTTAGCCCCTCCATTAACTATGATACACCACACAATCTGAGCAGATATGCCATATGGAGAATGCAGTGATCCATCACATCAACTCTGTAATATGCAGGGACTTTGTGTGCTTTCTGCACATAACACCTGCCATACAGTATGTGCAAATTACCTGTTTCAGCAGTCAACGTGAATGTGAGGAAGGCCACACATCACCTGTTCCCCAGAGCAAGCCCTGCAATTGATGGACTCTCCAGTTTCTGGAGCACATCTATATCATTGCCAGTGTGCTACCGGTATTGTCTGCAGTGTGCGATGCTAGTCACTTGTTATTCTGAACAACTGCAGCATGCCGGAGTGGTCTGTCTTATCTGGGTTTTGTGTCCTGCTCCTGTTGGCAAGGAACTCTCCTTATGACATCTCATGTCAATCCCTGAGGTTGCAGCAGCTGTTTCCAAGGAACACAAATACAGTGAGTATTGACAATAGGTCAGAGAGGCTGTTGTTGCCAAAAAAGCATCTTTCAGGAAATGGAAAAAAGAGCCAAACGACGAAACCTGGAAATAGCACAAGCACTGGCAAGTCAAATGCAAGGCATTGATAAAGCAGGCAAAGGGAGAATTTGAGAAGAAGCTTGCTGCGGAAGCAAAAATGTGAAATAAAGATTTTTTCAAGTACATTCGAGGCAAAAAACCTGTGAGAGAGTCAGTTGGTCCATTAGATGATAGAGGAGTTAAAGGGGCACTAAGAAGCGACAAGGTGATAGCGGAGAGACTGAATAAATTCTTTCTTTCGGTCTTTACTGAGGAAGATGTAGGGATGTTACCCATGACTGAAGTGGTATTTAAAGGTGCGGAAGAATTGAAGGAAATATCGATACATCGGGAAGATGTATTACAACTATTAGATAAACTGAAGCATAGCAAATCACCTGGGCCGGATGGCATACATCCAAGGGTGTTGAAAGAACTGAAATATAAGATTGCAGACCTGCTATTAGTAATCTGTGAACTATCATTAAAATCATCTCTAATACCTGAAGATTAGAGGATCGCCAATGTAACACCAATTTTTAAAAAGGGTTCCAGGGGTGATCCGGGAAACTACAGACCGGTGAGCCTGACGTCAGTACTGGAAAAAATGGTAGAAACCATCATAAAGAATAAAATTACTCAGCATGTCGATAATCATGGCCTAATGGGAGACAGCCAACATGGCTTTAGACAAGGAAGATCTTGTTTTACTAATCTGTTATTTTTTTTTTAAAGTGTGAATAAACAGGTGGACAATGGTGAGTCGGTTGATATAGTGTATCTGGACTTTCAGAAAGCCTTTGACAAGGTCCCTCATCAGAGACTTTTGGCAAAACTAAAGAGTCATGGGATAGGAGGTAGTGTACTACTGTGAATCAAGAACTGGTTAAAAGATAGAAAGCAGAGGGTTGGGCTAAATGGCCAATTTTCCCAATGGAGAAAGGTGAATAGTGGTGTACCCCAGGGATCTGTGCTGGGTCCGCTGCTTTTTGACATATTCATAAATGACCTGGAAAGTGGAATACCGAGTGAGGTTATCAAATCTGCAGATGACACAAAACTATTTAAAGTTGTTAAAACCCAAGAGGATTGTGGAAAATTGCAAGAGGATCTTGATAAATTGGAAGACTGGGCATCAAAATGGCAGATGAAATTTAATGCAGACAAGTGCAAAGTTATGCACCTAGGGAAGAACAACCCAAACTATGGTTACATGATGCAGGGTTCCACATTAGAAACCACCACCCAGGAAAAAGATTTAGGTGCCATTGTGGATAACATGTTAAATCCCTCGGCCCAGTGTGCAGCGGCAGCCAAGAGAGCAAATAGAATGCTAGGTATCATAAAAAAAGGAATGGAAAATAAAACAAAAGATATTATAATGCCTCTATATTGTTCCATGGTGAGAGCGCACCTTGAATATTGTGTGCAGTTCTGGTCGCCGTATCTTAAAAAGGATATAGCGTTATTAGAAAAGGTTCAGAGAAGAGCCACCAAAATGGTAAAGGGGATGGAAGGATACTCCTATGAAGAAAGGCTAAAAAGGTTAGGGCTCTTTAACCTCTTTAAAAGAGATGGCTGAGGGGAGATATGATAGAAGTCTATAAATTAATGAATGGAGTGGAATGGGTAAACGTAGATCGATTGTTTACGTTATCAGAATATATAAAGACTAGGGGACATGCAGTGAAGCTACAGTGTAAACTATTTAAGACTAATAAAAGAAAATATTTTTTCACTCAACGTGTAATCAAGCTCTGGAATTTGTTACCGGAGTATGTAGTAAAGGCCATTAGTGTAGCTGGGTTTAAAAAAGGTTTGGACAAGTTCCTGGAGGAAAGGTCCATAAACCATTATTAAGAAGGGACCCAGGATATCAATGCTTGACCCAGTACAAGCATTGCGGAACCTGCATCTTTTGGGGAAACTGCTAGGTACGTATGACCTAGATTGGCCATTGTTGGACCTTGGTCTGACCCAGTATGGCATATCTTATTTATTTATTTTATTTATTTAGACAGATTTGTATACCGCCTTATCCTTCAATCAAAGCGGTCACAACACAATCGGGGGATACATTTAACACACGGGGATATGAGACACATACACTAATACTTACAGGGAACATGGGCAATGGAGGGTTAAATGGCTTACCCAAGACCACAAGGAGCATCTGTGGGACTTAGAAACCCCAGTCCTTCTGGCCCAAGGTTCCTGTCCTCTAGTGGGATTTGAACCCCCGACCTTCCGGCCTGAAGTACCTTGCCCCAACCACTAGGCTACTCCTCCCTCTTATGTTCTTATGAGTGTTGTCTAGCTAGGAAGAGGAGGTGCTGACACCAAGTAGAAAGGTCTACCATGACCATAGTTATCGGCAGGTTACCAACAGCCATAGAAAACTGCTAGCCTCACTTTCTCAGAATTCCAATCAACTAGATTAATCCCAGGCAGCCTGCATATGTTTGGCAACACTGCCTGTATCAGCTACTCACATACCATCTGTGCCTACTCTACTAGCCACCATGAACATATTGGATCTGTACAAACAGCATGGTCATCCAGCAATCTGTCTAGTAACGGGACTTCCATAAAAGAAACAGCACCCCTATCACTGCAGCTTAACACTATATACGTACCCCATGGTACATACCCGTGAAATGGTCACAGCTCAGTCAGAGTGAAAGTGGCATCTCAGCATGTACAGATGTGTGCACCCGGGCCATGCCCATAGCAGTTCCATGCTATGATGGCGCAGCCATTGACCTTATCTCCGACTGTTATACTTTCTGTGCAAACCACTCTGTTGTAGACAATACCCAGAGTCCTCGGCTCCTCATTATGTACCTTTTTATTTAGGACTTGGGGACAGCTTGTGCAATGCGAGGCACAGTGGAAAGTGGGCCAGAGACAGGCTGTGAGTGCATGTTGGCCCACAGTGGGCTATGTCTGTCACATACCCAAATATGATGTCCTCCTACACAGCTCTTGACAGTGAGCATTGAACCTAGTGCCATGATTGCACTCCCATATAATGTGATGTCCCTAGCCATGGAAACAGCAAAACTGGCCAGCGCAGCACATGCGCTCCCATGCCGCAGATGCACCCCCCCCCCAACAGCACGTGGAAGCCTGGCAGGTTAGACATGGGGTTGGATGTTGGAACAGTTGCTGGCATCACATACGCCACCATTCCCGGCCTTTTTGTACTCTAACAACATCCTCGTGACTGTCACATTCGGTGCCCATGGGGAGCCAGGGAGGCTGATGTAACACATGTAGATACTGAGTAGGCCCACATAGCTTCTGGCCATGTGAATATAGGCTTTTTCCAGCAATGCCACCTATGCAGGGTAAATTCTAAACATCTGCAGCAATCCGAGGGAGAGATATAGTATAGGGAGTGAAGTGCTTTTGTCCACTAAAGAAGAGCAGGACCTAGGCGTGGTTGTGTCTGATGATCTTAAAATAGCTAAACTGGTAGAAAAGGCAACAGCAAAAGCTAGAAGGATGCTTGGGTGCATAGGGAGAGGAATGGCCAGCAGAAGAGGTGATAGTGCCTCTTTATAAGTCTTTGGTGCGACCTCATTTGGAGTACTGTGTGCAATTTTGGAGACCGCACCTTCAAAAGGATATAAACAGGCTGGAGTCAGTACAGAGGGTGACTACTAAAATGGTTAGTGGTTTTCATTATAAAGCATATGAGGACAGACTTAAGGATCTTCATATGTACACGTTAGAGGAAAGACGGGATAGAGGTGATATGATTGAGATGTTTAAATACCTCTGTGGCATAAATGCACAGGAGGAGAGCCTCTTTCAATTGAAAGCAAGCTCTGCTACAAGGTACATGGGATGAGAGTGAAAGGGGATAGATTCAGGAGTGATATACATAAATATTTATTTACGGAAAGAGTGGTGGATCCATGGAATAGTCTCCCAGTGGAGGTGGTAGAGATGAGGACAGTATCTAAATTCAAAGAAGCATGGAACAAACACAGAGGATCTCTAAAGGAAAAAAGGAACTGTTGTAGTGATTGATATGGAAGGGCAGACTAGATAGGCCATATGGTCTTTTTCTGTCATCATGTTTCTATGTATGGTGCTGTTCTCCCCACCCTTACCCCTACCCACACCCCAACATTCAATTTAGACACTGACTTCCCATATGATGGCAGGCAATGCAGAGACCAACATGACATCCTGTGCCACATTTTGGTAGCTGTTACAATCAGGCACATAGGTGCATTTGGACTGTCATTTGGGATATTAGGTAATGTATTGCTGAATGCTTTGGCCAATGATCAGTACACAGAGTTGAGATGGTGTTTCTTGTGTGCAAATTTGCCTGATATGTACCTGCCTGTATGTGCATACATTGCATGGAGCAAAAGTCCCCTGAACTGCACTCTGCAACTGCAGCATGGGACAAGAGCGACGTGCATGCAGGTAAACTGCTCAATCCATCCATTGTCACTAAGTGAATGAATTGGACATTCACAGAAGCCAGCCCTCCACTAAAGCCTAGTTCCCTATAGGCTGCAGCTGTGCCAAGTGGGCTGACAATGTTGCCACTGATACAGCTCTTATGGCAGTTGGCATTAATCATACCTCTCACCTGTGCAAATGGGTGTATCCTGAGGCCTGGAGGCTCAGTCAGAGGTGAGGGTTGCAACACACACACATGTGTTCCCCTTGCTCACTCTTGTCAAACCAGCAAGTGATTTGGGAGCTGCATAACAGTGTCATGTTGGGAGGTAAGTATAAGGGAATGCTGTGGGGATGGGCCTTGCCAATGATGCAACTGGGAATGTATTACAGCGTCACAACCCCAGGTTGCCACTACTTACAGAAAACTAGCCTTTTGCTTGTAAATGGTATCTCACACAATTTATGGGGTTGCTGTATAGCTGTCCTGCAGCATGCGGTATGTACAGACATAAAACCTGGTCACTACATGCATTGCTGCAGCTCACACTCCTCTGGAAACACACACACATGATCCCACTGCCCAAAAGTGGTATAGGTTGGCATTCTTACCTACCCCTTAGGCGTGCTACCATTGTCAATTCCTGCTGAGTGTGCCAGTGCTAATAATGTGCTCTGTCATCCAGCCGTGGGTGTTGCAGCTTCTCAGTGTGTCCGCAGAATGTGTGGACTCATACTGGACCAGATGTTGAAGATTGCACATTCTAATACAGTTCTGGAAATGTAGGATAAAGTTAACATACCATTCTTGATCCACAGGCTCGTCTCAAACTCATTACCCCTTTCCTCATATACATACTGGCCATATGTTTGGAGCCACAGAGGAGCCATGTGAGCTCATCAATCCATGGGTATGTATATGGTCATTGTCAGGATGCATGAGGGCATGATTTGGCATATGCCTATGTCTGCTTTGATCTCTGCAGACTCTGTGCCATACTTGTCTGACAAGGTATGTTCGGCCGGTGTGGGAGAGGGAATCTTGTTAGGTCTGTGTGTTGCACTGCCTTGAACCTGAGGATGTAGGCATGCATGTGGCTGCTTTAGACCTTAGAAGGGAGGGATCACTATGTGCTCTGCTGTAGCTGCTGCTGACATGCTTGCCATCCCACTGATGACCCCTGATGTACTCATTACCAAGTCCTGAAACTTGTCGATTGTTCAATTAAGTGACTTCTGATGTTCTAAAATGCAGCCAAGTTGCTTGTTTTCCCTTTTTTCTGCAAATGTGATTAAAATGGACTCAGTCTTTTGTAGATGTTAACCCCTCACATTGACATTGTCTGATAAAAAAAACCTTTTTCCTGCGAGAGATTATTCTGTTTTGGGGTTTGGCCAATTATGGTTTAGTTATTTGTAAAGTGAGCCTTTCCCTGTATGCCTTTTGGGGTATCTGCAATTTTGGATCCCACTGATAGTGGCATCTGCAACATTGCACCGGATCCACAGGGCCGGGATACAGATTACGTCTGCAGCAGGCTGCAGCCACTTGCAACCGGCACCCCCACTAACACACAATACTGACATGGCAGCATGGGGCAGTGGGGGGTGGCACAACTCCTTTTTGACTGCGTCAACATGTATGTGTGCTGCCACTGTCACAGTAGAGTCATACCAGACATCGCAGATGTACACCTAGGCCACAGACTTGTCAGCCTAGTGGACCAGCCACCCCACTGCATCACCCATGTGACACCTCCTTCGCCAATTTGGCACCAACAACATAGTGCCCTTTATTAATGAGGAACCATGCTGTTGCTGCCAAAAGAGCACTACAATCATGAATTTGGGAACTACGGTAATTGGAGCACATTGCTCCCCTCAGAAATAGCCCTTACCCCAGGCTTTCAGATTGCGTTAAGGTTCCAAGTGCCAGGAGCTCTAATGCACGGTAACACGACCCGGCATTAAAGGAGCAATTGCTATCTTGCCCTGTCTCTGCCCCCTTAACACCCACTCTGCACCTCTTTTTACCTTAACACTAGGGGACTAGTTTCTGCACATTAATCCAGCATTATTAGCACTTTCCGCAGTGTTAACCGCTCATGGGTGCCAATAACGCCTGTTAACAGTACATTTGCTCCCCTAACGCTCCTTAGTAAACATGGTGTGTAGTTAATTGTAGGGTTTTTGTAGCTGGTAGTGCAGTAAGGATTGTCTTTGAGATTTGCAGTTATGCTTTCTTGATCCTGTCAGTCTGAAATTTAAAATATTTTGTCAGTTCAGATTCAGGGAAATCTCAAATTTTTATGGAAAGTCTCAGTTTAATTTTGTTTAATAGCCTGATAGCTCAACTGCTGCTAATTTCTGGGCTTTTCCAGCTCTAGCACGGTGCAATCCAGCCCGGGCATTATAATCTTGAATTCATGGTTACCAGTATTAGTTTCTCATTTTATATCTTCCCTCCTCATCAATAAGCTGGTCATAGTAATGACCAAATAAATCTGGTATGCAGATATTTATAATGGTTTGTTTTATTGTGAGTATGTGAAATTGCAATTTTGATTTATGATTGTTATTTTATTGTTTTTTCTGTTTCAATAAATTGTGTATGCATGTTTGGAAGCCACCTAAGGTTTTAGATGAGCAGCACATACATTTTAAAATAAATTAAATGAGGTGCAATGAATATGTAAATATTTATGCAAATCGTGCCCTGCAATGAGTCTCCGCACATGGTCCTTGTTCACCCTCGGGCCGTCCCTGTCCATGGTATATATTAAAGAATTCCAATGCACTTCTTGGATGGTGAATGCATTCGGGAGCAAGTATTCAAAAGCACTTATCTGCTTAGCAGCACCTGCTAATCAATTAAGTGCCATGTATCATAAAATAAAATAAAAAAGCCTACCCAAGATATATGTGCACAGCAAGAACTATGTCAAATTTAGATTATAGCAAGAGGAAAAAGACCTCAGTCTACAATCCCGGAGCTAAAAAGACAGGCTACTATGGGAAAGTCTGCTAACCGGCCCATACACAATATATAGGCATGGTGCAGCTGCATCAAAGGTCTGAAAAAAAAACTTTTGCAAAAATAACAAAAGTTCCAAACAAATTTTACAAACAGTAGGGAAGCCCAATATTTTTTCCCTATTCGTGTAGAAGCAAATTTGTGCTAGTTTTAACCAATTAAGTGCTAGCAACAAGATATCCAGAGCCCCTATCCACATAATGCAGCTGAATATTTCCTCTGGTCTTGTGTCACTATGCGGATAGTGCAGGGACAGAGTTGGGCGGAGACCCAAGTTATTATATTCAGCTGCTTATCCGGAGAGCTGTCCTATCTTCATGTTGTTTGCTATCCGGTTAGTGAGATGAATATGAGCTGCTGGTCCCTGCGGTATCTGGATAGCCAGCGTCGGCCACTATGTACATTCCAGTGCTGAATATCTGAATTTTATTTATTTGCAGCAGCTAGCATTTGAAAGAAATGCTGGTGTTGGTGGTTGACACATCAGGTTTTGTTTCTTAATGTACCCAGAATGTGTGCGGAAACCTTTGAATACGAACTGTTTGAATGCAAAACAGCTTGGTGTATTTTCTTTCTTTTACATTTTTGATCCCAGAATATTTTGTAAATGCAGTAGAAGTATACGCTCAGGTATGTACAGAAGGATTTCAAGTTAACACACTCCCTGAGTGCTGAAGGCATTAGACCTTTGGCCTCATGCCATACGGTACACCTGGGGCATGCACGGAAGTGAATGCCTTTATTGCATATGAGCATATTGTGCACTCTGGCAGTTCAGCTACCACTGGTGGTATAGAATCATCTAGAAACCTACAGCTTTATCTAGAATCTTGAGATGTACTATTATATGGACCTCTGTGAGTTCAACCAGTCAAAGTATACTAGAATGCATAAACCCTGGAATGTGAAAAAAAACCCCTTTCTTTTAATTAGTTATACTTTTTAAAGGATTTCATTGACTTCTATCTATCCTCAAGTATCTCATGCTATAAGTATTTTTTCATTGAACATATCAGATTCTGCAGTGAATTATTGTGAAGCTAGTTTGCTAATCTGCAAGGAAGTTCTTTGTTTCCACAAAATGTAAGGGTTTATTAATCACATAACTATTTACAACAGTCACTCCCTCCAGCTGAGCGTGGAGCCTATCACTTAGGATCTACCCACCCACACACTGAAATCACACTCAGTGTTCCCACAGAAAACAAACCCTAGGTAACACAAGTCCCAGCATTGTTCCAAGCGGAGATGATAAAAGGAGAGCTACAGAACTTGTTTTATGCACATACAGGGTGGCACAGGAAAAGTGCAAGATTATCTAGTACAAGCTAGGGAAAAAAGTAAGAAGGAATTTTTTTCATTCCATTGTTGAGCAGCCTCATGACTTTCATCCATTACCTGTTAAATATGACAAATCTTGAATAACTAGTGACCAGTGCAGCAAGAAAGTCATTAAATACAGTTTAATCAGCTTTAAGTTATTCTTTTCAGTCCTTTCCCCAGTTTTTGACATTGCACATTATTACATACAAGTATCGGGTGTAAATAAACAAACGCAACAGCACCAGCAAATATTGTTATATAAAATTGTAATTGTGTTGTAATGCTGTTTAATAAGTGGGTTTTACAGGATTTACTAATGATGTCAGTCTACCTGAAGTATACTTGAGAACCAATATAGTGGCTCACTTCATGGAACTCCTCAGGCAGTAGGGTCTCTTTTACTACTTCTTAGCGTGTGACAATGGAATTAGTGCATGCTATCTGCTGTCTCGACCCTTTATCTCCTTAAGGGCACGGCAGCAGATAGTGCATGCTAATGCCCATTAGTGCATGCCAAGTCAGTGGTAGAATCCTAAGAACTGACTTGACACTGTGTCAGTGTTTTTGCCGCGATAGTAATTATCACGGGAGCTGTTGGATTTGTTGTGGGTTGCCATACATTTTTAATGGTCTCATGTGCATGTGTACAGAGATGGTGCTGTCTCGTGAACATTCAGCATCACTTATCATTCCTTCCTCAGACCTTGGGTGCTGTTCATGCTGGTCCAGTAATAGCTCTGTAAACCTGTGAAGAATCCAGTTTGCTGAAAGGTAAATATGAACAGGCGCGCTGTTGTCCCTGCAAATCCTGAGGCAGAGCTGTCTGCAGTACCAATGCTCTATTTCACCATGGGGAACACTAGCAGTAAAAATGCTGTATCAGCCCTTGTCCATCTACTGTAATGTGAGTACTCTGGGTGCGTGGCCTCCACAAGGTCTAATGAGGAGGAAAGTGTTTAATAATTCTGACTCAGGATCGAATGAAGATCAACCTATGCAAAGAAAATCATTCTGCTCCTGCCCACAGCTTGGGAAACAGCTTGGTGAGCTTGTGGTGAGGAACAAATATTGAACTGGTAGGAAGATTCAACAACCGCTTGGCCCAAGAAAATAATTTTGCGTAGTAAGGATTTTAGACATTTCCTGCTTCCTATACCACATCTTCTCTGTGAAAAAAATGCAGGTTTCCAGCAAACACTGTAATTAATCATTGTTCTTGCTTGCATGACTCTAAGAAGGAACAGTCAGTACCAACGAGAAACAGGTAGAACAGGCCTGCAAATCTACAAGTATAGTCTTGCATAGCAAAGAGTGACTGATGCCAAGCAGATAGACAGACACATTCCAGTAGAATTCAGTGAGCTACTTTCACTATTCACTGTCAACATAATTTCTTTTCTGTCTTCAGATGTCATTGGTACCATCAGCATTCACATGGGGAGGATTTAGCAACTAAAATAACTGATCATTTGGTTGTCAAAGCACATCTGAGAAGTAATCCTATAAACCTTTTCCACATGGAAAATGCTGATTTCCACATGGAAAGACCTCTTATAAAATTAGGTGGCACCTAGAAGTATGCACAGGTCAAGCTGATGCGTACTTGTACGTGGGTGTGGTTAGCGGCGCAGTTTGGACAGAGCAGGTGTGAGTTGAGATTTACACATGTATTTTATAAAATATACACGTCCATGTGCAAAGTATGTGCTACCGTTTATGCCTGCTGCTGAACAGAGGTGACGTCCGTGCCTGGGTTTGGCATGATTTCTCCTGGTTTGTGCTTGTAATTTATCAAGATAAATAGACACCTAGGTGTCTTTATCAAATAGGTAAGAAATAGGCACCTCCATGCTCAATTAACCTAGGCACCCTGTTATAAAATTACCCTCTTGTAGAGTACAACTGAACAGCTCTTTTATCATATCTGCTTGAAGGAGTTAATCTTATAAAGGATTTTTCATGCATAAAACTATTTTATGCGTGTAAAGTGCCCCTTGGGTTGCACACATGAAAATATATGTGGTGACATATAGGCACATACGCCTATGCAAGCCATGTGTAGGTATGTTTTGGGGTGCAGTTTGTTTGTGGCATGGGTAGAGTCAGAGCTGGCACCACCATTATGTGAACTAGGCAGGTGTCTAGAGCAACAGTCCTCTGGGGAACACCCATTACTGCTGCTGGCTCTCTCCAGACCCTGCAGTGGCAGCAATGGCTTGAAAGCTGCAAGACAGCATAAGAACATAAGAACATAAGATATATCTAGGTCATACGTACCTAGCAGTTTCCCCAAGGGTCTTTTGTTTTATTTTCCATTCCTTTCCTTATCATACCTAGCTTCTTTATGATGGTTTCTACCATTTTTCCCGGTACTGATGTCAGGCTCACCGGTCTGTAGTTTTAAAAATTGGTGTTACATCCTAAACTTGCCAGGCTGCACTGTGGCTTCTGCCAGCTATTATCTGTCACTTCTACCCCCCTCCGATGCAGACGTCTGGTTGGAATAAACTGGAAATCTGCGTCAAAGCGGGTGGACATGGCAGATAATAGAAGGTAAAAACCACAACACAGAGCTGGCGACTTTAGGTAAGCACTGCGTCACAGTTTCCAAACCCTCATGGTGCAGAGATGAGGATTTTGGATTTGTTAGGAACTGGGAAACATTCTGGGGAAAGGAGGGGCTCTTCTGAAGGGATGGGCTTCACCTTAACCGGGATGGAACCAGGCTGCTGGCATTAACCTTTAAAAAGGAGATAGAGCAGCGTTTAAACTAGATAATAGGGGAAATCCGACAGTCACCCAAGAGCGCATGGTTCGGAAGAATGTATCCTTGAAGGATACTACCAAAAGCAGAGAGGTTCCAAAAAAGAGTAAAGTAGCCCAAATGCCCTCGAGTATGGAGCAGACACAGCTTAAAGATCCCAAATTACCCATGTCTACCAATAGCCAGATTAATATGAATAAAATGCAGTCTCTAAAATGCTTGTATGCAAATGCTAGAAGTCTAAAAAATAAGATGGGAGAGTTAGAATATATAGCACTAAATGAAAGGTTAGATATGATTGGAATATCAGAAACATGATGGAAGGAGGACAATCAGTGGGACACTGTGATACCTGGGTACAAACTATATCGTAATGATAGAGCTAATCGAATTGGTGGAGGGGTTGCGCTCTATGTTAGAGAGGGCATTGAGTCAGAAAGGATTAAAGTTTTGCAGGAAACAAAATTTGCTGTAGAATCTCTATGGATTGAAATTCCATGTAAAAAGGGGAAGGCGATGGCAGTGGGGGTGTACTATCGACCACCTGGCCAGAATGAACAAATGGATGATGAAATGCTCAAAGAAATCAGGGACGTTAACAAAAGTTACAACACAGTAATAATAATGGGTGATTTCAATTACCCCGGTATCAGCTAGGTCAGTGTCACGGCAGGACATGCTAGGGAGATAAAGTTTCTAGATGAAATAAATGACTGCTTCTTGGAGCAGCTGGTTCATGAACCGATCAGAGGGGAAGCCATATTGGACCTAGTCCTTAGTGGAACACCAGATCTGGTGCAAGAGATAAGGATGTTGGGGCCACTTGGCAATAGTGATCATAGCATGATCGCGTTTGATTTATTTAGTGGAGGAGGGATAGTAAGGAAATCCACAGTAATACCTTTTAACTTTTGAAAGGGAGACTATGATAAAATGAGGAAAATAGTTAAGAAAAAACTAAAAGGAGCAGTTGCAAAGGTTAAAGACTTACATCAAGCTTGGGTGTTATTGAAAACTACTATCTTGGAAGCCCAGACCAGCTGTATTCCATGCTTTAAGAAAAATGGAAGGAAGTCCAAAAAACTGCCAGCATTGTTTAAAGGTGAAGTCAGAGAGTCTGTTGTTGCCAAAAAAGCATCTTTCAGGGAATGGAAAAAAGAGCCAAATGATGAAACATGGAAAGAGCACAAGCACTGGCAAGTCAAATGCAAGGCATTGATAAGGCAGGCAAAGGGAGAATTTGAAAAGAAGTTTGCTGCGGAAGCAAAAACGCAAAATAAAGACTTTTTCAAGTACATTCGTAGCAAAAAACCTCTGAGAAAGTCAGTTGGTCCATTGGAAGATAGAGGGGTTAAAGGGGCACTAAGAGGTGACTAGGCGATAGCAGAGAGACTGAATGAATTCTTTGCTTCGGTCTTTATTGAGGAAGATGTAGGGATGTTACTCATGACTGAAGTGATATTTAAAGGTACGGAAGAATTGAAGGAAATATCGATACATCGGGAAGATGTATTACAACTATTAGATAAACTGAAGAGTAGCAGATCACCTGGGCCAGATGGTATACATCCAAGGGTGTTGAAGGAACTGAAATATGAGATTGCAGACCTGCTATTAGTAATCTGTGAATTTTCATTAAAATCATCTGTAATACCTGAAGACTGGAGGATCGCCAATGTAACGCCAATTTTTAAAAAGGGTTCCAGGGGTGATCCGGGAAACTACAGACCGGTGAGCCTGACGTCAGTACCAGGAAAAACGGTAGAAACCATCATAAAGAACAAAATTACTCAGCATGTAGATAGTCATGGCCTAACGGGAGACAGCGAACATGGCTTTAGACAAGGAAGATCTTGTCTTACTAATCTGTTATGTTTTTTTGAAGGTGTGAATAAACAGGTGGACAAATGTGAGTCAGTTGATATAGTGTATCTGGACTTTCAGACAGCCTTTGACAAGGTCCCTCATCAGAGACCTTTGGCAAAACTAAAGAGTCATGGGATAGGAGGCAGTGTACTATTGTGGATCAGGAACTGGTTAAAAGATAGAAAGCAGAGGGTAGGGCTAAATGGCCAATTTTCCCAATGGAGAAAGGTGAATAGTGGTGTATCCCAGGGATCTGTGCTGGGTCCGCTGTTTTTTGACATATTCATAAATTACCTGGAAAAGTGAATAACGAGTGAGGTTATCAAATTTGCAGATGACACAAAACTATTTAAAGTTGTTAAAACCCAAGAGGATTGTGGAAAATTGCAAGAGGATCTTGATAAATTGGAAGACTGGGCATCAAAATGGCAGATGAAATTTAATGCGGACAAGTGCAAAGTTATGCACCTAGGGAAGAACAACCCAAACTAGGGTAAGATGCAAGGTTCCACATTAGGAACCACCATCCAGGAAAAAGATTTAGGCATCATTGTGGATTACATGTTAAAACCCTCGGCCCAGTGTGCAGCGGCGGCCAAGAGAGCAAATAGAATGCTAGGTATCATAAGGAAAGGAATGGAAAATAAAACAAAAGATATTATAATGCCTCTATATCGTTCCATGGTGAGACCACACCTTGAATATTGTGTGCAATTCTAGTTGCCGTATCTTAAAAAGGATATAGCGTTATTAGAAAAGGTTCAGAGAAGAGCCACCAAAATTGTAAAGGGGATGGAAGGATACTCCTATGAAGAAAGGCTAAAAAGGTTAGGGCTCTTTAACCCTGAAAAGAGACAGCTGAGGGGAGATATGATAGAAGTCTATAAATTAATGAATGGAGTGGAACGGGTAAACGTAGATCGATTGTTTATGCTATCAGAATATAGAAAGACTAGGGGACATGCAATGAAGCTACAGGGTAAACTATTTAAGACTAATAAAAAAAGTTTTTTTTCACTCAACGTGTAATCAGACTCTGGAGTTTGTTACCGGAGGAAGTAGTAAAGGCTGTCAGTGTAGCTGGGTTTAAAAAAGGTTTGGACAAGTTCCTGGAGGAAAAGGTCAAAAAACATTATTAAGAAGGGTCCCAGGATATCAATGCTTTACCCAGTACAAGCATTGTGGAACCTGTGTCTTTTGGGGAAACTGCTAGGTACGTATGACCTAGATTGTCCACTGTTGGAAACAGGATACTGGGCTTGATGGACCTTGGTCTGACCCAGTATGGCATGTCTTATGTTCTTATGTTCATGCTAAATGTAACCCTCCAATTGTGGTGTGACCGCTTTGATTGAAGGATAAAGTGGTATACAAATCTGTCTAAATAAATAAATAAATTGTCACCGCTGCAGGCTTTGGCAATGGGGGCGGGAGTGCAGTGGGGAGGGCTGATGGAGGGCCCTCCTAGGGCACCTCCAATCCTTGCACCAGCCCTAGACAGAGTCATGAAGTATGCAGATGGCTTCAATGGGGCCGCGGCTCCGATAACGATCGCGAACCACTACCGCGGCTTTATAAACAAGCCCCAATGTGTCTTCATGCATAATTCAGCTGTGTGCAACTGCACCTGCTCTCAAGCAGGTGTAAAGATACATGGATGCATTTTAATTTCGATTGTGCATGTTTTCAAAGGCTATTTTAAAAATTCACATAGGCATCAATGTTATCTTTATAAAATAGCCTCAAAATCGGTGCCAACTTAAGACTTCCATCGTAGGCAACCTCTTTCAAAATTGCCCTCAAAATGATCATTATTGTCAGTGGACGAAGGTCCTTGAAATTTAGCTGACATCAGGCAGAGCTGGCCATTCTATTATATTTTATGATTCATGTAGTCTTTTCCTGGCCTTCTGTTCTATCTAACTCTTGTATAAACTTCACCTTTACCACCTACCTAACTTAGTTGACTTTTTAAGCATAAAGTGAACATTTTCCATTGTCCAGTTTTTATGTTGATAAATAATCAGATGAACATATTTTGACTTTTCTTGCTGTCCAATGGACTTTTGATCTGGGGGTCTGCATACTGCTGGAGCCTATTACATCAAACTTGGATTGAAATAATTATTACATATATTCTGCTGGTCCCATCGCCACTGAATACGGACATGTAGAAGAGACAAGACTATGCTGTAAAACATGAACAGATAAGAATGGTGCAGCAGCGCAGTGGAACTATACAAGTAGTGTTACATACAGGCATGTGCTGTGATCACCTTTGTTACCACCGCGTCCCTTTTGTTTTACTCTGGTCCCCTGTTTGTTCTGTTTGTCTTGAGTAGATTGTAAGGACCAGTGGGAGTGCTTAGCACACATTGATGCTCCTTAATGCACATTAACCTTTAGTAAGCAGTATTTTTAAAACCTGCAAACCACGCCCAGTATGTTTTAAACCTTGTGTGCTGCTATCTGTATGAATTGGTTGCACTATTTCTGAAATTTACATATAAGCCATTATGCTCATAAGTCCACATTTATGCATGCAAATGGATCCCGAGCCTTCTAAAACTTACTCCAAAATGTTAAATGATGGTTCTTTGCATGTGTGTTGTTTCGTGTACTCCTTTACCTGACAGAGGTGGCTAATTATCAGACAGTAATGGGATGGGAGTGTCTCCTAGAAATGAACAATTATACCCTGTCCTCTGGGCTAATGCATACCATATAAAATGTTCCCAGGACTTGAGCTGCGACTCAGTTTACTCCTGCACACAAACCTATCAGACAGAAAATGATGCAGCAGCCTAACCAGCTTATAGTTAATTAGCAGCCATCCTCACATTTAGTACAATTGCGCTATTTTTCTCAACCGATGTATTTGTTTCTTGACACTATTTGCCTCTGTTTGCCGTGTTGACATCTTTCTGTATTCTTTATTGTTTTTATGATAAATTGTGCTCTATTCTTGTTTTCAAACATGTGGAATTTTAGAAAGAATTATGTAAAAGGGATCCATGTCTATCTGTTCGTCCATCCCTGGTCAAAGCAGATCTCCAAAGAAGGGACGGAAAGCCACCCATTTTGAGACTCGGGAATATTATTTATTTGCTGAATACTTGTATTCCCTAAAGTGGGAATGTCTCATGTGGGTTTAAAACCAGAAACATCTGATCGGTATTTTCAGAGAAGAGTTTTCATTTGTTGTATATATTAGTTTATACTAAAATTATTTTCCAGTGTTTCTCAGGTGGAACAAGCTATTTTCCTTTGCTCTTTTTGCATTCCTACCTTGCTCTGTTTGTCTTTCTTTCCTTACAAAAACGTGGCAGATGTTGGCAGATATGGATCAGTTGCTTAATCCGGTTTGCACATTTTTTTGCACTCCTGCTCTGCTGTCACAGATCTTACCCAATCAGTGGTCTTCTCCCTTTCTCAAAAACCAACGTTCCTTTGGGTCTCTTTCACTCAAGTTTAAATTCTGCTTTACATTTGGCTCTTCTCAGCTCTGCTAAGCCTTTTCCAGGTTTCCACCAATTTATCGGTAACATTTTTAGGCGCGTCTTACTAAGGACTGTCAGGTGACAGGGTCTATTTGCATGTTTGCTGTGCATGCAAAAGTATATGCATACAAACATGCATGTATGAGCCAGCGCCGCAGTTCAGACTTTTCACACCGCGATCACTATCTGAATGGTGAAGCAGTACAGTGTAGGGAGTTCAGGTTGATCTCATGGTTTGAAGTCTCACAAGACTTGAAACCAGATCAGCCTGAACTTAGTGCTCCATGCAGCTCCACCATTCGGAGAATCGATCATGGGGGCAGCCTGAACCATGGCATTTTTGAGGTGCTACAGCCAAGGACAAGAATGGGCGAGTGAAAGAGGAACTGGATGAAGAGGGGGCATATGAGAGGGTGAGAAAGAGAGTGGGTGAAGTCTATGGGTGGGAATTATGAGAGAGAGAGAGACAGGCCATAGCCACTACAGTTGTAGTCAACATTATTTGTGCCTTTGCAGTTCAACCCCTTAATACCCAATATCTCCTAAAAAAAAAAAAGTGTCCAGTGAAATGGCTTTGCACACATATTTGACATATAAAAGAATCAAATAAAACAAGACCAATTAAAAATGGAAATAGTAGGAAATAGTATAAAAACTGAGACATTGTCAAGACATTATTGGTATCCTTATAAACAATTCAAATCAGTTTGAACAGAAGAACCACATTCCCATTGCAGTAAAATTAGATGAACCTATGATCAATTATCAACTCACATGACTTGAATCAACCAATGAATGATGGCTCTAATGTTTAAAATGGTCACATATACTCCCTGTTCCATTTTCACAATGGTGAAGACAAGAGAGCTACCTGAGACCATCAGAAAAGCCATTATCACCAAACATCAAACTTCAAAGGGGTACAAGGTCATCTTCACAAAGTTATTAGAAACATAGAAACATGATGGCAGAAAATGACCACATAGCCTATCTAGTCTGATGGAACTGTCAAGAACCTCCCAGGATATGGCAGGAAGAGGAAAATTAATCCAAGAATTCTTCGAAGATTAGTGTGAACTTTTGGAAAAACACCATGTACAACATCCAAAGAGCTTAAGGTTGACCTGGAGCAATCTGGAGTAGTGCTTTCAATCCGCATCATATGCCTTGCACTAAACAAAGGAGGACTTCATCGGTGAAGGCCAAGGAGGACCCCACTATTCACAGACAGACATAAAAAGGCACGCCTGATCTTTGCCCTAACCCACCTTGAGAAACCACAATCCTTCTGGGAAAATGTTCTGTGGACAGATGAAACCAAATTTGAGCTCTTTGGCAATGTAGACCAGTCATACATTTACAGATGAAGAAATGAAGCTTCTAAGCTTCCTACAGTTAAATATGGTGGAAGTTCCATAATGTTGATGCCTCAGGAACTGGAGACCTGGAACATATTTTATTTATTACAGTTTCTTATATACCGCGCTATTTAGTATCAGCGCGGTTTACATCATAACATAACGACCATGGATTTGGGGACATAAAAACTGAACGCCCTGTTTGTGGTTGTCGTGTTGGACTTTGTCGATGCCTTTGGTGTTGTTAGCAATATTAAATATTAAAGGAATCATGAAGTCAGAGGACTATCAAGGTATTTTGGAGTGAAATGTGCTACCTAGTGTCAGAAAACTAGGTCTGGGTCAAAGGTCTGGGTCCTCAAGCAGGACGATGACTCAAAGCATACATCCAAAAGTACAAAAGAATGGTTAAGAAGGAAAAAATGGACTGTTTTAAACTGGCCAGCAATGAGTCCTGATCTCAGTCCAACCCAAGAACCTTTGGAAAGAGCTGAAATCTGCCATTGGTAAAAGGAATCCTGGAAACAATCATGAGCTGGAACAAATCACAGTTGAAGAGTGGGAGAAACTACCAGCAGACAGATATATGAAACTTACAGATGGCTACAAGAAATGTTTGAAGGCTGTCATCACTGCCAAGGGTTGTGCAAACAAATATTAGTGAAAGGTGCCATTAATCCTGTCCAGGTCATATTTTGGTGGTTTTTTTCAGAAATTACTACGTATAAGTTGCAGAGACATCTTTCTTTTGTTGCATACCTTTGAACATACTATTAAAATATTATGATGACATACAGTTGGAATATTTCCAATTATTTCTCAAGGTATTGTACACTACATACCTAAAATGCAAGGGTGCCAATAATGTTCACCAGAACTGTATTTCACTATAACTTATTTTTGTCTGTTTATTCTTTTTCCAAAGAATCTTTTTTGGCACCTGCTTTTATACTTCAAGTCTATCTCTTTTTCTATTCTTCTCAGAGCCTCTCTTCTCTCTCTCTTCATTTTGATCCTAGTGTTCATCCCTTCAGAATCTTCCTTTCAATCTCTCATCCCTTCTTACCCTCCTCTCTTCTCCAGTCCTTCCTTGTTCTCCCTTCTAGATTCTCTTCTTTCTTTCCCATCCTCATCCTTGCAGCATTTTACCGCTCCTTTCTCTCCCCAATCTTTCTCCTTCTCTCTCTTGAGATTCATGTTCAGTTTTCCCATCACTCAACCACCAATCTATTGTCCTTCCATCCCCTAGTCAGTGAAACTTTGCAGAATTCTCTCCATCCCACACTGCTACTGTTTGGGTCCACTACTGCTCCCCCTCCAGTATTGTATTCAGTGGAAGTCAGGTGGTGACTGGAGAAAGAAAGACACTGCATCAGAGAACATAAGGTCCTCATCAGCAGCCATGGAAAGAGCTGGCAGCATGATCTCAGAGAATCAGTGGCAGGAACAGAATACGAGCCACCCTCATCAATCCAGCCTCAGTAGCTTGCATTAGGAGGAAAGAAACATCAGGATGCAGGAGATCACTGCCTCCCCCCTCCATTTCTTATCTCCTCACCCTCTGTCCATCACCAATATCCTCCTTAACCCTTTATCTTTTCCTTAGGCCCAGCTCATCCTTTCCGATCTCCACTTCATCGCCTACGCAGTAGCATCCTCTTGTGCCTCTCCTCCTCCCAGAAGGCAGGCTGAATTCCCTTTCTCTTTCCACAGGTCCAGCATCAGCTTTCTTCTCTCGCCATCTTCCCTGTCAAGAGAACAGTCTTTCTTCCTCAAGTCCATCCTATTAGCCTTTGGCAAAGGAGATTCAACTCCCATTGTGCACAGTGCTCCAACACCAGCTCTTTCAGCTACAACTGTACAGGCTCTTCGATTTTCCAGGCAACAGGAGGGAATGTGGGAACAACATATTGACATAGCTCTATTTTGGTAGCGTGCATCTTCCATATTACCCTGTGGCTCAGCATGGATTGACTAGAGACAGATTTAACCATGGGAGAGGTGCAGAGCCAGGGGAGATGCAGCCTGTTTGGTATCCCTCTAAATTTTGGAAGATGTCTTCGCATAACTATTGAGGAACAAGGGATGATAGACGGAAATTCTCCCTCGTCAGAATTTAAATTCACTATCCTCAAACCCTTTACAATCTCCTATTTGATTTACCCTCTTTTCTAATTGGTCCTTCTTTCCTTGATTTTCTCTTCTTTTTTCCTTCCTCATTTCTTTGACTCCTCATTCCTTCCTTTCCAGTTCCTCATTTCTAAAGATTCTCTCTCTGCTAACAGTGTACTTATTTTTATCTCTGTAGGCCTCTATCACTACTACTACCATTAAACATTTATGTAGTGCTGCAAAGTGTATGCAGCGCTTTACAAACTTAGAAGAGACAGTCCCTGCTCAATGTAGCTTACAAGCTAGTCAACAAATGGAGACTGAGGATAGATGATGAGTACAGAGGAAAACAGAGATCCTGAAGTGCAGTCAGAATATTAAACCAATATTTCTTCTCTGTTTTTCTGCCCTTTCATCCAATAACAGATGGTTGGGTCACAGTATAATCTGTAATATGAATTTTTATTAGAAGGGAAATTGAGCAAAATAGCTGCAGTAATTGCAGAGAAGACTACTATCAATATGCTAGAGAAACACCACTACAGGAGATGTTCTTCTACCTGTGAAGGTAGATAAAATGTGTCAATTAATCAATATTGAGAGTAGGAGTAATTTTGAGGAGGGGGCTCTAGCCTTCAGTTGCTGACATAAGAAAGCAGCCAATGGGATAGATGGGAACTCAACTGGCTACTACCAGAAATTAACAATCCAGGTTCTTTGATGAAATTAAATAACAAATATTAAAAACATACACCACCATAAAATATTTGAAAAAGTCTTAGCTGTAGCTCTGCCATTTGCTGTAGCTCTGGGGTGAATGATAATCCCTGAGACTCTCTCAAACTCAAACTCTCAAACTCTCTGTATCTTCTCCACACACACACCCCACTCCCGCCCCACTGTACTTTTTCCTTCACAGCTCACTCAAATTGTTCTGCCTAACATTTTGCCTCTTTTTCACATCCCATCCTATCCCTCCAAATTTGCCCATACATCTCCATCCACCATGTCATCCACTTTTCTCCCCCCTGCCCTTCTTTCTCTGAACACCTATAATTTGTTTCTCCTCCCTGCTTCTCTCCTTGCTTTCACTCCTTGGCTTCACCACCTCCCCGCTTTTTCCCCTTCACTCTATATTTTCTCCCTGCTTTCTCCTTTCTTTGATGTTCTGTTAAGTAAAGGAGGCACATAGACTGTCAACTGGTGCTACTCTTGAGGTGCTACTAGCCTAGCCATCCCCTAGCTGCATGAGACTAGTTCTATAGAATCAGTGATACACAGCTGAACCTTAACCCAAGTGGTAAATGGTAGTTGGTATGGGGATGAGGAAACAGCAGTGGAACAGGAAGGAGTTGAGATGATGAATGGAGAGGAGCGGTGGATAGGCAGGAAAACAATGGATATCAGACACCTACTACACTACTGCTTTTGGCCCTTTGGCCTTATCGATTAATTTGGACTTGGGGTCAAGCTCCCAAGATGGCACTAGGCCTGAGGCCATCACTTTCTCCCTCCCTCTTCCCCCAAGGATGATCCATGATAGACATGTTCATATTCTCCTAAGGCCTCGAGGAGAGACACACATTTCTGTCTGGGGACCAATGTGGCAATGTGAGAAAATGGGGTAAAAGGTACTGATACTTAGTACCAGCACGTACCACCCTGTTTAGATGTACACCTAAATAGTTTTGAAATTGTACCCTTTGCCAGTTATTGAAAGGTCTTTTTCTTTTTTATTGGCATTATTTTGATCTTTGCGGAATAATCTAGGATATTTAATCGTTCTCTTTCCTGAAAATACTGTAAAAATACCACTAACCATATGATCCATGCAAGGTGAGGTATCCTTGATGCTCCACGCCAACCTCTAACTACAAATATAGAGATACTACCCAGAAAAATCTCACCGAGGTTTTCAGCTGTTAACATACAAGAAACATCAAAGGACACTGATATCTTGAACAGTGGACTCAGTTCTGGGCCTGAGGTGAAGCCTTAAAACAGCAGATGACTAGCCCAGATACAGAACACAAAAGTCTTTATTCCAAAACAGGAAAACATAAACAATACCTGTGACATGTCTCCAGTGTCTCTTCTATAACCTGTGGCACCTTCTCTAGTCCCACATATGCTATCTCCTGTGGGAGTAATCTTTGGCTCATAAAAGCCATTGGATGCTGCTGGCCATCCTTCTCTTGAGCCAGTACTGCTCACATCTAACATATCTATCTGCACTTTGAAAGGACAGTTGAAATCAGGGCTCATCTCGACTGAGCACAGGGCCTTCTTCAACTCCTGGAAGTTTTTTTCTGCTTCCTGAGACCACAAAACCTTTTTTGGTACCTTCTGCACCAGATGATTTAATGGTTCAACCTTCTATGCAAATTTTGCGATGAACAGTTGATAATACTTGATAAGTCCTAGAAAGGCTTTCATCTGTTTTTTTGTTTGAGGCAAACCCACTCAGATTATGGCTTCTGTCTTCCACTTCTGTAACTGCACTTGCCTCTTTCTCGAGGAATACCTGAAGTATTGCCATTCCTGGTTCCCTTACCAGAACCTTTTCTGGGTTCCAGGCCCTCAGATTGAAGACAAAGCCACTATTTACTTCTGTACTCATTCACAGATGAACTTATATGACTTGCCTGTATTTTGGATTCACCAAAGGTTTCTTGGGCTAATGTCTCTCTTCCATTCAGAAGGAGTAGTTGTACTTGTGCCATGTCTTCTCTTGCAGGAACCTTTGCTAGTAATCTAGGAGGCTCTGCTTTCTCCTGCTGATGTTGCTGCTGATGTTTAGATATGTAAGGTTTCCGATTTCTCCACAAGAAAATATTCCAAGGAATACCTCTCCAAGACTTCTGCATCTACTTACTCCACATTAAGTTGAGTTCATAGACTTTCAAAGCCTGAGTAGTCACATCCCAGGATAATTGGATATGGGAGGTAGGAAAGTACTTCCACGTCAAGGTTGGTTTTTCTGGTCACTGTCCTTAAACCCATCTGGGCAGTAGGAAACTCATTGGTTCCTATGAACATAAGTGAGAGTCATCAACCCGAGTTCTTTTTAGCAACTCTCTTTGCAACAGAGGCTTTACACTCCTCAAATCTAGATTGGTGGTTTACTCTTTCAAAAAGTAGAAAGACAAGGGAACACTCAATGAAGCTACAATGTAGCCCATTTAGGACTAATAAGAGAAAATATTTTTTCAATCTCTTGTTCAAGGTTCTGTAAAAGTTGAACACGATCGCCACCTCGGGGATTGGGGGGCATGTGGTCCAAAATTCGCCAACGGACTGTTTGGAGCAGTCACATATTTTTGAGGAACTCCGTTGGCGAATTTTGGACCATGTGCCCCCCAATCCCCGGGGTGGCGATCGTGTTTAACTTTTACAGAACCTTGAACAAAAATGGATTTTTCATTTAAATACAGTACATCCAAGGGGCTTAAACATGCAGGTGGATTGACACACTATTTCATAGCCATTCAGTTCGCGAAGGGGTTTCTGATTGGTGGCTCCTCTTCCTTTCTTTCTGATTGGTTTCTCTGTGAAAACTCACCTGAGGGGTGGGTTCCACACAGGTGGAGTGAACAAGCTGCGAAGATTGGGTTATAAAAACCGTTTCATTCAGAAATGTTCTCAAGGCTGAAACTTTCAGTGGTCTGACCTGAAGCAGGGGGCTTACGGAGGTGTCCCCGAAACGTGTCACGTCATATTTGGAACTACTGTTGGTTACAGTGAACAAACAGCCTGTTTTCTTCAACACGGCTAAGTATCAGCTGTTTTTTTAAAAAAGCTTTTCAAATTTCTTTGATTAAAAAGGACGGGCCACGGCGGTGAGAGGTGTTTTTCCTCTACACTGGGCTGGCCATTCCGACAAAAAATTGTTCTGAATAATAGGTTATTATTAGCACTGGGTTCTGTGTTTGTGTTGGTGATTATTGCCCTGGTGTATGGTTTTTGTGGTGGTTCTATTGTTTCTGGGCAGTCCCTTGCAAATTGGCCTTCTTCTCCTAAATCAAAGCATACTAAGGCTTCTGAACTCTGAGGCCAGTGTAGAAGCATAGGCTGCCCCTTCTCCAAGGTTCAGGAAGGCCACTCAGATTTTCCACTGTTAGAAAATGAATCCCATACCTCTTGTGCACTGGGATTTACTGTTACCCATTGGGCTAGATAGAAGGCATCTACCACTTCCAAGGCTCTCATTAAGGTAAGATTCAAGTGTTGATTTACCCACTGTTGCTAAGATGGATTTAAGATATTTAGAAACCACTCCAATAAGACCAATTTGGCCAAATCAAGGTCTGTCTTTTTTTAGTTGTAACCATTTTCACCATATACGAGTATCTTTCAAGTGACTGAAAGGATTCTAGGACTCTCCCTGGACTGGAGGACTTTTCACCAAAACTGCTGTCTATAGGTTTCTGGAGTACTTGCAGCTTATTCAAGAATAGTAGCTTTAACTTCCACAAATGAGGCTGTCCCATCTGGGTCCTCTGCCTGGAAAGCAGCTTGGCTATTGCCCATTACCAGGTACCCAAATAGATGGTCCATGTCTCTTCTGGCCACCCTGCAAGGTAGGTCATCCATTCAAAGTTTATCAAAAAATAATCCAAATCCTCCCCAGAGGCCAGTTTTGGCATCATTGAGCTGGAGGAAAAACGCAGGCTATGGCTATTCAAAGAATTTGAACTATCTGTGTGAGGGAGATCTGTTGTTGTTCAGTCATTCCTGGAGGATGTGTTGCTGAGCCCTCTGGCCCTTCAAGGCCCTCTTTAGCTGCCTCTGTCTATCCTACAGTTGTTGCTGGTCTTTCACCAAAGCTTGAATTAAATGTTCCTTGTTCCTCAACTCCATGGTTTGTGTGAAGACCAGGGTTTCACTTCCTTGTCTGAGATGACAAAATAAGCCAAAAAAGTGTTTACCCTATCTGGCTTTAAGTTCCCTCTCTTACTGAGCAGAGCTAAACCTTTTAGCTCAAGCAAAAAAAAAAAACCTGCAACAGCAGCTAGGCCCAGAGTCTCTTACAGTGGCAAACGAGTCCATTAGTCATTGATGGGAGCTGACAAACATCATACCACTGTCACAGCATATGATTGCATTAGCAACTACTGAGTTCTGGACCTGCAGTGAAGCCTTCAACCAGCAGATGGCTAGCAAGTTCAGAAAACACAAGTCTTTATTCCAAAAAAACACAAGCAATACCTGGTTTATCTTCGAAGGCTTCAAACTTAATCTAGAGACCTCCCTTCTCCTAGTCTGGGCCTGCCCTTTCTTCCTGGGCCTGGAGATTTTAACTTCCTATCTTGGGCTCCACCCTCCATTTTAAGTTTTTTAGTTGTGTTCCTTGTTAAGGTGAGCTGAAGTATTTATGCCTTTAAGGTAGACTGGGGAGCTTCACAGAAACAAAAGATGAACTCTGGCAGGGCATGCTTTAAAAAAGACAGAAATGAATCCCAGATATCCTAGTCCCATACTTGACAGGATGCATATTTAAGATGCTATACATAGACTTTGTAGATTTATTTCTAAAACTCTGCAGAAGAAGCTTTCTTGGTCTCAAGAGCGTTTATATTTCATTTGGTCTTTTAAAAGGCATCATAACCTATAAAGCATTCAGTTTGCTTGAAGTGCCAAAATACATTTGTAATCCCCCTCTCACATCTTCACCTTGAAAAGAAACCCCTGATGTAGGTTTATTCTGAGCAAGGGGAATGTTTTACCTCTAAGCCCCTGGGGTTTACAAGCTTGGATTGCAACAAAACAGAATTCAGTACACTTGCTGGTGTTCTAACTGAAATCTTTACAGTAACAAAACTTCTATTGTGATGACCTGGCAAACAATACAATTCCTTGGAGATAGCCTGTATTTTTTTTCTACATTCACTAAACCCACACACACACAGGATGCCCCTGCTTTTCTATTGCCAGACCTCCTTCTGGAAGATCCTATACCTCTAAGGACATCCCTTGCTACCTAAAACCCAATGGCCCTGCTGTGCTTCTCAACCGGACAGTCTCTTCTTCTTTTCTTGGTTACACCTAGTTGGAGGCGGAGCCTGGTTGTGAAGTGTTGGCCTGGTACCAGATTACATTGACTAAGAAAGTCAGCATAAAACTTCTTTCCCCCTAAAGAATCAGAGCAGATTTGCTGTGCTGGTTCCAGATTCCTTCTGGCCATCCAGACTGAAGTTTTACTGAGCTCAGACAAAGAGAGGACTCTCTCCCTCCTTGAGAAAATCCTAGGCACGAGAGAACTATTTTCCACAGTCAGAGAAATTCTCACTCCTAATTCTTGACCTTAAATTTAAAAAGAATGGAACTTTTTAAACTTGCTTTCTCTTCTTTAAAACCTAACCACAAGTCACAGGGGGTATTTAAATAATACAGAGGCCTGAACGATAAATACATTGCTTGGTTTTCTTTCTAAGACTTATCCTTTTAGGTTTTTGGCAATGACTCCCTGACCACCAAGTCTCGTTTAATCACAATAAATGGATTTACATCTGCATTTGAAAAGCTAGTGGGGTCCAAACAGATCCGGTTCCAGGGATGGCTCTGCATGTTTTTGTGGGTGATCTATGGGTCCCCGTGTAGGTAATTTTATAAGGAGGTGTGTACTTTTAGGCGCCAAGTACATGCCTAACTGGGAGTTATTTTAGTCCTTAATGCGTGTATATGGGCACATGGCAATGTGGAAAGTGACAGTATGGTATACAAAGGCATAGAGGGGGAGTGACCTGCATGGAGCGGCAGGCGCGGGAACACTACTGGATAGACTAGATGGAGCATACTGGTCTTTATCTGCCATCATTTACAATGTTGCTATGTTAATGGCGTCTTTTAAAAAATCTACCAGCTTCAAAGTATGTTCGTTGCATGATGGTGCTTACTATGCAGTTGGGCAGGCACAGAGGCACAGTTTGGGCAGAACACATAAGTACACCCATGGATTTCTGCCACTTGGGCTAGTATTTTATAAAGACAAGCAAGACCCGCATGCCACAAGGAGATGGGAAAGATTCCAGCAAACAGCAAACTTTTGGATAATAAAGTTATGTGAGAGGAAGGAAGAGCTGTGGACAAGATTCTTGCCTACCATGATGTGTGGAGGAACTTCAAAAAAGGGTTGTGCTAGGGATATACCTGACTGTGCACAAACAGCAAATACTTTTCAGGAGTTGTTGTCCCTTTAGATCAATGCTTCCCGGCCTTCTCCTGGAGGTATACCTGGCTATTAAGGTTACAGGATCATCACAGTGTATATGCAAGAGATAGATTAGCATATACTGGAAACCATTGTATGAAAATCTCTCTCTCAATTTTATCATAGCAAGATTACACTATTGTATGTAATTTATGCTGGGCTCTCAGTCACAGCCCTTAAACAATTACAAACTGTTCAGCACACAGTCATTTAAATTTTGGACCACAATAAATAAGTTTGACTATGAAACGCCACTACTTTCCAGAAACATTGGCTAACTGTTATATATTGGATTCAGTATAAGGTTTTAGAATTAACACCAGTGACATTCCCAATCCCCTTTGTACCTGGGATGGGTGCCCCCTCCCATGGCATGCCGCAGTGCAGAGCACACACTCCCCCATTGGGCCCACACTTCAGAAGCAGCCTGGCAAACGTACCTTAAAGATGGGTGACTTGTGGAGAGCTAAGCTGGGCAGCTGCAAAGCGGAAGCTGGTTGTAGGTGTGAAGGCTGTGTGGAGGATGACCCTGATGCCAGCGAGGCCCTTTAAAATCGAGCATTTGAAGTGCCTTCATTGTGAGAGCTAAGCTGGGCAGCTGCAAAGCAGAAGCTGGTTGGAGGTGTACAGGCTTTGTGGAGGATGACCCTGACTTCAGCTGGGCCCTTTAAAATCGAGCTGCAGCTAGGTGCGCTGCCATGGTGTGCCCTAAGGAGCGTGGCACAAGGGACAGGATAGACCCCTTGAGAGCCCCTTAGGAGCACTCCTGAGATCTCCCTTGGTCATTTGGGCATCCATAGGGAAAATAAAGTAGATTGCTGCTCTTGTTGAAGTTGCTGTGGGCCCAATGGACAGACATCTTAAGGCCAAGGAAGTGGGAACTCCACTTACAGGTACTGACCCCCTCCCTCAATCTCCACTGGGAGATTCGTTAAGCTCTCCAGATCTCACTCCATCTTCTCCTCCATCAGTTTCGTCTCCACCCAATTTGGCCAAGAGTGTTTTGCTGTTACAACAGAGTACTCCATTGCTGTTTTCTAACTCTCATATTCAGCAATTACTTGGATTCCACCACTAGTTGACTCCAAGGATGTGCCTGAATCTCAGGTCTCCTTCACCGACATCTGGAGAGTGGTGACGCAAACGGAGAGAACTCTGGTGACTATGGTCTCCCAGCTTTGCAGATTTTCACAGGAGACTGTGGCGAAGCTGGAAAGAGGTGAAGAACATGTGGATTTTCTTTTTTTTTAAATTTATACTTTATTAAATTTTACAAAAACTCCAGAAAACAATTCTGAATAAGAATTTAGAATACAAAAGAGATATACAATTATCATCTCAACAGAAAAGTAATAAAGAAAAACGATCCAATCTGGAAAAGACCACAATAATACCCCACAATAAGATCCAAGAAAAAAGAAATCATACTTAGGTAAAACTACCATACAATAACAAATTAATCACAGGAGCAAAGCTAGTATTACATGGCAGCCGATATGGGACTCACTCCCGCCCCCCCCTCCCCACATCTTCCCTACTTCGTATAAATTGTAACAATTGTTAGGACTCAAAAAACATACACTGTTTAGCCTGATAATTAACCACACATTTACACGGATATCTAAATTTAAATTGTGCTCCCAAGGAGAGTGTTCTCTGGGTAAAGCCAAAAAAGATCTTCTCCTCTTCTGGGTATTGTCACCACGCCCTCTGCTGGTAGCTTGTTGAAGGGACAAGGTGAACACTTTAATTATTTTGTAGAAGTAGGAAACCTTTTTGGACCAGAGGGATCATGGTCCTTGTAGTCCTTCTTCTTAAGAAATGAGTTGTGTACGCCTTGTGTAGGGTCAAACAAAAGGCTTTTTATTCCCCTTTAGCACTAAGGTTCGCTAAGAAACCAAAAGTAGAATTTACCTTATTTTCAGATTTATGCCAGAGTAATTACAGAGCAAAAAAACTGTTATGAGAGCTTCACAGTTCCTTGTAAAAATACACAGGGTTTTCAACACCGTAGTAAAACAAATAAACAAGCTCTTCTTTAGCTCAACACAGGCAAAAGATATTGTTTAAAGCATGTTCTGGAAATTACAGCTCTGGGAGAGACTCTAGGCTTTCAGCAATACACATCGAACAGTCCATTTGTTCTTCAGGCATCAACGGCTCTGGTTCCCCAAGCTCAATCTGCATGGGTTCCAGCTCAGCCGTGCTTTCTTCTACACCTGAGCTTTCCCTGGCTGAAATAGTTTGCAGTTCAGAAGTTCTTTCCCTAGTTTCCAGCCTGGCAGTTCTGGGTTTTGCAAACAAGTGGTATGTCTTGTTCCTATGCCTCTTTGTAGTGGTTTCCAAAACTTCTGCCAGCTTTCTTTCCTCTCAGTATTGCTATCTGAGTTATAAGTCTTTCTAGGACCTGGCTTCTTTGTGAGAAATAAAGTATCACTGTACCTTGGCTCCTTGAAGTCTTTGCCACTGGTATTCCCCCTACCAGGCACCCTTCTTCTGATACCATCTTCTCTGAAGACTGTTTCTTGGAGTTCTCTGGGCTGGGCTTGTCTTCCCTGGAGCTTAGCACTGCCACGTAAGGATTCCAAGCTCCTCTGCCTTGCAGTAAAGGAGGTTCCTCTATCAGGTCCTTTCTTCCCAGTATCCTTGGGTTCCTTTCCAGATCCTTTCTCAGAGCTTCTCTCTATGCATAGGCCTTTCTCTAGGCATGGCTCTCTCTCTAGGCATGGCTCTCTCTGCAGCCATGGCTCTCCTTCTTGCTGTGGTTCTCTCTGCCTCCTTCCTGCAGAGCTCTGCTTATAAAGCCCTTTTTCCCTTGAGTTTTCTGACCCTCTCCTCAGGTGCACCTGATTAGCTTCTGCTTCATCAGTACCTGGGTGTGTCAGCTCAGCATCTGCAGGCTCGTGCCTGCCCCCTCTAGCTGTCCTGCTAGGTAATTGCACCCTCTGCAAGTCAGTTGCTTTATGAAAAAGTGTTTTTTTTTCCAAGTTCATAGCTTCACTAGCTTCAGCTCTATCACAGTATCTCTAGCGAGGTCAGGAAAAATTTGTATTTTTTAACCCATAAATTGAGAAACAGACATTTTACAGAAATATAATTTAAGTATAATGTTCCTGTCGGATTAAAAGGCAAAATTAACCACCAAAGTGGCCCGACTTGTCACCACTTCTAAGGAACTCTCAAGAAATTCAGAAAGGTCCATATGAGGGGAAGCAGTTTCCACAGCCAAACCCTGCTATTCAACAGCTTCCAATGAAGAAATAGTCACATATTGAGCCCTTACCACCGCGGCAAAGAGTCAGCAGGCATCTGCAAGACATCAACAAAGTACTTACGGACCAAGTCCAAGGGTGCCATCAAAGGAGACCGAGGGAAATTCAGGAATCTCAAATTATTCCTCCTAAACTGATTATCAAGATATTCTATTTTCCTTACCTGAATCAACCGGTCCTTTGAATTAGCAGCTCCGAGGGACTGCAGCTCCTCCACCTTGACTTCCACTTGAGAAATTCTTTTAGCCTGACTAGCCACCTCTGTAACCATTGAAGAACACTGGGCTTTCATCTTCAAAGGTTCCTGTGAAACAGCTCCTACAAAAGGTAGAAGGGACTGTTGAAGAGTAGAGATAGCTTCTCACAAGCTATCAAGTGTAACAAGCGTTGGTTTCACCACACTCCCAGGAAGCCGGATTGCCGATATACTAAGGGAGCTACTACCACCATGCTCCACCCCAGTAGTACTGCTGAGGGGAGACACTCCAACTCGACTTCCGACTGTACCACTTGCTGACAAAACCTTCGAGGGGGAACCCTCCGCAGCTGCTGTTGCCTCCTGCCCCGGAGGTACACCACTAAGCTGCCCCACATCGAAGAGGCATCCGGGTTGTGCTGGGGATGCTTTATGGGGTTCAAGGAAACCCCTTCTATGCTCAGATCTGCCTGCGATAGCGGCGGATCTCTCAAAGCCATGCTACCCGAGGCAGTACAGAAGACGGCAATCGATAACTGCACCAGCTGATCCGCCAGAGAAGAAGATCTGGAGGGTTTCTGTGAGTGTTGTTTCCTCTTTCTCCCCATTAGAACGCTAGTACAGGAGCCTGCTTCAGGCCGTCATTCTCGGCGTCCTACTCCATCGCCATCTTGGATGTGGATTTTCTTTTTAATAAAATCACAGTGTTCCTCCTTGCAGTTAGCTAGTGCCCATACCATTAAGGACAGTTTAATTATCCATCGTAAATGGAATCTTTTGAGAATTCCCTTAAAACAAAAAATATTTGGTTTCTGAATTTTCGTATACTTCATCTGTTATCCCCTGAAATCTTACTGTGAAAATACTTTAAGGATATTTTGTCTTTGTCAAATTCTGACTTGATAATGTTTTCTAAAATCTTTTACCTTACCGGTAGAAAGGTTGCGACGGGTCTCTAGGGGGTTTTGATATCTTACAGCCACAATCAGATTTCAGCCTTACTCAGTTCCTAGAAGGCACACAGGACAACATTCCTACTGGGACCACCTTGGTGGTATCTTTCCTTTCAGAGCAGACTAAGGGTATGTTTACTAAGCGGAAGTAATGTCACCGGTGAAAAGTGCAGCATTAATGTTACTGACGCCATATAAGGCAATGGGCAGGCAGGGTGCGTTCCAGTGTAAAGGTAGCAATGTCCCATTAACATGCATTAAAGGGCGCCTTGGCCGTTTAACGCACATTAACGGGACATTGCATGTTAAACATTGGAACATGGAACGTACGAAGCATGAACCAAGGGAAGTTGGAAGTGGTCAGAATGAAATGGAACGTGTACAACTTGATCTGTTGGGTGTCAGCGAACTGAAATGGACTGGCATCAGGCACTTTGCATCAGATGATCACATGGTCTACTGTAAATGAAATGGTCACATGCTGGAAATGAAAGACAAAGAAGAAATGGTGTTGCATTTATAATAAAGAAGAAACTTGCAAGAACTGTAATGAAATACAATGCAGTCAGCGAACGCTTAATCTCTATTTGTCTACGAGGAATGCCTATCAACACAACTATAATTCATGTATATGCCCCAACAACAGCTGCAGAAGAGAATGAAATTGAAGAGTTCTATGAACAAGTACAAGCTGAAATTGACAGAACATGCAAACAGGATATCCTGATAGTCATGGGTGACTGGAATGCAAAGGTTGGCAACAAAGAAGAAGGCAAAGTAGTTGGAAAATATGGACTTGGCAACAGAAATGAAGCTGGAGAAAGACTGATAGAATTCTGCAAGACCAACGAACTATTCATCTCAAACACCTTCTTCCAGCAACACAAGCGGCGACTGTACACATGGACTTCACCCAATGGATTGTATAAAAATCAAATTGACTACATCTGTGGAAGTCAACGATAGAAAAGCTCTATAACATCAACAAAGACAAAACCTGGAGCTGACTGTGGTACAGATCATCAGCTACTAGAATGCAAACTCAAGCTAAAGTTGAAAAAGAGCAAACCACTCATGAATGCAGCAAAATATGACCTTGAGAATATACCACTGGAATTTAAAGACTGCCTGCAAAATTGATTTGCTGCTTTAGATACAAATGACAGATCTCCAGAAGAGTTATGTAATGACATCAAGAAGGTTGTGTTGGAAGAAAGCGAGAAGTCTCTACAAAAGGTGAAAAAGAAAATTGGCCAAAATGGATGACGGAAGAAACTCTGAAAATTGCCCAGAAACGCAGAGAAGCTAAAGCCAGAGGAGAAAGAAAAACAATCACAGAACTCAACAGAGATTTCAAACGTGCAGCAAGACAGGACAAGGAAAAGTACAATGACGCATGCAAGGAAATAGAAGCAGATACTATTAGAGGAAGAACAAGATCGGCTTTCCTAAAGCTACGAGAGTTAAAGAAAAAGTTCCAGCCTCAAATTGGAATGTTACAAGAAGCTCAAGGTTCTATGTTGAATGATGCTGAGAAGATCAAGAAAAGATGGAAGGAATATACAGGGTTTTTATATGATAAAGATCAAGTGGACCAACAGCTGTTTCAACCTGTACCTTATGATCAGGAACCATTGGTGATGAAAGAAGAAGTTGAAGCAGCATTGAAAGCCTTATCAAAGAACAAAGCACCAGGCATTGATAGCATTCCCATATTACAGCAATCTGATGCAGCTGTTACCGTACTTACAAGGCTCTGCCAAGAAATATGGAAGACAACATCATGGCCGACTGACTCGATAAGATCTGTGTTTATACCAATACTAAAGAAAGGTGATCCAACTGACTGTGGAAATTATCGCACAATTGCTCTGATCCCACATGCCAGAAAGATTCTACCGAAGATTATTCAAAAGATACTACAACCATACCTGGAATGAGAACTACCTGAAGTGCAAGCAGGGTTCATCATTGCGGATGTGAGATGGATCCTTGAAAAGACTAAAGAATACCAAAAGGATATCTATTTGTGTTTTATTGACTATAGCAAAGCTTTTGACTGTGTAAACCATGAGAAACTCTGGGCCACATTAAGAAGCATGGGTATACCAGAACACCTGATCGCACTCTTGCACAATCTGTACATTGATCAAGAAGCAACAGTTCGAACGGAACAAGGAGAAACAGAATGGTTTAAAATAAGCAAAGCTGTAAGACAAGGCTGCATACTTTCCCCCTACCTGTTTATTTATATGCAGAACAAATCATCAGAGAAGCAGGATTTTATGAAGACAACAAAGGTGTGAAGATTGGTGGAAGACTCATCAACAACCTTTGCTATGCTGATGATACCACATTACTGGCTGAAAGTGAACATGATGTGAAACATTTGCTTCTCACAATCAAAGAACATAGTCTCAAAATGGGCCTGCACCTTAATGTAAAGAAGACAAAGATCATGACAACTGGCATAATCAACAGGTTCATCATTGAAGGACAAAAAATTGAAATAGTGGACAACTTTAACCTACTTGGATCAACAATCAATAAAGAAGCAACAAGTAGTCAAGAAATCAGATGACGCATTGCTCGTGGCAGAATGGCTAAGAAAGATCTAGATAAGAGTCTCAAGAGCAGAGATGTCTCTCTCCATACAAAGATTTGACTTGTTCAAGCCATGGTAATTTCAATAACATCATATGGATGTGAAAGCTGGACAGTGAAAAAGATAGACAGGAAGAAAATTGATGCCTTTGAATTATGGTGCTGGCGGCGAATTCTGTGTATACCATGGACTACCCGAAGAACAAACCAATAGGTACTAGAGGAGATTAAACCTAAGCTTTCTTTAGAAGCTCAGATGACAAGACTTCGACTTTCATACTTTGGACACATCATGCAAAGAGAGAGATCATTAGAGAAAGACATCATGCTTGGCAAGATAGAAGGTCAACGCAAAAGAAGAAGGCCAGCAATGAGATGGATCGATACAATAACAGCAGCTACGGGTACCAGTCTGTCAACAATGAGCCGCCTGACTGAAGACCGAACACAATTTAGGATAGCTATCCAGAGGGTCGCCATGAGTCGACTCTGACTCAATGGCACTTAAGAACAACAACAACATAGGGCACCTTAGGTTAAGGCACCTTATAAGGCACCTTATAAGGCGCCTTAACCTGAGCCACCCTAAGGGCTATAAGGTACCTTATTTTAAGGTGCCTTATAATGCACCCTAGGTTAAGGCACCTTAGAAGGCACCTTAGGTTAAGGTGTCCTAACAGTGTTACAGTGCCCTAAGGGCAGTAAGGTGTCCTAACATAAGGTGGCCTAAGGGCTGCAAGGTGCTTCAAGTTGACATGCATGAACTGTAGGGCATAAAAGCAGATGTAACCCTAACACTGGATAGAGCACCGAGGAAAGGCAATGAACATGTGATTGAAGAAAGAAGAGTTGTGAGCTGATGGAACTGCCATATCTGCGGGCATCCTATGTGGCTGCCAGTAAAGTGGACAAACATGTTGGAGGCAGCTGTACCCATGCACAGGGTGTTGGCAATGTAAAGTACTGCAATGACAGTGGGTGGAAGAGGATGGGAATATGTGTCCCCCAGCGGAGGCAGAGGTGGCAGGATAGTTGCAATGATAGGAGGACAGAGGAGTAGTGGCGCCATGCAGATCAGGCACAGGCGAGGCAAGCACGAAGAGCCGCAGTGCAGAAAAGGGTACCAGTGCAGGACATGGGGTAGCAGCCTGCACAGGAAGACAGAACTCTACACAGCTGACAGATGCAGATAGATGGACTGAAGGATTGTTGGCAACCGTGGTGAGGGTGTTATGGGCTGGCAGCACAGATCTGCAAAGATATGACTGTTATAGGCATGAAAATTATTTGTGTAGGACAGGCATAAAAAGAGAGAACAAAGAGGAATTGAACCCATGACCACTGCCTAGAACGTCACTGTACTAACCAGTAGGCTATACCTCTGTGGCTTTTGGCACAATAATGGCTGGATACAGAAAGACTGCAGGTCACAGCACAAAATGTCTGCTATGTGTGCTAGGATAGGGTAACCCCACCAGTACCCATGATGCAATGCACATGCAGAACAGCAGTCTACAGCTGATCACCAGATGGAGTATGCACCTCTCCAGTACCTCAGCTTGATCGGATGAACTGAAAGTGCATGATACTGGCACAGAATAGCTACAGACCATGCCATTCTGCAGGTTTTGTGTTCACCCTGAGGGTTAGGATGGGCGCCCAGCACCAGGTCCGCAGTATATGTGGTGCTAGAGATAGGTCCTGCTGTACATCCCCATCATTACCAGTGTATGACAAGCATTCCTTCCAGTGCAACCTAAAGTAATTCTGTGTCCATCTGTATTCCCCAGTCACATCTAGCTCTAAGGGAACAGAAGTCACCCAGATTAGTGCATACCCAGTGGTTGCAGGGACGAGGAGAGCAGCGATCTTGTCGGAGGTGAGAGCAGGAGCTCCCCCTTCCTCCCAAATGCCCGCCAATCAGCAGCCATATGGAACGGCTTAAAATCGCCGTTGCAGGGACGAGGAGAGCAGCGATCTTGTCGGGGGTGAGAGCAGGAGCTCCCCCTTCCTCCCAAATGCCTGCCAATCAGCAGCCATATGGAACGGCTTAAAACCGCCGTTGCAGGGACGAGGAGAGCAGCGATCTTGTCAGGGGTGAGAGCAGGAGCTCCCCCTTCCTCCCAAATGCCCGTCAATCAGCAGCCATATGGAACGGCTTAAAACCGCCGTTGCAGGGACGAGGAGAGCAGCGATCTTGTCGGGGGTGAGAGCAGGAGCTCCCCCTTCCTCCCAAATGCCCGCCAATCAGCAGCCATATGGAACGGCTTAAAACCGCCGTTGCAGGGACGAGGAGAGCAGCGATCTTGTCGGGGGTGAGAGCAGGAGCTCCCCCTTCCTCCCAAATGCCCGCCAATCAGCAGCCATATGGAACGGCTTAAAACCGCCGTTGCAGGGACGAGGAGAGCAGCGATCTTGTCAGGGGTGAGAGCAGGAGCTCCCCCTTCCTCCCAAATGCCCGCCAATCAGCAGCCATATGGAAAGGCTTAAAACCGCCATTGCAGGGGCGCGCCTGCGCCTTGCGGGCCCGCGCCTGAGGGCCTCGCCAGAGGGCCCTTTGGCGTGGCCCTTAGGCGTTGGTCCGTGGCATCTGTTGCTGAAGGTTACACCGATGGTATGGATTGGGGTGTCCTGCCTATAGTTTGTGGTAATTTGCTGTTTCATGTTCTTCTCCTTCTATTATCTGTTTGACTGTCTCTGTCCTCTACTCTGTCCTATCATATAAATGGCGTTCTTTTCCTATTTCCTCGAATGATGTAGTATAGTAAACCGCTCTAATGCCTCTGGCCTGAGCAGTATATCAAATTCTAAATAAACATAAACATAAACATAAACACCTGTTATCAGGGCAGAGGGGTGTCTAGACTTGCATGAGGAGGTTCATGTAGCACTGCCTAATATATTACCCTCTCCGAGTCAAAGTGGTATATACTATATGCCCAAAAGGGCCCACAATCAACCTTTTTGTAAGTGGACAGGTGGCTCAGCCATGAAGAATGGCTGTAGGACCAGCAACCCCAGTCCTGCTGGCAAAAGACTGTCCTCCAGGGTTGTTGGGCCAGAGCCATAACTGTGACTAGGGCAGTGGCAGACCAGCATGCTGGGAGTAGACCTGGAAAACCTCAGCTGCCCCACACCAAGGTCTGTCATTCACCTGCAGAAGGCACAGTCAGACTGCACCTGCAGCACCCTACAAGGTGTTCCAGCCATGCGCAGACTAACTGCAGACAGTCCACTAGCCAGTCCATAGTACATGTTCACAAAAGAACTATGTGCACCCAGAGTTGGGATATACAGCACAGACACCAAGCAGATATCTCAGTGATTAGGGCCCAAAACAGGGAACACATAGATATCACTCAAAACCATGTATAGCACTATGTGGGAACATAGACATGCCATGGTCACTGCTCAGTAAGAGTGAGAGTGACCTCCCAGCATGAAATGCTGTGGCCACCTTGTCCATGCAGGTGGTGGTCAGGCACTACAATGTTCTAGCCATTGGCCTACACCCTATGCAGATGCATCCTGCCCAATCCACCCTGTCCGGGCCATACCCACAATACCTTGCTCCTCTGTATGCACATTTACAGGCCAAGGCTGGAAACAGTGTAAGCATTGTGGGCCCAGTGAGGTGTAGTCAGCCACAAAACAATGGATAGATATTCACACATACACACTCCTATTGCAGCATTGTGCAAAGATAGGGGTGGTTGGCAACCCTGCCCACCACACTGGTCCTGATCACAGTGCAGGCATTGCTAAAGTATGCAGGAGCTAGTAGTAGTGCTCTGGTGATAACTGCAGCTCCGTGCTGGAACCAACAGCCTGACTCTCCATGAAGCTTTGGATAGTGGAGCCTGTGTGTGTGGGTGTTTGTTCCCCTGTTGGCCATTGCTTTGGGGATTGCACAGTTTGATGTTGTATCTGCATGGTAAGGTAAAACATAGGGACATGCTCTGCAAGATCCACAGCTGGGACCTGCAGCTGTGATCCTCTGCTCCAAGCCACACTAGCTGTGTGTACTGCACTACACTGTTGCCACAGAAGCACAGCAGTCCCTGGGGTTACCTTAACTTTTCATCAGACAGACCATTTCTGTTGCACTGCACACCACGTACTGGAACAGTACATGGCCTAGGTCCACTGCAGGCAGGTGCCACTGCCCCCTCCAGCACCAACACCCCCCTCCCCGCCATGCTGACATGCCTATATGCTGTCGGTGCTGGTAGTGCATAGTCCCAGGCCATCCAATGTACAGGTAGGCGGGTGCCTAGGGTGCAGGGTATGGGGTGGGGAGGCATACATGGACATCCACACATCCCCCCCATCACCGCCTATCAATGTTATGTCCCTTCCACATGGGGGAGAGATGGCTGGGGGGATGTCAGGATGGTGCTCTGGCAACTATTGGCTGGGGTGGACCAGGTAAATGTAGGTGGATTGTGTTATGACAGCAGTCTGTGGGCAGGCTAGAGCATGCAACTCAGGTACAGTGTACCCAGTTTGGACTATTGGGTGTAGATGTGTTTCAGACAACGTGTGGTCACACCCTGCAATGCCTTACTAGGGGATGCAGTAAAGGGTGTTCATTTAGCTAGGTTTACAAACAGTGGTACCTGTGTGACCTTTGGGGTACCTGCTGCATAATGTCCCCTGGATGGGACAGTGTGGAACACAGACTACAGGGCATGTTTGACCTTGGTCAGATGCTGTCTTGCTGATGTCCAGTTTCTGTGTTCCTATGTGCCACCTAGGTGACAGCCTAGTCCACCCTGTGCCCCAGCTGCCCCCACTGCATGTCCCGCCTTTCATACTTGGGTACTATGCTGTTGCTGCAAATGGAGAACTACTATCACTGTTCTTGGGCTCCCTGCCTGTGCTGTACATTGCTGACACTGAAATTGTTTCTCTCTCTTGCAAATGTGCATCTACCTCCAAAGTTTTCACTGGCGGTACTGTCCCGGCGTTAATGTTGCAGCGTTAGTGTAGCAGGGGCTTCTCCACACCCACTCCCCTCCCACTGACCCCTTCTCTCTACCTTCTCTCCACCCTCTAGGAAAGTTACTGCTGCCGGTAACGTTAACGCGAGTTAACGTTACATCTAGTAACATTACCGCACGTTAACATTACATCGGGTAACATTAACGCGCAGTAACATTACCACTGCTACGTTACCGCACCTTAGTAAACATACCCCTTAGTGTTTGAAAGTTATTTTAAAAATAAAGATTCGCTGTTTTGTAGTGCTGATTCAGTTGTTTCAGGATGCCTCGAGAACCATGCAGCTGCGCAGGAGCGCCTTCTTGGCTCTTAAACCTAGGGTTCTCGCCCTCCATGCATCTTTCTTTTTGGGATATCCCAGTAAGTGTATAACTACACTTCAGGGGTCTGTTTTCTTAGATTCCTTACAATCAGAGGCATTTTTGTCTGACAGAGGGTAATGGTGAGTGAGTTTATAAGTGGTATTAATTGATTAAGCTGCAATTTTTTGAGAGGATGTTCTCCTTATTTTTCTTTTATCAAGCAACATTTATTGGTCTCTCCCTAAGCTGTGCGTTACTTGATTTTGTATTTATTGCTATGTTCATTTTATTTCGTACTTTATAATGCTTTATTTTCTTTCGTGGCTCCTGGATGCTTGCTTTTCTAAGTGTTGGAAAACTTATAATTAAAAAAAAAAAAAAAAGAAGAGTGGCTTGTCATGCTGCCTCCAATCCAGGCCTGGCGGCTATTCTCTACCAGGCGAAGTCTTACGATTTGCCAGACTTCAGCCAGGATAGAAGAATCACCGAGCCTGGATTGGCAAGCCACCCGGCTTTAAGGTAAGTTTGCCATGCTGCCTCCAAAGTGGGGCCCCAGCAGGAGTGCATCCCACACCCAGCTGGCACCCAGGGTGGGCTGCATCCACCGACCCACCTTGGTAAGCCATTGATTGACATACAAGACTCTTTTTATCAATTCTCCTACTTATCTTGCTTCTTGGATAACTTTGCATACTCCAGCTGAAATATTCTTATCTGTTTAAGGAAGTAGATTACATATTCCCCCTGTCTCCCAGGCAAGACTGGCAAGTACCTGTCAATTCTCCTTCTTCTTACTCTCACCAACCCTATGGAATGCGCTGCTTTTGCAACTTGAATGTCGTAAGGCGTCCTATAAGACATTTATGATAAATTTGAAAACTCATTTATTCAGTGTGGCATTCAGTGCATAATAATGGTGCTCACCCAGACTCTAGAGCTTTTATGATTAAGTCCAGCCTTCAGTGTATGGTGGAAATTTGTATGGTTAGATACTTGTGTATAGTATTCTTCGTTGTCTTTTATTTGTTTTCTTTCCTGTTTATTATTGTCGTTCTTTTCCTGTTTATATTTTTGATTGTGCACTGTCTTGCCATGCTTCCTAAAAGTGGTATATAAAATACAATAAACCATATCTCATGACTATATATTGTGATAATCCTGAAAACCCAACTGGCTAGGTATGTGTCCAGCAGAGTGTTGGGAAGCATTGCTTTAAACAGTATGGGGGTCATTTTAAAAAGTCTTTTCCACATATCAATCTGTCTTACTTGTGGAAAAAGGGCTTTTATAAAACTGATCAACCTGCATAGTCACGTAAAAATTAGGTTCACGGAGAGAGCTGAAAAACAGGGTCATTCACATGATTTATGAACATTGTTTGATACTGATGTTGCCTTATCTATATTTTTGGTGAAAAGTGACAGTATGGTAAAAGGATTATAAAAGGAACATTTTTTTGTTCGGGAGATGGAAAATGATTTTAAGGTATTGTTGTTGTTAAGTACCCTCGAGTTGGAGTCGACTCATGGCGACCCTCTGGATAGCTATCCTAAATTGTGTTCGGTCTTCAGTCAGGCGGCTCATTGTTGACAGACTGGTACCCGTAGCTGCTGTTATTGTATCGATCCATCTCATTGCTGGCCTTCCTCTTTTGCATTGACCTTCTATCTTGCCAAGCATGATGTCTTTCTCTAATGATCTCTCTCTTCGCATGATGTGTCCAAAGTATGAAAGTCTTAAAGTATTAGTGGATTATAATTAATCCAGCTAAAGACAAGACCTTGTTGATGTCTCCTTAGGTTTTAGTACATATATGGTTTTTGTAAACCTTGTCCTGGTCTCATTGGAAAAAGTGAAGTAAGATCATAATTTTTTTTTTTCACTTGGGTGACGTATCTTATAAAATACAAATGTGCATTATAGAGTACCTGCACAGACCTATGTCAATGTTGTTGCCCTGATTGAATCTGAACTCAGAAGCTAAGCAGCGCTGGGCTTGATTAGTACTTGGGTGGGAGACCACGCTGGAATACCAGGTGCTGCAGACTTACTGCACAGAAGAAAGGCTTGGCAATCTACTTCCGGTCACACCTTCCATATCTTCTTTGGTCTGGATTCTACCTCAGATTTCAAATGACATTTGGATTGTCCAACTCCCACTATGCATCGATTCACTCTGTACAGAGTCTGGGATAACATCCTATATATATCTCTATGATAACAACTGCTAAAACATTAGAGCTGAGCTAGTGGCTCAGTATAAAGTGATACGGTTGGTCCAGTAGGCCATGGCTAGCGATGATGCAGTGAGAGGAAGTCTCAGTCATCAATCAACAGCGACACCTAGTGACTCACTGAGAATTCAACTAGCCATGCTCTAGATAGAAGTAGTCAGTGCTTGTGACCACTGACTTTGGCCTTTCGCTGGAATATCTATAACTGGCAGTATTTGTTCATGTGCATGCATTCAGTTCATATGGGTGTCTACAATTTGAAAGTAGAGGCAAATCTGTAGACATACGTACAAGTATACGTATATCTACAAATCAAGGCATGTGCAATCAATATGCGCGCATACAATGGACAAACAAAAATGAATACGTGAAACAAACATTGAAAAAATGCCAAGAAATCAGAAAAAAACTTGTTTAAAATGAGCACAACCAAACTTTTTTTGGCTCATGCACACTGCTAGGTTACCGATTGGAAGAGAATATAAAAACAGAGATAAAAATCCCCAGCTAGTAGTGAATGAGGGCTCATGGCGCTGTAGACTAGCAGTCCTAACTGAGTTGAAAGTCAAAAGACGTGAGAGAAACTGCCGAGTCATAAAGAAAAGAAAAAGTTAAAGAAATCTTTTCTTTCAAAAGCACGTATCTCTTTAGTTCTATTTGAATGTAAAATGCTGTTTATGGGACAATAACTTCAAGCTCTGTTAATAATTAAGCATTAATACACCATCCTCCACCCACACGCAATCTGCTACCTGATATCACATGTCATTAGATATTTGACAGTTGCAGAGGAAAAGCATTGTTTAATGGAAAATATTCATGTTCAGAACTATTTTTGAAAAGTTTTCTGAAGGAAAGATCACAGGCTTTTAGCTCATATCCTTTTACATGCAAGCTCTTTGATACGTGTTGCAAGAGCACTGTATGTTTACACATCTCTTTAATTTTGCTCTAGCAGTTTAGAGGTAAATGAGTCATCCCTAAGCAGAAGTGCTTAAGGGGCCTCACAGAATGCCGGGTGGAACAAAGAGGCATATTAATGTTCCAAAAACTGTAAAAATGTTTCGCAGCTCATTGTGTTCAGTTGATGCTGAGATATTAAAAAAACATGATCACTGGAGCTGAATCTGTGTGCATGAAAAAGGATTAACTATCGCTTGCTGTACGTCATGTATGATGCTTGGGCGTACTATGGAGAAATCTGACCCCCTACCTGTGACCGAATGAAAGTCCAACATTAGCTGTTTTGCTTTTTTTTTTTTTTTTAAATGATGCAACAAGACTATAAAAGGAGTGAACAGTTTGTGAATCCATTTACCGGCTAAAATGTCCCAACTGAAAATTGCTCTCTCTGCTCAGCTACAAGTGAAGCATGTGTGGTCCTCCGCAGCATGCGTGCTTTCAAGTTCCCAGGGCCAATATGTCAGGGGAGGGAAAGAGTGCAAGCACATGGACATTTTCAAAAGTGCATGCGCTGTTATTTCCTTCTCGGATTCCCACACAGAGGAGTGGGTGCAAAGTATGTGCCTGCTTTTAGAGATCATGTTCAAGCTAGTTTTCAAAGCCAAATTAACCAAATAAATGTCAAGTGCATGAACTAAAAGCACGCGCGCACATGCCACAGTCTAAAGAGTATCACGCCATGTAATATAATGAAACATAATAGGGGTCTATGCAGTAAACAAATGTGCACGCTAAGATCCTCATGCACACACCACAAATAATGTATTGAGCACATTACAGTTATGTAGGCTCATGGATGCAGTGAGGAAACATACGCAAATAAGGGGTATCAGCTCTTGTTAAATTGCATGGAATGTTCAATCTCAATGCTGTTTATCAAAAGCTTCTTAAAAAGCATTGCATAATACCTGCTAGGATCTGGTATTTACTTACTAAAAGGATGCTGCTGCTTGGGAAGAATAAGATGAATAGAACAAGCAAGCTAAATAGCATGAGCAGGCTCATCTCAACCATCTTTTCCTCCTGGTGGCTTCTAAGGGATATGCAAATATATCTAGCACATAGGGAACCTAGTACATTCCATAAGAGGAGGACCAAGGAGACCTTCCTAGCAGAGAGTTCCAGGAAAGTACAACATTCACAACGGCATGTTTACACCCTTCTGTCAAAGGTCTTCATAAAGCATCTTTAGAGTGGTATCAGAGGGCGTTCTATAGATAGAATAAAGCATGCACAAGGGAGAGGCAGTGAGGAATCTGACCATCATTTAACTATTCCCCCTCTACAACCATCTGTAGCATAGGCACCACATGGCCTGCATTACAGAGAATGTTTGCTGCCTCTAGGCTCATGTGCATGAGCTTGGCATTCAAACCAAATCAACTGGGCAGCTCCAAACCTTTTGAGGCTTAGACTGCTCGTCGACATCAAACCTCTGAACATGTGCCATGGTCTTTGGCTACACAAACAGTGTCAGTTCCAACAAACATCTTTGTCCTCTTACAACCAATTGCTTGGCAATACATCTGCGTTAGGCAAAGAAAGGTGAACATATTTTTGTTCTGTAGAAATATGTTTCAGTGTTTCATTCCTGTAAGCTCCCTCTTTCCATCATTATTTATTTTACTTTATTTAGCCTATTTGCCAACATAGGCTTGGATTTCTTAACATAATCAAAAGGGTTTACGAAACAACAGCAGTATGGAGCAGGAAGAGTTAAGAAAAGATGGTAGGTAAAGAATTGGGAGGAACGGGATTGTAATTAACCTTGGAAGAAATTGAAGGAGGGAAATAGAGAGGTAACAAAAGGAAAGTTGTACTTCACAGGATCTGAAACAGACCCTGCCCACTGTGCAAGGCCTTAATGAGCCACCATGGAGCAGGAGTGGCCTACTGGTTAGGGCAGCAGTGTAGGGCCAGCAAGACCAGGTTCCAATTCCTCTGGCACTCCATGTGGCCTTGGGCAGGTCACTTAACCCTCCATTGCCTTAGATTGTGGGGACAGGGAAATACCTACAGTACCTGATTGTTGCTACTACTGGACAGGTGTGAGCTCAGTCTCTGCTATCTTTGTAATTTACACCGAACAGGAGGAAATGCATTTCTATTTAAATTCCTAATCTTTGGTCCCTTATTCCATTTGTGCGACAGAGATGTGATAGTCAGCTAGCATGTACTTTCTGTGTAGGGATCTAGAGCAGTCCAGTTTGTTCTGTTTTCCCAGCAGGAAGTGCATTTGGCTTCCCAGTCAGTGCTCCATGCCACACTGATATACCTTCAGACCTGATCAAGAGTGCCATGGAAAACGTCGCCACGCCCGATAGGGCTCAAGCGGCTCTTAAGCATGCAGGAGCTCCTTTATGGGCACATGCACAGACACACATTCTTCTCTCTTTTGCAGATGTGGCATGAGGTTTTCACGGGCAGCATGGCAGGCACAGATATCCAGGCTCTGCTTTGGCCAGCACAGTGCACTCCCCCTCCTCCTCCTTTCCTTAGCCTTAGCCTTCGAGGCCCTAAGTAACAAGAAATGCAGTCAGAAACCACGAAAATAGGGCAGAAAGGTACAAAAATATTCCCATGTCTGTTGGGCACCAAGAATTTCCAAGTGCAACTTCATATGTTACCTGTACATGTTACACTTCAGAAGGAGGCTACAATGCAAGTACTGAGATAAGCGTTAGCAGTACACCTGAGAAACAGATCATCTCCAGCTTAAGAATGAGACTCTTTCCTGAGACTGTCATGGAATACACAAAACTCATCCATTTGAAGACATAATGGAGGAGTGGCCTAGTGGTTGGGGCAACAACCTAGGGCCAGAGGTTCAAATCTGCTAGAGGACAGCAACCTTGGGCTGGAAGGAATGGGATGTCTAGTCCGACAGGTACTCCTTGCAGACTTGGGCAAGACACTTATCCTTTAGTTGCCTCAGGTACAAAAAAGTAGATAGTGAGTCCTTTGGGGACAAGGGAAAAATATATATACAGTACCCGAATGTAAGCTGCTTTGACTGGCAGAAAAGTGGTATATAAGCCTAGATAAATAACAGTCAGAGTCATGGAAAGCATCTTCCCAGCAATTAAGACAGAGCGCTGTACATTAGCGTGGGGACGCGTAATGCCATCTATTGAGCTGTCGTTAGGTGATCCCATGCTAATGCAGTTAGCACGTGGTGTGAACCTGATGAACAGCATGCCCACTCTCCACCTTCACCCTGCCCTCTCGGGTTACACCATCAGCGTGGGGATCATCCTCTGCTAACTGGCATGGCCCTGTACCAGCTGCAATGTGTGTCCCAATGTGTATTCATTGTGCATGGGAATACGCGTTGTCAGCTAGCGCTCTATAGTAAGAGACCCCTTGTATTTGTAAGGTCAACACTGACATGATATGAGGAACGGGGAAAATACCAGTTTGGGGAAGGGGGGGAGTGCTAGGGTAGTAGCAGGAGGGAAGAAGGGAGAGAGAACTGGGCTCTAGAGAGAGAGAAAGATGAGGGGTTTGGGTGATGGGGAGGTGGGGGGGGGGGAAAAGGAGAGTGCTGACATCCAGCCAAGGGAGGGGGAGAGAAAAAGTGATCCCTCCTCTGCTAATTCGTATGAATCTGAGTAGGGGAAGGGGAGAGAAGTAACCACCAGCAAATCTGACTCTCCCCCCATGCCCCGTTTATCTTCCCAAATGAAACAAACTATACCTATGGCTGTAATCTAGCTTGGTTCGATAAAGGTGCAATACAAATATTGCAAATTGCATCGAATTAAGCCAGGGCAGTCTGCAATGGGCAACTTCACATCTCTTATCCTTAACGGTGAAGGCAAACAACTGTAAAGCTATAGACTTTCCTAGGAGTCTGAAGACAGTCTGTTGGTAATTATGAGCATCTCTGAGAGATTTCACCTGAAGCGATAGAGTTGTCAGTGCCTGGAGACAGGTGACCTCTGAATACCCATAGGAATACATGACATTGCAGTGCACTCAACCAGAATAGCAATCAGACAAAGTTTGAGCTATGTGAAATGTCTCTTCTGAGATGAATGAATTTCGGGGGGGGGGGGGGGGAGAGGGGGGATATTAGCAATTATGCTTTTGAGGATTCCTAATTAGAAGTTATTGTGAGGATTTCTGTGCTGAGACGATGAAGATTTGCAAAAGTGATCCATTTGCAGGCTTATTTTTCTTTCCTTGTCTTGGTAGATTGCAGCTCCTCCTCCTCGGTGATATTCACATCAGGAAAGGATTCCCACAGATCAAGGGAGAAATGAGGGCAAGAAGAAAGGATGGCCTTATTTGGTGCAAGCAGTTTTAAGGCCCAGTAGCATTCATTTTGTACTCATTAAGAAGAAAGTAGTAAGAGATGTGACTCTAGTCAAAACAAAGTAAGTCATGTTCTGTAGCAGCACTTTTTCACAGGCAGAGGTAATGCTAAGAGTGTGCTGACAGTATGTGACTCTTTCAGAAGGGTCTGCTTAACATCTTCTAATAATAGAAATTACAAATACTAATGGGCATTGTAAAACCTCTACAGAAAATCCTGAGTTCTCATTTCAGTATTCATTTATTTAGTTTCTTGGTTATTAGGATTTACTAATTACATTTATAAAGAGATTCACCCAAGGCTGTGCACAACAGACAACTTACAATAGCAAAATGACCACCATGTCAGCATAACAGACAATTGGAACAATGAGATCATCTTGGAAGAATGCAAAAATAGCCAACAATGACATAGACAACAATAGACAATAGACAACAACAATATGATTGCAGATCTACTATTAGTAATCTGTGAACTATCATTAAAATCATCTGACGTACCGGAAGATTGGAGAATGGCCAGTAGAATGCAAATTTTTAGAAAGGGTTCAAGGAGTGACCCAGGAAATTACAGACAGCGATCCTGATGTCAGTACAGGGCAAAATGGTAGAAACTATTATAAAGAATAAAATTGCTAAAAATATCAATAATTATAGTTTAATGGGAGAATAAACAGGTGGACAAAGGTGAGCTGGTTGATATAGTGTATCTGGATTTTCAGAAAGCCTTTTGACAAGTTCCCTCATGAGAGACTCCTGGCAAAAGTAAAAAGTCATGGGATAGGAGGCAGTGTACTATTGTGGATCAGGAACTGGTGAAAAGATAGAAAACAGAGAGTAGGGCTAAAAGGCCAATTTTCTCAATGGAGAAAGGTGAATAGTGGAGTACCCCAGGGGTCTGTACTGGGACTGCTGCTTTTTAACATTCATAAATGACCTGGAAATAAGAATAATGAGTAGGTGCTAAAATTTGTAGATGACAAAAATTATTCAAAGTTGTTAAAACACAAGAGAATTGTGAAAAACTGCAAGGGGACCTTGATAAATTGGAAGACTGGACGTCCAAATGGCAAATGAAATTTAATGGGGAGAGTGCAAAGATATGCACCTAGAAAAGAACACCTAAGCTATGGTTCTACATTACTGCCATTGTATCATTGTTACAGAATGCAAGGTTCCACATTAGGAACCACCATCCAGGAAAAAGATTTAGGCGTCATTGTGGATAATACGTTGAAACTCTCTGCCCAGCTGCCCAGTGTACAGCGGCAGCCAAGAAAGCTAATGGAATGCTAGGAATCATAAGGAAAAGAATGGAGAATCAAAGCAAGGATATTATAATATGTTTGTATCATTCCATGGTGTGACTGCACCTTGAATATTGTGTGCAATTCATATCTTAAAAAGGATATTGCAAAATTAGAAAAAATACAGAGAAGAGCCACCAAAATGATAAAGGGGATGGAATGATACCCCTATGAGGAAAGGCTTGAAAGGTTAGAGCTCTTCAACTGGGAAAAGAGACGGCTGAGGGGAGATATGATAGAGATCTATAAATTAATGAAAGGAATGGAGTGGAACAGGTAAATGTAGATCAGTTGTTTACGCCATCAAAGAGTAGAAAGACTAGGGGACACACAATGAAGCTACCATAACCTTGGGTCATCTTTGACACCTCCCTCTGCTTCTCCTCACACATCCAACAGATAGCAAAAACCTGTCATTTCTTTCTCTGTAACATTAACAAAATTCACCCTTTCCTTTCTGAACATACTACTAAAACACTTATCCACTCTTTAATCACTTAGATTATTGCAACCTCCTTCTTGCTGGTCTTCGTCTGAGTCATCTTTCTCCCCTTCAGTCTGTTCAAAATTCTGATGTGCAGTTAATCTTCTGCCAGTCTCATTATACTCATATAACCCCTCTTCTTAAATCACTTCATTGGCTTCCCTTCCATTTCCATATTCAATACAAACTTCTCCTTCTGACCTATAAATACATTCATTCTCTTGCTCCTCACTATTTTTCCACTCTCCTCTCTCCCTACACCCCTCCTCGTGAACTCCGCTCTTCCTCTAGCTTTCTTCTCCTTATGCCCTTCTACTGACAACTCCAGTTTAGAATCCTTTCACCTTGCTTTTCCCTATGCCTGGAACAAACTACCTGTATCTTTATGTCAGATTTCATCTCTCCCCTTTTCAAATTCATGTTAAAGGCCCACCTCTTTCAGGCTGCTATTGGATCTTAATCCGTTCTTCTCCTTCTGTCTCCTTACCTTTCTGTCTTGATTAGATTGTAAGCTCTGATGACCAGGGACCATCTTATTAAATGTGTCTGTACAGTGCTGCGTACACCTTGTAGTGCTATATAAATGATTAATAATAGTAGCAGTAATAGTAACCCATTTAAGACTAATAAGAGAAAATTGCCCAGAAACGCAGAGTAGCTAAAACCAGAGGAGAAAGAAAGGCAATCGCAGAACTCAACAGAAATTTTCAACACGCAGCAAGACAAAACAAGAAGAAGTACTACAATGAAGCATGCAAGGAAAAAGAAGCAGAAACTATCAAAGGAAGAACAAGATCGACTTTCCTAAAGCTACAAGAGTTAAAGAAAAAATTCCAGCCTCGAATTGGAATGTTGCAAGATGCTCAGGGTTCTATGTTGAATGATGCTGAGAAGATCAAGAAAAGGTGGAAAGAATATACAGAGTTTTAATATGATAAAGATCAAGTGGACCAACAAACATTTCAACCTGTATCTTATGATCCGGAACCATTGGTGATGAAAAAAGAAGTCAAAGCAGGATTGAAAGCCTTATCAAAGAACAAAACACTAAGCATTGATGGCATTCCCATAGAAGTATTACAGCAATCTGATGCAGCTGTTACCATACTTACAAGGCTATGGAAGACAACATCATGGCCAACTGACTGGAAAAGATCTGTGTTTACACCAATACTAAATAAAGGTGATCCAACTGACTGTGGAAATTATTGCACAATCGCGCTGATCTAACATGCCAGCAAGATTCTACTGAAGATTATTCAACAGAAACTACAACCATACCTGGAACAAGAACTGCCTGACGTGCAAGCAGGGTTCAGGAACGGGCGAGGAACAAGAGACATCATTGCGAAGGTGAGATGGATTCTTGAAAAGACTAAAGAATACCAAAAGGAAATCTATTTGTACTTTATTGACTATAACAAGGCTTTTGACTGTGTAAACCATGAGAAACTCTGGGCCACATTAAGAAGCACCAGAACACCTGATCGTTCTCTTGTACAACCTTTATATTGATCAAGAAGCAACAGTTCAAACGGAACAAGGAAAAACAGAATGGTTTAAAATCAGCAAAGATGAACAACAAGGCTGCATACTTTCCCCCTACTTGTTTAATTTATTTGCAGAACAAATCATCAGAGAAGCAGGATTGTATGAAGACAACAAAGGTGTGAAGATTGGTGGAAGACTCAACAATCTTCGCTATGCTGATGATACCACATTACTGGCTAAAAGTGAAGATGTTCTGAAACATTTGCTTCTTAAAATCAAGTAACATAGTCTTAAAATGAGCTTGCACCTTAATGTAAAGAAGACAAAGATCATGCCAACTGGCAAAATCAATAAAGTTCATCATTGATGGAGAAGAAATTGAAATAGTGGACAACTTTAACCTACTTGGATCAACAATCAATAAAGAAGCAACAAGCAGTCAAGAAATCTGACGATGCATTGCTCTTGGCAGAATGGCTATGAAGGACCTAGACAAGATTCTCAAGAGCAGAGATGTCTCTCTCTATGGCATTTTCAATAATGTCTTATGGATGTGAATGTTGGACAGTGAAAAAGATAGGAAGAAGATTGATGCCTTTGAATAATGGTGCTGGCGACGAATACTGTGTATACCATGGATTGCCCAAAGAGCAAACCAGTTAGTCCTAGAGGAGATCAAATCTAAGCTTTCTTTAGAAGCTCATAACCCGGCCTTTATCCCCCCACCCGACATCAAGATAAGAGATGCACTCATACCCATAAAATCAGAAGTTAAGTACCTCGGAGTCATCCTGTACAAAGAACTTAATCTCCAAGCACACATAGACAGAGCAACCAAAAGTGCATACCTAAGAATGCGACTCATCAGAAGACTCAAGCCCCTCCTCGACCCAGAGCACTTTTGCACCGTTTACCAGGCACTGATAACCCCTCTACTAGACGTCTGCAATCCAATATTCACCGGGCTACCAAAGCAGACCCTCAGACCACTACAACTGGCCCAAAACACAGCTGCCCACATAATAGCCGGTACTACAAGACATGATCACATCACACCCATACTGAAAGAACTGCACTGGCTCCCAATCATCTCACGCATCAAATACAAGACTATCATAAACATATTCAAGATCAAACAACACTCCTCCGCCATAAGCCTACACACACTCATACAACCCGACACAAGCACACGGCCAAGAAGAAGAGGCACCTCCAATCGGGTTAACACCCCAAAAGACTTCACCAAGACCCGCAAAGACACCGCACAACGAGCAATCTCCCTGGCTGCTCCATCCATATGGAACTCCCTCCCAGATGATCTGAGACTAACCACAGAAATCAAGGACTTCCGAAAACAGCTGAAGACAACCCTGTTCATCAATTACTATGGACATACCCCCTGAACCAGCATACAAGAGAGAGATCATTAGACAAAGACATCATGCTTGTCAAGGTAGAAGATCAACGCAAAAGAGGAAGGCCAGTAATGAGATGGATAGATACAATAACAGCATCTCTGGATGGCAGTCTATCAACAATGAGCCACCTGACTGAAGACAGAACACAATTTAGAACAACTATCTAGATGGTCGCCATGAGTCGACACCGACTCGACGGCACTTAACAACAACAACAAAAGAGAAAATAGTTTTTCAGTCAACGCATAATCAAACTCTGGAATTCGTTATTGGAGGATGTAGTAAAAGCTGTTAGTGTAGCTGCTTTTAAAAATGGTTTGGACAATTTCTTGGAGGAAAAGTCCATAAGCCATTATTAAAGAAGGCCTGGGAAATCCACTGCTTACCCCAGGACAAGCATTGTGGAGCCTGTGCACTTTTTTGGGACCTGCCAGGTACTTATGATCTGGATTGGCCACTGTTGGAAATAGGATACTGGACTTGATGGACCTTTGTCTGACCCAGTATGGCATATATTATGTTCTTATGTTCTAACTGCTGCTCCATGTAGGTCACCCCCCTCCATGCCTGTGTTTAGGGTTGTACCTGTCGCTCCAAGCTGGTCAGCCCCCCTCTACTTAGTCAAGTATAAAACATAGTAACATAGTATATGATGTTAGATAAAGACCAGTACGGTTCATCTACTCTGCCCAGTACCGTGGCTAGAGTGGTTGCACCTGCTGCTCCATGCAGGTCACCCCCTTCTGCTTATTGAATTATAAAAGATATTTAAGCTTGCTTTGCTTTTATCCTGTTGCTACAAAGGAATCCACTGTCTGTCCCATGCCATTTTGAATTCCATCACTGTATGTGCCTCCACTGCCTTCTTTGGGAGAGCATTCCAAGCATCCACCACCCTTTCAGTGAAAAAGAATTTCCTGATGTTGCTTTTAAGATTACCACCTTGCAGCTTCATCATATGCCCTCTAGTTTTATAGCTTCCCCATCTTTGAAAAAGGTTTGTTTGTTCATTAATACCCTTTAAGTATTTAAAGGTATGTATCATTTATTTATATCATTTATTTAACACGTTTTTTATATTGCCTTATCATAGATTCAAAGCGATTTATGTTATAACACAAACTAGAAGTGCACATTGAACAAGGATAATAAACTTGGAGGCTTAAATAACAGGGGAAACCCTTGGTAAAAGAAGATCAGGGACTATACAAGAAATCCAGAATAACAGAGGGATTAAGGAGCGTGGATTAGATCATATAGTCTGGGGTTTATCAGATAAGCATGGAGGGAGGTTAAGGGGAGAAAGGAACCAAGGCAAGGTGACAGGGAACACATGAACAGGCACTGCAGGGGGTTGGATAGCATGATGGATAGGTATGTCAAAATTGTGCGCTCCATATGTTGGGTCCATAATGTTTCGTAAAGAGGAATGGTTTTATTGCTTTCCTGAAGACCCAAATGTCTTTGATGGATCTTATGTTCTCAGGGAGTGCATTCCATAGTGACAGAGTGAATAAGGAAAATGCCGTGTTGCATATTGTCTGTTTGGCTTTTGTTTTGGCATTTGGGATAAGTAGTAAGTTTTTGTTGGTGATTTTCTGTGTCCTTAAGGATCAACGGTTGGAGGATGTTTGGGAATAGCTGGTGAATGTTTTTTAAAATGGTAAGCAATGTTTTGAATTTGGTGCATGTCAGTACTGGTAGCCAGCATAGTTGGCCATTTTATCATTGCCTCAAGGCATATTGTTATCTGAGAATGTTTGAGTAGATCTGTATTGAAAGGAGCATAGATCATAATATCATTAGCATATATTTTGGTCTTTTATTATGGTACAAAGTGGTTGCAGGTATATATTGAAGAGTAGTGTTGAAAGGGCTGAGCCTTGTTGGGATACCTTGGGGTCTTGAAAAATGTGCCCCAGACCTAACCTGCTGTTTTCTGTGTGTTAAATAGGAGATAAGCCATTGCAGGGTAGTGCTGTAGAATCCTATTTCTTGTAGCCTTTGTAATAGGATGAGGTGACTTACCATGTCAAAGGCTGCTGTAATATCAGTGAAGATTAGTATGAAGCCTTGCCTTGCATTGTCCATGCCAGTTATTAAACTGTTGAGGAACAATGTGAAAAGTGTCTCTACACTGTGGTTTGGTTTGAAGCCATGTTGATGGGGGGTCCAGTGGAGCATATTTATCTATGCGGTCCTGTAATTACTGTTGTACCACGTTCTCAATGATCTTGATGATGAATGATAAGCTGGAGATAGGCCTGTATGAGTTGGGATCTTTGTTGTTGAGAATGGTGCTTTTCAGTGCTGGTTTATGGAAGCTTGTTTGAGGCTGGGGGTAAGTAGTCTTATGTGAGCGATAACTAGGTGATATTTAGCAGTGTAAATCCTAATTGTTTCCTTACAAGCTTGATCCACGAGATGGGGCATGGATCTAGGGGAGAAACGGATGTGTTGACATTTGCTATGATGGTGTCCAGCTGTTCTGCTGAGGGAATATGGAATGAATTCCATATGTTATTGCTTGTGTGTTGTGTGGGTATGTCTTCTAATTGTATTGGGGTTTGAGCTGATTTGTGTTTGAATTTTAATTCAAAGAAGTCTGCCAAATCTTGTGGATTTAATGTGTTAATATTCATTTCCTGTGTGGGTTCTTTTGTGAGAAGATGTACTATTTCAAACAGTTCTCTAGGCTTATTGAGGGAGTCCATGATGAGATTTGTGTGATATTATTCTTTGCAGTTGTTTATTAGGTCATGGTATTTATGCTGCATGGTGTTATATTTCTGTAGGTTTTCTTGGCCTTTGATTTGTCGCCATTTTTGCTCTAGTTTCTGTAGCGCTCTCTTTAGTTCGTTGATTTCCTTGGAGTATCATGGTACAGTATATCTTCTATTTTTGGGTATCCTTTTGTATGGTGATATTCCAGTTGTTGATGATGTCTTCCAAGTTTGTCATGTTACAATAAAGGTGTGGCAGTACTTGATGCAGGAATGTATCATTGTTTAATTGCTTAAATCTTCTACATTCCTTCAGTATGCCCTCTGGTGTGTTTATTGTTGTGGGCGTTTTTATGTCAAAATTGATCAGGTAGTGGTCTGACCAGGGAACCAGTGTTGTGGTAGGGTGAATTGTATGGTTTTGGTCCAGCAAATGGTTTAGTACAAAGATGAGGTCTAAGGTTCCTCCTTTCTCATGTGTTGGGGTATTTGTTATTTGTGTGTATTCTAGTTCTTCCATGGTGTTGAAGAATGAGATGGCATTTTAGATGATGAGGATGGTAGGTTTAGGTCCCCTAATATTACTTCTTCCTCTTTGGTGTTTGGTGCTGGATATGCAAGACAAACTGTAAGTTGCTTGTTTGTGATTGTTATACTGTTTCTACTTTCAGTATTATGGGAGGAAATCATAGTAAAATTTAGGTGCTTTTTTGTTATAATTTATTTATTTATTTAGCTGTACTTATATCCTGCTTTTCACCGGGTCAAAGCGGTTTAACATAAAAGGGGGGGGGGGGGGGGTACAGTAATCAGTTTGAAAGAGGGGGTGGGTCCAACACCAGAGAGGCCAACATTAAGGATTAAGACAGAACGTAACAGTACTAGACTTTAAACACGAGTCTCTCAGTTGGTAGAGCAGGTCAGATTCAGCTTGAAATGGGGGATTGTCTGAGAGCAGGTAGTTAGTGTGAGATGTCCATACCAGGGTATCCTTGCATAGTCATCAAAAGGGCATATACTCGAGCAAGATATACTCATAGGGACTGGCTTTTTCAGACCAAATCTATTCCTGAGGGAGATCGAATGGTGAGCATTCTTCCCTTTATGTTGAATTCCTCCCAAATAGTAAGAATTCTTCAGCAACATTGGAGCATTCTTAATCTTCATCAATGTTTTCAGACCCCAGTTTGTTTTGACTTTTCCAGAGGTTGCAATCTTCATGACCATTTAGTCCATTTGGCTATGCCGGTTGATCGTCCATCAAGATGTGTGGATGGCAGGGGTCATGTAGCTTGTCAATTTTGTGTCAACACCTTGGAGGGCATGAATTGGCTCAATCCAGCTATGGGCCGCCTGAATCAATTTTTGGGTGATAGCTCCTGCACTAGTAGTTTTGTTGTATACCTGCTACGGTGCCCCTGCGATTTACTTTATATTGGCCGCACCAGCTGCCCAGTGAAGGTTCGTTTGATTGAACACACATCCCGGATCCGGACCTCCACACTTTCTGCTCCCTTGGTGGAGCACTGTATTTCTTTGCGTCATACGTTTCTGGACTTTAAGTGGAGAGTAATTGATATGGTTCCAGAGGACCCGAGGGGAGGCGATCGACAGGGTTTTCCTGTCATTAAATTCTCCCCGTGGATGATGTCGCGTTAGGCAGCCAATCACAGTACATGCAGGCACTGTGAAATACGCACCATGGGACTCGGCGTTTTGTGGTACCAGATCCTTTGTCTTAAACGAGTCGCACTTGAAGCAGGGCCCGTTGGCCCAAAACACGCATGTCTGCGGTAGATGGTAGCAGCGGATTCTGGACTTTGAAGCTAAGTTTTAGCTAGTTTTTAAACCCGTTTGTTCACATTATCACACTGATTGATTGATTGATTAAAAGGGGTCAAGCTCACATTGGGAGTTCAAGCATATTTATTCTCCCCTGTCGAGTGGGACCCAACAAAAAAAGAAAAAAAAAATTAAGAGGATAAAATTATATACATGCCTGCATCACAGACAATCTTTATTGTTTCTATTTGGTGGTAGTGGTTGTTCTGTTGGTTTTTGTGTGTGTGTGTGTGTGGGTGGGGGGTTGTTTGTGGCTAGCTGTCATGCCAGCATGGTAACAGTTACCACTGGCATTTGCCAGTAGTTAGTTCTCATTAATTCATGCGCTGTTAGTGCACTTTAGTAAAGATGCCCCATGTGTCTTTTTCTGTGTAACTATCTCACACACACCATTGACATACAGCTACATACATTTGTTACTGATGATCTCTGATTCTGCAGAAGGCCTGAAAAGGTGGGGAGCAGAAGACATGGTCAGCTGCCAGCCCTCTTCTTTCCAATGACACAGCTGCACAGCAGCAACAGCGTAGCCAATTTCCTCATCCCCACATCCTGGGATCTTGTAGGCCACCATATACGATGCAGGACTCCTTATGAATGTCTTTATCATTCTTTGTAAGTTGTTCATAAGCAGTGATTTAGAATATGTGTCTGGTATTTATTGTTAAAGAAATGCAAGGCATAGGAGTGGCTGATGTACAGAAATTGTACAACATCACTAGTCAGCACATGCATATAGTAGAGTCCCTAGAAACCTAGTGTAGACTGAGCATCATTTGGAAGAACTGAATTAGCTGCTCTTGAAGATCATCATCCAGAAAATCAGGACGTTCTGATATAATGAGGTCATGTTCACACTGAAGAGGTCTTTTATTAAAGGATGTTAGCTGATAACTGGTGTTCTAGCACAAGCTGAATGCGTGTTGGGATATGTGTTGCCAGCCATGACAGCATGGGACAATTCCCGTGCTGAGTAACTCACGTTAGGGTGGTGAGTGGGCAGGGTAGGGGTGGACAGTGGGCATGATGTGCTCAGTACCGTTAGCACGGGGTTCACAGCGTGTGCTCACTGCATTAAGGCAGGAGCACCTCAATAGGCGGCATTAAGTGCGTCTATGTATTGCGCTAAGGGACAGAGCTCCACTTTAACGGCCAGGGAAATGCTTTCCATGCCTCCTACAATTAACACAGTAGTGTTGCACCTAACGTGCCATGGTTTCACTGCTATGAGCATGTTTGGTGCGACACCCTAGCGACCTTTAGTAAAAGGGACCACAAGTCAGAAAACTAAAAAAATGACTACAAAATTTTGAAGCTTTTGTGTAACCTTTTCATCTGCTTTCACAGCAACCCTAGTTCCTTCTGTCTTTGTACATTTAAATTTTGGGGCTAATTTTCTAACATCGCCAAGGCCGTCCCATCCACTAGGCAAACTATGTAGCTGCTTAGGGTGGCTGGCCCGGGTGGGCGGCAGCAGCACCATTTCCTTCAGCACACAAGGCCTGCCGCAGACAAGAAAGCAGCAGCAAAAAGCGAACACTTTTTGAAATACTGCTGCTGCCCACATCCCTCTCCCGAGACAGAATCAGTGGCAACTGGGAGATGCAGAGGCAGTTGGGGGATGGTGAGGCCGGCATTTCTGCTTAGGGCTGCAGAAACCCTTGGGCCACCCTGCAGATTGCCTATCTGAAAAGTCCAAAAAAAGTGCTGATTTTATGTTTTTTGTTTTTATAAATGCAAGAGTTTCAGGTCAGTATGCACCTATTCCATACTTTAACTATTACTACCAATCATTTCTATAGCACTATGAGAGGTTTACCACACTGATGCATTGATGACAACTAAACCTTTGAAAATTACCCTTGAGCTTAGAATCCAGGTAGTTTAGATGCATTTTTTCAGGCCTGTAAAGTTTTGCAGGCCTAGTCTTCAGGAAAGAAGCATTAACGAAACCATCTGCCTTCCTCTGCCACTTTAGGGGAACAGATGTAGGAATGGCAGAGATATATCATTTCCAGTTCCCGGGGGACCATATCCTTACCTTAATTTAATTATAATTTGCACACAGTAGTTCATCTTAATGTTCTCTGTGTTCTGTCTTTCTCAGAGATTTGTAGAATCTCAAATCTGTGAACAAGTGCACGAGGCAGTCACTTAAGTGGGATGCAGTATATGTGCAATTTTGTGTGTCCCATAAGAACATAAGAACATAAGATATGCCATACTTGTGGTAGGCGACGGCCTATGATCCATGCTAATTGAACTAAGCAGACAGGCCTGAGCAGCTTGACCTGTAACTGAAGCCTGTAGTTAGGCCCAGAGGAATGAAAACCCCCCTGAATGATGACACCATAGAATTGAAACTTAACTCAGTTTAACTGAACATAGCTAAGCAGAAACGAAACTTATAAAAGACAGAAAACAGCTCTAATTGGTACTGATAAGAGAGCACAGCTTCTATGGAATTAATTAACTCTGCAAAAAGCAAGGTTACAGTGCCCTGCTTCCCATATGTTTTAACAAGCTCAGCGACCTTGGAGGAGAGAAGTAACAAGTTGGAGACACTGACCATTGTAATTGGGACTAGAAGGGGGGCAACCAGGTGCTGGGCCCAGACCAGAGTCCCGATTGGGTAGCCATATCAGTACCGGGACCAATAGATGGGTGAGAGGGGTACTGGGACCAATGAAAAGTTTGCCTATGCTTAGAATGGACAAGAAAGCTATAAAAGTTGTTGTTTTACTAGAAGCCATTGCTCAGCCATTTTGAAATTGCTTATTGCTTGAGCCATGTGCACATTAAACTGGCTTGGATCCTTGAAAAGACTCCTGGATTTATTTATTGCATGCTTATCTGCTGCTACATTCTTGGTGCATTGGCCGGGAAGTGCGAGTGGTGGATAGTGTTCAAGTGAATAAATCCACGTAATTCGCCTTGAGGTTTGGTCCAGTTGGAACCATGCCAATCCGACGCAGGGGAATCTCCCTGGGCCCACCGATCCTCTTGTATCGGAGGGAGTTCTGCCTGGCCTCGGCAGGCACTGAGTCCAGCTGGCTAACACTTCTGACCCGGGGGAGTCCAGGATCCAACTCAGAAGCTTGGGAACCAGATCTGGTAAGTATAGTTTTGAAAACCTGTCTAGACAGATGAGTTAGAACTGCAGTTTGAAACTTGTAACTTGTAATCTCGAGAACTTGGAACTTGGAATTTGGTAATGAGAGCACTGATCCCCTCTCAAGGACGGTCCTATTAACCTTGCATGAGTATGCGCGAGGTGAAGCCATCGTCCTTCTTGTTTGGTAAGACTTAAGTCTTTGTTTGAAATCCTTGCATGAGTATTCGCGAGGTACAGCTGTTTAAAAAAAAAAAAATCATGATTTAGTCTAGTCAGAACAGACAGGAACTTGGAATTTGTAATCTCGAGATATTGGGAATTGTGAATGAAGTGTGAATGAGAGGTCTGGCAGCACGGACCAAGCGAGAGTGGACTCTGGACTAGCGCAGTTCCTAGTCGGGTGACTGCGTCTAGGTCGCGAAACGGATGAAGCGTTTGGTGTATTGTCCGTCCTGTGTATTTGATTTTGTTATCTGTTGAAACCACGAGTTTCCCTTCTGTTATAAATGTGAGATTATTATGTTGAGTACTTTGTGACAGTTCACTGGTTAAGAAATTGTATTAATAGAGCAGAATGAAGACCCAAAACACCTACGGTCATTTTTAGAAATCAAAAAGCTGGTCTCACCCAGTTGGTTTTAGCACAGTGAAAAAGCTGACAGGGGGCGTGTCTGTGCAGGAGAATGTTTGGTGCTGTTTAACCCTATGCAGGCATGTTTTTCAACGATCTGCTGCTGGACTAATCAGGACAATTATACCTGTTTCTACCTGTTTTATTCACTTTGTTCTGATAGTAATGTTCCTCCTGCTGTGGTCATGTATTGTGTACCATTCAATAAGAATATTTAGTCAGAATTTTAGTTTTGAAGGTTGTATTAATCATCAGAGCTCCGCAAACAGTTTTTAGTTATATTCTCTGCTCTGTCTGCATTTCTAAGTCAATTGAGCCTGTTATATTGCTGTTACTTTGCAGAACTATCCAGGAGGTGACGGGTTTAGTTCAGTTATAGTGTGTAGGGTAAGATTAGTTATTCCGGTCAGATAGGTATAATATATTTGTGGGCTTAGCTTTGCCCTGTGTTTTATGATTCAAATAGGAAATGATAAAGAACTGTTTTTGTTTTTCCTTTGATCTACAAAGTAATTAGATCACGACTTAACATTGATTTAAATTGTTTTTTCTGGCATCTCTGTCCATGTGAATGAGAAGTCTCTTTTTATGAGCACAGTTCAATTGTTTCCCCGCGAGCAGAGGGGTGTGGCTTCCACATATCCTTAAAAAAAAAAAAAGGTTCTGGAGAGACAGCTGGAGACTGCAGGAAATTTCTCCTAGGAATGAAAAGGGACTGCCGATTTGAAAAGTCTCTTCATTTAATCGAAGCGTGATGAATTTATAATTAGTTTTTTCTCTGGTTTCACTAGCTCTGTTTAACCAAAAGTTTTAAAAACAAAGTTTATCTTTTTATGAATGAGTATAAGTCATTTGAATGCATGCTTCCCCTCTGTGCTGGTTACTAATGAACAAATCAGTTAGCTTTTCTGTATTTAAAAAAAAAAAAAAGGGAAAGGTGTACTGTATTTTATGAAAAATATCCGGAATGTCTTTTAAATATTTGCTTCCTGAACTAAAAAATAATTTCTTTTGCAGAGACATGCTGACAGATAGCTATAGTTCTCTCTATAAGAAGCATAATGGATGTATGTGCTCAATCTAAGTGTTTCCTGCCTGCCCTATGTTTACAGAAATAATAAGTGTCTTTTCAAGTATGATCAGGAATTTCAGTAAGGGATTTACTGAAGATTATGAAATGTCTCTGTCCCAATCAGGATTTTGCCCCAGAATTTCTAGATATCCTGTCTCGTCTCTCTCTCTCTCTCTGTAAGTAGTTCAGTTCAGAGTGCTTAAGGGGGGGATGGAGCCCAGTCCACCGATGATGTCAACCCCCCCCCCCCCCCAGTGGGCGTGAACTAATGTGCCCACAGCAGAGAAGTGGATGCTTAAAAAAAAAAAAAAATCAACCTCCTGGATAGAGCATTGCTAGGAGAAACAGAATCCAGGAGAGGGGGGGGGGGACTACAGATTCCCAAGTAGTTTGCTAGCCACCTCTGCAACAGGGGAATGTCCACCCCCTCCGGACTAGAAGTGAAAGTCAGCTGACCAGACTTGTTTAGAACTGAAAAAAAAAAAAACTGCATTATACACTGAGAGGTTTTAGGACTTGATTGAACTAATGAACGGAAATTGCAAAGAACTGGATGAATTTGCGGGCATAATGGTTAAATGAAAGTTAATCAGAGGGTGTGTGAATTGTGAAAATAAATGTAACAGAGAAAGTGAATGATATTTTAGTTGAATGATGTGAGGAGGTATCTTAATTGAAGGAACAGAGGAAGTGAAAAACTGGGTGTGAGTACGCCCATTATAGAAAAAGAAGGACATTAGAGAAGTGAATGCCCGTATCTTGACTCCACCCCAGGAGGGAGTACTTGATTGTAGAATCATAGACAGAATAAAACCAAGCACAGTGTTTCAGCACTAGAGATGAGCAGCTATAGCGTGAGTGGCAGCCTGAGAGGGCTACAGCATGGATGAAGACTAGGCCAGACCGGACTCTCCAGTTTCCCTGGGTCCCCAGGAGTCAGTCTGAAAAATAGGGGACCAATATATGGACTTTTATGGGGGATACAGGAGCAGAATACTAAAGCCAGTAGCCCCTGTGTTTTTCTCGCAAAGCCTTTTCTGCAGAACCACATGTGTGAACTAGAAAAAAAAAATAATAATGTACCAGTTCCTGTATATGCCTGAATGCCCTATTCCACTTTTGGGCCGAGACCTGCTTGCAAAGCTTCAAGCACAGATATCCTTTGTTGAAGGGGGAAAAATGAAACTCAAAATCTGCTGGCCTGATGGTGTTAACTGTCCCCAAGAAGAAGAATGGTGGTTCTATTCACCTGCATCCAAAGCAACAAGCTGTACACTTACCAACCTCATAGCCCCACCTGGAGGATGGGCAGAAGATAATCCACCTGGCCTAGCGAAGAACATAGCCCCTGCCATTGTCACCCTCAAGCCAGTCAAGAAGCCTGGGACAGGTGATTACCGCCCAGTGCAGGATCTAAGAAAGAATGAATGATGCAGCTGAAACTATACAACCAGTGGTACCAAAATCCTTATATTCTCTTGGAGCTGATCTCTGCTGAAGCTATACATTTCATCATTCTGGACTTAAAAGATGTTTTTTTCTGTATACGCTTAGCCCAAGACCCCACTACAAGGAGGTAGGGCCAACTCACCTAGACAAGATTACCACCAACTCAGAAAGTGAATGTCCACCAGCCACCAGTGAACTCTTGCACCTTTTTAATGAGGCTGGATACAAAGTCTCAAGAGCCAAAGCATAATTATGTCAAACAAGTTAAATACCTAGGATTCCAGTTGTCCAGCGGAATTCGACGCCTGGAACCCTTACCAGAACGCAGAGCAGCTGTATGCAGTATTCCTACTCCAACCACCAGGAGGCAAGTGAGAGCCTTCTTGGGTGCCACAGGGTACTGTTGTATATGGATCCCCAATTTTGCGCTGCTAGCAAAACCATTGTATCACATTGTATCAAGCTACCAAAGGAATGAAAAAGTCTCCATTGGAATGGGGACTTGAATAGGAATGCAGTCTTTTGATCTTTGAAAACCCTCTGATGTTATCACCAGTTCTGGTCTACCCGATGTCCAGAAAACCTTGCAGTCTCTATGTTCATGAGTCGCAAGGAAATGTTCTGGGAGTGTTGACTCAATCTCTTGGACCTTATTTGAGAAGCTGTTACAGCTACAGCCTTCCTAGTAAGCAAAAACTAAAAGAAAAATCCCTTTGAGACAGGATCTTCAAGTTACTGTACCACACTCTGTTCTAACCAATATGAAATACAAAGGAAATTACTAGCTAACAAATCTATGAATGTTGAAATATTAGAGTATGTTGTGTGAAAACCCCAGATACAACTGAAGGGTCAGTCAAGCTTTCAATCCTGCTATGTTGTTATCAGTTGGTCTTGATCCCCTGATCATGACTGTTTAGAAATTATGGACACTGTATTCTCAAGCCACCTGGATTTGACTGATGTCCCTCTGGAGAACCCTGAACAGACTTTCTTTGTGGCTGAAGGCAGTTTCATCATCAATGGACATTGTTGTGCTAGATATGCAGTGGTGACCCCTGATTTGGTAGTTGAGTCCTCAGCCCTGGCCCCAGAAACTTCACCACAGAAAGCTGAACTGATAGTCCTCACTAGAGCACTAACAATAGGAAAAGAGCCCTGTCTAAATGTGTACCCAGATTTCAAGTATACCCTTACAACCTTGCATGCATATGGGGCCCTGTACAAAGAATGAGGGTGGATAACCTTAGGAAGCAAGTCCATTAAGTATAGCCCAAGATATCGATATTAATAGATACATACTGCCTATAGATCTCAGAATTTAGGAAAAGTAGAATGTATGAATAGAACCCTGAAATCTCAGTTGTCTAAACTTTGCCAAGAGGTTTACCTGAAGTGGCCCCAGGTTCTTCCCATAGCCCTTCTTAGGATATACTTAGCCCCTGCTAAGTCTATAGGAGTCTCCCTTTTTGAGATTCTGTATGGGCAACCCCTGCCTATTGTATAGGAAATAAAAGGAGATATGAGACAGATAGGATCTGAAATTATTAGACATGAACTATTGGTTTTAAGTTCTGTTTTGCAGGAGTCTTCATACCTGAGTACAAAATCGATTACTCATCAATTTGCCTGCACCCCTGCATCCTTTCAAGCCTGGAGTCTCGGTGTGGATCAAAGAGTGGAGAAAGATACTGTTAGCCCTGCATTGGAGAGGACCCTATATCGTCATCCTGTCAACTCCAACTGCAGTAAAAGTCGCAGAATTTGATCCTTGGACCCATCATAATCAAGTGAAGCCAGCAGCTGCTCTTGAACCTGATCACTGGACTACTGTACAGCATCCTGAGACTCCATTGCACCTCACCCTACAACAACAACCACGGACCTAAGACTTATTGGTCCCTCAGAAACTGCACTATTTCAAGACTGTTTGTTTATCTGAAGGTAAGCCTCGCATCTGAAAAAACCTGCAATCATCAGAAAGAGACTGTGTTGTGTTAAGAAATTGAATCTTCTAAGAGACTGTGTTTAAATACTCTGAAAAGACTGTTTTGATCTCCTAAAGAGTGAACTGCTCTAAGGAAGCAATAATAGCCTAAGAGACTATGCTATGATATTTTAAGAAATTGAGACATCCCAGAGGACAGTGATACTTTGGAATCTACAGCCCTACTCCTGCCAAAAAGCTGGTAAGGTCATGTACAGCGGAAGCTTGAGGATCTACAATCAACGCTACACCTGTTGCATGCTACTGAGAGCAAAACAGGTCAACGTACAGTAAAGAAGAAGAAGACTTCGTGGTCAAGAATTATCAACAGATTGCACTGGTTTTTCAAAGACTTGCACTAATTCTTCAGAGAACTTTCATCATGATTCTCTACTGTTTCATCGTGATAGCAGCCTTGGAGTGCTTTGAAATGACTTTTGCCTTATCTCCCTGGGCAGCCTGTATAAGTACCACATGAAACTGGACCGAAGGTCACTCAGACCTTGTTTTATCATTCTCCCTATACTTGCATTGGTATACTCTCCAATCCAAAAGTTGTTCTAGATCTTGACTTTCTACAAGGCTATGCAAGCCACCGTTGCAATTCCTCATACCACCACCAGAACTTGTTTCTTGAACTTACTGGAGCAATAGCATCTAGTCTCCACACTTCTGACTGTTTCTATTGTGGAGGAACTAAGATGGGAGATCAGTGGCCCTGGGAGACGCAAGAACTGAACTATTCTATCCTATACAATCAGACTGATTTACATAATACTACTAGTGAGTGGGTATTGGCCCACCCCATTGTTGACAGTTTGTGTTTTGTTCGGACTGGACCACAATCTACTACGAAGGATGGACAGCTGGTCTGTCTAAATCAGAAGCTTTACGACAGCACAACAAAGATGCAACCGAACCTTCTAATCCTTTAGTTCTTTTTCCCACTCTTGCCAAACTATGGACTTTGACTATCTGCCTGTTGCTCCCTTGTTTCTTGCCATTTTGCTTGCAAATGATAACTTCAGGTATTAATAACACTGTAGAGCGTAAGACAGCTACAAAGATGCTAGCTATGTGAACTTACTACCCTATACCACAGAGTGATACCTTTACCTAGTATTATGTGATTTGATTCTCACACCTTATTAACATGCGGGTGAGAATAATCAAAGGGGGGAATGTGGTAGGCGACGGCCTATGATCCATGCTAATTGAACTAAGCAGACAGGCCTGAGCAGCTTGACCTGTAACTGAAGCCTGTAGTTAGGCCCAGAGGAATGAAAACCCCCCTGAATGATGACACCTATAGAATTGAAACTTAACTCAGGTTTAACTGAACATAGCTAAGCAGAAGAAACGAAACTTATAAAAAGACAGAAAACAGCTCTAATTGGTACTGATAAGAGAGCACAGCTTCTATGGAATTAATTAACTCTGCAAAAAGCAAGGTTACAGTGCCCTGCTTCCCATATGTTTTAACAAGCTCAGCGACCTTGGAGGAGAGAAGTAACAAGTTGGAGACACTGACCATTGTAATTGGGACTAGAAGGGGGGCAACCAGGTGCTGGGCCCAGACCAGAGTCCCGATTGGGTAGCCATATCAGTACCGGGACCAATAGATGGGTGAGAGGGGTACTGGGACCAATGAAAAAGTTTGCCTATGCTTAGAATGGACAAGAAAGCTATAAAAGTTGTTGTTTTAACTAGAAGCCATTGCTCAGCCATTTTGAAATTGCTTTATTGCTTGAGCCATGTGCACATTAAACTGGCTTGGATCCTTGAAAAGACTCCTGGATTTATCCTTACCTTAATTTAATTATAATTTGCACACAGTAGTTCATCTTAATGTTCTCTGTGTTCTGTCTTTCTCAGAGATTTGTAGAATCTCAAATCTGTGAACAAGTGCACGAGGCAGTCACTTAAGTGGGATGCAGTATATGTGCAATTTTGTGTGTCCCATAAGAACATAAGAACATAAGATATGCCATACTGGGTCAGACCAAGGTCCATCAAGCCCAGTATTCTGTTTCCAACAGTGGCCAATCTAGGTCATCTGTACCTAGCAGTTTCCCCAAGGGACACAGGTTCCACAATGCTTGTATTGGTTCAAGCATTGATATCCTGGGTCCCTTCTTAATAATGGTTTATGGACCTTTCCTCCAGGAACTTGTCCAAACCTTTTTTAAACCCAGCTACACTAACAGCCTTTACTACATCCTCCGGTAACAAATTCCAGAGTTTGATTACACGTTGAGTGAAAAAATATTTCTTTTATTAGTCTTAAATAGTTTACCCTGTAGCTTCATTGCATGTCCCCTAGTCTTTCTATATTCTGATAAGGTAAACAATCGATCTACGTTTACCCGTTCCACTCCGTTCATTAATTTATAGACTTCTATCATATCTCCCCTCAGCCGTCTCTTTTCCAGGTTAAAGAGCCCCAACCTTTTTAGCCTTTCTTCATAGGAGTATCCTTCCATCCCCTTTACCATTTTGGTGGCTCTTCTCTGAACCTTTTCTAAAATCGCGATATCCTTTTTAAGATACGGCGACCAGAATTGCACACAATATTCAAGGTGCAGTCTCACCATGGAACGATACAGAGGCATTATCATATCTTTTGTTTTATTTTCCATTCCTTTCCTTATCATACCTAGCATTCTATTTGCTCTCTTGGCCGCCGCTGCACACTGGGCTGAGGGTTTTTACATGGTATCCACAATGACGCCTAAATCTTTTTCCTGGGTGGTGGTTCCTAATGTGGAACCTTGCATCGTGTAACCATAGTTTGGGTTGTTCTTCCCTAGGTGCATAACCTTGCACTTGTCCACATTAAATTTCATCTGCCATTTTGATGCCCAGTCTTCCAATTTATCAAGATCCTCTTGCAGTTTTCCACAATCCTCTTGGGTTTTAACAACTTTAAATAGTTTTGTGTCATCTGCAAATTTGATAACCTCACTCGTTATTCCACTTTCCAGGTCATTTATGAATATGTCAAAAAGCAGCGGACCCAGCACAGATCCCTGGGGTACACCACTATTCACCTTTCTCCATTGGGAAAATTGGCCATTTAGCCCTACCCTCTGCTTTCTATCTTTTAACCAGTTCCTGATCCACAATAGTACACTGCCACCTATCCCATGACTCTTTAGTTTTGCCAAAAGTCTCTGATGAGGGACCTTGTCAAAGGCTTTCTGAAAGTCCAGATACACAATATCAACCGACTCACCTTTGTCCACCTGCTTATTCACTCCTTCAAAAACACATAACAGATTAGTAAGACAAGATCTTCCTTGTCTAAAGCCATGTTGGCTGTCTCCCATTAGGTCATGACTATCTACATGCTGAGTAATTTTATTCTTTATGATGGTTTCTACCATTTTTCCCGGTACTGATGTCAAGCTCACCGGTCTGTAGTTTCCCGGATCACCCCTGGAACCCTTTTTAAAAATTGGTGTTACATTGGCGATCCTCCAGTCTTGATAGTTCACAGAATACTAATAGCAGGTCTGCAATCTCATATTTCAGTTCTTTCAACACCCTTGGATGTATACCATCCGGCCCAGGTGATTTGCTACTCTTCAGTTTATCTAATAGTTGTAATACATCTTCCAAATGTATCGATATTTCCTTCAATTCTTCCGCACCTTTAAATACCACTTCAGTCATGGGTAACATCCCTACATCTTCCTCAGTAAAGACTGAAGCAAAGAATTCATTCAGTCTCTCCGCTATCGCCTTGTCGCCTCTTAGTGCTCCTTTAACCCCTTTATCATCTAATGGACCAACTGACTCTCTCACAGGTTTTTTGCTACGAATGTACTTGAAAAGGTCTTTACTTTGCGTTTTTTGCTTCCGCAGCAAGCTTCTTCTCAAATTCTCCCTTTGCCTGCCTTATCAATGCCTTGCATTTGACTTGCCAGTGCTTGTGCTGTTTCCAGGTTTCGTCGTTTGGCTCTTTTTTCCATTTCCTGAAAGATGCTTTTTTTGGCAACAACAGCCTCTCTGACCTCACCTTTAAACCATGCTGGCAGTTTTTTTGGACTTCCTTCCACTTTTCTTAAAGCGTGGAATACAGCTGGTCTGGGCTTCCAAGATAGTATTTTTCAACAACAGCCAAGCCTGATGTACGTCTTTAACCTTTGCAACAGCTCCTTTTAGTTTTTTCTTAACTGTTTTCCTCATTCTATCATAGTCTCCCTTTCGAAAGTTAAAAGGTAGTACTGTGGATTTCCTTACTATCCCTCCTCCACTAATTAAATCAAAGGCGATCATGCTATGATCACTATAAAAAAGGTTTGGATAAGATCTTGGAAGAAAAGTCAATAAACCGCTATTGAAGAGGACCCGGGAAATCCACTGCTTGCCCCAATACAAGCATTGTGGAGACTGTGTCCTTTGGGGAAACAGCTAGGTACTTGTGACCTAGATTGGCCACTATTGGAAGCAGGATACTGGGCTTGATGGACCTTAGTCTGACCCAGTATAGCATTCTTATGCTCTTAACTAGGTGGTCACCTAGAGCACCAGTGTTTCCAGGGTGATCCGCTGCCGACCCTCTCTGGGACCTGCGACAGTAGCAATGTCATATAAACCACAGCGCAGCACTTACTCATACTCTCCGACACCTCATTGCTGTTCCTCCTCTCTTTAACCTGCCACTTCCACCCCCTCCCCCCGATTAGGGGAGGCAAAAGGATTGAGGGCTCGCCTAAAATACACCAGCCCTGACAATATGACTTCAATTTTTACAACAGAAAGTGTATACTGACCGTTTTTTATTTATTTTGTGAAGATCTGTTTTTTTGGGGGGGGTTCTTTTGTTTTATTTAATTTTGTTTAAGTTCTGATTTTAGTCTGCATTATTTGCAAACAATGTAGGCTAAAAAAAATCTAAAACAAAAATATCCTGAATTTCTTTGCAGGAGTACGCCGCCAATGAAAAGATCAAAGGGCAAGCGGCCCTTTAAAAGCAGCGTGCTCCATCGGGAGATCCAGAGCACGCCGCCAACGAAAAGATCAAAGGGCAAGCGGCCCTTTAAAAGCAGCATGCTCCATTGGGCGCGCCTGCGCCAGGCCCTTTGGCGTGGTCCTTAGGCATGGGCCCGGGAGCGCTCTGGTGTGAGCCGCCAACCCTTCTCCTCCTAATCACCATAGCTGCCTGGAGCCGGCCCCAGAACCGAGTAGACACGATCGCTCCTCCACACTTCGCCTCCTGACCCCAACCATCTCGCCAACACCACCTTACCTTCAAGTAACTTTCCTTGACTTGCTGCCCACTGCTGACATTGATCTTCCCTTCCTTTACCCGTCTAGAACTTGCTACCCATTGTTTGCTTAGTACTGTTACCTACTGCTTGCATAGAGCTGCTAACCATTGTCTGCATTGAACTGCTACCCATTGTCTGCCTAGAACTGTTACCTACTGCCTGCATTGAACTGCTACCCAGTGTTGCATAGAACTGCTACCCAGTGTTGCATAGAACTGCTACCCATTGTTTGCTCAGACCTTGCTGCCCACTACCATGGCCCCACATCTCATTGTCCTTCTCTTCCTCATCCTCCCCAACTGCCTCCCCTCCTATCAACACCCTCCCTCCTCTCCCCCCTACCCTCCCCTTACCTTCCTCACTTCTCCCTCCACTCTCCCCCCTAGCCTAGCACCTGCTCTTGAGCTTCTTCACACCATCCCCCGAATTCAACCTGCCCCCTCTCTTTAAGGCAACCCCACCCTCGCTTCCGCCGTACCATCTCCACTTTATCTCGCTCTCTAATACTCATTCTCCTTCTCTCAACAGGTAATATCAACCCCAACCCTGCCCCCCCGATTTCTCTCCCACTCTAAAGAAAGTTCCTCACGTACCCTATCTAATCGCATCCACATCCCGCTCCTCCCTCCTTCCGCCCTCTCCCAGTCATCCTACAATCACTCACCCATAGGTATCAACTCCAACCCTACCCCCAAAAATAATCCCTCACATAACCTACCTGATACCATCAATCTATTCCTCATTTCCACCCCCCCCCCATATCCCTCCTGTGGAGCACATATACCCAAAAATACCCACCCACACCCTACTCCCTCTAAAGCTCGATACTACCCTAGAAATAGACCCCCACGCTATTCTGATAAGAAATCCACATGTAACTTATCCAATCTCATCCATATCCCTCTCCTCCCCCCCTCCGCTCTCCCATTTACTTGCGCCCTATGGAACACATGCTCAGTCATTAAAAAAACCTCTTTTATTCACGATCTTTTCATCTTTAATGCCCTACACCTTCTTGCCCAGACCGAGACCTGGCTCCCCCTGGACGACACCGCATCCATTGCCTCTCTTTGCTATTGGGGCTACCAATTCTCCCATAAACCTCGATCTACTGGTTGCGGTGGTGGCGTAGGCCTCCTACTCTCTCCCTCTTGCCAATTCAAACCCCTCCTGCCACCCCAATCACACTCCCCCCTCTCCTTCGAAGTCCACTCCATTCGCCTCCTCACACCACTTCTCCTCTGAGTAGCTGTCATATATCGCCCACCTGACAACTCCAAATTAACCTTCCTCACTGACTTTGACTCCTGGCTCTCTGCCTTTATGGATCCCTCGTCTCCCACTCTTATTCTTGGCGATTTCAACATTCACATCGACAACCCCTCTGACCCTCATGCCTCAAAGTTCCTCGCTCTTACCTCCTCGTTTGACCTCCAACTTTGCTCCACTGCCCCCACACACCTACACGGCCACTGCCTTGATCTAATACTCTTCTCCAATTCCTCTCCCTCAAACTTCCGCAAATCAGTCCTTCCCTTATCTGACCATCACCTCTTAACATTTACTCTTCAGCTCCCGCCATCCCAACCTCGTCCTGTCTCCTCCGACCTATTTAGAAATCTTCATAATATTGATCCCCTGACTCTCCCCTCCACCATTTCTCCATCTCTTTCCTCCATTTTATCCTCTCAGTCTATCGGCGAGGCATTATCCTCATACAATACTACACTATTCTCAGCCCTTGACACTCTTGCCCCTCCCACCCCACGTCCTGTCAAACGATCTACTCCCAAACCCTGGCTTTCACCCACAATCTGTTACTTACGCATCTGTGCCCGTTCTGCCGAACGAGCCTGGTCCAAATCCCGCTCCCCAGAAGATCTTCTACACTTCAAATTCATGCTTGGCTCCTTCCAGTCAGCCTTAGCACTTGCCAAACAAGATTGCTACATCCATCTGACTAATTCCCTTGCCTATGATCCTCACCATCTCTTTAACACCCTCAATTCTCTCCTCAAGGTCCCCCCGCCCCCGATCCCGCCCTCCCATTCTGCCCAAACCCTAGCCGACTACTTCCACGACAAAATCCTCAAAATTACCCTCCAATTTCCTACCCCCTCATCTACCCTCCTCCTCACCATTTCTCCTCCCCATCCATACTCCACCTGCCACCCTCTCCTCCTTCCCTCCGATCTCTGAAGAAGAAACCGCACTCCTTCTTTCCTCCTCCAAACCTACCACCTGTTCTTCAGACCCTATCCCCACCCATCTCCTACGTTCCATCTCCCTCACCATTGTCTCCTCCATCACTCATATCCTCAACCTTTCACTCTCCATTGCAACTGTCCCCGCTGACTTCAAACATGCTGTTGTCACACCCCGCCTCAAGAAACCCTCACTTGATCCCACATGCCCTTCTAACTACTGACCCATCTCCCTTCTTCCCTTCATATCCAAACTATTAGAATGAGCAGTCCACCATCACTGCCTCGACTTCCTCACCTCCCAGGCCCTCCTCGACCCACTTCAATCCAGCTTCCGTGCTCTACACTCCACTGTAAAGTCACAAACAACCTGTTCCTGGCTAAATCCAAGGGCCTCTACTCCATCGTCATCCTTCTTGACCTTTCTGCTGCCTTTGACACCGTTGACCACGACCTTCTCCTCATCACCCTCTCCTCGCTTGGCTTCAAGGATTCCGTACTATCCTGGTTCTCCTCCTACCTCTCCCATTGCTCATTCAGTGTATGCTCTAGTGGATCCTCCTCCTCCCCTACCCCACTCCCCTACCTCCCTGTACCCCAGGGATCTGTCTTGGGCCCCTCCTCTTCTATCTCTATAGCCAAGGTCTTGGTGCGCTTATCTCCTCCCATGGCTTTCAATACCATCTCTATGCCGATGACTCCCAAATCTGCCTCTCTACACCGGATATTTCTCTGGCAACCCAGTCCAAGATCTCTACCTGTCTTTCGGACATCGCTGCCTGGATGTCTCATCGCCGATTAAAATTGAACATGGCCAAAACTGAACTCCTTGTCTTTCCTCCTAATTCCTCCCCCCCCCCACTTCCCCCTCTCTCAGTCCATGTGGATGGATCTACTATCCTTCCTGTTCCCTCAGCCCGCAATCTAGGGGTTATCTTTGACACCTCTCTCTCCTTTTCCGCTCATATCCAGCTTGTAGCTAAGACCTGCTGCTTCTTTCCCTACAACATCAGCAAAATCTGCCCCTTCCTCTCTGAACACACTACCAAAACGCTTATCCACTCCTTAATCTCCTCTCGCCTCGATTACTGCAACCTACTCCTCGCTGGTCTTCCCGTGAACCACCTCCTTCCCCTCCAATCTATACAAAATCACGCTGCTCGACTAATCTTCTGCCAACCTCGCCATGCCCACATTACTCCTCTTCTCAAGTCGCTTCACTGGCTCCCTGTCCAGTTCCGCATCCAATTCAAGCTTCTCCTGCTAACCCATAAATGCATCCACTCTATGGCCCCTCAATACCTCTTATCTCTTATCTCTCCCTACGTCCCCTCTCGAAATCTGCACTCCGCTAACAAATTACTTCTATCAAAGCCTTTCACCCGCACCACGAACTCCCGACTGTGCTCCTTTCACCTTTCTGCACCTTACGCCTGGAACAGTCTACCTGTGTCTGTGCGCCAGGCACCCTTCTTGACCCTCTTCAAATCCAGGTTGAAGACCCACCTCTTCACCATTGCATTCAGATCCTGACTCCTTCCTCATCCTACCCTAACCCCGTCATCGTTTATGACCAACTACTGACCAAACTATACCACACCGTACCCTGCGCAGAACTGACTAATGCTCTATACTGTTTTAACTAATGTACTGTTCTAACTAGTAAGATCTGATGAGCATGACTCTGACAGGCAGGGGCTGTCTCTTGTATGCTGGCTACCTCTTGTAGGTTAGCTGTGCAGTGCTGCGCGCGTGGCGCTTACAAGTGCTGAATAGTAGTAGTAGTAGGAATGTTTTTTTGGTTCATTTTGAAACAAAATGAAATTAAATGAAAGAAGGATTTTGTTTGAGAAGAAGGTATATCCTTAATCATTTTCATAGATTGAAAGCAGGACTTACTCATCATACAGGGTGATAAGTCTGGTCATTTTCCAATCTTCTACTGTTATATACATTGACAGGACTTCCCAAATCACTCCTGCTGACCTCACAGCCAGTTGAACTTTCAGGATATCTATCAATGAATATGCATGAGATAAATTTGCATGAACTAGATATCGGAGCCGCTACCGCCAATTAGTAAACATACCCCATAGAGCCCAATTCATGTAGGGGCACATCTGGGCTGTCCAGACAGCCCCAAGCAAAACAGGCCCACTTGGACCTGAATCTGGACGCGGGAACAAAACGTTCCTGTGGTGCACAGATTCAATTCCGTGGATGGCCCGATGTGCCCCTGCTGCCTGTGGGGACGTCCTCCCCACAGGTGCCCCCGACTCCCGCGGCTTGTCCCCTCTCTTCCCTGCTGCCTGACCCATGGCTGGCCTGCCGGGCCTGGATTGGGCGGCGGGGATCTCCCCAGCACCTGACCCCTGGGGGGGGGGAATCCCTGGGCTGGATCGCCAGGTCAGTGCTGATTATTCCACCTTTGAAATGAAATAATCAGCATGTCCCCTTTGACACGGCAGGATGTGCAGGGCCATCACCCCAACTCCCCATCCCTACTCCCACTCCACCCCGATCCCACCCTCGTCCAGCTCTCCCCATTAGGCCATTCCTAAAGGGTCTCCATTGTAAGCAAGGTACTTCTGTGGCTCTTGAAAGCACAGTTACTTACCTGTAACAGGTGATCTCTGGGAACAGCAGGAATAAGTCTTCACATATGGGTACGTCAGTACCGACGGAGTCTGCGCGGGAACGCACCCCAGCGTCCAATCAGAACACTTTTGGAAGCATTCCAACACGCATGCATGCTGCCTTCCCGCCTTTCCCAACTGCCTCGCCTCAGTTAAGTTTTAAAGCTGAGACAAAGAGAGAGAGAGAGCAAGAAAGGGAAAGATAGAGATAGAGAAATGCAACTCCTAGGGGAGGTGGGTGGGTTGTGAAGACTTATTCCTGCTGTTCCCAGAGATCACCTGTTACAGGTAAGTAACTGTGCTATCTCCAGGAACAAGCAGGAATGAGTCTTCACATATGGGGACTCCCAAGCTAAGATGCCGGGAGGGAGTCCTAGCATATTGCGAATCTAGCATGAGCCATGCTACTCCTCAGAACCTCAGGCATCCTGGGGATGGAGGGTAGGAGTTGAATTACAGAAAGGTGCTGTGGAACAGCTAGACTAGAACAGGACTTCTGAAGAGGAAGATCCTGTATAGATGACATTTAGTAGTAAAATATTGAGCGCAATATTGTAATATGGACCTCCCTTGGTGGTATTGTAAAAAGTCTATTGAGGTTCATATGGATCTGTTAGAAGAGCCAGTATAAGATCCTCAAGGAGTACCTCACTGTGAAGTAGAGGTAATAACTGTAGAAAAACAAGTGGAGGTCAGAACCCTTCAGGGTGAAAATAGCCCCAGAGGAAACTGGGGTAGTATAATGAGGTAGGACTTCAGCGGAAAACGCAGAAGATACTATTGGACAGCACTTAAGCCCTTTTGGTCGAAGAACAGTCCAATGCTAGGACCAAAAGGAAAATAGGTCTGACCGATTTGGACTGACAATGGAAATAGTCCCTGTAGGAGAGAAGGGGTATGGAGACCCCTCTATCCAATGACAAAGTAAGGACAGACTTAAGAAGCGCTACAGCTTTAGATTAATTGAAGATCCGCAATGTCTTTCCTAAATGGGGTCAAATAGGAAAGAAAAAAGGTGCATGGGGAGCTTCAGAGGTACCTAACCGTGAAAGATTATGGTAAGAAAAAGGTTTGCTATTTACCACAGGGAGTGGTTGTATGTGTAGAACCCTAAACATGCTGGCACAGCATTGATAGGGGTAGTACCCATCTGTCAGGGTCATATAGGAATATATGAATATCTGAACCTAAACAGACAGATCGATAAGCACGTAGATACATATCTACCTAAAAGATATATCTCGACAGATATATATATATATGTAGATATATATATACATTCATAAATATATATACATATAGGGTATATATGCATATATATATACAGAGATACAAATGGGCAGAAGATTCACACACACATATATATATATATGTATATATATATCTTTGTATCTTCTGCCCATGTGTATCAGGGTGTCACTAAAGAGTCGCATATATATATATATCTACATGCAGCCCATCTGCAATATCATAAGATCATTCAACGTAAACTGCATGATATATGCAGATGACATTCTCTTGTACATGCCTTTCTCCACAACCCACATGGACCTGACCCCACTCACAGATTGTTTCAATGCAGTTTCAACATGGCTCCTGACACAGAACCTACGTATCCAGCATAAAAAAACAGAGGTCCTTTTCATCACCAGAGACTCCAACTTTACGCCCCCGTCCCACGTCAGTGTCAAGGAAGCTGATTTGCAAACTAAAGATGCAATAAAATATTTGGGAGTTACCCTGGACCAGCATCTAGACATGAAACGCCACATAAGCAACATAGTTAAAGCCATCTACTTCAAAATCCGCTCCCTCAAACACCTTCGCTCCCTGCTGGAACCAAACGATTTCCGAACCATATATCAAGCGCTGATCCTGCCGCATTTTGACTTTGCAAATGCCATCTTACAAGGTCTCCCCCAATCCACACTAACCCCCTTACAGTTGGCCATGAATGCCGCAGCTAGGGTCCTCTATGGTGCATCCAGAAATGACCACGTTACTCCTATTCTCAAACAGCTGCACTGGCTACCGATCCACGGGAGAATCACCTTCAAATCCCTTTTACTAGCATTCAAGGCAATCAAAGGTACTTCATCCCTCTCACTCACGCATCTAATCCACATGGTCCCCCCCAACAGATCAAGAAGAACATCAGCTGTAAACCTGCTAGCTATACCAAAGGCTGCGACAAAGTCCAACACGAATACCACAAACAGAGCATTCAGTTTTTATGTCCCCAAATGCTGGAACACTCTACCCCCCGACATTAGGGCCATTACCAATCTATATCAGTTCAGGAAGGCTCTCAAAACCTTCCTTTTCTGCCAATACTTCCCAGACAGCAACTGAACTAGATATCCCTTCCAAGAAATGACCCAGTCTAGAAATGCCCTCTCAACTTATATCTACAGTGTAGATAGCTTATGTATATAGTTAACCCAGTTATCCTTGTTTGTACTCCTGTTCAATGTAAAACCTGACAGTTTTTCGTTATGGTCGTTTTGTTATGATGTAAACCGCGCTGATTCTAAATAGCGCGGTATATAAGAAACTGTAATAAAATAAAATAAATTAATATATGTAGACATAAAGACACATGTCTCCAGGTATGTGGATGGAGACATGCCTATATAACTAGATCCCCATAGGAATATGGGGAGAGAAAAAGATTCATCTAATAGCAAGAAGGGTGATACCTGCTTGAATAGATGCATAGAGAATCTTCTTTCCCTGGTTATGATTGACAGAGTCAGAGGAATGGTCTCACTGACAAGGAGTCTAGATTCCTTTAAGAATTCGAGCTCTTGAATAACCAGGATGGCTTACGTGAAAAATGCAGAGGATAACTTCAGTCTGCAGGCAGCAAGTCCAGATCTCTCCAGAACTGCAGTATGGTGAATGGATAGAGGACGCCACTGGAATAAGATACCATAGTGACCCGCCTATAAGGGCAAAAAGGGTATCAGGCGTCCTTGAGCTGCCACTGAAAGAAAACTACCCCTGGCGAGGAGTCCAAAGGAGATATGGACCAAGCCAGGGAATTGGCCATTCTTTAGGTTTTCACATGATAAAAGGCCTGCGTCTTTTGTCTCAAAGAGAGATTTTAGATGAGATGTTAAGGGCAGGGAACACCTGCCATTCATGGGACATGACTGGGTGAACCCCTCCTAACCATCTGGGGTTATCTGCTAGGCAAGATAGTAATGCTCTCTAGCAAGGGCCCATAGTGCAAAGCTACTCTGTAGAGTTGCAGAGAGCATGTTGCAGATTGGTTAGAAGAAAAAACTGGCTGCTTAAAGCCAGTAGGTAACTTAAACTATTCTGCCAAAACAAGGGGGCGAAGAATAGAAGTCAACCAACAAGTCTGTGATAAGAGGGTTTCCAAAAAAGGTTGATAACCTGTTTGGGGTTTAGCACTGAGGCTAGAAGGATTGCTAGTGGAGGAGAAACCCTGGTTTTGTGGTGAACAGAACCAGTGGGTTAACCACTAGGAATTGCTGCATTTGCAGCAACTACCAGGGCAGCGGAAAAAAAATTCTCTTTCTCCCTTTTTTTTTTTAGATTGGGAAAAAGAAGGAACAGACATAAGAAGGAGTGGTAAGACTCCCTTATTGTATGATGAGCTGCCCTAAAGTAAGAAAAAAAGAGGAGACAACTCTGGAAGGGAAAATACCCTTGTGGAATAGGTAGAGAACCATAGGGGCTTACCAGTGTAATAGAGCCACTCTTACAAACCGAATGTTGTAGTAAGAGGGAGGTAAGACAGGGTTGAAGGAGACTGACTATGTAGTAAGTCTCTGAGAGGTAAGATGATACATGCTAGTACAGGGAAAAACTGTCTTATGGATAGTTGTCACTTCTCTTTTCCCAGAAAGAGGAAGGGAAACCTGTTAACTATAGGCATGATCATCATAAAGACTCTTAGAGCAAAAGAAAGGATGTCTCGTGAAGAGAGATCCAGGAGAATTTAGGATGAAATTAGTGTAGATGCTTCAAGTGAAAAGAAGCAGACTGCAACTCTAACCACCAAACAGGAGATGTAATGATAATCTATCTGAAACCCTGCGACTGCTGGGTTTGCTGACCCTGTTGAGTTTATAGACCAGTGCGATGTTTCCCCTGTGTGGGAACATCCGTATGATGAGCAGAAGATGGATAAAACTTTTTCCCCCTAGGGGAAGAAAGTTTGCCAGGACATTTCCTAGCAACTGGGAAAGAGGAAGGCGTAGAACAGCCTCTGGAAACAGGAATGCCAGTGGTTAACTGAGCAACTTGGAGTAAAGACTCCTTGTTAAAAAGATTTTCTCCAGTGCAAGGAGTATTTCCCAGTCTTCCTTGTGCCCATTTGTCCAAGTCTGAAACTTGGAGCCAGGCTTTACGTCGTGCCCCTATGGCTATAGCAGAAGATCTGTTAACAGACTCAAAGGAGTCTAGGGAAGCACGAGTAAGGAACCTAGAGATATTTTGAGCATGACTAAGCAATAAGGAATAGTCTGCTCTTTTGGGCTCTTGAAGAAAAGGGGTCAAAAACAGTAATTTCTTTGTGACCTCTTCAAGAGATAATCCCATATAGAAAATATATGAGAGAATTCTTGCTGAAAGCATGGATGCCTGGAAGGTTTGGCGTCCAAAGGCATCTAAAGTCTTAGACTCACGACCTGGCGGATAAGAAGAGTGCTTTTTAGTACTCTTAATACGCCTTATTGCTGATTCTACAACAAGGGAATGATGAGGAAGTTGAGTCTTTTGAAACCCTGGAGAGGGGGGCACCTTATATAGAATATCAGTTGCCCTAGAAGATAGGGATACCATTAAAGGAGTTTCCCACATTCGTAAGAGGAGATCCTGCAAGGTCTGATGCACAGGAAGCATGATGTTCTCCTTTGGACTCCAGGGAATATACAGAGATTCTGTATTCCCTGGTGCAGGATCCTGACCAGGTATAGAAATGGCAAGTGACTTTGCCATATCAAGCAGGAATGCTTGAAAAGAAAAATCCTCAGAGGGAAATCCTCTAGAAAGAGGAGGAGAGGCTAGATCTGTTGAAGAACTAGCATTGGCACCCAGGGATCTATCCAAATTTTGAGGAATAGAAGACCCTAAATGGTGGAGTATCGGATCCCTAGAGGATGGTCACCGGTACCGCAGGAGGTCGGGACCAGCCACAGACGGTAACGCATCGTCCATGCTAGGGATCGATTCCAAACTCGGTACCGAGGGAAGCGACCCTGATGAGAAAAGCATGGAAGGTACCGACCGCAATGGTAATGTGGATACTGGTACCGACTCAGGCACCGTATCCGATAGCGGTAGATGAAGGCCAGCCGGTGACACCTCTAACGGTATCGAAGAAACCGAGAGTGCCCGACCTGGATCATCGGAACCGTGCCTTCGGTACCGTCCGGTATCGGTACCAAGGCGAGTTGGTACCCAGTCATCCAGACTGGAGATCGATTCTAGACTCGGCATCGAGGGAAGCGAGTCTATCGATACACATCCGGAGGGTACCGGTGTCGGTACCAGTACCGGTACCGGGATTCATACCGATACAGGAAGATCGGTCTGCAGCGTATCCAACGGGCCCGCAGGTACCGAGGACGCCAGACTACGATCCGTGGTGAGGAATGTTTCATCCAACACCATTGCCGATGCCGGGGTATCGGTACCGCTCGAAGCGGATGCCACCACTGAGCATGGCTCAGGTATGTTCGGAGAGGGGTGAACCTCAGGAACAACCTGAAACCCCACTAAGGATTTGGAGGCCGAAGACTCACACCGGGGTTTTAAAGCCAGTGTGTCCTCGAGGGCAAGGCCAGAGGCATCTCTATGCTGTGCATGAGATCTACCACTCGAGGGCTGGCTAGTCTTAACAGACTGTTTTTGGGTTACCTGATCCTGTGAAGAAGAAACGGTGGTCGGTGCCCTGAAGTTGAATGGGGACCGGGTATCGAGGTGAACTCGATGCCGAAGACTTCTTCCGACTATACTGTTGCAGGAGGGGCACTCCAGCTGATAGTGGTCAGGACCCAAGCAGGGTAGACACCAATTATGAGTGTCTAAAATTAATTTTGTACCGCCACGGTTTGTACATTTCTTAGGGATAGTGGCTGGCAGTTCCATGAAGGAAAATAAGTAGGCCTAGCAGGCCGAAAAAAACCGTGAGGCACTAACAAGGAAAAAAGTATTCCTTAAAAAGGAAAATTTACAAGAAGAAAGAAAAGAAACACAGGCGGTACCGGTGGCATCGGGGAAGGCAAACGCGACCACAAGAAAACCAAAAAATAAAAGAAGAATTTTCTGCGGTGACAGGAGGACGTCCTGCCGGCTCCGCGGAAAAACAAAAACTGAGGAGAGGCAGTTGGGAAAGGCGGGAAGGCAGCACGCAGGCGTGTTGGGATGCTTCCAAAAGTGTTCTGATTGGACGCTGGGGAGCGTTCCCGCGCAGACTCCGTCAGTACCGACGTACCCTGTCAGACGGGTGCCTGGGTGAGAATGTTCACAGTCTTGGCAAAGGCATATATCAATATGATTTGCAAGGGATTGTGGGAAATGCAGTCCATTCACACCAGACACAGCCACTCACAATAATTAGTTGTGCTTGAGTGTAAAGCCAATAAGATATTTATTTATGGGGTTATTTCTCCCAACACAGATATGCTTGGTAGCACATAAAACAGGATACTTGCTTTCAGTGTTAAACTTAGAAAAACAAAATCAGGAAAACAACAGCTGAACTTGTCAGGCAATCAAAGCAAAAGAATAAAGACCAGGATGGTAACAGAATGGTCTTTTCTGTAGGCTTTAGCTAATATTTTCTTAGCAGTGCCTCAATCAACAAACAAAACCCACAAAGTAGGGAAAAACTGTTCTTTTCAGGTTAACTTCTTATATCTTCACACATAGACTCAGAAGTGATTCCCTCAGAGCTCACAAGCAATTAGGTAAGGCTTAATTGCTAGCAGTTATCCAGCTGAAACCCCTTAGCTGGCTTATTTTCTACTGCTTGGCTCAAATCCTATTCAGGAGCTTTTCTGAGTAGATTAAAGAACAAGTTTGTATTTCTTTGTGATGGTTGTTGTACTTTGTAACAGTAAATTACCAAAGGAGTTTAGACAGAGAGCAATCCATGTATTCACAGCCTGTATCTAAGACCTCTCCCCCTTCTTCAACAATCATGGGTTCAATATCATGGATTGGCACAGAGGAATTTCTCAATGGAGCATTCTCAGGAGAATACTTGTTTCCCTGCTGTCTTTCAAGGGTATAGCTAGGGCATAGATCAGTGTTCATACCTGAGCTTCCATTGCTGTTAGAGTTCCTCTCTAAATAGCCTGGCCAGTATGTAGTCCAGTTCTTATGTCCAGCCTTTCAATCCAGATCCCTGGACACTGGATCTCTCTTCACATACCTTCTGGCACGGGTCTTAGGGTCCCTTCCACGTGCAGCCGTCTCCCTCACAGGTACCGTCTGGAGATTCCTAGCTCTGCAGCACCATTCCTCTGGCTTTCCCCAGTCCAATGGTGTAAGCTTGCCTTTGGAATGCCTTCCAGTATACGTACTGCTCTGGACTCCTTTAGACCTCCCAAAAGCTTTTCTCTTCTTTCTTCCAAAGGGTTTCTTGCCCTCTGTGTCCGTCCGCTCTGGCTTCTGCTTCTGATGATCCTCCAGATGATGAAGCTGTCCAAGATGAGGATATCCAAGCTGATCAAGACACTGAGGATGATTCTCTGTAGAATAAACTCTACCTTTATTCTGCTTAGATGAGTGCTCCACCCTAGCACAGCGCAGCTGTGCTGAATCAGGCCCTGCCCTTTGAGATGAGTGCTTGGGGATTACCTCATAGCCCTCCTGATTGAACACACGTTTCCCCACTTCAGCTCCTCTAATGGCTGTTGGAAACCTGGTGCATTCTGGGACTGGTAGTCTTTTATGGGAAAATTCTGTTTTCTTATTTCTACCAGAACTGACAGGTTGCTTGTTCAGAGTCACTTCACCTTTTCTATAGCTCCTTCCTGAGCTATGATAAGCTTCCTTATCACAACCCATATGTGAAGACTCATTCCTGCTTGTTCCTGGAGATTACAAACTCTCTGCCTGAGAGCTCTTAGAAGGAGTTTTTTTCATTTATAATTGCTAACTTTTTTTCTGCTACATTGCCTAGTGTATTTTAGCTGTATTGCAAAAGGGGTATTTTTGTGTACTTAGGCAAAGTTTTTTTCTGCTGTTAAAGGATTTTTTTTCTTTTTTTCCTTCTCCTCTAGCCTTCAGGTTCAAATTGAAAGGCACGTTCTTTGAAGTCACTGCCCTTCTCAGATGTTAGATCCCTCCCTTCCCACCCCAACTCCCACTTACCCCAAGTGAGAATTCTTGCTATATAGGGCAACTCACCAATTAGCTTGTTAGCAAAGATAACAGATGTTTTATTGGTTGGTAGGGAAAATCTAGGAAGTAAACAATTCCATAGTTGGATATCTACTAAAAGTAAACAAATTGTTATTCATGAAGGAGATTTCATTCTTGAAGAAGCCTCTGTATAAGTCTCTGGTGTGACCTCTTTTAGAGTATTGTGTATAATTCTAGAGTCCACACCTTCAAAAGGATATAAACAGGTTGGAGTCGGTGCAGAAGTAGCTAGTAAATTGGTTAGTGGTTTTCGTTAATATGTCACTTTAGAGGAAAGGAGGGATAGAGGAGATATGATAGAGATGTTTAAATACCTCCATGGCATAAATGCACAGGAGGAGAGCCTCTTTCGAATGAAGTAAGATCTGCTACGAGGGGATAGACTCAGGAGTAATATACAGAAATATTTATTTATGGAGGAGGTGGTAGAGACAAGGACAATATCTGAATTTAAAAAAAGCATGGGACAAACACTGAGGATCTCTAAAGGTAAAAAGGTTACTATTGTAGTTGATATGGAATGGCAGACTAAATAGGCCATGTGGTCTTTTTCTGCCGTCATGATTCTAAGTTTCTATTTGGTAGTTTTACAGAGGGAGCACATTAAATTATATACCTCAGATGCATAATATCAGACTTTAGTAGTATAAAATAGCTGTTTAGCAAGCTAGAAGGCTACACACAGGTACATAGAACAGAGCTGTTAGAACACAGATAAGAAGCTAGTTGCTTCTTCTCCACAGATAAGAAGCTAGTTGCTTCTTCTCTGAGGAAAAGTTAGGAACTTTGGTAGGTCTTTCTCATTTCCTTCAACAGCTACCAAAGCTCCAATAACTGTACTATGGCTGGGAAGCATCGTGTTGCCAAAGCTGTTGCCCCCATTACGGATTCTGCCTCTGTCCAGAAAGACAGCCCAATCCCAGTCAAGGGAAGATTTCCATGTGCACGATGCCTGTAAGCTGAAGCCCTCATAAAAGAAATGGAGGAGCTCAGAGAAGAGGTGGCAAGGCTAAGAAGCATCTTTGACATACATTGATGCGATGGTTCTTGAGGCATCCAAGTTCTCCAACAGAAGTGAAGATGGCATGCTCAGAATGAAGAGAGTCACCAGAGTCTGAAAAATTGACAGTCCAACTCCCCCAGCCCTCACACTGAAGAACCAGTATGCAGCTCTGGAAATGGAAAAGGTGAAAACATCCCAGGAATGGGAAGAACCAGAGCTCAAGCACCCCAAAGTTGCAGAATCAGTGACCACAAGGAAGCGAAGGGTAGTGGTTACTGGTGATTCTCTTCTGAGGGGTACTGAGGTGTCCATCTGCCAACCAGACTTGATGTCCAGAGAGGTCTGCTTTCTGCCAGGTGCCAAAATCCAAGATGTTATGGAGAGTTTGCCAAGACTCTTCAAGCCTACTATTATCTGATGATGCTCATCCATGTTGGAACAAATGATACTGTCAGGTATCCCTCTGAGCATATCAAGCGTGACTTCATGGCTCTGGGAGAGAGGGTGAAGCAGATAGGTGCACAGGTGGTGTTCTCTTCAATCCTCCCTCTTGAGGCTAAAGGCCAAGTCAGAGAAGCTTGTATCCTGGAGATGAATGTATGGCTGCATGGATGGTGTCTTGTCTTCAAGAACGTTTTGATTTCCTGGACAATGGCATGATTTTCCAGGGGCTGCTGAGCAGAGATGGTGTTCACCTATCCAAGAAGGGTTGAAGTGTCTTCCGCAGTAGATTGGCTAACCTACTGAAGAGGGCTTTAAACTAGATTTGTTGGGGATGGGTGAAGAAAGCCCCCAGGTAAGAAGAAGCCCTCAGGTAAATGAAACATGTAATACCTCTGTAGAAATAGGTAAAAGGGGACATGTCTGGAAAGCGTGCATTAATGCCCATAATATGGGAAAAGAGATCCCAAATGTTGAGGCTTTAATGGAAGAGGCTGACTTGGATTTGTTGGTGGTTACAGAGACATAGTTCACAGACAACCATGACTGGGATATAATTATACTGGGCAATATTTTATTCAAGAAGGACAGGATTGGAAGAAGAGGACTCAGAGTTGCACTATATGTAAAAAATCATATCATGGTCTGACCATTATTTATTAGACCTTACTTTTCCATCCCGAATTCCACTCTCGTTACTAGATAATAAGGTCGATCAGACCAAGTGATATAAAAGACATTCGAGAAGGAATCCCTCTTATCCTTCCCCGAATGGATACTCTAATCAATGAAATTAGATGTCTCAGTGGAAAACCGGAACACTACGTTATCCAAATCTTCTTCTGCCCCCAAAAAAGAGTTCTGAAGATCAGTACTCACATGACTGCAAAACTGTTATATGTAAAATGTTTACCGTTTCATGGACAACTATTTCATGTAATGTAGATTTATGCTCTGTGTAAACTGCACTGATCCTTGGAAGTGTGATATATAAGAAAAAATAAATAAATAAATGACCTTAGGAAAATAAAAAGAACCTTGAGGAAGATTGAGCATAGCTGGTGAACCCAAAATCTACTGAAGACAAAATATTCTATATGAACACACTCCAATACTATAAAGATCCTATCAATAACAGAAATCCCTCAATTGTCCTAGGGAGTTATTTGAAATCATTAAAGTGCTAACCAAGATACCCAATATGGAAATGAATAACCTCACCATCAAACCACAAGCCTTGGCTATCCATTTGATGAATAAATTGAAACAATCTCCTACAGAGACCATCTTCCAGCCAAATCTAGAATTTACTGTATATCACTGGTAAGATACCAAACCTTTCACCAAGCCAGTCTAAAATACCAACTTCCAGTCTAGATCCTTGTCCGGAACCAGTACAGAGACGTGGAATACTCAGAAGGATAAAACAAATATTTATTAAGAAATGATGTGCCACTGGCCCGACACAGGCCGTGTTTCACTGCCTTCTTCAGGGGCTTGAAGTGGACTTAAAAGCTAAAAGTACATAAATAAACACATTGGTAACAACAATAAAAAATTTTTAAAAAACAATGAAACTATATAAGCCTTAGAATGATATTATAAATGTATTAATAACATAAACATTAATAAATAAATTACATATAAAGAGTAAACATACAGGCTTAAAAAAATTAGGTTGTATATATATAAACTTCTAAGAACAATAAAAATTAAAAATGACAGAATCAGATAAAACATATTGTATCTTTTTCACTAATTACAAATTATAGAAAAACTGACAGATCACATTCCATACTGAGGCCATTGGGATGTAGGCTATTCATTGCAAAAATATATCTCTCCTCCAAACGTCGTATTGTTTTGTCCACATCCCCACCTCTCCAATTCACTTTAACTTTTTTGACAACAAAAAATTTTAAATCCGAAATTGTGTGTGTTAGCTCCAGCCAATGATTGACCAAGGGTTTATCAATCAATTTCCTTTTTATACAACTCCTGTGCTCAATGATCCTATCCCGAACAGGACGGATGGTTTTTCCTACATACATTTTGTTGCATGGACAGAAGATCACGTAGATGACGTGACTTGTAAGGTGTCACACCCTCATCGGGCCCCTCCGGTGGAGACTGGTATTATGGCTTAATACCTTTTCTTGACTTTCTATATGCTATAGATAGCCCTGTCTGGCCCTCTGTGGGTGGTAGTTGTACCGTCTTCTTGTAATCACTCAAACACACAGTTCACACTTTAAATCAAGGGCTTTATTCCCCGTCCAATGAGGTATTCTTTTTCTTGAAGAACAAAATAATCAAAAGCCACTCTGGCAAATAACAGAAGCAAACATTGAACAAAAAGTGCTTTCCTCAGCTTTAACTTTTTAACAAAAGAAAAACAGTTCTCTTCATGAGCACTTAATCCTTTTCTTTTGCTGTTATAAATCAATCAGGGTTCACTTTAAACCAAGCAACTTCTGCCAGTTACTGTGTTGCTGTTTAAACCCTCCTTGTACATGTATTTTCTTATCTCAATGAAAACTCTTCCTCTTCAGTTGTCACTAACGAGCATTCCATGGGTTCAGTGTTATCTGGTACATTAGAAACATCATATGGCATTAAAGGATAACCATTTGTACCTACGTTTTCTGTAGCAGCTGTCCTGCCGAGCTCACTCTGGTTAATCACGTCAGCTACGTGACTGCTTCCTGGCTTTAGGCTAAAACACTGCTGGGTATTACCGTATACTCTGGATAATGGCTTGTAAGAGCACTCCTCCTGTGTAAAGCTATGAGGTTGTGGCAGGTGCAGGCCTGTGACCCACGGTGTCTGACATAGGCAGGCCAGCATGGCTAGCTTGACCTGTAAATGAGGCCTGTGGAGAGGCATATAGGATTGCACATCCCCCAATATGCTGCTATTGTAAGAAAGAACTCAGTAGAAATATTGAATTAGCTTAGATAAGCAGAATTGCAGAATTAAGAAATGGAAAAATACAGAAAAGATGTGTTTTAAAGTTACTGATAAGAAAGAGTACATTTGCAGAGAAATATTGAGGAGTGCTGACAGATGAGTTACAGAACCTTGCTCTTCTGCACGCACAAATGGTCCCATAGCCTTGAAAGTGTGAAAGTAACAAGTTGATGAACTGACCATTGTAATTGGGACTAGAAGGGGGGCAGGCAGGTGTCATGCCTACAGAAGCCCACAGAAGGAACATAATTGGAGAAACTTATCAGTACCGGGACCAATAGAAGGGCTACGGGAGGTACGGGAGCGTACCGGGACCAATTAAATGTTTTTCTATACCTAGAATGGAACAGAAGTCTATAAAAGTTGTTGTAATGCTTGAAAACTTTGCTCAGCCATTTTGAAATTGCCTTGCTTGAGACTTGTGCACAAATAAATGATTTGGACCTTCTGAACAGACTCCTGGTATCATTGGTTTGTCTGCGCTTTGCTGCTACATATTCCTTGGTGCGTTGGCCGGGAAGTTGTGGAATCAAAGTGTATATGGGGCAATATACCACGACTTTCCGCCTCTATAGGCTTGGTCCTGCCGGGATCGCGCCCTTCCGACGAGGGCCGCTCCCTGGCGCCACCGGTCCCTTGTATCGGAGGGAGCTGGTCGGACCTCGGCGGGTGACGAGCCCGGCTGGAGTCAACGCCTCGAACCCGAGTGAGGGGAGTCCGAGGTCCAACTCATGCGCCTGCTTGGGAAGTTTTGAGGACCGGATCCGGTGAGTATAGTTTTGATTTTGGGTCTAGACAGAAATAGAAAGAGCAGTACTGCCATTGGAACTTGGAATTTGGAATTTGTAATCTCGAGATATTGGGAATTGGTAAGAGAGCTTGATCAACTCTCAAGGAAGAGCCGAGTAGCCTGGCATGGGAATGCGCTAGGTGAAACCCTCATCCTTTTTGTAATTTGGAAAAAAGACTAGTCAGAACAGATAGAAACGAATGCATTCTGGGAATACGTTGCTAGCATGATTGTGTGAATGAAGTGTGATTGAGAGGTCTGGCAGCACGGACCAAGTGAAAGCGGACCCCTGATTAGCGCATTTCCTGACCGGGCGACCGCGTTCAGGTCGCGAAAAGGGGGAAGCGATTGTCGTCTTGTCTTGTTATTTGTATTCCCTGTATGTTTCCAGGGCCGTGAGGACCCCTTACCCACGGTCCGCCCACCTTTTCCCTTCTGTCTGTTGTTGCGCGCACACATCGAAATGGGAGGGGCGGAGTCTACTAGAAACACTCCATTAGAATGTATGATCGCACATTTTAAAGAGGGATATTCAGGAGATTATGGTATTAAAATGACAGCAGCCCGTTTGCAGATTTTGTGTACTAGGGAGTGGCCCGATCTAGACCCCATCTGGCCCCGAGAGGGAACGTTCACCGTAGAGATTATCCAGTCAATACACCGTAGAGTGCGGGTAGCGCACCCCGATCAGTACCCCTATATAGATTCCTGGTTAAGTATTTGTGAAGATCCGCCCTCCTGGGCGCAGCGCTGTTATGAGGAACAGTGCAGAATAATGTTAGCTAAAACAGATTCTAGACAGAAAAAGGAACAGCCTAGAATGAACGAACAGGATAAGAAAGCCAAGAAGAAACCCATCTTGGCAGATCCCGATTCCCCAGAAGTAGTCCTCAGGCAGCCCCGAACCCCAGGTCCAGTAAGAATAGCCCGGCGGCGTCCTGCCCCAGAACCCCAGAGACTGCCAGAGCCGAGGCGAGACCCAACCCCTGACCCCCCTCCTCCTGGAGGAGAGGAAGAGACAGAATTAGCGGGAAGAGAAGAGGAGGATGTAAAAGGTGAGCCAGAAGCGGAGCTAGAAGAAGAAGTAGGAAGGAATCCCCCAGAAGAAGAAGAAGAGGACAGTGTACAAATAATTGAGAAAGCTAGCGCTAGCACTAGCAAGCCAGTGAAAGAAAAACCCAAAGCAAAACCAGTTGAGAAAAAGAAAGCAACTCCTGCAAAGACAACGACAATAGCCCTTAGATCCCAGACCCAAATGACGCCTGGGACGACAGCCAAACTGTTTCCCTTAAGGCAGGTCCCGGGGGTGCCCGTAAAGAACGATAATGATGAAGTGGTAGCGGGACCCCTAACTTATGTGTATATTCCCTTCTCTACAACTGATTTATTAAATTGGAGGTCGCATTATGCCTCCTATACTAGCAAGCCCCAGGAGCTGACAGAATTAGTAACTAGTATTATGGAAACTCACCAACCCACTTGGCCAGATTGCCGTCAGCTCCTGACCACCCTATTTACCACAGAAGAACGAGCGAGAATTAGAAAAGCAGCTATTGAATGGATGGCAGAAAACCCTGCAGCTCCGGCGCAGGGGCAGAATATAATAGATCGTAGAGAAGCAGCTCAGAGAGAATTCCCGAATGAAGACCCCCAATGGGATCCAAATACAGATGAAGGATCCACAGCCCTAGCCCGTTTTCGCCAAGGCTTTTTACAAGGCCTGCGAAGAGGAGGCCAAAAAGCTATGAACCTTTCCAAAGTAGCAGGAGTTATCCAAGGGATAGATGAGAGCCCAGCAGATTATTATGAAAGATTAACTGAAGCTTATAGAATGTATACTCCCTATGATCCCGAGGCACCAGGAAGTTTATGCATGGTGAATTCTGCTTTTGTAAACCAGTCTCAACCAGACATTAGACGTAAATTACAGAAATTAGAAGGGTTTGCGGGCATGAATGCAACACAGTTATTGGAAGTCGCTCATAAAGTGTATGTGAATCGTGATACTGAAAGACAGAGAGAATGTGATAGAAAGATGAAGAAGAAAGCTGATTTTTTGGCTGCGGCCATAGTGGAAAAGAAAAGGGGAGGTGTCCCTAATCGAAGGAGCAGAGGAAGAGGGCGGGGTCAAGGCGGAGGCCGGACCCAGAGACTAGGCGTGAACCAATGCGCCTATTGCAAAGAGGAAGGACATTGGAGAGATACGTGCCCGCAACTCGAAGACGCCCAGCAAGATGACGAATACGATCATCAGTGGCGAGAAGAAAGACGAGGCCGTCCCCGAGGCCGAGGAGGAGCCAATCGAGAACAATTCCAGCGAGAGAGGGGAGGAGGAGCCATCCAAGCATTGGCCACACAGGCCCATGATGAGGATGACGTGGATTAGGACAGACCGGGCTCCAAGTTTGCTTTAGGTCTCCAGGAGCCTATGGTCGAAATACAAATAGGAGACCAATTTATGAACTTTATGGTTGATACTGGAGCAGAACATTCAGTAATAGACAAAAAGATAGCCCCATTCACCAAGAAAGCAGTCACCATTATAGGAGCAACTGGTGCCAAAGCCACAAAGTCTTTTCTACAAAACCGAATATGCAGTCTAGGAGGACAGCAAGTAACGCATCAATTCCTTTACATGCCCGAATGTCCAGTACCCCTACTGGGACGAGATATGCTAGCCAAGCTTCAAGCCCAAATATCTTTCTCCGAACAAGGAGAAATGCAAATGACAGTGAATTCCCAAGCCAAACCAGCAGGAGTAATGCTGCTGACAGTACCCCGAGAAGAAGAGTGGAGATACTACATTGATGATTCGATTCAAGATACCTATTTTGAACAAACTTTAAAGAACATTCATGCACCACTTGAAGTGTGGGCAGAAGGCAGTCCCCCAGGCCTAGCCAAGCATATAGCACCAGTGATTGTAACCCTCAAGCCTAGCGCTACACCAGTGCACGTCAAACAGTACCCTCTCCCAAGAGCCGCAATTGAAGGCATTCATCGCCACCTACAGAGATTGCTTGAGTATGGCCTACTAAAAGTATGTCAATCCCCATGGAACACCCCACTTTTGCCAGTGAAGAAACCTGAGACAGATGATTATCGCCCAGTGCAAGATTTGAGAAGAGTAAATGATGCAGTTGAAACTATACACCCAGTTGTACCCAATCCTTACACTCTACTAGGATTGATACCCGCTGAAGCTACCCATTTCACTGTATTGGATTTGAAAGATGCATTCTTTTGCATAAGATTAGCCCCTGTAAGCCAAATATTGTTTGCATTCGAATGGCAGGACCCCATCTCTGGAAGAGGGGGCCAACTCACCTGGACAAGATTACCCCAAGGATTCAAGAATTCACCTACCATCTTTAGTGCTGCACTAAATCAAGACCTTTCAAGCTATCCAGTAGCCCCGGGGAAGAGAGTACTTCTCCAGTACGTGGATGATCTGTTGATAGCTGCCGTATCAGAAAGAGAATGTATATTAGCCACCAAAGATCTCTTGCAGTTGCTAAATGAAGCTGGATATAAAGTTTCCAGAGCCAAAGCACAACTATGCCAAACAGAAGTGAAATACTTGGGTTTTCGTATTACCCAAGGAAGCAGAAGATTAGGCAGAGAAAGAAAAGAAGCAGTATGCAGAATTCCAACTCCAACAACCAGAAAGCAAGTCAGAGCCTTTCTGGGAGCAGCAGGATATTGCCGAATCTGGATACCCAACTTTGCCCAAATTGCCAAACCACTGTATGAAGCTACAAAAGGAGAAGAGAAGTCACCACTGGAGTGGGGACTTGAGCAGGATACAGCCTTTCAGAAGTTAAAAGAAGAATTGATGTCATCACCAGCACTTGGACTACCAGATGTCCACAAACCCTTCCACTTGTTTGTACATGAAGCACAGGGAAATGCCTTAGGCATGTTGACTCAGAAATTAGGAAATTGGGAACGACCTGTAGCCTACCTATCGAAACAATTGGACCCTGTGGCCAAAGGATGGCCACCCTGCTTGAGAGCAGTTGCAGCTACAGCGCTACTAGTGAGTGAAGCAGACAAACTCACACTAGGACAGAACATACGAGTCACTGTGCCACATGCAGTCCTTGCCCTTATGGAACAGAAAGCAAATTATTGGCTCACCAATTCCCGAATGTTGAAGTACCAGAGCATGTTATGTGAAAACCCACAGATACAACTTGAAGTGAGCCATGCCTTGAACCCAGCTACCTTGATACCCATCAGTGAAGAACTCCCAGAACATGACTGTATCGAAGTCATGGAAACTGTGTTCTCAAGTCGACCTGACCTAACAGATGTGCCCATAGACAATCCCGACCAGATCTATTATGTTGATGGGAGCAGTCTCATCCTTGACGGACGACGCTGTGCCGGATATGCAGTCGTCACTCAACATGAAGTAGTTGAATCATCAGCTCTAGCCTCAGGCACATCAGCCCAGAAAGCCGAATTGATAGCACTCACCAGAGCATTGTTGTTAGGAGAAAAACTTGTGCTGAATGTATATACAGATTCCAAATATGCTTTCACTACCTTGCATGCCCATGGAGCTCTCTACAAAGAAAGAGGACTCATCACATCCGGAGGAAAATCAGTCAAATATGGTCCCGAGATATTGATGTTACTTGATGCAGTCTGGGCCCCAACACGTGTAGCTGTCATGCATTGTAGAGGACATCAAGCAGGAAAAGGTGAAGTTGCTCGAGGAAATAGATTCGCAGATGCCTCAGCACGACAAGCAGCTATGACAGGACAGATTGCCCCACAAGCTATGCCAATGCAAGCAGCATTGTTTCCAGTACCCTTGAATCTATGGACCCCACGATATACCACCAAAGAATTGGATTACTATTGTGACAAAGAAAATGGAGTATTGAAAGACGGATGGATTGAGCTGCCACCAGAAGAGGGCAGTCAACCTCCGGGAAGAATAGTAATTCCTGAATTATTAGGACCATCCTTTGTCAAAGCTTTTCATGAAGCCACCCACTATGGAAAGAGTGCTATGGAGAAAGCACTCAGACCACATTTCTACATCCCTCTAATGACAACCATATCAGCCTCAGTAGCCCGACAATGTCAAATCTGTGCCAAGAATAATGCCAAGCAAGGCCTTATTACAGCACCCCGAGTTCAGTCAAGAGGTGTGACCCCCATGCACAACCTCCAAGTTGATTTCACCGAAATGCCAAAAGCTAATGGATACCATTACCTACTAGTATTAGTTTGTACTTTCTCTGGGTGGGTAGAAGCATTCCCAACCAGAACTGAGAAAGCCCGAGAAGTTACCAAAGCCTTAATGAGAGAGATTGTCCCCAGATTTGGAATCCCAGCAGTAATAGGGTCAGACAATGGACCCTCATTTGTCTCCCAAGTTACTCAGCAGTTAGCAAAAGCCTTGCAGATACAGTGGAAACTCCACACTGCATACAGACCCCAGAGTTCAGGGAAAGTTGAGCGAATGAATCGTACTTTGAAAGCCCAAATGTCTAAGCTTTGTCAGGAGACACACTTGAAATGGCCCCAAGTGCTCCCCATAGCTTTACTCAGAATACGCTCAGCCCCTGTAAAGTCAACAGGATTTTCCCCTTTTGAAGTTTTGTATGGTAAACCCCCCACCAATAGTGCAGGGAGTCAAAGGAAATCTAGCCCAGATTGGTTCAGAAGTAACCAGACAAGAACTCCTAGCTCTTAGTTTTGTTCTGCAGACTCTCCATACGTGGATCCAAGACCAGTTGCCTATCAACTTGACGGAACCCTTGCATCCCTACCAGCCTGGAACTTCGGTGTGGATCAAAGATTGGAAGAAGATACCGTTGGAACCCCATTGGAAGGGACCGTACACCGTCATCCTGTCTACCCCAACTGCAGTAAAGGTAGCCGAGATCGACGCCTGGATCCACCACAGCCGAGTCAAGCCCGCCGCCGATCCTGAACCAGAGCGGTGGACAGCAGAGCAGCACCCTGATGTACCCTTGCGAGTTACTCTGAGACGGCAACCAGTAGCATAGACACTTCATCACAAGTGCTTTGCAGTAGCCAAGTCTTTCGAAGAGGATTGCTGTTTTCCATGCAGCAACAGTTTTGTTTCAACGAACCCAATTTGTGTGTGATTTGACACACTACTTTGAGACTACATTGACTAAGCCAGACTTCACAAGCCAACTGAATTGCTAAGTTGGTTAATGTGTGTTGGACATCTTGAGGATCTTCAATCAACACTCAGCACCCGTTAAATTGCTTCATTAGCAAACGGGACGAAGAATAATAGACCGTCGTGATCAAGATCAGCAAGCTGAGGATTCAGAAGAACTCCAATCAACATCAACATGTATCTTTGCTTCTGCTTTGCCTTGGTTGCCTTCTTTGGAGGTTTTGAACAGACTTATGCTCTACCTCCATGCACAGCTTGTATTACCTCTACTAGAACTGGACTGAAAGTAACTCAGACTTTGCTTTACCATTCTCACTATACCTGCAAGGGAACAATAACTCGGTGTATCTATAACACCACTGAACTAAATGTTTGCACTCATGGCAAAATTAAAGCATGCTATAATCCGCATCAGAATCCATCCTATTACACGTTGGAAATAAGATGGAAGGATGCAGATGGACCTATATTAGCTGCTACACCACCACTTAAGGACATTACTAAACCTGCTGTTTTGAATTTTGATGCATGTAATGCTATTAATAGAGATAGTCAGTCCACCTGTGGTACATGGGAGAAAGCGTATCGGAATGACCATAAGTATATGTGTCCAGAAGGAGCCACAGGATGGAGGAAGTGTACAGGTAAAAAGGAACCAGGATATAGTACTGCTACAGCGGCAGACTACTATTGCCCGTATTGGGAATGTGTTTTTTATGCTACCTGGAACACTGGTATAACTGATGAGAAAATAGATAAGCGGATGGCTACTCTAACCAAGCCAACCACAAATGATAAATGTCAGAAAGATGCTTGCAACCCCTTACATTTGCGTGTACATAACCCCCATGCATGGAAACAAGGATATAAGTTTGGTTTACGTATTGCAGGAGGAGGAACAGATCCAGGGACCATTGTGTATGTTAGATTGAATACCCAAGCCCACAAGTCATCTAAATATCATATTCATAATACCTTTTATGAAGCTATGCATGTAAATAAGTTTGAGATCCCTCACCCTTCACAGAATTTGTTTCTAGAATTAGCCGGAGCAGTAGTATCTAGTCTTAAGATCACAGATTGTTATTTCTGTGGCGGAACCCAAATGGGAGATCAATGGCCCTGGGAAGCCCAAGAATTGAATTATTCCATGATTTACAATCAGACTGAATTACACAAGACAACCAGTGAATGGGTGTTAGCGCACTCAATCGTTGGACGTCTTTGCTTTGCCAGAACTGGACCCCAGTTCACCCAAAAAGTAGGACAGCTGGTCTGTCTTAGCCAGAAGTACTATAATGCCACGACTAAAAAGACAGCATGGTGGTCAGGAATCAGACATCCTGAACCTCCTAACCCATTAGCCAGATTTCCTGAACTTGCAGGTCTATGGACTAACCTTGCCAAAGTCCAAGCCTGGCAAGCCCCACCTGGCCTATATTGGATCTGTGGAAACCGAGCATATGCGCAACTCCCACCACAATGGGGAGGAGCATGTGTCTTAGGAACCATCAGACCTTCTTTCTTCCTGTTAAACACTGAACATGGAGAACAATTAGGGTACCCTGTATATACTACCCACAAACACAAAGGAGCATCTAGACAGAAAAGAGAGGCCTTACAGATAGGCAAGTGGGAGAAGTGGCAAGGTGATGATTGGCCACCAGAAAGAATTATTGAGTATTATGGACCTGCCACTTGGAATGATGATGGTATGTATGGTTATCGTACCCCAATTTATATGATCAATCGTATTATTCGCTTACAAGCAGTAGTTGAAATAATAACCAATGAAACTAGTCATGCTCTCACGCTCTTAGCTAGACAAAGTACTCAGATGCGCACTGCCATATACCAAAATCGCTTAGCACTTGATTATTTATTAGCAGCTGAAGGAGGAGTATGTGGTAAACTGAATTTAACTAATTGCTGTTTGAAAATAGATGATAAAGGTCAAGTAGTTGAAGAAATTGCTAAAGATATGCAAAGACATGCTTATGTGCCAGTACAGACGTGGCACGCCTTGAAATTTCCTAATTGGTTTGCTAACCTTTTCTCTTGGCTGGGAGGATTTAAGACTTTCGTTATCTTAGTACTAATCCTTGTTGCTGTTGTCCTCTGCTTACCATGTTTAATCCCATGTTGTATGCGTTCCCTTCATAGTGCTATTGATAGTACAGTAGAGCGGAAGACCGCAACTAAAATAATGGCTTTATACAAAGCTAGTCCTAGTAGAAATCCTTCAATCATGATGTGATTCTTCAGAAAGTGATTTAATTCTCACACCTTATTAAGTAATAGGGTGAGATTAATCAAAGGGGGGAATGTGGCAGGTGCAGGCCTGTGACCCACGGTGTCTGACATAGGCAGGCCAGCATGGCTAGCTTGACCTGTAAATGAGGCCTGTGGAGAGGCATATAGGATTGCACATCCCCCAATATGCTGCTATTGTAAGAAAGAACTCAGTAGAAATATTGAATTAGCTTAGATAAGCAGAATTGCAGAATTAAGAAATGGAAAAATACAGAAAAGATGTGTTTTAAAGTTACTGATAAGAAAGAGTACATTTGCAGAGAAATATTGAGGAGTGCTGACAGATGAGTTACAGAACCTTGCTCTTCTGCACGCACAAATGGTCCCATAGCCTTGAAAGTGTGAAAGTAACAAGTTGATGAACTGACCATTGTAATTGGGACTAGAAGGGGGGCAGGCAGGTGTCATGCCTACAGAAGCCCACAGAAGGAACATAATTGGAGAAACTTATCAGTACCGGGACCAATAGAAGGGCTACGGGAGGTACGGGAGCGTACCGGGACCAATTAAATGTTTTTCTATACCTAGAATGGAACAGAAGTCTATAAAAGTTGTTGTAATGCTTGAAAACTTTGCTCAGCCATTTTGAAATTGCCTTGCTTGAGACTTGTGCACAAATAAATGATTTGGACCTTCTGAACAGACTCCTGGTATCATTGGTTTGTCTGCGCTTTGCTGCTACAAGGTAACTGCCCATAAACACTGGTATTAGAGTCAAACAGCTTGTGTCCTGCCTTGAATGGGTTAAAGGCTAATTCCTCTGATACAGCTGTGGGACTTTTCAGTGCTGACAACGGCACTCGAGAGAAGTCTGAGCATTTAAAGTTGCTAGCAGAATTATAAGGTAAGAGACCTTCCTTTCTCTTGTAACTGCCCGTACAAGGAAAGAAGTTGTTTCCTTTTCCCTTTATCTCTGCTCTAGGCTGGCTTCTTCTATTAATCCTGGACTTAGCCCATTCGGGTGTAAAACAGTCCTGTTCCACTTTGAATGCCTTGCTTCCTGCAACAGGATTCCTCCCTCTTCTCTTCTGGCTTTCACACACACACTCTGTGTTCAACAGCTGATCTCCACACGTACTCACATAGTCCTGAGACTCATTCAAGCTGTCCTCTGGTATATGTTGCTGACCCTCTCTCTCATTTCCTTCCTTCCACCAACTTTGGTCCTGGAGATGAGATTGGCTTATAGTGTTTCTTTCTCTTTCCCTCCGTTCCCACGACTGAGGTTGTTGCTTCCACCTCTGTCCGTGCTCACCCTCCCTCACTGCTTGTGAGTGTGCCTTATGTATCTGTCCCCGGGTTCCACCCCTTCTCAGCTGATCCCTATCAGGTAAATCAACCTCCATTCTCATGCTGGCTGGGTGTGTCTTTTTACCCTTTTCCCACGTGTGCGGTGGTCGCTCATAGCAACTATTTGACATGTTTTTGTTTACCTCATCAGGTTCTGCCTGATTTTCTCCGTTAATCTCCATTTCCTCTGGGTCCCCTGGGTTTACCTTGTGACACATTCCCCCCCTTAAAACATTACTTGCTGCCGCCTTTTTAGGTGGCCAGCATGTAATTCCATTCCTAATTCTACATTGCTGTTCACAAAAGGCAAAATGTGCTGTGGCTGACCTTTCTCTCCAGGGTTTCAATACATTTATATGGTATACCTGTCTACGACCTTTATCGTTTTCAATGAGATAGGATACAAATCCTACCTTTTTTATCACTGTGCCAGGCCCCTTCCAGTGAGTCTCAAACTTGGGACCAGGGTCTGCCACTTGAATTAAAACCTTATCCCCTGCTGCCAGCTCTCTAGCCTGCGTACCTTTGTCATAGTAAAATTTTTGTCTTTTCTTACTCTGATTCAAATTCTCCCTTGAGGCTTGGGAAGTCTTTTCCAGGCGAGTCCTTAGTTCTTTTAAGAACTGCGGGATGCCGATTTCAGGTATCTTGGGTTCTACCCATTCTTCACGCAGAATGTCTAGTATCCCCCTAGGTGTCCTCCCAAATAAAAGCTCAAACGGTGACACTCCCAAGGAGGTTTGGACCCGTTCCCGACAAGCGTATAATACAAACGGAAGGAGCGTATCCCATTCCGCCATCTCTCCCCTCCTTAATCCTCTTCTCAGTAGGTGTTTAATTGACTGGTTAGTCCGCTCCACTAACCCATTGGTCTGAGGGTGATACGCCGCTGTTTTTATATGGCGTATTCCGAACGCCTCCCAGACCTTGGCAAGGTATTTGGAAACAAAATTACTGCCCTGATCTGTAAGTATTTCCTGGGAAATCCCACCTCACAAAACAATTTTATCAGTTCTTGTGATATTATTTTGGCCGAAATGTTCCTGAGTGGAATGGCCCACGGGAACCGTGTTGCATAGTCCACAATGACTAGGAGGTATTGATAACCTCGGGGTGTTCTTATTAATGGGCCCACGATGTCTACTCCCATTCGGCGTATCGGTGCCGTGATGGTCGGCAACGGTATCAAGGGTACGGCCTTGGGTCTTACTACAGAAACCCTTTGGCAGGTAGGGCACGAATCACAATACCGTTTTGTTTCCTGGTATACCCCTGGCCAATAGAAACGCGCCAAAATTTGGTCAAGCGTTCCTTGAACGCCTTTGTGGCTACCTACTGGGTGGTCATGCGCTAAACGCAACACTACCGACTTGAAATTTACAGGTACTACCAGCTGTTTACGTATTGCATCTGTATATGGATCGAGACTCTCTCTATACAAGATTTCCCCATCTAGAAAGAACCGGGGTAACACTGTCCTTTCTTTTTGGGCCCACTCAAAAGCTCTTTTGAGTGCCAAATCCTCTCTTTGTTCTTTTGGGAAGGATGGGAATTTTTGTACCAGTGCGGCAGGCACCCACGGTAATCCCTCCCCCGTTTCCAATTCCCTTCTTCCCTGAGTTCTTTGACTCCTTTCATGGCGCTTTTTGGCCTTAGCCTTTTTCCCGCCCTCACTCGGACTCTGGACCAAGTCATCGTGATGAGGAAGTGTATCTGTCCCTTCTTCTCCGGGAACTTCCACATCAACCTTCTCTTCCGGTTCAGTTTTTTTCCCTACCGGGGACTCCCTAGTTTCTACTTTACTAGTTTGAGATCGGGTAGAGACTAAACCCATCTTCAAACCCATCCCTTGTTTTAACCCCTTTTGGAAAAACGGCCAATCACGTCCTATAATTAAATTCTGCGGTAGTTCAGAGACTACTGCTACCTGTAATTTTTTTTCGATGCCCATTCCTTTGACATGCACCTGATATAGGGGATATGGAAACTGTGTCCCGTGTATACATTGTACCTGTACCTGTTCTTTTTCCTGATTCACTATATCAGGGTTAGACTGTTTTATGGTTTCCCAAAGTTTCCGTGAAACCAAACTTTGTTCAGCCCCTGAATCAAGAAAAGCCATAGTATTTATCCCCTCTATTTGGACTTGTAGAAAAATACCCTCTGGTGTTTGTTTTTCCACCCCTGTTACAAAGACCATCCTAACTTTACATTCCCTCCGAATGTGTCCAGGCTTTCCACATTTGTAACATTTCTTAATGTTTGTGGAGGAAACCTCTTTGGCCATATTACTACTAGGTGCCTTAATTCTTTCATACCTCTTCCATTCATCTGATTCATCCATACCTGCTACTTTTAAAAGGTTTTCCTTGGATGTATCAGTTCTCTTAGCTTCCCTGAATACTTCAGCCATCCTAGTTGCTTCCTCCGTATTGGAGCAATTCTGTAACGTAAGAAACGTTTTCATCTCTGGGGTTACTGCCAACAAGAACTGTTCTAGAATAATTTCGTCCAGAATTGATTCTACTGGTTTTCCCTCTGGATCTAACCATTTATAGGCAAGATTCCTAAGCCTTTGATACAATGCTTTCGGGGTTTCAGTTATATGCATGTGTGCCTCTCTAAACAATCGCCTATAATGCCTAGGTGAAAGGCCTAGTCTGTCTTTTACAGCCCTTTTAATTTCTACATAATTATTAGCCAGGCTGGCCGGCATAGCTTTAAATGCAGACAAAGCTTCACCAGTTTTTTTCAGCAGAGCGTCCACAGCTTCTAATAGCGGCCTTTGCTGCTCCCTCGCAGAAGCTATGTATTGCTCCTGTAAATGCTGCACCATTCGGGCTTGCTTGTCCCACTGTTCAGCTATCCACGACATCACGTCCTGTGGTTCCATCTTCTCCAGATGCTGTTCCTGTAAGAAAAAGAAAAGAGAAAGGCCCACCAAGTGCGGTATCTTTTATACAGGACTTTACTCTAAACTAGAGCGCCCCCTCTTTCCTCACAGGATATCCTATCCCAGTCTACACAGGCTACTATTACCTTAGTCTCCTGGCAGACTCAAGCATGTGAGCAAAGGGTCTTTTCCAGTCCTCTGGCCGACCTGCCAGCGAATATTCCACTGCACTTGTCTTGTGATGCCAATATTCTCCTTTCCTTTGGGCAATGTCTTTTTGTTTCTTCTGTTCCAAAAATATTTTGCCTCCCCAAAAAAAAAATATCCTCACTCCTACGCCATTTTTATGTCACACCCTCATCGGGCCCCTCCGGTGGAGACTGGTATTATGGCTTAATACCTTTTCTTGACTTTCTATATGCTATAGATAGCCCTGTCTGGCCCTCTGTGGGTGGTAGTTGTACCGTCTTCTTGTAATCACTCAAACACACAGTTCACACTTTAAATCAAGGGCTTTATTCCCCGTCCAATGAGGTATTCTTTTTCTTGAAGAACAAAATAATCAAAAGCCACTCTGGCAAATAACAGAAGCAAACATTGAACAAAAAGTGCTTTCCTCAGCTTTAACTTTTTAACAAAAGAAAAACAGTTCTCTTCATGAGCACTTAATCCTTTTCTTTTGCTGTTATAAATCAATCAGGGTTCACTTTAAACCAAGCAACTTCTGCCAGTTACTGTGTTGCTGTTTAAAACCCTCCTTGTACATGTATTTTCTTATCTCAATGAAAACTCTTCCTCTTCAGTTGTCACTAACGAGCATTCCATGGGTTCAGTGTTATCTGGTACATTAGAAACATCATATGGCATTAAAGGATAACCATTTGTACCTACGTTTTCTGTAGCAGCTGTCCTGCCGAGCTCACTCTGGTTAATCACGTCAGCTACGTGACTGCTTCCTGGCTTTAGGCTAAAACACTGCTGGGTATTACCGTATACTCTGGATAATGGCTTGTAAGAGCACTCCTCCTGTGTAAAGCTATGAGGTAACTGCCCATAAACACTGGTATTAGAGTCAAACAGCTTGTGTCCTGCCTTGAATGGGTTAAAGGCTAATTCCTCTGATACAGCTGTGGGACTTTTCAGTGCTGACAACGGCACTCGAGAGAAGCCTGAGCATTTAAAGTTGCTAGCAGAATTATAAGGTAAGAGACCTTCCTTTCTCTTGTAACTGCCCGTACAAGGAAAGAAGTTGTTTCCTTTTCCCTTTATCTCTGCTCTAGGCTGGCTTCTTCTATTAATCCTGGACTTAGCCCATTCGGGTGTAAAACAGTCCTGTTCCACTTTGAATGCCTTGCTTCCTGCAACAGGATTCCTCCCTCTTCTCTTCTGGCTTTCACACACACACTCTGTGTTCAACAGCTGATCTCCACACGTACTCACATAGTCCTGAGACTCATTCAAGCTGTCCTCTGGTATATGTTGCTGACCCTCTCTCTCATTTCCTTCCTTCCACCAACTTTGGTCCTGGAGATGAGATTGGCTTATAGTGTTTCTTTCTCTTTCCCTCCGTTCCCACGACTGAGGTTGTTGCTTCCACCTCTGTCCGTGCTCACCCTCCCTCACTGCTTGTGAGTGTGCCTTATGTATCTGTCCCCGGGTTCCACCCCTTCTCAGCTGATCCCTATCAGGTAAATCAACCTCCATTCTCATGCTGGCTGGGTGTGTCTTTTTACCCTTTTCCCACGTGTGCGGTGGTCGCTCATAGCAACTATTTGACATGTTTTTGTTTACCTCATCAGGTTCTGCCTGATTTTCTCCGTTAATCTCCATTTCCTCTGGGTCCCCTGGGTTTACCTTGTGACAAAGGCAATTGGAAAAGTCATCTATATAAAAAATTTGATTATTCACAGGTGAATAAATTGTTTCTTAATCGTTAAGGAATGAACACAAACTGAACACCGACTGCACGGGACATGCCCTTTATACTTAGAGAGGTACTTCCGCTCAGTGAATGCTGAAGGCACTAACATATTTCTTAAATTTGCATTGCATTTATGCGCTATTGTAAACTTTTGATCATGGAAACCTGGTAAAGATTGAATCAGGTACCAATGTTTTTTAATTATTTTTTCTATTTTGTGTGATTGCTGAGAATATAATAAGGGACAAACAATGCCTACATCATTTCTTTTCTCTTGTTGTTGGAGCAGATCTCCATGATCGGTAAACTTCGCTCTATTATAAGCATTTAAAACATGTTGGTCGGGGTATTGCCTTCCTCTAAATCTATCTTTCATAATGTTTGCTTGTTTTTCAAAATCTTGACTAGAGGTACATATCCTACGTGCCCTCAAAAGCTGGCTGACCGGTAAATTGCGTTTGAGTGCCGGATTGTGAAAACTCTGATAATGGAGTATTTGATTTCTGTCTGTTGGTTTTCTATAAAGAGTGGTCACAAGACCTTTGTCTGTTTTTTTAATCAGTAAATCTAAATATGATATTTGGTATTCATCATAGGTTACTTGAAACCGTAAATTATTGTCGCAGGAATTGATCCATTCATTGAATTCATTTAGTAGGTCTATTGAGCCATCCCATAAAATAAAAATGTAATCAATATACCTGATCCAAATTTTAATATTAGATTTAAAATGATTGTCTTTAATAAAAGTTTCTTCAAAATTAAAAACATATAGATTTGCAATATCGGGAGCCATCGAGGACCCCATGGCCACCCCCTTTATTTGTTGATAAAATATATCACGAAAACAAAAGTAATTCTCGCAAAGGGCCATACGTACTAATTCCAACATAAAGAATGTTGGAATTCGTTTATAGATCTCCCTATTTATTAAGTATTGTTCAATTATTTTTAAGGCTTCTTTTTGCGGTACATTTGTGTAAAGTGATTCTATATCAAGTGTGACCAAGAGGGAGTCAGAACTAAATTCTTGTAAAGAAGAAAGGATCTGTATGACTTGAGTAGAATCCCGAACATATGACCACATGCTTTGAACATAAGGTCGCAAAAAAATATCCATAAATTTTGAAATCGGTTCCAACAAAGATCCTATTGCAGATACGATCGGACGCCCCGGGGGATTTTCCAAACATTTATGTATCTTAGGTAATATATATATTGTAGGAGTTATGGGAAATTGTACTGTTAAGAAGGATCTCTCCTTCTCAGTCAAATGACCCAATTCGAAAGCAGTTGTAACTAAATTGTCCAAAGACCTCTTTAATGAATCAGTAGGGTCTTTTTTAAGACGTATATAGAACTTTTCATCTTTCAATTGTCTTTGGACTTCACTAATATAAGCTTCCTTATCCATTATAACAATAGCACCCCCTTTGTCCGCCGGTTTGATAATTATATTATTATTACTTTGTAAGGATTTTATAGCTTCTTTTTCTCCCTTGGTTAAATTATGATATGATGGTTTATCTTTATGGGGTAATGACCCAACCTCTTTTAGAACTATTCGTTCAAAAGCGGCAATAATCGGATCAGTATTTGGGGGAATCCAAGATGATTTCTTTTTTATTATGGATGGATCAGAAGCATGAAAATCCTGATTGTTAAAAAATTGTTTTATCTTGATTTTCCTGAAAAATTTAAATAAATCTATTTGGATTTCAAAAGGATCATATCTAGATCATATCTTAGTTTTCTTTTGTGTAGTACCCTGTTGCTCATTGTGATTTGTGAACAAAAAACAGACTCGGCTGATACACTTCTAGTGCGCTTTTTCTTTGGTTCTTGTGGACTACTGGGGTGATCATCTTTTGCTTGGTCCTTCTTATCAAACATAGTAGACCTCTTTCTAAACCATAGAGGATCGCCTTCTGTCTTCTTACTCCATGGATAAACATATCCATACATGTAATCTTCCTCATCCCATCTAAACTTGTCCATTTTTTTATCTTTAATCTCTTTCTTAAAAGATACATTATTTCTTTCAAAATCTTTATATATTTCTGTGAAATTTTTGTCACAATTCTTCAATGCTACTAATTTCTCATCTATTTCTGCTTTATACAACTCTGATTTTTTTATTGGCCGTACTAATAAGTAAAATCATAAGGTCTAAGGAGCATTTGTTAAGAATGGCGTTCCAACATCTGATAAAACCATTTTCCTCATTATATAAACCAGGCGCCTTATACATCCTAAGGCCTCGGGGTATGATTTTAGACCTACAGCATTCCAAGAGGTAGGCCGCATGTAGTTCTTCTCTAATCTGTTTTTGTGTAAGATGAACTAAATCTTCCCATTGATTATTAGTCATATTGGTGTCCCCTTCCACATCTGGAATCAATGCTTCCTGTGATGCAAATTTTTCCAATGCGTCCTCTCCGAAGCTGAGGATATCCTTCCATGGGGAGAACATGCCAAACAAACAGTCCAACACTAGGGCACGAGCCCACGTCAAAAGGAACCGAACCAGTACAGAGACGTGGAATACTCAGAAGGATAAAACAAATATTTATTAAGAAATGATGTGCCACTGGCCCGACACAGGCCGTGTTTCGCTGCCTTCTTCAGGGACTTGAAGTGGACTTAAAAGCTAAAAGTACATAAATAAACACATTGGTAACAGCAATAAAAATTTTTTAAAAAACAATTAAACTATATAAGCCTTAGAATGATATTATAAATGTATTAATAACATAAACATTAATAAATAAATTACATATAAAGAGTAAACATACAGGCTTAAAAAAATTAGGTTGTATATATATAAACTTCTAAGAACAATAAAAGTAATTATCAAATAACATATAAAGTTGTTTTAAATGATTAAAAAGAACCATTGAAGATAAAAGACAAAAATGACACATACCTGCTTTAATCCTTGAAAATATGTTTAATACTACACCGTTTCTGGGAGAGGAAGAGAACATGTATAAACCAGATATGTATAAATAAACTGTAAGTAGTTTTCCATTGAAACCAGACAGAGGGCAAGTGCACATGAAAAAGACCAAGTATACATAAAACATAAAAACGAGGATAAAAGTGTATCAGTGGAGCTCACACAAAAAGTTTTTGTTAGTGTTGGCCGGTGCAACAAGGATAAAAGAGATAAAGATCAATTCGTAAATCTTTACCTTTGAGGTTTACTTTCCAACGCGTCTGAAAAGGAGCCAACACTATACACTATACAGCAAAATTGGAATCTCACTGAGAAACCACCGGCATATGCACTAAAAAGCCGTGAAAATTCTTACTAAGTCACATATGTACCACAATTAACCTAATAATCACTCAAATAAACGATAGGGATCCCATCTTTTGCTAACCCGCTAACTTAGCGACATCAATATTTCATCCTTAACACCGAAGTGACATCCTATAAAATCAATCACAGAGAAAAGGAGCAATCAAATCAGCCTATATTCCAAACTTTTTTTAAAAAATAATAAATATCCTAGGGCAGGGGTGGGGAACCCTGGTCCTGGAGAGCCGCAGACCAGTCGGGTTTTCGGGATATCCCTAATGAATATGCATGAGATATATATGCATTAGAGATATCCTGCCAACCTGACTGGTTTGTGGCCCTCCAGGGCTGGATTTGGAGACCCCTGCCTTACACCTCTGTCATTTAAGATTGTGAGTGGGCAAGGTGCAGATGTCCAAGACATCAAAAAGGTTAGATAGAATGTGTCACATTCCTCCTCACTTCTCACCACCACCAAAATATTGTCTATTAGACAACTTTTTGGTGGTGGTGAGAATCGAGGAGGAATGTGACACATTCTTTATACCCTTTCGATGTCTAGGACATCTGCACCTTTTCTCTGTGATCTGTCTGATATTAAAACATAAATCAACGGATAAAGAAAATCCTAATTCATATAGGCCATTTTCCAGCTTCCCTTTCTTGACAAACCCAATTTCAGGATTATATTGATCTGAACGCCTCATTAGATGAACATCAATACAGCTTCAGACCGAATCTTGGGATTGAGACTCTCCTACTAGCTCTCACTGATAAACTGATACGCGGAATTGATAACTCTAAACAGACTTTTGTCCTCATTTTCCTAGACATTGCTTCAGCATTTGACAGCATTAGTCTACTCCTCACTAGACTCCATCAGATAAGAATACATCGCATTGTACTTCAGTGGTTCCGATCATATCTCTCTAATTGTACCCAACAAGTTAAGATTATCCAAAAGACCTCCAAGTCCTACAATCAAAAGCAGGGCATACCCCAAGGATCCGCCCTCTTAGCCCTTCTTTTTAACTTATGCCTTCAGACCATCTGTAACATCTTCAAAAAATTTAATGTAGGATATCACGTCTATGTGAATGATATAATGTTAGATCTCTCCATTGACATTACAGATCCCATTCCACATCAGATTAGGTCCTGAAGTATTATGTTACAAGGAAACAGGGGTGGCTCAAGGCAGTCTGCTGCCTGAGGCGAAGAATGAGATGACGCCCCCCCCCCATCACCTTAGAGGGGGGCAGGGCTTTTTCAGAAATCCAATCAGAGACTGAACCAAATCAAAAAGCCAATTAGATTATATGGAGGAAATGCAAGATGTTTGCACACAGGGCCGTATCGAACTGCAATCGCGCCTTATGCGACTTGCAACTCAGGCGCACGCCCCCCTCTCCCCCCATACCTCCATCCAGCACTGCCTGCTCTTTCCCTGCTGCTGCCGCCCTCTGTTTTTTTCACGGTGGCGCCGGCAGCAGGGAAAGAGCAGGCAGCACTAGACGGAGGTATGGGGAGGAGGAGAGGGGCATGCACCCAATCAGAAAGGCGCCGGCACACTAAGCAGATCTGTCCCTCCCTGCTCTGACATCGTGTCGGAGGAGGGAGGGACCAGACCTGCTTAAAGTGCTGCAAAAAGGCTTTGGGCGCATTTTAACTGCCTGCTATTGTCCTGCCAGCGGCAGCAGGGCAACAGCAGAGAGCCGAAATGCGCCCCCCAAGCCTTTGCGCCCTGTGCGGCTGCACTGCTTGCACAGGGCTAGGTACGGTCCTCTTTGCACACCAAGGAACTAAAAGACAGCAAGAATCAATAGCACAGTTTATAAAACTAAATTATAACCCATTTTTATTTTGTTATAAACTGCGTTATGGTTCTCCCTTTTTCTTTTTCAGCATATATTTTGCATCCACAGTAGGTGCAGAGCAGAACCAGGACATTCACCCACAGAACTCAATATTAAAAAAAATAATCTGATTCTGATCATCTCACAAACAACTACAACAACAACCACTATTCTCCAGTACCAGGCATATTGTGAAGTAATAAAAAAACCTTACAACAAAAAGGAAACCTACCATACCATACCATATTAGCACAAACTTCCAAAAGTCACATAAGGAGCCCATCCAAAAAAAAGCGTCACTGTAAATACTACAGTGGGCCCTGGAACATCCATACACCTATTTGAAAAGCTGAACAAGGTCAAATTACTACAGTACAGTATAGATCGTTATATACAAACTCCATGTTAACAGAACACCTGACCTCAGTCACACACTCGCAACATCGACCCTCACCAAGTACAGAATAAGTAACCACAATCTAAATTAAAAATAAAAATATGTAGACAAAATTTTAATTTAAACCCCAAGAAGCCACATGCAGTGCAACATCAGATAAATAAGAGATGCAGTTCCCCAATACTGTGTAAAATATAAAAATAGCACAAAGTCCAATCACCAAAATTAAATAAAATTATTTTTTCTACCTTTGTTGTCTGACCATTTTATTCTCTGATCATGCTGGTCCCGATCTGAGGCTTCTGCTTTCCTGTCTTCTCTTAGCTCTCTTTCTATGGTCTATGGTCCATGGTCCGTCTGCCATTTCTTATCTCTTCTTTTGTTTTCTTCACTTCCTTCCATCAGCCCATTTCCAGTATCAGTCCCCTTTCCAGTCCTCCCCTCGCAGTACCTTCCAATGTCAACCACCTTGCAGACTGCCACTTGTGTCCATTCACTTCCAGTCCCCCTCCTTTCCCACTGCCAGCCCCTTCTAGTCCAAATACCATTCCAGGTATCAACCAAAGCGGATGCTCCATCAACTTCAGATAGCCAGAATGTTGTCACCCGTATAATTTGCAAAAGTCACAGCACAGATCACACCACACCCATACTATACAATCTTCACTGGATGCCAGTTCTAAGTTGGATTAAATACAAATCATTAATGATCACATTTAAACTACTCAGGAATATAGTCCCTTCATACCTCACTTCTTTGATTAACATCCTGTCCAATGAAAGATTACGAAGAGGAGGCACCCAGAACACCATAATAGTCCCTAGCGACTTTCATAAAACCAATCATTCTACAAGCAATAGAGCATTTTCTTACTTTGCTCCTACACTTTGGAACTCCCTACCAGAAAAATTAAGATCCATCAAGGGTTTACAGATATTCTGTAAGGAAATCAACACATCTGTTTCTTGAACATTTTGGTGATCTACTAGAGGAAAGCAAAATATATCCAACCTAACTGCAATCCCATCAGTGTCCCTTCACTGTTTACTTGGGGCAGTTTCTCCTAATGGGTTAGTTTTGCGCATACTATGGCAGTCGTGAACCTCACTTCTAAGCCAGGGTATGTGGAATATGATCTTAATCTCTGAAATTTACTGCTCATGCTAGGCGTAATAGTTGCATCGTGCCAAGGAGAACCTCCTGCTGGAGTTCATAAGATGTAACATGTATGGATAGTTTGTCAAGATATGCTTGGAAATTCTTCTTTATCAGGCCTGTGACTCCCAGTAGAATGGGAAATATTTCTGTATCTTTTTGTCACATTTTCTTGGTCTCTGATTGCATTTCTTGATACTTCAAGATCGTCTGCCTCTCCACGTGATTCACAGAATAATCACTCGGTACTGACACTTCTATTATCAATGCCGCTCTGGTGTTCTTCTCCTTTATCACTATGTCAGGTTTTCTGGCATCCAGTTTCTTATTCGTCCATACCGCATCTACAGAGTAACTATGAGCACAGAATCTCCTTGTAAATACTTTTCTTGTAAAATATGTTTATTGTAAATATATTATGAACAATCCTAATGTAACATCGATGTTCAAAGTCCTCAATCTTTGGCATGGACATTGACCTAGATTATACTGTTATACTTTTTATATAACAAGTTTTTGGTTTTTGTCAACCGCCTTTGATCTCTGGAAAGGGCGGTATAGAAAACCTCATAAATAAAATAAAATAATAAAAAAATAATAAAATATTAAAGCTACAGAATTACAGTGCTTACAAGGGAAGGAGAAGGCACTGTGGGTTAAACTAGAAAGAGGGAATGGGGAATCCATTTGCATTGGTGTGATATACAGATTTCTTTCACAGGCAGAAGAAATGGACAGAGATTTAATTGAGGACATTCACAGTATTGCCATGAAAGGAGAAGTGCTACAGATAGGTGATTTCAATATGCCGAATGTTGATTGGTGCATCCCTGCTGCGGTGTCATCTAGAAGTAAGGAGATCCTGGATTCTCTACAGGAAGAACTCACATGTGAAGGGGGGCCATATTGGATATGGTCCTTACCAGGGTTGGCCCGTCCACTAGGCAGACTAGGCAGCCACCTAGGGCAACAGACCTCTATGGACAGCACAGCAGGGTGCCCACAGCAAACCATGTGCTTCAACACACATGACCTGCTACTCCTGATGCCCCCTCCAATAGAAGTTGTGTCAGAGGGAGGGTCAGAAGCGACAAGCCATGAATGCTGAACCATATGGCCTACTGCTGCACCGAGGCACACTCTCCCCGATGGAAATGGTGGCAGCAAGGGGAGGCAGCCCAGCGCGGCACAAATGGAGGGAACACAGCTGTGCTTCTGTCTGGGGCTGCAGAAACCCTTGAGTCGGCACTAGTCCTTACCAATGGGGATAGTGTTTCTGATGTTAAAGTGGGAGATCATCTCACATCCAGTGATCATCAGATGGTGTGGGTTCAGTACTAGGACTAGGGCTGATAAAGTCCATTCAAAAGTGAGGGTCCTAGACTTTAGGAAAACTAACTTTGCCAGGATGGGACAATACCTCAAGGAGTTATTAGCGGGATGGGAACAGCTAGGGGATGTAAAAAAGCAATGGGCAAAATTGAAAAGGGATATTTTAAAGGCAACAAACCTTCTAGTTAGGAAAATAAATAAATGTATGGTTCTCGAAAGAAGTAACTGTAAAAGGTGAAGAAAAAGGAGGGTGGCCTTCATAAAATAGAAGAGATCACACAAAGAGGAAGATAAGCATTAATTTTTGAGAAAAAAAGCTAGGAAAGTAGTCAGGAAAGCAAAGATACAAATGGAAGAAAAAATAATGGTGGGGGAGGACAAGTCATTTTTCAAATATGTTAGTGAGAGGAGGATGTGCAAAAGTAATATTGTCAGACTCAAAGATGAAGGGGAGGAATATGTAGAAGCTAATGAGGAAAAAGCAGAATTGCTTAACAAATATTAAAGATGAAGAGCTAGGGGCAGGAGATCAGAAAACAACCACAAATAGGAACAGTAATGAAGGGGATCATATTTTTTTTAATTTTTTTATTTATACAAATTAATACATACAATATAAACAAGAGTGAATCAGAAATTCAGAAATATACAAAATTGCAAGGGAAAAAAAACATCACATAACAATAGCCACAAAAGAATAATCCCTCTACAGCCCACAACAAGGAAATGGGATCCAAGAAATTAGAAATAACACAAAGGAAAAGATACAAAGCAGAATCTAAACCATCCTCCCAAAAAGGGCATCTCCAGCAGGCCTACAGTGCTGAGTCCGGGGCACAAGTCTGGACCTTTACAACATCCCTTGCAGAAAGAGAATGCAACAGTTGTCCTGAATCAACAAACAAGATTTTAAAAACATAGAAACATGATGGCAGAAAAAGACCACATGGCCTCTCTAGTCTGCCCTTCTATATCCACTACAATAGTTCCTTTTTTACCTTTAGAGATCCTCTGTGTTTGTCCAATGCTTTTTTGAATTCAGATACTGTCCTCGTGTCCACCACTTCCACTGGGAGACTATTCCACGCATCTACCACTTTTTCCGTAAAGAAATATTTCTGCATATTTCTCCTGAGTCTATCCCCTTTCACTCGCATCCTATGTATCCTCGTAGCAGAGCTTGCCTTCAATTGAAAGAGACCCTTCTATGCACCCTCTGATTAAAGGATAGAGAGATATATAAAACCTGATAAAGAAATAAATTTATGCCACAGAGGTATTTGAATGTCTCTATCATATCGCCCCTATCCTGCCTTTCTTCTAAAGTATACATATTAAGATCTTTAAGTCTGTTCTCATATGCTTCATAACAAAGACCACTAACCATTTTAGTAGCCACCCTCTGCACTGACTCCAACCTGCCTATATTCTTCTGAAGGTGCGGTCTCCGGAACTGCACAAAATGCTCCAAATGAAGTCACACCAGAGACCTATACAGAGGCACTATCACCTCCTTTTTTCTGCTGGCCATTCCACTCACTATACACCCAAGCATCCTTCTGTTTTTTGCAGTCACCTTTTCTACCCGTTTAGCTACTTTAAGATCATCAGACACAATCATACCTAGGTCCCACTCTTCTTTTGTGGACAGAAGTACCTCACCCATTACACTGTATAGCTCCTTTGGATTTTTGCAGCCCAAATGCATGACCCTGAATTTTTTAACATTAAATTTCAGCTGCCATATTCTAGATCATTCTTCAAGTTTAGCTAGATCCTTCCTCATGTTGTCAACTCCTTCCTGTGTGTCTACTCTAGTGCAGATTTTGGTATCGTCTGCAAACAAGCAAACCTTACCCGAAAGTCTTGCAATATCACTATCAAAGATGTTAAACAGAATTGGACCAAGGACAGATCCCTGCGGCACACCACTGGTAACCTCCTTTCCTCAGAGTGACCTCCATTTACCTGTACCCTTTGTTGCCTCCCACTCAATCAATTTCTAACTCAATTAGTAACTTTAGGGCCCATCCTTAGGACACTCAGTTTGTTTATAAGTCGCCTGTGTGGAACAGTGTCAAAGACTTTACTGAAATCTAAATACACCACATTTAGGGTTCTCCCTTGGTCCAACTCCCTGGTCACCCAGTCAAAGAAACCTATCAGATTTGTCTGACAAGATCTGCCTCTGGTGAATCCATATTGCCTCACATCCTGCAATCCACTGGACTCTAGAAACCTCACTATTCTCTCCTTTAGTAGCCTTTCCAATAATTTACAAACCTCAGAGGTTAGACTAACTGAACTGTAGTTCTCAATGTCATCCTTACATCCACTGTTGTATAAAGGGACCATATGTGCCTCTCTCCAGTCCTCTGGCACCACTCCCGACTCCAAAGAGGCATTGAAAATGTCAGACAGTGGAGCTGCTAGAATGTCCCCAAGTTCCTTCAGTATTCTTGGATGTATCCCATCTGGACCCATGGCTTTGTCTACTTTTAGTTTAGCTAGTTCCTCTCGAACACAGTCTTCTGAAAATCATTTGAGATTCCCGTCACTTATGTTGCTATTTGTGGGTGTTTTCTGAGGTCCTGCTCCATGACCTTCATAAGTCAAACATAAACAAGGAAATCGCAATGGAAAAGTGAAGCCCAGGTCTAAGACCCTGGGTCTCAGGGTCAGGAATTCCTGGCGCCTTTTTTGCGTGTTCGTGGAGATATCTGGAAAAATATTCACTTTCAATCCAAGAAACAACTTATCAATATTGCAAAAATACATCTGAAGTACAGTGGCATGATCAAACTCTAGCACAAAGGTAGCAATCAATGTTGATCTCTGAGTTACCACCTCTAGTGAGGACTCAGGGAATTCCATCAGGTTAAATCTTTGGAGTTCCCTTGCTCAAATGGGGGAGCAGGTCACCCAGGCGGCTGTTAATGCGCCCTTACCAGAGGGGGATGAGCGTCAGAGAACATACTAAGAACCTCCATCAAATATTGTTTCACCATGTCAACTGGAGAAATGAGAGGAGACAGAGGAAAGTTCAGGAACCTGAGATTGTTTTTACGTACTTGGTTTTCCAAGTATTCTAACTGCCTTGCTGTCTTTAACAAAAGTCTCTCCCAATACCTAAGTAGCACTGACATGGCATTCTAGAACGTCATATCTAGAAGCCAAATTTCCCAGCACTTGAGACTGTTCCACCATTACTTGCGACACAATCGTCAGGTCATCCACAAAATGAAGCAATAGTGCTTGCATGGAGGTACTAAGTCCTTGTATGCGTCTCAGAGTGACTCCATGGTCACCATGCCTGGTTTCACTGCCTCCTGCTAAAACAGTCCATAAGTAAACTCTCCCCTCCCCTGCACATTCACACTCACAGTTCAGGGGAGTCCATAGCTCTCAACAGGATTCCTTTCACCAAGAGGGGATGACGTGACTGCCGGAGAGCCTCCTGGAAGAAGGTCTGCATTGAACATCTTGGAATGAGAGTCCTCCAACGCTCCAGCAGTCTTTGAATTTCCAGGTCTCGGGGGTGGAGTACACAGAATGGGGTTCAGAGACATACCTTCACTGCTACCCGTTGCATGCCCAGTGGGGTGGCCCAAGGAGAGCATAGTTGAAGAGCCGGCAGTAGCATAAAACACATACAGAGGAGGAGATGCTGAGAAAGGGGGGGTCATCCTGGGGTATAGCCTTTCCCTTCACCTTTCTCTTGTCCATGACTGGAGCAGGAGTTACTGCTGGCAAGAACTGAGGCAACTTCAGCACGATCATCCAGTGCTTCTTATCATGGTGCTATCTTGGATCTCATCCTTCTCTTCTTTATAATCCTCACGAAGGGAATCTTGAACGATTTTCGGAAGATTGGGTTCATGAGGAACTAGCTAAGCTAAAAGTAGACAAAGTGATGGGACTGGATGGGATTCATCCCAGAGTATTGAAGGAACTTGGGGAAGTTTTAGCGGCTCCACTGTCTGACATTTTCAATGCTTCTTTAGAGTCTGGAGTAGTCCCATATGACTGGAGAAAGGCACGTATGGTCCTTATGCACAACAGTGGAAGGAAGGATGAAGTTGAGAACTATAGGCTGGATAGTCTGATCTCTCTGGTGAGTAAATTAATGGAAAAGATACTAAAACAGTCAAGTGGATTGCAGGATCTGAGGCAGCATGGTTTTACTAGGAACAGGTCTTGTCAGACAAGTCTTATTCATTTCTTTGACTGAGCAACCAGAGTTGGACTGAGGAAACACCTTAGATATGGTGTACTTAGATTTCAGTAAAGCCTTTAAATTGATCATCATAGGAAAAGACCCTAAAGTCCTTTTCATCACAAGGAACCCAGATTTCATCACTCCTCCTTACTTGAAGGTCCAAGATGCAGAACTTCTGACCAAACCCTCCATCAGATACCTGGGAGTCACACTTGACCAGCGACTAGACATGAAGACCCTTATAAGCAATGTAGCAAGAGCCGTATACCATAAAATCTGATCCCTCAGACACCTACGCTCCCTACTTGAACCAGATGACTTCCGGACAGTGTATCAAGCTCTGGTTTTACCACATATCGACTATGCCAACGCAATACTCCATGGTCTACCACAATCCACTTTGCTTCCATTACAGCTAGCAATGAACTCAGCAGCACGAATTATCCAGGGCACTGCCATGAGGGAACACATGACACCCATCCTGAAACAATTACACTGGCTCCCTATAAAAGGCAGGATCACTCAAGACCATACTAATGACCTTCAAGATCATAAACGGACTCGCCCCATCTTCCTTATCCGATCTCATACTGATAACCCCCCCTAATAGATCTAGAAGATCTCATGCCGCCAATAAACTAGTAGTCCCAAAAGAAACGACCAAGTGTTGCCAAAGCACAACGAACAGGGCTTTTAAGCTCGCCGCACCCAAATGCTGAAACACCCTTCCACACAGTATCCGTGATATCACCAATCTAACCCAGTTTAGAAAAGCCATGAAACATTACCTCTTCCTCTTACATTACCCGGATGACAGTACCACTGATCACTCACCATCCAGCTAGGCAAATCTACGCAAGTGTCCAATCAATTCGCATTGTACAGATGTAAATAGTTAACCCTGTTTCTTTCCAAGTTCCTATTCCTGTTAATTGTAAACACAAATCAAGTCATTTGAAATGTGTATGTAAAATGTTCCATGTAAACCGCACTGATGGAAAATAGCGCGGTATATAAGAAAATGTAAATAAATAAATAAATAAATAAAGTAACTGACCGTGTTAGAGACTGGTTGGGTGGGACGCTCCAAAGGGTGCAAGTAAATCGAGATTACTCTGGAGGAAAAGGATGTAATCAGTGGTGTGCCACAGGAATCTATCCTTGGTCTGATTCTTTTTAACATTTTTGATAGTGATATTACCGAAGGGCTGTCAGGTAAGGTTTGCCTCTTGTGGATGATACCAAAATCTGCAATAGGGTAGACACCCAGGAAGGTGTAGATAACATGAGGAGGAATCTAATGAAGCTTGAAGATTGATTGAGAATTGAGCAGCTGAGAATTTATGCTAAAAAAATGCAGGGTCATGTATATGGGCTACGAAAATCTAAGGGATTGGTATAGTCTAGGAAGTGAAGTACTTCTGTCACAAAAGAAGAGTGGGACCTGGGCATGATTGTTTCTCATGATCTTAAGGTGGCTAAACGGGTAGGAAAGGTGATAGCAAAAGCCAGAAGGATGTGGGTGTATATGAGGACAGGCCAGCAAGAAGAAGGAGGTGATAGTGCCTCTGTATAAGTCTTTGGTGAGATCTCAATTGGGGTATTGTGTGCAATTCTGGACACCACACCTTCAAAAAGATATAAACAGGATGGAGTCTGTGTTACCAAAGTGATGAGTGGACTTCATCATAAGGCTTATGAGGACAGACTTGATCTCAATATGTATACTTTGGAGGAAAGGTGGGAAAGAGAAGATATGATAGAGACATTTAAATACCTCCATGACATAAATGCACAGGAGGAGAGCCTCTTTCAATTGAAAGAAATCTGTGCAATGAGGGGGCATAGGATGAGGGTGAAAGAGGATAGATTCAGGAGTAATATGCAAAAATATTTCTTTACAGAAACAGTAGTATGTGCGTGGAATAGTCTCCCAGTGGAGGAAGTAGAGACGAGAACAGCAGCTGAATTCAAGAAAGCATGGGACAAACACCGAAGATCTCTAAAGTAAAAAAGGGACTATAGTAGTTGGAATGGAAGGGCAGACTGGCTAGATCATATGGTCTTTTTCTGCCATCATGTTTCTATGTTTCTCTATATAATTAAAATACCTGCATTATGTGCTTTGTTTGTGCATTAAATCTAGGCAATTCATCCTAAAATGAACACCTCATTGTAGATATTTTGAAAACTGAAGTAGATGTGGAGTCACCAGGACAGATTTGGGAAGCCCTGACATACAATGTGTGCTGCTGCATAGCGCAACCCAGACCCTCCAAGTCAGGGGCAGTGGAACATCTTTTGATTGGAAGAACCAAACAAAGCAATTTCCATTCCCAACAAATAGATCTCTAGTTGCTGATGCTGTGTTGGGCAAAATATTGGTGGAGTCATAGCCCCTGTGGGCCAACCCATTCCACTGCCTATGCTCCAGGTCTACTGAGAATCCATCCATGTTTCCTGAGTCTTCTGGGAGATCAATAGATCTTCAGAGAAATCCCAACATGTTCTCCAATATCTCTGGAAGACCCTCAAGATTATGAACAAAGCACTACTTGATTTTTGGTATTTTTGACCTGACATTTTCTCCTGCTTCTTTGGGCTTCTGGCTCAATCAGAATCGGGACTGGGATCAGGCACAGCAAGCCTTAATTTTTGACTATTCAGAAAGCAGAAGACGAGAATCCAGAATCAAACCATTTGGCCCAAAATACTACTATTTATTAAAGATAAGTTTCTGGAAGAATAGATCATGGGTTTTCGGGTGGAGTTTGGACGCCCAAGTTTGGTTTTGAAGTGTTGATCCTGCTCTCTGGGCCACAGCAGGACTTGGAAAGTTCCTATGAAAAGCAATTTAAGTGCAGGAGTGAAAAATGTGCGTCATTAATATTTGAGCCAAAAAGTGTAATTGCCGTGTTAGTCCACTTGGATATGTGCAAATAAAGGACAACAAACAAGCTATAGTAGAGGAGTGGCCTGGCTTGGTAACCAAGAGAACAAGGGCTTGATTCCCACTAGTACGCCTTGTGGCCTTAGGCAAGTCATTTAACCTCCATTGCCTTGGAAGAAAGACTTGGCAATCTACTTCTGGTCACACTACCAAGAAAACCTAAGAGCTGCTGGGTTGCCAGGAGTCAACACTGACCCAAAGGCACACATTACATTTGCATTGGACAAAGTTAATATATTTTTGACATCAGAAGATATCAGAACTTAAACTATTTAAGGTCAAGAATGATCACTGTGAGCAAACTCCTTCCCCCTAGTAATTGCAAAGGTCGGGGAGAGCAATTTTCTTCACCTAAACTGAAAAGTTCATTTTTCAAATAGAAATATAGAAAAATGATGACAGAAAAAGACCACATGGCCTATCTAGTCTGTCCTTCCATATCAACAACTACAACTGTCCCTTTTTTTCCTTTAGAGATCCTCTGTGTTTGTCCCATACTTTTTTGAATTCAGATACTGTCCTCATCTCTACCACCACCACTGGGAGACTATTCCATGGATCCACCACTCTTTCCATAAAGAAATATTTCCGCATATCACTCCTGAATCTATCCCCTTTCACCCTCATACCATGTCCCTTCATAGAAGAACTTGCTTTCGATCGAAAGGGGCTCTCCCCCTGTGCATTTATGCCATGTAGGTGTTTAAACATCTCAATCATATCACCTCTATCCCATGTTTCCTCTAAGGTGTGCATATTAAGATCCTTAAGTCTGTCCTCATAGGCTTTATAATGAAGACCACTAACCATTTTAGTAGCCACCCTCTGTACTGACTCCATCCTATTTATATCCTTTTAAAGGTGCAGTCTCCAGAATTGCACACTATACTCCAAATGAGGTCGCACCAAAGACTTATACAGAGGCACTATCACCTCCTTTTTTCTGCTAGCCATTCCTGTCCCTATGCACCCAAGCATCCTTCTAGCTTTTGCTGTCGCCTTTTCTACCTGTTTAGCTACTTTAAGATCATCAGACACAACCACGTCTTGGTCCTGCTCTTCTTTAGTGGGCAAAAGTACTTCACCCCCTATACTATATTGATCCCTTGAATTGCTGAAGCCCAAATGCATGACCTTACATTTTTTAACATTAAATCCCAGCTGCCAAATTCTAGACCATTCTTCAAGCTTAGCTAGATCCTTCCTTGTGTTATCTACACCTTCCTGGGTGTCTACTCTATTGCAGATTTTGGTATCATCTGCAAAGAGGCAAACCTTACCCGACAGCCCTTCCACAATATCACTAACAAAGATGTTAAAATGGGGCTAAAAGTGTGCCTGGCTTCTTATGGGTGTGTATTCAGGATGTGCATTTGTTACTGTGCATTTGGTTCATTTGGCACACGCTAAATCAATTTAACCCACATCAACCTTGAATGTCAAAAAAATTGGGAAACAATCCAACAATGACCCAAAAACAAACTGAAATTTGTTTTCAGTACATATCCCTAGTGTGTATAAGATAGGGGAGGAAAACAACGCACATGCATTCAATTTTCAAAAATGATCAATCTCTATCCCTACCTCCCAAAGACACAGATATAGATAGCAAGTGTGACGTGCAAGCAAGTGAAGTGAAGTGGCTGCAAATTGTCAAAGGAAGATGATACAACCTGTGTCCCTGTGAAAAACCTATGCAAAGTACACACATGAAAAGAACATGCTCAGTTTGCAACTATCTGAAAATTGCTACTCTCCCTCCCCCCCCCCCCCCCAAAAGCACAAAATTCTATTGGGGCTAGATGTGGGCTTAGCAAGAACAAAATCATCGCTGCAGTCAGTTATCAAGGCTACGTAGCCTTACTTGAGCAAAAGGAGATGTCAATACATTAAGCATTTCAACAAGATCAGTTTGCAGTAACTTCTCACAACTTAACTAAAATGCATCATGTTGTCCAGGAATTTGCTGTGGGCTTTCCTCGGCTATCTATCTGTCTTTTGTGCCAACGTACCTCAGCACAGGCACTCCCCTCCTGCTGCAGTATCATTCACGTAATCCCCTAAAATATGGATTCTGAACTCCTCTCAGAGCGATGGCCCCACCTAAACTCCAGGACTGCAACTGCAGCAGGCCAAGCACAAAGCACAGGGAGCCTTAGAGCTTGTCAATACAGCAGATGTAATTAGAGCCCTAGATAATTTAAGTGTCAAAGCTGAACATAAATTCTTAAAAAGCTGCTCTTCTGCCAGAGTCTTAGTAGTAATGTTTGAATGCAGTGTGAACAGTTTTGTCAAAGAAATTGTAAATTATCACTCTACAAACATACTTAGAAAGGCCTCAGCTGCTTTTCTATTAGATTATAATCACACTTGTCAATTCTCTCTCTTAATTGGCAAACGCACCAACGTTCCATCTCCTCTTCCACCAATGCATTATAGTAGTAGGGAATTAAAATATCTGAGGGCCAATATTCAGCCACAGTGGCCAGTGGGATTTTTTAACTCCAGATGCGCCATTTCAAAAACAAACAAGTATATTCATCGCCATTGCACATACAGGGGCATTTTAGAAGGAACGTCTAGTAAGAACTGAACGTCCAGAGCACAATGTCCAGAATCAGGGGGAGTGGCAGCAGTGAAGAGAGGCACATATAAGTGCCTTTTGAAATCGCTCCATCTCCTCTCCAAAAAATGAACGTTCCAGTAGCTGGTTCTGAAGACGGGCCCTATGCAGGAGAGTATGTGCATGGGTATAGGCCATTTCACACATGTGGATGTCTCCAAACTGCACCCCCACAAAACCAGGTACTTGGACATCCCGGCAAGAGTATTTCAGAAGGTGAGTGACTATGCTATGAGACTTGCACAACCCAGCCTGCCATTTCAGATACTCAGATGTGCGGTGGCAGGCTAATAATATGTTTGAAGTTTGTATTTACGCTCAGGTTTCGTCAAGCAAGGAATAATAACTATGGAGATGTAAGCACATTTCGCTGTTCCCCTGGAAGCGTTACATCCATGAAATGAGCATCTTTTTTCACCTTATTGGTGGTCAGGAGCAGGTATAGACATGGTTGTCTCACCAACCAGGGCCTGACGTGCTTGTGCTGTTCTGAAATTACACCACAACATACATCTCCCTTGCTCCGCCCAGGTGATGCTTCCACCACACCCCCCCCCCCCCCCCGTGCCTCATGGACATTCTTGCGCTGGGGACGTCTATATACGCATCTTCTAAAATGGCCCCAGGGATGTCTCTGTGCTTTACATGTCTAAGTTCCCATTTTCATATGTCGAACTCTCGAATAGGACTTCTAAATTACCCCCATATCAGCAGCACTGAATATATGTGGACAGTGCTGACTGCCAGCAGCTCTATGTAGTGGTGGAAGGTAATTTTATAACTGGACACCTAGTTTAAGGCAGCAAAAACATGCCCAAATTAAGCCTATTTTATAAAGAAAAGTTGACGCCTACATTTCTTTATAAAATACTACAGTAAGTGGCTGAAAATGTGCCTTAAATTCAGGTGTGGACATTTACAGCAGCCCTTGATTCAATCATTAATTATGAACAGGCTAGATTACTGTAATGTGCTCTTTCTTGGTGGCAGTGCAACATTCATTCACCGACTGCAACAGAAACAAAAGTTTACATAATGCAAAAATTATGATCATGTAATTCGTTCCCCGCTCCTCCAGTTATCTGCAGAACAATGACTCACCATTTCCTTCTGTAAACAATCTAAGCTACTTATTTTAATACAGTGAGTATTTCACTAGGGGATGCCCATTTTTCTATCTGTCTTATTGTGTAAATCTTATGGAAAGAACACCATATAGCACAATGATACAGAATGTATATAAACATAAAATATTCAAAAAAATTGTAAAGCTTATTTCTTTAGCTTGCCTACTCTGAACTAAATTAGGGGGATGGATTCTGTCTTTTTTTCCTTCTCTCCCTGCTCTTTTGGTTTAAACATTGTAAAGCCCCTAACATTTTGCTTTGTTTTCCTTTTCTTCCCCCCTTGATTTTATTGTTTTAACTTTTTTAGTTTTATTGTGCAGTGCCCTGATATGATTGTGATGGTGGCAGTATATCAAAATTTGTAATAAACTACAAAGTATAACAGGGCTTGCCAACCAATTATAATATACAGTAACAATAAAAAAAAACAGAAATACATCAGTAACTAAACATCTGAGGCTGTCTACATGGACTTTTAAAGGACAACCTCCCCAAATTATCCAAACTGGCAGCACTTATACAACTGATTCCCAATGAACAAAGCCACCCTCCACATACCCCCACCTCCCAAAAACCACCCCCCTCTTACCCCCCCCCCCAATAACTTCTCACTCACCTCATCATAAACAATAATTCCCAACTTCAGGGAGCCTTAATACAATAGCCAGACACAACAGAAAAACGGGGATAAGTAGGAATGCCAGTGTCATCACTCTGTCCTATTTACCAGTCCAAACAGTGAGCTCATGCATCCACAAAATAATTCTACTACTAGTACTACTACTACTACTGAGTATCTGTATAGTGTTAGAATCTAGTCAAGACAGACAACACAGTAGATGTAGAGATGGGATACAGCTAGGGGTATGGTAAGGAAAGACAAAGGAGATTAGGCGAGTCAAGATCCGAAAGCGGCAGCAAAGAGATGAGTTTTCAACCTGGATTTGAAAAGCGTCAGAGAAGGCGCCTGAAATACAGACTCAGGTAGTTTGTTCCAGGCATAAGGAGTAGCAAAGTGAAAGGAGTGAAGTCTGGAGTAGGCAATAGAAGAGAAGGTCACATAGAAGCGATTTGCCAGAAGAGCAGAGTTCCCGAGGAAGGGTGTAAAGAAAGATAAGAGAGGAAGGCTAGTGAGGAGGTGCAGAGTGAATGCAGGAGAAGTTTGAACTGGATGTGGAAACGGATAGCGAGCCAATGAAGTGACTTGAGAAGAGGGGTAATATGAGCATGACAAGGCTGGCGGAAGATTAGCCGTGCAGCAGATTGTTGAACAGATTGAAGGGAAGAGAGATGATTCAGAGGGAGACCAACAAGGAGTAGATTACAGTAGTCTAGACGGGAGGTGACCAAAGAGTGGATAAGTGTCTTAATAGTGTGTTCAGAAAGGAATGGGTGGATTTTGTTGCTGTTATAGAGAAAGAAACGACAGGTTTTATCTATCATTTGGATGTGTCGATAGCAGAACAAGGAGAAACTTGAGGAAACAGTCGCCGATGTTTACACGTTGCCCACCACACTCTCCACCAGGACCCCAAAAATGGGTGAGATAACAGTCTATGGCAATTAACAGAATCCTGAAGAAAGAAAACTGCCTATAGAGGTGAGGAATACCTCCATCCTGCCTCCAAGCATGACCAGTCTGAGATCGGCCCCAAACTCTGCCAGCAGTGCATAGCACGGAGACAAGACATCCAATAGTAGACCCTCAAGTCAGAAAGACCAACACTGCCCTTAGATTTTTGGGAGCAATAAGTATAGACCAGCAAAACCTCGTTATCTTACCTTGCCAGATGAATCGAGTAAATTAACCTGGAAAAGAGACGGCTGAGGGGAGATATGATAGAAGTCTATAAATTAATGAACGGAGTGGAACGGGTAAACGTAGATCGATTGTTTACGTTATCAGAATATAGAAAGACTAGGGGACATGCAATGAAGCTACGGGGTAAACTATTTAAGACTAATAAAAGAAAATATTTTTTCACTCAACGTGTAATCAAACTCTGGAATTTGTTACCGGAGGATGTAGTAAAGGCTGTTAGTGTAGCTGGGTTTAAAAAAGGTCTGGACAAGTTCCTGGAGGAAAGGTCCATAAACCATTATTAAGAAGTGACCGAAGATATCAATGCTTGACCCAGTACAAGCACTGCGGAACCTGTGTCTCTTGGGGAAACTGCTAGGTACATATGACCTAGATTGGCCACTGTTGGAAACAGAATACTGGGCTTGATGGACCTTGGTCTGACCCAGTATGGCATATCTTATGTTCTTATGTTCTAATTCATGATTTATCTCCTGAAAAAAACTCAGAAGGACGTGAATTGGAAACTGCATAAACAGAAAAAGAATCTTCAGCAAAACCAGCATCTTAATATTATTAATCCAACCAAGCCACAACTCTGCTCTGTCCTTTCTGTAGGTCCTTTCTTTCTTTCTTTCTTTATTTAGACAGATTTGTATGCCAACTTATCCCTCAGTCAAGGTGGTCACGTCACAACACAAGTGAAGGGTTACATTTAACATTAGGGTACGTGTAAACATTTAGACAGTACAGTTATGTAACAGTATTTAGACAGTACAGTTTAGGTAACATTTAACATAAAGGTATTTACTAACGTGGTGTGATAAATTTGTGTGTGTGGATGGGATGGGTGTGTATTTAGTTGGCGGTGGTAGTAGTGTTGCTGTTTGGGTAGGGGATGTTGCCTGAATGCTCATAGGTTTCTATAAATAAGCATGTTTTGAACTCTTTCCGGAAGTCTGTGAGGTCTTCTAAAGCTCTCAGGCTTATTTGTAGGGAGTTCCATAGTGAGGATGCTAGTAGTGATGGTTCTCTCTTTGAAGTTGTTTGTTTGGTTTTGTGATAGCCTGCAGGTGTGCCGATCATGTTGCTGTTATTGGCTCTTCTTGGTCTATTGCTGATTTCTCTTGTTATAATGTTTTGGAGTACGTCCGCTGAGAGATGGTGAATGATTTTGAAGATTATCATGATTGTTTTGTATTTAGCTCTTGCCACCATTGGGAGCCAGTGTAGTTGTTGTAGGATGGGAGTGATGTGCTCGGTCCTTGGGGTGTCTGTAATGATGCGTGCTGTGGTGTTTTGTACCATCTGTAGTGAGTGTAGTGTCTGATGAGGAAGGCCTTGATATAGTGAGTTCCCATAATCAAGCAGTAGTGTGATGAGTGCTTGACACACTGTGCGGAAGTGGTCTTGACGGAGCATTGGTTTGATTTGTCTGACTGTTTTCAATCAATGATATGCCTTGTTTGCAGTTTTGGTGATGTGGGATTTTAGGTTCAGAGCTCTGTCTAGTGTTATGCCCAGATACTTAACTTCTTCTTTGACTACTATGTGTTTGTCTAGGATGCTGATAGTTTGTGGAGGTATGAAGGTGGGATTCCTAGTGACGAACATTGCCTCAGTTTTGTCATAGTTGACCGTTAAGTTGTTGGCTATGAGCCAGTCATTCATGTCTTCGAGGCATTTTGTTATTGGTGTAGTGTTCAGTGCCAGTAAGTTGATTGGAGAGTACACCATGATGTTGTCAACATAAATGAATGTATAAGTCAGTACAAATGAATGTATAATAGCTCACGATGTATATAGCGCACTATGTAGAAATCACAATCTAAATCTTCCACCCCCACCACCAACACACAAACATTCACCATTGCATGATAACACTTGCCCATCCCTTGATTGTTTGCAGTGAAAACCGCTTTGATTGTAGGATAAGGCGGTATATAAATGACGTTAAATAAATAAATAAATAAATGTGATAGTATAGTTTATGGTGCTTGATGATGCTGCATATGGGCTGTATGTAGATGTTAAAGAGCACTGAAGATAGGGCTGAGCCTTGAGGTATTCCCTGTGTGACGGGGAATTGTAGGGATTTTCTTTGGTCGCATTTGACTTGTTGTGTTCGCCCTTCCAGGTATGATGTAAACCACTTTACGGTATTCTTGCATAGTCCTATCTGTTGTAAGCATTGCAATAGCTTTGGGTGTGACACGGTATCGAAGGCCGCTGAGATGTCCATGAACACTAGAAAGAAGCTGTTTTTTATGTTGTCTATGCCTCTTAGGAGATTGTCAAAGAGGGAGGTGAGTAGTGTTTCCACGCTGTGTTGGGGCTTGAATCCATGCTGGTGTATGTCCAGTGGGGCATTGATATCTATATGGTCCTGAAGTTGCCTTTGGACTGCTTTTTCCGCGATTTTAGCAAGGAACGGCAGGCTGGAGACTGGATGGTATGATTTTGGTTCGGATGGGCTCATATTGCTACTTTTAAGTATTGGTCGTATTATTGCGTGCTTTAGGGGTTGCGGCATGTATCCTTGTTGGAGTGAATCCTTGGTGATTTTTTGAATGTGATGAGAGAGCTGGCTTTTTGTGGCTTTGATCCAAGACACTGGGCATGGGTCTGACGGTGAAGTAGTTGTGTTTAGTCCAGATATAATGTCTTCTACTTGCTGTTTTGTTGGTATGTTGAAGCTCTCCCATGCTTGATGTTGCTTTTTCTTGTGACGGTCTCTAGTTTTTTATAATTGAAGTAAAACAACCAAGACAAATCGCTGCGGATTAAAATTCCCATGTACTTAAACTGAGCTACCACAGAAAATCTATTGTATTCATAGATGCTAAGCTATCTTTAACCTTGGTCAGACAGGACATTAATACAGACTTTTGCCAGTTCACCAAGAATCCAGAGACTTGACTAAACTGTTCAATTAAATGCACCACCGAGGGCAAGGTCAAAGCAGAGTCCTTAAGATAAATTAAGGTATCATCGAGAACAAAATCACTTGAGACCACCTACTGATATCTATTCCCAAATCACGCGCAGCTGCCCATACTTGAATCTCAAAGATCTGAAACACTATTGCAAAAAGAAGTGATGAGAAAGGGCAGCCTTGATGGGTACCCCGGCCTAAAAGAAATTGCTCTGATCCATTAACCAAGACAGCTGCTAAAGTTATTCGCATACATAGCAGCTATTCACCCACAAATTTCAGCCCAAATCGCAGAACCACAAACAGGTATGGCCACTCAAGCTTATCAACAGCTTTTTCGGCACCAAGTGATGAAATCGCATGACTCCCTTGTTTGTCCTTGATGGCCTGAAGCACTTCCACTAACCGCCTCACAGTCTCAAAACCATACCGGCATTTCCTAAAACCCTTCTGGTCAGGGTGGATCAACTTCTGCAGAACTTCCTAGAAATAAAGCGCTGCTGACTGCACATTCCAGCAACTGGGCCAGAAATGATAAACTGGAAGGTGGCCTGTAGCTTTCACATGGTTCATCATCCGAAGACACCTTTTTTCAAAACTAGGGAAAGAAAGCTGATTTCGAGGAAAAAGAAGGAAATCCTCTGTTTCTGTAAGCGAGGGACTGATGAAAATGTGGAGCCACACTACCACTAGCTCACTGGCCTCCAAATGAAATCCTGCAGGGCAAGGTTCAATGTTGCAAATTTTCTAGGAAAACATTAACTATACCCATCTGGCTCAAAGAGCTGGAATCCCAACGCATTTCAAGTCCACAAGAGCTAGAGTCACTGAGCATAGGTCATGGAAACTCCTCCTAAGGTAAAAGGGCCTGCTTTGTGGAGACAGTGAGCCCAGCAGTGACCTCCTTCAGGTGGAAGAGATAGCAGCAAAGCAGTAACCCATCCAGGCAAAGGGAGGTCCAGCAGCGGGGACAGGTCAGACTAGGGATGGCAAATCCGCCCAGGACCCACAGCAGCACATGGGTGAGACTTGTGGGAGGGAAAGGAGGTAGGATAACTGTTAATAGAACATGAACCAAAAAAGGGGATTCTCCTAGCTAACTGGTGCTATCTCATGGGGATTAGTACACCTAATTTAACCGACGGTTAACTTATACTGTGTAAGAATTTATATACGAAAGGAATTAGTACCTGGATTGCTTAAGTACACTGTTGGTTTTGTAGATGAATTTGTAGATGAAGAGGTTAGGAAAACTTCTAAATATTGCCAGCTAGCTTTATTAACAGTCACATCTTTTTTGAGGTTCCCAGGCAGGGCTGGTGCTTCTCTTAGGTGACCAAGGTGACTTAGAGCGCCGCTGTCACCCCTCTCAGGACCTGCAGCAGCGGCAATGTTACATCTTACGAACTCCAGCAGGAGGCGCTCTTTGGCACGATGCAAGTACTATGCCAAGCCTTAGCAGTAAATTTGAAAGACTGAGATCATACTCCCTTGCCCTGGCTTAGAAGTGAGGTTCACGACTGTCATGGTATGCGCAAAACTAACCTATTTGGAGAAACTGTCCCGCTTACCTTACAGCTTTGGTGCTGCGTGGCTATTTGCTGCCACCTTCTCCAATGCCCAGTGCTGACTTCCTGTTTGCAGAGGGTAGATTTAAGACCAGTCAAGTAGATGCAGAACATACGGTTCCTTTTACTGACAAACTTTACCGTACTTGTCAAAGTGAATGCATGCCTCCTGTTTGTTAGAAATATATTTACATCTGTTAAATTGCGCAGTATTTTCTCTGAGACAAATTCTGTGGTATTCACTCCCTGTGCTCAAGGGCCACAAATGCAGCATTTGCAGAGAATCAGCTGTCCTTTGTTAGTGAGACAGCTCCAGGTTAAGGGTTAATTTTCTGCTCATAAAAAATGTGTTTTGCATTGCTTCCAAAAAAAACCCTCATTTGACCCATTTTTTTAATACTTCTTACAGCAGAATCCCTCCCCGTCCATCTCTCTATTAAAAGTGCTGCAGTCCCTGTGTTCATTCTGCCTGCTTTACCAACAAGAGAAGGGGAATAGAAGTGAGGGAGTCTGAAATGATTAAGGCCAATTGAGCAAGACCATGTGAAATGATCCCTGTCCCTCTCTCAGATATAGAAGGCAGCTTGCTCGCTCTTAATTAGAGTCAAGTAAAAGGCAAAACACGCAAATGCAACCCAGAGAAAACAATCCTACAGATAATGCAATTCATGTTACACACACTGGGAGCATTAAGCTGGTGTGCAGTGGACACCATAAAGTGTTATGAGGTGTGTCAGTAACTGGCAAAGGACTTCTGCTGGCATTGCTCTTGTGAATGTGACGTAAAAAGAGTGAATATGTGTGTGTGTGTGCCATCCATCTCTAGGTTTGCGTTGTGTTATCCACGTGCATGCATCTGATAGAGTGGACTCTTGTTTTCAAAATCCCATGCCTTTCTCAATCAATTATATTATAAACCTGTCCTATTAACCCTGCAAGCCAGTCAGGTTTTCAGGATCTCCACAGTGGGCTATGGAGGTGCAAAGGGGTTGCCTTGTCAAAAAATGTGACCTCAACTGAAAAACTACAAGATCACCGGGCGCTGTCAGCGGTTCATAGGACAGTGGTTTCATTGCCTCAAATCCACATGACACAATACTGGCAGGCTTACCTGTTGTATCCTTTAGGAAAAATTAAGGGGGCAAATCTCATCACCCCTTTAATTATTCTGCATCCTAGTCAAGTTGCATTCTCTCAGTAGAGTATTACTCCAACCTCTTAGTCATCCTGGAAAAGAGACGGCTGAGGGGAGATATGATAGAAGTCTATAAATTAATGAACGGAGTGGAACGGGTAAACGTAGATCGATTGTTTACCTTATCAGAATATAGAAAGACTAGGGGACATGCAATGAAGCTACAGGGTAAACTATTTAAGACTAATAAAAGAAAATATTTTTTCACTCAACGTGTAATCAAACTCTGGAATTTGTTACCAGAGGATGTAGTAAGAGCTGTTAGTGTAGCTGGGTTTAAAAAAGGTTTGGACAAATTCCTGGAGGAAAGGTCCATAAACCATTATTAAGAAGGGACCCAGGATATCACTGCTTGACCCAGTACAAGCATTGTGGAACCTGTGTCTTTTGGGGAAACTGCTAGGTAAGTATGACCTAGATTGGCCACTATTGGAAACAAGATACTGGGCTTGATGGACCTTGGTCTGACCCAGTATGGCATATCTTATGTTCTTATGTTCTTATCCTACTACTACTACTATTTGACACTTATAGAGCGCCACGCACGCAGCGCTGTACAGCTAACCTACAAGAGGCAGCCAAAATACAAGAGACAGTCTCTGCCCATCAGAGTCATGCTCATTGGAGATTACGATCTAGTCAGAACATTACAGAGCATTGGACGGTTTAGTGCAAGGCACGGTATGTCTATACAAATTTGGTAATGAGAGTTGACGGGAGTTAAGATAAGATAAGGATAGAAGTCAGGATCTGAAGGCGACGGTGAAAGGGTGGGTCTTCAACCTGGATTTGAAAAGGGCCAGGGAGGGTGCCTGGCATATAGACATGGGTAGGCTGTTCCAGGCGTGAGGTGCAGCAAGGTGAAAGGAGCGAAGTCGGGAGTTAGCGGTGCAGGTGAAAGGCATAGATAGAAGTAATTTGCTAGCGGAGCACAGGTTCCGAGAGGGGATGTAGGGAGAGATAAGGGATGAGAGGTAATGAGAGGCCGTAGAGTGAATGCATTTATAGGTCAGTAGGAGAAGTTTGAATTGGATGCGGAATTGGACAGGGAGCCAGTGAAGCGACTTGAGAAGAGGAGTAATGTGGGCATGGTGAGACTGGCGGAAGATTAGTCGAGCAGCGTGATTTTATATAGATTGAAGGGGAAGGAGGTGGCTGACGGGGAGACCAGCAAGGAGTAGGTTGCAATAATCGAGGCGAGAGGAGATTAAGGAGTGGATAAGCGTTTCTGTGGTGTGTTCAAAGGGGAAGGGGCAGATTTTGCCAATGTTGTAGAGAAAGAAGCGGCAGATCTTGGCTACAAGCTGGATATGTGTGGAGAAGGAGAGAGAGGTGTCAAAGATAACCTCTAGGTTGCGGCCGAGGGAACAGGAAGGATAGTAGCTCCATCCACATAGACTGAGAAAGGGGGAAGAGGAGGGGAGGAGTTGGGGGGAAAGACAAGGAGTTCAGTCTTGACCATGTTCAATTTCAATCAGCGATGAGACATCCAGGCAGTGATGTCGGAGAGGCAGGCAGAGATCTTGGACTGGGTTACTGGAGAAATATTAGGTGTAGAGAGGTAGATTTGGGAGTCATCGGCATAAAGATGGTACTGAAAGCCATGGGAGGAGATAAGCAAGCCAAGGGCTTGGGAGTAGAGAGAGAAAATGAGGGGGGCCCAAGACGGATCCCTGGGGTACACCTATGTGGAGCGGAGTAGGGAGGAAGAGGAGCCGCCAGAGCACACACTGAATGAGCGATGGGAGAGGTAGGAGGAGAACCAGGATAGTACCAGGTCCTTGAAGCCAAGGGAGGAGAGGGTGGTGAGGAGAAGATTGTGGTCAACGGTGTCAAAAGCAGCGGAGAGATCAAGAAGGATGAGGATAGAATTAGATTTAGCCAGGACAGGTCATTGGAGACTCTTGCGAGAGCTGTTTCAGTGGAGTGTAAGGGACGGAAACCGGATTGCAGTGGGTCCAGGAGAGCCTGGGAGGTGAGGAAGTTGAGGCAGCGGCGGTGGACTGCTCATTCTAGTAGTTTGGATATGAAGGGAAGGAGGGAGATGGGTCGATAGTTAGAAGGGCATGTGGGATCGAGTGAGGGTTTCTTGGAGGGGTATGATAACAGCATGTTTGAAGTCAACGGGGACAGTTGCAGTGGAGAGTGAAAGGTTGAGGATATGAGAGATGGAGGGTACAATGGTGGGGGAGATGGGGTGTAAGAGATGGGTGGGGATAGGGTCAGATGAACAGGTGGTGGGTTTGGAGGAGGCTGGCTTTTCTTTCATAGACCATTATAAAATCTTGTTCCTTGCAGCTCTGCTCGGTTAATGCTGCTCATTCTTCCGCTAACCCTATCTTTAAGCAATCGAGTTTAATTCTTCCAGTCATAGCCTCACTATTTCAGCTCAAAGCCTCGTCTTTGGCTTCTGGATTTACATCTCGTCCCTCAGTCTTGATCAAACTATAAGCTTCTGGGAACAGGCTCTGTCCCATTTATGTCTCTGTAAAGCACCTTGTAGCACTATATAAATAATGATCATCCCTACACTATGCAGAACTCAAATTGCTCTTATGACAAGTCCTTCAGAAAGCAATTCCAGGAGGATATTCCCGCAAGGAGGGTCGCAGAGATGTGACCAACAGCAGCAAAGTGGCATTTCCTGTAAGCTGATTTTTTTTACCATTTTTGAATTTTATATTTAGAGGCAGTATTTTACAAATAACATGATACATGTGGAAAATGGCTATTGTAAAACTGCATGATAGACCACGAGTGTACAGGTATGCATGTCGACAAGACTGCATGTAGTTATTTCCACACAACACACAGACATCCCCAGATGCCGCTCTGTAGGTGCATATTTTATAAAATATACATGTATGTGTTGGCAACGAGCAGTTCAGCATGCACAGTTTGGGCCTATTTTATAAGTTTAAGCACGCTCCTACTTAACATTATAAAATGGGAGCTTCCAGATGTGCTGAAACCTAGACATGGCCATTTAAGCCTGCTCAAGGGCAGGTGCATCTTGCCACACGCGCAACAGATCGCTGATCTAAGTCAGTCATAGTATTTTATAACTTATGTGCATCAGCATAGGCTGCACCTACACTCTACCGAAAATCCGCCCCTAGCTATGGCCCACCAGAAGATATGCACGATGGGTGTTTATGCATACACTTACAGAATAGTACCCAGGCAAACATGTACATAGGTGCCCAACCATGTGCATAAGTCCTTGAAAATAGGGACTTCAATGCATAACTCATGTGTAGCTTTCCACGATGCCCATATGGAATCAGCTTCATAGAATCCATGCACACATTTATATCTTCTTTGGAGTGGGTGTAACTTTGTGCAAAAGTGTTTGTGAGCTACTAGTTCAGGGAGCCTATTTTATAAAAGCACCTAGGGGCCAATAGAACAAAATAACTACTTAGGTTTTCATAGCTGTCACCCAAATAAGCTTAAAATCAGTCAGTTTCTTCAAGTTAGTTGGATATGTTCATTACCTGCTGATTTTAAACATGACATTGAGAATTTATTTACTCTATTTATTAAGAGAAGTTATCCTGAACAAATTCTTTTGTAGAGCTTTCAAGAAGGCCATATTTGCTCACTGAGATCTCTTGCTTAACTATAAAATATGTGACAAAGACAACAGATTGGTTTGCGTTCTACCTTATTCAGCTCTTACGCTATGATTGACAAGAGCAATGTATAATCATTGGTATGTTCAGGCTCTCCATGACATTTCAGCCTCTATTGGCTCATCACTGTGGTAAAAATACTGGTGAATGTTTAACTGGTTTAACTACTTACATGTTGGGCCATCATGAAGCAGCTTTACCATTAAAGGATCAGAATGGGTAAATCCTATGGGTGGCAGGCGTATTAAATCTTATCAGAAGACAAACTGTGAATCTACTTTTGTTGTTCCAGTTACAGTTTATTTGCTATACCGCCTATGGCCAAGGCAGCCAGGTGGTTAACAAAAATAAAAACATCAAAATACAAATAAGATAAAATAAAATTGAGCAATAAAAGGGTGGGTTACAAAGGACAGAAGGCTGGATAGGGGGACGGGAGCTGAGGTTACATACTGAGCGAGTGTCATATAACAGAGGTACGTGAGGGGGGAGGGGGAAGGGATAGGGGAGACAACGACAAAACAAGGACTGATGCCTCTCCTTAGCCAATCAGATGAGAGACGGAGGATTCAGGTGGAGACTGAGGAGGGAAAAGCAAGAGCGAAAGATTTTAACTGAAATTTGAAGCAAGAAAAGAAAAGTTGATCATAGAGAGCAGAGGGCAAGGAGTTCCAGAGGGAGGGGGCTACCACCCTGAAGGAAGAAGAGCATGCCACAGAAGTGCGAACAAGGCAAAAGCTGCTGTGAGGCTGAATGGAGAGTGTGCGAAGGAGTGTATGATATCAGGAACTGTGAGAGGAAGACAGGATTACCAGACTGGAGGGCGTGATACGTCAAGATGAGAAGCTTATACCGAAAGACTACCGGGAGCCAGTGTTCACTGATAAAGAGAAGAGTGATTCAGGCATTGTGTAGAAGTTTTAGGGCAGTGTTTTGAATTAATTGAAGACCTGATAGTGTGGAGTTGGCATAGTCAAAGAGGGTGATAATGAGGGAAAGGATGAAAGGATGAGTAAATGAACTGATGGGAGGTTGAGGAGCTTGAGAGCTGAGTGAATATGACACTGGAGAAAGAAACAGCACTGAACAGTTAAGTAAAGTTAAGTTAAGTTTTAACAGTTAAGTTTTAACAGTTAACAGTTAAGTTTTCTTGTTCCATGTAAACCGCGCTGATAACGAATAGTGCGGTATATAAAAAATGTTAATAAATAATAAAAATGTTAATAAATAAACATATTGGTTGAAAGACAGCTGACAGTCGAAGGTCACACCAAGGATCTTCTTGGAATGGAAGGAGGTGCCAGGAGAGGGGGGGGTGGCATTGGAGAAGTGCACAGCAGTTTTGAGGTGTTAAGTTTCAGTCATTGATATGCAAGCCAGTCTGCAATTTTAGTCAGTTGGAGAGAAATCTGGGAAACAATCGAAGAAGAATAAGTAGGAAAATTTAAAAAAAGCTGAATGTCATTAGAGTAGATAAAGGAAATGTCTAGGGATTCAATCAGTAAAGCTAGGGAGGCCATGAAGACGCTGAAAAGAATAAGATCAAAGACAGAGCTCTGGGGAACACCACAGAGAAGAATCTGAGGGGGAGAAAGCAAAGACGACCAAGATACCTGGAAAGTGTGATCGTGCAGTTAAGAGTGGAACCAGGCCAAGGCCGGGCCCGAAATTCCAATAGAAGACAGCTGAGAAAGGAGAAGAGAATGTTAACCAGGTCAAAAGCCACAGAGAGATTGAGAGAAACCAAAAGAACCTCATGGTGAGAGTCAAAGGAAGTGCGGAGGAAATCAGTGATAGTTAGAAAGGAATGTTCAGTGGATAGATGGGACAGAAACCAGTCTGTCCTGGATGGAGGGAACCGGAATGGAGGAGAAAGGTGTGGAATCATTGAGCAGCTAATCGCTCAACAATTTTAGAAAGGAAAGGAAGGAGAGAAATAGGATGATAGTTAAGCGGGTGAAGGGCAGCAGGTTAAGGATGACGAAGATGATGTCTTCTTCCCAGCAAGCGGGAAAATTGCCAGAGGAGAAGGACAAAATGATAATGAAAAGAAGCTGGGAAAGGAAAGAATCGCTGATTAGTTTGAACAACTGCAATGGCATGAGGTTGGTTGGAACAGTAGTGGACCGAGAGAGGTCAATGGTATGGAAAAGCTCAATGGAGGCAGGAGCTGCAAGTGCACAGAGACCTAGAGCTGGAGAAGAGGAGGAACCAAGACCAGTAGATGAGGATGGAGGAACAGAAGGAGGTGCTAAGGAGGACTTAATGGAAAGCATTTTCTGATGGAAAGCGGTCGCAAAAACCTGTGGGTAAAGAGAAGAAGCAGCAGAAGTGATTTGGGGGAGGTCAGTGAGGTGATACAATAAGCAGAACAGATGAGTAGAAGAAGCATCTTTATTCACAAGAGAGAAATAGTTTTTGGCTGATGTGACGGCAATGTGATAATGACGAGAAGCAAACTGGGGTGCAGGATTTTTTCCAGCAGTGCTCCAATTGTCAGAGCTAATGCTTGAGAAGGCAAAGGTCAGGATAGTACCACGGATCAGAAGGAAGAGCAGAGGGATGAGATGGAAGGAGGGGTGTAACTGAAATGAAGGCCGTGGAAATGGTAGAATTTAAATGAAGCACTTGGTCATTTAAACAGTAGGAATCGAATTCAGAAGGAAAAGGGCAATGGGTGATGAAGAAATCAGGAGTAAAGGTGCTGAGGTTGTGGCATTGATGGAGCACTGGGACAACTGAGGAGCACTGGAGAGAAGAGATGGAGAGAGAGAGAGAGAGGAGACAAGGAAATGGTTCATCTAGGGGAGAAGGGTAACAATAAAGGAAGAAGCTAACATAGAGGCAGAGGTGATAACTAGATCTAAGACCTGACCAGCAGCATGTGTTGGGAGGTGAACGTGCTGTTGTAAACCGGATGTGGAAAGAAAATCCAAGAGATTGGCAGCAATAGGATCTGAGGCTGAGGAAACATGGATGTTGAAGTTCCTGAGGAGTAGCAGCAGAGTTGGATCGAGCAAATAGGGGGAAATGAAATCGTATAAGGTCTGTAAAGTAGCCAAGGAGATGGGCGGAGGTAGGTAGACGAGCAGAATAGAAGGAGCTGTACTAGGAGTATCTTAGAAACAAGAATTTCAAGAGAATGGGATATAAAAGAGTCAAGATGAGTAAGCGTAGGCAGATTTAAAAAAGCATGGCTAGACCACCACTGTGGCATTGGAGACGCTTCAGGTGGATGTAGTTATAACCAGGGGGGCAAGATTGATGAAGGTAAACCAAGTCTGAATTTGTTAACTGCTTCTCCATTAAACAAAGAAAGTCTAAGGAGGTGGAGACTAGCAAATCTGTGATCAGCCGAAACTTGCGTTTGAATGAGCGAGTGTTTAGGAGACCGATAAAAAGGTTGAACTTAGAAGGAATAGAAGGAGAGGATGAGGGAATAACCACTGGGATCAGTATACTTACCCTGGAGAAGGTCTGATGGTGAGGAGTCGCTGGGTGGTGTCCCCAATGTACCGGGATGGGTCAGGGATGCATCCCAGTCTCGCCGGGCAAGAAGGAATGATCACAGAAGGCTGAGGTGAAAATAAAGGCGCCCAGGAATAGTGTAAGAGCCAAGCAGAGTTTAAGAGAGCACTAAGGAGCACACAGAGGAGCAAGACATAATAGTACGCCCATGCCCTCTGATATATGTTGGGAGAAACGCAAGATAATACTGATATTATGAGGCTATTTGTGATTTGTATGTGTGAATAGGTCCACTCACACATGCAAATCACATCCACAGCCAGTCATTTTAGAAAAAGGTCCAACGTTACATATATCCGCTCCGATCATGTCTAAGTCATTCGGGGGGGGGGGGGGGGGCATGATTTGGACAGAGCAACAAGATACTTTGTATCTACAATTTCATATAAGGGCAACGGAATTGATCTACGTCTGAATTTCCAGCGGATTTCCAGCAGGTTTAGATTTCTAGAAAGTGTTCATTGTGGCCAGCCCTTTACGAGGAATAAGGAGGACATCCTCCTTAATCTTTCCAATGTTTATTTCTCTCTCTGCACGTGACTTCAGTCAACATTGAATTATCTATAAATTGATGAAGAGCGGTGGGATGCCCAGGTTTTCGAAATGGCTAGGATACACACGCGCATGCCCACATTTACACATGCGTGTTCTGAAATACCAGCATGCACACATACAAGTTGCCAGGGTTCCTTCATTGACTTTTCACACCTGCACGTTTATTAATTGCACCTCCCGCTGCACGTCGATGCCCATCCCCATGTGTGCCTGGGTCTCCTTGTTTGATTTAACACGTATGTCTAGCGTGCGGGGCGGAGATTTGTTCATTTTGGATTGGACTTACATGTGCCCAGACTCTCCTTGAAAACTGACCTAGAATTGCAGACGTTTTCACTTGGATGTCAAGGCAAGCACATAAAATGTGCCTTCATATGAACATAAAAGTAGGATCGTAACATCAAGTGACTCTGCCCCACTGGTTAATCATGGGATTCAGATGAGTCACACTGTGGAAGATTCACACTGGCGGGTGATAGATCATTTGGTTAAATGATTGGCACAGAGGTAATTGGAAGTATTGGTTACATTATAAAGAATAATTTTGGATCTTTCACCTGAAGACGAGTGCACCATATGGTTTAAATTTGGAAGTTGAGTGGCAGTCTTTAATTTGATGACTGAGTGCCGTAATGGATCATGTGATGGCTCTTTAAATAGACACTGGTGCCATTTTTTTTTTCAGAACAGATTTAGCACAAAGATGAAAAACCAGGAGTAACAGCATTAATGTTTGTCCAAATAAGGATTTCAAGAGCGCTTCCTTGCGGTGCCAGCCCAACCATCAGGCAAATTAGGCAGTCACCTATGGCATCAGTTTCTGGGGGGCGGCAAAGAGCACTGCATTCTGACAGACAGGGAGGCAGAAGGCTCCGGGTTTGCCTAGGGCATCAACACCTTGAACCAACTCTGGGGCCGGCCCTTCTTCCCTGAAGCAGAAAGAAGTAGAGGTGCACTTTTTAGAAACAAAGTACCATAGAAAGGAATATATGTGGATGGTGAACTATGAATGGGAGGAACTTTGACCGAGGATCCTCTCAATAAACGCCCGATATTTGCTTAATATATGAGTTAAAATTTAATGGAGGGCTAATATTATTCATTGCATGGTGGTCTGTGGATGAAACTAATGATGGACTCAAAGTTATCAGTTTAATCAAGTGGACTGATGATGGCAGCAAAGTGCACCACTGGGGGGTGATAATCCACTAAATGCTCTACAATATTTGATGGTCCATAATATGAGATAATATAAAATGGTTGAATGCAAATGCAACATGTGCCTTCGAATCAGTGCTGATTCCTGGCAACCCAGCAGCTCCTTGGTTTTCTTGGCAGATTGATTGGAAGTAGATTGCCAGGCCTTTCTTCTGAGGCAATGGAAAGAAGTGCCTTGCCCAAGGCCACAAGGAGTGCTAGTGGGAATCAAACCCTGGTCTCTTCGTTACCAAGCCAGTGCTCTAACCACTAGATTTGAAGAGTTAATGAAATATTCTCTAGCGAGGGGGAGATGGTGAGTCCCAACATAGGTATACAGCTCTCTCCCTATGTACTGGATACTGATAGTGCATCTTTACAACATAAGCAAAAATAGGCACATTCTGGAAATTTTTATAGGCAGCTATTATAAACTTAACTCTAGAATGTGTACATTAGGGAGGCATCTGAAATTCCCTAATTAAGCTAAAGAGACAACTCCCCTACCCCAAATGTACATACCCAATAAAACAAACCCTTCTTTTTTTAATATAAAATCGAAAGCCGTGTGTAACAGTGAGTTCTGATGTCTTTCAGCTTTGGTTTTCTGGCAGTTTCTCTAGGTAAGATGGCTACTAGAAGTCATTCGGAGGTCATGTTTTAAAGTCATTCATTCGTGCGTAAATGACGTCTTAAAATACCAGTCGGTGTAAATGTGCTTTGGCATCAAGGAGCTTACTCTGCTTGTGGATGTGCACAGAGGTGGAATTTGTATGGAGTGCGTGCAGACTGCTCAAGTACACACATGGGGGGAGGGGCATATTCAGTGGCAGTGGCTAAGCTAAATAAAGCATCTAGCCTCTGCTAATTTAATTGAGACCAGATATTCAGTGGCAAAACATATCTGTTTTCAGTGGCTGAATATCCAGGCTTAGCATTATCCAGTTAGTGGCAATATTCAGCTGCTAACTGGCTAGCACTAAGCAGTTAGTTAGGACAGCCATTCACCTATCCTGACGAACTGCTTAAGCAAGGCCGGCCCATCCACTAGGTGAGCTAGGCCGCTGCCTAAGGCGGCCTGCCCAGGTGGGTGGCTTTGTGCCACCGCTTTGTTGCTGCAGCATGCCATGTGCTTCGGCACAAGCGACCTGCTGTTTCTGATTCCCATCCGATGCAACTTACTGTCAAAGGGGAGTCACAAAGCCACCATTTTTTAAATACTGCTGTTGCTGCTGCTGCCACCGCCTGCCTCCCACCCCAAGACAGAATTGGTGGCAGTCAGGGGCAGCAGCATAGCTGAGGTTTCTGCCTGGGGTGGCAAAAACCCTTGGGCCAGCCCTGTGCTTAAGTTAGCTGGTAAGTGGCTCCTAACTGGATAGTGGTTGTCCCCCCCACAAATTGCCTCAGTTGTAACCAGGCATTTGTTTGGCGATCGGTGGGGATATTCAGTGGCAGGTCTGCTAATGGCTAAAATGCTTTGAAAATGCCTTTGTAGATTATAGAATACTGTAATTCATGCACATATATAGGTACAGACATTATGGATTATAGAATACTGTAATTCATGCACATATATAGGTACAGACATTATGGATTATAGAATACTGTAATTCACGCACATATATAGGTACATATATTTATATCAGCTCTAGGAATAGTACTTTAGGAAGACAAGAAGGCGCCTTCTGATTTTTATAAAATAGGCTTAACATAGGCACCTTAAACTGCACTTTAACTATGAAATTACCCTTTTCACATCCAACATGTATGAATAAATTCAATGAATTAAACTGAACCCTGCACCCCATGCTAGCAGATGACAAAATGCCACCACAACGCTGCATACAAGCATACATGCGTGCGTACGCACGTGCACATCCATGCACACGCGTGTGCACACACGCATGCACACACACGTGCACACAAGCACAATACACAAGCACACACACACGCATGCATGCATGCAAACACAGATGCACGCACACACACACACGTATACACACACATGCAAGTGCACACAAGCACAATCATACACACACACGCGCGCGCACACACACACACACACACGCATGTGTAAAGTAAGCAAAGCGAGCAGCTCAGTCCGACAGCAGTTCTTTGCTGGAGTATTAACTGTATCCCTGCACCTGCAACTGTTTTTTCTAATTTTTCTCCAGAGCGTAGACTGATTGCGCTCATCATTCTGATAGGTAGATCAATGGCATCACTGTCTTTGCCCAATTATCCTGACATAACCCACTCTTGAAACTTTCGGAACTAAATCACATTTATTTTCCCATCAATGGGGCTTTTTACGAGTCTTATTATGTCTGCACATGCAGTGTGGAAGGCCCTATTAGCCCCTTCAGTTATTAATAAGTATTTTAATATCTGCTCTCCCTGTATCATTAACTCCTAGAGCAACTTTTGGGCCAAAAATCAATTTAAACAGGAGCTTATTAAGCAAATGTGCTGAGAGTTCCTGGCAAAATATTAATCTTTCATTACTAGGGAAAAACCTGTAATCTTTCAATGGGCCAGGAAAGACCTCCTCAATTTATGGCTTCATGTCCCCTGCTGCCAATAAGAAATACTCTGAGGAAGGACTCCGTTGAAAGTATAAACAGTTAATAACAAAAATATTTTGCAATTAGATTACCCTCCAATTAAAACCCTAGTTAGTAGTCAGTCCATTGCCCACTCTGTTATTTATCCAATACATAATTAGAGTTTCACACAGAGCTTGTTTAGCATATCACAATGCTTCTCGGCTCGACAAAACGCTTTTGTCTAATTAGGCTCCATTTGTATTTGTAGTCTGCTGGCCAAGGAAGGGTCTTGGGGCAAGGGGGCCTTGCCTTACAGAAGCAAAGCTTTAGGATGTGTGGCCACATGAGGAACCTGTATGCAGTTAGGGCCTGTATGTGCAAACAACCTGAGCCGCGTCACACTTGCACAAACATCACCAAAGTCCGAATATGACCACTTTTTTTTTTTTATCGAATGGTCAGCCTACAACTGCAGTGCACCAAAAATCTGCTGAGTTGCCCTGCACAATGCCCCAGATGATAATAAATTGCTCTTCAGGCAATCACCACCTTCATGGTGAAGGGCTTGAGGCTGCTGCATAGCTCTGACTTCTCCACTGGAAAATTCTTAAACCAAGTACTATGAGCTTGGCTTCATAGCATCTTGCATTTTGAATCTAGGCCAATGTTCCCGCCCAGCTGCGGAGGAGTCCTTCACCAGTGCTGTATGCAACTAAAAATGAAATATGACAGCACCTCCTCCTATTGGCAGCCGTGCAGCCAAAGGACTCCCGCACAGCCTGGTGGGAACATTGGTCTAGGCCTGGTTCAGATTTGTGTTCTATGGACTAAGAAGTGGAAAGCCAAGACCAAGCTTTGTATCTACAGGGAGGAGTAGCCTAGCGGTTGGGGCAAGGTACTTCAGGCCAGAAGGTCAGGGGTTCAAATCCCACTAGAGGACAGCAAACTTGGGCCAGAAGGACTGGGGTTTCTAGTCCCACAGATGCTCCTTGTGGTCTTGGGCAAGCCACTTAACCCTCCATACCCATGTTCCCTGTAAGTATTAGTGTATGTGTCTCATATCCCCATGTGTTAAATGTATCCCCCAATTGTGTTGTGACCGCTTTGATTGAAGGATAAGGCAGTATACAAAACTGTCTAAATAAATAAATAAATCTATCCCATTAAGTTGTGAAAACTGGAGTAAGTGTAATCCAGCAGCCTAAGTGGCCAGAGCTTCGACTACTATACCCTGTTCAGGTTTTCGCAGCTTAGGCTTGCTAGGGCTATGAAGCACAGCTGAAACTGCATCCACAGTCCATACGAAGAGATGCCGATGACAAAATACCTAATCATAAGAGAAGATATGCCATAATGGGTCACACCAAGGTCCATCAAGCCCAGTATCCTGTTTCCAACAGTGGCCAAGCTAGGTCATAAGAACCTAGAAGTCTCCCCAAAAGACACAGGTTCCTCAATGCTTGTATTGGGTCAAGCAGTGATATCCTGGGTCCCTTTTAATAATGGTTTATGGACTTTTGCTCCAGGAACTTGTCCGAACCTTTTTTAAACCCAGTTACACTAACAGCCTTTACTACATCCTCCGGTAACAAATTCCAGAGTTTGATTACATGTTGAGTGAAAAAATATTTTCTCTTATTAGTCTTAAATAGATTACCCTGTAGCTTCATTGCATGTCCCCTAGTCTTTTTATATTCTGATAACATAAACAACCGATCTACATTTACCTGTTCCACTCCGTTCATTAATTTATAGACCTCTATCATATCTCCCCTCGGCCGTCTCTTTTCCAGGTTGAAGAGCCCTAACCTTTTTAGCCTTTCTTCATAGGAGTATCCTTCCATCTCCTTTACCATTTTGGTGTCTCTTCTCTGTAACCTTTCTAATAACGCTATATCCTTTTTAAGATACGGCGACCAGAATTGCACACGATATTCAAGGTGAAGTCGCACCATGGAACGATACAGAGGCATTATAATAATCCTTTGTTTTATTTTCCATTCCTTTCCTTATAATACCTAGCATTCTATTTGCTCTCTTGGTTGCCGCTGCACACTGGGGGGAGGGATTTAACATGTTATCCACAATGACGCCTAAAACTTTTTCCTGGGTGGTGGTTCCCATTGTGGAACCTTGCATCATGTAACCATAGTTTGGGTTGTTCTTTCCTAGGTGCATAACTTTGCACTTGTCCACATTAAATTTCATCTGCCATTTGGATGCCCAGTCTTCCAATTTATCAAGCTCCTCTTGCAATTTTCCACAATTCTCTTGGGTTTTAACAACTTTAAATAGTTTTGTGTCATCTGCAAATTTGATAACCTCACTCGTTATTCCCTTTCCAGGTCATTTATGAATATGTTAAAAAGCAGCGGACCCAGCACAGATCCCTGCGGTACTCCACTTTTCACCTTTCTCCGTTGGGAAAATTAGCCATTTAGTCCTACCCTCTGCTTTCTATCTTTTAACCAGTTCCTGATCCACAATAGTACACTGCCTCCTATCCCATGACTTTTTAGTTTTGCCAAAAGTCTCTGATGAGGGACCTTGTCAATGGCTTTCTGAAAGTCCAGATACACTATATCAACCGACTCACCTTTGTCTACCTGTTTATTCACACCTTCAAAAAAACATAACAGATTAGTAAGACAAGAACTTCCTTGTCTTAAGCCATGTTGGCTGTCTCCCATTAAGCCATAAATTAATAAATGGCCATGTTTCGTGAATGATTATTGCTATGCAGCTCAACGGGAACTCATTCAACAATTCACTTCTGTATTTCTTTTCAGTATTTCTTTTTCTGTCGCAACATAAGCCTCAGAAAAACAACCTTTAGCACTATATAGTTAGTATTGTTCAGTCATTGAGGATGTCATTTTTTACAGAAAGGGACATTGCTTTTCTTATAAGAATAAAAGAACGGCAAGAAGCAAAAAGAAGTAAAAACACAGAAAAAAATGTAAAATTAAGAAGACCGAGATGTGTCACATCAGTACATAAGTTAAGTACCTTTTTGTCATTTTGCATTGAGAGTTTCGATATCATTGAGATGATTGGTGACACTTATTTGGTTCTTCATAACACATAAGCCATTGATGTATTAAAACCTGCACGTCTAGGAAATTATACAACATTCCTAGACTATATAGTGCTAAAGGTTGTTTTTCTGAGGCTTATGTTGCGACAGAAAAAGAAATACTGAAAAGAAATACAGAAGTGAATTGTTGAATGAGTTCCCGTTGAGCTGCATCCCATTAACCCATGACTATCTACATTATGAGTAATTTTGTTCTTTATCATGGTTTCTACCATTTTTCCCAGTACTGACGCCAGACTCACCATTCTGTAATTTCCCAGATCACTCCAGGAACCCTTTTTAAAAATTGGCGTTACATTGGCGATCCTCCAATCTTCAGGTATTACAGATGATTTTAATGATAGTTCACAGATTACTAACAGCAGGTCTGCAATCTCATATTTCAGTTCTTTCAACACCCTTGGATATATACCATCTGGTCCAGGTGATTTGCTACTCTTCAGTTTATCAAATAGTTGTAATACATCTTCCCGGTGTATCGATATTTCTTTCAATTCTTCCGCAGTATCACCTTTAAATACTACTTCCTCATTTTATCATAGTCTCCCTTTTGAAAGTTAAAAGGCAGTACTGTGGATTTCCTTACCATCCCTCCTTCATTAATTAAATCAAATGCGATCATGCTATGATCACTATTGCCAAGTGGCCCCAACACCCTTATCTCTTGCACCAGATCTGGTGTTCCACTAAGGACTAAGTCCAAAATGGCTTCCCCTCTGGTTGGTTCATGAACCAGCTGCTAAAGAAGCAGTCATTTATTTCATCTAGAAACTTTATCTCCCTAGCATGTCCTGCTATGACACTGACCCAGTCAATACCAGGGTAATTGAAATCACCCATTATTATTACTGTTCTGTAACTTTTGTTAGCTTCCCTGATTTCTTTGAGCATTTCATCATCCATTTGTTCATTCTGGCCAGGCAGTCGATAGTACACCCCCACTGCCATTGCCTGCCCCTTTTTACATGGAATTTCAATCCATAGAGATTCTACAGCAAATTTTGTTTCCTGCAAAACTTTAATCCTTTGTGACTCATTGCCCTCTTTAACATAGAGCGCAACCCCTCCACCAATTTGATCAACTCTATCATTACGATATAGTTTGTACCCAGGTATCACAGTGTCCCACTGGTTGTCCTCCTTCCTCCATGTCTCTGAGATACCAATCATATCTAACTTCTCATTTAGTGCTATATATTCTAACTCTCCCATCTTATTTTTTAGACTTCTAGCATTTGCATACAAGCATTTTAGAGAATGTATTTTATTCATATTAATCTGGTTATTGGTAGGCAGGGGCAATTTGTAATCTTTAAGCTCTGTCTGCTCTATACTCAAGGGCATTTGAAAAGCAGCTGAAGGAGAAGGAGGTGAGATCTTTGCAGTGCTCAACCTACACACAGGATGATTTGGAGATGGAGTATGAGAGCCAGATGGGAAGCAGTAAGAGAAGAACTGCTGGAAACAATAACTAAAGTGGGAAGGGGAGAGGAAGGCAGAGCTAAAAATTCTGTCATCCTTTAGAATGAAAGTAATAAAAACAGAATCAAAGTATCCATGGCTGGTCAAGTTAAAAGAAATGTAAGGACAAGTAACCAAGAGATATCCACTAATAAGTGTTCCAAATTTTCCAAATGCTTTGCATCAAATGCCCTTTCCCCTTTAGATGCTACATGTGAAGTGGCATTTTGGAAAGTTCGTCCTAGTCAAATCCGGAACATCCAGGATAGAATGTGAAAAAAAATGCCAGGGACATCTATGTCACTAGCCAATTTTTTAATGTGGATGTCCATGCCAGCAGCCACATAGACATCCCCCTTAGGCAAGCATAGGACGGGGATGTCCATCTCATGCAAGCAAGGATAAGAGGACATCCAGCAGTGTAGCAAAAAGCCTCCATTTCTCATCAGTATTCACTCATATTGTAAAATTAAGGGGCTATTAGTGTAGCTCCTTCTCCAAACACTTGCCTGACAAAACAATCACTTTTCGTATACCTGTTTGTACCTGGAACAGGTATAACCTTAGACACAAAGCCAGACATCCAGGATGTTTCTGCGATCAGGCAGGGATGTCCAAGTTCTTGGGAATACCCCGGCCACACTTCCGCCATGCCCCTGTTCAGAACAGGACAACCTCACACTGGGGACATCCAAACACCTGGTTTCTAAAATGGCTCTAGAGATATCTCAGTGCTCTGGACATCTCTATGCATCCAAAGCATGAATAGGGCTCCAAAATAACATCCTGAGGGAGTCGTCCACCCCTAAGCACGTTTAAAGGCATCAGCAGGCCTCCAGATAAATCAAGGCCACTCGGCCCCATTTGTTTCTTTTGCAAGTTAAACGACATAGCTAGAGCAAGACGGGACGACAAACCAGTACAGCCTATGTTCTGCTCATCAGAGAGCGTGCCACTGTGCTCTTATCACTGTAGTTTGAGAATACTTACAGAGGATCTTGGCAAGTCATGCCTCAGGAAATGGTCTAGACTCCTCCAGATGGCTCCAGAGCATTTCCTTGAGGCTTTTGGCAACGAGAGAACCTTTTGCTGAGGTTCAGTCGAACTACTGCAATTCATCCCTGTGTTGTAATAATGAAATTATTTTTCGATCTATAGTGCTGACAGTGGCAGCACTATACTGGCTATAATTTATACATGTATTAATATATTTATCTCATCCAGAAATTATGCCAATGGCCTTGTGGGGGCAGATATATGTGTGTAAGTGTGTGTGTACAGTGTAAGTGTATATATATATATATTTTTTTTTTAACTTATGGAACATAATTACTTGGTATCCCACTGGAATTCCTGCTTTGCACGAGATCGCCACAAATAACACAGGTACACTACCAAAAAACTGCCTCCAGTTTTGCAACTGATTCCTATAGATTTTGGGGTGCTGAATCCAGGAAAAATAGCCAAAATGTTCCATCACGTCACGTTTTCTTGCAAAATTAGATTTCTTACCCATATAAGGAATGTTCACATAATTTCTTTTTAGCCGACTGCAGTTTATTTTCTTGGCCCAAAATAGAGGTTGTAATGGTTAACTAACTAGAAACACTCCCTCATGATATTTTAGAGTGTTTTGTATTCATTTTATACATTAACAGGACAATTGGGAGGCGGGGGGCTAAATCCAGTACTCGCGCTGGCGCATGTTCTTTCCTGTTCGCCTCGCCTCGTTCGCTCGCTCAAACACGGTGGTTGCGACATGACCGTTCCTGTCAAATTTCAGTTTCTTGCAAGTTCATTATTACCTTTTGTTTGCTCAGTCGTAATCCAGCTTTATTCCGAAGTGGTTCACTACAGTTGTAGTTTGCAGTGCTGTGTATTTGTGATGGCTCACAGAGCCAGAGGTTGCGTCAACTCTCCGGACAGTTTTTGTTTTATTTGTGGGGAATATACCGTGAAAAAGCGGCAGAGGAACATTTCTGCATTTATTAAAAAAGTATATTTCGCCTATTTCGGTTTGAAGTTAGGCGATCAAGACAAACCGTGGGCTCCTCACAAAGTGTGCAAGACATGTGAGGAAGATCTACGCTTATGGATGAAAGGTAAAAAACAAGCGTTTCGGAATACCTATGATGTGGCGTGAACAAAGAGACCACAGCAGTGACTGCTATTTTTGCTCTTGCATTGTGAAGGGATACAACTTAAAAAATAAGAACGTAATAAGTTACCCCAACCTTCCCTCAGCAATTAGGCCTATGCCTCATAGCAACGAAGTACCTGTGCCTGAACCACCAAAATCTTTGGATCATATTTGTGTGGACGGTTCTGATCATGATGAGACTCATCAGATGGCTTTTCCCGATGAATCCAGTACTTCCGAGTTTGAAACTGAACCAGATCCGAAACCTGAACTTTTCTCTCAAGCTGAATTGAATGATTTAGTCCGGGATTTAGGACTCCCAAAAGATGCTGCCCAACTGCTAGGTTCTCGGCTTAAACAGAAAAATCTATTGTCACCAGGAACAACCTTTTATTGGTACCGCAACCGCGAGACACAATTTTTGAAGTATTTCAGCAAAGAGGAAGATTTGGTATTTTGCAACGATATATACAGAGTGATGGAAAAGTTTAAACTCAAGTATGATCCTGCTGAATGGCGGCTGTTCATTGATTCGTCAAAAGACAGCATAAAAGGTGTTCTTCTTCATAATGGCAACACATTGGCTTCAGTTCCTATTGCTCACTCTGTTATTCTCCAAGAAAAATATGAGAATTTGGCCCTGATTCTTCAAAAGATTCGTTATGATGAGCATAAGTGGATGATTTGTGGAGACTTTAAAATTCTATCCATGCTATTAGGGCAGCAATCCGGTTTCATCAAATATCCCTGCTTCCTTTGCTTGTGGGATAGCCGGGCCCGCGACCTACACTGGGGGAAAAAAGACTGGCCAATTCGGGAGTATTTGAGACCCGGTGAGAAAAATGTTCTTCATGAGAGCTTGGTACCTCGTGATAAAATTCTATTACCACCTCTCCACATTAAGTTGGGTCTCATTAAGCAATTCATCAAGTCCCTTCCAAAAGATGGTGAGTGCTTTCGGTACCTTTGCTCAAAGTTTCCCCGACTTTCTGAAGCAAAGCTAAAGGAAAGAGTGTTTGTTGGCCCTGATATAAGGAAACTCATTTCAGATGGAGCATTCGCTGAAACGATGTCTGAGAAGGAAAAAGAAGCCTGGGATTCCTTCAAGGATGTTGTTCTCAAATTCTTGTGGAACAGGCGGGATGAGAACTATAAGGATATTGCTGCCAGGATGCTCAATGCCTTCAAAGAACAAGGCTGTAACATGAGCCTGAAAGTCCATTTCTTGCACTCCCATGTGAACTACTTTCCCGAAAACTTGGGGGCGTACAGTGAAGAACAAGGTGAAAGGTTTCACCAGGACATCAAGGACGCAGAGAGAAGGTACCAAGGAAGATGGAACACCACTATGATGGCTGATTTCTGCTGGTTGCTGCTGCGGGAAACCCCAGATGAAAAATACGCCAAGCAGCGCACCAAGAGAAGCATTCGGGGGAAGAAGAAATGGGCCCACCAGGAGATTGATTGACCCAAGAATGACTTTAAAATCTAAACTGTGTTGACAAATATCGTGTTTTTACTAAACTTTGAAATAAAAATTTGTTAGTTATTACCACAGTGTCGGATCTCATTTATTAGAATTTTATTTTCACACCATCGGGTGTTTGTCTTCATGTATTGCAATGGTGCGGTTTGCGTTTTCTATTCTTACATACATACATACCTGTACAACATTTTTTGCACATTTCTTTGCTTTGCTTTGTGTCTAACCTCACTCTTATATGCTCAATGTTTGTGCACATGTATGTGGCTGTTTTAAGTGCAGACAATTTTGCTACCATCACAGTGTGTTTTGTTGACATTACTCTATTCTTATGTGCTGCCTTGTTACAATTTTCTTTATTCTTATTTGAATAACTACTAAACAATTAGTATAAAGAATTCATCCAAGAAACTTTTATCTCGATCGCACTCAATCTGAAACGTTCACCTCAAACTGCTAACCCAATGTAGCAAAAAATCTGTACGTGATGGAGCAAATTGGTTACCAGATTTGGATTCAGCGCACCAAAAAACATAAAAATCAATCAAAACATTAGAGGCAGTTTAAAAAAAAATTTTTTTAGTGTACCTGTGTAATTACCCAAACTAAAGCAATCTGTAGAACGTCAAACTTGACTAACTAACATTGTTTTTTAACAATACAAGTCGTGCTGTGACAAGCACTATATTCTTATAAAATCTTAATTTGAGTACAGGGATGTGATGTAACATTCTCATGCTCAGACATGATAGAGCATGGAGGTCCGGGAGCAACGTTCCTGCCAAGCTGTGCAGAAGTCCTCCGGCCATTCTGTTGCCAGCAGGGGGAGGTGCTACGATATTGTGCTTTTAGGAGCAAGGAGCAGGCAAACAATTAAAAACACAATATCACAGCAGCTCCCACTTCCAGCACGAGCATGGCTGGAGGATTCCCACACAGCTTGGTGGGAATATTGTCTGGTAGCTTGTTGGATTATGATTTAGGAAAACATATGGGACCTGATTTACAAGCTTACTCTGACTATGCTACTCAGTCACTTTATCTGCTCTGCATCTCCAGAATATGGTAGAAAAGACTATATTTGTCTTAATCCGAATCCCCCCATCAAGAAAAGCAAAAAGGTAAACACAGTGAGTGGTGGAGCTGTCTCAAGTCCTCTTCTCTCGGGTTTTGTGCCTTTTTGAGTTGATTATGGAGATGAGCACCAACCTATCTGCTGAATGTTACATGAATCAGGCTACCCAACCCTGCTTGCCGCAATAACTGGTCTACTTACTAATGGGATCATTTTAGAAGTCCTATTTGTAATTTGGACATCTGAAAATGGCTGTTCAGACGTCCCAATCACATCCACGTCCCAAAAGCCATTTTAGAAGGCCCAGAGTTTACATATCCAGCGCAATCAGATGTGCCCAGGATAATCCAAAAAACATACACATGTACATCCAAATTTAGACCAGCACTTCACATCCCAATTGGCTGTTGGAGACGTCCATGGCTATACCTGCTCCTGGTCACGAATAGGATTCTGAAAAGTGCTCGTTTCGGCAAACCAACAACGGTAAGGAAAATGGGGAAAATGTGCAGTTTAGCAAATATACTTCTAAGTACTCTCCTTCAGACAATATTTAAAGGTCCCTCTCTGGTAAGGATAGAAAGATTCCTCTCAAGCAGTTACCATATGTTCCCTGGATGCACCCAGCTGGCGGGAGAATGGCATGAAAAGGTGTGAGTTGCTCTTTCCAGCTGTAAGCTGCACCCAGTGTGGCAGTCATCACAAGAGGGTGAGAGATAAGGCAAGAGGACACAAGCCAAAAACAGTCAAGCTATGACCAGTGGCTAGATCTCTGTACTGCCAGGTGGAGATGTAGAATGGGTGCAAGATCTCAATTTCTGATTTCTGGGCCAAGACAGACCAAAAAAACTAACTTTGGAAAACCCTTACCTGAAACATTTGACGAGCATTCAAGAGTGAGGTGGCAAAAAAAACAACGCAATGCAACATTTAGACTTCAATAAAGATCCCAATTTACATCCACCATTATGTTTTTTTGCCCCATGCTCTTGGATGTTCTTCTGATAAAGCATAGTTACTCACCTGTAACAGGTGATCTCTAGGAACAACAGGAATTTAGTCTTCACATATGGGTATCGTCGGTACCGACGGAGCCTGTGCAGGAACGCTCCGCAGCGTCCAATAGGAAAGCTTTTGGGAGCATCCCACCGTGCCTACGTGCTGCCTTCCCGTCTTTCCCAACTGTCCCTCTCCAGTTGAGTTTATAGCTGAGACGAAAGAGTGAGATAGAGAGATACAACTCCTAGGGGAGGTGGGCGGGTTGTGAAGACTCCCTAGCTGCAGATGCCAGGGAGATGGCCCCAGAAAGTTGTGTGCCCTTGTGAAAGGGCTGCACTTCCCCCATGGATCTCTGGCATCCTACCAGGGATGGTGGGTAGGAGTTGATTAAGTCTGGAACAAGTGTTGAAGAATAGCCTGACCAAACAAGGCATCCCGGCGGGAGTCCTTGTTTAAGCAGTAATGGGCTGTGAAGATATGTACCGAAGCCCAAGTAGCTGCTCGACAGATGTCATTGATAGACACAGCGTGAAGATGAGCCATTGAAGCTGCCATGGCTCTCACATTGCGAGCTGTGACATGGTCTTCAAGAGGAAGGTTCTTACTCTCATAGGCAAAAGATATACACTGTGCAATTCAGTTGGACAGTATCCTTTTGGAGACTGGAAGTCCCAAATGACTAGAATCAAAAGCAACAGAGCTGAGAGGATTTTCTATGTTGCTGTGTCCTTTGCAAGTAAAAGGTCAAGGCTCTTTTACAGTCCAAAGTATGAAGGTTCCTTTCTGCATTTGAGGCGTGAGGCCTTGGAAAGAATACAGGAAGGTAAACCGCTTGGTTCAAATGAAAGGGCGAAACCACCTTTGGCATAAAGTGTGGATGAGTCCTAAGGACTACCTTATCATGATGGAACCTTGTATAAGGAGGATCAGCCACCAACGCTTGCAATTCACTGATGCAACGTGCTGATGTGATTGCAATGAGAAAGATAAGCTTTCAGGAAAGGAATTTCAAAGAGGTAGTGGCTAATGGTTCAAAGGGCGGTTTCATGAGCTGCCCAAGTACCAGATTCAAGTCCCATGCCACCGGTGGTGGCTTAATGAGAGGCTTCGTTAAAAGAAGGTCTCTCATAAATCTCGCTATGAGAGGATGAGAGGAAATAGGTTGTCCATTGAGAGGCTTGAAAGAAGCTGCAATAGCACTCAAATGGACCCTCACTGAATTAGTCTTAAGCCCTGCATTTGATAAATGAAGGAGGTACTCCAGTAATGATTCCAGAGGTATCGCAAGAGGGTTAAGACCCTTCTGCGAGCACCATATGGTAAACCTTTTCCACTTAAATGCATAAGAGCGTCTTGTGGAAGGTTTCCTGAAGGATATCCTTTACCTGCTAGGAAAGGTTAAGACCTGTGAAGTTCTAGGCTTTCAGCAACCAGGCCCTGAGATGCAGAGACTGGGGAATGGGATGCCACAGCATCCCATCCTCTTGAGAAAGGAGATCTGGAGCAGATCCTAACTCCAGAGGCGGAGCTTGAGAGAGATGTAGGAGCAGAGGGTACCACGGCTGCCGTGGCCAACGTGGAGCTATGAGGATCATATGACCTCTGTCTCTCTGAAGCTTAAACAGGGTTTTGGGAATCAGGGGAATGGGTGGAAAGGCATACAGGAAGTCCTGGCCCCAATGAAGGAGGAAAGCATCTCTGGCCTGACAACCTCGAGCCGGAATTCTGGAACAGAACCAGGGAGGTTTGGCATTCAGCGGACTTGCAAAGAGGTCTCTGTCCGGGGTTCCCCAAATTTGAAATATTTTGGCCACCTGGTCTGCATGGAGAGACAATTCGTGTGGAAGCAGAACTCGACTGAGTCTGTCTGCCCAAGAGTTTTGAATGCCTGGAAGATACATCGCAAGGAGATGAATCTGATGCTCTCTGGTGAGGGCCCATAGTCGCAAAGCTTCATTGCACAGTGTCAGAGAGCCTGCTCCGCCCTGCTTGTTCACATAGAACATGGCTACTTGATTGTCCGTTTGAACTAGGACTGTCTTGTAGCTGAGCTGGGTGTGAAATACTTGAAGAGCAAGGAAGATTGCTCTGAGCTCCAGGAGGTTGATATGAAGATAGGCCTCTTGTGGAGTCCAGGTACCCTGGGTAGACAGGCCGTGCAGGTGGGCTCCCCAACCCACCTGTGAAGCATCTGTTGTTAGAGTGGCTTGGGGTGGGGGTTGCTGAAAAGGAGACCCCACCAAAGGGTTTTTGGGTGACTGCCACCATTGGAGGGACAAAATAAGGCGATCTGAGTTTGCTATTTTGTCTGACAGGCAACCTGACGCCTGAGTCCACTGAGTGGATGAGGTCCACTGGGCTGCCCTCATATGGAGGCGAGCATAAGGAACCATATGCACGGTGGATGCCATGTGGCCTAGCAACTGTAACATTTCCCGAGCAGTGAGGAGAGGTTTTAGCACTGCTCGGGAAGCTAACTGTACAATGCGAAGGCAGCGGGACTGTGGAAGGAAGGCCCTTGTCTGTCTGGTATCCAGAAGAGCTCCTATAAACTCTAGGGATTGAGTGGGAGCAAGGTTGGACTTTGGGAAGTTTATGACAAGTCCCAAATACTGAAGGATGCACATTGTGCGAGACAGAGCAACCCTGGCCTCTGGCTCTGAAGGGGCTCGAATGAGCCAGTCGTCTAAGTAGGGGAAGACGAATATTCTCAGGGTGCGGAGAAATGCTGCTACCACAGCCATGCATTTTGTGAACACCCTTGGTGCAGAGGCCAGGCCAAAAGGAAGAACCCTGTATTGGTAGTGCTTTCCTTGAAACAGGAATCAAAGGAACTTTCGGTGAGTTGGATGTATGAGAACATGAGTGTACGCATCCTTGAGATCTAGAGAACAAAGCCAATCCTGACTCCGAAGGTATGGCAGCAGAGTTCCTAGAGAAATCATCTTGAACTACTCTCTGAATAGGAATTTGTTCAATTCTGAGGTCTACAATGGGTCTGTGTCCTCCTGTTTTCTTTGGAATAAGGAAATAGGGGGAGCAAAACCCTGTACCCCGTTGGGGAATGGGTACCTCTTCTATTGCCCCTTGAGCAAGGAGCATAGTGACTTCTTGACCTAACCAGTTGTTGAGAGAAGTTTGAGAATTGAACTATCTTACTAATGTAGGAGGGGGCATGCTGAAGAAATGAAGCTTGTACCCCTCTCGTACAATAGACAGAGTCCAATTTTCTGCTGTTATCTGATACCATCTGGGGGCAAAATGACATAACCTTCCTGGAATGGTGGAGGGTGCTGGGCCATTTAGGGCCAGGAAGGCAAAGTTCTCTAGACAGGGGTCAAAGTCCCTGTGGAGGCTGAGTCTGCTGAGCCGGTTGAGGCTTTGCTGCTTTTGGTTTCTTTTGTTGCCTAGGTTGTTGCTGCTGTCCCTTTTGGGCAGACTGACCTAAATGATGTCCCTGCTGGGTATAGGAGGGATAAAACTTTTTCATCTTGCTGAAGAATGGTTTCTTAAGAGGATCTTTTCCTTGCAGGATCAGCTGTAGATTTGGACAATCTATCCAACGTGATATTGTTGCATCTATCTCATTAGCTTTTTCCTGCCAATTCTTGCCAAAGAGATTCTCTCCTGTGCAAGGTATATTCCCCCGTTTGTCCTGTACCCAGATTTCCAAGTCAGATGCCTGGAGCCAGGCAATTATACGTGCACCTATGGCAATAGCAGAGGTTCTGTTTATGCATTCAAAGCAGTCAAAGGCTGCACGATTCACAAACTTGGAAACATCCTGAGCATGTTTAACAAGAGCAAGATAATCTTTTATCATCAGGAAGGAGAGGGCTCATAAGCTCTAAGTCTCCTGTGACTTCCTCAAGGAACATTCCCATACACAAGATATAGGAACTGATCCTAGCAGAAAGCATGGAAGCCTGGAAGGATCGACGTCCTGGAGGATTAGATGCATGCCTTTTTGCACTCTTTATCTGTCTCATGGCTGATTCAACCACCATGGAATGGTGTGGTAATTGAGTCTTCTGAAACCCAGGACAAGGAGGAACTCGATACATGGTGTTGAGTCTTTGAGAATGAGGAGATGTGGTTAAAGGTGTTTCCCACATCCTTAACATAAGATCATGCAAGATCTCATGAATAGGCAAGATAGCTGCCTCCTTGGGAGCTTTAGGGTATTGTAGGATTTCTAATTCCTTTGCCCTATGCTCTTTTTCAGGAGCCACTGTGATGGAAAGACCTCGGGTCACATCTCGGATAAAATCCTGTAAGGACATATCCTCTGGTGGAGACATCCTACACTGAGGAGGAGAGGAATCCTCGGGAAGAAGTACTCTGGTATCGGCAGAGCTTTCAGAGTCTTCAGGCTCATCCGAGGATTTGAAGTATCTACGATCTGGGTGATCGTGCAAGGCACGGTACCGGTACTGATCGAAGTCAGCATCGGAGTGGTCTGGTACTGACTTGTTGATGCCGGATAGAGATGCATGACTCAGTCCCGGTAGAATACCTGCCGATGTTGATGCAGTCGGTGCCGGTGCCGAAGTTGGAGCCGGAACCGGTACAATTGTCTGAAGCGTTTTCAGGGGCATCGAGGCTGTGAGAAGAGCCACCAGACTGCGTTCAATAGCCAAGAATCTCTGGTCTATCGATGCTGCCGATGCTTGGGTATCGGTGCCGGATAGAGCGGCCGGAACCCCAGAGCACCAGTAGTTCTGCCGAGGTTGAAGCCTCAAACATCCTGGAGCCACGTTACTGCTTTGGAAGCCGAAGCCTCCCACTGGGGCAATTGTGCCGGCGAAAGCCCCTCAAGGGCAACGCCAGAGGCATCTTGATGTTTAGAAAGAGATCTACCCTTTGAGGACCGGCTAGATTTATGTTTAGTTACCTGAGATCCATGGGAGGAAGATGAAGCCCTGGAAGACGTTGATGCCACAGAGGTTGCATCGGAGGGAAAAAGGGTGCTAAGCTTAGCAGCTCGGTTTTGCCGGCCCCTTTTTGACATCATCCCACAGGCAACACACTTTGAAATAGAGTGGTCAGGACCTAAACATTTGAGGCACCACTCATGGGTGTCGATGACGGAGATGGTACCACCACACTTAGAACACTTTTTAAAACCTGAAGTGGGTTTTTCCATTTTGAGGAAAAAATTGGGCCTAGTGCCCAAAATGGCGCATGGCACCCGAGAAGAAAAATTACTGGAGAAAGACTCCTGAAATAAAGTTTTTTTTTTTTTCTTTTTTAGAAAAAAGAAAAGAAGAACCGGCGGTACCGGTATAGCGTCGAGGGAAGGCAGACGTGACCACAAAAAAAAAAGTATAAGGGAATTTTCTGCGGTGACAGGATGTGCGACCTGTCGGCTCCATGGAAAACGAAGAACTGGAGAGGGACAGTTGGGAAGGCAGCACGCAGGTGCTGTGGGATGCTCCCAAAAGCTTTCCTATTGGACGCTGGGGAGTGTTCCCGCGCAGGCTCCATCGGTACCGACGATACCCATATGTGAAGACTACATTCCTGCTTGTTCCTGGAGATTGCAGGTGTGTACGCTTCTTTTGGACGTTGCTGAAACATTTGAGGCCAGGAAAATCTAGATGTTATAGTCCCTTGCTGAAATCCATTGAGTAAAGGAAAATTTGAGAGGAGAAATAGTTCATAAACTAGTCAACATTCTGGCCCAGGTTTGGAAAGGTAGATATACAGGTGCCTCCCCTCCTCTCTCCCACCCATACCTCGGCAGTAAACTATTCCTATGCTGATAGACAATGGATGCAAAGCTGTTCTAGGAGCCTGTGGAAACTGCTATTTCAGGGACCCATTCCATAGCGTAGATAAGCAAGAGAAAACTGGAAGCTCTGAGGGCATCGCTTCACTGGCTCCTACCCCGGGCCCAACCCAACAAGGCAGTGGAAAGACATACTACAGCAAAGAAAAGGAGCAGCCTGCTAAGACAAGCACGCGCACCTAGGGGAGGTTCCCAGCTGGCCAGGATGCAGCAAGAATAATGCAGGGGCCAGTGAGGACATTTTTTGTTGCGTGCCTTGAAAAGAAAAGGGCTACTGGGATCCTGGTTTACAGAGCGTTTGCCAGGATGCAAAGGAAAAGTTCCTGGATGCTGATGGGCTAGAAGTCAGATCTCCAGGCAGGACCATTAGAAGGGGTGGGCAAGAAGAGTGACCTCCCTGCACACCACATCATGCAGAAGTTATATCACCCATTTGAGTCAGTCTGTGAGCCTGAAAAAGAAGGAAACCCTTTGCCTGGGTTCCATGTTTGTCCAGCCACTGCCCTGTCTCCAGGATCTGAAGTTTGGTAGCTAAGTATTGCATTTGTCTCCTTACTGCCATTTCTATGTGCCGTTAGACTTTGGAATTTCTTTATTTCATTTGCCTGGCTTTGATGTGCCTTTTTTCCCATTTCAGCCAGAATGTGGAATCCTGCTAAAGGTACATAACTTGCTGGTCAAAAAGACTGATTTACTGTGTTTCAGCATACCCACATGGACTGAATACTTATATCTCTCCTTGTCCTGCAGAGCTCATTGCGGAGGAAACAGCAGACAGAGCCCTGCTGAAAGGAGGGTAGCTCTCAAAAATAGCTATCCCCAATCACTCCAGCCTTGGATTAGCTCAAAGAGATGGCGCAAGGGCAGATATATATAATCTTCATAATGTTTAGACTGCGGAAACAGCTCACATCCATTGGATTTGGCCTTCTTTTGGTCATCCGTTGCAACTGAACATACCAAATAATGCATTCTATCGCCATGTTTCGTAATACTCCCCTCTATGCTCATCCAGTTTTTATTGCTTTTTTTCCCTTAACAATTACATAACCTGGTGGAAGATTCTATTAAATGTTGGCTCGATCAATAAGAGATTCAATACAGTTTATCTTTGGGCAATTCATGTGGTCAATAAAACCTCATTATAAACATAACCTCAACACCTTGTGTTCTAGCTCACTGGCTACCAGAGTGGGCTCTTTTATCTTCTTACAAAAATATTTGTTAAAGAAACCTCAGGCTGTGTCTTCCACTTGCTGTCTCATCCACTTCACAGCCTGTTTATTTAATTCAAATTAAGATCTAGAGTTCTGGAAGGAGGTCCAAAAAGAGAAATTAGACTTACCTGCTAATTTTGGTTCCTTGAGGAACTCCAGTCCAGTCCCACAATTCAAGGTAATGTACCTCTTCCAGCAGCTTGGAGACTGAGCACGTCATCTTTTTGATGGCATCAGTATACTTATACAGCTGGCACCATCTACCAACCTCAGCAACCTATTGCCAAAATAGACTCATAGGAGCAAAAAATAAGTAGTTAAACATGCCCAAAACACTTATACAGCTAAATGAACTGACACCCCCCCACCATCTGGGAAGGATACCCTATCCCCCCTTCCAGGATGAGGAAGCTTACCCGTTGAGTGCCAGAGCAACTCCAAACAGCGGGGAGCAAGGGACCAACTGCTCTTCCGGTCCGCCCCCCACAACATCGATTGCACCCCACTTCTCGGCACCCCCTGGCCACTTCCTTTACCAAGGGAACCAGCTTCAGGACTGGGATGCCCACATTCCTAACAGGGGCTATACAGTTCAAACAACGGTAAGAATTTTAGGGTTTATTTTTTTTAATTGCTATCTCTCTGACTGGGAGCTCTTAAAAGGGTTTTGGTATATTTTTAAAACAAAGTTACATTCTTTTTGGTGCTTTAGTAGAAATATTTTCTTTAGTGGGGCAGGTTTAAAACTCTGCTTTGGTAACTTTCTCAGCTCTTGGGAACTGCTGACACCTAATTAGGTGTTAGTTCCCTCCCTACCCCCCCCCCCCCCAACTCCAACCCACCCCTAGTGAGCAGTCTTGCTTTATAGGGCAATTTAACAGATCACAGGGACTTGGAACAGCACATTTAAAAGATCACAGGGACTTGGAACAGCACATGTTGAACATAATTAAAGAGATTTAACTGCTTTTTCTCTGAAAGGACAGCTGGGAAACTGGCTGGTACTTTCGTAGATCTCTCCTTTTGCTTTAACAGATACCTAAGCTCCACAAACAGAACAATGGCTGTGAAAAATCGTATCGCTAAAGCTGTTTCCCCCGTTACAGCTTCTGCCTCTGTCCAGACAGAGGTCCCAATGCCAGTTGATGGACCGGTTCCATGGTCATGGTGCCTGCATGCTGAAGCTATGAGGAAACAAGTGGAGGAACTCAGAGAGGAGGTGGTGAGGCTGAGGAGCATTCAGGACAGTGAGAAGTACATTGATGAGATGCTTCTTGCAGCAATCAAGCTCTCCAGGAGAGAAGATGGGTGTCGACAGAAAGACGAAGGTTGGACACAAGTCTCGTATATACCCATTGGCATATATAAGGCAGGCAACGGGAGAATTTGAGAAGAAGCTTGCTGCGGAAGCAAAACCGCAAAATAAAGACTTTTTCAAGTACATTCATAGCAAAAAACCTGCGAGAGAGTCAGTTGGTCCATTCGCCTTCTACGCACCAAAATGCTGGAAGGAACTTCCACCAGAAATTAGATCCATCAAAAACCTTATTCAGTTCCGTAAGGCAATCAAACACCACATTTTCCTACTTCACTTTGCTCAAGCATCCACCCCACCTCTGCTCACCCACTCAACAATGTCCACAAACCTTACCCTGTCACAAGTATTTTGAGCTTGCCTTAGCCCTCCTTGTATATACAAACCTAATCTAATTGTATTTTGTACATATGTTTATAGTTACCCTGTTGCTCCAAGTTTAAACTCCTGTTACAATGTAAGCTCCAAGTTTAAACTCCTGTTACAATGTAAGCACAGAACAGTCTTCTGACTGTGCACCCTTGTTATATGTGAACCGCACTGATAACAAATAGCGCGGTATATAAAAGTTGTTAAATAAATAAATAAATGATAGAGGGGTTAAAGGGGCACAAAGAGGTGACAAGGCGATAGCGGAGAGACTGAATGAATTCTTTGCTTCGTCTTTACTGAGGAAGATGTAGGGATGTTACCCATGACTGAAGTGGTATTTAAAGGTGCGGAAGAATTGAAGGAAATATCGATACATCGGGAAGATGTATTACAACTATTAGATAAACTGAAGAGTAGCAAATCACCTGGGCCGGATGGTATACATCCAAGGGTGTTGAAAGAACTGTAATATGAGATTGCAGACCTGCTATTAGTAATCTGTGAACTATCATTAAAATCATCTCTAATACCTGAAGATTGGAGGATCGCCAATGTAACACCAATTTTTAAAAAGGGTTCCAGGGGTGATCCGGGAAACTAAAGACCGGTGAGCCTGACATCAGTACCGGGAAAAATGGTAGAAACCATCATAAAGAATAAAATTACTCAGCATGTAGATAGTCATGGCCTAATGGGAGACAGCCAACATGGCTTTAGACAAGGCAGATCTTGTCTTACTAATCTGTTATGTTTTTTTGAAGGTGTGAATAAACAGGTGGACAAAGGTGAGTCAGTTGATATAATGTATCTGGACTTTCAGAAAGCCTTTGACAAAGTCCCTCATCAGAGACTTTTGGCAAAACTAAACAGTCATGGGATAGGAGGCAGTGTACTACTGTGGATCAGGAACTGGTTAAAAGATAGAAATCAGAGGGAAGGGCTAAATGGCCAATTTTCCCAATGGAGAAAGGTGAATAGTGGTGTACCCCAGGGATCTGTGCTGGGTCCGCTGCTTTTTGACATATTCATAAATGACCTGGAAAGTGGAATAACGAGTGAGGTTATCAAATTTGCAGATGACACAAAACTATTTAAAGTTGTTAAAACCCAAGAGGATTGTGGAAAATTGCAAGAGGATCTTGATAAATTTGAAGATTGGGCTTCCAAATGGCAGATGAAATTTAATGTGGACAAGTGCAAAGTTATGCACCTAGGGAAGAACAACCCAAACTATGGTTACACGATGCAAGGTTCCACATTAGGAACCACCACCCAGGAAAAAGATTTAGGCGTCATTGTGGATAACATGTTAAAACCCTCGGCCCAGTGTGCAGTGGCAGCCAAGAAAGCAAATAGAATGCTAGGTATCATAAGGAAAGGAATGGAAAATAAAACAAAAGATATTATAATGCCTCTATATCGTTCCATGGTGAGACCGCACCTTGAATATTGTGTGCAATTCTGGTCGCCGTATCTTAAAAAGGATATAGTGATATTAGAAAAGGTTCAGAGAAGAGCCACCAAAATGGTAAAGGGGATGGAAGGATATTCCTATGAAGAAAGGCTAAAAAGGTTAGGGCTCTTTAACCTGGAAAAGAGACGGCTGAGGGAAGATATGATAGAAGTCTATAAATTAATGAATGGAGTGGAACGGGTAAACGTAGATCGATTGTTTACATTATCAGAATATAGAAAGACTAGGGGACATGCAATGAAGCTAGAAGGTAAACTATTTAAGACTAATAAAAGAAAATATTTTTTCACTCAACGTGTAATCAAACTCTGGAATTTGTTACCGGAGGATGCAGTAAAGGCTGTTAGTGTAGCTGGGTTTAAAAAAGGTTTGGACAAGTTCCGGGAGGAAAGGTCCATAAATCATTATTAAGAAGGGACCCAGGATATCAATGCTTGACCCAGTACAAGCATTGTGGAACCTGTGTCTTTTGGGGAAACTGCTAGGTACATATGACCTAGATTGGCCACTGTTGGAAACAGGATACTGGGCTTGATGGACCTTGGTCTGACCCAGTATGGTATATCTTATGTTCTTAAGTCACCAGGGCCTGCAGAATCTCAAATCCAACTTCTCCAGCCCTTGAATTAAAGAACCATTATGCAGCCCTGGAAGTGGAGGAGGTAAAAGCATTCCTGGTAAAGGAAGAACCAGAGCTCAAGTACCCCAAAGGTTGCAGAATCAGTGACCACAAGGAAGCGAAGGGTAGTGGTGGTTGGTGACTCTGTTCTGAGGGGTACTGAGGCGTCCATCTGCCGACCAGACTTGATGTCCAGAGAGGTATGCTGTCTGCCCGGTGCCAAAATCCAAGATGTTATGGAAAGTTTGCCGAGACTCATCAAGCCCACTATTACCCAGTATTGTTAATCCATGTCGGAACAAATGATACTGCCAGATATCCCTCTGAGCGTATCAAAAGTGACTTCATGGCTCTGGGACAGAGGGTGAAGCAGTTAGGTGCACAGGTGGTGTTCTCTTCAATCCTCCCTGTTGAGGGTAAAGGCCAAGGTAGAGAGTCTCGCATCCTGGAGTTGAATGCATGGCTGCGTGGATGGTGTCATCGAGAGCGTTTTGGTTTTCTAGACCATGGGATGCTGTTCCAAGGGCTGCAGAGCAGAGATGACATCCATCTGTCCAAGAAAGGTTGACGCGTCTTCAGTAGTAGATTAGCTAATCTACTGTAGAGGGCTTTAAACTAGATTTGTTGGGGATGGGTGAAGAAAGCCCCCAGGTAAGTGAAAGCCCCCAGGTAAGTGATACATTAAATACCTTTATGGAAATGGGTAACATATGGAAAGCAGTGTGTATAAATGTCCGTAGCATGGGAAATAAGATCCCTGATGTTGAAACTTTGGTGGGAGTGGCCGACTTGGATTTAGTGGCAATTATAGAAACATGGTTCACAGAAAACCATGATTGGGATGTAACTATACCTGGCTATACTTTATTCAGAAAGGACAGGGTAGGAAGAAGGGGAGGAGGAGTGGCACTATATCTAAAAAATACTATTAAAGCTTTACAATTACAGAGCTTAAAAGAGAGAGAGGAGGCATTGTGGGTTAAACTAGCAAGAGGGAAAGAGAAATCTGTTTGCACTGGCGTGATATACAGACCTCCCTCACAAGAGGAAGAGGTGGACAGAGAGTTAATTGAAGACATACGCAGCATTGCTAGGAAAGGGGAAGTGCTACTGATAGGGGATTTCAATATATCAGATGTTGATTGGCACATTGCTGCTGCAGTATCATCTAGAAGTAAAGAGATCCTGGATTATCTACAGGGAGAACTATTCAGGCAATTGGTAACAGACCCCACACGTGAAGGGGCCATACTGGACTTGGTGCTTACCAATGGTGAAAGTGTTTCTGATCTTATAGTGGGAGATCATTTTGCATCCAGTGATCACCAGATGGTGTGGTTCAGTATTAGGACTAGGGCTGTTAGAATCCATTCAAAGGTGAGGGTCTTAGACATTAGGAAGACTAACTTTGCCAAGATGGGCCAATACCTCAGGGAGTCGTTAGCGGGATGGGAACATCTGGGGGATGTAGAAAAACAGTGGGCAAAACTGAAAGGGGATATTTTAAGGGCAACCAACCTTTTTGCTAAAATGGTAAATAAATGTAAAAGGAAAAGAAGACCACTATGGCTTTTGAAAGAAGTAGCTGAAAAGGTGAAGAAAAAGAGGGAGGCCTTCATGAAATACAAGAGATCACAGAGAGAGGAAAACAGGCATCTATATTTGGAAAAACTTAAACAAGCTAGCAAAGTAGTCAGGAAAGCAAAGATTCAAAAAGAGGAGGAAATAGCCAAGCAAAAAAATGGGGGGATAAGACATTTTTCAGATATGTTAGTGAGAAGAGGAAGGGCAAAAGTGGTATTGTCAGACTAAAGGGTGAAGGGGAGGAATATGTAGAAGCTGATGAGGATAAAGCGGAATTGCTTAACAAATATTTCTGTTCTGTGTTCACAGATGAAGAACCAGGAGCAGGACCTCAGAAAACACCCACAAACAGGAACAGAAGCGAGGGACATTTTGAACAATTTTCAGAAGACCGTGTTTGTGAGAAACTAGCTCAACTTAAAGTAGACAAAGTGATGGGACCAGATGGGATACACTCTAGATTACTGAGGGAACTTGGGAACGTTCTAGCAGCTCAACTGACTGACCTTTTCAATGCCTCGTTGGAGTTCGGAGTGGTGCCAAAGGACTGGAGAGAGGCTCATGTGGTGCCTTTACACAATAGCGGAAGTAAGGATGTGGTTGAAAACTACAGGCCGGTTAGTTTAACTTCGGTGGTGAATAAATTATTGGAAACTCTGCTGAAAGAGAAAATAGTGAGGTTTCTGGAGTGCAGCAGATTACAGGATCCGAGCCAGCATGGATTCACCAGAGGCAGGTCTTATCAGACAAATCTGATTGATTTTTTTGACTGGATGACCAGGGAGTTGGACCGAGGGAGAGCCCAAGATGTGGTGTATTTAGATTTCAGTAAAGCCTTTGACACTGTTCCTCACAGGCGACTTATAAACAAACTGAGCATCCTAGGGATGGACCCTAAAGTTACTGCTTGGGTTAGAAATTGGTTGGGTGGGAGACGACAAAGAGTACAGATAAATGGAGCTCACTCTGAGGAGAAGGATGTTACCAGTGGTGTGCCCCAAGGATCTGTCCTTGGTCCAATTCTTTTTAACATCTTTGTTAGTGATATAGCGGAAGGGCTGTCGGATAAGGTTTGCCTCTTTGCGGATGATACCAAAATCTGCAATAGAGTAGACACGCAGGAAGGGATAGATAACATGAGGAGGGATCTAGCTAAGCTTGAAGAATGGTCTAGAATTTGGCAGCTGGGATTTAATGTTAAAAAAATGTAAGTTCATGCATTTGGGTTGCAGCAATCCAAGGGAGAGATATAGAAACATAGAAATATGGCGATAGAAAAAGACCACATGGCCTATCTAGTCTGTCCTTCCATATCACCTGATTTGTATGATGTGTATCCGCTTTGATTTCAGGATAAATCGGTATATAAATCCTTTTAAATAAATAAATAAATATCAATAACTACAACAGTCCCCCTTTTTCCTTTAGAGATCCTCTGTGTTTGTCCCATGCTTTTTTGAATTCAGATACTGTCCTCATCTCTACCACCTCCACTGGGAGACTATTCCACGGATCCACCACTCTTTCCGTAAAGAAATATTTCTGCATATTGCTCCTGAATGCACCCAAGCATCCTTCTAGCTTTTGCCGTCACCTTTTCTATCTGTTTAGCTACTTTAAGATCATCAGACACAACCACGCCTAGGTCCCGCTCTTCTTTAGTGGACAAAAGTACTTCACCCCCTATACTATATTGATCCCTTGGATTGCTGCAGCCCAAATGCATGACTTTGCCCTTTTTAACATTATGGTATGAAACGTTTGAAGTCCCTCAACAGACCTCGGGATGAGGGTGGGATTCGAGCTTGCTCCTGCTTATCCTCGGGCAGCCAACCTCCCTTGGACTCACCAGTCCTTAACCAACTTGTACAGCTCCTCCCCAAAGAGCAGCTTTCCCTTAAAAGGGAGCTTACTAAGGCGGGACTTGAAGGAGCGATCCACAGCCCAGTCCCAGGCCACAGGTAGTGGAGGGCTGCCACCACCGAGGCCATGCTTTTAGAGAGACCCCTAGTGAGATCGTAATGGGTGTCTGCCACATAGGCCACCCCAGACTCCAATTTTCCTACCTTCTCGGACAGGTCCATCTCTGTCCCCACCCAGATACTGGACCCTTTGTGACCAGCAGAGGCAGGTTCTAGCCACCCCAGCCTGCTGCTTGAAGCCTGCAGTGAAAGGGCATTGATATCAACAGCCTGCTTCAACAAAGTGTCTGACTTCCTATCCTGGACCTCCTTGAAGGCCGCACTGCCTTCTACCAGGATTGTAGCCTTTTTGGTAACCGCCAACCCTGCTGTGGCTACTTTAGGTGATCACAGGAGTTTGCGTTCCTGTTTAAGGAAAGGTCAACCTAAACCACGCTTACACAATGCAAGGTTCCACATTAAGAACCACCACCCAGGAAAAGGATTTAGTAGTCATCGTGGATAAATACGTTGAAACCCTCCATCTAGTATGCAGAGGCGGCCAAGAAAGCAAATAGAATTCTAGGAATCATAAGAAATGGAATGGAGAATAAAATCAAGGATATTATAATGCCTCCGTATCGTTCCATGGTGCAACCGCAACTTGAATATTGTATGCAATTCTGGTTGCCATATCTTAAAAAGGATATAGCAGAATTAGAAAAGGTACAGAGAAGAGCAACCAAAGTGGTAAAGGAGATCGAAGGATACCCCTATGAGAAAAGGCTTAAAAGGGTTCTTTTAACTTGGAAAAGAGGCAGCTGAGGGGAGATATGATAGAGGTCTATAAATTAATGAATGGAGTGGAACGGGTAAATGTAGATAGGTTGTTTATTCCATCAAAAAGTAGAAAGACTACGGGACACACAATGAAGTTGCAATGTAACTCATTTAAGACTAATAAGAGAAAATAGTTTTTCAGTCAATGCGTTATCAAACTCTGGAATTCGTTACTAGAGGATGTGGTAAAAGCTGTTAGTGTATGAGAGTTTAAAAAAGGTTTGGAGAAATTCCTGGAGGAAAGGCTCATAAACCATTATTAAAGAGGACCTGGAAAATCCCCTGCTTGCCCCGGAACAACCTGTGTACCTTTTTGGCAACCTGACAGGTACTTGGGACCTGACTTGGCCACTGTTGGAAACAGGATACTGGGCTTGATGGACCTTGGTCTGAACCGGTATGGCATATCTTATGTTCCTATGTATTCTGCACTAAACCTGTGTGAAGAAAACCTGCACTAGAGCTTGTATTACTAATTAAAAATTTATTTGGATCAGCAAGGAATATTGAACTTAATCTTAATCTTCCTCACCTCTTCCCGTAGATGCTCCACTTGCCAAGTGATATCATCCCGCTGTTGCTGAAACTTGTCTGCAGACTCAATAGTTTTCATTACTGCCACCATAGACTCCACTTCTTTATTCAGTTCTTCCAAACTGGTCTTGATCATATTCACCACCAGCACCATCAAATCAAGGGAGCACATATTTAAAATTTTATTCCACTTCTCCTGAAAAAAACAGATCTGAAGCATATAGTTGTGGTTCTTTATAAATTCTAAGACCTCGAGGAATCTGCTGACGTTGAATGTATTCAATTAGTGAAAGTCTATGCAATTCAGAGCGGACGACCCACTTTTGCACACTCAATATCTTCTCCCAACTGTTCCCTCCATTCAATGACATAGAATCACTTAACTCAAAAGGGATTTTATTCATTCAAAAGTTCAGTGACCTGTTTTTGAATTTGAGCCTTACAAGACTGACTACCTGCAGGACATCACCTGAAGGCGGCTGATAGCTAGGAGATGTTCTTAGCTAAAGCCATTGTATGTTTAAGTAATCAGTGTAAATAACATTTGCCTGGCTTCAGCCACCAATTTGAAAGATGGCTCACATATTCAAGAAAAGAAAAAGATTTTCTGAATTTAGGACGAACTTGATTGTCTTGTTTGTAGCCATCAGCCTTTCCTTCCAACCAAATGGTTATGTGTATAGGATGCGCCGGCTGCAGTCATAGCATGCGTTGAAAGAAATGTCCAGTTTTATATGACACTAGGGTTTTAAGATAATGAAAAAGGGTTTCTACCACTTAGACACATGGGTATACATGCCAGACGGACAGGGTGTGGGTGGCGACCACATTCGAAGCAGCAGTCAATGGTTTTCATTATATGGAGAGGTCCCATTGTGTAGTGATACACAATTCAAATCTAAGTATGAGATGACTAATAATACAGTACCCCAAAATATTCTTTTATATAGGATTTGTCTTACATATATGTTTCCCAAAATAGGTTACAGCCCCTATGAGAGGTGGCTCGGTAGAGCTGATTTGGGTTAGAACTAAAAAGAGAGTAAGATTGGGTTCTGTAAAGCCGATTTGGGTTAGAGTTAGGGTTCACAAAAAGACAATGAGAGGATTTTCAATAGAATTTCAGTAAGGGTAGCACCACATTAATGTTAGTGTTAGAGTTAATGATAGAAAACCAATGAGAAATGGTTCAGTGAAACTGATGAAGACAATAACGATTAGAAGCCAAAAAAAATTATATTCATTTAAGGGAGACATGGGAAAATAAGGAGAATTAATAGCTGGTGAGAAAAGAGAAATTTAGAATGGAGTGTAAGTCACACACAAGTTGGAAAGTTTACACTAGCAATGTGACAAAATGGTGCATTTCTCTGTTTTACAGAATCAGGCATGTGGGGGTTCATATGTATGTCTCATAGAAAGTGTCGGGAGGTGTGTGCATGTGTGTATGGTCAAGAGTATCAGGGACTGGATGGATGCACGTGTGGGTGTGTCAAGGGGAGTGTCAGGGGCTGCATACATATGCATGTGTGTGTATGTGTGTATGTGTTGAGGAGAGCATGTGTAGGTGTCAAGGGGTACATGCATGTGTGTGTGATTGGGAATGTCGGGTGGGTGCATTTGTGTGTATGTCATGGGGAGTGTTGACGGTACGTACATGAATGTGTGCATTTGTCATAGGGCGTGTTGCAGCTGCCTAAGACTATGTGGGTGTCTTGGGGAGTGTCCGGGCTTTGTGCATGCATGTATGTGTGTGTGTGTTTGTGTGAGTGTGTGTGATGGGGAGTGCTGGAGGTTGTGAGTGTGGTGTGTGTATGTCTGTATCTCTTTCTCTCATAACCTCCTCCCATGCATCCTTCAGTCTCTCTCTCATAACCTCCCCAGCCCCTTTAACCTATGTGTGTATGTGTGTGTGTCTCTCTCTTTTTCTCATAACCCCAGCCTTCTACCAGTCTCTCTCTCTCTCATAACCACCCCCACCAGCCTTCACCCACTGTCTCTCTCTTTCTCTCATAACCCCCAGCCTTCTCCCAGGCTCTCTCTCTCATATCCCCCCACCAGCCTTCACCCGGTATCTCTCTCAATCTCTCTCTCTCTCATAACCCCCCCACCAGCCTTCCCCAGTCTCTTTCTCTCTCTCATAACCATTCTCCCCCCAAAAGACTTTCTCCATGCACAAACAAACATGTGTACGGATAACTTTCCTGCTTCCTAAACCTTCAATAATAGGTGCTATATCTAAGCGAAACACACCTAAAAAGGACAAAGAGGCTACAGTAGATTTTGAAGGTGAAGAAATAGAAATCTCTTCCCTTCAGCCACAGGACGGCATGGTGAGGAGCCATAAGCTTGAGAAGCAAACAGAATGCAAGAGAAAGTAGTGAGTGATAAAATCAAAAGAATAAAAACGAGCGCTCCCACAAACACTCATCAAGATTATTACAATGCGATGTCCCTCCCCAAAGACTTTACTATCAGAGAAGAGGATGTGAAAAACCTCAAATAGCTTTGTGGAAATGGGTCAGTCAAAAGCAAAACATTTTGCATGTTGCAAGTCACTTTAACACAATGAAAATGCTTTGCAGTCATCATTTCAGAAAAATTTGAAAAACGGCAGACTTTTTTGCAAAAAAAAAAAAAAAAAGGTTTTGCAGGAATGTAGACAATTGTGCGTTTTTGCAACTTCAGTTGCTGTGGGTAAGTCATAATGATTGAATACTGGCAGTTTTTCCAGAAGTACAAGGCGTCATATTGCTACCTAGGGAAGTGGTTCAGAACATATCACAGCTACTGTATGGTCATTATTTGCTAGTCTTTGACTTTTACGCCAGGTAAGGGGCTATATAGAAGAAAAGGATTTGATAACATTGATATATTAGCAGATTAATGTAAGAGTCTTGTTAGTAGCCTTGCAAGGAAAAAAATGCAGTCAATGCAGAATGCAGCTGCACCATTGATTAAAAACATTTAGGGGCCCTTCTGCTAAATCCTGCCACTGTTTGGCATTTAACAAGTGCTGTCAACACATGTTAAGTGCAAAGCCACAGCTTTAGTTGTTGGAGACTCAAGCCTCATGTTTCTAGCAGCTAACTTGTGGCACAATAGTGCGGGTCTGCTAACAACTCCACAAAGGAGTCGTCGTGTTCTTCACGCCCACGCTCTACCTCTAACATGCACAGTAACGCGCAATTGCCGGTTAACGTGCATTTTGGAAGACTGTAGCTGGGTTGGCCACGTGTTAGCAATCACCGCGGCCAGCTACCAAACACTAATATACGCGTTAATCGATTAGTGGGGTATAGTAAAAGGGCATATATTACTAGATGGCTTACAAGTGCACATGAAATAATTATATTTGGACACAATTAGTTAAACACACAATGATAAAACATGTCAGTAAACATTTAAGAAACCATAGCAAGCTCATAAGCTTGACTTGACTTGTTTACAAAATTTTAAAAAATCCTTTTCAGTCCTAAGTGCAGGCGGAAGCTTGTTGCATAGTACAGATGCTTCACACAAAAAAAGGCTCGATCATATCATAGACACCACCAAGAATTCCTGATTTTCTGACCACAGGGTTCTCTGGTTTTCAATATATTACCACTTCTTAAACAAATTTCATTGACAATTTAAGATTCTTTGATTATTCTTTAAGGCCGACCATCAGAAAGAACTAGAATATTTGTCACAGTTAAGTATCCTTAAATGTTTTTCCAAGTATATTTCTGTTCTTCCGAGAAGTTGTTACTTGAGGTCCCAGCCCACATCAAATCATCTCTCCGTCACCAGACTATAGGCTTTTATTTAGACCCCAAACTGTGGAAAACTCTTATTTACAGTTTAGGAAACTTGCAAAAGTTTGGATGTTTAAGAAAGCTTTCCCAAGTCACACTATTATTTCTCTTGCGGGCTGATTTTTGGGGAAAGGTGAAGGGCTGGGTAGCACTGGTATGATAAAATCAATGATGATGATATGATGTATGTTCTTCACCTAAAAGGTGAGGTTATGGGCAGCATGGAAACTGCACTTAAAAATAATTAGTATGTACGCTCTCCTGGGAGTGGGAAAAGGCTTTCGTTATGCAACTAGTTCAAGCTCATGGAAAAAGCATGCGATCAAGTGAAATAAATATATTAGTTTGAAAAATTGCTAATGAGCTGATCTGCATGATTTTTCAGCTCATAAGTGATTTTGCATAATTTCCACAGGCAACTTTGCAAGTGAAGATTAATGTGTGCAACAAATGGCAAACAGCACGTACTGAGATTTGCAAAAGCGATGGTGCCTGTTATTTTCCATTTTTATACACACTGTGCCCTTTGCAAAGCTGTTCTCAGCTTCATATGTCAGACTCAATGTTTGATTGCAATTGAGAGTGATTTGCTCAGGGTCCAACAGTGAACTATGGACTCAAACTGGAGTTACTGTAGGTCCTAACGTTGTTTCCTGACCACTGCGCTGGACTTGCCAGTTCAAGAGCCTGCGTTTTCCTGAGTAAATAGCCTAAATGTGCAAGCAGGAATTTTAAAAAGTGGCTATTTATGCGTTTATATCCACAGCAAGCACAATTTGGAAGGGGGCATGTGGTGGATGTGCTCTGAGGCAGGCATGAGGGGCAACTCGCTGCTCCTTTGGGTCTGAGTTTTGCACCACTGACTAAGGGGGCACTTGTGCTTGGCTCTTCCTTTCCAGTTTTATAAAATCCTGCACTTATGAGTGGAAGTTCTGACACTAACACAAGTAGATTTTAAAAGCAGCACCTACACATTAAAGGGCAGCCACATGCTCAGAATGCAGAGTGATTCCACTCTTTTTCTGAATGCATTCTTTTCTAGACTGGCTGTTCCCATTGGATGTGGGGCCGTTTACATGTGAATTTCCTGGCAATCTTATTTTATGAAAGGCCCTGTGCTCAGCATCCCTCTTGTAAAAGCTCAGGGAACTGTGCACATCCTGACGTGGATATTCCAATTCCTACCTAGATTCATACCATGGACTGCCTGAAGAACAAAGTACTAGAGGAGATCAAACCTAAGCTTTCTTTAGAAGCTCAGATGACAAGACTTCAACTTTCATTCTTTGGACACATCATGGGAAGAGAGAGATCATTAGAGAAAGACATCATGCTTGGCAAGATAGAAGGTCAACGCAAAAGAGGAAAGCCGGCAATGAGATGGATCGATACAATAACAGCAGCTACGGGGACCGGTCTGTCGACAATGAGCCGCCTGACTGAAGACCGAACACAATTTAGGACAACTATCCAGAGGGTCGCCATGAGTCGACACCAACTCGATGGCACTTAAAAACGGCAACAACACCTAGATTCAAAATCGGCTTCAAATCTACAACACTCTGATCTTGGAAGGGCATCAAAATCTTAATTGGGACAGACGCATGTAAAACAAGGGTGCTCAGTTAGGGATAGATGGTGGATGTTAGCCAGTATACTAATGGATTGTTCAGGCTCATCTCAGGGGCAATGGCTCCAAATGGATTTGTTTTGTGCATGACATGGCATGTTTTGTGCATACCATTTGCTCCTAAGCCAGGGTGTAAGTAGGATGATCTCAGTCTCTCAAATTTACTCCTAACACTTGCCTAGAACTTTCATCATGCCCAAAGACAGCTTCCATCCGGTGTTCATAAGATGTAACTTGTAGAGGCTACTAGTCAAGGTGTGTTTGGAAATTCCTTTTTAATCAGGCCTGTGGTTCACAATACTACGGGACATATTTCTTGATTTTTCAGCCACATTTTCTTGGTCTCTGACCGCATTTCTTGGTACTTCAGGATCTTCTTTCTGCCTCTCCACACAATTCATAAAATAATCACTTGGAACAGACACCTCTATTATCAATGCCGTTGTGGTATTTTTTGCTTTTATCACGGAGCGGTGGGTTCACCCCTAAACAAAGACATGGGGAAGGGGTGTCCTGCACGGAGTGGCAGGTGCACCTACTCTTGCCATCTTACTGGGCAGACTAGATGGACTATACTGGTCTTTATCTGCCGTCATTTACTATGTCATTTACTCTATATCAGGTTCCTTCGCATTTAGCTTCTTATTAGTCGAGATGGGAATGGCCAGGTGATTCTCCTTAATTCTCTTAGGATCATGATCCCAGATGTTTTCATTATGTTTTGTTACTGCGTGAACTTTCATTATAAACTGCTTTGAACCATCTGTGACCGAGAACGTGGTATATAAATCCTTGCAAATAAGTATGGAATTGCACATGTAAGCTAACAGAATGCATTTAAGGTGATTTTAAGCCACCTACCCCGAAGTGCAGAAATTTATAACTCCCATAAATTTGTCTGTATAAAAGAAAGACTTTTGTGGAAGGGACTGTAATGAATCCATGCATGTAATTTAAATTTAAAAAATGCAGGTGTTCAACTAGCATGCTAATACTGCACAGAACTGTACATCGCTCATGTGAAAAGGGTTGCACATGAACATTTATCATCATCAAACACAATTCATGCAGGTACCTTGACTTTGAAAATCAGGTTGTTTTGTGCATACTTAAAGTACATAAATAACTCTGCAGTTAAATACATTATTAGTACTTCACCCCTTTACTCCACAATCTTCAATTTTCCAGCGGGAAGATGGTTAAGGTTTGGGAGTTTCTGAGAAATAGGGTATTCAAGGGCAAGTCGCAAAAATTCCATGAATGGGTCCAGAGGGTCCCCCCTCATCCCTTTCATCTTATCATGGCCTCAGCTTCCCAGAAATCCCAGCTGGTGCTGTGGATGTGCAAATCAGTACTTCATTTCATTTTCCAACAAAATATGTACTTTCCAAGTCTTACACATGCGTAAAAAGTGCAGATATCATCACCATTAGCAAAAGCCCAGCTGTAGACATTAAGAATGGGAGAGAGAATGAAGAGCGTGAGCCAAACCTGGAATAAATGTCTGTTTGATTAAAGGAGGGCTGAAGGCCATTCTTCCATTCCCGCACAAGGACAACTGTCCAACGGATGTTCACATACAATTAGGCGTATTTTGCATAGGTACCATGGATACTCTCTTTTTACCAATGCAAGGAAATGGCTAACACTGTCACTTGGCTATGTAAGTGCCAGGAAATATACTCTGGACGATCTAGAAGCCTCAACAGAATTAAATACGTTTTGAAATGTATAGAAGAGGACGAGGAGGTGGCATGTGTGTTCATCCTTCTCCCCCTAAACATATGTATGTTTTTTATTGTAATCCACCTAGTAGATAGTGCAGAACATTAAAATGATTTTGTTAAATGAATAAAAAGTTTCAAAATATGTCAGGAACTCTAGGGGGCTCTCGACAGGTGCATTTTTTGAACACACGTGCCAGAAGTTAGGCTCCATTAGTCCTGAGGAAGCATTTGATGATTTTAGCCTCAGTCCCCAAGTCATCACCCCAGATACTTCTAAAATAAATAAATCAATAAATAGAACCCCCACCTAAAACATCTAACTTACCTACGGAGGAGTGGCCTAGTGGTTGGGGCAGGTTACCTCAGGCCAGAGGGCCAGGGGTTGCGAATCCCACTAGAGGAATCTTACTAGTGGTCCCTGGTCCCACAGGTGCTCCTTGTGGCCTTGGGCAAGCCACTTAACCCTCCATTGCCTCAGGTATAAAAACATAGATTGTGAGCCCTTCAGAGACAAGGGAAATATATATACAGTACCTGAATGTACCTTGCTTTGACTTGTAGAAAAGCAGTATATATGCCTAGATAAATAAATCTCCCCATTGATATTTAAATTTCTTAAGAAAACTCCTTAATGGTTTGTAGGAGGAGTCCCACCTCTCTTTGATCCAAGTATGACGAAGAAGATTGAATTATGAATGTATATGAAATAGACACAAATAGGCAGTGGCCACAGTTGACTGGGCTTCGTTTCAAATTTGTACTCATTCAAGCTTTGCTGGTGTCTCTGAAGACAAGGAACTGACTGGTTACATAGGACTGCAATGGCAAACGCACCCAAAGAGCTCTCTCCTCCTCCCTGCTCTCTACAGCGCTCGCTCTTGGGCAGATGTCACCTCAGCTTTGGTCCCTGGAAGAGGGCAAAGGAAAGAATGCTAATGCGCTCTTGAGTCCAACAATCAAATCATATTGCTAGTTAATAATTCTCAAAGAACAAAAAACAAAATCTCCTAAACAAAGTCTAAATCCTGCGGCACAAGCTGCCTCTGAAGGAGAGGAAGCGAAAATTGAAACACGTTTCATTAAAATCACGGAAGGAAGGAAGAGATTTGAGAAGGAGGGTTTGTTGTTTTATTTTTTTGCAGTGTCTCAGTGTTCATGGGAAACTGGAACCACCAGTGATGGTTTAGCACAGAAAAAAATTACTATTACTACTATATAGTACTTGGAGAGAGCCACGCACGCAGTGCTGCACAGCACCCTATAAAAGGTAGCTAACATACAAGGGACGGTCCCTGCCCGTCAGAGTCATGCTCATTGGAGTTTACAATCTAGTTAGAACAGTACAGAGCATTAGTCAATTCTGCAGTACGGTGTGGTATAGTTTGGTACAGTTGGTCTATAGTTTGGTCATAAACGTTAACAGGGGTAAGGTCATAAACGTTAATGGGGGATGGGGTAAGATGAGAATGGAAGTCAGGATCTGAATGTGATGGTGAAGAGGTGGGTCTTCAACCTGGATTTGAAGAGGGCCAGGGTGGACGCCTGGCACACAGATGCAGGTAGGCTGTTCCAGGTGTGTGGTGCAGCAAGGTGAAAGGGGCGCAGTCGGGAGTTCGCGGTGTGGGTGAAAGGCATTGAAAGAAGTGATTTGTTAGCGGAGCGCAAATTTCGAGTGGGGACATAGGGAGAGATAAGAGATAGGAAGTATTGAGGGGCCATAGAGTGAATGCATTTATAGGTCAGCAGGAGACGCTTGAATTGGATGCGGAATTGGATAGAGAGCCAGTGAAGTGACTTAAGGAGAGGAGTAATGTGGGCATGGTGAGGCTGGCGGAAGATTAGTCGAGCAGCGTGATTTTGTATAGATTGAAGGGGAAGGAGGTGGTTTACGGGGAGACCAGAGAGGAGTAGGTTGCAGTAATCGGGGCGAGAGGAGATTAAGGAGTGGATAAGCGTTTTGGTAGTGTGTTCAGAGAGGAGGGGCGGATCTTGCTGATGTTGTAGAGGAAAAAGCGACTTAGCTACAAGCTGGATATGAGCAGAGAAGAAGAGAGAGGTGTCGATGATGACCCCTAGATTGCGGGCCGAGGGAACAGGAAGGATAGTAGATCCATTCACATGGACTGAGAGAGGGGGAAGTGGGGGGGAGGAGTTGGGTGGAAAAGATAAGGAATTCATTCTTGGTCATGTTCAGTTTCAATCGGCGATGAGACATCCAGGCAGCGATGTCCGAGAGACAGGCAGAGATCTTGGACTGGGTTGCCAGAGAGATATCAGGTGTAGAGAGGTAGATTTGGGAGTCATCAGCATAGAGATGGTATTGAAAGCCATGGGAGGAGATAAGCATGCCAAGGCCTTGGGTATAGAGAGAGAAAAGGATAGGGCCCAAGACAGATCCCTGGGGTACACCTACAGGAAGCGGGGTAGGGGAAGAGCTGCCGGAGTATACACTGAATGAGCGTTGGGAGAGGTAGGAGGAGAACCAGGATAGTACGGAGTCCTTGAAGCCAAGTGAGGAGAGGATGGTGAGGAGAAGGTCGTGGTCAACGGTGTCAAAGGCAGCAGAAAGGTCAAGAAGGATGAGGATAGAATAGAGGCCCTTAGATTTAGCCAGGAACAGGTCGTTGGCGACTTTTGTGAGTGCCGTTTCAGTGGAGTGTAGGGGACGGAAGCCAGATTGTAGTGGGTCCAGGAGGGCCTGGGAGGTGAGGAAGTCGAGGCAGTGACGGTGGACTGCTCATTCTAATAGTTTGGATATGAAGGGAAGGAGGGAGATGGGTCGATAGTTAGAAGGGCATGTGGGGTCAAGTGAGGTTTTTTGAGGAGGGGTGTGACAACAGCATGTTTGAAGTCAGCGGGGACAGTTGCAGTGGAGAATGAAAGGTCGAGGATATGAGTGATGGAGGGGGCAATGGTGAGGGAAATGGAAATGAATCCCGTTAGTGCTGTCACTAAATACAGCAGCAGCAGCAGCACAGGTATTCAGATGAAGAATAAAGGAGACGGAGAACAGTATCAGTTCTAATCCCAGTCCATTAGCAGTTCAAACTTGTTTTTGTTAAAAGAAAATCCAGGGCTTTTCAGTTTTACACATCGCCAAAATTTGATTATAAAAAAAGACTGATGAATGTATACTAAAATGAGGTAGCTTACTGCGCATTCAGCCCCAAAAACTTAGCACAAAGGTGGCGCCAGGCCTGTGCTAAAAATGGAGGCCTGCCTGGCACGTCCCCATGTAGTTAGCGTGGGTTCCATGCCACTTCCGCGATTACTGCAGGTACACTTAGTGCCACTCAATGAGGTGGTGGTAAGTGCGCCCGTGCTAAGTACAGCACTGATGGTTCACCTGCGTTAAAGATGTCCATGCTAGCTGCAATACACACCCTCTGCCTCTGGACCGCCCAGCCCCTGATCCGAACCCATGCCAAGCGGTTAGTACAGGATTCTCAGCACAGTGGCATATTTGGTGCACAGTAACAGTTACCACAGCCCACTTGGCGCATGAGAAACCCTGTGCTAACCATTACTCCAGTTTAGAAAACATGCCCCTAATTTTGTAACAAGCTTAGTTTGTATGCAGTGTTATACAAACACATACAGAAGACAGTCCCTGCTCGTAGAGCTTACAATCTAGTTAAGACAGACAGCACAATACTAGAGAAATGAGTGGTTCAATAGGGAGAGGAGACAAAAGGGGGACAAGAGATTAGGATCCAAAAGAGACCTCAAAGTGTTAAGCTTTTAGCATGGATTTGAAGAGGGGAAGAGATGAGACTTGACATAAAGATGCAGGAAGTTTGTTCTAGGCATAAGGAGAAGCAAGTGAAAAAGCTGCTGATACGAAAACAATGGAACCCTAAGTCCTTCGTGTATATGTAATCAAAAATGGCACGGGCAGCAGTACAAACAAGCAAAGTTCTCACAAAATTGCACGGCTGCCAGTAGGGGGTGGTACTGTGACATCGTGTTTTTATTTGCCGCAACCATACCTGCTGCAACATGGGTGGAGGACCTACACAGCTTCATGGGAATGTTGCAAGCAATTTTCCTTCATGCACATTGGTTCATCAGTCCCTCATGCACACAGAATAGATTCAGCACAGGCATAAAACATAAGGTGGGACGTCCTGGGTCAGACCAAAGGTCCATCGAGCTCAGCATTCTGCCTGTGACAACAGCCAGCTCGGGTCACAAATACCAGCAGATTCCAAATAATAGAACCATTTCTTGTTGCTCACCCTAGGAATAAGTGGTGGCTTTCCCAAGCCTGCATGACTAATGATTTAGAGAAGACATTTTATCTGTGCTTCTAACATAGTATTTTTAAAGTGTCTATGCCACATGTAAATTTTTAACCTTTTCAACTGCTCCTTCTGTTTTTCTAATTTCCTAATTGTATCACAGTCTCCCTTTACGAATTCTATTACAATAGTTCCATTTGAAGTCTTCCATGCAATAATTATTGTGCTATGGTCATTATTGACAAGTAGTCCCACTACCATTACCATTCAGATGAAGTCCTACAATCCACTGAGGACTTTAACTAAGATTGTCACCATTTCATTGCTTCCATAAGCCAGTCATAGACATTTACCCAGTTGATATAGGGGTAACTGAAATCTCCCATTATTATTTTGTTGCAAATTTTATTTTACTTTCAAATTTCTTTTAGCATTTCACAGATGGACAGATGAACAGTAGTACACTGCTATACTCTTCCCTGTTAAGATGCTACCGTGTGTTCTGTTTTCCCCTTCAGAGATTTTATTATATTTAACTCTACACCATCCTTCATATATAATGCCACCTCTTCACCAATCTGATCTGTCCTGGCATTTCAATTTAATTTGTAGTCTGGTATCAAAAGTGTCCCACTGGTTATTCTCTTTCACCAGGTCTCTGAGATGTCTACTATTGTAAATTGTATACACTTGACAAAAATATAACTATCCAATCTTATTTTTGGACTGGCAATTCCATTCAGACAATTTAAAGTATGTTTATTTATTGAATTCACAGTCTGCTTAGCAGCTGATGCAGATATTTTGGAATCATTTATCTCTATTGAAATGTCCCTGGGCTACTTTAACCTTTACCACAATCTCTCTATTAGGAAATTCTAATTTTATAACCTTGTCAATATCCTTGGATGATGCCTTATTCTGAACCAGGAGCTCTATTTATTATGCCACCAAGCAAACACTTGCGTTTGCAAAATCTTCTAACAAACCCCCTTCGTGATTTACATTTCAAGTTGTTGGACAAAGTTATCCCTCAGCTATTCTCCCTTTCTATCCCTTACAATTCTTGGCAGTAACATATTGCTCTATAGGAAACAGCTCTCACACCTCGCCACAAAACAAAACCCTTTTGCAAAAGCTTGTATACAACACACACTATTTATTTAACCCAGCCATCACTCAGTCCACACAGGCATCAATATTCAGAGCACTTTTTTGGGTAGCTTCAGGGGATACCTGAGCAAAGCACCTGATTTAGAATTCCCAGGCTGCCAAATGCATAACTTTTGTCTAGAGAACTCAATGTCCAGCCAAGGGTTATGTGGTTAAGTCTGGGAACAGCAAGAGGTATGCCAGGATTCTGGGCTGTAGGTCTACAGATAGTGCTGATATTCAGTGCTATCCAATTAACTTCATGTGGTTAAGTAAGATCACATAAAAGGCTGGCCTAACTATCATTTTAAAAAGCCAGCAGCCCAGAAGGCAGCTTATCCAATCTCCCTCCCACTTCCCAGGATAAAAATATGAAGCTATGATTGACTGATGTGATCCCCTTCCAAAGATATTTAAAACACTGTAGCCTGTGAGAGCTCCCTGACCCACATCCCCACATAGTTCAACAATGTAACCAGACCAAGTGCCCTGTTCCACCGCCAAGATATTTTTAAAAACTATAGCATGGCCAGGGACCTCTGCCCTACCTCTATCAAAAGTTTTTTTTTCTTTCCTTGCACTCCCGTAGTGGTCCTGAAGCGAGAGAAGGAAAGGCTCTTACCTCTTCCCACTGAGCTGAAAACTGTGCTGGTACAGCTGTACAAAGCAGGGAAACACTTTTTCAAAAATAGGGGATTGGGAAGCAGCAGGGGAGAGGACTGTTTGGCCTGGCTACTGTTTTTAAGGGGGTTATTTCAGAAGCCCTAGTCATGCTTTGGACATCTAAAAACAGGCATAGAGATGTCCAACGCATAGAGACGTACCCACAGCCATTTTAGAAGCCAGGTCTGCAGACATCCCCGGTGCGAGGATGTCCAAGTCACAACGGGGTTGGGGTATAGGCGTGGCCAGGGAATTCCCAAGAACTTAGACGTCCTCGCCCAAACTCAGAAATGTCCTGACACGAGCAGGCACCGGAAAATTGCTCGTTGTGTCAGGAAAATATCCGGAGTGTGTGGAGAAATTGATACACTTACGGCCCCTTTATTTTAGAAGTAGAGAACCAGCACTGACAGGGAATGAAACTCATGTTTATGTTTTGCTATGCCGCTGGACGTGCCCTTCTGCTAGTTTCCCTGAGATGGGTGTCCCCGCCCTACACTTTTCTAAGGAAGCCATCTATGTAGCTGCTGGCACAGATGGGAGAGCCTCTTTCAATGGAAAGCAAGCTCTAGTACGAGGGGATATAGGATGAAGGTGAAACAGGATAGACTCAGGAGTAATATGCAAAAATATTTCTTTATGGAAAGAATGATAGATGTGTGGAATAGTCTCCCAGTGGAGATGGTAGCGATGAGGACAGTATCTAAATTCAAAAAATGAGTTCCCTGATTCATTGATATTGCAGGTGAGAAGGATCAAGAAGCCACTGACCCACCAGGCCCACTACCTTTTACCAATATTCAAAAATCTGACGTGGCAAATTTATCTAGACAATTTTACTGGGTAACTTTGGCTGGGTATATCAGGTAGCACTTTTATCCAGATAAATGCCACTGAATGGTATTATTGCCAGTGCAGATATTTTTACTATTCCAATATTTTGCTGAAGAAATTTCTATCCGGCACTACCAAATTCTTTTTTAAATAGTTCAGTCAACAGTTGATTCAAACATATTAGGAACTCTCCTTGCCCTTCCCAATTTTATTTTGGAGGCGAGACATTAGTGCTGTCTGCTTCCAGAAGCTGACCCTTCTTAAATCTCAAAGTTAAAGGTAGGATTTCATAAAAGAGCCATCAATAAACAAACAGGAGGTGCGCAGCAAGAGATAGACACTATCTGAAGCAACCGAGACTCAGCTGTTGTCATTTGCAAATCTTTGCTGCTGCACAAAGGATGAACAGCGAGAATCCAACAGAGGTATCAAATAAGAAGTTCCTTTCATTCCTCACCATGCATAAAAATATTATCAAATTTCAAATCAAATTATATCAAATTTAATCTGAGCAAATCTTTAATCTGTCACAGTAACTGAGTAGTCTTTTATGTTAATTTACTTGCATCTTCACACTTGGGCTTTCACCCTTGTCAACATGTTCATCCCATCCTGGTTCTCACTGTTACCTGCAAAGGTGTCATTAAGGCATGGCCAAACGCAACACTGACTCAGCATCTTTAGAAAACTCGGGCAAGCTGGCAATGTTGTTTTAAAAACTCACTGTGTAAGTACTTTTGAATATAGACCTCTCAGTAAAGAAAATACTTTATAGGCCAAATTTATTATTAAATGGAGATGACCTCGATCAGATGACATTTTTTCATCTGGATTGACACATGCATTGAATTTAAGGACTGATTTATATTTGTAGAATAAGAAACTGAACCCATTGTCCATCAGAGACAAATTGATTTCCGAGATGTGAGACTACTGCAGAAGACATCTTTTCCACGGTTCCGAACTTTAGAAACCCATTGCCACAGATCCTATATTGTAGGCACATATTGGTCACTCTCTAAGTCCGATTACAGAACTATCCCTAGGAAACCAATTTTTACATCCAGAGTATAAAATAATTATTTACCCTAAGGAAGACAGTTTTCAGATAAGAGCAGGTGCTTTGATAAAATGGATACCAAAAACACTGAAAGAAAACAGAATTTTAGCTGTGGCTTTTAAATCAGCTGGTACGACACAGAGACACCTCCTTTGTAAAATGACAAATGTAACATCTAAAACTCAGATGGCAACTCACTATGAGTCATTTAGTTTAGGTTAGCTTATTATAGTCTTGCTATACCACTCTTCGAAAACAGCAAAGCCATTCACAAATATCATAAACAGAAAAATAAAAACATAAAATGCATCAACACAACATAATAACAAATATAATAGATGTGAAAACCTAAAATAAGGATAAATAGATGAATGAGAAAATCAGTGTGAAGCAGCCCACTGTCTAGGGCCCCCAGAAGCCAAGGCTGTATTATATGGCCTTGTACAGAGGAGCGTTGGTTATTGTCATGGTAGACTTTCAAAAAAATATGCCTTCAACCATACTTTTAAGGGGCATGTGTACTAACATGCGCTACCCAGATAGCATGGGGTTAGTGTGTGATATCAGTGCTAAAATGTAGCGCAGGGCACTGCTCTAAAACCTCTGTCGCAGCGGTGCCTGAGCGGTATGGAGCATTCCCATTGCAGCCTGCTAGCATGGATAAAGCCCACACTGCCTGCTCTCAGCACCTCAATGGGTAGCGTTACTTGCTCTCATGGCAGGTTTACAGCGGCGACCCGTGGTAACTGCAGGGGGACAGCTGTATCCACGCCCCTGCAGTTAGCACTAAGCCTTGCACTAGTATTACGACCCATATCCGAGTTACCAGCAGGGACTTAGTAAACATGCCCCCTAGTGGTCAAGAGACTATTCCAGAGTGTAAAAATGCAATGTGTGCCTTCTAGTCAATGCTGACTCCTGGGTTTTCTTGCCAGCATGACCAGAAGTAGATTGCCAGGCCTTTCTTCCAAGGCAATGGAGGGTTATGTGACTTGCCCAAGGCCACAAGGAGTGCTAGTGGAACTCAAACCCTGGTTGTTTGGTGACCAGGCCGCTGCTATAACCATTTGGCTACTCCTTATTCTAGAGTATAGGTCCCAGATAAAAACATATGAATTGCTTGTTGGCTCCAGACAAATGCGTGCCAGAGATGGAATAGTTAAACGATTGTCTGATTGGGAATGAAAAGTGAGTTGGAAAGTATAAGGAATCAGACCATTTCAATGCTAACAAACAGCATAACAAAATAAAGGAGATTTTGGCAAAGCAATAGAACATTTTTAGATGGGATGAAATTTTAAAATTTATTGCCCACAAAATCTGTTTGAAGACAAAGAGAAACATGGAAAACTCAAGGTCCCCTTTACTAAAGAATGTTAGACAGTTAGCGTACATTTGAATGCCTGGCAACTGCAGTCGGGAACACTAAAGCATGAGGGTCTCTGCCACTACACGCTAAAACACATGTTAATCGGTGATCATGGGATGGAAGGGGGAATGAGTGGAGAACGCAGCTTTTTAACATGGGTTCACCTAACAGCTCCTCTGAGAGTCATTAAGTAAGCCCATCGCACATTAACTGCCAGGACAGACCCCAACAGCTAACCTGGAGGCTTTGCAATTAACTTGTGTTGGTATGTCACATTCATTGGAGTGGAAGAGTAGCCTAATGATTAGAGCATTAGCTTGAGAACCAAGAGACCCGGGTTTAATTCTCACCTGTACTCCTTACACAAATGGCATAGCCCTCCATTGCCTCATAAAAAAAAAATCCAAGTTATCAATGTCCTTTGACTGAATGATAAAGCAGTATAAAAAGTCTGCTAATAAAAATTGCAAAATCTTTGTGAGCTTTAGTGAAAGGGGTCCTCGGAGGGATCTCTTATGCTCAAATTACATATGGAAAATAGCCACATCGTAAATGACAGCAGAAAAAGAGCAAAGTGGCCCACTCAGTCTGCTCGCTATAGATTCATCCTCTTTGTAAAGATGCATAAAATCCAACACAAGCCTGCCATTTTCTCCATGTCTTCCATGTGATCTTTCAATCCTCTTAGATCTGTCCTAAGCAGGTCCAAAACTCATTAGTGTTGGCTTTCCTATGTTTTTAGAGCCCTAATGTAATCATATATAGGCAGCTGGTGCTGTAAGTACTGCTCTGTGCAGCTTACCCCTGACTTTTGGGAGCCGTGACACAATTTGCTCTTCAGGGTAGAAAAAAAAAGAGAAAACAACTTTAAAAATGGGAGGTTTTTGTATAAATGTAGTATGCATAATGTCGGCAGCTATTCAAAAGACTCTGGAAGACTAAACATCACAAATTATTATTTCTGAATATTTCTGTTTTTTCAAACCCAACAGAAGTTGGAAAGAATTAGAAGCCCAGAATCTCTTTATGTTTGGGAACAAAGTAACTGAAAATTTAAAGGGATGGGATCAAGTTTGGCATGGAGGAAAAAAAGATGAAAAAATACATTGAGTTAAAAAATGGGTCATATTGGACTGAGGTTCCAGAGAAATAAGCCCCCTAAAAAATGCCCAATGCTATCACCCACTCCCAACCACCCATCCCCAAACCCCCTCTTCATATAATCCACCTCCAAAAACTAGCCCTTCAACACTTAACTACCTCCACCCCTTAATTACCCCACCCCCCAAAACTATCCCCAACTAGCCCACTCCACAAAACCCCAAAACAAAAGAAACACATATTACCTTAATTACCCCACCCCCAAAACTACCCCAACTAACTCTATTCTTCAAAACTATTCCCAAGTAACTACCACTAATCCCCCAAAACTGCACCCACACAACTAACTCCGTCCCATCCCATAAAAAATACCTCATGAATTCCTACTCCCCAATAACTACCTCACACCCCCTTAACTTCACCAAAACCTATTCCAGCCACTAGGCTATCCCCCACAACTACAACCCCCCCCCCCCCTTAATTATCGCCAAACCCAAATCTACTCCCTCCTCTAATTACCCCCAGCTACCCCACTGCCAAAGGGACGGGATTCACGAACATACAGAGTCATTTAAAAACAGAATAGGCAGAAAATAGCCTTTTTGTAAGGCATTTTAATAATATTCTTACCATAATTAATATGTCAGAAGAATTAAGTGATGCGAGTATTGACCCGTCTAACACAAACTGGGAAAAATAAATTTAAATTCTTGTCAAAAACGTTCCCAGCCAGCCCTGGGCATGAGCGATCCCTGGGGTCGGGCTGCAAGAGGAGCGCAGAGAACCCCAGATCTAAGGCTGTTGCCTCCCTGGATCTGGTCCAGCTTGTCGGCCACATTTCTATGCTTTGCCCCGCTTAGGGGGGGGGGGGGGGGAGAGGGGTCGCGGCTTTCCCTTTCCATTCGTTTTTGGGGAGGTCACCCTGGATCTGTCCCAGTGCATTTGGCACGGCTACTCCGTTTCCAGCAGCTGCAGAGACTACAGCGGGGGTGTATCAAATAGCTGAGACTGCCCCCGGTGTCTCTTAGAGGGTCAGAGTGGGCTGCTGCTGCTGAGACTCTCTTGCACAGTCTCTAGGGGGAGGTTACAGGTGCAGGCAGCGATTTTCTGCTCTTGTAACTCATCTGGGCTTAGAGGGGTCAGGCTCGCTTTTCACCTCTTTGGGAAAGAGGAGACACGCTTTTAAGGTGGAGGAGCAGCAGAATCAGAGCAATAACTTGACAGCAGGAAGAGGAAGACCTTTAGAGGTGGGAATTACACGGAAGGCTGCGACTTTTACCAGGCAGGTTCCTCTTTGCCTAACCCCGGACGGCTGAAGCGGCCACCTGCAGGCTTTGGGCTTGGCTTTCTCTTCTGGTTAGAAGCAGTCCCTGCTGTTACAGCACCTAGAAATAACACACCAACACCATACGGCTCTTTTGCAGCCAGGATTCAATGCAACAGAAGAGAAAAGTCCAGAGAAAGTTAGACCCAAAGCATCTCTGACTTTCTGTTGCAAATCGGCTCCGGGCTTGAACTCCAGTGCAGCCGGAGTTGCCTTATCATGCAGCCACTTGCCCGCATGCATCCCAGCAGCGCCTTACCTTGAACGCCGGCGCCTGCGAGTCGGAGCCCCCGAGCTGCAGCGGCTTCCTCTTGCTGCCCCAGAAGGCGAGGACGGCGGCGATGGAGAGTATCCCGAGGAGCGCCAGGGTCAGCTTGCGGGGCAGCAGCAGCAGCCTCATGCTCAGGACTGGAGAGAAGGCGCTGGGGGGGGGGGGGTGGATTAGCCCTAGGGGAGGGGGGCAGGAGGCATGATCTGAATGCACGGCGCCGGGTGGCAGGGTTGCAGCTCGGCTCCTCTCTCCTGACTCTGACAGCAGCCGAGTCGGAGCTGCCTGCCAGGAATCAACCGACTTTGTGCACGTGAGACCGAGTCTGTCCCCCCCCCCTCCCCTCCCGAGGGAAAGAAGGCATGCAGATGGATCCCATCCAGTGCTATTCGCAACCAGCCAAAGCTGCCCCTTTTTTGGAGGGCTTAGCACCCCCTGCTGCTCGCCGGCCCTCCTTGCAGGGCGCCCCTGCCCTGGCATTCCTGCAAACAGGGAGAGGTCGCCGAAAGCCTGCAAGTCGTAAGGAAAAAGGTAAAATCTGGTCACTTGTTCTTAAAAGGGGGGAGGGGGGGGAGAAACTCTGCTTGAGGAGAGCTGGCAGGCTAGGGCACTACAACGTGGGCATTATTTGGGGTTTCTCCAGTGACTGCACAACGTGGCGTGACTCCGACTTCCATTCGGCTGACAAGATCACAAACAAAAGAGAGAAAAGAGAAATGCTGTCAGGGAGCAAATCACTATAATGCGAGCGCGTCAGCTCCTAGAAGTACTGAGAGGCTGAATCCATTATTCTTTCTTTGCTTCTTTTTTGTGCCTTCCAATCGGTGCTGTTATTATTCACAGAAAATATCGTTGCGAAGCAAGAGCACCCCCCCCCCCTAAAACCAGAGTTAACCGGGAAAAAATGTAAATTCTTATTGCATGGGGAGACATCCAGGATCAGCTATTCAAAAATGTTTCCAGCCAGCCCTGGGCAGGAGCGATTCCTGGGGTCGGACTGCAGGAGGAGCGCAGCGAACCCCAGATCTGAGGCTGGTGCCTCCCTGGGTCTGCTCCAGCTTGTCGGCCACGTTTCTATGCTTTGGAATCGAGCTGCCCCGCTTGGGGGTGGGTGGGGGGGGGAGGGGTCGCGGCTTTCCCTTATCACTGGTTTTTGGGGAGGTCACCCTGCATCTGTTCCAGTGCATTGGGCACGGCTACTCCGCTTCCAGCACCTGCAGAGACTACAGCAGCGAGAGGGGGGGGGGGGGGTGTATCAAATAGCTGAGACTGCCCCCGGTGTCTCTTAGAGGGTCAGAGTGGGCTGCTGCTGCTGAGACTCTCTTGCACAGTCTCTAGGGGGAGGCTACAGGTGCAGGCAGCGATTTTCTGCTCTTGTAACTCATCTGGGCTTAGAGGGGTCAGGCTCGCTTTTCACCTCTTTGGGAAAGAGGAGACACGCTTTTAAGGTGGAGGAGCAGCAGAATCAGAGCAATAACTTGACAGCAGGAAGAGGAAGACCTTTAGAGGTGCGAATTACACGGAAGGCTGCGACTTTTACCAGGCAGGTTCCTCTTTGCCTAACCCCGGACGGCTGAAGCGGCCACCTGCAGACCTTGGGCTTGGCTTTCTCTTCTGGTTAGAAGCAGTCGTGTGCGATGGCCCCGTTGCTTAACATGGCAGCCGGCCCATCCACCCTCTCCCCCTGCCCCTGGGGGTCATGATCTCACCTGGCTGTGATGGGAAATTTCCTGCCACTGCACACGACATCGCGACAATTTTCGCCGCTATGTCACCGGATGAGATTGCTGCCATCATTAAACGTGGGCAGACCCGAGCGATTCCCCCCTTTCTGATCGCCAGTTTCTAAAGACGCCGCAGGGCTGGGAGAACTTTGGACATGCTGCAAGAGCTTCAGATGTCTGTGTGCTGGGAGTGAGAGCAGCACCGAGCCAGTCCGCCGCCGAAGACAGGAGCAGACACTGGCTCCTGTTTGGAGTCGATGCCTCCTTCCTCCTTCTAAGCTATGGTTGGAGAGGGGGGGAGGGAGGGGGTCAAATGACTCTTGCTGATCATGCTCCAGTCCAGCGCTGCATATTCTCCAGACCCTGTCGCTCCCCACATCTGCCTGCTCCTGCTCGAAACTTGCCACCCTCCTATGCGAAGGTTCAGCAAGGCCTGCCTGCAATCCACTTAGGGGCATTTCCCTGTTGCTGGCCCCAACAAGAACTCAGGCTGTTTCTCAGTTAGAGCAGCCAGCACGTTGAGGAGTGGGTGGGAGAGGAGTTAAACCTATCAACTTTGCCCCACTCCTTAAAGGGGAGCTTGCTTGAAAAAGGGACAGAGTAATTGAGCCCCCCCCCCCCCCTACTGTTACCTACCTCATGCCTGGAGGATGGCAGCAGCACAATTGTGGTCGGCTATGAGTGTCCTGAACAGCACAACAATCCCTTGGACGCAGAGGGTGGCAGCATCCTGCAGCTTTCTGAGGGCACTGCCCCTATGGAGGGCAGGATGAGCCTTCTGCAGTGACTCAGGAGAGTACCAGCAAGATATGCCGACACCCCAGTGATCACAAAGGAGGGGGCACGGAGAAAAGGACAGCCCTGGGTGCACACCAACCATCCTTGATGGCTGGTCAGGGCTCAGAAAGCACTAAGCTGGGCGAGCCACAGGCTGAAATTCAAGAACGCTTGACCACAGACAATAATGAAAATCTTATGATTTCTCTACTTCCTCCATGTGGTTCCAGTGGATTGGGGCAGCTGCACGGCCCGGCCCACCAGGCACCAGAACTACAGGTAATGACCACACCATGGCTGCATCCCTATTCTCCCAAACCCTGTTCCCCTGGACAGTGCCGCCGATGCAGCAGTACACCCCAGGCACCCTCCAGGCATCACTCTACCTCCTCGCGAGCAGAAGTCGCTGGAGTTCATTGAGCAAAGCGCAGAGTTGACACCAGTGAGGACACAGATCATCACACTAGCAGAGTCATCACTCACATCGCCAGTGCTGAAAGGGGCAGTACCACTTCTCTCACAGCAGCTCTTGTCTGCCTCCAGCAGATCGCGATGGCGGAGACATCGCCATCACCACTCATCTCGGAAGCAGGGTTCCTCCCCCAACACAGTCCGGCAGTGACTTGTGTCAGAGCGCAGGTCGCACATCAAGGTTCCAGCAGTGACCTGGGCAACCAGCCCTGGCCCCCAAAGTTGCAGCAAACTGTACCGTTGGATGGCGAATCTGTGGCAGCCATGACGATGCTACCAAGACCCCAGGTGAGACACTCTACATTACTTCCTCTCTATTTCCTCGATGGGTGCCTCCTGCACTCAGCTCGATCCCGCCGCATCGTCCCCCAAGCCCTCACAAAAATGAAAGAAGAGGCACAGGTGGTCACAATCGTCCTCTCCTTCCAGTTCACCAGCTTCATCATTTTCTTCCTCCTCTTCCTCCATCAAGGCTGAGGGCCAGGACCACGAGCACTCATGCCACCATACCACCCAGTATAATGTAACAGTGGGAGACCGTCCTGTTGTCCCTCTGGAGGGAATATGTTGATATCTTGAGTGGAGGAGTGGCCTAGTGGTTGGGGCAAGGTACTTCAGGCTGGAAGGTCAGGGGTTCAAATCCCACTAGAGGACAGCAACCTTGGGCCGGAAGGACTGGGGTTTCTAGTCCCACAGGTGCTCCTTGTGGTCTTGGGCAAGCCACTTAACCCTCCATAGCCCATTTTCCCTGTAAAATAGTTATCTCCAAGTTATAATGCCCTGTTCAATGTAAACCGCACTGATGCAGAATAGCACAGTATATAAGAGAATGTAAATAAAATAAATCTTCAAGCTTCTGGAAGAGCGATGGAGGCGTAATACCAAAAAAAGGGCAATGATGAACAATCTGCTGTATCCAGGTGAATGCCATGTTCCATGTAGCATCAACTGGACCATTGCCTATGCTTGCATGATCAGCATCACATGCCGCAAGGACCCCTCACAGCTCAGGCACATGCTGGCATACATGTCAATGCTGTGAAGGAATATGAGCGGTACATTTTGCTGTCCTACAATGAGCATTTCCATGAGAAAATGAAAGTATGATCCAACATGTTGTGGGACACCGATGACATAGGCATTTGGCTCTGGTGGATGAACGCGAAATACAGGCAGAATTTTCAAAGGAGAACCCCGGTTGGCACGAGCAAATCCACAACAAAACAATGACATTTGCAGGCTCTACAACAGAGGCACATGTTCCTTTTGTGTCTGCAAATATCGACCTGCTTGCTTCCACTGCGCAGCCCTTCATCCCACCTCTCAGTGCAACAGGAGACTGCAGTCAAAGACCACCCAACTACAGAAGCAGTGACCTGAAGCTTCAGCGGGCCCCCACACCAGTTTCCATAAACGGCCATGGACGGTTGGCTAGTTATCTACTCCCAGAGAACCGATGCCTGGTATCTCAGAGATGGCTTTCGCCTTGGTTTCATCATTCCATTCCACAGGCACATTCAAGGTCCTATCACCCATCCTAAACAATAAATACCTTTGTCACATTGTGCAGGAAAAGGTTGACTATAAAGTCTGCCTTCAAGGCATGGCCGGTCCCTATAGCAACTCGCCATTTCTGGAAATTCGCTTCTCTCCCCTGACAGTCGTCCCCAAAAAGGATCCTGGAAAGTATAGACTGATTCGCAACCTCTCTTTCCCCTACAGGTACTCTGTCAATGATGCTATTCTATACCCAGCAGTGCTTGTGCAGTGCAGTACACCTCCTTCGACCAGGCCTTGGACATCGTCCAAGCCTCAGGTATGGGATTGTATCTGGCGAAGGTCGACAGAGTTGGCATTCAGACTGCTTCCTATCCACCTCACTTGCTTTCCCCTGCTGGGCTTCCTATTCAGAGGCTTCAACAGATACATGCCCATGGGCTGCTCAATGTCCTGCTTGGCCTTCGAGGCATTTAGCACCTTTCTCCACTGGGTTGTGCAGCAGCAGACAAGGCTGCTATTGTTGGTGCACTCTCTCGATGACTTTCTGTTTGTTGGACCAGAACATTTCCATGCCTGTGCAATGCTCTTGGATGCTTTCCAGGATATGGCAAAGGAATTTGGCATCCCACTGGCAAGACCGTAGACTCCGCCCAGTTGCTGTCATTCCTGGGCATTGAGATAGACACAAAGCAAGGTGTCATCCAGTTTTCCCATGACAAGCTGGAGGACTTCAAGGACAAAATTGCCTCAGTGTGAGGACAGCAGAAGATCACTCTTCAGATAGCCCAGTCACTTATCGGTTTGCTGAATTTTGCCTGCAGAGTGACCCAGTGGGTCGGCCTTTCCCGAGACGCCTCTCCCATGTGGACCTATATCCTTGACACGTTGAATGGCTTGAGCCTGTGGCAAAAGAACCCATGCAACAATGTAATATGGAATTGGACCTCATCATGGATGCAGCAGGGGTGTCTGGATTTGGCGTGTTCTTCAGGGGATCCTGGGCTGCCGCGCCATGGCCAGAGCCCTGGGTGATTGGAGGCCATTTTTCCCCCTGTATGTGTAGGGCCACCACTTATGGGACCAAAAAATCTGTTTCTGCTGTGATAACCAGGTGGTCATTACCATTGTCAAAAGTCATTCCGCCAAGTGTGTCGTGGTGGTTGAGCTCTTGAAGATATTTGTTTTGAAGTGCTTGCAGCTAAATGTTATGGCATGCTCATGTCATGTGCTGGGCAGTCTAATAACATTGCTGATTCCCTCTCCCGTTTCCATTGGGTTACCTTCCGATAATGGGCCCAGCGGCGGACAAGCACCCTAACCATTATCGGACTCAATATTAGAACTGGCATCCATGTAAATTGGCAGCTCATCCAGTGGGCTGTGGCACCTGGGCTGCGTACCTGCGAGGATATATAGCCATCTCATCCTTCCAGACATCGCATAGATGGATGCAAGGGCTGCCAAACCCCAGACTGCTAGCTGCCTACATTTTGTGTGCTGGTGCCCAAGGCCTATCTCGCCACACTGTCCAGTCTCACCAGTCGGGGTTCTCCTTCTTCATGAAGTTGGCAGGCTGGGGCAAACCCTGCAATGATTTTTTGCTGAGAACATTCATGAAAGGATAGGCCAGGAGCCTCCTCTAACAGCCTTATACACGATGCCCAGTCACACATGAAATACTGGAAAGGCTAAGGGGAGTGCTGTCGGCTGTATGCTTGTTGGAATATAAGACTTGCCTGTTCACAGCATTCACCCTTGCTTTCTTCGGCGCTTTCTGAATTGATGAACAGGTGGCTGCCTCCTAGAAGCCCAGGATCCCCTCGGGCATACAGTTTTCAGAGGTCTTGGTCTCCGAGGGGCTACTGTCCATACAATTTATAGGGGCCAAGAAGATCCTAAAAGAAAGGAACAGGCCATCTCCCTTACGGGGGTGCCCTGTCTTCACACATGCCCCATCAACACACTCCAGTACCTTGCAGCCTGGCCTCCCTTGAGCCCACAGTTCCCGATACACCTGGATGCCATGCCGCTTTCCAAATTCTAGTTCACAGCTGTATTCAAGCGATTGTTGGTGGCCATAGGATTGAGACCCAGCCTGTTAGGCAATCATACCTTCTGGATTGGGGCAGCAACAGAAGCGGCAAAAAGAGGCCTTTCGATAACAGCAATCAAGACGCTGGGGCGTCGGTGATCCTGTGCATGCTCATCATATATTTGCCTAGCTATGATACACATTACAAATTGACACTGCCTTCACTAACTCTGGCACTCCTATCTTGCAAAGCTCATAGTTTGGACAAGTGGACACTCCTTCGTCTACTGGAGTCCATGCGGCCACTCAGCACTCACCTGGGATTTTTCAATCATTGCGTGTGCCTCCTATGGCTGAGACCCCCGGGCATGAGATGGTGGCACCTGCGGCCCTTCCTGAAACAGTGCCTACAGACTCATGCTCCACCGTCAGCCCTGATAGTACACCTTTGGGGAAATGATCTTGGATGAGTCTCCGGCAAACCTTGACCAGATAAGAACAGATCTCTTCTGGGTGTCATGTTGCCTCCCCTACAAGCTCTAAATCTGGTCCGACCTCATCCCACATCTCAAGTTGGCGGGTACCAGTCATTGGGGCAGTGAACTGAAGAAGGTCAACAGGTAGGTCGGCCTCAGTGTCCTGGCGGACACTGAACCAATCCCAGGCCCAGGTGGAGGTTCCCTTTTGGAGGGAGGGGGGATGTGAAAGGCGAGCTTCCACATACCCATGGCAGTTTCCCAAGCCAGGACACAAACACACACACACACACACAGCACAAGTAAGGGGCAGGGTGCCCTAGTTGCCATCAAGGCGGAGCGCCCCGGCAAGTCCTACACATGACGACTGACCCGGCGTTGGTGGTCTGCTAAGGTAGCACAACAAAGCCGCTAGTATGGGGGTGAGTCCAGCTCATTTTGGTAAGACGAACACCCAACCTCTGTGGCAGACCAGCTTGGCTGTGAGAAAGAAGGGCGCATCACACCCTGGCTCAGGCGACTGGACTGGGAACCTCACCCCTTGTAGGCATTTGCATTTGTTGATCTGACAATAAAACTGCGGCCAAGTTTAGCTCGTAGTTGTGTGTAGGTGTTCATTGGGCAGTGAGGTCAGAGGGCAAAGAACTCATGTTCAGGAGAGGGACGGACATATGTCCCACCTGCCTATGCTACCTGCTGTTATGCACATTGCCTATGGCACCTAGGGATAATACACCAACACCATATGGCTCTTTTGCAGCCAGGATTCAATGCTATAGAAGAAAAGTCCAGAGAAAGTGAGACCCAAAACATCATGTTTAAGGACCTGCTCACTGACTTTCCAGCTCTTGCAAATACGCTTTGAGCTTAAACTTCGGTACAGCCAGGGAGATCAGAGTTTCCTTATCATGCAGCCACTTCCCGCATGCATCCCAGCCCTGGCTGCACACCTAACCTTGAACACCAACTTTGTGCACATGAGAACGAATCTGGTCCCCCTCCTCCCCGAGGGAAAGAAGGCATGCAGATGGATCCCATCCAGTGCTATTCGCAATCAGCCAAAGCTGTCCCTTTTTGGAGGGATTAGCACCCCCTGTTGCTCCCCAGCCCTCCTTGCAGGGCATCCCTGCAAACAGGGAGAGGTTGCTGAACACCTGCAAGTCGTAAGGGATGAGGCAAAATCTGGCCACTTGTTCTTAAAGAGGGGGGGGGGGTGGAGGTGGAGAAACTCTGCTTGAGGAGAGCTGGCAGGCTAGGGCACTACAACGTGGGCATTATTTGGGGTTTCTCCAGTGACTGCACAATGCGGCGTGACACCGACTTCCATTCGGCTGACAAGATCACAAACAAAAGAGAGAAAAGAGAAATGCTGTCAGGGAGCAAATCACTATAATGCGAGCACGTCAGCTCCTAGAAGTATTGAACAGTGGCTGATGAGAGGCTGAAGCCATTATTCTTTCTTTGCTTCTTTTTTGTGCCTTCGAGTCGGTGCCATTATTGTTCACATAAAATATTGTTACGAAGCCAGCGCACCCCCCCCTCCCACCCACCCCAAGCCGGGAATATGCCTGAATTCAACACTGGCACATGGGGTAGCCAGCAGTCCCTAGTAAGCCTGTTGTGATATTTATTTTAATCTTGGTGATACTATTTCCTTCTAGATATTGGCAAATAGAAGACTGGAAAGCAAGTTCTGCTACAAGGGGACATGGGATGAGGATGATGGGGGATAGATTCAGGAGTGATATGCGGAAATATTTCTTTATGGAAAGAGTGGTGGATCCCTGGAATAGTCTCCCAGTGGAGGTGGTAGAGATAAGGACATTATCTGAATTCAAAAAAGCATGGGACAAACATAGAGGATCTCTAAAGGAAAAAAGGGAACTGTTGTAGTTGTTGATATGAAAGGACATACTAGATAGGCCATGTGGTCTTTTTCTGTCATCATTTTTCTATGTTTCTATGGAAATGCTCTCGAGCCCTGCCTATGGGTGTCAAACCCTTAAATCCAGGCAGGGCTGGCTTTCCAATGTTTTTTGGACAGGTCATCTTGGATCTGTCCCAGTGCATTAAGCATGGCTACTCCGTTTCCACCTACTGCAGAGACTACAGCTGCTCTGGTGCCAGGCTGTCTCCTTCAAATCTTAGAATGACTGAGGGGTGGATCAGCTGCAACAGGGACGCCCATCTCACAGACGCTGAGACTGTCATGCACATCCTAGGATATTACAGGGCAGGGAAAGATTTTCAGGTATTCAATTTCGGCTGGCAATTTTGCTTTTGTACTCTTTGCTGGCTTACTGGAACAATTGACAAGGAGGAGACCCTTTTTAAGGTACAATAGCACCAGAGGCACAGCAATTACATGATACTCAAAGGAAGACCTTTAGAGGTCTACCCAATACAGTAAGTGGGAATTAAATTGAGGGCTATGACTTTACCAGGGTTGCTATTATTCCTTTTTGTTGAGGAGAAGCAGCCCCCCCCCCCCTTCAAAGGAATTCAACAAGGGATAGAAAGCAGGTCCAAGCAAAGTCCGATGGTGATACATATTATATAATAAACTGGATAATATAATTTCCTCCTGTATAATAGATTTCTGATGGTTACAGAGTAAAGAGATGAGAGAACTGGAAACTTATCACCTCTCTGTTCCTATAGATGTAACCTGTAGTATTTAGCTCAGGCCTTCCCAGTGGCAGATCAAGGTGAGTTACATTCAGGTACAGTAGATAGTTCCTTGTCACCAGAGGGCTTGTACCTGAGGCAATACAGGGTTAAGTGGCACTGGAATTAGAACCCTGGTCTTTCTGGTTCCAGGCTGCTGCCGCCCTAACCAGTGGGCTGCTTCTCCTCAAGAGCATGTGCCTGGTGCCACCCTTCAGCTCTAACTGTCCCTGACTTGGTAACATGGATACGAAAGGTATTTGCATCAGGCCTTTAAGTCCATGCAGATGGTAACAGATCACCTAGGCCAAGTGATTGCCTGTTTTGGATTCATTTTATAAAGACACGTAGGCGCCTATGTGTCTTCATAAAATACTCAGGGTAAACAAGCAGAAATCACAGCTGGACTGACCCTGGAATCTGCCTAAACATGACACCATCTTGTCATTGTGCATTCCAGAGTAACTTTCTAAAAGCTCTATTACGCATGGGAAAGGTTTAGAGAATTACACCCCCCCCCCCCCACACACACACACCCCAAGAGTGTATTTATAACCACAAGAGGCCCCCCCACACACACACACACCCCAAGAGTGTATTTATAACCACAAGAGGCCCCCCCCCACCCCCAATTCTTTTCAAAATCCTTAAAACAAGTTTTATAGACAGAGATGTTACTGCATTGAACTATAAATAATTACTTACAGGCAGTGGTTACACTGCACAGAATTTTAAATGTCTTTTGTGCAGAATAGTGCTCCCTAAGAATTTGTTTTTCTTGCCCTCGTGACTCTCTCTCATCTGCTACCTCTCCTTTATGAGATCGCTCCTCACAGTATTTGGGGTGGAAGGAGAGAGAGTCGGGGAAGGAAGTGAGCCGAAGCGTGAGTTTTCCATCAGAGGCATTTCGTCTCGCTGGCCTTCTGCCAGTAAATCAGAGGCGCTGTGCAATGTTTAGCCCCTAATATGTCAGAGCTATTTTAGTTTCCTCTTTCCATACAGTATGTCCTTTCCATTGGTACACATTGTAAGGGGCCTAGTGGGCCACAGGGGCCACTATCTCACCTTACACAGAGGAAGTAGACAGAGACCAGTTTCTCAGCAATACTCACAAAATCTTTATTACAGGATATCCTTTTCTCAGCATAAATTCTTCACGCACAAATTCTACTTACAGGTACAAGGTAGCTACTGCATAGGGAATAGACAGAAGAGAAAGGTTAATGGGGCAGTTCAGCACTCTGTCACCTTCATGGCAGGGCTGAATATTTCCCCAATTTCTCTGCTGTCCCAGTCTGTTTTTTATACAGTTTTTCTGAAAGGTTGGCAGAATAACAATGGTTAGTTCTTTTTCTACAGCTGGGTTTCTCTTGATACTTTTTCTGCATAGGATTTGGCACAATTTCACTTTTCCCAAGGTTCAAGTTAGCATGAAAAACATTGTCACCTTCCCAAGGCCAGTGTCTGGCTACATCCCACTCCCTGGTTCCCCCCTCATGTCTCTTTCCTGTTTCATTTTGTGCTATCTGGTTTCCTTAGCAAAGCACACTGGATTAGTAACATTTCATCTCACTCTCAGGATTTTCTCAAGCTGTCGGCAAGTTGTTCTTTCCCCCCGATTCTTCTTTCTGGCCTAATAGTAGTCAAGGGTCCGAAGCAGGCCTGTGTCCTGTATCTAGCCCTGCCTCACAGGCCTAGCTGCAGAAGCACTGTCTCGGCTTGGGTCCGATTCCTTACAACATGGAGACAAAACAAAAACTAAACTAATACAAAATAGATTAATAAGTTGTTACTCAAAGATGTATAATTTTTCGTGCACTCATGAGGCTTGGCCCCTCCTCTCTCTCACCTCTCTGCTGGCTCTGCTCTCACTAACTGTCTCCCTTGGGTCTTCTCTTCGGCTAGAACCTGTCCTGAGGCTTCCCTGAGGTCAGTTGTGTAGCTCACTTACTAGTGGCCCCTCCTTCCCGTCTCCCCTACCCTAGGCTGGACCCCCCCTCCAAGATTCTGAACCCTTTACCCCAATTCTGTCTTCACACTCCACCCCAGGTAAGACCACAGAGTTCTTACTCCATCTTCAGGCTTGTTTCCCCCCCCCCAGCAAAATTCCCAGTTTTCTTTCTCTTTACAACCCCCAGGCTTCACTCTCTCCAACTCTTTCCCATTTTTTTCAACCTCCACCACCATCAAGACCCATAGCTTTTTCCCAGCCACCCAGCAATAACTCTTGCTTTCGCCCTTCCCTGACCTAGCAAGCCCACCAGCTCTGTCTCCTCCCCCCCACCCCCCCAAGTAAGCCTCTCAATTCTCTCTCCCATTTTATTCCCCTTTGCAACTCCTTCTCCTATCTTCCCCTCCCCCCAGGCTTCAACAGACCTCCCTTGTTGGTCCACAGCAGCCCTTCCAGGCAGCCATGCTTCTTCCACCTCCCTTGGACCTATGTGGCTGACCGAACACTTGTGCCTCCCTTTGGCCATGAGGAGCATGATTCTGCTGCCTCATGAAACAGGTACGCAGCAGCCACTGCCATCTAATCTATAGATTTCTCTGCAGCAGGGACATTCTGCACAAATCCGGCATTGTGCAGGAGAAGAGCATGGATGCAGGAGTGCGTCTGAACCAGTAGAGAATTTCAGAACTCTGCTATGTCCCAAAAGGTTTTTATTTCCCCATTTTCTCCTATGCAAACTACACTTTAATAGCATAGCTGAAAGAGAGCCGTGTTCATCTTCTTTGACTACGTCAGCTGAGAATGGAGGGGGGCACAGTCTGAAATGTTACTTTTTTGGCTCCTTTAATCAGTAACTTTGAAGAGAGAGTGTTCCGGGCTTGGTGACCGTGTCCCTCCACCACGCTGCTTTGGTTTCTCCTGGGCTCAGGATATTAGGAACTGCGTACTAAGTGGGTAGCAGAACCCCAAATGAAAGGCACCCAGAAAGGTGCAAAGCAGGATGATGAGGAGTGGCCCAGAAAAACCTAAAGCGCATTGGCCGCTAGAAGGGTGTTGAAAAACTGGCATGGCATTTAAGGAGGGTGAAAGCTGTACAAAGGAAAAGTCTAAGCAGTGCACCTATAAAGGTGCAAACAGGGCCGACCCAACCATCATGCAAATTAGGCAGCTGCCTAGGGTGGAAGCTTCTGAAGGGCAGCAAACAGCAGGGCGTTCAAAGCTAAACAATAGAGTCTGACAGCCAGGGGGTATAAAGTTTAAAGTTTGCCTATGGCGCCAACATTTTGAACCAAGTCTAGAGCTGGCTCTGGGTGCAAAGCATGAGCAGGATGAAGAATGTCTCAGAAAAAGCCAAAGCACATTGGTCATAGAGCCAGACAGCTAGAAAGGTGGAATGAAACAGGAGGGGTGAAGGGCAGCAGCAGAGAGAGGAAAGGAGAAAAGAGATATTTTTTTGTTTGTTTGTTTCTTTTTCTTTTTAGTTTTGCCATGTGGCCTAAACAGACCAATGGAAACGTGATAGCAGGCTGCAGAGTGGTTGTGCAGGCAGAAGTGGGATTTGTGACTGCTGCAATATGGCTGTGATATGGATCTCAACAGCAGGCCTGGCTGGCATCCAAGGAGTAGGTCATGACAGAAATAGTAGGACAGTGACATTGGCATCAGCTGCAGAAAGAGACTTTTTTTTTTCATTTCTATTTGTTTTATTGCCTGTTTGTTATGTTTTAAAAAAATGTATTTCTTGCTTTTTTTCTTTTAAGCTTCGGCATGGAGGGGTTGAAAGATATCCACTAGAAAAGGGCAACATCACAAAGAAAGTGCAGTGCAATGCAAATGGTCAAAAACAAGGTAGAGAGTGTGGGCTGCAGCCCCTCAGTATAGCTCTACACTCATTCCTTCTCCCAGTCGCATGAAAATGAAGGGAAACCGTGCAAGGGGAGGTTTCTCCTCAGGAACACTAGCTATTCCATCAACTCTGGTGCTAGCTGTGAATGATGGGGAACCATGATATCCTCTGTCATGGAGAATATATGTTCACTGGGCAAACTGGTTGGAGGGCAGGACTGTGCAGCCTTGGCCAGATCTGGTCAGACTGCTGACTTGTGTGCCCAATATGTCAAGGAATTTGTGTGCAAGGCCTTGATGGGCTCTACAGGATAGCTATCACCGAAATCCATGCAGGAGTACAGCTTGTAATAGGCTTAGCATTGTAGCTAGGGCTTCAGTCACCAGAGTTGTCCTGGCTGGGGTTCGTGAGCCACTGCTGGTATGAAAAGCTTGGAGGGGAGTGGTAGGTGACAGGGCAGTGCTCTTAATACCAGAACTGCTTGCTGACATACCTGGTATTTCCCCTGATAAACTGCTACTACTACTACTGAACATTTGTATAGCGCTACACAACGTACGCAGCGCTGCACAGACACATGCAAAAGATGATCTCTGCTCATTAGAGCTTACATCTAGTCAAGACCCTCTTCTGGCACTCCTTTCCTCTACCACAGGGCTGGACAAAGGGTTTCTGCTGCCCTAGGCAGAAACCCCTGCTCCCCCCCCCACTGTCTCCGCCCCCCCCCCCCCCCAACTACAGTCAATTCTGTCTTGAGAGGGGGAGGCAGGCAGCGGCAGCCACAGTATTTCCAAAAGTGGTGGCTTTTTGCTGACACTCTCTTGCCCACGGCAGACCATGTCCATGAGCATACATGGCCTGCCTCTTACTGTCGGAGAGGGGTCAGAAGCGGCAGGCTGTGTGTGCTGAAGGACATGGCCTGCAGTGGGCAAGAAAGCGGTGGCAAAAAGCAGCTGCTTTTGGAAATACTGCTGCTGCCTGGCTCCCCCCCCAAACAGATTCAGCGGTAACTGGGGGGGGGGGGGGAGTGCGTGGAATGGTTGGTCATGTGTGCCAATGCTGCCTCCCGGGCAAGCCGCTCTAGGCTACTGCCTAGCTCACACAGTGGACAGGTCAGCCCTGCTCTACCGCAGTCCCCAGCTTTTCCTTCTAGTAAGTCTGCAGAGCAATAGTTCCTTTCATCCCTGGGTCACAGAGACCAGAAAGCATATAAGCATTCTCCTTCATAAAGGGTTCCAATCATTTTCCCACGACCATGCAAGAAGTCCACCTTCACCAAAACCTTTGCTGTGAGTCTGTGTCATTGCTGAAAACCCTCTTACTTGCCCAGTAAAATATTCACCACTGAGATTATTAAACCATTATTAAAAGGGACCCGTGATATCACTGCTTGACCCAATACAAGCATTGAGGAACCTGTGTCTTTTGGGGAAACCGCTAGGTACTTTGACCTAGCTTGGCCACTGCTGGAAACAGGATACTGGGCTTGCTGGACCTTGGTCTGACCCAGTATGGCATATCTTATGTTCTTATGAGATGAGAAGGCTCAAGGTAGCCCATGTGGAACTCAATTCCTCACTTGTGTAATATTTACCCAATGCTGGTAACCTGGGGCCTGTCGATGCTGATCTCAGTCTCTGATGCAGGGCCTGTTGCTCCACTAACCTCTCCACATGTCATAAATGGAATTCTACCTGGTGCTAACGTCCTGCTTGAGCTGGTGCTCAGGTGCTGCTGTTACTTCTTGCTTCTCACACAGCTCATATCCATCCTTTGATGAAAATACCCAGCTATTTTTTGGCACTTGATCATTTCCCTCAGGACAGGGCTACCACTTCTCTTGTTGCCCAGGTTTAGGGAGTATGCAAAGCATCTGATCCCACAAGATCCCCCCCCCTTCTTCACAGTCTTGACCATGTTCATCCCGTCATCTGTTACAAAGAAACCTGAATGCACAATGCTTTGTTTGTGCCCTGTGTGTCATGATAAGAAGTCTCATGATAGGAGAATGGAAGCCCTCCTCACAATGCCTTTATGGCTTCAGCTTTGGACACTCAAGCAGTGCTATATAAAGGCCTAAAGGCCCAAGGTCTCTTCCTCTGGATCCAGCAGTTACCAGGCAGTCCAAAGGTTGCAAGATTGGAGGTTGCCTCATATGTGGCAGATTCCCGTTATGGCTTAATCAGAATTTCCTCCATCCTAGGCAGTAGTAATAATACGGTGGCTGTGGCTCCAGAAGTGATTGGCTGATGTTGTCTCCAAGTTGCAGCTGTGCAAGCTCCCCTTTGAGGGTAAATTGCTCTTTGGGGAAGGCCTGGAGAAGATCGCCCTCAGAGGCACCCAGAAGATTGTCCCAGAGGTCTGATGAGTGTCTCGTTTGGGTTCCACATGGAGCATGAGGATGGCCTCAGGTTGGTAAGAGTTCGGGCATGGCCTATTCCTCTTATAGGTCTAAACCCAAGAAGGATCATCACTTTCTCGAGACTCAGCAGCAGCTCCCTCTAGAGGCAGTAAGCCCCCACAGTGATAAGTCAGGTCCCTTCCAAGGTACAGCCGATCGGGGTCCATATCAATTCAGACCAAGGTCTTAAGTCACTGCTATGTGCTGAGTTTGCAGATCCTCTTTGGAATGCCTTCATGGAATCTACCTGTGGCTTCCTGCTCAGGCAGGTAGTGATCAAGGATACTCTTTGGCGCCTCCTGAAATTGCAGGATGTTGTACTGTTGCACATCTGCCTGCTGCAGGGTGAAATCAGAGGGATTATTCCATCTACATCTTGAGCCCAAAAAAGGAGGGTCTTTCCAACCCATTCTGGACCTGAAAGCAGTCAAGGTCAAATTTCAAGTGCGTCATTTCCATATGGAGTCCTTCAAGTTGGTCATTCCATCACTACAGCAAGGAGGGACCTTCTGAAGGGGGCTTTCATATTCCTGTCCACAAGCAATATCAGCAGTTCCTCCACTTCTGTGTCCTGAGCTACTATTTCCAGCTTTGGCCTCTACCATTTGGCCTGGCGATAGCACCTCGCACCTTTTTGAAAGTGGTGGTTGTGGTGGTGACCGTGCTCCTGTGCAGGCAGGGTGTTGAATTTCCTGGACAATGGGATGATTCAGTCTGACTCCTTGGAGAAGTCCAGAGCAGATGTGGCCCTGGTGATTTTCTGACATAGAAGTCAATAAGGTTATTGAAGTAATAGGATCTGAGATACATTTATTAAGGAAAAATAGACTTTCTTTCATCTAATCTAACATAGTAACACAGGAAATGATGGCAGATAAAGACCAAAATGGTTTATCCATTCTGTCGAGCAGCAATTTGTATACTTTTTAGAAATATACATTTACCCAACACTCACTGGCTCTTCCCTTTGCTTCCTCACCTAATCTATTAATGTAGTAGCATTCACTGGTACAGGGCAGATGTTTTATGCCTTGTTTTGTATGTCATTTTGAGTGGTTTTTGGATCAGGAGTGAGGAACTTCAGAAATCAAATAAATAGCCATAAAGAAATCAACCAGCCAAGATGTCTTTTTCTGTAGACCTTTCAACGGTGAGAGAATGTTGAAGATGGCTTCCCATTGAGCATATTAAATATTGAATTGTGTAGGTCTGACATGTTCAGTATGAGTGGGAAAGAGGGGAAATTGTTACAACTAAGATATTAGAAGAGTGAGGGCAGAGTAAGGATGTGTGTACGGCATAAATTAGGAAAAGAGCTGATTGAGGTAGTGAGTATGATAGGGCAGTATGGGAGGGTCCGAAATAATAAAGCAAGGGGGGGGTGGGAGAGAGTCTTTTATTAGTTGTTCTGGATGATGTGTAGCTTATATGGGGGAAGTATGGAGGCATAAGATATATGGAGAATAGTCATCACGGAAAGGATAAAGGAGTTGAGGGTGGAGGGTTTAGTAGGTGTGGTTGAAACAGAGTCAGTTGTCAACAACTGAGCAGGGTGTGGACTGACCAATGCTAGATTAGTCTGTTATAAGGGAGAAGCGGTGTATGATTTAATGATAGATTCCAGTTTAGATTTGTTGTTGATAACTGAATCATGGATGATTCAGTGATAGTGAACCTGCTATATCTAGAGGGCTTTGAAAAATTGCTCGTGGTTCGGCAGGGAAAGGGGGGATGGGTTTTGGTAGCATATAAGTCAGGTATGCCAACTGAACAACTTCCTTTATGGGGTTCCAAAATGATTGTTGTTTCAGAGAGAAGGCAGAGTGGGAGAATTGCTGGTATGTCGGAACTTAGTGGGCTCAAGAGAAATGAATTGTTCCGATTGATATCCGAAGTGACAGCGCAATTTGATAAATTAGTGATGTTGGAGGGTTTTAATGTGCTGTGGCAAGAGGAGGAAGAGGAGGAAAGGAGGCATCTTTTTGAAGTAAGCCAAATGTTGCATTTGATACAGTTGGTTTTGGAACTAACTCATTGTACAGGAAACTTATTAGACGTTTTCATTCACAAAGACGATTATTGAGAATTGGTTAGAGATGTGTAGGTGCTGGCCGTTTCATAGTCTGACCACAGTGTTTCAACCCCATTATTTATGTTTGTATATGGGGGCAGACTAAGGTGGCGGCGGAGTTGGTGTGACCTGTGCCTCAGAGTGGGTCAGATACATAGTCATTTAGTAGATATATGGAATCCTGAATTAGTAAAAGCTTTAGCTCCGCAGAAATGGGTAGGAAGAGAACTGGGTAAAGGGACTTCATGGTTTACAGATGAACTATGAATATTAAACTAGGTTACAAGGCAAGTGGAGAGTACTTGCTGCAAGAGACATACTGCAGAGGAGCATTTGGCCTAAAATGATTGAAATGGGGACAATTAGTGGAGGAGTAACCTAATGATTAGAGCAGTGAGTTGAAAACAGGGAAGCCGGGTTTGAGTCCCACTGCTACTCCTTGTAATTTTCGGCAAGTCACTTAACACATTATTGCCTCAGGTACAGACAGATTGCAAGATATTTGGAGACCAGAAAATACCTACTGTACCTGAAGGCAGGGGCGGCCCAAGGGGGGTGCGGGGCCATGTGCGGAGACTCGGTGCGGGGCCTCATTTGCATAAGGGGCCTCATTTGCATAAATATTTGCATAATGTTACCATACACTAACTTTTAGTAAACATGCCTCTTCATGAGTGTATGGATAAAGAAAGACTAAAAGATTTCTACATTACTATAATCCAGTGCCAACCGCCAGGCACATTAGGAACTACTACAAACACTGCCCATTTAGAACCCATAGCAAACCCACCGTATCCTAACAGCACTACCAAGACTCATAAAGCACCATACCCTACCTATCAAAAGGCAACACTGCAAATATTAAACCAATACATTTCAGAGAATAACAATACATGACCTACTGGGGAAAGAGAACAAGTGGCAATGTCAAATAGGAATTACATAAACAGAATACCTCAGCTCAGTTACACATGCAGAACATAGACCATCACCAAACAAGGAATCACAATTTAAAAACAGGAAGACAATAATTAAACTGGGAACCCTAAAAGCCAAACTTGGAATGTACAACAATGTTGAAATAAAAACTATAAATTAATTTCCTCTTGTACTAAACAAAGCACCGACATTAATGATGCACATTTCCCAGAGCTGACATATTCCAGTTAATAAATTCAAAATAAAGAGATATCTTTGTACCTTTTGTGCATTTTTTTTTCAGTTGCAATTGTTCCAGTCACTTTCTTCTGGTTTATTTGTGTCTTCTGCTAACTCTCCATCGTCTGCTGTCCATTTGTCCTTTCTTCTCTCCTCTAGTTTTTTTCCATTCTCTCTCTACATCTGCTTTAACATAATAATCTTTCTCCTTTTGCTCTTTCCTCATTCCTATTTCATCCACTCAAATTTTACCCCTCCATCCTCAATCCCCACTTAGGGGCTTGTTTACAAAGCCGCGGTAGCGGTTTGCGATCGTAATCGGAGCCGCGGCCCCATTGATTTCAATGGGGCCGCGGCTGCGATCGCGAACCACTACCGCGGCTTTGTAAACAAGCCCCTTAGTCTCCCAATACCCGGCCAATTGTAGATTTTTCTTCCCTCCCACACAAAATATTCTTCCCCTCTCCATTTCACTCTCCCAGCCCCATCCCCTTCTAATCTCCCCCAACATCAGCTCCCTTTTAGTTGCAGCCCCACCCAGTATCCGCTCCCTTCTAGTCCCCACATCAGCCCATTTCCAGTCCTAGCTCCCCCATCCATTTCCAGTCCTATCCGAGTCCCTTCATCAGCTCATTTCCAATACCAGCCTCCCATCAGCCCATTTCTAGTCCTTTCCTAGCCCCACCATCAGCCCATGTTAAATCTTAGCTCCCCTCCACTCAGCCCATTTCTAATCCAAGCCCCCCATGAACCTACTTCCAGTTCTAGCCCCTCCATGAGTCCATTTCAATCCAAGCCCCCACCACAGCCCATTTCCAATCTTAGCTCCCCAACACCCAATTCCCAGTCCTATCCTAGCCCCTCCATCAGCCCATTTCCTGTCCTAGCTCCTTCCCCTAAGAGCCCATTCCAAGCCCCCCTCCCCATCAGCTATTTGCAGTTCAAGCCCCCTTCCACTCAGCCCATTTCCAGTCCTAGCAACCCCCCCCCAACCCATTACCAGTCCTAACCTCCCCATCAGCCCACTCCCAGTCCTAATCCCACCAGCCCATTTCCAGTCCTAATCCCCCATCAGCCAATGTTTAGTTTAAGCCCCCCCATCCATAGCCCATTACCCTCCCTACCCCCCCATCAACCCACTTTCAGTCCTAATCCCATCAGCCCATATACAGATTTAGCTCCCCCATAGCCCATCACCACTCCTAAACCCCCCCCCCAGCCCATCACCACTCCTAACCCCCCCCAGCCCATCACCACTCCTAACCCCCCAAGCCCATCAACACTCCTAACCCCCCCCCAGCCCATCAACACTCCTAAACCCCCCCCCCGCCCAGCCCAGCCCAGCCCAGCCCATCAACACTCCTAACCCCCCCCCCCAGCCCAGCCCAGCCCAGCGAAAATTAAAAGAAAAGAAAACCTGTCTGCTGCCGCGGTCGGGGCCGCCGCGGCAGAATCGAGCGTGCCGCGGGGCCCCCCTGTGCACGGCAGAGCCTGCCCTCCTTGTAGCAGCTCTCTCTTTGGAGCTGAAAAGTCAGACGCGCCGGCTTGCAGAGCAGAGCGCGAGGGAAGAGTTTCTCCCTCGCTGCTCTGTTAAGCCCGCGGGGGCTGATGGGAACTTATTTTCTCCAACTTGTTTTAAAAGTACTACTTAGGGTTGATGCAGTATGGCAATTCATATGGGGTTTTTTTTCATTCCAAGGAGCAATGTCATCAATAGTGTGCCTGCAATATGTGCTGTTGACTCAATGCTGACTGCTGGCAACTCAGCCCCTGGCTTTTGTTAGCAAGGTGTGATCAGAAATAGATTGCCAGGCCTTTCTTACCGTTACAGCCCCTGAAATTCCAAGCTGATTGCCTATCCAAATACCAGCCAGGCCTGACCCCGCTTAGCTTCAGAGCTCAGCTGAGAGAGCGTTCATTCAGAGCAGCTGAAGATCCCAGTAGTGCATGCTATGAAGCAATAATGGGGGGAGTTTACTAATGTGCACTACCAGATTGCATACTTTTTAGGCACCACGATGCAAAGTAGCACAGGATCCTCTACTAGAAAACGCGCGTTACCCAGGAAGTGTGTGTCTGGGCAGTGCCAAGTGGGGCATGGATATTCCCAGAACATGCAACAGAGATGGACTCACACATAAACACCACACACACATACAGGGATTACAAATAATTTACACATACAGGGATTACAGGGATACAACTGACTCCCAGCCAAAAATAAAAGCTCCTCTGGGTAAACCTAATCCCTCTGGCAATTGCCCCACCACCCTTAGTTGTCTGAGCATTTGATTTTTCAGATTGTGTTGCTTCCCGTCTCTGCTTTTCTCCATCTTCTCTTTCCAGGGTCCCAAGTCCATCTACTACTTCTGCCTATATCCATCTCTGACATCGATCTTTTTCCTTTTAGCTTTCCTTGATTTATTTTTCTACCTCTCTATCTAGTCAGATTTCAGTCTTTCTCTGTCCCCCCTCTCCCGCCCTTTGGATTCAGATTTCATTCCTTTTTACTGTCCAGTTCTCAATCTACCTGCCACTTTTCACCCTCACTTCAGCTCTCTAATTCCCCTTTTCTCTCTCCTCCCCCAGCCTCTTATTCCTCACTTCCACTAACTTTCACCTTTCTCTCTTCCCTCCTGTGTCCACATCTCATTCCCTCTATCTGCCCCTTCCCCTCTCCATCATCTATCCCCTTCTTTCTCTCCCCATTTCCCGCATCCCCCTCTTTCCTCCCATGTCCAGCATCTCCCCTCCATCTCTATATGCCTCCCTCCCCTGTGTCCAGCATCTCTCCTCTCTCTCTTCCCTTCCGCATCCATGTCCAGCACCTCTCCTTCTCTTTCTTCCACCCCATTCCCCCTTCTCTCTTCCTTCTTCCCCCACATGCCCACCAACTCCCCATCTTTCTTCTAACTCACATTTCCAGCATTGCGCCCACTCTTTCTTGCTTTGTGTCCATCGCCCTCTCTTCTTCCCTTCCTGCATCTCACTCCCCCCTCTCCGTCTATTGTCTCTTCCTGTTCAATCCAACATGCCCCTCACTTCCCTTTCCTTCACTGTGACCACCATCATCACTGTCATGCCTCCTACATCTGCAGAAGTGATAGCAAATGGCAGTTCAGGGTCTAGGACCTGCGAACACCAGGCCTGCTGCACCCTGCCCCCCCCCCCCCACATCGGAAGGTGCAAGATCAGGAGACACTGGACATGGGCACAGGCTCCAAGCTCTCATGCTGTCTTTTACTTTTACCACATCTAAGTTGCAATGGGAGGTCTTTTCCTCCAGCCCCTCCCCCTTGGCATTTCTTAACCAGCCTGAGCAGAAGAGAAAAAAAAAGTAGCCTTGGCCCACCGGAAAGCAAAGTGAGGTGGCTGCTGCAGAAGCATTTTGGGGGTACTTGCTCCCCCCCTCCCAAAAAAGAATGTGCTGTCTAATTATAGTGCCGCTCCTGGCCTGTGTGCTTCCACACACACAGAAGGGTTGGAAAGAACTCCATGAGCCATGTTCTACATGCTTTCCCCACTTGCTAGATTAAACCTTTCAAAAGAAAATTTTGTTAACACTGAAAATCATTCCCCAAATCTTGTTTGCCCTGCCCTGCAATCATGAACAGGGTATGGCCACAGCTGTGCATGCGAATGGATAATGAAGAACTCTAAGCTCTGGAAGGGTTTTGAGCTTGGTGGTAATTAACAACCAAAATAGAGCCTTCCCTTGGGTGCTGAACTGTTATTTAAGTTTTTCCTCTTAATGGTTAAGTGTAGCTTAAAAAGCAATACAATAATCATAGAACGGATGCTTTCGGTCTGTAAGCAGTGTTTCTAAATGATGACATCTTAGGGTTCCCTGGCTTCTCAGGCCTTTATGCATCTCAGGATATTTTATAGCAGTAGAAGGCTAGCTAGAGAATTTGTCACCAGCAGCACCTCCTCTGTCCCACGCTCCCTCCCAAATTCACAGCATGGGGGTCTTTTCGGAAATAATATGTGCTCAGGGACAAAGCTCTACCCTCTGCAAATATATTTAATAAATAAGCTGTGTAATTACTGAATATTATTCTCAGTGGAACAGCAGCAGAGAGAGCCATTTGCATGCGAAATATGGATTATTCATGTAAATAGCTGTGTATTTGTTTACAAAAACTAGATTAAGTCTTACAGAAAAGTCTTTTCAGTAAATATATTTATACTAGTCACTTGGTCAAAATATTTCCCATTGGGCCATATTACACCAGGTCTTTCTCCAGCCTGTGTGGCCATTTTCTGGAAGCCGCATGAAGCCTCCTTTTCATCCCATGTGTCTGGGGTGGCTCAGGGGTTAAGAAAGGATACTTCTTGGTGGAGTGTGCGGGAACACCCTGCTAGACACTGACAGACTCCCCTGCTTGTCTAGACCTGGAATCTTCACCTGTGATTAAAGGGAGCAATTGTGCCTAGGATTGCCGATTGGCTCCAGATGCACCGACAGGCTTGATCCGGTCCTGGGTATACCCCATTGCATGCAGGGACTTGTAGTTTTGTTTTTCTTACGGAGTGTAATAGAGAAATCAGAACTACATACTCTTGCATACAATGGGGTAAGCACAGGACTGGATCAAGCTTGTTGCACGCATCTGGAGCCAGTTGGCAGCCTAATTGTGCCTATCTCTGTAGTGTCCTGTACATGCAGTTTTGTGAAATCCGGTGCTTACATATTCAAGTGCTGGTAAAAACATGTTTATGCTGCAAGACTGACATTTATATATGTAAAGCTCCATGTGGAGTGGAGTGGAGGAGTGGCCTAGTGGTTGGGGCAAGGTACTTCAGGCCGGAAGGTCAGGGGTTCAAATCCCACTAGAGGACAGCCACCTTGGGCCGGAAGGACTGGGGTTTCTAGTCCCACAGGTGCTCCTTGTGGTCTTGGGCAAGCCACTTAACCCTCCATAGCCCATGTTCCCTGTAAAATAGTTATTTCCAAGTTATAATGCCCTGTTCAATGTAATTTCAGTTTGTTCAATGTAAACCGCACTGATGCAGAATAGCGCAGTATATAAGAGAATGTAAATAAATAAAATAAATAAATAAATGTGGTTGCTTCTTTCTAAAATGCCTGTTGCCTCTGTATGTGCCATCTAATGCACATGTTTTTTCCGGTCTCCTTATACATATTTTACAAAAGACTCCATTTTCAGCAGAGCTTTTTCTGAATACTCCAGCCCGGATTTCTAGTCCTTATTTATCTCAATCTAAATACTCTGCAGTGGACCCTTGATGGCATACACAAGAGGTAAGAATATTGGTGCCTCTGTGGATTTTGACAAGGAATGAAAATGAGAAGTATTTAAAAGGACATTATTCGTTTGGAGGATGTGACGCTTGTGTGCAGACTTGGGAAGGACCAGAGAGTGATCAGAGAAGGTTTAAAGCTACCACATAAACAATGTGTTTGTCTAGATATGTTGTATATCTAATTAAATGCCTTTGCTTCCACTTACAGTATATGTGAGACGTACAAAAAGGCCTCTGACTAATAATAGAACATCATAGCAGATTAAAAATTAAGTTTTAACAGCTGCAGTGGTTGATCACTGAACTCAGAAGAGACCTGAATTCAGTGATCTTACATGGCGTGTACTTGAACAAGGGAGATGTCATTAGCATGGGGGTAATCGGGAAGAATGTTTGACTTTTATTGAACAGCAATGTATTTTAATTTGAATACTGTGTTTCTTAATGGTCTGATCTTAGAGATGTGGAATAGGTTTTTAGAAGGGACGTCCAAGTGCAATCTGGGATGTCTACCCAATATGGACAACTGTGGAGGGCGTCTACCTAGACATCTGCAGAATAGTATTCCAGAACCTGGACGTGTAGAGATAGCCTAAATAATTCTAGTGGGCTAGAAAGAGGGAACCCAAGGTTCAAATCCTACTACTGCTATCACTGTGATTGTGCTGAGCACTGGCTAGGATGGAGTGCTATCTCTCTACACCCTCTGGATGTTTTTTAGCCAAAACTAGCACTTTCCCAATGCCTGTTTGTGCCTGGAGCAAGTCTAAACGTATACATGACTCAGGATCTCCAGAAGGTTTTTGAGATTAGGCAGTGACGTCCAGGTTCCTGGGAATACCTCAGCCATGCCTCCACCATACCCCCGTTCAGACATGAATGTCCACAGACCCAGCTTCTAAAATGTCTCTAAAGATGTCTCTGTGCTGTGGACAGTTCTATGCCTGTTTTCAGACATTCAAAGCATGAATAGGGCTTCCAAAATAACCCCTAAAATGGATTGGGGGAATATTCAAAGGGATGCAAACTGTGCTTCTTGGGCAAGCTCCTTGGGGTGTCTCTGGGGATGACGCTTGCTCTACACTGACCGCTCTCCTTCACTTGTTCAATCGTGCTTCTTCACATCTTTCAGCTGGTCCTAACTCTTGCCTCTGTGGTAAGCTCCACGGATCTCTCTCCCTTCCCATTATCTACTTCTTTGCTGTTGTACTCTCCTGCTGTCTTATGTCGGCTATTCCAGTCCACTGGGGTTGGCGCACCATTCAGCCCATCCCTCCTTCTCTTGGCTACCCTTCATGTATCCCTACTAATCTCATACCATGTTGTCTCAGCGCTATCCCTCCCATTTGTCTCCCTTCAGTGGCCCTGCAGGCTCTCCTGCTCAGCTTAGCCTTAATCAACTGCAGGTCTCTTCGCTCAAAGTCTCTCCTTGCTTACGACCCCATTGAACAGGAACAACTCACTAGATCTGTTGTTCCTGACTGAGACCTGATTTCGTGAGGGTGATGATGCCATTCTTAATTGTTGCCTTCCCCCAGGCTTCTCAGCCTACTCCACACCCCGCTCGGGCCATAGCCGTGCTTTTTTGCTCTTCCCTCTCTCTTCTTGAGGTCCATTTCACTGCCCTTCTCTACTCGGAAGCACTTCTCTTCCGGCTCGATGCCTCTCCACCCCTTCACTTCCTTTTGGTTTATGCCCCCTCCATCCGTCCCCATCTCTGGGACTCCCTGCATCTGTCCATCTCTGTACTCTCCCTTCTCTATCCCCGATTACTGATTTTCGGTGATTTTAACATGCACCTTGATCACCTTTCCAGGACCTGTGTACAGCCTTCCTGACCCTCTTGCATGACCTCTCATTATCCCAGCAAGTTCCCTGCTCCACCCACGTTGCCAGTCATACTCTTGACCTGATTCTCACCCCCACTGACCAATGTCCCACTCCCATCTCTCTCTCCGCCATCCCATTGCCCTCGTTTGACCATCTTTGTATTCGCTTCTCTGGAACTTCCCTTAACTTTCCCCTCTCTGTTGGCCCAGACTGCCCCTCCGACTCCTTCCCGACTGTCTCAGCGCATCACACCCTCCACTCTCCAGCAATTACCTTCATCTGAAGCCCTTCTTCCCTCTGATTTCACCTCACTTCCTTCAGACGTCCAAGCTCTCACCTGGAATTTGACTCTGTGTTTCTGGTGTTCAAGGGATTGTCTTGCACTGGTTCCACTCTTTTCTCTCTTCCAGATTCTTTTATTTATTTATTTAGCTGTATTTATATCCTGCTTTTCACTGGGTCAAAGCGGTCAATTGAGGGATACATTTAACATGAGGGGATATGAGACACATACACTAATACTTACAGGGAACATGGGCAATGGAGGATTAAGTGGCTTGCCCAAGACCACAAGGAGTGCCTATAGGACTAGAAATCCCAGTCCCTCCGGCCTGAGATTGCTATCCCCAGGTGGGACTTGAACCCCCAGCCCTCAGGCCTGAAGTACCTTGTCCTAACCACTAGACCACTCCTCCCTTTTCTGTTCTATCCGGCTCCATCTGTTCTGTCCTGTCCCCCTTCCCTGTGGTGTCCCCCAGGACTCTGTCATAGCCCCCCTTCTCTTCAATGTTTTCTTGGTCCCCCTGCTGCTCCTCATCCATCAGCATGGAATCTCAGCTTATTCATATGCCAATGATATACTTCTGCACTACATCACCCCTTCAGTTCCGGATCTCTCCCCCCTTAATTCTTGTCTTGCTGCCCTCAGCTCTTAGTTATCTTCCAATTTCCTCCATCTTAATCCTTCTAAGTCTGCAGCTATCTAGCTCATGTTTGGTGACCCCTGTCCATCTCTGTCCCCCACGCTTCCCGATGCCCCCATCCCCGTGGTATCCACTCTTTGTTACCTCGGTATTACCCTAGATTCCTCCATGTCTTTCTAGGATCACCTTTCCTCACTCATCCACTGTTCCTTCTTTGCTTTGCATCAGATCTGAGCCGTTCAACCATTCCTGCCCACTTCCTCTCTTACCACTCTGGTTCTCTCTCTTGTCACATCCCGATTCACTGTAATGTTACCTTAGCTGGACTTCCACTGTATCAAATCCACAGCTTTCAACTCCTCCAGAATACCAGCACCCGCATAATTACTCAGACCTCACGTACAGATCCCATTACGCCCACACTCATTCATTTCCACTGGCTCCCCATTCGGTTCTGTATTCAGTACAAGATTTGTCACTTTGGTCCACAAAGTCATTCACATTGGCTTCCCTTAATACCTTTCTGACCTTATCCATCTTCATTGCTCCTATCCCTCTGTCCCTCTGTGGATGCCTGCAATCCACTCGCATCTCCGCTTTCTTTTTCTTGGGTCCTGCCCTCTGGAATGTTCTCCCCCCTGACCTCCACCTTTAGCTATCCTTCCACAGATTTAAAGCCATGTTAAAGACCTGTCTGTTCTCCCTTGCCTTTGACCACCTACCACCCACTGCATAATCCTCCCTTCCTCTCCTGCATTTCTACTATTCACTCTCGCATTGTGTTTTCCCTTTTTTATATCGAGGTGTCCCTCGATCGGTGTTTGTGCCTTTTTCAGCCAAAGGCCTCGGACCCCTGACCGGCAGCAGGGACCCTCTTTTTTCCTATGACCTCCATTGGCTTCAGGAAGTGCGATCGGTGCAGCAAAATGATATTCCTCACCGACCCGCACAACTGCTGTCTCTGGTGCTTCAGCCTGGAATATAACGACTCAGACTGTGAACTCTGCAGAACCTCAAAGGCCTTAAAGAGCCATCAGCAGCAGCAGGAAAAGATTTTCCAGAAGTCTGACTCCGTGCCGGAGTTTCCGGTGACACCATGCTCCAAGGCCCCCTCTGGTACCTCAGTGCTCCATGAAACCCAAGCCTCTTTGGAGTCCCATGGCAGCAACTTCCTCCGAGCGGAAATCCCAGGAGGTGGAACGCAAGAAGGTGAAGCCCATGAAGATCACCTCAGAGGACAGGTCTGGGAAGAAGGGGAAATCACACTCCAAGCCCTGCAATCCCCAGCATGAGTCCGAGGAATTGGAGTGGGAGAGGCCTCACAAGCTACCCCACAAGGAGTCATTGGCACCTGCCAATCAGCCTCATACCCCTGAGGCCATCCTCATCGAGGACTCTCCCTCGACAGTGCCGATGCCGGGCCCAAAGCTGTCAGTGCCTGCATCGAACACTGCAGAGACAATTGGTATGGAGACCAGGATGGCGGCCTTAGAGAGCAATATCTCTGCCCTCGTGGCCATGAAGTGGGCATTATGTCTGGTTTGTCCGGTTTATCCACCCTGACGATGGGACCCTTGACATCGAGGGCCTCTCCGGATGTCAAGCCGATTCTCAAGTGCCACCAGACTCGAGAAAGTCTTCAGCACAGGACAAAATCCCGGTCCCGTTCCTCGGGGCACCGGTCCTCTCCGACGAGCACCCGCAGCTCAGACCGCAGATTCTCTGGAGGCCGCTGACCGCCTGGCATGGACCTCGACCAAGGTGATCACAAAGCATCGGACTCATACTTGGACCTTGAGTCTGAATGGGAAGAGACCCCAGACACGCAGCTACACTGAAACATGCCTTCGGACCCATCTCCCCTGATGTCCTGATGCCGTTCCCCACCCGAGGATGTCGCTTTCCTCGACTTTGTACAGGTATATGGCCAAGGCTCTCACCATTGAGACTGAGGCTGAGGAACTGGAGATACTCCAGTACAAGGCACCCCCTAAGGAAATCCTATGGTACCGGTGCCTCCGATCCTTGATCGCCTCCTCCACCTTTTGTGGGAAACACCAGTGTCATTACCAATCGCCAGCAGGCACCTTGATGCCATGTACCGAGTGTGCCGAAGCCCTGGGTTCCAAAAGACCGAACTTTCCTACAAGTCAGTAGTTGTGGTGTCAGCTCTGCACAGGCTCAAGAGCTAAAAAACTCATTCATCTATGCCACTCGGCAGAGAGGCCCGAACCCTCGATGACCTCGGCCGGAGGGCTTCATGCTGGATCCAGTCGTACCAGCTCTATATCGGCATGTATCTGAAGGAACTGTCAAGGGAGCTTGGTGGATTCTCAGCAGGCCTCACTGGGAAACCTCTGCAGAGATTTAAATCTCTGATCTTGGTGGTAAAAGAGTGCTCAAAGTTTTTAGCTTCGAGTCTTTGGTCAGGGTGGCTGCCACAGGCATTAGGGCATGACGCCAGATATGACTGCAGTCTGACCTAGAACAATGGGTGCAGGACAAACTTATTGATGTCCCCTGCATCAGAGAGAACCTCTTCGGGAAACCCATGGCAGACAAGACTGCAGAGCTAGAAACCGAGTTCCTGACGAGAACCAGTCTCTTGAAGAAGACCTTGGTACAGCCCCGGAAGTCAGCCTCAGGGAAGAAGGGGGGCTTTGGCAGTACCCCGCATTTCCAGGCCTTCTCGGCCCCTCAACAGGGCCAGTAGCACAAAGGCCAGGGGCATGGCCCCCGAATGCAAAAAACACTGAAGTTCCAGGTGCCGGCCCCGGCCCAGCTTGGGGGAGCTTTTGACTGCCTAGGGATGACCTCCACACCCCCAGGGGGTCCTCTGCAGCCCATAGGGGGCACCTAGCCCTGTTTGCCCACAGGTGACCAGCCATCCCCAGCCATCTGGATGCTACAAATAGTCAGGGAGGGCTACCTCCTCCACTTACAGCAGTTACCACCATCGTACTTTCCAGGAGAGCCCATCAAATCTCTCCTTCACCAGACCCCGCTCCTCTCCGAGCTAGCGGGCCTATTCCAGGACAAAGCAGTGGAGTCAGTGCCAAAACATCTCTGAGGCACTGGCTTCAAATCCAGTTATTTCCTCGCCCCCAAGAGGACAGGATCTCGAGCCCATCCTGGACCTGAAAGAGCTGAACAGGTTCCTGGTCTGGGAGAAGTTAAAGATGCTCTCCCTTGGAACACTGCTGCCATTCCTCCAGCAGGAAGATTCACTATGCTCCTTAGACCTAAAGGACACCTACACACACATCTTAATCCATCCCAGCCACAGAAAATACCTCTGGTTCATGGTGGGAAGAGAACACTACCAATACAGGGTGCAGCCCTTCGGAATGGTCTCATCACCAAGGGCCTTCACAAAGTGCCTCACAGTGGTCGCAACTCAACCGTGGCTCCAAGGGGCCTTCATCTTCACTTATCTGGACAACTAGCTTGTAAAAGGGCAATAGCTGCAGAGGCTCAATATGCCACCAGGCACACCATAAGCGCCCTGTAGCTCCTGGGGTTCATCTTAACTACCCCAAAATCCACCTTGCTCCGGCCTAGTGCCTAGAGTTTATAGGGACTCAGCTAGATATCCTCCAGGCAAAAGCCTTCCTCCCTCAGGAGAAGTCGGAATGCCTCAGGGGGCTAGCCTCAGAGGTACGCTGATGCCAGGAGCTATCTGCCCAGCTCCTACTCCGCCTGTTGGGGCACACAGCCTCCATGGTTCACATGACCCCATATGCCAAACTGCACATGAGGGCAGCCCAGTGGTGCCTCTGCTCTCAGTGGACACAAGCCACAGTCAGGCTCAGGGACAGAGTGAAGGTGATCTGCCAGCTGGTGGACTCCCTCGGATGGTCGCCTTCAGGACGGGATGCCCATCCTGGCACCCACCCTCCAGAAAGTCCCCACCACAGACACCACCTTACTGGGCTAGGGGGCACATTGAGAAGGTCTCCATATGCAAGGTGACTGGACCCTGGGCCGACCTGTCCATTGTGCGAGAATGTTGTTCTCACAGGGCCCCGCGCAAACTTCATTCTCACACAGTGCTCTTTGAAATGCTGGCTTCAGAGGGAGCCGAGAAGGCCCGCCCAAGGCCCCGGCTCACCTCTGCACAGCCACCAGCATGAAGAGCGGTGTTTTCCCTTACACTGACAGCTGTGTTCTTGTGAAGCGCTAAGTGGCTGATAATATGACGTCATAGAAGGAGGAGGAGCCAAAATCACATCCAACAATGGGGGGCGATTGTGAACAGGCACTTCAAAGACGTGAACAACGCTGGATCTTTCGTTTACAAACAGTGGTTCCCACGGGCCTCAATTTGGAATGTGATTGGTGGAGTTTAATTTAATGTGATGCTGAGTGCTACGTATCACTTGGGCTTCCCCCATTGTTGGATGTGATTTCGGCTCCTCCTCCTTCTATAACGTCATATTATCAGCCACTTAGCGCTTTGAAAAAATGGACATCGCCTGATTTTAAGATAAGTGTTTGTTACACTACCATTCATGTTGCACGTTTTTTTTCACGCTTGTTGAGAAAAAAGGGTTCTTCCGACGCAGAGAGGGGAATTCTCTCCTCCCCTACTCATGCTGGTGGGTCCCGACAAAAATATAATTACGAGCAGATGAAAGTTATGTGAACTCAATGGTTAGTTTGCAATTACTTTTTTGATTTTATCTTCCTATTGATAGTCATTCAGTATCTGGAGGTTTTGTTCTATGACTTTAACCTTTCTTGACATTCAGCGCCCTTCACTAGAACACAGCTGTCAGCATGGGGGAAAACACTGCACTTCACACTGGCGGCTGTGCAGAGGTGAGCTGGAGCCTCGGATGGGCCTTCCCGGCTCCCTCTGAAGCTGTTTAGACAGGCACGGGGCACTTCGGGGGGGAGGAAAGATCTAGGATAGGACTGGAAATGGCTGATGAGGGGGCTAGGATTTGAAATGGGCTGATGGGGAGGTGGCTTGGACTGGAAATGGGCTGATGGGGGCTGGAATAGGACTCAAAATGGCTGATGGGGGGGGGGTAGGACTGGAAATGAGCTGATGGCTTCTGGGGGGGGGGGGTATGCATAGGTAACAGCCTGTGAGAGAATAGTCTTAAAAAAGACCTCAGTCACGTCGAAACTCAAAGACTTACAGTAGAGCAACACAGGAAAACTTCTATTCTTTGAAACAGTTCTTTGTTTTGGCACACCCTATAGGAAGAAAGGGCGGGTTAGAAATTATTCAGTTAAATGAATCTTTATAAACCAGTACAAGAACTTTGGAAAGATCCTTAATGGCACCATGTTCATCAGCATTGCTGCCTAACTTCTTTGAGGCTTGCCTGCCTCCCCCCTGCCTGCACTCCTGCTTGCTTGGAGGAATGTCTGGAATTTATTCCAAACCTACTTTATCCACCCCTGCTAAAAATGCCATTTCCACTGAAAGACAGAAGGCCCAGACTACATTCTAGCATCAACCATCAAACTGATAAGGTTGGAAAATTAGTTTAATCTAGAAGATAAAATAGTCATGTATGTCCTTAGTTGATTTGATCTGTTGACTACTACCTTTTCTATGCATTTTTGATTTTGCTCAGGAAATTGTAACTAAGCCCTTTTGGTCCTGTCTATTGACTTATAATGTTTGTGCATTTCATGGTTTGTTTGTTTTTTCATCTTAATTGGACCTTATATATTGTGTTTTTTTAACTATGTTCAGTATACCAAGAGAATAAATAAATTAAAAAAGTAAATATCTTGATCAGTACTTGTAAAGTCTACTTGGTACATTTTGTCCATACACAGCAATTGTTTAAAAATTGCATCTTTTGGAAACTTTGGTAAGTATCATGCTTAATTGAGAAAATACTATGTGATGTCATTTATTTAGGCCACTCCTTCTTGGGCGGGCATTGTATAAGACTCCTGCGATTCTTTGGCGTTTGCCTTACCATATAGCAGTTGCACTTGACACAGGGCTGGCATGGCCCGAAACACGCGTGTTGTGCATCGGGTATACTGCAGGGATTTGAATAACCACGCTAAGTTAAGTAAAAGCTTTTTCAATTTTTTCAATCATTGAATTGTATCAAAGCACACATTGGGTGTTTAAGAATGAAGAAAAAATTAAAAGGGAATAGTGGACACCGGGGGGGTTGAGCGATTGCCTACTCTTTCCCGGTCCACCGGACCCGACATTCTTTTCTGGTATAGATGAAATTGAAGACTTTATCTGCCATTTCAGCAATCTTTGATTTGTGGATAATTGAGAAAATAAACATTTATTACCGCCAGACAATCAAATCCTTTGTTATTAATTCTTGAACTCCTACAGAGCTTGCGGCTGTGAGGTTCTGCCACCAGCCTGAAGGTAACTTAGGGGTCTAGTTGCTAAGGTGTGTTAACATTAATGTGCAGTAATTCACCTTAACAAACTTTATTTTAGTGCAGATCCCATGTAATTCAATGGGGCATAGTTACTAATAACACGTTAATAGTGAATTTAAATGCGTAAATATTAGCATGCTTTAGTAACTACACCCCTCACTTCCCAGAAGAATCATATCTAAATGAAGCAGGTGTCAGCAGGTTCCACTTGACTTACTGGCTGACTTAGCCTGCTCTATGCTTGTGAGGTCCGTTCAGAGGCCTTCTTGTTTTTGTCTAGAATCTGCATATAAGTCTAGCTCTGGCTAGACCCCTTTGCCAGAACTTGGTCTGCACCTTAGAGTTAGAAACAGAGACACGTAGAAACATGACAGCATAAAAAGACCACATGGCCTATCTAGTCTGCCCTTCCATGAGCTACAGTAGGGCCATTTTTTCCTTGCCTTGTGCTTGCTCCCTTTGTTACTTCTGACCCTGATTTGCCTTATTGGATACTCCCAAAGTCCTACACCAGTTCTGGTTGTGTCTCAGGTTTTTTCTGCTGCCTTGCTCCTCCTTGGTGAGTGCCCTGTGCTCATGTTTCTGTTCTCCTTGGAGTTCTGCTTCCTAGTTCTCACCTTGCACCCTGGGTTTAGGCAGCAAAGACCTAGCAGCCACCAGCACTGGAGGACTCAACTCAAAGGGAAGACGGCTGTTGCAGATGGAAGACCCTGTCCTAGCTACCCCTGTACCCAGGGTGCTCCGTCTTCATGGAGAATTTGCCCATGGACCTTCCTTGCTCACTTTGTTGTGTCTTTCCTACTGAGGAGAAGTGCCACAACAACCTCCTTTGTCTCTACCTTTCCTTCTTTCCTTTGCACCCAAACAGAAATCAGTCATATGCAATCAGTACATTGTTTAGTTATGTGAAAGATTTCAGCCTGTTCTCACAAAGCTTGGGTGATGACACCACCACCTACCCTTGTCTTTCTGAACTTTACCTGGCTTTGTTTGTATTCATGAAAACTGAACAGAACAAAACATCTCCAGGGTATAGTTTTGAACATGGTCCCAAAGATGTCACCACTAATTCTATATGTGCAGGTGATGTCGACCTCACATATACTGTTTCCTCTATCTAAGTTGGCCATTGGGTTCTGTTTAATGAAACAGTGGGAAGGTGTAATAATGAGGTTGTGCCTTTAAGAGGTGATAATGTCACCAATGACCCATTCAGTGGACATAAGATGCTGCTTGATAGGGGGATGTGCCTCTTGTGTGGTGGATTTTACAGAAAAAGGTTTGCAGTAGCTGTAGGCATGAAGCAGGACTGTGGTGCAGATTACCTCATGAAGGGAATAACTCAAAAACTCGACTTTTTGGTCTATGGCCAGTTGAATATAGAAACATAGAAATATGATGACATAAAAAGACCACATGGCCTATCTAGTCTGTCCTTCCATATCAACAACTACAACAGTCCCCTTTTTTTCCTTTAGAGATCCTTTGTGTTTGTCCCATGCTTTTTTGAATTCAATTACTGTCCTCATCTCTACCACCTCCACTGGGAGACTATTCCACGGATCCACCACTCTTTCCATAAAGAAATATTTCCGCATATCACTCCTAAATCTATCCCCCTTCACCCTTATCCCATGTCCCCTTGTAGCAGAACTTGCTTTCAATTGAAAGAGACTCTCCCCCTGAACATTTATGCCATGGGGGTATTTAAACATCTCAGTCATATCACCTCTATCCCGCCTTTCCTCTAAGGTGTACATATTAAGATCCCTAAGTCTGTCCTCATATGCTTTATAATGAAGACTACTAACCATTTTAGTAGCCACCCTTTGCACCGACTCCATCCTGTTCACATCCTTTTGAAGGTGCGGTCTTCAGAATTGCACACTATACTCCAAATGAGGTTGCACCATAGACTTATACAGAGGCTCTATCACCTCCTTTTTTCTGCTAGCCATTCCTCTCCATGTGCACCCGCGCATTCTTCTAGCTTTTTCCGTCGCCTTTTCTACCTGTTGAGCTACTTTAAGATCATCAGACACAACCACGCCTAGGTCCCGCTCTTCTTTAGTGGACAAAAGTACTTCACCCCTATACTATATTGCTCCCTTGGATTGCTGCAGCCCAAATACATGACCTTACATTTTTTAACATTAAATCCCAGCTGCCAAATTCTAGACCATTTTTCAAGCTTAGCTAGATCCCTCCTCATGTTATCTACACCTTCCTGGGTGTCTATTCTATTGCAGATTTTGGTATCATCCGCAAAAAGGCAAACCTTACCCGACAGCCCTTCCGCTATATCACTAACAAAGATGTTAAAAAGAATCGGACCAAGGACAGATGCCTGGAGCACACCACTGGTAACATCCTTCTCAGAGAGAGCTCCATTTACCTGTTCTGTTTGTCGCCTCCCACCCAACCAATTTCTAACCCAAACAGTAACTTTAGGGTCCATCCCTAGGGTGCTCAGTTTTTTCATAACAGATAACAGCGTAAATACAATGTATATAGTTCCCCCAGTTACTTCCAAGTTGATCTCCCTGTTTATTGTAAATACAACTCAGAGTGCCTGTGTTGTATAGTTGATGTTAAATGTAAACCGCTCTGATCTAAAATAGAGCGGTATAGAAGAACTGTTAAATAAATAAGTCGCCTGTGAGAACAGTGTCAAAGGCTTTTCTGAAATCTAAATACACCACAGCTAGGGCTCTTCCTCAGTCCAACTCCCTGGTCACCCAGTCAAAGAAATCAATCAGATTTGTCTGACAAGACCTACCTTTGGTGAATCCATGCTGCCTCGGATCCTGTAATATGTTGGACTTGTGAGGCCCTGTTACTCACAAGAGACCGATTACTAATTATCACTAATTTCCTGTATAGTCCAGATCCAAAAGTCAGTACAGGTGCAATCAGAATCTCTGTTTATTAGATAACTGATGAACAATACAGGCAGCGGGGAAGAGAGTTTCTGTCAGTCATCAGATACCAGAATTCCTCCTCCCCCTGAGTATAATAATCATATTACTTATATACATTTTTCTGATTTCCGTATACGTGCACAGCTCCCAAATCTATCTCCCCCCCCCCCCCTTGTATCTCATCTCCTCTTGCCATCTGTTTCCTGTTACTTCCTTTCTATCCCCTTGTTCCTGTTTTGATACCCACTCAGGTTCCTTTTTCATTTGCTCTTACTCCATACCTACCAACTATCAACCGTCTTTCTTCTTCAGGGCTGATGTGCTCAGCATATGCTTTTTGCATGGTTTCCTGTGTTCATGCTTGCATGACTATTTCTGGGCCTTCCAACTCAGTAATATGATTTCATGCTGGCTTTATGCTGGCCTGTTTTTCCTTGCCCACTGTAATGGCAGACTGGTTGATATATATTTTTATTAGAGCAGACATTTATAAAGGCCATTGAGTGATTATGAACCAGGAACATATCCCTAAACCTTATAATCCCTACAGACTCCAGACCTCACTATTTTCTCTTTCAGCAGCGTTTCCAATAATTTACTCACCATCGAAGTTAAACTAACTGGCCTGTAGCTTGTAACCACATCCTTACTTCCACTTTTGTGTAAAGTCACCACATGAGCCTCTCTCCAGTCCTTTGGCACCACTCCCGACTCCAATGAGGCATTGAAAAAGTCAGTCAGTGGAGCTGCTAGAACGTCCCCAAGTTCCCTCAGTATTCTAGTGTGTATCCCATCCGGTCCCATCGCTTTGTCTTATGAAAATAGTTCAAGATGTCCCTCGCTTCTGTTCCTGTTTGTGGGTGTTTTCTGAGGTCCTGCTCCTTTTTCTTCATTTGTTAATGCAGAACAGAAATATTCGTTAAGCAATTCCGCTTTATACTCATCAGCTTCTACATATTCTTCCCCTTCACCCTTGAGTCTGACAATACCACTTTTGCCCTTCCTCTTCTCACTAACATATCTGAAAAATGTCTTATCCCCCCATTTTATTGCATTGGCTATTTCCTCCTCTTTTTGAATTTAATAAAAATAAACCCTCAAATCCTTACCGTTGTTTGACCTGTAGAGCCCCTGTTAGGAATATAAGAACAACTAGGAAGAACATAGTTACAAAGGAGTGATTGTCCATCTGCTTAGAGGTTGAGAGGCTGGTAATAAAACTCAGGATGGACTAAGTATCCTTACATTTATGAATTATGCTGTATAAATGAAGTCAAGATGAGGAAAGATATTCTTGTTTCTTCTAACATGTTGTGATGCTACTGCGCTGTAAGGCTGTCTGCTGTGTTTTTACTGTGTAACCTATGGTTTAACCTTTTGCAGTAAATCTAGGTTTTGTTTTTACCTTGTGAGAGCTGTAATAGTTCAGCAAGTTGGTGTCACCAGTATTTGTGCTAGACAGAACTCCTTGTCCAGGTTTTTGGTTCAAAGAGGTGGATGTGCCTATGTACTGCAAAGAGCATGAGGGGTAATCTGAATGGAACAGCAGTATAACCCTAAACAATGGCATGGGGGTAACCTGCAAGGACCCAGTTCCAGGAGAGAGTCTATAAGCCAGTCCTGGATTTCTGACAAGCTCATTCTGATGCATTATGGACTTGCAGCACGGATTCCAATGGGTAAAATCAGGGACTACAAATACCACGCTGCATTGCAATGCAAATTTAAAACCAAAGCTGGCAAAAAATTGTACTCCTGGAACTGGGTAACTTGGCAACTCTGGTATAACCCTAAACAAAGGCATGGGGGTAAACCACACGGAGCAGCTGTTACAGCCCTAAATAACAGCATGGGGGTAACCTGTATGGAGTTGCAGGTATAACCCTAATTATCTTATAAGGCAGACCGGAGGGACCACGCTGATCCTTGTCTAACTATTTACTATGGAACCACCCAAAAGTCATTTATCTAAGAGATAAATGCTGATGAAAAGTTCTGAGGTTTCATTTCCTTGTGCAGTAAAGTGTTTCACATTGAGCATGGTCCACTATCCAGCATCTACTTGATTACTCTTCTAAGAACCCCAGTAACCAGAAATGGGATTTTCACCCCACCACTAGCAATATCACCTCTATAGGCTAATAATCCATGCTGCTGCCTAGCCAGATAGTGCCATTGAATATATGTACTTTTTTTACTCATAGCATCTGGCATTAAAATAATGTTCACTGTCGCCAGCTAATATGAGAGGGGGCTGATTATCAGTAGTATATTGTTTTGTTTGTCTAATTCATTGCAATATCACACAGCAAGCCCTGCTGAGCTTTGACTAAAGCAGCTCTTGAGCATCCTGAATGTGAAGGTAGATCACCATTTCCCAGAGCTGACATATTCCAGTTAATAAATTCAAAATAAAATAGTATTTTTCTACCTTTTTCTTGTTTGGGCATTTTATTTTTTCGTTGCAACTGCCCCAGTCACTTTCTTCTGTTTTCTTTGTGTCTTTTGCTAACTCTTCACTGTCTGCTGTCCAGTTGTCCTTTCTTCTCTTTTAGTTTTTTCCATTCTCTCTCTACATCTGCTTTAACATACTGATCTTTCCCCTTTTGCTCTTTCCTCCATTTCTTTCTTTATTCTTTTTTCATCCACTCAAATTTCACCCCTCTATCCTCAATCCTCACTTACTCTTCCAATACCCGGCCAATCGTAGCTTTTTCTTCCCTCCCACACAAAATAACTCTCTCCATCCTCATTCCCCCAGCCCCATCCCCTTCTAGTCCTCCCCCAACATCAGCTCTCTTGTAGTTCCAGTCCCACTTAGCATCCATTTCCTTCTAATCCATTCCCCCCATCAGCCCATTTCCAGTCCAAGCTCCCCATCAGCCATTTCCAGTCCTTTCCTAGCCCCTCCATAGCCCATTTGCAGTCCTATCCAAGCCCCCCCCATCAGCCCATTTCAAGCCCTAGCCCCGTCATCAACACATTTCCTGTCCAAGCCCCCCCCAGTAAGCCCATTTACAGTCCTAGCCTCCATCAGCCCTCCCCAGTCCTATCCTAGCCCCCCATCAGCCCAGTTCTAGCCCCCCCATCAGCCCAGTTCAAGTCCTAGCCCCCCAATCAGTCCATTTCCAATCTTAGCACCCTCATCAGCCCATTTCCAGTCCTAGCTCCCCCCCCCCCCTGAAGAGCCTTGCAGCTCTCTGACTGGCTGCAGAGGGAGCTGGGGAGGCCTGAGACCACAGCTTACCTCTGTACAGCCACCGGAGTGAAGAGCGGCGTTTTTCTTCACTCCGGCAGCTATGTTCTGTAGCCTACTGGCACGCTGAGCACCGGGAAACAGGAAATGCCCTTTAACCTCTGGTGCGCCAGATGGCTACACGAGAATACAGCTGCTGGAGTAAAGGAAAACGCCGCTCTTTACTCTGGCAGCTGTGCAGAAGTGATCTGGGGCCTCGGGCCTCCCCGGCTCCCTCTGAAGTCATTCCTGCCAGGAGTCGAACAGCATGTGCAGGATGAAGTTGGCACGGGGCCCCTGAAGTGTGGGACCCTGTGCGAACAACATTCCCGCACAATGGATGGGCCGGCCCTGCTTGTATACTCGTCTTTATATGATGATGAATCTTTCTTTTTCTCTGAAAGCCGTGTCTACATAAGAGCAAATCAATATCACACTTAGTTTATCGATGTTCATCCCATTGATTCATGTTTTCCTCCTCTTACTCCCAAAAGCTACACTTGATCTGTCATCTCAATCACTCCAACACTGACAGCGTTTCGCTGCACGCCGCTTCAGGTAGTGACCATTCTGTAGCTTCTTATCAGACTTTCCCAAAAACACATCAAAAATTGCAGTTTAATCTTGGCAACCAACAAATTGCAACATACATGTCTCTGCCATACAAATCTCAGCTTAAAGTTAAAAAATTTTTAAAAAAAGTAAAAAAGTAAAGAAAAAAAGTAAAGAGATATAAGGAACCTGGATGTTCCCACATGAACTCAGATATGTCCTGGATGTCCAGAGTCACATCTATGCTTAGATGTGCTCTAGGCACAAATAGGCATATGAAAAGTGCTTGTTTTGGCTGAAAAACATCCAGAGGGTATAAGAAAGGAAACAGTCCATCATCCCCAGTATTCAGCACAATCTCAGTGATAGCAGCAGTGAGATTTGAACCTTGACTTTCCTGTTCCTAGCCTATTCGTAGACATCCAGGTTCTGGAGTCCTATTCTAGGGATGCAATGTCAACGCCCTGCAGACGTCCATATCATACCGGACGACTTGAGGGCAACTACAGACCTCAAAGACTTTAGAAAACAGCTAAAAACCATGCTGTTCATAGAACACTATGGACACATCACATAACCTAAGAGAATGTATAACAGCCCATGATACCGCCTGTATAGAAAATGTCTTGTAGCACCACTGTATATAGCCCACACTGTACATAGCTCAAACCATTCTAGCACACAATACAACACACCTTGTACATAGCTCAACCCAATCTAGCACACAATACAACACACACTCAACTAAATTTCTCCCTCACTGCATGTTTAACACACTCACTTTACCTGATTGTTTGCTGTGATACCACCTTGATTAATAAGATAAGGCGGTTTAGAAATACTGTTAAATAAATAAAATAAAATATCAGACGCATCCACTTTTGTCAAATCATTTCTGCACTTGGATGTGCCTACTCTGTTTTTCAGACGTTCTGGCTTAGGCTCCCAAATTGCACTTGGATGTCATTTCTAAAATTCCTCTCTCTACTATATATATACACACAGTTTATATTGTAAATATAGACTGGCAACTAGGTCAACTGAGGAAGTAACAAATCAAAGAGGGTACAGCCACTAGACATTGCTCCTTCTTCCATACCCCTTTCTCACTCTCCTTCCTCTCGCCCTCTTAAACAAGCACAATAACTAATCAATAATGACAGCCTTGATAAATTAAAAATCTAAAGTTGGAAAACTCCCTTTTTCATTTGATAGCTAATCCAGCTAGGACACAGTAATTAAACAGTGAGTAGGTGAGCAGAATAATTATTTCCAGCATTGTGCTGCACATGAAAATGGCCAATAATGAAGTAATATTCTATGTTCTCCCACTGGAAAATCGGAAAAGTGAATGCTCTATGTGCAGTATTCATTTGATGGCTTATTGTATATGCTTATTTGTTTAAGTTTTCTATTATGTTTTGTTTTTTGGGTTTTTTTGCTACTGTTTTATATTTACATGTAGTTACGTTCATATATTCGTTGTACACACTTTTCACAAGTTCCTTATGAAAAAGAAGTTTAGTAATATCTACATTAAATTTGTGAAAAATGGAAAAGCATGATGGGGTTTAAATTTTGACTTCTGACTTTATGTTCTGTGCATGTAGGACAGGAAAGAAGACTGAAACACATTTCTTTCTAGTGCTTATAGCCACGTACTTCACTTGTTACGTTGGCAAAGATTCCTGTACTGGTAGTCGGGCTTAGCATATAGGGGTGTGCTGACTTCATAAACATTTACTGTAACATCAGAAAATCCCAGAGTGGGGCAGGGGAAGGACGAAATACAACATGGTCTCATAAATCGAGCACTGTCTAGGGTTTGACTGGGTGACCAGGGAGATGGACCGAGGGAGAGCCCTAGATGTGGTGTATTTAGATTTCAGTAAAGCCTTTGACACTGTTCCTCACAGGTGACTTATAAATAAACTGAGCACCCTAGGGATGGACCCTAAAGTTACTCTTTGGGTTAGAAATTGGTCGGGTGGGAGGCGACAAAGAGTACAGGTAAATGGAGCTCACTCTGAGGAGAAGGATGTTACCAGTGCTGTGCCCCAGGGATCTGTCCTTGGTCCGATTCTTTTGGACATCTTTGTCGGTGATATTGCTGAAGGGCTGTCGGGTAAGGTTTGCCTCTTTGCGAATGATACCAAAATCTGCAATAGAGTAGACAACCAGGAAGGTGTAGATAACATGAGGAGGGATCTAGCTAAGCTTGAAGAATGGTCTAGAATTTGGCAGCTGAAATTTAATGCTAAAAAATGTAAGGTCATGCATTTGGGATGCAGCAATCCAAGGGAGCTGTACAGTGTAGGGGATGAAGTACGTTTGTCCACAAAAGAAGAGCGGGACTTGGGTGTGATTTGTGTCTGATGATCTTAAAGTAGATAAACAGGTAGAAAAGGCGACGGCAGAAGCTAGAAGGATGCTTGGGTGCATACGGAGAGGAATGGCTAGCAGAAAAAAGGAGATGATAGTGCCTCTGTATAAGTCTTTGGTGCAACCTCATTTGGAGTATAGTGTGCAATTCTGGAGACCGCACCTTCAAAAGGATGTGAATAGGATGGAGCTGGTGCAGAGGGTGGCTACTAAAATGATTAGTGGTCTTCATTATAAAGCATATGAGGACAGACTTAAAGATCTTAATATGTACACCTTAGAGGAAAGGCAGGATAGAGAAGATATGATTGAGGCGTTCAAATACCTCCATGGCATAAATGCACAGGGGGAGAGCCTCTTTCAATTGAAAGGAAGTTCTGCTACGAGGGGACATGGGATGAGGGTGAAAGGGGATAGACTCAGGAGTAATTTGCGGAACTGTTTCTTTACAGAAAGGGAGGTAGATGCATGGAATAGTCTCCCAGTATCTGAATTCAAAGAAGCATGGGACAAACACAGAGGATCTCTAAAGGAAAAAAAGGGACTTGTAGCGGTTGATATGGAAGGGCAGACTAGATAGGCCATGCGGTTTTTTTCTGCCGGTATGTTTCTCTGTTTCCATATTACTTTGATGGCTGTAGGAAGAGGTTGAGTCAGTCCTATATTGCAAGCATTGGAATTCCAATTTCTCCCTATAGAACTGGAAGTATTGGTAACCCTACCATTATCCTTCAAACTAAAATTTACTACTACGACTACTGATCATTTATATAGTGCTACAAGGCATACACAAGTAGAGCCTGATATTCAAAAAAAACCTGGGCTCCCAACTTTAGGCTCCTAAATTTGTGCCTACGTTTTCAGTTGAAAAGTCATCCTAATTTAGGCACTTAAAATGTATGTTCCGAAATATACACTTGGCATTCATGTGCCCAGATTTATAAGCCTAATTTAGATACCTAGTGCTGAAAATCAGTGCTAAGCTTCTAACTTTTTTCCCTGCCCTAAATCCACCCTCATTGCCGCCCATTTCTTATGCTCCTAAATTTAGGAGTTTAGTGAAATTTTAAGAAAAAATGTAGGCACTCAGCCCTAGTAAATTTTCAAAGAGGTCAATTTAGGCACATAGCTCTCAAAGTTTGAAGCATAAAACCTTTGAATATTGGGCCCTTAATATTTGGGGGTGGATAGTCCAAACATGCCAGCTAGGCTTCCCCGGCATTCTGGGAGACTCGGTAGGATCAGGAGATGGAGAATTACCTGGTTAAACTGCACCTGAAAATGCCTCTTAATGTAGCAGCTAAATCTCCATGCTGCAGCTTTCTGAACATTCATCCAATAATAATGAGAGGGCAAGCTGTTCCTTTCTAGCACTATCTTCCCCTAAAAGCATTCACCAACAAAATTGGCTACTATAGATCCTAGATGCCAATTCAGTTTCTCAAAGAACGATTCCATGAAAGCGGCACTGCTTCATACTACCGGAACGATATGTCCTAGCAGTATATCTTGCTGTAGTGTGTAGGCTTCGTGCCTCTTGTAAGATTGCATGGTGTAGCTATGTAAATTCCTTAGATGGTCGTTCATGTCCTTACAGTAGAAGTCTGTGGAAAAGTTTGATTTCACCATCTGTGTCTCATTCTTCACACCTCCTGTCTGCAGCCGACGGATGGACCCATAGATTTAATTAGATCATAGGTGGGGAGTGGGCGTGGGGATCCTTTGATATAATTAAATCTATGGATTCATTCATCAGTTGTAAGCCAAAAAAGATAAACAGACAGACGACTACAGACTTCCACACCCCACCGCTGATTCTAGTTTGCAGTAATTGGAGGTTGCAAGAAGGATGCCAGACTGCATCAAATATTTTATTAAAGTCAATAAAACATGCTTGGGAAGAAACCCAGTTTAAGTCCTGTACAAACGTTTGCAGCTCCTTAATAGTACCAGATGGTTAGGGGTCTGTCCTATCCCGGGTATAAGGTTCTTAGTGGTCAGTGATTGATCAGATACTACAGTGGAGTGGAAGGGGAGAAACCTTTACTGTGGGAAGGTTGGCTGGACCTCTCGGGTCGAGATATGAGGGGGGGGGGGGATTGCCTATACTATCAGAACCCCTCCAGAATCTGTGACCATGTCACACCTACCTTATTATGTAGAAACCATTGAAAAAATTCACTTTGATGCTTAAACCATAGTCTGAAAACAGGTCTAAATCCTTTACAGCTCAGATAGAAAAAAATATTTACAAATCCGTATCGACAGGCATGAGAAGGGTTACACGCTTCTTTACTTAATTTTTTTTTTAAGTGCCGTCAAGTCAGTGCTGACTCCTGGCAACCCAGCTGCCTCTGGGTTTTCTTGTTAATGTATAACTGGAAGTAGATTGCCAGCCTTTTCTTACGAGGCAATGGAGGGTTAAGTGACTTGTCCAAGGTCACAAGGAGCACATATGTCCCTTATCAAAAGAGCTTACAATCCAAATGGGAATCTGAGGCAACAGGAAGTCAAGTGACTCGCCCATGGTGTATCAAAAGCAGGATTTGAACTCTGACTTTGCTGTTTTTTTAGCTCTTTGTTCTAACCACTAGGCCACTTCCTGCAGAAAGCCACAGTTTCACAAACACAGAGAGGATTCTAGTTGAGTCCTATACTCACTAGGCCAAATTCCCACCCACCAAGAGCTTTGAATCATTCCAGGTCAGAATTTAAGTGCTCAAGGCCTACACAGCCTCCAGTGAGTGACTCATAATTTTAAGGTTGAACTCAAAGCTTACACCTGAGTAGAAGGTTGTGCTGCATTTTCTTTCCTAAGTGCACGGCTGGGCCCAAACTAGAGAGAGATGAATTTCAGCAAGCCTCCATACTGTAACTGGAAGTCACTTATGGTGTGCTAGTTTCTCTCATACCCTCCTTGGCTCTGGCTGGAGGTGATTCACAGGATATGCGAGTCTCGTATAGATTTCCTAGCCAAACACTGATGCAATCCAACAATAATTTACCTACTTTCTGTATTTTAAAATTTCTATCCCGCTTAACGACTTGGTGCTCTAAGGTATACAAAAATCTAGAAAAAATCACAGAAAAAAAAATCTTCTTTGAATGCAATAAAATCTGTCAAATTCACTAGTAGACACTTCAGTCAGGATTTCCCTCAAATATTAATATTGTATGCATATATTTTGATGTGTATTTTCAGCCACGCTATGCATTCAGGTCTGAACTCTGAAAATACTATGATAACTTTATATGGATAGCAATTGAAGATTGCTACTATCCATACTGCCCTGCCACTAGCTCTTCCAATGTTAAAAACACAACTTTTGGCCAGTTCTGGGGTAATTTTATAAAGTGATTTCAGCACATAGGTGGCAGTCGAAACACTTTTATAAAATTGCGCTAGGCATAAAAGTAGGCATGATGTAATTAACGTGCATACTGTAGGTGTTGCTAGGGCCATGGTCTGGGCAGAGTGGTGAATGACATGCAGTGATTATCAAATCCTCTAATCAACATGCATACCTGCATATTTTACACAGGGACTTGTTGAATAAGGCTAGCGCTAAGAAAAGCAGAAATCTCAGTATAGCATGGATTGATTATAAGAAAGCTTTTGACAGCGTCCCACATGCATGGATAATAAATTGCCTTGAAATATATAAAATAAATCCTGGTCTGATAGAGTACGTTAAGTTCACCATGGCAATGTGGCAAACCACACTCTTTTTGAAATATGAAGGTGGTCAGTATATTATTCCTAACATCAAGATCCAGCTAGGAATATTTCAGGAAGTATCCCTGTCGCCCCTTCTGTTTTGTGTGGTGCTTAATCCAATCAGTTCTCATCAACTCTTTGGGATATGGATTTAGCATGAATCCTAAAGAAGGTAACAACCCTTATTATTTGTAGACCATCTGAAGCTCTATAGTTACAGCAACCAACAATTAGCAGAGCAACTCTGTGTGGTGAAAAGCTTTTCTGTTAACATCAGGATGACCTTTGGCCTTGACAAATGTGCTAAGGCAACTTTCTTTAGAGGAAAATTGAGCAAAACAGAAAATCTCCCTTGTTGAAGGCTATGACATCAAGGACCTTGAACAGGAAGGTGTATATAAGTATCTCGGAGTAGAAGAAGGAACGACACTCAAGCAGAAATTACTGAGAGAAAAGATAAGTAAAGAATACTATAGGAAATTAAAATCATTATTGAAAAGTGCTTTAATGTCACAGAATAAGATACAAGCCGTCAATGAGCTGGCAATTCCTGTACTTTCATACAGCTTTGGGGTTGTGGACTGGCTTCTTAAAGATCTTGAAAAACTGGATGTGTGAACACAAAAACTCATCTGTGTCCATGAAGTGATTTATAAGAACACAGGTACACTACCAAAAAACTGCCTCCAGTTTTGCAACTGATTCCTATAGATTTTGGGGTGCTGAATCCAGGAAAAATAGCCAAAATGTTCCATCACGTCACGTTTTCTTGCAAAATTAGATTTCTTACCCATATAAGGAATGTTCACATAATTTCTTTTTAGCCGACTGCAGTTTATTTTCTTGGCCCAAAATAGAGGTTGTAATGGTTAACTAACTAGAAACACTCCCTCATGATATTTTAGAGTGTTTTGTATTCATTTTATACATTAACAGGACAATTGGGAGGCGGGGGGCTAAATCCAGTACTCGCGCTGGCGCATGTTCTTTCCTGTTCGCCTCGCCTCGTTCGCTCACTCAGACACGGTGGTTGCGACATGAGCGTTCCTGTCAAATTTCAGTTTCTTGCAAGTTTAATGTATTGCCTGTTTAATGTATTGCCTGTTTAATGTGTTCATTGTAAGCACTGATCAATGTTGTGAAGTGTAATTTCTGTTCACTGTAAACCGCGCTGATGTCGAATAGCGCGGTATAAAAGAAACTTTAAATAAATAAATAAATAAATAAGTTCATTATTACCTTTTGTTTGCTCAGTCGTAATCCAGCTTTATTCCGAAGTGGTTCACTACAGTTGTAGTTTGCAGTGCTGTGTATTTGTGATGGCTCACAGAGCCAGAGGTTGCGTCAACTCTCTGGACAGTTTTTGTTTTGTTTGTGGGGAATATACCGTAAAAAAGCGGCAGAGGAACATTTCTGCATTTATTAAAAAAGTATATTTCGCCTATTTTGGTTTGAAGTTAGGCGATCAAGAAAAATCGTGGGCTCCTCACAAAGTGTGCAAGACATGTGAGGAAGATCTACGCTTATGGATGAAAGGTAAAAAACAAGCATTTCGTTTCGGAATACCTATGATGTGGCGTGAACAAAGAGACCACAGCAGTGACTGCTATTTTTGCTCTTGCATTGTGAAGGGATACAACTTAAAAAATAAGAACGTAATAAGTTACCCCAACCTTCCCTCAGCAATTAGGCCTATGCCTCATAGCAACGAAGTACCTGTGCCTGAACCACCAAAATCTTTGGATCATATTTGTGTGGATGGTTCTGATCATGATGAGACTCATCAGATGGCTTTTCCCGATGAGTCCAGTACTTCCGAGTTTGAAACTGAACCAGATCCGAAACCTGAACTTTTCTCTCAAGCTGAATTGAATGATTTAGTCCGGGATTTAGGACTCCCAAAAGATGCTGCCCAACTGCTAGGTTCTCAGCTTAAACAGAAAAATCTATTGTCACCAGGAACAACTTTTTATTGGTACCGCAACCGCGAGACACAATTTTTGAAGTATTTCAGCAAAGAGGAAGATTTGGCATTTTGCAACGATATATACGGAGTGATGGAAAAGTTTAAACTCAAGTATGATCCTGCTGAATGGCGGCTGTTCATTGATTCGTCAAAAGACAGCATAAAAGGTGTTCTTCTTCATAATGGCAACACATTCGCTTCAGTTCCTATTGCTCACTCTGTTATTCTCCAAGAAAAATACGAGAATTTGGCCCTGATTCTTCAGAAGATTCTTTATGATGAGCATAAGTGGATGATTTGTGGAGACTTTAAAATTCTATCCATGCTATTAGGGCAGCAATCCGGTTTCACCAAATATCCCTGCTTCCTTTGCTTGTGGGATAGCCGGGCCCGCGACCTACACTGGGGGAAAAAAGACTGGCCAATTCGGGAGTATTTGAGACCCGGTGAGAAAAATGTTCTTCATGAGAGCTTGGTACCTCGTGATAAAATTCTATTACCACCTCTCCACATTAAGTTGGGTCTCATTAAGCAATTCATCAAATCCCTTCCAAAAGATGGTGAGTGCTTTCGGTACCTTTGCTCAAAGTTCCCCCGACTTTCTGAAGCAAAGCTAAAGGAAGGAGTGTTTGTTGGCCCTGATATAAGGAAACTCATTTCAGATGGAGCATTCGCTGAAACGATGTCTGAGAAGGAAAAAGAAGCCTGGGATTCCTTCAAGGATGTTGTTCTCAAATTCTTGGGGAACAGGCGGGATGAGAACTATAAGGATATTGTTGCCAGGATGCTCAATGCCTTCGAAGAACAAGGCTGTAACATGAGCCTGAAAGTCCATTTCTTGCACTCCCAAGTGAACTACTTTCCCGAAAACTTGGGGGCATACAGTGAAGAACAAGGTGAAAGGTTTCACCAGGACATCAAGGACGCAGAGAGAAGGTACCAAGGAAGATGGAACACCACTATGATGGCTGATTTCTGCTGGTTGCTGCTGCGGGAAACCCCAGATGAAAAATACGCCAAGCAGCGCACCAAGAGAAGCATTCGGGGGAAGAAGAAACGGGCCCACCAGGAGATTGATTGACCCAAGAATGACTTTAAAATCTAAACTGTGTTGACAAATATCGTGTTTTTACTAAACTTTGAAATAAAAATTTGCTAGTTATTACCACAGTGTCGGATCTCATTTATTAGAATTTTATTTTCACACCATCGGGTGTTTGTCTTCATGTATTGCAATGGTGCGGTTTGCGTTTTCTATTCTTACATACATACCTGTACAACATTTTTTGCACATTTCTTTGCTTTGCTTTGTGTCTAACCTCGCTCTTATATGCTCAATGTTTGTGCACATGTATGTGGCTGTTTTAAGTGCAGACAATTTTGCTACCATCACAGTGTGTTTTGTTGACATTACTCTATTCTTATGTGCTGCCTTGTTACAATTTTCTTTATTCTTATTTGAATAACTACTAAACAATTAGTATAAAGAATTCATCCAAGAAACTTTTATCTCGATCGCACTCAATCTGAAACGTTCACCTCAAACTGCTAACCCAATGTAGCAAAAAATCTGTACGTGATGGAGCAAATTGGTTACCAGATTTGGATTCAGCGCACCAAAAAACGTAAAAATCAATCGAAACATTAGAGGCAGTTTAAAAAAATTTTTTTTTAGTGTACCTGTGGAATCAATGTATGCCAAGACTGTACATCCCTAGAGCTGAAGGAAGGCTAGGACTCATAGAGATTGATTACATATAGTATCATAGGTCTACGTAACTGCATCCTTGGATCTAAATTTGCAAAAAGGGCTGAAATATGTGAGTAAAAGTCCAGAATCTGTCTCCATCATTAAACTTGTACAAGCGTTCCAACAACTAGAAGGAATGAGTGAAAATCCACAAGCATGCACAGGGAAGGCAGTAGCAGAATTTGCAAAACAAGAAAAAAACTCTTCAAAGAATTAGATCAACAAACAAGGAAAGAAAGTGACAGATGCATAAATAAGATGGGAAATACAGAGTGTTACTCCAGGAACCCTTTGTCAATCAAGAATGGACACATGAATGATTAAGGAGGGGTGAACTGAAACCAAAGTATGAGAGATTGATAGTTGCAGCTCAAGACAACGGCTTACGGATGAGATGGTTTACAGCGAGCATTGAAAAAACTGGTCATATGTCGATTCTGTAAGAAAGACCTGGAAACGGTGACTCACCTCATAGCTGGCTGTGAAGTTCTGATAGCAGAAAATTTCTATACAGAAAGACATAATAAAGTAGGGCGCCTTATCCATTGGAAACTCTGTAAACACTATAACATCACGGTGCCCGAAAAGCACTGAGCTCATGACCCTAAGAGAATTACAGAGAACGAGGAGGTTACGATCACTCTGACTGATAAAAAGTTGGATGCGAGAAAGCCAGATATAGTGGTGAAGGAGAAAAATGTCAGAGCAGCATTGATAACAGAGGTGTCAGTTCCAAGCAACTACTCTGTGAAGTGCGTGGAGAGGCAGAAGATCCTGAAATACCAGGAAATGCAGTCAAAGAGCAAGAAAATGTGGCAGAAAGATACAGAAATATTTCCCATCGTGTTGGGTGCCACCGACTTGATAAAGAAGTATTTTCAAGCACATCTTGACTAACTACCCATACATGTTACATCTTACAAACTCCAGCAGCAGGCGCTCTTTGGCACGATGCAAGTATTACGCCGAGCCTTAGCAGTAAATTTGAGAGACTGAGATCATACTCCCCATGCCCTGGCTTAGAAGTGAAGTTCACGTCTGTCATGGTATCCGCAAAACTTACCCATTTGGAGAAAGTGCCCTGGGACTTGTATACCTGCTTTCAGGAAGGTGTAATGGCTGCATCTTCAATGTAGATACAATGGCTGTGGAACTTATGCTACAATGTTATAGATATATAGGCTTGAAAGAAGTGCCTTTTCCTCCTCTACATATCCTGTGACAGGGCTGCTGAATATTGGCAGGTGTCGGCATTGTACGTACACCCCGGTGCTAGCTGTAGTATTTAGCTCTTGCTTTTCCAGTAAGTTACAGTCAGGTACTGTGGGTATTTCCCCAGCCCTGGAGGGCTTTCAATCCAATTTGTGCCTGAGGCAATGAGATTTGAACCCTGGTCTTTCTGGTTCCAGGCTGTTGCCCATTAAGCTACTCCTCCTCTCTGTGTTCTGGGGGTAGAGTGAGGGCAGCACCTGGTGATAACTGGGCAGTGGTGAAAATTATGCACCTGGACGGCTGCCCTAACTTTTGCTGCTGAAGCTTATTGGACAGTGGCTTAATATTGCTGCTGCTGGGTTATCTTGACTGCTGTCTGACCCACCCAGATAGTTAATGCCAGAGGTCCAGATATGAACACAGCATTGAATATCCAGGTCTAATGTTCAGCGGCGATGACTAGCCACCAGCAGATCTAGCCGCCGCCACTGAATATCGGACCCGTGTTTTATAAGGACAAAGGTGATTCTGCACCTTTATAAACCAGGTGCCCAGAAGCAGCCCAAAGGAAGGCTAAATGAGTGTGTATACTCTATGACTGTACCCACCTGCTTCACCAAACTCAGCCCCAAGGAGTGCCTAGGTTCAGACTGCACATGCTTTCAATGCACCAAAAGCCCAGTATTCAAAGGCTTTATACGCCTAACTTTGAGATTTATACTCCTAAATTGGCTTCTTTAAAAACTTACCAGGACTGAATGCCTAAATATTTTCTTAAAATTTCATTAAATTCTTAAATTCAGGAACATAAAAAGTGGACGGCAACTGAGGTGGATTAGGAAGGGAGAAAACGTTAGGAGCTTAGCACTGATTTTCAGCACTGGGTACTTAAATTAGGCTCATAAATCTAGGCAAGTGAATGGCAGAACTAAATTTAGGAACATAGCGTCCGATTCAAAGGGATTAAGATGGCTAGCAGACTGGCTAACCGTGTTAATTCCCATAGCTGGGATTTTCAGCAGCACTAACTTTCTATACTTAATAGGCAACCAGTGAATCTCCTTTGCGATGGTCAGCTGGGCTTCCATAGTTTAGTTCCTGTAGCCAGCCTCACGACAGGGACCCCGTATACAGTAAATTACAGTAATCCAGTTTTGCAGTTTCCAGAAATACAGATCTACTTGTTTAAAATATGGGCACAAATAATGAATATTCTGAAGATGGTACCAACATTGTTTAGCACAGTTCCAATTTGCCTCCGCGTATTTAAGGAAGAATCCAAAATCACTCCCAGTAACTTTAATTCCTCAGCTGGCTCTAAACCAATATCAGACAGTGTGACTTCTGGAGCAAGATGAGGCCTATGTAACCATAACATTTCAGAATTTTGTGGTAATATATGTATTTACATATATCTGAATGTATCTGCATATTGTATGATGTTCGTTTGTGTTTTAGTTTGTAAAAATAAAGTTGTTTTCTGATGCCTTTTGTGTATCTGGTTAATGTATTTTGGGTTATTTTGTGTGTGGCAATAAAGGATCTTAGTGATTAGAGCTAAGAAAACAGAAGGGAGACAGAGAGTGAGGAGAAGGAAGGATCTCGGGGGTTGGGAAGGAGGAGAGGGAATCAAGGCACAAACGGGAGGAGAGGAGGAATTAGAGAGGGGGCAGATAAAAGAATGGAATCAGGAGGAGGATTCACATATTACACACTTCCTCCTGATACTGACTCCTCTTGTTTAATTCCCCCCCCCAATCACCAAAATCCTTCTTGATCCCTCACACCCCTTCAAGACTCCTCAGTCCACTTGAAACCCCTGCCCTCTCCCATCCCTATCCCCATCATTTTTCTCACTTTCTCCCCCTCTCTCGTCAGTCCCTTCACAGTCCTTCAATCATTGGCTCCCCTCACCCTTCTCTTTCCCCTATTCACCATCTCATCTGTTCAGAGAGACAGAGTTAAACAAGACACATCTAGGCTTTTTGTACGTCAAGTTTCCCTTTGAAAATTGCTGCAATGTATGCCTATACTTGGCCAGGTTAGGTGAGGGAGAAGTGCCATCTAGTGGTGATTTTCATGTATAGGTTTATTCATTTTTTTGTGTGGTTTTTCCTACACCACCTTCACGCCAAGGTGATAGCACGAAACATCTCTGTAAAAGATTTAAGATTCTCTTTTTACAGAAGGGTCAGTTTGGTCAACTTATGTAACCTAATTTTGGGCATGTATGTTTAAACAAACTTTCATCTCAAAATTGGCAGCTAGGTTTGTGGCTGAAAATGTTCTAGTTGTAGGTTGCAAAATTGGTCCATCTGGATTCAAATCTGTGGCACCCTTTGGACAGCTGGAGTTAGGTGACCTTGTGTAACTGCCTAATACAGTTATTTCCAGACTTATACAGTCCATCTCCCGCTGGCACTGCCAGGCAGCCCACTGTTACACAGATCCACACAGCACACCTGCTACTAACACTGTTTGTAACTCGATAGTATTGTAACTGTGGCCCTGATATTAAAACCCTTAGCCAGATGGCCAACAGGAAGCTGTCCAAATAAGGGCAGTGACCACAGTGTTCAGTGATACTATCCAGTTAATACCAGGGCAGTACCACAGCTATTCATTTAGCAGTGATTTTCAGCACTTAACCCAGATAACTTGGCTCACAGGCAAAGGGAGGAGTAGCCTAGTGGTTGGGGCAAGGTACTTCAGGCCAGAAGGTCAGGGGTTCAAATCCCACTAGAGGACAGCAACCTTGGGCCGGAAGGACTGGGGTTTCTAGTCCCACAGATGTTCCTTGTGGTCTTGGGCAAGCCACTTAACCCTCCATTGCCCATGTTCCCTGTAAGTATTAGTGTATGTGTCTCATATCCCTGCATGTTAAATGTATCCCCCTATTGTGTTGTGACCGCTTTGATTGAAGGATAAGGCAGTATACAAAACTGTATAAATAAATAAAGCAGATCTAAGTTGTTATCCAGATATATACCAACTGAAAAGCTCCAGATATTGTCCCACAATGCCCTGGTCCCTAGACAGTCTGTGAACATCAGGCTTCGTGAAAATTGGCTTCTATATTTCTGTCTCATGTGGTGCCTGAAGCCTAGTTATTTACTTTTTGGCTTTAGCTGAAGCATTTTTTAGGAGTAACTCAAGGCAAGCTACGTTCAGGTACAACAGGTTATTTCCCTAACCCTTGGAAGGATTACACCTAAGCCAATGGCAGGTTAAGTGACTTACACAAGATCACAAGGAGGATTCAAACCAGTTTTCCCTCGTGTTTTAATACAGTGTATGGTATTGGCTGTTTTAGATTATAGTAACTTAGTTTTGATAAATTGTTCCCAACAACAGATGGAAAGATTACAATTATGCCAAAATACAGCAGCTAGATTAATTTTTGGTGTCTCTTAAATATTCTGCGATTACTTTTTTACTTAATAGACATCATTGGCTTAGAATATCTGGTCAGGTTTCTTTTAAGCTTTATACTGTTGTTCAAAGTTTTTCATGATCTAGTGCCAGTTTGTTTCTTAGATCTCTTTTTTCCATTGTTGATGATTAAGTCCAAACAGCTGCAGGAGGCCTAAATTCTCCTTTTTCTATCAAATAAGGGAATTAATAATAAGAAGAGGTTTACCTTTACTTTGCCTTATAAAGCAGCCAAATTATGGTCTAAGCCACCTGTGGAATTAAAAGATATATCATTAGTTTTGCCATTTAGAAAAAAGTTGAAAACTTGGTTATTTTCTTCCTAAAATTCATTTTGGGCATTTTTTCTTGATTTTATATTAAGTGGATCTTTTTATATTGTAAACTGCACTGACCCGAATATGTTTGGGAGTGTAGTGGTATAGAAATATATTTTAGAGTAGATTAGATGAGTTTAGCAAGCCATCACGCTAACCGTAAGCTTTTCCTCCACTTGTTTGTATGTATGTGTGTATCTTTAAGTGCCTTACGCTCTCTTTCTCTTCCTCTGTTAGCCGTGGGTGTTGTGGGAATGAAGCCTTGTCCAAGTTTTCCCCACCGGCACTGTACCAGTTTTATAGACTTTGCTACTACGATCCACGCTGCAGGCCTGCGACTAAGGGACTGTGGGCAAGCAGCAGGTATCTTGGTATCTTTTGTGTTCCAGTCCATTGGCAGTAGTTTGTTCTGATTTGCTTTTTGCTGCCGTCAGCAGTTATGTGTTTCCTGATTTCCGGGAATGTTGACCCTCAGACTGCATATTCTTTACGCCCTATAGATGCCATACTTGATCTTCTTTTCTCACCAGGATCTGTGACCCGTGTAGATAGGTCTGTCAGCGTGTTTCGCTGTTCAAGGGAGGCCTTCTAAATTCTCACTCTCTTCAGAATGAGTCCCGTTTGCTGTGTGAACTGATTCAGGAAGCACATTTTGATGTCTTGGACATAACTGACATGTGGCTGACGGAAAAGGACGGTCCTCTCCCGGCATAAAAGCGCTTTCTTTCATACAGATCGAAGCACAAAGAGGGAATGGGGCTGCAGCTATTTTCTCGAGTAATTTGAAACTTCCATCTTCATCTTTCTGTGAGTTTTTAGCTTTTACATTCTCAGTTACAACCAATTGATTTTCTTTCTTTTATCTTCCTCCATCTCCACCAACGTCTGTGTTAGATGATCTCTTATCAGCCATTTCCTACTACCGACTACTTATCACTTGTATAATGCTATAAGGTAAACATCAGCAATGTCTTATCTTGGAAGATATTAACCTCCAGGTTTACATTCCTTCTATTTTAGCTAAGTCCTCTTTCACCTTTATTTCAGATTTGGGCTTTGTTAATATGCCATCTCATCGTGCTCGTCATGTAATTTTTCCTTCCAATCCCACCCTTAATAAAACTAATTCCTTGGATCCTTGGCTCTTTTATGGTCCAATCATCTTTTAGTTTATTTCACCCTATCTTGTCCAAAGAATCTGCTGCATTCACGCTTAGAGGAAACTTCGCCACCGTAGGCAGAAGGCTTATTGACTGGACTGGCTAGAGCAACTGCGGTTTGGGGATAAAGTTCAAATCTCATTAATGCTTCATCTCCAGGAACAAGCAGGAATAAGTCCTCACATATGGGTACGTCGGTACCGACGGAGCCCGTGCGGGAAAGCTCCCCAGCTTCTTAGAATAGAAGCTTTTGGGACCTCCCACTGCACATGCGCACTGCCTTCCCGCCTTCCTGAACAGCTCTCCTCAGTTTCTCTTTTTCCGCGGAGCCAGCAGGTCGTGTTCCTGTCACCGCTGAAGAAATTGTTATTTTATTTGTTTCTTTAGACCGCGTACCTGCCTTCCCCATACCGATACCGGTATCGCCGGTCTTTTCTTTCTTTCTTTAAAAAATTATAATTCTTTTTTCTTATTTTTTAGCTTTTTGGTCACTTCAGAGAGGCCTCTCGGCCTACTCAATTTCTCCTCATGGAGAAGCCAGCCCCTGGATTTAAGAAGTGTACCAAATGTAATGCTGTTATTTCAGTCACAGACACCCATGAATGGTGTCTGAAATGTTTGGGGCCTGACCATTCCATACCGGACTGCCCATCTTGCTCCCACATGTCTAAACGTGGGCTGCAGAACCGGGCCAACAAATTCCATGTGCTGTTTGCTTCAGAGAATACAGCATCACAGTCATCCAGGTCTTCTTCTCCGGATGGATCTCAGGTAACCAAACCTTCTGTGGGCAAGTCCTCAAAGAGCAAATCTCCTTCAAAGCATCGAGAGGCTCTTAGCTTAGAACTTGAGGACCCTGCCCCAGCCAAACAACCCCGGCGGGAAGTCCAACTTCCAAAAACGCCAATTCAGGGGTCTCAGGTTGATATCGATGCTACGGCCTCGACAGATCACCTGTTAGCCTGCTCTGGGGTACCGGGTCACTCCGGTACCGACATCCAGGCAGCTATGGCGTCCATGGGCGATACTGTACAGTCCATGCAGCAGGCCGTCATGGCTTTCATTAAAGCTGCAACGCCATCGGTTCCGCTTTCAGCGGTTCCGGGCCCGATACCGGTATCGTCCGCCATGCCGGTATCGAGGCCGTCCACCTCTAAACGCAAGTCGGTACCGTATGGGCTTTCGCTCCATACCGGTTCCATACCCGATACGCCCGATATCGATACCGATCGGTACGCGTATCGTGCGTTAGAGGAAAGCACCGATTCCTCTGAGGATTTTCACTCCTCTGATGATTCTGCTGAGTTTTCACTCAACTTACCTGAGGAGCCCTCTTCTCCTAAAAGGAGAATGTCCCCTCCAGAGGATTTGTCCTTCCAGGACTTTGTTTTAGATATGGCTACAGCCCTTTCTATTACCACATCCTCTGAAAAGGAACCCAGATCCAAAAAACTGGATATTTTGGGATACTCAAAGGCCCCTAAGGAGGCAGTTACCCTGCCTATCCATGAAATCCTTCAAGAACAACTGATGGATTTCTGGGAAAATCCTTTGACTTTGTCTCCTTATTCCCGTAGGTTGGACACCATGTATAGGGTCCCTCCTTCTCCTGGTTTCCAAAAGACTCAATTGCCCCACCACTCTATTGTGGTGAAGTCTGCAATGAAGAAGATTAGGAGTACCAAAAGGCACTCTTCCACCCCTCCAGGACGGGAATGTAAGACTTTGGACTCTTTTGGTAGGAAAATTTTCCAGGCTAGTATGCTTATAGCCAGGATTAATTCCTACAGTCTCTATATGGGCATGTTCCTGGAGGAACTTGCCAAAAAGGTGCGGCATTTTGCCCCCTTTATCCCTGAGGATAAAAAGCAGGGATTCCTTTCCCTAGTGAAACAACTCTTAGAGGTTTCTAAGTTCTCTAATAGGGCAGCATATGATTCCTTTGAGGGAGCCAGTAGGGCTTCGGGCATTGCTATTGCAGCCCGACGTCTTGCTTGGCTCCAGGCCTCTGATCTGGAACCTTGGGTTCTAGATGGCTTACGGAATCTGCCCTGTACAGGTGAGAACTTATTTGGGGAAGACTGGCAAATCAAAGCCACCCAGATGGATGCTGAAAATGCCACCTTGGAAAGACTTTCAAAGTCCACTTCAATTCCTACTAAGAAAAAGTCTTTTAAAAGGCCTTACTATAAGAAGGCCAGAGTTGCTTCAAATACTGGCCAGCAGTCTTCTCAACCTCGCTATACTGCTAAGCGTCAGCAATCCAAACAAGCACGAGCTAAGCCTGCAGCAGCTACTGTAGCTCAGCAGGCTCCAACCCCTCAGGGGTTTTGACTTGCTCCTAGGGAACTTGCCACTTCTGGTTCTAACACAACCAGAACCTCTCACCATACCCGGAAGGTTGGTTCACTTTGCTCCCAGATGGGAACAAATCACAACAGAACAATGGACCCTCTCTATCATTCGAGAGGGTTACAAACTTCATTTCTCCAGCCTTCCTCCCCATCATATGGTGAGACCATTCAATTCTCCCCCATCTCTCCTAACCCTGTTGGATCAAGAGGTTTCCTCTCTTCTTGCCCAAGGGGCCATAGAAGAGGTTCCTCTTCCTCAACAAGGGTCCGGTTTCTACTCCCCTTATTTTCTCATTCCAAAGAAGACAGGGGGATTCAGACCAATCCTAGATCTGAGAGAATTGAACAAATTTCTCTTCAAGGAGAAATTCAAAATGCTGTCTCTCGGCATTCTCCTTCCTTACCTCCAGGGTCAGGACTGGCTTTGTTCTCTAGACCTACAGGATGCGTATACACATATACTCATCCATCCATCCCACAGAAAGTATCTTCGCTTTCTGTTTCAGGGAAAACATTTCCAATACAGAGTACTCCCCTTCGGTCTAGCCTCTGCTCCAAGAGTATTCACAAAATGCATGGCAGTCGTAGCCGCATTTCTAAGAGGCATGGGAATCTTTGTCTTCCCATATCTGGACGACTGGCTCATCCGAGCTCCAACTCAGTCACAGGCCCAGATTTCCCTGGACCACACAAGGAGCCTTTTGCAGTATCTGGGACTGGTAGTAAACCTTCCCAAGTCCCAACTCATCCCTACTCAATCTCTAGAATTCATAGGGGCCCAGTTGGACACCATCACTGCAAGGGCCTACCTTTCACATGTTCGAGGCCAGCGCCTCCTGAGTTTGGCCTCCCAAGCTCAGTCCAGCACTCACTTGACAGCCAGGGAAATGCTACGCCTACTGGGTCATATGGCCTCCACAGTGCATGTGGTGCCCTATGCTCGTCTTCATATGAGAGCAGCTCAATGGACCCTGGCCACTCAGTGGACTCAGGCGTCAGGAGCGCTCTCAGACCAAATACAAACCTCCGATCGTCTGTTTTGGTCCCTCCACTGGTGGACTTCCACCAAGAATCTGTTGTTGGGGGCTCCATTTCAACCATTGCTACCCCAAGCAACCCTCACAACAGATGCCTCCCAAACAGGGTGGGGAGCCCATCTGCAAACTCTCTCCACTCAGGGCACTTGGTCTCTACAGGAGACCACCCTTCATATCAATCTTCTGGAACTGCGAGCAATTTACCTTGCCCTCAAGGTCTTCCACTCCCTCCTAGCCAACCTCACTGTCCTAGTTCAGACGGACAATCAGGTGGCCATGTTTTACATAAACAAACAAGGAGGGACGGGCTCTCTGTCGCTTTGCAACGAAGCTCTAAGACTATGGGCCTTCGCCAGAGAGCATCAGATTCACCTGCTAGCAGTGTATCTCCCAGGAGTTCAAAACTCTCGGGCAGACAGGCTCAGTCGAGTTCTGCTGCCACACGAATGGTCCCTACATTTGGACCAAATAAACCGAATCTTTCAGGAATGGGGGACCCCGGACATAGACCTCTTTGCAAGTCCGTGGAATGCCAAACTTCCCCGGTTCTGTTCCAGAACTCCGTGTCAGGGAGCTCAGGCTACGGACGCCTTTCTCCTGAATTGGAGTCAGGCATTCCTATATGCCTTTCCACCCATTCCTTTGATTCCCAAGACTCTGTTCAAACTCCAGAGGGATCATGGAACTATGATCCTCATAGCTCCACGCTGGCCACGCCAAGTGTGGTTCCCTCTACTTCTACAGCTCTCCCAGGGATCCTACTTGGATCTGGGAGCTGCGCCAGACCTCCTGTCTCAGGAGGAGGGGACTTTGTGGCACCCAAACCCCAAATCCCTTCACCTCAGTGCTTGGTTACTGAAGGCTTAAGCCTTCAAGACTTTCATCTTTCCCAACCAGTGAAAGATATCCTTTCTGCCTCTAGGAAACCCTCTACCAGGCGTTCCTATGCTTTCAAATGGAAACGTTTTTCCATTTGGTGTGCTCAGCAGGGTCTTGACCCTCTGGCACTTCCTTTGAATTCTCTTTTTGATTATCTCCTGCATCTATCCAATGCAGGCCTCAAGACGAATTCGGTAAGAGTCCATTTAAGTGCTATTGCAGCATCCTTGAAACATATAAATGGACAACCTATCTCCTCTCATCCTCTTGTTGCAAGATTCATGAGAGGCCTGACTCTCACTAAACCTCCCATCAAACCACCCCCGGTCGCATGGGATTTGAATCTAGTGCTCGGTCAACTTATGAAGCCACCTTTTGAGCCAATGTTTTCCACCTCCTTGAAATTTCTTTCCTGGAAGGTCATCTTCCTCATTGCAGTCACTTCGGCTCGCCGCATCAGTGAGCTGCAGGCTTTAGTGGCTAATCCACCTTACACAAGATTTCATCATGATAAGGTGGTCCTTAGGACGAATCCCCACTTTATGCCTAAAGTGGTCTCGCCTTTTCATCTTAATCAAGAGGTATATCTACCTGTCTTTTTTCCAGCTCCTCATGCATCCAATGCAGAGAGGAACCTTCATACTCTGGATTGTAAAAGAGCTCTCGCTTTTTACCTTAATAGGACTCAGCCACATCGAAAGTCTTCTCAACTTTTTGTGGCCTTTGATCCTTCCCATTTGGGACTTCCAGTCTCCAAGCGTACACTTTCCAATTGGATTGCTCAGTGTATTTCTTTTGCTTACCAGAGCAAAAACATTTCTCTGGAAGGCCATGTCACTGCTCACAATGTGAGGGCCATGGCAACTTCTATGGCTCATCTGCACTCTGTTTCCATAGATCAGATCTGTCGAGCCGCTACCTGGGCCTCGGTTCATACCTTCACAGCCCATTACTGTTTGGACAAGGACTCCCGCCGGGATGCCTTGTTTGGCCAGGCTGTCCTCAAGCACCTGTTCCATTCCTAAACAACTCCTGCCCACCTTCCCAGAATGGATGCCTGAGATCCATACGAAGATGGCGAACCTTTACAGGGGATCCCATGCATCTAAGCTAGGGAGTCCCCATATGTGAGGACTTATTCCTGCTTGTTCCTGGAGATAGCACAGTTACTTACCTGTAACAGGTGATCTCTGGGAACAGCAGGAATTAGTCCTCACAACCCACCCACCTCCCCTAGGAGTTGTATCTTTTATCTATCTATCTTCCTGTCCTCTCTCTGTTGACTCAGCTATAAACTCGAAACTGAGGAGAGCTGTTCAGGAAGGCGGGAAGGCAGTGCGCATGTGCAGTGGGAGGTCCCAAAAGCTTCTATTCTAAGAAGCTGGGGAGCTTTCCCGCACGGGCTCCGTCGGTACCGACGTACCCATATGTGAGGACTAATTCCTGCTGTTCCCAGAGATCACCTGTTACAGGTAAGTAACTGTGCTTTGTGGTGTTGGGCAAGTCACTTAACCATCCCTCAGGTACAAACTTAGATTATAAACCCTCTGGGACAGGGAAATACCAGCTGTAACTCGTTTTGAACTACTGTTGGAAAAGTGTGAACTAAATACATAAAGACATTTTTGTAGTCATCTTGCAGATGTGTCATTGGATTCCAGTAGAACGTTGTCCTGTGGAACGCTTTAGATAGGGCAGTGCTTCTTATAACATACAGAAGAACCATCTCAAAGAGGTCACCACAGCATGCGGAGAAAGGAGGAAAGACATACAAAACTCCAGAAAATGTGCCTAAAGGTAACTAGTTTGCAAATTGTTGCTGTTTCAGTCTTTCAGAGATCTTTCCCTTTATTACCTGCGCTGCAGGTACGCTCTGTTGGCTTAACAGAGTTATCTAGCCTACCTAGCCCATCTTTGAACTGAAATTTGACTGTGGCTCCAGTGAATTGCTGAGCAGCCTTTCAGTTGCCTAGATTGCTGATGTTCAGAAGGTTTTGACATCTATGAAACCTCCCTTTTCTGCGGTGGACCTTATTCCAGCGAGGTTATGGTATTTGTCTATGTTTCTTCCTTTTCTGACTGCAGCGGTTATTCAGAGCCTTAGATCTCTTTTGATTCCCTCTGTATGGAAGGAGGATTTTGTTAGGCCTCCTTTGAGGATCCGTTTTCTTGATCCTTCAATTCCAGAAAACTATCAGTCAGTCTCAAACTTGTTTTTCATGTCAAAAGTCACAGAAGAGATGGTTCATACTCAATTAATTGACTTTAATACTATAGAAAATGCATTACACCCCCCGATGGGCTGGTTTTGGGCCTTTCCATAGTACAAAGACAGTACTACTTGGTATGCTCGTTTTCATAAACTTGGACAGTGAGTCAGATTTGTATTTAGCTTCATTAGGCGTGAACCCTGCCTAGTTGATCACCCATTTGCTGTTGGCCAATCTTCAGGACATAGGGGTAGGGAGCAGGGCCATAGCAAGCTAGAAATGTGGCCTGTGCAGTTCACGAAGCTGAGCCCTCTTCCACCCAGCAGTACCCGGGGACTTGCTCTTGTCAGTGCCCCTTCCATATGTGTGCCCTGTGCGCACATCCCTTGCTACAAGGTGAACCTCCTCTTCCTGCTCCCACCCCCTCCCTGGCACCCCATTGTCTCCCCTCTCTGGGACCTGCAGCGCCTCAGCGCTTACCTTCAAACCCTGGAGCTGCAAGGCTTATCAGCTCCTGCCGAGACCCAGTGCCGACTTCCAGTTAATGTCTAAAGATAAGAGATACCAGAGCTTAATCTCTGCTGGAATAGGGAGGAACGATATTCTGGTACTTCTACAGCTTAGGAAGTGATGTCACTGATTCCAGCCCCAAGGAGGAGTATGAGGGGGAGCCAGCTGCTGATTTACCTGCCTACCTAGCCCCCTGTTGTTCTGTTTGTCTGTCTGTGGATTGTAAACTCTGTGGAGCAGGGACTGACTCCTTTTGTGTAATTGTATAGTGCTGCATATGGCTAGTAGCGCTATATAAATGATAAGTAGCACTCCCCTTTGAAACAGGGGCTGTGGAGCACCTCTTTGATTGGGGAGGGACTAGGCTCTGCCTTGACTCTGCCCTAAGCTCCACCCTAACTCTGTCCCTAGCCCCCGTGGCCTTCTCCTCCTGTTTTGTCCGTGAGGAGAAGAGAAGGGAATGGCTGCAATCATGACAGAATCGGATCCCTGCAGGCAGGAGAGGAAGGCCCCCACGATCGTGGCAAAGACTCCTTCTGGCTGCCGTGATTGCAGCTGCTCTCTGCTAACGAGCAAAGTTTTGATGGGGTCAGGGCCCTGTGGCCTGACACCTGTGCATTGAAATGTTGCCTGGAGCAGAGGTTGATGACCAGGTCATTTCATAATTAAATGTTTTTTGCCTGGCTGGTGTGGCTCTGGAACTGGTTCCTCCTGCGTTGGAGGCTGTCAGGGCTGTGCCACAGGACGCATCGGGCCCGTCGGTGACATGGGGGCTCTGGGCAGTGGGCAGGCCATGATGCTCATCACTAGTGCCAGGTTCTGAGCCATTTGGAAGGCCAAGCTCGGGTGGGGGGAGGGGGTGGAGGTGCTGAGGCTGCACATGTGTCTGTTGCGCTGGCGGCTTGGGTGGACTCAGGAGTCCTTATATGGGTGGGGGTTGGTGCTGTGAATAATATTTAAATATCAAGGAGCAGAATGAATTTTGAAAAATCAACGAATCAAAATAGGGTGTGAACCTGGAAGTAGTGCGCTTTGTGCGTGTGCGCAGAGGGGAGCGGGGGCAGTGAGCTGCGAGCACGAGGGGGAGCATTTCAGGTCCTCGGAAGGGGAGCAGAATACCAGGGTTCACAGGCGGTGCACAAACAGAGCAACGAGCTGGCGCAGTCAAGGTGTAAAAAGATAAGGAAAGGAACGTGTACTCTGCAGTTCTGCAAATTTTAAATAGGTCCTGAAAAAGGCTGAGAGAGGAGTCAGATTTTCCATCAAACGCTTGAAACCCTTGTTCTAGTGCCAGGAGGGACTATTTGATTTGGTGCCATGCGGAAGAATACTTTGTGCAGTGCTTTAGCTGGGACTGGTAAAAACAAAGACAAGGTGTGTGACTGAGTGAGTGTGTGGGGAGGGCTTAAATACTGCAAAATTTGAAAGAAACTGTTTGTGAAAAGGTTTCTAGGGAAACTATGGGGTTCAACAGCCTTTGTGTGTGAACTTTATTTTGTAACACTGAATTTCTGAGGCAAATTTCTTTGTGCTTTAGGTATCTGAGAAAAGCCTGACTGGTTGGAATGGGGGGGGGGGGGGTGTTTTGGGGAATTATTACTGATTTTGAAATCTGGTTCTCTACATCGAGTGAGAAACTGTCAGTAAAATTATCCTGAGAGGAGCAGAGGTCGGTCCTGCTGTTTCTGAGATTCATCTTTCAATCTTCTCTCTGGAAAAAAGAAAGCATTTGCCTGTGGAGAAAAGAATCCCAGGTTTTGCTGTAAATCTGGTGCCGATTCACAGTTTAAGAATTCTCAAAGGCTGTAAAAGCTGTTCAGAAGAAGCCCGTTTGCCTGAATCAAAGATAATATTTAATTTGCAATCCCAAAGGAGGTGCAGTTGCTTGTAAGAATCTTTGGTCATTAGAAACATTTTCCATTCTGAAGTGAACTTGTATAGAGACAGAGGCAAACTGTTCTTATCTACTTGTCTCTGAAGGAGTATTGCTCTAGCTTGCATGCTGTGAAATTGATTTCTAGGAGAAACCTGAGGAATATAGACAGGCTTTGGACCGTCTCCTTCAAGGAACTTTTGAAGTGAATTACAGTGGCTCATGCAGTTGAAACGAGAATTCACTCTGCCTTGCTAGGACTCTGTTGGGGTGTGGCTGAGCAATGGTGTGACTGCTATGTGAGCGAGTGGAAGAAGGTGGAAAACGTGGTTTAGCTAGGGTTATATAATTCTTTTTTTTATTTTACCTAGAATACGAAAGTGCCTGAGAATTCCTCAGTTTAAATTTTTATGTTGCTTGAGTCAAGGAGTAGAGTGACCGGTGTTGGACGCAGAGGACCAGGACCTGGACCAGGACCAGATCAATAGACCCTGGACCGGAGACGTGGGCCCCCACGCAAGACAGAGCTGGGAAGAGATGCACTGAACCTAATATAGTTCACTACACTTACAGTATTTTTATTTGAGTTCAAATAATGGGACACGGGGGGGGGGGGGGCATGTAATTTAGAAGCCCTATTTATGCTTTGGATGTCTGAAAACAGGCATAAATACGTTTAAATACGTTTAAAGCACAGAGACATTTTGGAAGCCAGGTCTGTAGAAGTCCCCAGCGTGAGGATATCGAAGTCTGAACGGGGACATGGCTTGTATCGTCAGGGAAACTATTGACAGTATGCAATTCTGCTAGATCTGTGAACCCCAGCCCTGTATCTCGCAGTGTCCACCTTTGGAGTGGTGCTCATGTGAAGTGATTTTATTTAAACAGTTTTTCTATACCATCCCTTCCATCGATCAGGGGCGGTTTACATCGAACAAAAACTCAGATACAGAGAACATGTTGAACTATGTTACGCAGAATTATTTACATGCCAGTGAATCACATATACCGTAGTATAGTGGCAACTGGGACGCTTAACTATTTACAATACTGTCAAACATGTATACAGTGGTAAATCCTACCTGGGGACTATAAGATGAAGGGTGAATTTAGTTTAGTTGGGGAGGGTTTGGGAGCTAGTGGGAGGTGAATGTGTTGGCGGCAGTGGAGGAGTTGTAGTATTCAGTGAAAAGTAGTGTTTTTAATTCCTTACGGAGGTCTTTGATTGATCTGATGTAATCAGGGAGATTTTAGGTTTCCTACTCCCTCAGAGGCATCAACCCCACTGCAGATCTTAGGAGCAAACCATTCTTTCCAGGCCCTTCTGTAGCATGGAAAGCACCGGCGCAAGCCTGATTCTAGTGGCACCCCTTGGGACATCATTTTGAACCCAGATTGAAGCCCTTTCTCCACAGCCCTTTTGTGGTTCTTATTCAAGCAATTTCTAATCCAGGTTACCATTTGCAGTTTGCACAGAACACTGCTTACTACATGCAGAAAATGCAGGGTTGTATTTATTTTTATTTTTTGACATGCAGAACAAAAAACAAAAACAAACAAAATCTCCTCTGCCTGGTTACAGAATGAAATGCAGTAACCAGCAGTGGAAAATCAGATAGTCTCATGCAGAAGTCACTCAATAAATAGTGAAGCACTTTTTACAAGTAATAAAAAAATAAATATTGATCTTTAAAATACATAAAATATGAAGTGAAAGTAGAAAACAAATCTTCTATTCCATAACTTATTTTCCTATGTCAGTTGCACATTTTCCCCTCCTAAATCTTGCACAGTCATTATGAATGGCTGCATCTTCCAGCATCCTATTGCAAAATCAATGCTATTTCACGCTCATCTGTAAAATTCACACAGCTATAAATATATTTCCACCCAGGCTCACAGTGTATGCCTCATACAGGGGAGAAAAGAAAGCTGCATCTTAATATTTTCGGTAATCTGCATTAGTTCTGCAGATCTATTTTTCAGTTCTGCAGTACCACTTCTGAGCTAGTTCCGAGACTTTCTTTGAGAGCCTTATGTCGTCTTCAAAGTGATATGGACCCATAAAACCCCAAAGACTGAATTTAGATTTAAATACTCACTTTTTCAAGGATAGTTACAATTCAGGTACAGTAGGCAAGTCCTTACCCCTGAGGGCTTACAATCTAGGGCTCCCTTTACTAACGTGTGTTCACGCATATTAACGAGCCCATGGTTAGGGCCATACGGAATAACGAGGCTTCCGTTTTTTTAACACGTGTCAGATTGCATTAACTCGTAAAAGCAAGTTAGTAAATGTCCAGCCTTTTGTATCTGAGGCAACAGAGGGCAAAGTGACTTGACCAAGGTCAAGAAGCCAGCAGCAGGGGGAGAAGCTGGTGTTGAACCCTGGCTTTCGGCCAGCTGCTCTAATTACTGGGAGGCAATAGTTATATGCAAAAATGAGCTTGGGGGGGCTAAGGGGCAGATTTAAATCGGGATTCATTTCACAAAAAGGAAATGAGACTGGCTCTCAAGGAAATCTCACTCCCAGGCTTTGCATGACTACAGTGGGGGAGGTGTCTGTGCAAAGATACCTTAATATAATGTGTCCCTAAATGGTGCATACCCCAAAGCATCATCTAAGAGAGAAGGTCATTCTGAAATAAAGCACTGATCATCATATGGAGTCAGCCTGCGAGACTCTGATTCTAACTTTTGCTTTCACAGTATCCAAAGTGGTAATAAATTCCTGAGAAGTACACCGGATCCTTCCCGCTGTATGAGTGAGTGAGGCTCTTATTTTGAGCCTGCTTCAGTTTGAGGTAGTTTTCACATCAGTACCCTGCAAAAATGCTACAGCAGAGCTTTGATGAGCTATGTCTTCCTGTCCTACATTATAACTCCAGCACCTATGACAAAAACACATGCGGTAGAGAAAAACAAATTGCCATTGGTTTTTCATTTTGAAAAATAATGAAAAAAAAAAAGGTTTCTTTGGTTCCTTTCATTCTGGCACTGATGCAACAGACATTCTGGTGGCAGCTAAATGCCAGGAAGCAGCAATGACAGAATTCAGGATGCTGCAACAGTTGCAGCCTTTTCTCTCTAGAGGGTGCTGTTGCGCATGATGTATTCACCCACCCACCTATGTCTTCTTCCCCATCCCCTTCCCCTGTAAACAAAGAAAACAGTGCAGGTCCAAGGGGCCACTATATCGCCCTCTGCACTAGAAGCAGCTGTTTTAAATAACTGTGCTATGGTTAGCAGTATCTTCCATTGACCCATTCCATGACTTGTTGTCCATTATTGCAGTAGAAATGGGACATATCAGTAACACTGTGGAAATATTCACTGACAACATTAAACATGTAAAAAAACGAAGATATTAACAGACTGTGTAAAAAAATGCATGTAGATATTACTATATTTTTAAAAAGTCAAGTTTTTTCTTGTTGATTTTTTTTCTCCATTGCACCCCTTTCAAGGGAATGGCTGTTGGTATTGTTTTCTTCCTGGATCCTTGCTAGAATTTCTGGAACAAGGTGTTGCACGGTATAAAGCTTGTTTACAGCAGCATCTTTGAGCAGTTCTCTGGTATAAAAGGTACCATGTGTTGCTACAAGTCCCCTGCACTCCAGGACCAACACAACAGGCTTCCAAACTGCACACTAGGCCCCGCAAAGCCATACATCATGGCTGTGTCAATGTCTTTGCCCAATGAGCCATGCGATGGAAGTGAGAACTCAAAATTGCCGAAGGTTGGCTATCGGAAACGGGATTCCCCCTCGCTTCTGCCTCAAGAATAAACTGTGAGCAGCATCCACTGTAAAACAACAATTAGAAGGAGTTACTGCTTATTCTAAGAATACAAACACAATATCAGAGGTGAGAACTAAGAAAATAAGGGCCGCAGATGTCTTTTGAAAATGTAGGCAAATCAAACCTACATGTCTTTCTCTTCCTTGGCCCAGCCATGCCCCCGAGTTGCCTTCCTTTTGGGTGGAGTAGGCTTACATGCTGTGAGGGGAACAGTTTTCATGCCAGGGTAGCTCCTAACTAGATGCCTAAGGTCATATGACATTAATTGATAAAAGGGAGAAAAGACTAAGGACTTAATATAATCAAGGACATTGTCATTTTCACCCCAGTCCTCAGTGGATCACTAACGCCTCATCTCGGACCTAGATCCACTTAACTGCCATGGTGGAACATGCCCAGGGATTTGGAAGGTCCACCTAAAACTGCAGTTTGTAATCCCATCTCTAACATCCATCCATCCATATATAGCCACAAGCACCCGCACAGAGAGTGGAACTCTCAAGGTGAAAGGCATTGCTCATGGCTAATACGGCTGCAGAGGAGGCAGGCTCCTCCTCCCCCTGCTGAGCAAGTTACAACAGGCGGGGTCCCCTCTGGTCCCTTACTTGTATTGTGCCTCCTGACTCTGCAATCTTGGGCTGCTCCTACTTGCCATCCTCTCTGTGAGTAGCTAAAACCACTGTGGCCTCTTCGGGGCCGGCGCCACTGTTCAGATACAGCAAAAGAACTCGATCAGACCTGCCACGCTGAACTCACTTGCTCTCTCCATCCACTAGCCATCTGTTCAACAGTAGGCCCATGTGCCACTGTGCAGCCAATGAGCATCAGGCATCTGCCAAACCCACTCTGTTACTGCACACCAACTGAGCAACAGGCATGTGCGACTCCCCCTCTGCCACTGTGCCACTCATACACCTACTGAACAACAGGTATGCATCACGTCTGCTCTCCGCCACCGTGCACCTTGTGGGCAGCAGGCATGTGCAATGTCCATTCTCTGCCAATAAAGATTTGCTTTTTCCAACACCATCCCTGCTACAACCCTACTCTATTTCCTCTACAGTACTGAAGCCAATGTGACTTCAATAAAATTCATAGACAGTGTCCAGTTGTCTGTATATGTGTATATATATATATATATATATATATATATATATATATATTTTACATATAATGTTTACACATATCCTTCAGTTCCTTACACGTTCACAGCCCTGACTGTTAAAAGGCTGAAGACTCCACAGTTAGTTCACTGGTACCCACGGACACCTAAAGCAATTCCACTTTCTTCTGGGGAGTCTCCTATGACCCATGCCCACATTCCTCCAGGAATTTAAAATCACTCCATGTTCTACCTCTTATAGGTTCTTCTGGGGTTATGGACTCTAACGCAGAAATGACCTTTACCCTTGAAACTAGCAATTGTGGAAGCTGTGGGCAAACCTCTCCCTCAACTGAGTTCATTTTCACGAATGAAATAGAATCTGACACTTTCACTAGGGTTGCCAGAAGGCACCAGGTTATCAGGGGTAGGCTGAGCCAGTCCTGGTTTTACTTCCATTGGCTACAATGGGGTCAGAGCCAGGAACTCATTGATCCTCGCCAACACACCAGACAAACACAATTTCTCTTTCTCTCAACACCAGCCAGAGAGTAATTTACCTCAGGTTCCTCGAGGTAGATTCCTTTTCCATCCTTACTCATGTTATGAAAGAGTTCTGCAAATAGTAAGCAAAAAAAAAGAGATGTTAAGGCTCAAGTGATGCAGGAATGTTTCCTGGAATGTGATGCAAGAGACTGTTGGTGTTCTGACTGGGACAGTTTTAATGCTGCCCTAAAGGACCAGCCCTAGAGTCCAGTGTGGCGTAAAGGTCCTCCTGGATGAACTCTCAGTTTATTCACAGCTGGGAGCAGCCATCTTGTAACCAGCAGTAGGATCAGCTCGTGATATCATGATGACCCCTTTCTACTGACGTGGCAGACGAGCTGACACCACTTTTCCTGCTGCTGCCAGCAAGATAGATAAGCCCAGCAAAGTGCCACAATTTTCAAGGCAGTGTGCCTACAAATTACTTCAATTTTTGTTTCATTCTTTAGTGTTTGCTAAGGCCACTTGTTCAGATCTCGGGAAAGAGTGCACGTTAAACAGTCTTCTCTTACAGTAATGCCTATTGACTGCATGCGTCTTACAGCATGAGTCAAACATCTGTCTGTAAGAGTTAGGCTGAGTTTTGCAGCTCCAGGATCAACCCATTGTAACCCACAGGTGAGAGGTCTGGTGTGATTCCTCAGCTTGAAATGGCTCCCGATATATGCATTGCTACGTCCCATCTCCACACTTCACATTCCCTTCCACCACAGGGCTTATTGCTAAGCTGTGCTCCTTCTCAGAAACAAGAATAGCACATGTTATCATCAGCTTGGGTCAACATGGAATGAAAAGCCAATAACTAAGAATGAGATGCAACGCAATCTAGGAAGAGAGAATTTCAGCTGGGCTTGGTTTCTATACTTCCATTCCAGTGCATTATGGTATCTGTAATCCTGCTTCTGCCATTGGCAATGAGCCCTTTGAGGACCATAAAACACTGGGATGGGAGGGGCATGCATAAAGAAACTGGGACTGGCCAAAAGTCTCCTTCCAGACACTGGGCAACTTCTAGGGTTGCCACCTTATTCAGGTTATCCCACACAGGCCGATCCCATGCTGGCTTTCCCTCACTGCATGCATGCAGATGGAATCCTGCCTTTCCTAGGAAAATTAGAACTACAATTCCATGCATGCAATGGGGCATAACCAGGACTTGATCAGCAGCTTTGGGCTGACCTGGGTGAGGTAGCATTGCTGTTTCACTGCACAACCAAAAGGGTTTTGCTGCTTCTGAGTTCATCATTTGCATCTTTCCAAGCCAGGACAGCTGGCATGATGCCGTACCTCTCATCATTTCCACCCGCAGCATGCAGCACGCAAAATTCTCAAAGCTGATTTTCAGGGAGGAATCCCCATATCTGAGCGCCATTAGGTTGGTGAATGGATTATCGAGAGAAATTCCTGTAGAGGAAAAAGGCCAAAAGATAGATTTCAGTCAGAGAAGAAATTATGGGCTGTAGCATATACATTACGTTTCAAAGCCCTTTTCAAAGAGGTTCCTCCATCCACCTCAACACCAGAACAGCAGACGTCTGGTATAGTCTAGAAAACAGAACTGCTAGCTGGCTCGAGTATTCTCAGGACAAGTTATCCAACTTTGGTTTTAACTCTTTGCGTGTTTGGGTTTATAGTGCCACCTCTTCAGGGCTATAGATTCCTGCATGCAATGGGGGAACTAAAGCTAGGACTAGTCCTCGGATAACGTAACTCCCTGAGGGAGAGGAAGGGAGGCAGAACCGAGCAGCTGGTGCATATGGGTAGACGGGATAGGCCATATGGTCCTTATCTGGTTTCCTTTTCTCCTTACACCATACATACATGTTTTAGCATGTTTGGCTCTCCTCTGACAGCACTCTTCCCACACTTCTAGAAGCAGGAATGGATGAGTGATATGTGATCCAGTTCATACCCCTTGGTGTCCCACAGAGTAAAAATAAGCGATCTAATGATTTGTCAGTATGAGCACCTGTTTGTTGGGAAAGGTAGTGCCTTGGTCAAGATTTGCTATAGTGACTCACAGTAGTGCAGTTTGAAGATTTTCCCCTCTAAATTAGCATGAAAAAGGCCATGACTACGCATTGGTGCCCCACATCAGGTTAAATTGGAGCAACAAATGGTGAAATGGTTTCCTTGTTCCAAAACCTAGTCAGGGCTAAGGTTGGGGGCGGGGGGAAGTAATTTCAGCTCCATTTGGAATTAATCTTAGCAATGAGAAAGGCACAAGTGACGTAGGTAAGGAAGTGCTGAACTACCAACCTCTTTCCCGAACCGCAACTTGTAGGTCATTTAGGTTAAGGTACCCAGTCTTCTCAGTGTCTTTTTTCTGGAAAACCTCCTATAAAATCCATAAGAGGGAGCACGATTAATCAACGCCTTTTGCATCACGATAACGAGAAGATGTTGTAATAAGTAGACGTATTATTGATTCCACATGCCTGACCTCTACTCTCAGAATAAAGTGCAGCAGAAGCGACTCTTCACTACTCATTCGGCTGCCCTGAAGCAAGAGAGGAGATCTGCTCGTGCACTGACTGACAACCATGAAAGTCATAAGAACCAAGGGCTCGATATTCAGCGGCAGCGGCTAGCACAGTCATAGCAGCTAGCTGCCGGCGCTGAACATTAAACACAGATGTTCAGTGCCGGGACCGGATTCGACCCCCAGCATTGAAGATCCAGTGTCGCCGCAGCCCAGTTAGGGATACACGGTGAAAGTTAGGTCAGGGTTTCCTGCTCATGGCTTTTACTAGAACCAAAGCAGGCAGTGGCTCAATATCGCTGCTGACCGGTTTGCAATCAGCTCCGCCTCTGCTCCATGCCGGAAAGCCCGCGACATGCCCCGATGCTAAGCAATTACCATCAGGGCATATGGTGGCGTTACTCGTGTTAGTGCCGCGGAATATCCTGCTTAGGGGCGCTGTAAACTGTGTAAATGCCTTGGAATATCGGACCCTATGAGAACAGTAACGTTTAGGATCACCTTTTAGGTCTCAGATCATGAAGAGCAGAGATAATGACTTGCCTTCCGCTCTCCCATAGAGCCCCCTCCTCTTGAAATTTCTACCCACCTGGAAGAAGAGCAGTCGCTTCCAGAGAGCCCGGAAATCTTGAATGCTCAGGGTGCCTGAGGCATTAAGCTAAAATAAGAATTAAGGAAAGCTATTCTGTATCTAGAAATGTCTTTATTACAAGGCTATCATGCGGCAGGTTAGGACATGTTTGCATAGGAATTCTCAGATAAAAGCACTCGCAGGACAATATAAGCCATAGGAATGTGCATTCTTTTGAAACAAAACAGGAAATGTCAACAATATTTCCCATTTTGTTTTGTGTCGTTTTTGGAACAGAAAAAGTACAGCAGAGGACAAATTACCACGGCCTACCAAGGTGTATGGATAAAAAAAACTTTATTAAGGACCCACTTTACAAGTTTCGGCCGGGGGCCTTTATCAGGGGTCTGGCCGAAACTTGTAAAGTGGGTCCTTAATAAAGTTTTTTTATCCATGCACCTTGGTAGGCTGTGGTAATTTGTCCTCCGCTGTACTTTTTCTGTTTGGTTATTTGCGGATGGCCCTCTTCTTGTTCCCTTTGTGTCGTTTTTGAACAAAAATGATACAGAAAACATCAGTTTCATCACTTCCCATCTTTCATCATTAACATGCTCTATTAGTCCGCCCTAGTGCTCAATACTGCACACTATTAATAAAAGATGGGAGGTGATGAAAAAATGCAGGAAAAAACCTACAAAATAAAAATGTTTGCACACTGAAGTCAGAAAACAAAACAACCTACCTACCCTGCCTACCCCTAATAAGGATCAGAAATGGGGGTACCGAATGCCCTCCCCCCTCACAGCTCATACGGGACAGACCAAAGCAGGTCTTGGTTTCATCCCTTTGCATGCATTTAGAAAATTGGGACAAATCTATCCAGGTAGTATGGCAAAGCCAAGAAGCAAAAAACTAAACTGTAAAAAAACCCTCTTAATTTTATAGCGAGACTGAGGCATTTCAGGTTGAATTTTACTAGCCGGTAATGCAACTTCTCTAGTGGTTGATGTCAGGCTCCTCAGTTAACACCAGTTCATTAAAGTATTGTACATGACAAAACAAGAGAAAATAATCCCAGCAGGATAAGGTGGGGGAGGAAGACAGTGAAAGCCCAGGATTTATCACAGTGCCGCCGAGGGAGTGGGGTTAGTTTGAGTTTCTACTCCCATCAATCTCCTTCAGCATTGGAAAGGATACATCCAACAGCGCCATGAATCCCTTGCAAGCGTCCAAACTAAACTTCACCGGAACATGCTTCACACCTGAAAAAAGAAGAGAGCATTAATTTAGCTCTCATTATTAGCGGGTACTAGAGATTTCTCCTAACCAGTTTGTCTCAAAGATCTGGGCAGAAGATGAGAGTTTAAAGATAACCAGAATGCCAAGGATTGACTAAGGGAGTGCAGAATTAGAAATGTGGTATTCGCAAGCTACTTAGTAAAAAGTACATTGAATAGAAACGTCGTCGGCCTGCTCAAAGCTCCACAGCGACCTTGTACAAACTATACCTCCAACGTTGAATAAGATGTATGAGATCACATTTATTATCAATCTTACAGCCATTAAAAAAGAGTCTCGTCAATAGTCCCTCAGCACACCTGTCATTACCTTTCTAATATCACCAGTGGGCTTGTTTTTTGGGGAGGGGGAGGGTATTTTCTGAAGGAGTACTAATCTATTGTGTAATTTTCTCATCTTTGTCTGTCTTGCCCATTCTCTAGTTCTGGGTTACAAGATGGTTCAGGATCCCCAGGGATGGGCAAAGCCACCCCAGTGCACTCACGCCTTCATCGCTCGGGTTACCATAAAGAAACTGGCTGTCCAATTCCTGGATGCTTAAGGTACAGCTGCATGCTAAATCCTACAGTACTATGAAATTTGGGTCAAGGAAGAGAAAGCCATCAAGCACCTCATTAAATCTTACAGATATCGATCTTGTACCATGTGCCCAAGCATTCATTCGGTAAATCTCTGCTGAGGAACATAAATCTCAGGAACTAATATTTGGACCCAATTTAGTTTGTTGTCACTATCGCTTCCAGATATTGACCATCCAGCTTCTTCAGCTCATCCCTCATCATTAAATCAGGAGCTCTAATGACTTACTTGTCCAGTTCGCTTTATTTAATAGCATCTGCAGCTGGTCAACATTTATTTCTGGATGCTGAAAGAGGTAAAAAAAAAAAAAAAGAAAGACCGTGAAGATTTTGGATTCAGAAAAAACAAGGTAAGTAACACATTTAGAAAGAGATCTTGCCTATTGCACACAATGGCTGCTGGCCTTTTTTTTTCAGAATTAAAAAGGTTGCCACAATTCAAAACTCTTGCCACCAGATTTCTATGCCATGCCTGGAAGCACGACCATTTTACTTCGCTATTATTTCAGGAACTCTAGCTTCCGATTAGCTTTTGTATTCACTGTAAGATCTTAATCTTAGTTCACAAATATATTTGGCCTCACCCATCTCCCTTCATGCTCCCGTCAGAGCCTTGGGCTCTATGCACGGTAACCAACTAAACATCCTACTAGCCCCTCAAGCAAAATTAGAAAGTACCCAGCATGCCACGTTATTCTGCAAGGTCCCTAGCCTTTGGAACCATCTTTGACTCTGGAGACTTCTTATAAAGCTTTTAAAACTGGCTTAAACCCCTACTTATTTCAGTTGACATTTGGGGGGGGACTAGCGGCTGGAAAAAAAGGAGTGTGGCTACTGTCCTTATTCTGCTGTTTATCTTATAAATTGAGATGCTCTCTTCTCCTTTTCCCTTCTTTCCTATCAGTGATTGGCGTTCCTTTCTAATTTGCTATTTTTTTTCAGTTTTCTGTAAATCACTTTGATATTTTCTTTAAAAGTGGTATAAGAATAAATAAACCTTAAACCAGTATAGAGAATTCCTTTTTGTAATGAGATTATCTTGGTTCATATTTTCTAGATTTTTTTTAAATTCTACTTCCGTGATTAAATTTATTTTGAAGACCCTTCCTGCATTTGTAAAATGGAGTCACCATTGTTTTTAATGACTTGTGGCCTTGACTGATACCTTATAAAATCTTGATAAACCGACACCTGAAACACTGCAATCAGGTGTAGTCCACAAATCTACATCCCCTTAGCAGTGGTACAAGGGTGCCCTAGGCCAGCCTTCAGCCTCCCCATTCCCCCAAGATTTTGATAATTAAACTCAACAAGCGTGACCATCTGAATATCACTCCCCCCAAACAATCCTGTAAAAATGTATAATTAGCCATCCTAGGCCTTTGCTTTGTACGTAAGTGCGTGCCTGCCCTGCAGGTCAAAGGAATGTGCCGATGTCTCCTTGAGTTTGTCTGGCTTCAACTGCCACTGCCGTTTGGTACCCCTGAGAAACTGCCGCCCTGAGCTTAGTCTTGCCTGATCACTGGGCCAGCCAAACAAATTGCTTAATATTCTTACTTTTCCATACTTACTTTCCTAAAATATTTATTGAAGAATTTCTCCCAGATCTTGTCTTCCTGTTTATCAACAATTTTCTTTAGGATAAAAGGAGACACACAATTAGCCATTGCGGAAATGCAATTCTTCAGCATGTCCAATAATAGTTACCAGGCGGCTGCAGGGCTAATTCTTGAGCAGAGGGTAAACCTTCTTTTCTCCTCTTCACGTCAGTGCTGGGAAGTTCCCCCACCCACCTTTACTATGCTTTCCCTACTGCTTTGAAACTCTCATACTGTTATCTTAGCTAAAAGATGTTGCACCTTAGGCTACACCAGAGGTTCTCAACATTTTTGGTTGTGTGGATCCTTTATAAACCTCCGGAAAGTTCAGGGACCCCAAGTTCACCCCCATCACTCTTCTTGGATCCCTCCCCTCAATGCCAAGATTGTCCCTTTATCTCCCTTTCTCTACTAGTTTCCCTCTCTCTCTCTCTACCTCCAGCAGTCCCCACCAGTCTCAGTCTGTCTCCCTTATCCCAGACAGTTCCTTCTACAGTCTCCCCCAAACCAATCCCCATCAGTTTTCTCTTTTCTGGATCACAGCTTGGAAACAGTTTTCTCAACTCCCACAACTATAGTTTAGAGACAGATGAGTAATGGAATACAATTTTCAGCAATCTACAATATCTGGTCTATGATCTCTGATTCCCTCTATTTAGGGTTCTTCCATTGCATTTCCCCATGCCCACCCATGAGGTTTTACAACTCAGTAGTCTAAACCCTCTTTGTACAGGAAGAAATGCTGAAAAGTCAGAGTGACATTCACAGTTCAGGCCTCATTTGACTTTCCTAACTAAACCAGACTGAAACTGGTTTGACACTGAAAAGTCAATGCCTTCAGGTACTTTAGGGTGCACTGAGAGCTGCTTCGAAACGTTGTGGGAAAGTGGAATGAGGAAGAGGGTTGACCCTGCCAATGAGCAACTGCGTTTTCTGCGTATGTCCCTGCTTTTCAGCCCCTACTGACCTATGTAAACAGGGCCCCTTCATGAGCCTCTGCACATGGCCCCACAACCCCCCCCCTCCATCCCCACAGGTTGCCCTTGAAGAGGAGCAAGCTACAGACTGAGACCATACTCACCTTACAGCACAGAAGGTTTGCTCCCTGTTCCCTGGAAAAGACAAAAATAAGACAGTTAGGATAGTTCATGGAGAAAAGAAGATGTTCAAGACAAAACCCCAAAATCTCTCATGTGTGTGCTGTGACTATGAGTGCACACTTCATTCTTGAGACATTAAAAAAAACAAACCTGTCATTTAAAAAGTCAGGCAGTGCTCCGATACAAGTCACATATTAGAAATAATGGTCACAATGAGCGTGGATGAAAAAAAAAACCACAGGCTACAGTCTGTCAATAGTCTCCATCAGTGCCCTCTAACCTTACAAAGTGCCTTAAGGTACTGGGGCAGTGACCTACAAGAAAGGTCACCTACATGTCCTCACTCTACCTAAAATGAAATCACTCAGAGTTAGGGTTGCCAACTGGCTCCAGATGTGCCTGACAGGCTTGATCCAGTCCTGGGTTTACCCCATTGCATGCAGGGACATTTAGTTCTACTTTCTCCATTGCACTCCATAGGAAATGGAAAACTACAAGTCCCTGCATGCAATGGGGTAAACCCAGGACTGGATCAAGTCTGTCAGGCGCATCTGGAGCCAGTTGGCAACCCTACTCAGAGTATGCACACGGCTTGCACAGAGTGCTGTGACATGTAGAGATCTGGGTTCAGATCCCCCATTGACATTTAGTGAGACCTTAGGCAGGACACAAACTCTTCTGTGATGTGCAGCTGGAGGGGAGTAGACTCAAGTATAGCATATGGCCGTGTTTCTTCACAGAAAGGCTCGTGAATTCCTGCAACAGCTTCTTAATTCAAGAAATGATGGGATAAGCAAAGAGGATCCCTGGCACAGAGTAAAGCCAGAGTTTATGTGTACTGCAGTGGCAGGTGAAAATCATTAGACGAGATAGAATGACATTCAGATGAATGGACAGGGCCTATACGTCTCTGTGCTTTCCGGGATCATTCCCAAGCAAGAAAAAAAAAAATCCCTTCTTATATTTAACCATCTCTTGTAACATGTGACCAATGGCTTGTAAAGGAGATTAAAAGGCAATCTGCATCACACAGAGCTGCCTAACACAACTTCCGTTCCTTTCTTTGCCAGACAGTAGGAGAATACAGGTGATAGCGAAGAAGAATGTTAATTACTGGAGGATGTGCCTCCGGGAGAAGACCCGCAGGATGAACTCGCACTCCTCATCTGGCTTGGCGGTGGAAGGGACAATGACATAGGCGCCGGGCTGCAGACGGAAATCTTGGCTCACTTCTCGCTCATTTATGAAGATGCATGCCTGGTTCACAGGCGGGTACTTGGCAAAGAAAGCCTGAGGGAGTCTGCTTCTCATGTCCTGGTACTGTGCCGAGGGAAAGAGAAAGCAAGATGTTGACACCCGAGAAAGCAGCTCTCAGTCACTGCCAGTCTTACCAGGTCCCTCCCACCACCGCGTCTCTTGGACATTGTCCTCTAGGCCTGGTTATCACCACCTCTGCTTCTCCCCGGAACACCCACATCATGACACAATGCTAAGCAGTCCGCATCGAGGCATGTAAGGGAGCACAGAGAGGATATCCAGTGGCCCTAACCCTGTTAGTCCTGTTGAACATCCTGCGCTGTAAACCATGTAAATGCCTTTTGAATATCGGGCCCTACATATACAGGAGAATCTGTTTTTATGGTCATTGACAATGTGTATTGTGAAATGAAAGCAGTTCGTACTGAAACTAACATCCAAGCCCAATTCATAGTTCTGCAGTCAAATAAAAAACGGCTATTTGTTATATTCCCCTGTCAGCAGAGGTGGTAAAAACCAAAGAGTGACAGAATTCAGGCCCGTTTTGCAGAGGGAATGGTAAGGACAAGTCACTTAAGCATCCATTACCTCTGATACAAATAAGATTATAAGCCCTCAGACAGGAAAATATTTACTGTACCTAAATGTAATTTGCCTTGAACTACTACTAGAAAGACAGGAACTAAATATACATCATATACAAAGTATCTTCCATTCCAGTCCTTATCAAAGATTTATTGTCCTTCAAAGCTTGCAAGCGGCCACCTTCCCCCCCCCCCCCCCCCCAACTATACATTCTATCTAAGATCCTCTTTGTTCAATAAGATCTCCAACTGACCTCCCAGTGGCTGGACGTGTCCTTACACTCATGATCAGTGTCGGCTGTGCTCGTTAAGCATGGCAGCCCTAATTAGGTCTTTCATATTTGTGCACACCATCAGGCCCAATTATTATCTCATTCGTAGTACGGCTTTAGAAATAAGGATTAAACTGAGCTGATGTTCTGTGTTAACATTTCTGGCATGTAAGTAACATTTTGTTTATAGCTATTGCCTGCTGGCATTAATCTCTCCCTATTACAAATTCACGGTGTCATCGATTTGGACATTAAATTAAGTGGGTAGCTAACGCCGTTATGTTTTATGGGAGCAGTGTGGGCTTTAAGGATGCAAGGACATTTTTTTGACTCCAGAATTACGATGTTGGCCTTAATGGCATACAAATGAGGACAAGAGAGAATTGTTGTTACTCGACTGCAGTTGGGTAAATAAAGGCAAGGGGAGCTCAGGTAACTTAAGCCAGTGGGAGAACAAGATTTAAACTTGATCTGCTCCACGCATCGTGTATAAGGAAGACCAGGGGGTCTCATTATCAAGAGACCCCCCCCCCCAACCTCCCCCTGGACATGAAAAGGAAGAAAAAACCCTTTAAAACAGTTTAGGTTTGTTTATTACAGTGCTTTCTTTACCACTCCATGCAATAAAAAAGCCTCAGAGCACTTATTAACATGGCACAAGCACACAATGAAGCGAGCTGGAAAGGGAAATAGCAATAGGCTTTAGCTCACATCTTTCTCTGTAACAGCTCAAGGAGAGTTACATTTAGGTACAGTGGGTATTTTAATCATCTCTCATTACATGTGCCTAAAGTAGCTGAGAATCCCTCATTAGAACTTTTATAGCCTCGTTAACTCAACCTCTAAATTAAGCGCATCAAGTTTAGCAGTTGACCTGTTTTCACCGAACACCAGCCAAGCGTTGCCAATTCCTTGTCCCTCCTATTTGACCCCAAATCACCATTTTTTCTATTTCCCCCTTCCTAAAATGTCCCATCTTCTCCTGCATTTCAGTGAGAGATTAAGATGGTTCCCTGCCCTTTGCCCACCAACCTCCCAAAAGATTTCACATGTTGACCTGTTCGAGCAATCTCGCTCAGTCTCCAGTCTGAGATTCTCAGGTCTCAGCAATGCGATCCTGCTTATTGCCATCTAGATTGTTCTAACTTAAAGCCAAATTATAGGTTGATCATAAGAAATCTACTGACTTGACCCAAGCATCTACATAAAACTTTTCAATTGCAATACAATGATTTTGTCAAACAGAAAGAACAGGACTTACCTCTTGTGGCACCTAACGGGAAAAGAAGAAAAAATGAGCATTCATTAGATAAGTCAGACACTTTTGAGGAGATGGTGAAGAAAAATCAAGTCAGAATAACAAAAATGGGGAACAACAATTGTCTTGCGCCTAAAATGTTTGCGCATTCCATGGATTGAGTCCAACACACATTGCCTATAATATACACAATATAATCAGCGTGTCCATCATGGGGACTCTCCAAAGCCTTAATAATCAATGTTTTTCGTGAAAATGGAAAACTGACTCCGTGCTGGGTAAACACCAAGGTGGATACCAACACGCTGAGGACCTCCGACATGGGCACACCACAGCATAGCCTCCGACTGTCTCCCGTTGTACTATCTGGGTTCCCAGGGCTTGCCTCTGAATCCCTTCCATCTTTCTTACAAAGATATTTTGGGGAAGAGGAGACAATACTTAGGTTAACAGGGCTACCCCACTCCAATGCCCACTTGCGAATATGCCCAGGAGAAATACATGAACCAGTGTTTCTTTAGCTCAACGCTACATTTTTTACTGGAATCTGTTCCAAGATGTTCCCCCAATCAGTGAACTGCTGCAGCCTCTAGCGTTTATTTTTTTACTGACTACTTCTTACACAATGCCTAAGGCAAAAATCTTTTGACTGTCGGCTCCTTGCATTAAATCCTGGCAAGATAAACAAAAATTCTGAAATCTCACTAGACTACCAAAATGCCAATCAAAGTGGCTGGGTTTTGCAATACTTTGACATTGCCAGAATACAAGAAGGATAATATGTGTAGGATCCCACTACACTCACCATAAAGATGGAAAATCCAATATAGAGAGGAGGTGATTGGTTTCTGTGCTTGTGGTTCTGTTTCTGAAGGAGGGAGATCAGCACGCTGCAGGAATTAATGGATTTTTCCATGTTGTCTCCAGTCAGAATTTTTAGCCTATACTGAGGATTCAACCAAAATGTATCTGAAACAGAAAATGGTTTGTTGAATCTTCTTCAAGCATTTTGCAGGACTATTGCAAAGTATGTATCATTTTACAACACAAAAGGAAACTTTGTTGTTGTTGTTGTTAAGTGCCGTTGAGTCGGTGTCGACTCATGGCGACCCTCTGGATAGTTGTCCTAAATTGTGTTCGCTCTTCAGTCAGGCGGCTATTTAGAAATTTCAGGCTTCCTGCTGAAGCCTTAATCTGAATGCTGGAGCAAGAGGGGAAATATTGAATTGCCTTCTCCTCCTCCTCCTCCTACTGATCTGAAATGGTTGTGTTTAGAATGCAAAGTATACAAAGGAATGTAAATTCCCACACACATTCCCAGACACAATAACATTAACAAACACAATTCCTTACAGCAAGGCACAAACAGTTCCAAACAGTTGATTTAACATCACAAATATGGGGCTATTACAATATATGTCATCTTTCCACTTATACCCCGCCTTTTGAGACCAAAACAGTTGCCCAGTGTGACTTACAGCAGATTAATAAACCATACAGAAAATATAAACAAACAATTCAAATACATGAAATAGTATTCCTAAACTTTAAAGGGGGACGTTTATAAATTTTATCTGCATGTAAAATCCTGTTTTATGTGCCTAAAAGGGTTTTTATAAAAACAGCCCGAGGGGTTACACGCGTAAGCGCGCTCAGTCCAGTATTAAGTGGCAATGACTGGTTAGTGTACCGAATATCCACACAGACCACATGAAAAATGCCTGCAGGGTCCTCTCTGTGGGTGGACCATGGGCAGTTAACGGTGATATTTATCTGAATAGCTGTCTTAAGTTTAACCAGATTTTGCAGTCCGGTTAGCGGCTGAATATCGCTGCTGACCGGACAGCAATGCTTCTTCCTGGAAAAAACGGATATTTAACACTGGAAACCAGATGAGTTCTGGCACCGGATCTCCAGGTTTAAAGTGGACTTCTTTAATTTTAGGTGCAAACTCTGTGGGCCAAAGCACCCATGGATACTGCAGTGATGCCAGACATTTAGATTTTTTCTATCTACAGAACTAATGAAGTGTAATGCATTATTAATAAAAAACAACATTTCACCCTATTATCCAGCTATGCTAATACTTCACTCCCTCCTGCCTCTAGGGAACCAGGCAACGGAGTCAATAACTAATGCACAGAACAATTAGAGTATCAGTTTATGCCACTTTGCCTCTGGCCTACCATCTCCACTCTAAAAATTGTTCTTTTATTTATTATTCAAGAGGTTTTTTATACCGCTTTATCGTTTCTGTCAAAGCGGATTACACTGTAACTTAAACTTGATAACATACATTAACAGGGACATTGATAATTTGGATTTTTTTCTGAAACAATGGAGGGTTAAGTGACTTGCCCAAGGCCACAAGGAGTGCTAGTGGGAACTGAACCCTGGTCTTTTGGCTCTTATTTGTTCCCACCGATTGCCATGATTAGCTACTGTTTATGGATCTCAGTTACACTTTAAAGAAATCAGATCTTACTATGATTTAACAATTTGCTTTACTCGTGGAAATGCACTGTGAAACCTCTGAATGAGGAGAATGAATTAAAGTGTCACGCAAGCTTCCCTTGAAACTGGATAGCGGGCGGCACTGGACCCGGCACTTGAAACTCTCCCGGGTTCCAGACTACAATGCAGATGTAATCTTGAGCACCTGCACTCTGACTCTAAACAAAGTGGGCACTGCACGTACCTTGGAAGGACATTCTCCCTCCCGCTGTGCTCCCAGCAATCCACTTTCCAGTCTGCATAGACAAAGTCCACTGCCCACCACTGGCAGAGCTCATCAGATCAGGAGTCAATTTGCAAATAACCAGTTCAACAAAATGGATTTTGAAGTCTTCCAGAGACATCCTATAGACAAAGTAAGGAAAGCTGGTCAGAGCGTTTTTGCGTCAGCGCTAAAACCCTACTCTGTGATGGAGCACAGGGTAACCGATGGGCCACAGAACAGCAAAGGCGAATTAACCATTACAAAATTAACTCTTACATCATAAGAAACATTCCTTTTCATATCTGTTTAGATATAATCAGGCACATACGCATCAGGCACATACGCAAAGCACCGGTCGGCAAGGGCCTCAAAGGGCGAGTCCTAGGTCAGCTGCTCGGCAGGATGGCTGCCTTCCCAGGGGGCTCGCCCTGAGGTTTGAGTTGAGCTAAGGGCCTCATGCTAAACACCCAGCTAAAAACATTTGACCTTGGGGGCTTTACCAGAATTCTCCATCCTCTCTGGTTCTCCGCAGTAAAACCCTCTCCTTCAGGCTGATCTGATCCCATTTCACGGAGCTGCAAATGACAAGAAAAAAAAAGGTATTCAGTTCCATGATGTCACAAGAGTCTGCCGCAGTTTCAGGCTTATTTGTAGGCATGCTAGCCGTTGAGATTACAGGGGCAGGGACAGCACCAAAGTACAAGAGGATTTTTCAGATAAATATGGGACACAGAGTCTGCAGTCTTCTGTAGTATCTGTACTGCACCCTGCCTACAATATTCTCTACGTATCCCAAGGTCTGATTTATTTCAAAAGCATCTATATTTTTCCAAAAATGATGAATTGTCATCTTTATGATAAAAATACTCAGTAGAACAGTGGAGCGCTACAGGAGTGAATTTTACATATATTTTTAATTCGCATGCAGTTACACTGATATCATGATTTTCGCACCAATCAACATTCAAAACCCTGACACCCTGCCCATAACAAACTCTATGGAAGAAATGATTAGCTGGCTAGGCACCAATAACCTCGCAGTAATCAACAAATCAGGCATTGCTCACCACTAGAGACCCGTCATTCACACCCCACCATTAAAGTACAAAAAGAAGTCAAGTATCTTGGCGTCATCTTAGACCAAAACCTCACACTACAGATTCACATAAAGAAAGTCTACCACAAAATGAGGCTCCTCAAAAAATCTGAAACCATTACTCAGCCAAGAACTATTTCGCACTGTTTCAAGCAATTGTTACACCGACCTGGGATTACTGCAACTCAATATACCAGGGCTTATCAAAAAAGTTCCATTCAGCCCTTACAATTAGCACAAAATACAGCCACCCATATACTCACTGGTACCCACAAACAAGATCACATTACCCCCTTAGTTAACCACTTACACAGGCTCCCAATGCACTCCCGGGCCAAGTACAAAACATTGCTAATAATCTTCAAGATTATACACAAAGCATCTGCAAATACTCTACAGGAACTCATCGATCAAGACACCAGCCCATGCCCCAAGAGAACAAAACAATAAAAATATGATTGTCACCCCTCCGAAATACAAGAAATCCAACCAGACCACATTGCACTTTCCCTCTCCACCCCAGCGCTATGGAACACCCTACCGGAAGACATCAGGTCTACATTGGATATCAAGGACCTCTGCAAAAAACTAAAGATCTACCTCGATACTGAATACTTCAGTCACATCACAAACCATACAGAAACAATAGAGCCCAAACCACACCAACAGATTACCACGAAGACAATGTAACACAGCACTCCTAAATAATCAAAGTTCAGTTATCACCCTCCCATGTTTGTCCTATGTATATAGTTCCTCACTATTCTAAGTTTATAAGTTTAATAAATATGTTACTATGTTATTGAATATGTTTAATGTAACAATCGACATTGTGACTATCTCCCTTATCGTCTGCATAAGTTACTGTTTAATGTAAACCGTTCTGCTTGAAGGATAGAGCGGTATAAAAAACTATCAAATAAACACATAAAATGTGATCAAAGAATGGGGACAGATCATTTTTATTGCTGTCTGCCGGAAACTTCTAGCACTTCACATGCTGTTACAGACTCTAACCTGGCATCACCTACCTTTGCCTTACATATGTAAATAGAGTTCTAGTTCATAAGTATCTTTAAATATCACCAGTTCAGGAGATGTGATATTTTAGCAAATTTAATCTTTGTTCAACTTCCGCCAATTCCTAAGAATGTCCGTTCAAGTAGACGTGAAATGGAAGCAACAGCACTCTGTTTTTAATTCTGTCACATCTTGATGACCGTCTCATAACTAATCAAAATTAATCAATGAGGAACTGGAAAGAGCATCAAGGTCCTTTTGAGCCTGTGGACTGCACCAATTTCTCACTGCTTCTAGAAATAACCATTTCTACATCCCACTTACAAGACACACACAAAACAATATTTTAGAAATATAAGTGGGCATGCAATACTAATTCATATCCATAGGTGGCACCAGCTCTCCATCCTCTCTTGCACCATATTTAAGCTAAGGATTGCTGTCTAGTACAGTGTTTGTAGACTCACCAGTCACTCCAAGGTCCCTTCCATTCAATCCTGCCCCAGGGATTTCTCAGTCTCACTAAATTCTCTGGTCCAGTTTTGCAGGTCACCTGAGCAGAGCAATGACAAGATGAGGGTCACCAGAGCCAGTACGGTAAGTAAAGGCAGTCATGAGTGTAAAGAATAAAGCAGGCAGCAGCTCAGTGGGCGCTTGCCCAACCCCAGCATCAGATCTGCTTCTTATGTCACCTCTTCACTGTCTCCTGGTCCAGGCTGAAGAGGTAGATGTGATCGGCAACCTGAATTTTACCCCCCTTCCACCAACGCATGTTGGTAAAGTACCTCTCCCCCCTCCCCCCCCCCCGTTCTACAGCATGCGTATTTTTGCCAGCATTTAACAGGGGTGTTCTTGGGAGTGGGGGCGGAAATTGCGACGCCATCGGTAGTTCTATATTTTCAAAATGACGCACGTTTGTTTTAGCTGAAAGAAGCCCCACAGCAAAGAAGGTGCGAGTATCTGCAGGGCTGTGTCTTGGCACTTTTCAGTTGAAGTGCACGTCTACTTTTTCTTGGAAAATTACTGCAAAGCCCGTGGGTAGAAAGCACTGCTGCGCTTTGCAGATATGAGGGCAGTGTGAAACTAGCCCACTCAGCTCTAACCCAGGCAGCACAATTTGGACAGTGTTCTCCAAAGATGTGGCACTACTGAAGACAAAACACGGTCCTTACCTTTCTAATTCCAGTTACGGTGTAGGCGTGGCCCGCCACTAATCCATTCTCTAACACTTGCTCCTGCTGCAGAGACAATAAAGAAACAGAAGAGATGCTGTCACGTGGTCAGATGTGGCCGTTAAGGACTGTGCGGGTTAGAGAGAAGAACAGGAGCTGAGATGGGGTGGTAGGGAGATGTTGCTAGATGGAAATGGAAGCTTAGAACGCTTAGGGGCATATTTACTAAACAGTGCCTTGGGGGCACATAGCTAGTCACTAAAACTAGCAGACGGGGGTGTGCGTTCATCCTCCTGCCACTGGTGCACTGCAGCACCATGGAACCCGGCATATGGGTACACCTAATGCCATCCACCGAGGAGACATTAAGTGCGCCCAGGCTAACCGCAACAATCATAGTTAGCATATGCCCATCATGCCCACACTAACTGGGCAATGCACCATCAACACCCACGTTCCACTCCTAACCCGCCTTGTCTCCACCCATTCACGTGCTGACCCGTTAGCATGGAACTTTCAGCCCAGCGCGCTGACCACACGCTAAACCTCGTGCTGGCAGTTAGCACCGTTTAGGAAACGTGCCCCTTAATATCTTCAACACATGTCGAGGGAGAATCCGAAGACTCCCATGCTTAACCAGGTACTTTTCCCCCATTTATGACATCATGTGATCTTCATTATTATATGATGCCACATTCTATGTGATATATCACCATGTATTCATGTTCAAGAAATGTCACATTCATTTCTGTGGACTAGAAGGAAAGGATTTATTCATTCTTTCAGCTTTCACCCACTGAAAACCTTAAAGCTGCCCTACAGAAATGGAGGACTGTGATCTCCACCATCTTGGAGCTATAAGAAATTGTCCTGTTGCACAGATAGTGTAATAGAAAATCTCTTGGCGGTCAGATCTTTATAACTGAGTTTGAAGTGGGCAGACCTTTCCACACAGTAACTCCGTCTTACCCCTGATCGAGTCTGACAGCCCATTAATGATCCGCTGTACGCCGCTTTTTGCATGATTTCCCACAGCTCCGCTGGAGCCTCTGCTAGCCGGATGGTCGTGTTAACACCGCCAGTGAAGTCCACCAGAGCTTCAGACACCTGCCCGATCTGTGTATCTTCGTAGGAGCCACAGAGTCTGTTAAATTGGATGCAAGGGGTCAAAGCAGGGTCTGGCATAGTTCAACAACATACAGTTCCTTCTACATACATGATCTGATCATTCAAAAAGACCTATATATGAAGATAGTGTGGAATACAACATTTTTTAATATAAACACATAAATATTTAGTTGTCATCACTGTACCAGAGACCAACCTAGGGATGGGTAACCTGGGGATGGCATTGTCCAACCCAAATTGAACCACCCAATCTCTGAATTTTACTTCAAATTTACTTGAATAGTCACATTTGACTCAGTTCAAAATGTAACTCAATTTTTTTAAAATCTATATCTATTCAGATTTGTGTTGAATTCATGGCAATATTCATGGATTGCTGCCTTTTATAAACATGAATCTGCAAGTCTTCATGTCCACACCAGGGGACAGAGAACAGGGAGATTCGCATCTTATCACAAATGGCAAAGATTTAATGGAGCTGATCTATGGCCTGTGCCGGCTTGACTCGGTTTTCCAAACACCTCGGCCTGGATGGCATTCAGCTTCAAGAGGCCCCAGCAGCTCCACAGTCAAAACTAATGACATAGCAGTGGCTGTGAACTGCTCCTTTTCTCATGTGTACTTCAGAAATACTGCATGCAACACAGGGGACTTTTAGACCAGTAAGACAGAATCTACTCCTGGACAGGTGGGGCACAGTCCATAGTGAGCCCAAGTTGCTTACTTGGCATATGCCTTCTCTAGGAGTGCACCCCAAAACAAGTTCTTGCGAATGGAAGAAACAAAGATAAGGTGCCCGTCCTTGTTCACCGGTAGCAAGTCATCTACCACCACATCCACCCACTCGCCGAAACGCCAGAACTGCAAGACAGAAAGAGAAACAGGATATCAATGAAAAAGTCTGATAAATCATGACTTTCTTTGTATAATGCAAAAAGATTTGAAATCATGACAAAAGTGATCTGGACCAGCCAACATTCCCGCTGAGTAAAAATGCTATATGGCGGCATCTACCCCTATTGCCAGCAGCGCTGCCGGAGGACTCCCACCCAACCTGGGATGAATGTTGGTAGCAGCAGGCCCAGACTTAAGATTCTGGCACCCCTTGGCAAGATTAGTTAGTAAATCCCAGAGAGCAGGTGATCCAGGAGCGGGGTGTCAGAGATCCCAAAGTTTGGACAACCAGAAGAGGGGCAGAGGAATACAACAGAGCACCATAGTGGTGCCTATTTGAAGTAGAACATGCACATGGCCCTCAAGTAAGTAGGAGCAGGCTCCTCTCTGGCCTGAGTATTTGGCACCTTGAAAATTTGGCATCCTAGACAGTTGCCTACATTGCCTATGCCTAAATCCAGCCTGGTAGCATTCCCTTTCCGCAACAAAACATATCCAGGTAAATGTAGAGTGGCGATCAAAAGGGCTAAAAGTCAGTGACCTGTTTCTTACAAAAAGGGTTTGAAATAGTAGAATGTGACATTTCTAAAAATACCCCATGCCTAGTCTTTGAAGTGGACACTGTTGTGCTCTACTTACTCTGAAGTGAAAAATGCCAGCGTATTTCCTATCAAAACTCTGGTTCTGAGGGACAACGTTGGCTAAGATGTCTTGATGGAATGTCAGCGAAGCCAGGGCAGCTAAGAACCAGCAGTTCTCTGCATGGAAAAGCAAACAGAAGGACAAGTTATCAATGTCATCGGGCACAAGGAAGGCAGAGACTTTTCTGTATCAGCTATTACAGGAACATTCTAAAATGAGCCGAGAAGGTGGTCTAGAAGTCTTTTATATAAAGAAAGGAACATCTGCTTGTATTAGTTTCAAGGGCAGAGCCCTCATTGTGTCAAGTTTATTTATTTAAAACTATTTATATAGCATCTTGCTGATCAGAACATTTGTTGCAATTGAACAGAAAGGCAAAATCATTTACACTAAATCAGCAAATAATTTAAAGTACACATTAAAAAGAGTAGCTCAGCAACCCAAAAACTACCCCATTAATCAAGCCCCCTTCCCCCAACACAAAAGGAAAATCCCACAGCTACCCGAGACCCTCACACCAGAATTTGTCCTATTGACTTAGCTGAAATTAAGCCACCAGATTTTCACCTACAGTAAGACCTGAGCCTACTGCAGATCCACGAAGGAAAGACAGACGAGGAGCGGGAGTAGGGGACGACTGCAGGTCACCAGGTAATCTGTTAAATTACATCACAATGCCTGCACATGCAGTGCCAGGATTGGTCAAATGAGATCACATGATCACAGGGGTGGCAGAAGGCCTTTAATTGGTGGGGAGGGGCACCAAGCACAGCTCCAAGCTCTACCCTAACTCCATCCCAAGTTCCACCCCATGGGCAGAGACCCCTGCAGGCAGAATAGGAAGAATCTTTGCCATGATTGTGGGATCCCAACCCCCACAGGCAGAAGAAGAGAAGCCGCAATCGTGGCAAAGACCCTTCCAGTTCTGCCCGTGGGGATCTGATCTTCCACGAGTGGATAGGAAGGGTCTTTGGTGTGAGCGCGGCTTCTCTTCTGCCCATAGGGGATGGGATCCCTGTGGGCAGCCTGCCACTGCGATTTTTGGTGGGGCTAGGGCCCGTGTGACCCACCCCTCTCCAACGCCTATGTATGATCATGTGATGGCTTCCACCTATGCGATGGCCTGGTCGTCTCTCCAGTCTCTTATAAAGCTGTAAGCTTAGTGCTTCCCCCTTTAACCCTTCCCCCTGCTGTTTATGAATGCGGTGCAGCAAAGCACCCGGATATTCTCTGAGAGGAGTATTTTACCTCTGGTTGTAGAATATTCTGCGCGACCTCGTATCTCCCACACAGCCAGTTTATGCAGCCAGATATCTTTTAATGCATACCCGGTCATGCTGTACTGCTTGCTTCATTCATTCATTCAGCACAGACAGGTATACAGCAGAGATGTACACAAGGGAGGGTCACTTAAGCCACTCCCCCTAATGCCCTCCAACCTCCAAACTCACCTCTCCTATAAACCACCCCGTGTCCTCAAGAGCCCAATCACAGTTAATATTTAAAAGTGAATGAAAATAATGACATGCGACCAAATTTGAATGTAATGTGCTAGCTGGAAAGGGAAAAGAGAAATATCTGGATTTCATTTATCATCATGTTTTTGTTCAAATTCCCCCCCCCCCTCTCATTTCTCATGAGTGTTCTGTCCTTTATTCCGGGGGTGGTACTCTAGCCAGGAAAACAGTCCTCATGTTCTTTCACATTGCAATAAATCTTTAAACTCCACAACACAAACCACATAGCATAAAATATCATTCAAATCTTCCCAGGCACCTTTTCAACCAACCTTTCTTATAACACCCTTCCCCCATCTATTAAAAATGTATCAAGCTGCAAGACAGCTTTCCATACCTGTGAGCCCCTGCCGGAGATCAAACCTGCTTGCGTTTTCACAACAAAACTGCGGATTTTTGACCAGCTCCTGGTGGGACAGAGAACAAGAGGAGAAAACCTCAAGAAACCTGTAGTGGAATCTGAGTCTGTGGTATAGATTCCCACTTCTATATCGTTGCTGGTCCCACAGCTCTAAGTAACCCAGACTTGTATCTACAATTATTGTAAAAGTAATTAGCTATAATTGCTAGTTACTTAAAAAATATAACTATTTAAATAACATACTACAGTGGCAGTTCATGTTTAATTACTTTTTACCTACTTAACAATGTTCTAGAAATTGGATATTTATGTCAGTCATCATTCTTAATCCCAGAAACTAATTAAACTAGCCTCTTTGCAAGTTGTTGTATGAGATTTGAGAGCAGCCTTCAATAAAATATCAATATGTCACCATTTTAGGAAAGGCTGGAGTATGGCTTATGATGTGTCCCTACAGAAAAAGTAGGTCTTATCACCTTAATATTACACTTTATGAAATATTCCACACTGCATTACTCTTATAGAAAAATAACCAATTGTGCTATTTGATTACGTAAAGTAGCCTTGATAAAAGTGATTACGTAAAGTAGTCCGTAGCTTAGAGACCGATATTCAGAAGGATTCAGCTACCGGTCAAGGGCTATACTATAACTGCAACTGAGCTTCAGATAATTAGCTAAATTGCAGCTGGCTATCTTAGGTGCTTGGAGGCTGACTGACTACCAGCCACTCAGCAATTAGTGATTTTATAGCCCTGACTACTAGTCTGCAAGTCAGGATACACGCAAGGCTTGGGGGCAAAAGCAAACAGTTCTCATTCATCAGCTGAGATACAAGCTAGATACAGCAAATATTCTGGGTCCTGATTCACTATGGCAATGGATCCCAAATGTGTCCTACTAACCCTAGTGCCAGTTGGGTTCTTGGGAAACTCACAATAACCAGGAATCAGTGGAGGAGTTGCCTAATGAGTACTAGCTTGGGAACCAAGAGCCCTGACACTCCTTGTGGCCTTGGGCAAGTCACTTAACCCTCCATTGCTTCAGAAAAATCCAAGTTATCAATGTCCTTATTCAATGTACACTATCAAGCTTAAGTTACAATGTAAACTACTTTGACTGAAATGATAAACAGTATTAAAAAGCTGTTAAAAAATATTTGGATTGGAGACCCAACATATGCAAATTTATCTCATGGATAATCTCAAAGCTTAGGCAACCATGTCAGCAGGTGGGGCTAAGCCAATCCTTGTTTTATACTATTGCCAAAGTCAATAAGAAAAGCAGGGATACAAATTTCTAGATGCAATGAGGAAAAAACATAACCAGCAAAGACTGTCCAGTGGACATGGAGCTAAGCAATAACCCTGCTCATATCATCCATATGACAGCACCTGGAAAGTTGAAGTGGACCTCAGCATGCCATCTTTCTATTTTAACCTCATAGACAAAGTTACATAGGGTTAGAAACCTCGGCCACACCACCCCCGCTAAGCCATGTCACTGCCCACCCCCCCTGCTGCCGCCGATTCCGTCTTGGGGGGGGGGGAGGAGCAGCAGCAGTGTTTCAAAAGGTGTGATCAGAAGCAGCAGGTCATGTGTGCTGAAGGACATGGCCTGCCACGGGGAAGAAAGCAGCGGCAAAAAGCTGCCTCCCCCTCCCTGCGACAGAATCGGCGGCACGGCCAATCACGTGTGCCGCCATCCTAGGTGGCCACCTAGCAGACATACTGACCCTGATTTTGCCTCAAGTACTCAACCACACTCCCTCAGCAGTATTCATGACTTTTAGAGCTTTGTCTGTCTCTAGAAGATGTTCAAAAATTGGCTCTTATCAGGATGTCATTAGGTGAAATAATTTAGGCTTGTAGTTTGGGTTTAACAAGTCAGGTTGGTGGCAAGCTAAAATTCATCTTGTGCATAATGGTGAACAGCAAACATTTCACTTTAAGAGACAAGTGGAGTCTACTTTCATTCAAGCATCTGGAATAAGCAATGTTTTGATGTTACTTATTGATGACAATTATTTAAATGGACTCAAAACTTTGCTCATCTCGAGCAATCAGTGGGCTTGCATCTCCCCCTGAGTGCAAACCACAGCAACCAGGCGTGATCTGCAATCTTTCAGCATGAGGGGTCACTGCTAAACCATTTCGTATTCATTGCTATCAAGACAATCCCGTGACTAATAGTTTGGACAGAAACATGCTAACCACCTTCTGCTTGTTCTTGGCTCTCAAACTATTAAGAAAAATGCCTCAGGGTTGAATTAATAATAAATATGAAAGGTTCATTTGAATGCATACCCATGAAAGAGATGCCAACCACAAGATTCTATTTATAACAGTGATCGTCCCTGCCCGCTTTGTGATCATAATGGGATGGCTAGGAACCATTCTTTTACTCACATGTGGTCGCTTCCATTGAACATCTGGGGGGAGTTTCTTTAAAAGCTCTTCCTTGCCAATGGAGCTGAGAGTAGCGGGAAACACCTCATCCACAAACAACCTCTTGTTCCGTAGGCAGGTCTCCAGCAAAATCTGATAGTTTTGATCCAGGAGCCGGCGTGGTTTCTTGAATGTCCCCGTGCGCATCAGTGTTTTTTGACCTTTCTGCTGACCAACAAAAAAGGCAAGGCGCGGCATGGTGAACAACTTAATCCGTGAGTTTGGCAAAGAATCTGCTGGCCTGTATTGACATCCAATACGGTTTCTCCTTCACAGAAATATCTGCCGGTTGCAATGAGAAAAGAAATATGCATTCAGTAAGGGTGATTATTAAATGTTAGACTTTCTCAACATGACCATAAGTCACATATCCTAGTAACTGTTATAATTTTTGCTTTAATTTAATTTATTTCATCCAAAACTCTCAATGCTGTTCATGAAGGTTCTGCAGTTTTACTGTATGTTCACACCATTAATTTATATGCCCAATATTAAACTATTCCGAATGCATTGAAAGGTGACCTTAGACTCTTGGTGACTTCATGACCACTTTCTTTCCACAAAATGAACAGTAGTCGCCTTTGTGGAAGAATACTGCAGAAGAGATAGGCCTTGATTGACAACTTCTCAAAAAGCCAACCAGCAGGCTGAGACCACTCCACTGAATCATGTTGACTGAATAGATATTATCTTTTTAGAAAGCAAGGGTCCTAGCACTCACAAATTGCGTGGTATTTGCAGTCATTCTGTTCTAAACCCATTAAGTTATTTTCCTGTGAATTTCTCTTGCGGGGTGCACTATATCACCCTTATTACTACTACTTCATCATTTGTATAGCGCTACTAGGCTTAGCCGTGTTGTACTCATACACGTAAGAGACAGTTCCTGCTCTACAGGGCTTATGAACTATTCAAGACAGACAAACAGAACTAACATGAGACTAGGGTAATTCTTAAGGGACATGATTAAAACACACATGGGTGTTGGACAGGAGAATAAGGGGGTGCGGATCCAATGTTCTCTCTAATTTTCTGTAGGCTGTGTGCGCATAAAATATCAGCTGTGCAGTTTTTGAAGGAAGGTTAAATTTTTGTGCGCCACATAACGACACTCGGAGTTATATACTTTAAAATTTGACTACATGTCAGAATACAGTATGTACACCACATTGATTGCACTAGAAAATATTGTAGAACTTGTGAAAACTGTAAATGCACAACAACTTTTAAATTTTAAGACGTCTGTGCTGTTTTCTATCAGAATCAGAACCGTAATTTTTGTGCGCTCTGTTATAAAGTATGTGCGCTCGCTCGGCGAGGTGTGTGCGCGCGCACACGCGCACAGCTTAGAGGGAACAGTGTGCGGATCCACAAGCAGCCTAGAAGAGGTGGGTTTTTAACCTGGATTTGAAGCCTGAGGTACTGATTTGGGTAGTCTCTTCTAGGCATATGGTGCACAGGGCAAAGATAAAGGCAATTTGCCTGATACGTGGAGCTCCAGAAGGGGTGCAGGGAGAGATAAGAGATGATAAGTAATGAGGACCTGCAGAATAACGGCACTTGTATGTTAGTAGGAGAAGTCTGAACCATATAGTGGAAGTGGTTAGGGAGAAGAGGGGATATGTGAGCATAGTGCCACAGGCGGAAGATTAACCACACAGCTGATTTCTGAATAGATTGAAGGGGAGAAAGTTGGTTTGGTGGGAGACTAGCAAGGAGCAGGTTGCGATGGAAAGTGATGAGAGTGGATAAGAGTTTCTGTAGTCTGTTCAGAAAGAAAAGGGACACATGTTGCTGAAAGAAATGACAGGTGTTAGCTATCTGATTGGTATGTGCAAAGAAAGAGAAAGAAGAGTCAAAGATGACCCCCAAGGGTGCGAGCTGAGGAAATAGGGAGGATGAGCGTTATATAGAAAGCATGCTGAATTAGGTCTGGGATGGAAACCTTAATGTCTGCTGGGCAATAGTGGATTTCTTCCACTATCATCTAGAAATGTAAGTGTCAAACCTACTTTCCCCTTTCTCCTTATTGGTGCAATTCTTGCCTTCTTATTGAAAATAAAATGCAATCCAAAGTAAAAACAAATAATTATCGCTAGATCAGCAGTAGAGCTAGTGCTGGGTGCCATCAGTGCTCTCACCGACAACATCTTGCCTGATCATGTCAGATAGTTAATCTGGAACCAGTTCTGCATGAATTGGCTCTTCCAGAAACTGGAAACCCGGTTGTGACGCGACTAAGCATGTTATAGGTATTTTTTATCTGATATACCGCATATCAAAATTAAAGTTTACAAAAAGAAAAATGCAGGGGAAGACAAAACGAGACACTGCCAGGGCAGACAAGGAAAAAACAAAAGGAAATTAATTACAAGGGCCAACAGAGGGTACAAGAGGAAAAAGAGCAGCAAATCTCAGCCATGGACAAAAGGAAAAACATTCTTCAGAAAATCAACCTGGGAGGAAAGCCTACAAAAAATAAAACGTCTTAAACTTACGAAGGGAAGACTCCGGACGAATTTCGGCAGCTAGTGCACTCCACAAATCCCCCTGTCACGAGCAAGTGATAAACCATGCTGCTGAAAGAGGTCTTTCATTCATTTCAGGCATGTAATTCCCCGAGAACAGCCATCACGTGTAGCTTTACATAAGAAGCGAGGGAGGGAACCAGCAGCGGAACCCAGATAGCACTAGCATTGCTCACAGCCTGCTCTCGCCGAGTCACATGACCCCGGCACGTGCAAAGCCCGGCTCCCTCCTCCCACGCTATGCAAAGCTTAAGCTGCCGCCTTTAGGGCTCCTTTCGCGCATCTCTACCTTCAGCGTCACTTTCGTTTCCATTATGACTACCGAAAGAACCACGTTTCCTCCACGGAGCATGCTCAGAAACGCCAACTGGCCGAAATCCACTTCATTCTCGTCCAGAAACGTCCTAGGGCTGGAAACAACCGGAATGGTGGGATGTTGCTCTGCAGGGCATCAGTGAATGGCTGGAACTAGGGAACATTATCTAGTGCTCAGTAACTGTCCTCTGATGTCAGATTGGAACACGTAGAAAACACTGCTCTCCTCCTGCCGGGGTGGGGGGAGAAGATTACCAGTTTTTGGTGGGTGAATCAGACTTGTTCCCTGTTGCTTGCACTAGTAGCGAATGAGGGGGGGGGGGGGGGGCAGTCCAGTGGACTCTACCCAATGGACAATTTTATCATTTACTCCCAAACTCTTTAAAAACACATTTTTGAACTTTTGTCAGCTGCCAGAAAATGCTTTTAAGACAATATAAAAACTCAAGGTCAGTAGGTACTGTATATCCTCCCTATAAGAATGAAAAATTATCCAACATGCAGCTTCTATGTGGGAGTTACATCCGGGTTAGATGCTTTCGACTCGGTTCTAATACATTCCGTTTACTCCTGGAGTCACACAGCTACTAGGTCACTCTGTTACATATACAAATAATTATGCTGAAAATGAAATGCTTTTTTCTACTTTATTGTGTGTGTGTGGGGGGGGGGGGGGGGGGGCCTGATCATGTTGGTCGCAGCCATTTTTTGCTTTCCTTCTTGTCAGTTTTCTCCTAATTCCTCCTCCAGGCTCTCCTTTCAGTTCTAATGGTCTTCTCTTGTCTTTCTTCATCACTCCCTCCCTTACTCTTCTCTCTGACATCAGTCTTTTTCCTTTTATATCATTTTTCCTCCTTTTCTTTCTTCTGCACCTGTACATTTCTCCCTTACAGCATCATCTCTTCAAACTCTTTACAATCACAACTACCCCTCATCTCTTTTCTCTTACTTTTTTTCTTTATTATCTTTCACCCTTCAGTTCTCCCTCTAACACCACTTGATCCTCTCAGCTTACTTTGCATGTTATGTGTGTATCAAGTTTATATCTAGGTTGCTTCTCTGTTCATCTCCTACTTTCTGCCTCCTTTCTTCCACAATAGTCACCCCTAACTGCTACATTTTGACTCTGTGACAGAAGAGAACGGGATTGGAGCAGCTAGTGTAGGTACTACTTCTTTGCTCTGCAGTATCTGCTCCAGTCACAAGCAGTGGCTCTTTTCCAGGGCATTTCCAACATGAGACCATACAAAGCCATGCCCCTAATTGTCATCACCAAGGTACAACAAGGATATTCCCAAGGCCCCGGCACACTAGTTAAGAAGCACTGACATCCCTAGAAACACCTTTTCCAACAGAGATCAGCAGATAACATCAGCTCTCAGTGGAGGGAGGGAGGGATCATACGAGGCAGTGTGGCTACTGCTCTACCAGGAACTATTGGGACAAATCATGAGATGTGTTTGACTTTCCTTAGTCCATAACACCTTCATCAGGCCACCAAATATCTCTGTGCCTCAGGTTATGCAACTGTAAGTGGACAATAATAACAAAGGCATTATTTGTTTTCCCGCTATGTCCTTAAAAAATGTTTACACAGTCAAGATACTACAAGTTGTTCCCCCAGTATCAGTGGCCTGGAGGAGTAGCCTAATAGTTAGTGCACTGGTTTGGGAACCAAAAGACTCAGGGTTCAGTTCCCACTAACACTCCTTGTAGCCTTGGGCAAGTCACTTAACCTCCACTGCCTCAGAAAAATCCAAGTTATCAATGTCCCTGTTTAATGTACATTACCAAGTTTAAGTTCTAATGCAAACCACTTTGACTGAATTAATAAAGCAGTATAAAAACCCTGTTAAATAAATAAATTTTAAATATTAGATTGTAAAGTAAATTGGGCTAGCACACAGCGAAAAGGTCCAGTGGCCATGGAATTCTATGGAGGACGTCTCTGTAGGTAACAGATGGAGAGTTAACAGTATTACATATTTTGCTATTTATTCACTTTTAATTTATACAAGTAACAACTTTACACAGTGAAGGTTACCCATACCAAAAAAAAAGATAACAAACACTAAAGAAAAACAGACAATACTAACGTTGAATAAGCTTATGGGGGTCTTTTACTAAAGGGAGCTAGCCAGCAGTGCGTGTCCTGGGACATGCGTTGCCAGATAGCATGAGACTAAGACAGCGCAGGACAATTCCTAAGTTAACTCTGCAACCTGCATTAGGGTCATGAGTGGGCAATTTAGGCCACGGTGAGCTCAGAACAGTTAACACTGGGTTCACACTGCACGCTAATTGCATTAGCGCAGGCTCAACTAATGCCACTTCAATAGCTAGAGTTGAATTCACCCGCACTAATGCAGCCCATGTGAGGGGAAAGTGCTCCATATTAACTGCTGGGGAAATGCTTTCAACACCTCTAGTGTTGTACCTAATGCCCCATAGTTTCGGCACTGTTGGCGCATTAGGTGCCACACTGGTGCCCTTTAGTAAAAGAACCCCTTAGTCTCAGCAGCTCCCATCAAGCCCCAACGTATGGAAAGGAGAACTAAGAACAAATGGAGAAAGATGTTGCAAATTAAAAAGACACCAGAAAAGTATAAAAAATGAAAAACAGCAAAAGCATCTCAGGTCAGACCTTCAATTTAAGAGCCAGTTATCAAAACCCCACTCTTAGGAACCCTAAATCATTCTGAACACTTTTTATATATTTTGCTGTTTTTATATGAATGTATGCCTTTAGGACTGTAAACTGCATTTTGCAGTTAGTATAGTTGTGATGTTTAAGAAATAAGTGAAATTAAATAAATGATGATGATGATTTCCTTCCTTGATTACATCAGAGTGCATTTTTCTCCTTCTGCTTGGAAAGAAGGGTGGATCTGACCCTCCTTACACATTCATTGCCAGTTCCTTTACAAGCAGGAACTATTTCCTTATGCATCTTTGGGCAGGTGCAGATGGTGAGTCCTTTCTGTGAGGGAGTCATCCGGCTTAACACCGTATGGGATGTGTGTGCAGTTTGGAACTGCATGTACTACATACAGAAAACAAATTGTACTTTCAGAAATTGTGATCAATCATTGGGCAACAGCCTGGAATCATGCTAAAGGTGCCTACTGTTTCAGAACCGAGCTGGCGCTGAAAGCCCAATGAGAATAACCAATCAGAAAGCTGTCATTTGCTATTATATTAAAACCCAGCATTCCTCTTGCCGTCTTTCTCGCTACCAATTCTTTACCAAGCCAGTTGGCAGACTTTAAAGTAGATAATATTATTACCCAGTGCAGAAGAATAGTCAATTCGTTCTTTTGTGACCCAATTTTGTTCAGCCATAAAACCTTTTCAAGGACTAGGATAGTAATAAGACACAAAAGATGGCTGGTTACTGTAAATCTTGAGTAAGATGCGAGTTGCCTTTGGTCAAGAGGCCAGAATGTCTTTAGGGGCAGTTTCTCCAAATGGGTTAGTTTTGCACACACCATGGCAGTCATGAACCTCACTGAACCTCATTTATTTAGCTATGTATGGCCTGGAGTGATCTGTGCCTATTATGACACAACTAGCAGAAAATACAATTGAACCTACATAATAACAACTTCTAAATTGTGTGTTGATGTAACCATGTGATGAGCAACAGCCAGTCAGGTTGCTCTGTTGGGGTCCTGATCCAGAGACTGATCTCTCCATGGTGGCCTGGTCCCATTAGTATAAGAGAAAAGAAGCACGGCTTCAGAGATTCTATGAACAGGCACAACTTGTCCCATGTGGAAAGGGATTTTTAAGTCTACCCCAGTGTATTCTGTGTTTTTTAATGGTGAAACAAAGACCTTAAATGCCCAAATATCTCCTTGAAAATGGCAGTCCTGGGCCTATAGATGTCCCTTGCACTGTATTAGTGTCGGAGAGGAGCCTAGGGCCAACATGTACAGCTCGAGATCAGCTTGGCACCATGTTTATTTCACCTCTGCTGGTTTTCGTTTCTCCACTTCTCCCATACTGTGCATCTGGATCCTGTAACATCCGGATGCCGCCGAGAGCTGGCACACACCACCACCCCCATCTCTGACTTTTCTATTTCTAGGTGCCAGCACCTGATGAATGTCTTATTTTAGGAAGTGCACGGTTTCTGGCAGGGTTGCTCATTTCTGAGAACAAAAGAGCCAGCGCCCTCCCTCCCTCTCCGATGACTGTCAGCCAGCGGTGGATGATTTCTCAATGCTGGTGAATGCAGTTTCTCTCACCTGCCACTGCTGCTGAGACCCTGTGACTTCAAGAATTGGGCAATCCCTAGAGTCAAAGCAGTGCACCTGCATAATTTGTAAGGAGGGCAACTCAGTAGGTTATGCTGATTTATGGATCTGCAGTTGCTGCATCATTTTTTCAGCTCGAACTAAACTATCAGGCATCTGGTTAACAGTGCACACATTATTTCCTATGTCCTTATCGTCTTTACCTAATACAGAAGTCACCTCATTTCCATGGACACCCTGATAGGGCATTTCCTATTGCTGCGCACTTATGGCTGAGGTGCCTCTGGAAAAAGGCATAATCTCGCCATAAACAAAAATAGCCTGATATTCGAAAGCATTAATGCGGATGGGAGTAGCACCAACCATACAAGTTTTGCATTTTAAATTTGGGCCACTTGAACAGATCAATTTGGATGTACAGAGCACTGGATAGCCAAAATTATTCTTCCAAAAATGAGGCATAGTTTGGGGCATTCCAGGGGTGGACTTAGACATATAGGAGGCGCCATTTGCTAAAGTCATTGCCATGTACCTAAAATGGTTCTAATGAAATAGCGCCAGACGTAAAAGTACCCGCGATGGGAACTTCTGCTGCAGGTATGTACAGCCAGAGCATGGGTAGAATAGGGAAGTACATGCATCGATTGTGAGATTGCTTAATTTACATGTGTAAATCCATAATCTAGGCAATGGGCATTTACACCCGCTCTCGAGAAGGTGTAACGTAGCTACAGTTTTATGCTGGTATTTTGTAAAGATATATAGACACCTACTTATCCTTATAAAATAGGTGCCTGCCCACCCAGTTATCCTAGGCACCTTGCTATAAAATTACCCCAGACAGTAATTTTATAGCAGGTGCCTATATGTGAAGGGGACTTAGGTATCTATTCCCTTCAGCAACTGATATGTGCTTATAGAGTACTTAACAAAGGAGATTTTATTACTTGGCCTCTCACTAACGGAAAACCATTCTGCCATATCTTTGTGCAGAAAGTCTTTTTCAAGCAATTTAAAATAGAATTGAAAATGTTTTCTTCTAGGCATTTGAGGTAGAATAGATGGGAAAGGACAAGGTGCAATTTTTGGCAAGGTCGGACCCAGGCTGAATTGTGTGTATATTGTCATGTGTTGCAGTGCTATGTGTGGTATCTTTTAAAAATTCTGTAAGTTGCTCGATGCTATGGTACATGGCAGTATACAAAGTCATCGATATCCATAAAGAATATTTTTAGCCTATTTTGTAAATGCCGATTGGCGTCCATGTGTCTTTATACTAGGGGAAAATAGTAGGAACAATGGTTAGATCAAAGTTGTTGAGATTTACATCTGTTCAGGAGCAGGCATAAAAGGTACATGTGTAGATCATGACTCCACTCATCTCTCGTCCAAACTCTACCACTACTATTACAATTAAACATTTATAAAGCACTACAAGGCATACGCAGCACTGTATATATATATATATATATATATATATATATATATATATAAACTGTCCCTGCTTGTTAGAGCTTACAATTTAATTAAGACAGACAAGACCAAAGATAAGAGTGAGGGGAAAAGCAAAGGATGAGGAAACATAAGGAATAAGGGGTCAGGATCCAAAAGCAGCTTCAAAGAGGTATCAGCATGGACTTGAAAAGGGGCAGAGATAAAACCTGACGCACAGACTCGGGGAGCCTGCTCCAGGCATAAGGAGTTGCAGGATGAAAGGACTGAAGTCTGGAGTAGGCAGTGGAAGAAAAGGGCAAAGAGGGATGTAAACCAGTAGAAGAGCGGAGTTCATGAGGAGGGGTGTAGGGATTGAGGAAAGGTAGCGAGGTCAGAAGAAGAAGAAGCTTCAATTGAATATGGAAATGCAAAGGAAGCAATTGAAGTGATTTGAGAAGAGGGGATATACGAGTATATCGCAGCTGGTGAAAGATTAGTCGTGCAACAGACTTCTAAACAGATTGAAGGGAAAAGAGGTGGCTCAGCAAGGAGAAGGTTGCAATAGCCGAGACAGGAAGTAATTAGAGAGTTGACAAGTGTTTTAGTAGTGTGTACAGAAAGGAAGGGGTGAATTTTGTTAATGTTGCAGAGAAAAAAATGACAGGTTTTAGCTATCTGTTGGATATGTGAGGAAAAGGGAGGAGTCAGAGACGGCCCCAAGGTTGCAGGCCAAGGAAACACGAAGTAGGAGAGTGATATCCACAGAGATAGAGAAAGGAAGAAGTGGGGGGGAGGAAGGTTTAGGAGGAAAAATAAGTTCAGGTTTGGCCTTGTTTAATCTCAAACGGCGGTAAGACATTGAGACATCCAGCTGGCGATGTCAGACAGACAGAGATGCAGGTCTAGAGTGTTGAAGAGATCAGATGTAGAAAGGCAGATCTGAGAATCATCAGCATAAAAAAGGATACTAAAATCCATGGGAGGAGATCAGAGCACCAAGGGACTAGATGTAAAAAGAGAAAAGGAGAGGGCTGAGAACAGAGCCCTGGGGTACACCAACTGAGAGTGGGATAGCAGTAGAGGAGGAACCACCAGAACAAACACTGAAAGAGTGATGGGAGAGAGAAAGAGAGAACCAGGACAGCACAGAGTCCCTAAAACCAAGTGAGGACAATGTGTCAGAGAAGGTGGTGGTCAACGGTGTCAAAAACAGCAAATAGAGTAGAGGCCCTTGGATTTAGCCAGGAACAAGTCACTGGAGACTTCGGCAAGAGCCGTCTCAGTAGAGTGAAAGGGACAAAAGCTAGATTGAAGTGAATCCAATAGAGCCTGAAAGGAAAGAAACTCCATCCTAAAACATGCTTTCACATGGGTTGTATAAAATTACAGGCTCATACTTTTTAGCACGTAACCATTAGGAACATTTTATAAAAGTGTGAAAAGGCCTTTATGCACAAAAAATCCTTTCTAACATTGCCTCCATAATTTTTATGTCTAAGCCAGGGGCCTCCAATATGTGGCTTGTGGACTAAATGTGGCCCCTCTGACCTTGGCATGTGGTCCACTTGAGATTTTTAGCAAAAACATTTTTTTAAGCTAATTAGCTATCACATATAATATTCAAAGCATTGCACAGCTATTTGATGAATATGAAATCTGACTTTCAGAAGAGATTCACAGATTTCTGATCACGTTGCCCATTGTTGAAAAACCTTGGACGCCCCTGGTCGAAGTGGCAATATTCAGCTGTTATCTGTTTAAATTAAATGTCTAGGTGGGCTGCACAAATAGCAGATGTAACTTAAAATGTCTAATTTGGATGTTGCAAGTTTTAAGGGTGTATTTAGGAATGCAGCCTAAACGGATGGCTCTGCTGTTTATATGTATAATATGATACCATCTAAGTTAGAAGTTTCAAATTAAATGTTGGATATGTGGCTGAAAAGTGCCGCCCTATGGCTAAACTTTAAAATCCATCCTTTGAAATCCGCTGACCTTACTGTACGAGCTTAAAACCAAGCAATCATATCTGAAGTTCAAAAAATGCCTGAAGACTTGGCTCTTGACTCGAACCTTCAGTCAATTCCTGGTCACCAACTGGGCCACTGGCTCTGGGGGATCCAATGAATACCTGCAGTGCCTGAACGTTTATTGATTTGACATGTTTTAAATGTTTGCTTTTTATTTGTGGTTTTATTATTGTAACTGTTTAGCTTAAACTGTAAACTGCCTTGAATAAACTAAACTAAACTCAGTAGGCTGAATATTCAAAGGATTTATGCCTCTAAATTTGAGAGTTAGGCTCTTATATTGGTCTTTTTGAAAATTTATGCCAAATGAATGGCAGATCTAAATTTAGAAGCGTGGAGGCCAATTCCGATAGGGCACGTCCAAAATCTGGACAGCCCGGATATGCACCCGATGCTTCTCCCGCGGGAGCTAAATGGCCCTGCAGGAGCAGAATTGGGGCATAGGGCCTAGACATTCCAGACGTGCCCCAATTTAGGCCCGCTAGACGTCCCACATCCCCACCAGGAGCCACGATTGTCCGCACTGCCTGCAAATGTCTTTTCCCCCCACCGCCTGATCCCTGATTGGGCCTTCTGGGACCAGGATTGGGCTGTGGGAATCCCCCTCCCCTGTTCACCTCTTCTTGGGGTCCTGGCATGGTTGTCTAGAGTGGAATAAGTCCCCCATCTAAATCACCCAGCCCAGATGTACAGGGCCGTCACTGGAATTGGCCCTGCATGACCGGGTCGAGAGCCCCACCTCCACCCCCTCCTCCAGCCTGCCCCTGTCCAGGACGCCCTGCACATCTCGGCTGTACGTGCGGGGAGATCTGGTTCTGGCACAGGATCGAGGCATTTAACGGGGATGTACCCTTGTGTTACTTTATTCTTTACTGCTTTGTAACCCATCTAGCTGCCACTTACCATAAGTGGTTTATAAAATCAAAATAAATGAAACTAAACTATGTTCTAATAAATAATGATTTCATTTCACATCATTTATTTTATATAACATCTTTACCAATATCCATTGCATCAAAGCACTTTATACATTAAAAGCAAACACATAAAATATGCAAGAAAATACAATATGATCTAGCAGATACCAACTCATCCTAAAATTACACAATCAATCAATTTCCCAGAGAAACTCAAATCACCAAGCATCTGAAGCAAAAGTAATTTGTCTCCATGTGTAACTCAGAAGGAAAATTGTTCCATAATTTTGGGCCAGCATAACCAAAAGCTTTTTTCCTAGTTGAGACTAACCTAATCAAAGTCAATGCATTATCCTAGCGGGACATAAAGCATCACTGCACATGCCTACTAATGGGGGGAAACACCTGTAATAGCACTTAGGATCTAGGCACAGCACTTGACAGTGAATCCATCTTGAAAGGCAGTGCCGGAACAGGAGTATCATGTGGTCATGAGGGGGGTAGCAAAGAGCAGCTACAATCAAAGCAAAGCAAATGGGTCTTGGTAGCCACTCAGACTGAAAGAGACATCAGTGCATACTTTGACCTGCAGGAAGAATGGGCAATATGCAAACAGCCTATTTATCCTTGTAAGTGGCCTCATGAATCACCCTTACAATGTATTTATTTACAAAATAAAGTTTAATATTTAAAATTGTGATGTCCAAATATGCATCTTGATAGCATATTCTGGAATGAATGGCGTTGAGATGATTATAGTTGAGTTTAATGATTAAAATCTTGTGAAGAGTGGACGCTAAGGACCTAAAAGCTAATGGTGAGGGGGCAGAAAGCTGATGTTTCGCCTAGGACACCTAAAGCCTTGCACCAGCCCTGCCAGAACTTCAGATCTGATGGCATGAATAAGGCAACCTGGAGCAGAGAAGGACTGCTTTCCTGGCTACCTAACCCCGAAGCATGCAGTACCAAGGCAGGCGCTGAAGAGGCAGAAGCTGGACCTCTTCAGTCCTTTTACCAAAAAACACATTCAGTTTTACACTGTCTTCCTCCATTTCTCAGAAAGGCGCCATATGCATTGAGCCACACTGCTAGCAGAGGGATGGAAGAGGGCCTTCTCCAAGATCATACCCTTCAGTACCTCCACAGGGTAAGGGGTCACTGGGTAAGCACCCTCCTGCCTAATCCTCTCTATGTCCCAACTCGAATACATCCCCTGGAGGCCAGAATCCAAGGCAGCATCCAACACCATCATCAAGGAATGGGGGGGGGGGGGGGGGGCAACTTTCCATCATCACATTATGTGATGTGCACCAGTGATGCATAGATGCAGGATTATAGTCTTTCAACAGGGCTGGCGGAACTATTTGGCACACTAGGACAGAGCTTCTGGGGGCAGCAATCAAAGCAAAACGATCGATTCTGGCAGCCACACAAACACAGAGAGCCATCAGCACAGACGTTTACCAGCAGATACATAAATACAAAGCCAAGCTACTATGATATCCAATAAAGCATTTTTACAGGACTGTAGAGGGAGGGGTGGTGTTATGATGATCTCGTAATCGTGGACCGGCCCAGAGAAGCTGTGACCGTCTGTGCTAGAAAAGCTACAAGAGCGCAGTCATGTCAGCAGCATTTGGGTTCTGTTTTAAACCGCTGTGTCTTTCTTCAGATACCCAAACAACGCTTATGGTCACTTGCCCATCCTGAATAATGTGCCCAGCCGAGTAATCCACACTTCCACAGGGAAATCTAACACCACAACACGGTGCAAGCATCAAACAGCGTAAAATGTTAAACCACGAGAATGCAGCTTTCTGCATGTGCACGTATAAACTACTCCGTGCCAGCAGCTGTCACACGTCTCCCGCTTCCACATTCCAGCGCAAGTGCTCACCACGCTCAGCAGCGGCATGAAAGCATCCAGACTAGCCATCGCTAGGATCTGCCTTCACGTCACAACCAAGTGTGTCAGAGGAGACATCCCGCCCCCCTTCCTCACCCCAAAAGGGTTCCAAACACCCACCAGAACCTTCGAAGTCCTTCCCTAACCCTCTCCTAGGAAAACCAAAACGCCTGTGACTTAAATAGATCCAACACTGCTTGAGAAATCAAATGCTCCTTTTCTGAACAGAGCCCAGAAACTTCCCCAAGTAACTCTATTTTGAGCAGAGCACCCTAAAGGCACTCTGCCATCAGAGGTGAAACCCAGAGCGTCTGTGTCCTACCTCGGTCCGTCACAGTACCTCGAACGGATCCTTTCCACTCTCCACTAGACGTTTCTGTTGCTCACAAGCAGCCAAAGGCATCTTTATAGCCGGACACGCTCGACGGCTACGTCACTCGGTTACCTGTTGCACAGACTGCATGCAAATATTTTACTCAGGCTCCGCCCCCAAGTCAAAGTTAATCTCGTGAGTAAATTGCGTAACAATACCAGCAAGCCGCAGAATTACTTTCAACAATAGAGAGATGGCATTAAAAAAATAAAGCATGTTCCAGCATAAACACTGTCGCTTAGATTTCTTGAGAAATCATACAAAGAAAACGGTTGAACAGCATCTCCAGGTGCCTGACATGAATGGCTGACGGACTTCTTGTGAAAACATTTTCACTATGTTGCAAGAGATTTACTGGAAAGGGTTGACCTTTGGTGGCCTTCATAAACTCAGGATCTCAGTCCAGGCCACTTCCTATTAGACGAGTGCCCACTTTAAGCTGAGACCCCCAGCAAAACCAGGACCCGACCTGATCGAATAATACTATGCTGCTACCTTTCAACTCAGTTTTTAACAGTGCTGCAGTAACGATTATCATTTGATACAATATTTTTGGAAAGGGCCTTCCCTCTTTTTCTTAGTTTAAAAAACAGCAGCAGACTTTTCAATCCGAAAATATCATTCAGTTGAATGCATGTTATGACAGGGATCAAGGCACTTCTACCCATCTCAGTCCCAGATTTGGACATAGGCAATACGGGCAACTGAGTGGTTAGAACAACTGCCTCGTACCCCGAAAATCAAGGGTCTGATTCCTACTAGCACACCTTCAGCAAGTCATTTTACCCTTCATTGCCTTGGAAGAAAAGGCTTGGCAATCTACTTCCAGTGGTACATTGCCAAGAAAACCCAGAGGCAGCTGGGTAGCCAGGAGTCAGCACTGACTTGACAACACTAACCCCCCCCCCCCCCCCATAATATACAGTATATACAATAACCTAGAGCACCACATTTTGAAGGCACCAAACACTGAAGCCAAAGAAGAGCAATATGCAAAGAGGCACCATTGTAGCACTAGGCCAACCAGTGCTCCTCTTTTAGCTCTGTAATCTTTTTGGGACCTGCAGCACTTTCTCCCTTCTCTGTTCTCTGGAATCTGCCTTCTGGTCTTGCCTATGGGCACTAACATTTCAAATCCAGACAAGATCTCAGTATTAATGCTATTCCTAACATTTGACCAGGAGCATTGATTTCCTAATTGGCACGCTCTGCAAAAAGGTCAATTGATTGGTGGGCATACACTGGTCACTACAGGTGACCCTTAATGAGACACATTGAAAGGGTATTACTCTTGTCCATGCTGTTGTTATATATGTTCGGGACACAAATTTTGGGTTCAACAAGGGTCAGTCCAGTCTGCTTCACATTTCTTCCCATTAAGTCTGTCCATTGCCAAGCTACCTTCCACAACCATAGATACCAGTTCTGGGGGAATTCTCAACCCTTGGGCACCCTCAATATAAGATCTGCCTTCTCTCTGATCTCTCCACTCAGCTGCAGTGGGTCAGGAGCAGTGAGGAAGGGCAGATCTAATACCGGGGGGTGCTCAAGAACCCAGTGCACCAAAGGAGCTGGCCCCTGTGTCAACAGCTGCAAACCTGCACTTCCTTGGCCATCTTCCAGGTCATTCAGTTCTTTGGGATCATTCTGTTTCTGTACCATAACAATGATTACAATCCTAAAATTACAGTAACGTGAACGATTCATGTAAAAAGAATACACAATGAGTCAGAGGGTAAAGAAGGGAAAAGAATGGCAGTCACAACAGAATTTTGTCTAGGGTGACAGTCAACAGACTTAGGGGGAGGGGAATAGGTTATGTGGAAAAGGAAGTTCTGGTGCAGGATGCTTTCATTCCTGGAAGCCTGGCTGTGAGGTGAATGGGTTTGTTGGCATTCCTGTGCTCCCTATAGTGTCTTTTTCATGCCATTTGTCATAAATTTGCATAACTGACTGCTGCTGAATAAATTACAACTTTTATTTTTGCCTTGTTGGTTTCAAATTTATTCCTGCTGTAGAGAACCTATTTCCGAGTGCTGATAGGTCTAGCCACCTGTATTTATTTTATTTATTCATTGTTTATTGAAAAGTTTTATATACCACCTTTCAGTAAAATCAAAGAGGTTTACAAATAGCTAGTAAAAAACTGGTACATCTTAACACGTTTCAACAGGTAACAGCAGAGAGCGATGAGTTAAAATTAGGACGTTTGCAATAAATCAGTGCAATAAAACAATGCAATTTATTTACAAGTAGAAACATGTAGATTTATATACAAAGATACTCACATACACATACACATTCAAATGCAAGGGTTGAGCACAGTATAGCTACCTTATCATGAGTGTAGCCAGTATGTCAAGGAGGAGGGGAGGGGGCATATAGGGGAGAGGAGGTCAGTATCGTGAACGTTATGGATTGGGAAGTCGATGTTATGTAAGGAAGAGGTTTTGCATTGGTTCAGTTGTGCCAAAATGTTCTACGAAAAGATATGTCTTAAGGTCTTTCCTGAATGCGATTAGGTTAGTAGTGGATTGTCTGGGAGGGAATTCCATAGCATTAGTGCAGTAAAGCTAAAGGCCCTATTGGTCGTCACCCTGATAAATTTGACAGGACGAAGGTACAAGATGTGTGTTTTGCCTACATTCTTTTCTTAGTCTGCCATCTGAGGGGCTCTTCATGGGTTCAGTTAGTTTGAATGTGGTCATTAGTTATTTTATACTTGATCCTGGTATGTACAAGCAGGCAATGCAGCTTTTATAGGATGGGAGTAATGTGTTCTGATGGGTTTGCTTTGACAATAATCCTAGCAGCAACATGTTGAGCTATCATAAGATGGTTTATGGCTTGTCTCCGGAGCCCTTGTAGGATGCTATTGCAGAAGTCCATATGGGGGAATACCATAGCTTGGAGTACATATCTAAAGTCCTGGTGTAGCAGTGGGGGCCTCAGGTGTTTAAGGAGCCTTAATTTGTTATATATTCTACCAGCTGTTGTTTTCAGATAGGTTGTTAAGTTTAGGAATCCATCCATTATCACACCAAGGTACTTTACCTCATTCTTTGGTGTTAGTGACACATTCTCAACCTTTAGGTTTGCTGGTGGGGTAAAATTCTGTATGGTCTGTTGTAGGCTGCACATTATGAGAAATTTGGCAATAATAAACAATATAAATACAGCTGAAGAGCAGCTTCAAGAAGAGATTCTACATAGGGCACCACTGGCATAAAATGCCTTTATTTTATTTTCTATAAGAATTTTGGCTCAAAATAGGAGAACTGGAAAGAAGACCACCTATTGCTTACATTCCTGCTGTGAACTGTGATTTTTTTTTTTTTTTAGGTTTTAATACTTATTGTTTGTCTAGTGGAGATCAATCCAACGATGCAGTTTCACTTGCATTTTGGAGACTGCAGAGATCTCTACTTTGGGCAACTTAAGAATCCTTTTTTGGAATTTCTGGCTAGTATCCCACCGACTTGGATTGTGGATCAGTGATACGGGCAGGTGTTCTCTCTCTCTGGGTACGACAGTATGACTGTACTTGAAAAAGTGCAAAATAACGTCAATGTAGTCTCATTGCTTTATGGGTGTATTTATTGATGCGCAGCCCTTAGACGATGGCCAAACCAGAAGTGTAGCTATGGAAAGCAGAACAGGAAACACAGCCTTGAGATGAGCAGACAGAGGAAATACCACAGCAACTGATATCCTGGGCACTGAAAAAACAAGACCAGGAGAGTTGCAGCTGATATTCAATGTGGTAACTCAGAGCAGGTGAATTAAGGGACCATTTCCAGAAATACTCCGATCCAAGATATTTCATCTCGCCAAAGAGCACAGATAAAGGTCTGCTGCATGGAAATCATTATAGTAGCAGCAGAACCTGCACAGGCAGAAAGGACAGAAACAGTTCTTCTAATTTAAAACCCCTTACTGGTAAAAGTTTAGCACATGCAAAATATATTTCCAAATAAATATAAATATCCAGAAAATGGCCTTCCAGCCCACTGCACAGTTGGTGATGTTTCCCTGGAATCTTGAGAAGCAGCCCGATAACGTTCCTGTCAGATTGGGACAGATTGGAAAATCATCAAAAGATCAGTGAAGGAGACCCGGCTTGGCGTAAGAATAGGCCAGGAATGCCACGAGACAAAGGACGATTTAGAGGCCCTTTTAATAAAAGTTTTAACAGTGTGTTAATGAAGCTAAATGCGCATTAAGTGCCCACAGTCCTTTTATTTCTGTGGGTGCATTAACCTTTAGTAAAAGGGCCCCTTCGTGATTCTCAAGCTGGTCCTGGAGTATCCCATAGCCCTCGGAATTTCAAGATATGCACAGTGAATTGCAAGAGATAAATCTGCATACATTTAAATATCTTCTCTTAATTACTGAACCAAATGGCCAGTCTTTCATTGCAAATGATACATAACTTCACTGTTCTGAAGCATATTTACGGCAATATATTTGAATGCTGAAGTATTTTCCTCCATTCGTCATATAAATTCATCCACTAGAGGTCAACAGTGAAACCAGCGTGGCTAACTAAGAACGGGTGCTTAGTGCTTGGCCCATGGGGCGTGATTCATTGAAGGTTTTCTAGCAAAAGCATGTCATGATTCACATCGATGCCTTGGCAGGGACAGGCGTGTTCCAGATGCTTTACATAAACAGTGATAAGAATCTCAGTAATGACTACAAACCAGCAAAAAGGCAGAAATAGCATCATTAAGTCAAGGCATCTCCCCCATTCTCCAGTTGTGCCTCTCTTATCCAATTTGCAGTAGCCTGCTTTGGAGTAATGGGCTATTTTGTGCCTCCAGACCTTGTATGCAGTTTTCAAAGAGAAGCAAACTGCCTCATTTTTTTTTTGTGAATTCTCTTGTGTAATTCATGGACCTGACGCCCCTGTGTGTATTATGTCACCATCTTCTGAAGATGGATGAAAGTTGGATGAAATGCACATTCAGATTTGAAAATTCAGTTTGGTGCACAGATTTATTCCCCTGACTTAAACTCATCCCTCAAAAGTGCATGCATCATGAATCCTGTGCATCCTTTTAAATCATTTCAAGAACAACAATTTTCCAGTTTGCCATTTTACCCAGATAAAGGCCTTTGAGTGCCAGTGTTATACATGCTAGGACTCAGGAAAGAAATTTTGGGATGGGGACAAAAGTGTGCTAGCAGGTTGTGCTTTCTTCAGCTTTGGGGAGCTTGGGGCCACTGTTCCCTCTAAGCTGTGAGCGTGTGCGCGCGCACACACCTTGCCGAGCGAGCGCACATACTTTACAACAGAGCGCACAAAAATTACGGCTCTGATTCTGATAGAAAACAACACAGACGTCTTAAAATTTAAAAGTTATGATTGTAATTACTAGAAATTTCCCGCTTCATTTAGTAATCGTCTATTTTCATTTAATTTGATTAAAATCAATGTGGTGTACATACTGTATTCTGACGTGTAGTCAAACTTTAAAGTATATAACTCCGAGTGTCGTTATGTGGCGCACAAAAATTTAACCTTCCTTCAAAAGCTGCACACAGCTGATATTTTATGCGCACACAGCCTACAGAAAATTAGAGGGAACATTGCTTGGGGCCCCTTGTGCCCCACCTCACCCCCAACCCACACAAAACCAGCCCTTGGTCCTTTAAAAGTAAATAACCAAAGGGTTCCAATCATACCAGCAACACATACCAGTTACACTCTGATTATTTTTCACCAACAGTTAAGAACAAAAGAACATAAGAATTGCCACACTGGGTTAGACCAATGGTCCATTAAGCCCCATATCCGGTTTCCAACAGTGGCAAATCCAGATCACAGATACCTGGCGGGATTCCAAGGAGTAGCCTAAATCTGTGTTGCTTATCCCCAGGAATAAGTAGTGGCTTTCTCTCAAGTCTACCATAATAACAATTTAAGGACTTTTCCTCGAAGAACTTGTCCAAACCCTTTTTTAAACCCAGTTATGTGATGAGTGAAAAAATATTTTCTCCTATTTGTTTGAAATGTACAGCTTAGTAATTAAATAGTGTGGCCCCTATTCTTTGTACTTTTCAAAAGAGTAAACAATTGATTCACATTTACCTGTCCACTCTGCTCAGGCCTTGATAGACCTCTATCTCTCCTCCGCACCTCTTTAGAAAAAAAGATACATAAAATAAAACTAACCCCACAGCACTGTAGCGTGATTTCCTTGCCTAATGTTTTATAGCAGGGCTTCCAAATTGTCCTTCTATGTTTAAAATGAGGATCATTCTGGAGCCTTCTCCTGTTTGCTGTGTAAAGGTGATGCAATGAAGGATTGGCCAGCATGTCCCCCAGTAGGCAGTGAGTATCCTTTAAAGATTGTGGAAGGAACAGTAAAAGTGCCTGTATGTCTAGGCAGCGGCGGACCTACATTTTTGGGGCCCTGAAGCTTGAACTGTTATGGGGGCCCCTTTGCTACCAGCAAAGAGGTCTGGGTAACCACTGTTATCTTCTTCAATGGGATTATTCCACGAGAGACCACAAATATTTAAAAAATTTAACTACTACATCTCAGAACGATTTTCGTTTATGGCTAGCCTACATGATATTTTAATAACCTTTTAATTTTTATTTTAACTATTATTTGGCATTGAATTACACTATATTATTAATATTATATGTACTAAGTTGTTATACTGTAAACCGCACTGACTTTAAATAGTGCGGTATATAAAACCAAATAAATAAATATTATTTTTTAAAAACCCCTTCTCATACAGTAGACCCAAAGGTTTTCAAGCAATGTGGACTAAAGTCGCTTCTTGGGCCCCTTGGGGATTAGGGGCACTGAAACGTAAGCTTCATTAGTTTCACAGTAGATCTGCCGCTGTGTCTAGGCCTGGAGGGAGTTGAGAGTTCACAAAAACCACACATCACACTGAAACTCAGGGACCACACAAGGGCGAGAAGATGAAGAGGGTCCTTAATTAACCACACCCTTACACGGCGGTGTTTCGGTGTAGCCTTCATCAGAGGGTTACTGTCAATAAGGCCAAATACATAAAACGAATGATGAGTTCTGTTAGGTAATATGGGCACAATCCACTGGATACAATCAAAACAATGTGCCGCTTAGGAGTACATTGTGTTGGGTGTTGCCACAAGGAGCTGCCTCTCATCATAGCTCGTCCTTGTGTTTCCCTTGTGTTGTCTGTCTTGACTAGACTGCAAACTCTGATGAGCAGGAACTGTCTCTATCATGTCTGTGCAGTGCTGCGTACGTCTTGAAGAGCTATACAAATGCTCAGTAGTAGTAATAGTAGAGGGAGGATCCCTGGACTAGCTGCCAGTAGTGAAGTTATCTGAAGCGGTGGAGGCCTAGAGGCACTCAGCCAAGAGTTTCTGCAGGAATCCAGCTGCTGGAGTGATTTTTATGGTTTTACCTGAAGAGGTAACTGAGACCAACACAGTGCATCCCACTTTACCACTGGGAAAACCAATCTGTGCTGTGAAGGGCTGAATCCCAATTATATAGAGCAGGAGAAATTTGAGTATTTTTGGCAGAGAATTTACCATTGGGGAGTTTTGGGATTTTCAGATGGATTTTGCCTTTGGAGAAGTGACATGCTTTCCCTAAATTTGGTGCCTTCCCCAAGGACATTATTTTGAGAATGATTTTTGTGACGTGTGGTGGTATAGTTTTCTGTGAAATATTCAAGCATACAAAAAAAATACATACATTGTAGACCTAGCATAGGCAAACTGATCTTATGTATCTTAATGGAGAAAGCCCGAAAACCCGACTGGCTGTGACATCCCCAGGACAGATTTTGGAAGCCCTGCACTGCCTGAATTTGAAGGAATAGGTAACAGGTTTATCTACTTGCTGATCATAAGAGAGATATTTTCTCCTCATCAGATTTTTTCCCAGATGGTCCCTTTTTGTTTTGTGCCAAAGTTCTGTAGGATGAGTGCCTTGGAGGTCTGCCCTGGTTGAATTTTGGCTTTCCACTAATGTTTTGCTTTTGCAGGTTCCACATACTGTGTGTGCTTCTAAATTCATTACATAACTGAGCTTTATTGAGCTGGCTGCATGTACTGTGACAGAAAAGTACATAGTATTACTGCTGAAAGGAAAGCTGAATCAAGGCCAAGGAATTCCTATATCACGGCTTCAGATGATTAAAGTACCGTTGTTCCATTTCTAACATACAACTTCATAAGTTCACAATATTCTATTTAATGCCTCAGTGTCTCATGTGATGATGTCTTCATTAGAAATAAACAATAACTAACGGAGACATTTAAAACTCTTCAGTATAAGTTAAGATGGAAAGACCTGGTTTGCCAAATTTAGAAACTCACTAGGATTTTCCAGATTTGTATTTTGTCCAAAACAAATTTTTGTAGTGTTTGAGTTTTCATTTTCTCATCATCAGGGGTAATTTTCTTTAAAAAAATTATACTGGGCAGAATGTGATGGGGTAGCTGGGGAAGGGGTTACAATGGGCTTCTCTCTACCCCTCTTTAGTGGTACGGATCTGTCTCAAACACTTACCCTGCTCTCCCAATTTTGGGCTCACTGTGCCAGAGAGGAGAAGAATGGCACCTCTTTGGCTGACCCCCAGAGAGGATGTTCATGTGACTTCTTCATGTCGTCACCTGCTTAGTGAAGCTGCCAAGTTGCTCAATTCCAGAAGGGAGTTTCTAGATCAGTCCTGGATTTCTGACAGTCCCTCTCCTGATGCATTATGGGACCTGCAGCATTGAGTTCAATGGGCAAAATCAGGGATCCACACGACTTTGGGATGTAAGTTCAAACTCAGGGCTGGCTAAAAAGTCTCCCTTGTGGAACTGGGTGTTAGCTTGCTCTGGCACGGGCCACTGAGGTTGCCCCGTCCAAACCACCTGTGCTGCTGGTATCACGTCCTTCTCACAAGGGTTCCTTATTCCTCCTTTGACCCACATGGGTCACTGATGCCTGTCGCCTCCTCTTCAGTTTGTGCAGCTCACAGATGTAAAAATGTTCCAGATCAACAACCCAGCACAAGATCACCACTGTCTGTAATTAATATTGACAAAAGCAAGGAAATGTTCATCCAACAGCCAGCAACTGACCTGAATGTGTCCTCAGTGATCTGATAGCCAAGCCCAGAACTACTGGGATTATCCATGCAGGGTTACCAGATGGACCAAAATCATAGAGGGAGGAGTGGCTCAGTGGATGGGACAGGTACCTCGGGCCAGAAGGCTGGGGGTTCAATTCCTGTATGGGGACAAGCAATTTCAGGCCAGAGGGACTGGGGTCTCTAGTCCCATGGCCATGCCTTGTGGCCTTGGGCAAGCCACTTAACCCTCCATTGCCTCAGGCACACTTAGATTGTGAGCCCTTCAGGGACAAGGGAATAAAAAGTGCCTGTTAGTATACAAGTAAACTGCACTGATTCTAAAGAGCATGGAATAAATAAATCAGAGAAAGGCTGAGCCAGTCCTGGTTTTACTTCCAGTGCATTCAATGGAAGCAAAACCAGAACTGGCTAAACTTGTCACTGATGACCTGGAGCCAGGACTGTAACAAACTAGAAATGGGCCTTGTGCGACTTATGAACCTGGCACCCCTCTGTCTCTCCAACCAAATGTGGGAACTTGCAGAAAGCCCAGTAAAGGCATCAGTGTCCCTTCTGTACTAGCGCTCCGTGTGGCCATACCACTGATACGGCCCTGCCTGGGGCCATCTGGTAACTCTACTAAGATGGAGCAGGTTTCTAGCTTGCTGGTGCTTTTCTTCCCCTTCAAAAGGGCACACACATTTGAATGTGAATTACTACTGCAATGCTATGAGAACCTCCCAGGAAATTTCTATAAAATACTTACTGTGAAAAGTGATACTCATGTTACATGGTTATGACAGCCTGGCTTCTGAGTCCATTTCCATACCTGAAAACACCTGGAAACCTGTTAAGGGGATTTTTCTGGGAGAATCAGAGAAAAACACATTTGATAACAGAAACAAGAGTGGGGAAGTAAAGCAATAATCAATTACATAGCAGAAAAAGAGGATATTCCTTCTTAAACATGGAGACCTGGGCCTGACCACGTGGCTGCACACTGCTATGCAGTAGACTCAGGCCAACATGGGCTAGGGGTGTGGTGCAGCCTCTGAGAGGGAGGGAATCCCGGCAATTGGACAGTGGTGACATCCATTGGTCAGGGTAGGAACGGCATGTACTTGATCTGTAATCTATGGTCCCTAGCCAAAGGATTATTGCTGTAATAATCATACATTTGGAAGGGGGAGGGGTCATAACATTTATTTCTTTTTTATTTAGCTCATGACTTTCCAATAGTAAAAATGCAATATGTGCCTTCGAGTCAGTCCTGACTCCTGTCGTTCACAGCAAATTACATTCAAGTACAATAGGCATTTCCATGCCCCCGAAAGGCTTACAATCTAGGTTTGCATCTGAGGCAATGAAGGTTTAGGCGACTTGCCCAAAGCCATAATGACTGTAGTAGGATTTGCACCCTGGCTTCCCAGCCCGCTGCTGTAACCATTAGGCTCCACCTTAGCACTAAAAAATAGCTGAGCACCTAAGGTAGGGACCTATTTTCAGCCAACCTTAAGTTCATAAATTATGTGCTGAAATAGGTTAAACTTAAGTGCATAAAACTGAAATTCCTATATTACACTTGACATTTATTTGCATATATTTAGGAGGTCAATTTAGAAGCTTTGTCTGATATTTCTTCTTGTTATTACTATTTAATATTTGCTAAATGTTTATTGTTTATTAAATTTTAAGCAGATTGTAATAAAGTACTCATAACATTTAAAATTGCAACCTGATGACTTCAGATCAGTATTTCAGGCACTGGTTATCCCCCACTTTGACTATGCCAAAGTGATCCTGCAGGGCCTACCCAAAAACACCTTAAACCCCCTACAGTGGAGCCGCTAGAGGGTGATCACATCACCCCGGTCCTTAGGGACTTACATTGGCTACCGATCTACTGTCGGCTATCCTATAAAGTAATCACCATAATCTTCAAGGTCATCAACAAAATAGCCCCTACAGCCTTAATGGACCTTGTTCACCCCATGTCAGCGAACAGAGCAAGGAGACATGCACAGCCAATACTCTACAGATCCCCAGTGATATAACAAAATGCAGCAAGACAACAAGGAACAGAGCCTTCAAGTTCTACGCCCCCCAGCTGCTGGAATGCACTCCCAACTACCATCAGAGCCATAACCGATCTTGCCCAATTCAGAAAGGCACTAAAACACCACCTCTTTCTCCTGCACTACTCTCAGCCCTCGAACCTAACACCACCTATCATGCACACCACAAGGATCACATAAATACTGTCAAAGGATGTACATACTGTAGATACATATTGTAGATAATCTGTTAATATTGTACATAGTTCCCCCAGTTGAATTCCGAGTTTAATCTCCTGTTTCATTGCAAGTGCCTATTCGGCACAGTATCGTTGTATGTAAACCGCGCTGATTTTTAAGAGTGCGGTATATAAGAACAATAAAATAAATAAATAAAATAACAGTAATCCAGCATAACAGCGCACCAAGGCAACAACAAGGAGCAAATAACCTTGAGCATATAGTGCAAATGCTGATTTAAAATGGCACTATTTACAGCTGTAAGTACTGCAGGGGACACAGAGTATATTCATGATCTTGTATGGGAATATAAGTACATTTTTTAAAAATGTCCTCCATGTCACGCATAAGCAATGGAGTACCAAGAGCGGGGTGGTAGGTGCGACCTGCCCTGGGTGCTGGTGGGGAGGGGGGTGCACCTCCACCAGGCCCACGAAGGCAGCACAGCAAACATCATAAAGCTGGCTTGCCATGCTGTCTCTGCCCCAGACCCGGATGTTCTTCTCTCCCAGCTGAAGTCTCGTGAATTGTGAGTTTTCAGCCTGGGAAAGGAGAGCAGCCAGGTCTGGAGGCAGTGCAGTTAATCAGCTTTATGGTAAGTTTGTTGCATTGCCTCTGTAAGCCTGGTGGGGGCTGTGCATCAAGGCACACAGTGCCACACAGTAGGGGAGGGTGCCAGACACAAGGGGGGGGGGGGGTGCCCGTCTCAGATGTCGAGGGGGCTGGGAACGCCAATGCACCTAAGTGTCAGGTAACTACTCATTTTTAACCAGGGCTTTAGAGGAGTGATTGAGGGCAATTGTGCTTAACCCTCTAATATTTTACATGACCCTAAAAATGTACAAAATTGACTTTAGGAACTTGGCTCCTTAATTGGCTACTGTTGTACATGAATGTTTCGGAGATGCAGCTCTTACATAAGTCATCGCCACTGCTTGCACACACACATTGCTGAGCAATGCTGCTCTCTTTTCGAATGTGTATTTTACAAAGTGCTTGCTCCCACTGTACATTTAGAGAAATGCAGATGTATTTCCAAGGATCACTATGTATTTTACAAAGGCTCTGCGTTCAGCAAGTCTTTTGTAAAATAGCCAAGAACGTGTGAACATTGTGACTTGGATGTCCCATTTCTGACCTAGACATCCTAGACAAAAGAGGGCTTCATGGCTCCCAATGCAGGAAATCAGGGCTAATCTGCTGAGTTTGAAAACCTTTTCAGCTAAGCATTTAGGAACAGATACACAAAAGATCTATGCAGTTGAGGTGAGTGGAAATATTAATTTATAAAGATTTAGATGTTTAACTCATTAAGTTAGGCACCTACAGTAAGTCTTTCAAATAAAATTCTGAAGTTCTGTATTTCAAGTGGTATAAATGGACGTCTGCATCTAGCCCTGGCTCTAAAATGTCTTACATCAGACAGGCTCCCTTGCTGAGTTTTCCAGTCATCTCTCTGACCCCTGCTCCATAATCTACACGCTCTGAACAGTCCCGATGCAGGCCTGGTCTGGTACTCTCATGGCAGCATTTCAGTGAAGGGCTCTCTGCAGTCTGTTGGCTTTTCAAAACCAAACAGATAAATCATTTAGAGCTGTTAAATTACTCTTTGGGTCCTCCTGATGAACAAGAATGAGATGTAAAAGGTGGTACATGATAATGAGCTAATATTCCCAACTGTACTTAAAATATGAGTTTAGAAGTCAGGGATTTTGAGTTTCAACCCTAGTGTGCTGGTGATGACTCTTTGTGTATGCCTGGGAGAGCAGCGCTTCAGCTCTAGTCTCCAGAAGGTGCCTTCATGTGCCTGACCTCCGAACCTCTTTACACAATGGCTCCTTGAGTCATCTTCTAGGGATCTGTGGATTACAGACCCAACACCAAACATACACAATACACCTATTTTGCCTAATTCCAGGCCTCTTGGCCCCATGACCTATTCTCCAGAGTCCCAGCACTCCCCAGATCCCTCCCTTCCCAGATCCCTCCCCTCCAAGAGGCTTTATACTCACACATACATCATCATTGACACCTCTACTTTGGACAATGTCATTAGCCTGTTAAGCCTCCACAGGTTCTTCTACTGAGGAGAAAACGGGGTTACTTACCTGTAACAGAAGTTCTCCGTGGACAGCAGGATAGGTCAGCCACACCTGGTGACGTCCTCTGGGCGGCACCATGGATACGGAAGTGCTCTCCAGAGCTCAGAAAGGTAAACCTTTCTGAGCATGCCCAGGTAGCCCACCTTACCGCTCCGCCTCCTAGCCCAGCCAGTGAGTTCCAAGCTAGTTGCATTGGCTAGGGAGCGTTCACGTAGGTATGGCCTCCTCCAGGGGAGGTGGGTGGGATTGTGTGGCTGACTCATCCTGCTGTCCACGGAGAACTCCTTTTACAGGTAAGTAACCCCGTTTTCTCCATGGGCTAGCAGGATTGTGTCAGCCACACCTGGTGTATCCCTAGCTGCAGGGCACACTGCAGGGAGGAGGCCAGAGTACTGATACATACAGAGACCTGGGAACAGTTGTGGAACAACAGATTGTTTGTTTATTATTACCATTAAACCGGTGAAACTGTGCAAAATGCGACAGTGCAGACAGTGCAACAGTGCAAACAGTGCAATAGTGCAAACAGTGCAACAGTGCAAACAGTGCAGACAGTGCAACAGTGCAAACAGTGCAGACAGTGCAAACAGTGCAAACCGTGCCAATAACAGGTCAAACAGTAATGCAATGCAGAAGCATGACAGGCTAGAAAGATCAGGCTAGTTGCAGGCATAACATAAGGCACTAACACCTCAAGCGCTGGCAAGAGCCCGGGTACTCAGCACTTCACTGGGTTCGTAGCAGTAGAGAGGACGGCCACACCAAGGGCGCAGCCCTCCTGAGGCCTGAGGTCAAGGCAATAGTGCTTCTGGAAGGTTTGCGGGGAGGACCAAGTGGCAGCTCTGCAGACCTCAATTAGTGGGACATCGCGGAGGTTAGCGATTGAAGTGGCAAGCACTCTGAGCTGGTGAGGGCCCACTCTCGGTTGATCCCCGGTGCCTGATGGGTCAAGGCAACAGGAGATGCATGCCATCACCCAGTGTGAAAGGGTCCTCTTGTTGATAGGTTTGCCGGGTCTGTTCGGATAGAAAGATACGAACAGCTGTTTGCTTTTCCTGATGGTTTGCGTCCTCTGTAAATAGGTCCGGAGGACCCGGAGACAGTCGAGGGTGTGCAGGCGTCGCTCCTCATCTGAAGAATGAGGCTCCGGAAAAAACAAGGGAAGTTCAATGGACTGGTTGACATGAAAAGCCGAAAACACCTTTGGCATGAACCTCGGATTGGTACGCAGGGATGCGTGGTTCTGGTGTAGTTGCATATAGGGAGGGTGTGCTACTAGAGCATGCAGCTCGCTGATCCTCCTTGCGGAAGTGATGGCAACGAGAAATAGAGTTTTCCAGGAGACGAATTTCATGTCTGCTGATAGGAGCGGCTCAAAGGGCTCTTGTGTCAAGCGCTGTAGGACAGTGTTGAGATCCCAAGGCGGCACCGGACGCCTGATCGGGGGTTTCAGATTTGACAGGCCTTTCATGAAGCGTGTAGTGAGGGGCAGCGCCCCAATAGAAATGGCCCCTGCGGGAGGTGCATGGAAGGCCGCTATTGCGGAGAGGTGGACTCGGATGGATTGTGTTTGCAGTCCGAGGCTAGACAGCGAATTGAGGTACTGCAGGACGCTGGGAAGTGGGCATGTGGTGGGGTCGAGGCCTTGCTGCACACCAGATGCTGAATCTCTTCCATTTGAGACCATAGGACTTTCTGGTGGAAGGCCTCCTGGCTGCTAGCACCACGTCCTGCACCTCAACAGGTAGTTGGAGATTGGCTAGGCTCTGCCGCTCAACCTCCATGCAGTGAGAGATAGGGCTTCGAGGTTGGGGTGTCGTGTGCTGCCGCCGTTCTGCGTTAGTAGATCCGGTCTGAGGGGCAGGCGCCTCGGGGCTCCCTGAGCTAGGCGCAGTAACAGGGCAAACCACATCTGGCGCGGCCAGTGGGGAGCAATCAAGATGGCGTGGGCTCTGTCTTGGACAATCCGTTGCACTGTCGCCGGCATGAGGGGGATCGGTGGGAAGGCATATACCAGAGACCACTCCCCCCAGAACACGTCGAATGCATCCGCCGCCAGCCTGCTGGCTGACGGGTGCCTGGAGCAGAATAGGGGGCATTTGGCATTCTGTTCTGTGGCGAATAGGTCGATGCTCGGCGACCCCCAGTGTCGGAAGAGACTTTTGGAGACCTCCGGGAGAAGACTCCACTAGTGCGGCTGCAGTTGTCTGCTCAGCTTGTCCGCCAGGACGTTCAGGTCCCCTGGGAGATAAGAGGCCCGGAGGTGGCATCCGCTCCTTAGGGCCAGGGTCCATATCTGTAGCGCTTCCCTGCAGAGGGAGCGTGAGGCAGTGCCCCCTTGCTTGTTGATGTAAAACATGGCCACCTGGTTGTCTGTCTGGATGAGGATGGTTTTCCCGCACAACTGCAAGAGGAGCGCTTTCATGGCGTATCTGATGGCCCTTAACTCAAGGAGGTTGATGTGTAGGGTCCTCTCCTGCGGGGACCACTCCCCTTGGGTGTTGAAATGTCGGGTGTGAGCACCCCAGCCCATGTTTGATGCGTCCGTAGTGAGGGTCACTTGGTGTTCGTGGGGGTGGAAGTCCTTGCCCACTGAAAGGTTCGTCGGTACCGTCCACCAGCGGAGCTGGGTACGGATCTGGGGAGTCATTGGGATACAGACGGAGAGGGGTTGATAATGTTGGTTCCAGTGGGTGCGCAGGTGCCACTGGAGTGGGCGCATCTTCAATCTCGCTGTATGGAGGACTGATGTAGTGGCCAACATGTGCCCCAGCAGGCGCAGTATGGACCTCGCTGAGGCACTCGCCGCCTCGACCGCTTTGGATGCCAGGGCTGTGATGGTGGTCAGTCTGCGCTCGGGGAGGTAGGCTTTCGAGACTTTGGTGTCGATCACAGCTCCTATGAACTCTAGCCTTTGGGAAGGCGTGAGATGTGACTTGTTTAAATTGATGACAAAGCCCACGGACGATAGTAGCGTCCTGGTAGTCTGCAAGGCCGCCTGTAGCTCCGGGGCGAAGGGGGCTGTTAGGAGCCATTCGTCGAGGTATGGAAAAACGGATATGTTCCTCTTGCAGAGATGCGCTGCTGCTACGGCCACACACTTTGTGAAGACCCGTTTTGCAGGTGACAGACCGAAGGGAAGGACTCTGTATTGGTAGTGCTGCCCTAGCACTTGGAAGCAGAGGTACTTCCTGTGCGACTTGTGGATGCGGATGTGAGTATAGGCATCCTGTAGGTCCAGGGACGCCATCCAATCGCCGGTCTGGATCAGAGGGAGGATGGTGTTTAAGGAATACATCCTGAACTTCTGCTTGCTGATAAACATGTTGAGTCGGCGGAGGTCCAGGATGGGGCGGAAGCCGCCTGTCCTTTTGGGAATGAGAAAATACCTGGAGTAAAAACCAGAGTTCCTTTCGGCTGGGGGTACCTCCTCTATGGCTCGAGAGTCCAGCAGGTATAGCAGTTCCGCGGCCATAGCGAGGCACAGGTGTGGAGGTGTGTCGCTTACAGGGCGGGCGTTCTGGTGGGGTAGAGCCACGAAGCGTATGCGGTATCCATCCCGGATGATCTGTAGGACCCAGGAGTCCGAGGAGATACTTCGCCACTCTGGAAGAAAGTATGTCAGGCGACCCCCAATCCTGTGGGTTGCCTGTGATCTGGCGTCAAAAGGAGGGCCCACTTTTGTTGGAGGGCGCATTGCTGTTCTTCTTTTGCTTACGGTCCCTCTGGGGGTTGCGCTGGTGTGAGCGGCGGTGATAAGAGTTGTTCTTATACGTGTTATTAAACCATTTCCGACTGGAGGAGTGCCTCTTATTGGAAGGGTAGTATGGTTTCCTCTGGAAGCTGCTTCTCTGAGTGCCGCTGTGGCGCTCAAAACCATCCTCCGCCAAGGTCTGTAATGTGGTACAATGTTCCTTCATATCGTTCACTGTATCCTTGACCTTGTCCCCAAAGAGCAACTCGCCCGAGCAGGGTGCATCTGCGATCCTGTCCTGGGTGTCGTCGCGCAGGCCGGAGGCCCTCAGCCATGCCCATCGTCTTGCTGAAATGGCTGTGTCTGCGGTCCTCAGCGCTGTGTCGAAAGAGTCGAAGGTAGCGCTGGCAAGGTGTTTGCTGCACTCGGACATATCCGCCAGTGCACTGGATGCCAAAGTTTGAGATTCCCTCGGGAGAGATGCTAAGGCGGCCTTGAGGTTCGCCATGCATGCGTCCTGGAAGAGGACCTGTTGAAACTGGTGTGCCGCTATTTTCGCATTAAGCATAGCTCCTTGAAAAACTTTCTTCCCGATATCATCAAGGAGTTTGTGGTCTCGACCCGGCGGGCTGTTGGCATGTGTGCGCGAGGATTTAATGCGCTTGAGAGCTGAAGACACCACGATGGATTGATGTGGCAGTTGTGCAGATGAAAATCCTGGAACAGGCTGCACCTGGTACTTAGTCTCAAGCCTCCTGGGAAAGGGGCGTCCGGACGCCGGGGTCTGCCACAGCCTTAGATGGTTGTCCCGAAGTGTCTGGTGAATAGGCAGCATAAAGGCAGGCTTGGGAGCTGCGAGGTATCTCAAAACCTCCGGTACTGGCTCTTTTTTATCATCTTGGTCCCTTAGGGTTAGGGTGGAGGCAAGCTTGTCTAAGAACTTTGGATACGTGAGATCCTCCGGAGGTGGAGGTTCTTCCGGCTCCGGATAGCATCTCTGATCCGGGGTGGTGTGGTCATGTTCGTGGTTCGCAGACCCCACAATCGCTGCCTCAAGATCGTGTTCCTCCGCAGTGTTGACAGGGAACAGACTATTGGGGGGCCCGTTGCCTGGAGTTGAAGGCCGGATATCCCCGATGTGTGGGTCTGCTGGAATGTCTGCTGAGGGAGGTGCCTGACAAGGCAGGGGCGGAGGGGCCACAGTGGATGAGGGTTGCTTAATAAGCTGAGATAGCAGGCTCAGAATGGCTGCGGAACTGGATCCGGATCTACTCCGGTGGCTGTAGCCGGGGCTGGAGGAGCTTGAGGAACTCACATGTCTATTTCTGCCCTTTCCGCGGCGTCGTGAGCGGTGGCTGCTTCTAGGGCGCTTCGATCTTCGGTGTCGGTGGCTAGAAGAACTATCGCTGCAGCTGCTGCTGGAACTGCTGTGCTTTTTCCTTTTGTTCCTGCAGCGTTTGGATCCTCGCCTCCGATGGCCTGCAGAGCTGCTGCGGCTGCTACTGGTGCTTCCGTCATGGGTCCTCTCTCTTCCCCCGCGAGTAGTCCCATTAGAGAGGCAGCTGCTGTGGCCGTGGACACGGCACGTGGGAGATCTGGCGCCAAGCAGATAAACGGCGCCGACCTGGCTCGCTGATGCCTCAGCTCGAGAGGGAGGCCTGTGGGTGGGGCCAGAGGACCGGCACCGACAGTGATCTCGCCCTCTGCGCGCTTCTGAGGGCTGTGTTGAAGGCGTGTTCCTGGAGGACTGAAGTCCCGACGTGGAGGACTGAAGCCGTCCGCCATCTTTTGGGTCCACATGGCTTCCTGAGGCTTCTTCTGCAGTCCGAGAGCTGGCGTGGAACACTTCCCCCGAAGAGAGCATCACAGCGGGGGACAGGCAAGGAAGCGGAAGTCCCGCAGGGAAAGCCTCAGCACCGCGGCAGTGGATGGAGGCCGCAACGGGCACATCCAGAGCCGGGACAAGCCGTGTGGAGATCGCCGGAGCCGGAGCTGGAGCCGGAGCAAGCACAAAAGGGGGAGCAGAGGTACTTGCGTTTTCCAACAGGTAGTCCCTGAGATTGTGGTTTCTGGGCTTAAGAGCTCTAGGGGACATTCTCCCACAGTGTTCAGAGTCCTTCACGTTGTGTTCGGAGCTCAGGCAACGCAGGCAGACATTGTGCGTGTCGGTGACACTCATTTTCTTTTTGCATTGATGGCACTTTTTAAATCCAGGCTTTGTCATGTCTGCAGCCAGGTGTCTTGTAAAGAATTTCTTGCTGTGATAAGGATGGACAGCAGGGTCCGTCTTGCTGGCAAGGCGGAAGGAAGAATACTGGCTGGGCTAGGGGGCGGAGCGGTAAGGTGGGCTACCTGGGCATGCTCAGAAAGGTTTACCTTTCTGAGCTCTGGAGAGCACTTCCGTATCCATGGCGCCTCCCGGAGGACGTCACCAGGTGTGGCTGACTTATCCTGCTAGTCCATGGAGAATTTATTGCCTCCTTAGATATTTGAGATGTATATTTCAAGGGATGTGAGAATCAGTTTGAATAAAAGGAATTTATCAGGCAGAAATGCAATGTTGTTGCTAAGTGCTGTCGAACTGATATCAGCTCCTGGTGACCCTGTGGATAGTTGTCCATGTTGTGACTGTCCACTGGGTTTTCTTGGCAAAGCGCAACTGGAAGTAGATTGCCAGGCCTTTCCGCCATGCAGTGAGTCTACAGCATCTGTTGTTACTACTACTACTACTGAGCATTTGTATAGCGGTACAAGATGTACGCAGCGCTGTACAGATATCTAAAAGACGGTCCCTGCTCATCAGAGCTTACAATCTAGTCAAGACAGACGACAGACAACACAGTAGCTGTAGACATGGGATACATCTAGGGGGAATGGTAAGGAAACACAAAGGAGATCAGATGAGTCAAGATCCGAAAGTGGCAGCGAAGAGGTGAGTTTTCAGCCTGGATTTGGAAAGAGCCAGAGAAGGCGCCTGATGTACAGACTCAGGTAGTTTGTTCCAGGCATAAGGAGTAGCAAGGTGAAAGGAGTGAAGTCTGGAGTTGGCAATAGAATAGAAGGGCAGAGATAGAAGCGATTTTCCAGAGGTTTGTTCACTAGGAGGGGTGTAGGGAGAGATAAAAGAGGAAAGGTAGTGAGGGGCAGTAGAGTGAATCCATTTACAGTACAGGTCAGCAGGAGAAGTTTGAACTCGATGCAGAAACAGATAGGGAGCCAATGAAGTGACTCGAGAAGAGGGGTAGTATGAGAATGACGAGGCTGGCAGAAGATTAGCAATGCAGCAGAGTGCTGAACAGATTGAAGAGGCTGATTTCGCTCTGCCTCAGCACCGAGAAGCTGCTTACCTGCTTTGCTGCCACTTTGGATATACTTACCTGCCAGCTTGTTAGTTCTGTGTGTCCATTGATATATTTATTTTATCATTGCTAGTGTGCTATTTATTTATTTGTAAACGTGTTCAATTTTCTCCATTCCTACCTGTCTCCTACACTGACTCTTCCATCCAGGTATTACCCAGATCTGACATGCTAAGCCTTTAAGATCAAAATGAAAGCAGGTATAAACAGAGGTGTGGCCATAGATTAAAAATGCAGTTTTCCAAAGAATCTAGACAATTGTCTCTGTAGTTTGCTGGCTAGAACCTCCAGGGTAAGAAGGTCTGCCTATTTCACAATGCAAGTACTTTTAATCACATTACAAAGAGGCTTCCCAGGAAGAGAGAAAGAGGCGTGGGAGGGGAGTAATTTGAATGCTTTGAACTGAATTTTTGCAGCTGTACATATAGGGCCCGATTCCAAACCAGACGTTGATCCCCTCTGTATGTCTGGTCTGAAATGGACTTACAGAGGGGATCAGAATCACGAATAGTCCTGCATGTGCAGGACTGTCCCTGGTAACTCAGTCAAGGCTCTTCAATGGAGCCCGCGGCACCATGGCATCATGTCGCCATGGCACCATGGCTCCATTGAAGAGCTGCGATGCCGGCTGCTGCAAAATAAGTATTCCCCGCAGTCTGACCCCCTATCTGGCCTCCTAAGGCCAGGGTTGGGCGCAGGGAATGTCTTCTGGCCCTCCCACCCCATCTGCGCCACTGCTGTCCCCCCCAAAAAATGTCCAGGGAAGTTATTCCACCTTTGAGATGGAATAACTTCCCCGCACATGTCGCCAGCCCTGGACATACAGGGCTGACCTTAGAATCATCCCTGTACGTCCAGGACTGGCGACCCCCAGACTCCGCCCCCGAGCCACCCCTTCCCCACCCCGTCTAACTTCCCCGCACAACTGGTGGGGAAGTTAGTCGCGGCTGGGTGAAGGCATGAAAAGCGGGGATGGATGTCCTGTTGGCCGTCCATCCCCGCTATTCGTGCACAGAATAACCCCTATAGTTTTTTTCCACTGTTCCTCCACCACTAGCAATAGCAGGGGCAAACTGCTTATGTGCATATGAGTTTTCAAAGATAAAATAGTAGTGTCTCTCTGAACATTCATTACAAGGTACAGTGCATTGGCAAAAAAGTGCCCATAGACCATACCACTGGGCAGTTTAATGAAAACTACTTCCTACATAAATAAAAGCTAAATCATGTATTTCTGTCAATGCTAGGGTGGCCAACTGGCTCTATATTTTAGGGACACCCTGATCCAGTCCTGGTGTTACCGTACTAGCTGCATGGACTTGCTATCTGGATTTCCTTGGAGAAATCAGCAATGTAAAACCAAGACTGGATCAGGGTGTCCCTAAAATCTGGAGCCAGTTGGCCACCCTAGTCAGTGCTATAGTATTACATTTCACAAATACATAAATGAAGCATTTTCAAACACAAATAATAAGGAAATGGGGCCTGGCCTCCTAGCTATCATTTACATTTCTTGAGAAATCAGAAAAGGAAAACGGATGAATAACATCTCCTGATGTCTGACATCAACAGTTGGAATCATGGTGTAGCAAATTCTGGCATGGTGCCTAAGAAGACATTCCTTACTATAGTGCAAGGCTTTACTGGAAGCGGTTGGCCTTTGGTGCGCTTGGTGAACTGAGAAAGTGCTACTTCAGCAAAGCCCCCAGCACAACGGGACCCAAGCTGCTCAAGTAATATTCCTCTACCATCAACCCTACATAAATAGAAATAAATTCACCATTTTGTCTTATGGGTATTGAACAAAGGTGGGTGTTTAATAGTGTGCTGAATAATGTAGAATCAAAGGTCACTATATGCTGCTGAAGAGGTGGTTGCTGGGGAGGTCAGATGAGGAATTAAGGTCATTAAGGAAAGTCTGCTGGGCTAGCAGAGCTGGAAAGTAAACATTTTGGGGGGATATGCAAATCACTGTCTGTTCTGAAGGAGCAAGGGTAGTATTTGCTCACATTTATATCTAATATTAAGAATTAAATCTATAGGGAATAGTGTAGGGGAATAAATTGCACACACTAGACGGGCTGGAGAAATAAATACTGGCGGGGAGGGGGGGGGGGGCGATGGAAATTGCTCACCCTAAGAGTTATGGTATCATTTGGCACTGGCACCCGCAGCCTTGTTCAGATAAGAACTGGAGAACAGTTATTTGGGATTTAGAGGCCTTAGGTGTCTTTATTTAAAAGAGCTTAACTCTCTTCTGTGAGAGGGGAAAGGAGCTTTCTCTGCTTTGCAGATCCTTCTCCTGAATATGACCTAGAAAGTCTCCGGGGAGTCTAGGTAGGCTTGGAGTAAAGTTACCAGCAGAAAGCCTCCTATAGACCCATTGGCAGATCAGCTCTAGGAGGAGAGCTGCAGTGGCAGAAAGTCAGGACTAGGAGCTGGGATGTCCAGAGGAGTGGCAAAATCAGCTCCAGAGAGACTTGCAGTGGCAGAGTCCATGCCTGACTAGGAACCACAAGACCCAGTGACTCCAGCCAGGACTCATGAGCACATCCAAGGGGGCACTACAGTATTTTATTTATTTATTTAATTCTCTTATATACCATGCTATTCTGCATCAGTGTGGTTTACATTGAACAAACTGAAATTACATTGAACAGGGCATTATAACTTGGAGATAACTATTTTACAGGGAACATGGGCTATGGAGGGTTAAGTGGCTTGCCCAAGACCACAAGGAGCACCTGTGGAACTAGAAACCCCAGTCCTTCTGGCCCAAGGTTGCTGTCCTCTAGTGGGATTTGAACCCCCAACCTTCTGGCCTGAAGTACCTTGCCCCAACCACTAGGCCACTAGGCCACTCCTCCACTCCAGTATTATAGGTGCAATCCTAAAGCTAATTGCACAGTCTCTATTGCTGATCAGTGGAATGTAGGGCTCCGTGATTCACATTTTCTATATACAGAATGAATGACCTCCCTATAAAACAAGGTGCCTGATGCTTCTTAGAGAGTATTATTAAATAATTACCTCTTTTCTAAGACTCCAAACTGACTAAACAAGAAAGACTAGTCCTGGCATTACCTGTGTTTTGCTAGTACGGAAAGACGGCATGCACATTTGTTCTCATTGCACATACACTCCTCACTCTAAGACTCATCTCCATGAGTCTTGGGGTCATATGGAAAGCTATGAGGATTCTGCCATTCACATGACAGTCACAGGTCCATAAATACAGAAGTGGACACAGAGTTCCAGTAGTCATTTTGGCATTAGCGATAATTAAATTCTTTGCTGGTTTTGAGAAACTCTGGGCCCCCTCTTCAGACCTGTATTGACCTCATTCCATTTCCCATCGAGGGCGCCTGAGGTCACAAAAGCTCCTAAGTGTGTTGATCCACTTTTGAGTATATGCAGTACCATGGAAGAAAATTATAAAATCAATGCAACAATTTGACGTGGGGCAGGAGCGGGTGACGAGATGTTCTGTCATTTGGGATACAGTACGGAAAGCAAATTATTTTCTATGCAAATCAGAAGGGATCTTCATAGTTTTTTAAAGTTTCAATCAGAACATTATGCATTAATTTTCTTATTCATGGATATTGTACTTCACAGTTCCGGCGCCCCGTTGGCCATGGAGAAAATGTGATTCTTCATCAGATATGAGGCCACATAAGATTTACTCATTCTGGGTTGACTCAGTGGCTCTGTTGCACACCATCATGCAGAGAGACCTGGCTTTGAGTCTCACTTCAGGTCTTCTCTTCCTGTGGGGTCAGTCAGGACTGGGCACAGTGTGGAAACAGCATTCACAGCCCCTGAGAAGGAAAGCGGCATAGTTGTTACACAATGGTGCCTCCTGCTGGAAGAATTTAGGGGTGCAGATTCTGAAGGAGCCCTGTTGCATACCTTCTGGCCCAGGGCTTGTCACTGGTATGCCTGGACTGAAGTAAGTTCAGAAGGGATATAGGATAAGGGGAAAATCCTTGGGTAGCTGTGAACGAAGGCTTATGAAGTTGTTTTTCATCCTTAGAAGATTGCTAGGTATCAGCATCTTTGGCTAATTCTTCAAAAAAAAGTATTGCAACCTTCAACGAAACACAAATACAGCAAATCTTTTGTAGTTTCACCTGTCTGTGAATATTCACAAAACAAAGGGTGAATTCATAAAGCTTTGCCAACATTTGGCCAAGTTCAGATCTATGAAGTCTCCAATGCTTCTAACACCTGCATTTTATTAGAATCTTATCTATTGAACTCCAGCTAAGTTGCTGGAAACTGGAGCAGCACAACTCTGCCAGGGTTCATGGAATTCATTAAGGTCTATGGGATAGAGCGCTGAATTAACTCAAATTCATCTTGGCAACTGGAGGCCAAACAGCAGGGACATATTTGGATTGCAATAAAGACCAACAGTCAAAGGACACATTACAGAATCCTCTCTAAACTGAGATACGTACACATTCAATATGATATTTTTAACAGTGTGATAAAATTATTTGGAGTGCACAGGAGAAGGAATCATGTATTGCCTCCGAAAGCACACAGACACAACTTTAATACTCTTCCTTGCTGTCAGCATAAGTTCAAGCTGAAATATTGTTGTAGTTTTGCATCTTCTATTACTTCCAAAGGGAGTGGCTCTAAGAAAGGATTTTTACATGTTTGGAAAAATAGAACAACATGCAGGAGCAAATCCATTTCTCTTACTCTATCTGAAGTTAGCACTTAGAAACTGTAACACTCTCCTCCTAAATTTAACACCCGACTCGTTTCACATGCAAAACACACTTTTAAAGGATCAATGCCACTTTTTCTGCAGGGGATTACAGCATTCACTATGTAAAACATGCTTTGACATTGCCTAACAGCCTGCATTTCATTTACAATATTGAGCTCATCTTTTCTGTCTTCATATAAATGCTTTTTTTTTCCTTAAAATCATGCTTGCTCGATCTCTCTCAAAGACTGCAACATTTCACACTTTCACTGAACAAAACAAAGCATGCATACAAGTACAACAAACACAAAAACAAACACAACAAAATTTAAGAAATACAAAACATAAAGATAAAATACTAATAAAACTTAAAAAAAACAATGGGGCTAATTTCTAACTGCCCAAGTATCTGCAAAGTCTGTAGGAAGGAAGAAGAATACAATATATTGCTAAATAATAAAACATATCAATTGCATCCCGCCATGTAAGAAAGATGGAAAGATAAGCAAGTCTGCAGTACATGCATTTAGTACAAATATGCTTGCTTCACATACAGCCATGCAAGCTTTTAAAGGAGAGCACCATTTCATTGCCAAATGTTGCCAGTGTTTCCATGTGGTCCTGTCCTTTGGAACCTTGTGCACGACAAGCATACCATGTTAAAACCCTCTGCCCAGTGTGCAGCGGCAGCCAAGAGAGCAAACAGAATGCTAGGTATGATAAGGAAAGGAATGGAAAATAAAACAAAAGATATTATAATGCCTCTATATCGTTCCATGGTGAGACCGCACCTTGAATATTGTGTGCAATTCTGGTTGCTGTATCTTAAAAAGGATATAGCGATTTTAGAAAAGGTTCAGAGAAGAGCCACCAAAATGGTAAAGGGGATGGAAGGATACTCCTATGAAGAAAGGCTAAAAAGGTTAGGGCTCTTTAACCTGGACAAGAGACGGCTGAGGGGAGATATGATAGAAGTCTATAAATTAATGAACGGAGTGGAACGGGTAAACGTAGATCGATTGTTTACCTTATCAGAATATAGAAAGACTAGGGGACATGCAATGAAGCTACAGGGTAAACTATTTAAGACCAATAAAAGAAAATATTTTTTCACTCAACGTGTAATCAAACTCTGGAATTTGTTACCGGAGGATGTAGTAAAGGCTGTTAGTGTAGCTGGGTTTAAAAAAGGTTTGGACAAGTTCCTGGAGGAAAGGTCCATAAACCATTATTAAGAAGTGACCGAAGATATCAATGCTTGACCCAGTACAAGCATTGTGGAACTTGTGTCCCTTGGGGAAACTGCTAGGTACATATGACCTAGATTGGCCACTGTTGGAAACAGAATACTGGACTTGATGGACCTTGGTCTGACCCAGTATGGCATATCTTATGTTCTTATGATTCAAAGCAGGACCATCCACCTAAAATGCATGGAAAAGAAAAAACACTGATTAAAAATGAGTCCACTCAATCAATGTGCCCAGCAATACTGACATTCACTTTCATTCTTCTACTAAGGGTGAAAGGACACAGGCTGAGTTTTTCTGAATGCCAGATATGTCCCTCTCCATCAGCTTTAAGTAGGACCACATATGATACTTTTTAGGGATGTGCTGTTGTTTTTTTAATATGGCATGAAAATGTTGATGACATGTCATTTTGCGTCTTTTGTCATTCAAAACACAAAAATGAATGGCATATCATTATGAGACCGTCTTTGTAACCCATGGGACGTTTTGCAAGTTAGCGGCTTGTATTTACAAAAATACAAAATTACAAAGTTTCACTAAAGAATCAGTGTGGAAATGTCCAAAGCCTTTTTTGCATGCTGACTGTTTATAAAATTCATTCATGATGAGCTCCTTTGCATAATTTTACAAAGCAGCAGCTCATTTATGTGTAGTAGACTATGAGCCAAATTTTTACTATTTGCAAAGGGGAATTTTGCGAAATTTATCACAAAAGGGGCCAACACATGAAATAAACATGCAAAACACTAAAATGTAAGAGTGTTTGAGTGCTTCAGAACTCTTTTGTGTGTTGTTTTTCACACTTAAACTTGAGTATGTTTTGTTCCTCAGCTGCTTCACTTTCAGATCCTGGAACTGCTCTTTCTATTACTGCTTTAAAGGAGCCAGCTAGGAGAGCAGGGGGAAGGAACCAGATGGCACGCAAGACCTTTCCTGGGTGTTTGGCTGGTTGGGTAGGAGCACTGGAAGAGTAAACAGACTTGGGAAGAGTTATTTGCTGTGAGTGTGAATGTTTTATTTATGTTTCAACTTTACTTTTCCTGGACTATTTTTATCTATTCCCTTGCTTGGAAAGAATTATATAAAAAATGTCGAGAATGTCCGTCTTTCTGTCTGTCTGCAGGGGGAAAAATAACTCTCCAAAAACTTAACAGAATGGGATGACACTTCGCATGTGGGGAAAACTGGTACAAAGATACATGTCAAGTTTGAAAATGGGCCAAATTGGACTGGGGTTCGAAATAAGCCCTCCAAAACAGTAGCCTAATGTATTTCTATGGGAGAAAGAGTTCCAGCTTCTGTAGCCTAGAAACTTACGTATAGTGAAACATAGCAGTTAGGGAATTGCTCCTTTTAAACCCCTTCTCCCTGTTCTCTACTCTACCAACCCTGCCACAATGCCCCATCACCAGAAACTGCTCCCCCCTAAAAAAAATATTGCCCCACCATTACACACACTGCTGCCACGTCCAAAATATACTCACTCGCAACTGCCTTGCCACCCTGATAACTTCCCTCCTCACGACTGCCTAGGGCCGGGCCAACCACTGGGGAAACTAGGTGGTTGCCTAGGGCAGCAACTTCTGGGGGCAGCAAATAGCGGGGCATTCAAAGCTAAACAATAGATTTAGACAACTAGAGGGCGTATAAAGCTTAAGGTTTGCCTCATTCCCGAAAAACACCCCTCCCTCCCCCCTCCAAAAATGTGCATTAGTGCATTTCAGTAAGAAAAGCTGCGTCAGCAACCATAGCGTGCAAACACTGATTCACAGCAACATAGCAATTACGGAACTGCACTTGTCAAAAAGCCCTTTCCTCTCATCTCCTCTCCCTGTCACAGACACAGAGAAAAACAACACAGATATAAATACGCATACACACACATATAACTAACACGTGGACACGAGGATACATAAATACATGCAAGCATACATGCACACACACCAGCCCATAAATACATACACATAAACAAAATAGAGATGCATACACACACATAACAGATAAAGACACAAAACAGCAATATGCACACATATACACAGAGACACAACACATACATAACACACATACACACACACTCACAGAGGCAATGAAGAAATAAACAGATGGGTGTGTGCATGCACGTACACACAGAGGGGTTGGAAAGAATTCCATGAGCCATGCTCTGTATGCTTTCCCCACTTGCTGAAAGAGTGTGTTTGTGTGTGTGTGTGTGTGTTACAGTGAGACTCTGCTTATTCCCCCATTCAGTTCATTCCACTCTACCTCTCTTTCCCCCATGCTCACTTCCAGTGCCATTTGATTATCCCTTTGATTTTAAAGGCTTTTTCTTTTAAATATTTTGGTTTCTTACTGCCCCTACTTATTGAATACTGTAATGTGATGGGGTCTATAGAATGTTACCTGTCCCTCTCCATGGTCAACAGTCCTCTTTAAAAGAGTCTGCAGCCCAGAATTCAGGGCTGGGAGGGTGTGGTTCATAGGGAGAGGTTAAGAACCCAGCAGACTGCAGAAGGGAGAGAGGCCCGTGGAGCCAGAAGTCCTTCCAAAGCAAGCCATGCAAAGGAATTCTGAGGAAGGAACTTTAACTGGGGCTTGGAAAAGGCTTGGATAACCAAATTGTGGAGGTTTAAGAAGCTGGGACAGAAGTATGATGATTTTGTTTTTCCTGAACTGCTCTCTGCCCTGGATTTTGCTTTGTGGAGGTTTAACAAGCTGGGACAGAATAAAAACTGCTTTTGGTTTTCCTGAACTGCTGCCTGGCCTGTGTTGTAAGAAAACCCTTTTCCACCACACGCCACACTACCACATATGGTGGCATTGTGTTTGATTTCCTCTAACCACATGACTGAGGACAAATCCACATCCCTCCAGGGCTGGGCCTCTACAGCAGGTTAGGATTTGTTTTGTTTATTTGTATGGGCTAAGAGGCCTTGCTCTAGTTAGGGAGCTTGAAGAAGTTGACGGACAGCTAGGCCTTGTTTTGGCCACTAGAGGCCATTGAAAGTTTGTTGGAGCTGGAATATTGCACGGTAAACTTAGCTGCAAAAGAGGAAGCTGTGGTGGTGTTGCAAGAGAATCTTGACAAGCCAGGATGGAGCGGCTTCTCCAGAAGGTCAGCAGCAACAGCAACAGTATCAACAGCAACAGCAACAGTGTCAGTAGCAGTTTCAACACACCCTGCTAGAAGGGCAGTGGCAACAACAACAACACTATCAGAATCAGCAGCAACAACATCAACAACAATAGCTTTTTCAGGTACAAGGGGCGTTATAGAGGAGTTTCCTGGCTTAGTTGACTCATGCCCTACAGGTACTGCTACTCCACCCTCCAGTGCAAGCGCTACTTAAAATTACAGCAGAAGATGAACCTGACCACCTTTTGGTGAACTTTGAACAAACTGCCACATGGGAGACCAGAGGCAACATGGACTACTTACTTGGGGAATTTGTTGATGAGTAGCAGTAAGGCTGCATTCCAGGATGCCAACCCTGATGGACGAGCTACATATGCAAATGTCAAGGCCGCCATATTGGAACAGGCTGGCTGTACATCAGAGGCCTACTGCCAGCAATACAGAAAGGGGGTGCTCTACGTGAAAGAGAGCCCTCAGAGGTTTCTCTGCTGATTGAAGGAGCTTGCATGCAAGTGGCTGCAACCGGAGGGAAAGACCAGACCTGAGGTAGCCAAGATTATGCTATTGGAACAGTTTTGGAGGGCTTGACTGCCCCGATGAAACAATGGGTACGTCAGCACTCCAGGTTTACAATGGAGAGGGCACTGGAAATAGCTGAGGGGTATCATGAAGCCCAGCGAGGTCTGAAGCAAACAGTGAGAAGGGGAAGAAATCACCTGTTAGCTCAGGAGGACGGAAGGAGAAGCCGGAATGGATCTTGGCTCCCATGTTCCAATCCCCAAAGTCACCTCCTAGATGAGGGCATAGCCCTAGCCACGGCCACTTCACCTGTTTTAGGTGTGAAGCCTGGGGACACTTTGTATTCCTAACAGGGACTCCATTGCAAGTAAGGTAATTATGTGTGGCTTTCAAATACAAGCTCTCTGCCTGAAAGCTCTTAAAGGGATTTTGGTTTTCATTTTTAAAAGCTAATTTGTTTTCTATACTATAAAGGGTGAAATTTTTGTAGTGTTGGGAAAAGCTCTGTCAGTTAGAGTTCATTGTTTGTGCTCTAGCTACCCATTCACAGCTAGCTCTTTGAAGCTACTGACCTCATCAGGTGTCAGATCCCTTCCTACCCACCCCAGCTCCCACCCACCCCATGTGAGCATTCTTGCTTTAGAGGGCAACTCCCCAATTAGCTACACACAGGGACATAGAACAGCACTGTTAGAATACACTTAAGAGGTTAACTGCTTTTTCTCTTAAAGGACAGCTGAAGAACAGGTAGGGACTTTAGTAGATCTCTCTCTTTTACTTCAACAGATACCAAAGCTCCACCAACTGAACAATGGCTGGGAAAAATCATATTGCCAAAGCTGTTGCCCCCTTTACAGCTTCTGCTTCCATCCAGACAGAGATCCCAATGCCAGTTGAAGGACTGGTTCCATATGCAGGATGCCTGCATGCTGAAGCTCTCAGGAAACAAATGGAGGAGCTCAGAGAAGAAGTGGCAAGGCTGAGAAGCATTTGAAATAGTGAGAAGTTCATTGAAGAGATGCTTCTTGAAACATCCAAGCTCTCTGAAAGAGGTGAAGATGGGAGGCCTCAGAATGAAGAAAGTTGGACACGAGTCACCAGAGCCTGCAGAATCAACATTCCAACTCCTCCAGCCCTTGAACTGAAGAACCAGTATGCAGCTCTGGAAGCAGAGGAGGTGAAAGCATCCCAGGGAAGGGAAGAATCAGAGTTCAAGCACCCCAAAGTTGCAGAATCAGTAACCACAAGGAAAAGAAGGATAGTGGTGGTTGGTGACTCTCTTCTGAGGAGTACTGAGACATCCATCTGCTGACCAGACTTGGTGTCCAGAGAGGTGTGCTGTCTGCCAGATGCCAAAATCTGTGATGTTACAGAGAGTTTTCCAAAACCCATCAAGCCTACTGACTATTATCTGATGTTGCTCATCTATGTCAGCACAAATGATACTGCTGGGTATCCCTCTGAGCATATCAAAAGTAAGCAGATAGGTGTGCAGATGGTATTATCTTCAATCCTCCTTGTGGAGGGTAAAGGCTGAGGCAGAGAAGCTTACATCCTGCAGATGAATTCATGGCTGAATGGATGGTGCCATCGAGAGTGTTTTGGTTTCCTGGACCATTGATGTTTCAAGGGCTGCAGAGCAAGGATGGCATCCGTCTGTCCAAGAAGGGTCAAAGTGTCTTCAGCAGCAGACTGGATAACCTACTGAAGAGGGTTTTAAACTAGATTCATTATGGATGGGTGAATTAAGCATTAAATGCCTCTGTAGAAATGGGTAAAGGGGCAACATCTGGAAAGCAGTGTGCATAAATGCTCGTAGCATGGGAAATAAGACCCCAGATGCTGAGGCATTAATGGAAGAGGCTGACTTGGATTTAGTGGCGGTTATGGAGACATGGTTCATGAACAACCATGACTGGGATGTAATTATACTGGGCTATACTTTATTCAGAAAGAATAGGATAGGAAGAAGGGGAGGAGGAGTGGCACTATATGTAAAAAAAATATCAAAGCTATAGAATTACAGGGCTTAAAAGGGAGAGAGGAGGCACTGTGGGTTAAACTAGAAAGAGAAGAATGAAAATCCATTTGCATGGAAGTGATATACAGATCCCCCTCACAGGAAGAAGTGGATGGAGATTTAATAGAAGACATACGCAACATTGCCATGAAAGGAGAAGCACTACAGATAGGTGATTTCAATATGCCGGATGTTGATTGGCTGCGGTGTCATCTAGAAGTAAGAAGATCCTGGATTCTCTCCAGGGAGAAGTATTCAGGCAACTAGTAACAAAACCCACATCTGAAAGGGCCATACTGGACTTGGTACTTACCAATGGTGAAAGTATTTCTAATGTTATAGTGGGAGATCATCTCACATCCAGTGATCTCCAGATGGTGTAGTTCAGTATTAGGGCTGGGGCTGATAAAATCCATTCAAAAACAAGGATCAGACTTTAGGAAACAAATTTTGCCAAGATGGGACAATACCTCAAGGAGTCGTTAGTGGGATGGGAATAGCTGGGGATGTAGAAAACAGTGAGCAAAACTGAAAGGGGATATTTTAAGAGCAACAAACCTTTTTGTTAGAAAGGTAAATAAATGTAAAAGAAAAAGGAGGCAGCTATGGTTCTCTAAAGAAATAGCTGAAAAGGTGAAGAAAAAGAGGGAGTCCTTCAGGAAATACAAGAGCTCACAGAAAGAGGAAGAAAGGCATCTATATTTGGAAAAACTTAGAGAAGCTAGCCAAGTAGTCAGGAAAGCAAAGACATAAAAAGAAGAAGAAATTTCCAATGCAATCAAATGGGGGGATAAGACATTTTTCAGATATGTTAGTGACAGGAGGAAGGGCAAAAGTGGTATTGTCAGACTCAAGAGTGAAGGGGAGGAATATGTAGAAGCTGATGAGGATACAGCAGCTGCTATTCTGTTCTGTGTTCACAGATGAAGGGTCAGGAGCAGGACCTCAGAAAACACCCAGAAATAGGAACAGAAGTGACAGGGAACTAGAACGATTTTCAGAAGACTGTGTTCATGAGGAACTAGCTAAACTAAAAGTAGATAAAGTGATGGAACCAGATAGGATACTTCCGAGAATACTGAAGGAACTTGGGGATATTCTAGTGGCTCTACTGACTGACCTTTTCAATACTTCTTTGGAGTCGGGAGTGGTCCCAGAGGACTCTGTTCCCTTTACACAAAAGTAGATTTCAGTAACGCCTTTGACACCATTTCGCACGGGCAACTTATAAACAAACTGAGCACCCTTAGGGATGGACCCTAAAGTTGGGTTAGAAATTGGTGAGTGGGATGCCGCAAAGGGAACAGGTAATGGAGTACACTCTGAGGAGAAGAAGGTTACCAGTGTGGTGATGCAGGGATCTGTCCTTGTTCTGATTCTCTTTAACATCTTAATTACTGTCAATATTACATCAATTACTGTCCCCAATCCTCCTTTAAGTACTGGTGAAATTCTTTGTCTTTATAAAGGGTTGGGTTCATTCGTCATTGAATTTTGACTGTCCTTCCCCCTTCTCCTAGCCTTAGGGTCAGCCACTTCAGAGTGATATGGGTCCAGCTAACTGACGGCTCCTCTAATTCAGACCAGGAAGATTTCCCAGAGATTTTCCCCCTGGAAGACCCAGATCTATATGTTGAGAATCCCAAGTCTGCTATGTCCCGGAGTTGGCATCACCAGGAAAAGCTATGCTACCAACAGAATCTGAAGGCGGCTATGGGGGAGGGATCCAGGGAGGGAGAACCTAGGGAAGAAATGCCTGGGGATAGCTCAGGGCTCAGCAATAGTGACCAAAATACAATTGTCCCCTACCCAGAGTGGGGGCTGGGGGAAGACACAGGGAGCTTCAGGAGGGCCCGGCAAGAGGATGAGTTTTGGCCCGAGAGAAGGTTTTGGAGGTGGATGGGTAATGGAGAGTCCTCTGCAAGAGCTTTTCCCTATTTTGTGCTAAAGGGAGATTTATTATACAGAGTGTCCAAGGGTGCCCTAGAAGGGGAAGAGCTAGACAACTGATAGGGCTGGGGAACTACTGTTAGTAGGTGTTATCACTGGCCCATAGCCATTTAATAGGGGGATACCTGAGGGTGGAGAAAACACTAGAGCATGTTTTAGCCCAATTTTTCTGGCCTAGGATCCATAAACAAGTGCAATTATATTGTCAGTCATGCCCCACCTGCCAACTTCATAACCTTGCCAGAGTCCAACCTGCCCCTATAGTGCCTATGCCCACCATTGAAACCCCATTTGAAAGAGTGGCCATGGATCTGGTAGGACCTCTGGAGCAAACCACCCGAGGCAACAAGTATATTTTAGTCATACTGGACTACTTGTAAGCTACCTGATACCTGGGGATCATTGCTCTAGGGAATATGAAGACTACTATGAATGCAAATGCACTCTAGGAAGTATTCTCGTGAGTGGGAATATATAATGAGGTCTTCACAGATCAGGAAACACCCTTTGTATCCAAGGTGATGAAGCAAGTGTGTGTCTTGGTGAAGGCCAAGATACTGCAAACACCCACAGATGGATGGCTTCATTGAGAAATTCAATAAAACTGTAAAACAGATGTTAGACGATTTGGGACATTCTCCGACCCTATTTGATGTTTGTCATCCATGAGGTACCTCAGAGTTCAGTGGGGTTTTCGCCTTTTCAGTTGCTCTTCAGAAGACAGCCAAAAGGCATATTAGACATGGTAAGAGAAATCTGGAAAGATAAACCCCCATGCTGGGCATAATTTGGTGGAGTACACTATACAAATGCAAGACTGGCTGAGGAAAGCCAGAGAGGTGGCCAAACTCGGTCTGGAAAATGCCCAAGCCGAACAGGGCTCCTGCCATGTTTCAACATCTAGTTGATCACCTACTGAGACCACAAAAGGAGTATGCGAAGACTGGACTACCCATCTAACCTAAGTACAAGCCACCCTGCGGAAAGCTGGGTTGATGGCCAACCGAAGAAATGTTTTCTGGGAGGTCGGAACATTCAATACTTGGGATGTTTAAATGGGAATGGGCAGATGCAACCTCAACTATGGAAGGTGAATGCCATTGCCCAGGTTCCCACCCTGAAATAAAAGAAAGAGGTTTGTGCCTTTCTTGGATTGATTGGCTATTACTGCTGTTTCATCCCTAATTTTGTAGAGATGGCGGAGCCATTAACCAGTCTCCTCTGGAAGAGAGCTCGCAAATAAATTCAGTGGTCACCAGACCTGGACTTGGCCTTCCATTGTCTAAAGAAGGCCGTGTGCTCTGAACTTGTCCTGATTTGCCCTGATTTCACTGTACGGTTTATTGTGCAAACTGATGACTCAGAAGTGGGTCTAAGAGCTGTTCTGGCCCAGGAAGTCAGGGGTGAAGAATATCCCATAGCATTCATCAGTAGGTAGCTGCTTCCTCAGGCACAGCATTGCACAGTGATCGAGAAGGAAGCCCTGGCTGTCAAATGGGCACTTGAGACATAAGAACATAAGATATGCCATACTGGGTCAGACCAAAGTCCATCAAGCCCAGTATCCTATTTCCAACAGTGGCCAATCTAGGTCACAAATACCTAGCAGTTTTCCCAAAAGACACACTGGTAACAGAACATCAACCCCCTCAAGTGACTCAAGGAGTCCAATGGCTGTATTATGCAGTGGTTTTTGAGTCTCCAACCCTACCAGTTTTGGCTCTGCCATAGGGCTGGTTGGACTCACCTGAACGCAGACTTCCTTTCCCGAGTGAGGGTCCTGGGTGAGGCAAGTGCTCAACAGGGCATGGTTGAGCTGAGGGGAGGGTATGTGATGGGATCTACAGAATGTTACCTGTCCCTCTTCAAAGGGAGTATCAACAGTCCCCTTTAAAATAGTCTGAAGTCCAGAGTTCAAGGCTGGGAGGGTAAGGCTCACAGGGAGAGGTTAAGAATGCAGCAGACTGAAAGAGGGAGAGAGGCTCGTGGAGCCAGGAGTCCTTCCAAGGCAAGCTGTGCAAAGGAGTGCTGAGGTAGAAACTTTAATGGGGCTGGAGGAAGGGCCAGGAGAATCAGTTTCTAGAAGTTTAACAAACTCTAACAGAAGTAAGCAGATTTTGTTTTCCCTGAACTGCTGTCTGGCCTGTGTTTTAAGAAAACCCCTTCCCACTGCATGTCACATTAGGTATTTTAGTATTTTTTGTTTCTCTTAACATTTGCATTTTAAATCTTGCTGTTTGATGTGACACATCAGTGACAACTCATAGTCTTGTAGCTGTTTGGTACAGTGCACAAGCACCTACAACATATAATAATTAAATAAAGCCCCTTTCCCCAAACCCTGTGATATCCTTTCTTCCTCAGGAATCTATCATGCCAAGCGGTAGCAGTAGATGAGGGAGAGGCAGATGGTAGAAACAATGAAGAGTTGCGAGAGTAGGCAGCAGTGGCACCAGCAGCAGCAACCACTAACCAAGATCAAGTGTCCTTTTTTTGAGAAGGGGAAGACTATAGAGGACATGGAGGAGAGTTGGAGAAGATCAGAATGTTCTGGGCAATCTCAATAATGGACTCATCAGCCCCTTTCTTTCTCTTTTGTACAATAAATTCATTTGTTTCATCAAGTAGTTTGTATGTTTAGTCAAAAGCAGTAAAATAAGGTGTGATGGGGTCCCTAAATTCCCCTTATGAGGCTTCAGAATCTCAGCTAGCAAGTGATTGTCAGTCAGACGGGTTATTCTAATGACATTGTCCAGGATGCCACAGCCCGGCTAGACTCCCCGGAGCTGCAGTATGGCCGTATGTTCTCAAGGAGGAGGTGGGGCTGGTGACTGGAGTCGGGAAGGGGCAGCAGAGTGGCACTGGGGCTGATGCACAGAGGGTCTGGGGCTGATGCACTGAGGGTCTGGGGCTGATGCACAGAGGGTCTGGGGCTGATGCACTGAGGGTCTGGGGCTGATACACAGAGGGTCTGGGGCTGATGCACAGAGGGTCTGGGGCTGATGCACTGAGGGTCTGGGGCTGATGCACTGAGGGTCTGGACAGCATTTTGGCATTCCTAACTCCAGAGTGCTCAAGGCTCCGGAGGCCTCGTTTTGTGGTCTCGACAGTGGGGTGAGTAATGTTGGGTGCCAAAGAGTTAAAATAAATTTTAAAATAAAAGTTTCACTTTTTGTCCTTAACCCAGAAGAGAGGGTGGTGATGACAGGAATATGGAAAAAGAAATGCTGGATTTCGGGAGGGGGGGGGGGGGGAGGTCGAGTTATGACGAAAAGCAAGATGGTGGCAGCCAGGTCCTTGGTGAGTGAGTTGCTGTGTCACTTGGCTTACTGCTCTATTTATTTTCTTTAGCATTTTTCTTTACATCCTGCCTGATACTTTGCAGACGCGCAAGGCCAAGATGCAGCAGGCTGCCTCCGGGGATTAGGACCAGGAAGGTCCAATGGACAGCTCTGTGTGGCCCTCAGGTAAGGAATTGCCTCTGAGCGGCTCTTTGAAAGGTGCAGGAGTGGAAGAGGACCGCTTGGTCTCCCCTGAGCTGGAAACATCTCTAAGTCCAGAGGTTCAATTCCCTGCAGTGTAGCTGGCACAGGCAATTCTTGCAGGGACATCTGGGGAGTTGCTGAAGAAGGACCTCCATGTTACTCCCCCTTGCACAGGCTCCACAGCTTGGGGAGAAGCCCATCGGGATTGTATGGCTTGCCTGAAGTACTGGATGGAGCAGTATGACCCATGATTCAGCCACAACCTGGGAGTTTAGTGACAAAAGTGTCTTCAGCTGTGCCATCAGATGATCCTGGAGTTCTACCTTTGCAGCTCCAAAACCAGTTTTTGGTGAGACCTAAATTATTTAATTTGGAGTCCATTTGGGATGGTCTAATGGTGTTTGAATGGTCTCTGTCAACTCAATTGCAAAATATTGTTACTACCTTTACTCAGAATGCTCAAAAGGTGGATGAACATGAACAACAAATTGAAGCTTTGAAATGTAAGATTTCTGATTTGGAGAAGTTAGAGCAGTCTACTGCTAACAATCTCATGTTTATTAAGGACTCTGAGGTTATTCATAAAAAGGTGGAAGCCTTAGAAAATGCTAATAGAAGGCAAAATCTCAGGTTACTGAATTTTCCCAAGTTCCTATAGCCTCAGCTCAAGAATTGTTTAAGCAATTCTTGATAGAGACTTTGAAGATTTCATCTGAGGTTTTCACCGGCTTCCAGGGTTTTCTATCTTCTCACTGCTAAATTGAAGCCAGTTATTGGGCAAGAATGTTCTCCTCAAATGTTATCTGATAGTTTGGACTTGATAGTCTTTTTGGAAAGGTCTGAGTCTGAGCCTCCACATACTTTGGGGCTTGTTTACAAAGCCGCGGTAGTGGGTCGCGATCGCGATCGCAGCCGCGGCCCCATTGAAATCAATGGGGCCGCGGCTGCGATTACGATCGCAAACCGCTACCGCGGCTTTGTAAACAAGCCCCTTTGACTGTTATTACATTGGCTCTTGAGCCAGACAAAGACTGGTTTAGACTGTAAAGTGAGAATGTTCCTGGATGTGTCTTGGGTGACACATAAAAGAAGAAAAATGTCTTCTATTAAAACCTGTGGTTTCTCATTTGGAGTGTTTATTCTTTTTACCTTTTCCTTGTAAATGTTTAGTTAAATTGTAAGGAAACAGTATGGGGCTTGTTTACAAAGCCGCGGTAGCGGTTTGCGATCGTAATCGGAGCCGCGGCCCCATTGATTTCAATGGGGCCGCGGCTGCGATCGCGATCGCGATCGCGAACCACTACCGCGGCTTTGTAAACAAGCCCCTATGTTTTTGGGAGTCTCAATATCTGTGAGTATTTGTGTCATCTAGATCCTCTGCTGCCTGGGTTCCTCTGGAGAGTGGTGCTAGGGGTAGCCCTGTGGTGTGATGGGGTTCAGGACTGAGTGAGAAATATTCTCCTGCCTTGTATTTATTTTGTTTTCTTGCTACTAAGGGCTATGTTTACTAAACGTGAATAACGCGCGTAGTATGACGTTAACGACCGTAAGTGCCGTATAACGCGCGTACCGACGCGCTAACGACCGTTAACGTCATACTACGCGCGGTAACCGTAGTTAACGATCGTAAAGCTCCGCGGCGCGTTAAAACAGCGCAGAAGGTGGAGAGTGGGCGGAGAGAAGGGGTCAATGGGCGGAGAGTGGGCGGAGAGAGGCTCCCCTCATACTAACGCGCGGAGTGTCAGAGCTCACCTCCAACGCAAATGAAAACCTGTCGTTAAAGGCATTTAAAGGGAAGAGAAACCATTTACGTCAGCAATGTACAGAAAACCGGGGAAACCCACAAAACGTGAGCAGTGTGATACATGTGCACAGAACAAAATATCACATAAAACGTTAAAAATGACCACAAGAAACATTTTAAAAAGCAGAATTCAGCTGGGAAACAGTGATAGCAATGGGCAACAAGGAACAACACTCCCTGGAAAGCACCAAAATAAAAGGAAATGATGTGTGGAAGGGTCTACGCTCCGCAGACCCTTGCAAAGAGCATTACATTGTAAAGGAGCTGTCCTGGCTGTGTGGTGTAATGTTTCCCAATGATATCATTGTTGCCCAGCTTGGTTATGGGTGTGTGCCCCTTTTGTGAGGTCATTTCTGCGGTTTATGTGCACCCTTGTCTGCATACAAGGTAAATGAGGCCACAGTAAACCTGTTGCAGAGCAGGGTTTCTGACTCGTCAGGCCGGTTTAACTAACTCCAGGGACTGCACAGTCTCTGTGGCCACAGTGTGGTGCAACAGACACAGCCAGTGCCTGTGAGACCAGAGGGTCACAGGTTCAAATCCCAGTTGGGGCTCCTGCCAACCCAGTCCCCATAGTTCTACCCACCACTAAACAGTGATAGTAAAGACACTCCTGTAGTGCAGAGACCATACGCATGGCCTATATTTTACCACACCAAACACAGACACCAGAAACAGGCACATTACCTATAGCAGAGTCCCGCAAATGCAGTCCTGGAGGGCCCCACAACATTCCGGTGTCATGCTGCCTCTAATAAAGATGCCTGTGCTGCATAGCTATGCACCACCCCCATGGTATGCAGATGTAGCTCATGCATATTTATGAGAGACAGCAGGAAAACCCGAACAGTGTGTGGAACACCAGGACTGGAGTTGGGGAACTCTGCCGTAAAGCAGCAGCCAACAGGGCCACACACCCACCCACAGGCCCCATTGGCCAATGCCAGCTGGAGAGGCAAGACATTGGGCCCTGCCTGTATCTCCCAATACTAGCAGTTGCATACCTTAGCAATGCCACCCTACACCTGGGTATATGGTACACAGCTATCAAACGTTTCCTCTGATAACTGGCAGATATCAATTCCTACGTTAAGCACATTTTGCTCATTGAGCTCCACCATAACAATCATTCTGATGTCTGCGGTGTGTGCTGCAGGTCTGGTCTCTGACAGTGTTCACAACCCTGGGGAGTGACCCCCCAACAGTCTTGTGCACAATGCTGGCATAGGTGTGGGGGTGGCTGTCTGTCTATCCAGTGTGTGGTGGCTGCAAACACCTTCAACAGCCCACACTGCCAGCACTGTTGCCAGTATTGGGCTGCCAATGTGCATAATGAGGAGCAAGGTACCATGGGTATAGGCCGGACAGGGTGGCCTGGCCAGGGTGCATCTGCACAGGGCATAGGGCAGTGACAGGCACATTGTAGTGCCCGGCCACCAACTACACAGACAGGGTGACCTCAGTATATCCTGCTGAGAGATCACTCTCACCCTGACTGTGCAGTGACCACAGCATGGCTAGGCACTCCCATAGTGCTATCTAGTATTTCTCTCATGTGATACATATGGGTTTCCTTCTGGGGCCCAGTCACTGATGTATCTGCCTGCTGTGTATGCTGACATCCCAGTTCTGGGTGCAGGCATCTCCACTGGGCACTAGCAGACTGTTTGCAGCTGGTAGGTGTTGTGATGGAGTGGCTTGCAGGGTGCAGTGGCTGATGGCTTGCACCAGGGGAATATCAGATAGTGGTGGGGTGCAGCATACCATATCCAGGCCTAATGTCTGTCTGCTATTGTGTTATGGCTGTGTACAGAGCTGCATTGACTGCCCTGTGGGGTGTCTGTTCCCCAGCAGGACTGGGGCTCATGTTCCCCTCTACTGCCACCGTTGCAGCACGGTAGACTGTGGATCTTTTGTTTGCCTCCCTCAGCCCTGGGGGAGGGGTGTGGTGGTGGTGCATGGGGGCTGTACCTGACTGAAACAGACAGAGATGTCCAAGGTGTTCCTGCAGAAACTACCTATCTCACACAGTAACACTGCTTTGGACCTGTGCCATGGCCGGTGCTGTGGACCTAGTGCTGGGCGCCTCACTGCACCCTCAGGGTGAGCACAGTACCCGCACAATGTGACGGTGTGTAGCTGCTCTGTGCCAGTACAACACACAGTCGGTACCCCCTACCAGGCCGAGGTGCTGTGGGGGTGCATTCCCCATGGTGTGTATCTGTGGACAGCTGCTTTGCATGTGCAGTGCATCATGGGTGTGACTGGCCCAATCCAACCCTGTGAAACACCAGCACCTGCTCACAGGCTCTGATAAGCCATAGGCCATCACACGTACATCTGTTAGCATAATGCGTAGGTGCAGGACGCCCTACAAAGTCTGTAATATAAGATGCCCACACTGGTAAAAACACACGTACCCACGCACGTAAGCAAACACGTACCCACGCACGAATGTACGCGCGTCGCTACGCACGTACCAACGTACGTGGCTAGGCACATTCCGAGGGTGTGTTTTTCTGACACCAATACTCAGCGTAACGAAAAGCATGCCTCCTCTTTCCTTCTGTAATGTACAGGGTGATGCCTGAGATAGCCTTCTGTGTTAGGCACACTGGGGGCTCGAACCCATGCTGCCTGTAACAGCGGTCAGTACCGTAACCATTGTGCTACAGCTCTCTTTCAGTGCTTTGTGTCTGTACGTCTTCTTATGGTTAACGCGCAGTAACGTGGCACGGCGCCCGGTAGCGCTCGTTAATTTTGCTAACGCGCGGTAGTGGTAACGATGTACCGCCCATGTCCTTATTTGGGGTTTCTTTCACTACCGCGGCTCCTACCGCGAACTGCACTAACGCGATTTAGTAAACATAGCCCTAAATTTCTTTTTGTGTTGTGAAATTGCTTCTCTATTGTGGGCTTTTTGATATTCCACTTTGGAAATGCTTGGATGTAGTTATATTTCTTCATAACTCATGTTTCTGTATATTGTTGTGGAATCTATTTTCTGTAACAGAGATGTGTTCTTGTGCTAGTAACTGAAAATCTTATAAAGATAAAATTAAAAAAATAACAAGCGGGGGGGGGGGGGGGGGGGTGTCAGGGAAAAGAAGGGGAGATGCTGGACTTGTGGGAAGGGAAAGAAAAGGGGAGATGCTATTCAGAATGGACAACTTTCCCAGATCTTTAACATTGCTAGCTTCTATCCTAGGCGGGAGTGTGGTTTGAGAGTCTAAGGCCAGTACAAGCTTTAGGCAAGGTCAGAAATTAGCAGGAATCAAATGGTTCATGCAGTAGAGGCAAGTTGGGTAACAGTTAACATATAGTAGGTCAGGACCATCAAAAATTGTTGAACTAGCACGGGTATGTCTGCCTGGCTCACTTTATATAGTGTCACTAATAAGAAACACCCTTTGTTGGTCCAATGGGCTCCTCTGGAGGAGGGCAGCACCTTCCATTGCCTCTATGTTGTCTTTCCAGAACTTTAGATTCCAGCTAAGTGGCCTTTATGACTTCAGATGCAACCCACTAGCCTCCAATGGTCATGAGTTTGAGTCCTGATTAACATGACCGTCTTATGTGAAGAAGCCTAGGTACATATTGAGAGGGCAGTGTTGTGGAAGCCTATGGGCTATGTTTACTAAATCGCGTTAGTGCAGTTCGCGGTAGGAGCCGCGGTAGTGAAAGAAACCCCAAATAAGGACATGGGCGGTACATCGTTACCACTACCGCGCGTTAGCAAAATTAACGAGCGCTACCGGGCGCCGTGCCACGTTACTGCGCGTTAACCATAAGAAGACGTACAGACACAAAGCACTGAAAGAGAGCTGTAGCACAATGGTTACGGTACTGACCGCTGTTACAGGCAGCATGGGTTCGAGCCCCCAGTGTGCCTAACACAGAAGGCTATCTCAGGCATCACCCTGTACATTACAGAAGGAAAGAGGAGGCATGCTTTTCGTTACGCTGAGTATTGGTGTCAGAAAAACACCCTTGGAATGTGCCTAGCCACGTACGTTGGTACGTGCGTAGCGACGCGCGTACATTCGTGCGTGGGTACGTGTTTGCTTACGTGTGTTTTTACCAGTGTGGGCATCTTATATTACAGACTTTGTAGGGCGTCCTGCACCTACGCATTATGCTAACAGATGTACGTGTGATGGCCTATGGCTTATCAGAGCCTGTGAGCAGGTGCTGGTGTTTCACAGGGTTGGATTGGGCCAGTCACACCCATGATGCACTGCACATGCAAAGCAGCTGTCCACAGATACACACCATGGGGAATGCACCCCCACAGCACCTCGGCCTGGTAGGGGGTACCGACTGTGTGTTGTACTGGCACAGAGCAGCTACACACCGTCACATTGTGCGGGTACTGTGCTCACCCTGAGGGTGCAGTGAGGCGCCCAGCACTAGGTCCACAGCACCGGCCATGGCGCAGGTCCAAAGCAGTGTTACTGTGTGAGATAGGTAGTTTCTGCAGGAACACCTTGGACATCTCTGTCTGTTTCAGTCAGGTACAGCCCCCATGCACCACCACCACACCCCTCCCCCAGGGCTGAGGGAGGCAAACAAAAGATCCACAGTCTACCGTGCTGCAACGGTGGCAGTAGAGGGGAACATGAGCCCCAGTCCTGCTGGGGAACAGACACCCCACAGGGCAGTCAATGCAGCTCTGTACACAGCCATAACACAATAGCAGACAGACATTAGGCCTGGATATGGTATGCTGCACCCCACCACTATCTGATATTCCCCTGGTGCAAGCCATCAGCCACTGCACCCTGCAAGCCACTCCATCACAACACCTACCAGCTGCAAACAGTCTGCTAGTGCCCAGTGGAGATGCCTGCACCCAGAACTGGGATGTCAGCATACACAGCAGGCAGATACATCAGTGACTGGGCCCCAGAAGGAAACCCATATGTATCACATGAGAGAAATACTAGATAGCACTATGGGAGTGCCTAGCCATGCTGTGGTCACTGCACAGTCAGGGTGAGAGTGATCTCTCAGCAGGATATACTGAGGTCACCCTGTCTGTGTAGTTGGTGGCCGGGCACTACAATGTGCCTGTCACTGCCCTATGCCCTGTGCAGATGCACCCTGGCCAGGCCACCCTGTCCGGCCTATACCCATGGTACCTTGCTCCTCATTATGCACATTGGCAGCCCAATACTGGCAACAGTGCTGGCAGTGTGGGCTGTTGAAGGTGTTTGCAGCCACCACACACTGGATAGACAGACAGCCACCCCCACACCTATGCCAGCATTGTGCACAAGACTGTTGGGGGGTCACTCCCCAGGGTTGTGAACACTGTCAGAGACCAGACCTGCAGCACACACCGCAGACATCAGAATGATTGTTATGGTGGAGCTCAATGAGCAAAATGTGCTTAACGTAGGAATTGATATCTGCCAGTTATCAGAGGAAACGTTTGATAGCTGTGTACCATATACCCAGGTGTAGGGTGGCATTGCTAAGGTATGCAACTGCTAGTATTGGGAGATACAGGCAGGGCCCAATGTCTTGCCTCTCCAGCTGGCATTGGCCAATGGGGCCTGTGGGTGGGTGTGTGGCCCTGTTGGCTGCTGCTTTACGGCAGAGTTCCCCAACTCCAGTCCTGGTGTTCCACACACTGTTCGGGTTTTCCTGCTGTCTCTCATAAATATGCATGAGCTACATCTGCATACCATGGGGGTGGTGCATAGCTATGCAGCACAGGCATCTTTATTAGAGGCAGCATGACACCGGAATGTTGTGGGGCCCTCCAGGACTGCATTTGCGGGACTCTGCTATAGGTAATGTGCCTGTTTCTGGTGTCTGTGTTTGGTGTGGTAAAATATAGGCCATGCGTATGGTCTCTGCACTACAGGAGTGTCTTTACTATCACTGTTTAGTGGTGGGTAGAACTATGGGGACTGGGTTGGCAGGAGCCCCAACTGGGATTTGAACCTGTGACCCTCTGGTCTCACAGGCACTGGCTGTGTCTGTTGCACCACACTGTGGCCACAGAGACTGTGCAGTCCCTGGAGTTAGTTAAACCGGCCTGACGAGTCAGAAACCCTGCTCTGCAACAGGTTTACTGTGGCCTCATTTACCTTGTATGCAGACAAGGGTGCACATAAACCGCAGAAATGACCTCACAAAAGGGGCACACACCCATAACCAAGCTGGGCAACAATGATATCATTGGGAAACATTACACCACACAGCCAGGACAGCTCCTTTACAATGTAATGCTCTTTGCAAGGGTCTGCGGAGCGTAGACCCTTCCACACATCATTTCCTTTTATTTTGGTGCTTTCCAGGGAGTGTTGTTCCTTGTTGCCCATTGCTATCACTGTTTCCCAGCTGAATTCTGCTTTTTAAAATGTTTCTTGTGGTCATTTTTAACGTTTTATGTGATATTTTGTTCTGTGCACATGTATCACACTGCTCACGTTTTGTGGGTTTCCCCGGTTTCTGTACATTGCTGACGTAAATGGTTTCTCTTCCCTTTAAATGCCTTTAACGACAGGTTTTCATTTGCGTTGGAGGTGAGCTCTGACACTCCGCGCGTTAGTATGAGGGGAGCCTCTCTCCGCCCACTCTCCGCCCATTGACCCCTTCTCTCCGCCCACTCTCCACCTTCTGCGCTGTTTTAACGCGCCGCGGAGCTTTACGATCGTTAACTACGGTTACCGCGCGTAGTATTACGTTAACGGTCGTTAGCGCGTCGGTACGCGCGTTATACGGCACTTACGGTCGTTAACGTCATACTACGCGCGTTATTCACGTTTAGTAAACATAGCCCTATGTCTCACTGCTGCTTGAAAATGAACACGGCCAAAACTGAGCTGCTTATGTTTTCCCCTAAACCCTCCTGTCTCTGCGGATTACTCTCTACTCCTCCCCATTTCCTCAGCTTGCAACCTTGAGGTTATCTTTGACTCCTCTCTCTCCTTCTCCACACACATCCAACTGATAGCTAAAACCTGTTGTTTCTTTCTCTAAAACATCAACAAAATTCACCCATTCCTTTCTGAACATACTACTAAGACACTTATCCACTCCTGAGTTACCTCCCATCTAGACTACTGTAACCTACTCCTTGCTGGTCTCCCTCTGAATCATCTCTCTCCCCTTCAATCTGTTCAACACTCTGCTGCACAGCTAATCTTCCACCAGCCTCGTCATACTCATATTACCCCTCTTCTCAAGTCAATTCATTGGCTCCCTATCTGCTTCTACATCCAGTTCAAACTTCTTCTGCTGACCTATAAGTGCATTCACTCTGTGGCTCCTCACTATCTTTCTTCAATTATCTCTCCCTACACCCCTCCTCGGAAACTCCGCTCTTACAGCAAACCGCTTCTATCTGTGCTCTTCTCTTCTATTGCTAACTCCAGACTTCGCTCCTTTCACCTTGCTGCTCCTTATGCCTGGAACAAACTACCTGAATCTATACAATAGGCACCTTCTCTGACTCTTTTCAAATCCAGGCTGAAAATTCACCTCTTCGCTGCCGCTTTCGGATCTTCACTCACCTGACGCCCTTTGTGTTTCCTTACCATTCCCCCTAGCTGTATCCCATGTCTATAACTACTGTGTTGTCTTCTTGACTAGATTGTAAGCTCTGAAGAGCAGGGACCATCTTTTACATGTGTCTGTACAGTGCATGTTTTTTTTTTTTTTAGTGCCATCAAGTCAGTGCTGACTCCTGGAACCCAGCTGCCTTTGGGTTTTCTTAGCAATGTATCACCGGAAGTAGATTGCCAGACCTTTTCTTCTGAGATAATGGAGGGTAAAGTGACTTTTCCAAGGTCATAAAGGGAGTACTAGTAGGAACTGAACCCTTGATCTGCTGGCTATTAGGCAGTTGCTCTAACCACTAGGCTACTCCCACACTCCAAGTGCTGCTTATGCAGGGAAATGCCTTTATGGTTCCTCCTTAATGGGTAAATGATTTGACATACAAAGTTTTTCTTTAATTCTCATCACATTGGCTCCTGTCCTCCTCCTCCTCTACTTCCTCTCCTTGGCAATTTTAATAGCATAGTCTCAGTAAAAGAGGCACACAGAATATGTATTTTAATTAATCCAGCTCACTTCAAGCCAAGAGATTCTCCCAAACCAAACACTATCTTCTGTCCTGGAGAAAGAGTGGGAGATTATCCCAGACTGGTTGAATAGTGCATCCTGGAAAGGACTGGGCATAGCCTCAAAGGAGTCCCCTTTAAGCATCCACAGATTGTAGGCTTGATCAGGGCTGCCCAGGGTTCCAGACATTGCAAATTATGAGGTTGTGAAGAGGGACACTTACTGCTTTCCTGTATTTCCAACTGCTGATTCTGAGAAATAGTTGCACAGATGGCCTCACATGCCTTGGAACCGCTGAAAGAGTGAGGCAGAGGGACCAAACACATCGGTGCTGTCCATACTGTACTCTTCCTTTCAAAGCTTTATATAACAGCTTTCCAGGTTGATGCTGTAATCCTTCACGAGAGACTGGAAGCATTCAACTCTGACTCCTGCCTCCTAACACAGCTAAGCATGCATACTTTTTGTGCTGGAACATACCGTTGAGCTTGCATACCAAGCTGATGATGACACACCAGAAAAGGCACACAGCCCTGTTACATGCAGCGGGCCAACCTTCTCAAGGAAATAGCTATCAAAACTTCCAAAAGGAGCACATTCCAGAAACTCGGAAAGTGAAAGGCAGCAGCACGCTGCAATGTTCTCATTGCTACAGAGTCTGTGTCAGCCCTTTTCCTAGACGGCCCTATGGAGCTTCTGTAAGCAGATGGGAGCTCACTTCATTTTAAGTGAAGGAAATTTAAGAACATAAGATATGTCCTACTGGGTCAGACCAAGATCCATCAAGCCCGGTACCTAGAAGTTTCCTCAAAAGACACAGGTTCCACATGCTTTTATCAGGTCAAGCAGTGATATCCCGGGTCCCTTTTAATAATGGTTTATGGACCTTTCCTCCAGGAACTTGTCCAAACCTTTTTTAAACCCAGCTACATTAACAGCCTTTACTACATCTTCTGGTAACAAATTCTAGAGTTTGATTACACATTGAGTGAAAAATATTTTCTCTTATTAGTCTTAAATAGGTTACCCTGTAGCTTTATTGCATGTCCCCTAGTCTTTCTATATTCTGATGGTGTAAACAATCAATCTGCGTTTACCCGTTTCACTCCATTCATTAATTTATAGACCTCTATGATATCTCCCCTCAGCCGTCTCTTTTCCAAGTTGAAGAGCCCTAACCTTTTATGCTTCTCTTCATAGGGGTATCCTTCCATCTCCTTTACCATTTTGGTGGCTCTTCTCTGTACAAATAACGCTATATCCTTTTTAAGATATGGTGACCAGAATTGCACACAATATTCAAGGTGCGGTCGCACCATGGAACGATACCGAGACATTATAATATCCTTTGTTTTATTTTCCATTCCTTTCCTTATGATACCTAGCATTCTATTTGCTCTCTTGGCTGCCGCTGCACACTGGGTGGAGAGTTTTAACATGTTATCCATGGTGACGCCTAAATCTTTTTCCTGGGTGGTGGTTCCTAATGTGGAACCTTGCATTTTGTAATCATAGTTTGGATTGTTTTTTCCTAGGTGCATAACTTTGTACTTGTCCACATTAAATTTCATCTGCCATTTGGATGCCCAGTCTTCCAATTTATCAAGATTTATTCACATTCAGGAAAATTTGTTGGCATGACAATTTAGAGATGTGTTTCCTAAACAATACATAAAAGTGAAAAAATAAAATAAGGAAAGAAATATATAAGGCAGTTGCTTGCCTAAAGATAAGCCGATGACTTTAGATTATTTATATCTCATATATATATTGTTGGATGATGTAATCCTTGGTCGGTTCAAATCCCAGCCTCAGTTACTGGATTCTTACTTAGTTGCGAACTAGCAGTGATATAGGGACTGGCTGGCAGGACTGGCATCAGAAATGCTGGGGTACAAAACAGAAATGTGAGAGGGGGCCTCTCTCAGCTATGGGTAGACCTGGATCCTCTTATGAGGTGCTCAGGTTGCACCCCTTTAATGCTGGCAGGCCAAGCTGAAACCTTTACACCTAGGGCTGACTAGACCATTCTACAGCAGAATAGCTTCTTTCATGAGAAAGACTTATATTTTTCAATCACAGGAAACCACTGGACGTTTTTATGGGCAAAGGGGCCCAGTCTGAGGGAAAACAATTTAGACTGGGAATGGCATGAGTAGTTTCAAGCATGTCCATTTTAATCACAGAAGCATAAATATTGACAAAGTCCTTTTCAGAAAACGAAGCTAGTAGATTTCATGTGTTCCTGAAATAGCAGCACAATTTCCTTTCCCCAGGTATCCTCATTGAGAAGACCTACTCTTCCCTAGTTAGAGGACTCTAGATCCCAAAAACTGCTGTCACTACTGCCCTGAGCGCAAGACAAGCATCTTCCCTTCTCAATTTCCCCCCTCGCTCATCCGCATTATGTTGAAATATACAACAGCCATATGTTAAGTCCAGTATTTGGAGAGTATAACCTATTGTACTTGTACTTGTACTAGGCTCACCTTTGGGAGTCCATGCCCTTCACTTTCACCCTCCATTGACGGTTCCACAATTCCTCTGGTCTCTTCTTTCCAGTATCTTGGTGTTCTGCTTGACTCTACTCTTTCCTTTAAGGGCCATATTTCTCATTTCACAAAAACCTCTTACTTTTTCTTACGCCAAATTCGTTCTATTCGTCCCTTTCTTTCTTCTTCTGCCCTGACTACCCTTACCATAGCTACCGTAATTCAGTCCTCACAAGTCTTACCCGCACTCAGCTACGTCGTTTGCAATTATTACAGAACACTGCTGCCAGGATTATCACTTATTCTTCTTACCGAGATCATGTTACTCCACTTCTGTATCGCCTACATTGGCTACCTATCGAGTGCCGTATTCACTTTAAAATTCTCACTCTAGTTCACCGAGCCATTTACACCCAAACGCCTCAGTACCTCATTGACCTTCTACAGACCCACATTCCCACTCGTTCCCTCCGTTCAATCCATGTCAATCGCCTTCACCTCCCCTCGCCCTCACGCGCACACCTTCAATCAACCCGGCATTCAGCTTTTTTCTTCCACGGTCCAGCCCTGTGGAATTCCTTGCCCTCCTCACTCCGTCTTGAAACAAACTTACCTGCCTTTAAGTCACAGTTGAAAACTCATCTCTTCATCATAGCTTATAACCTCCCGGCCTCTCAATCCTGACCTAGTTTATTAATGTTTGTCTAAGTTCTTCTCTTATGTATTTTCTCTACACGCTTTATAATTTCCTCTTTCCTGTCTAAGATTGTAGTTATTTTCCTTTTTCCTGGCCTTGTGCCTCTCTTTGGTTGTTAACTTATTGTGAACGGCCCTGATGTCATATAGGGCGGTATATCAAATCCAAATAAACTGAAACTGAAACTAAGACCACTGGCCGACATTGTTCTGTTTTAGGCTTTCACCTATAAGGTTATTGTTGGTCACTTTCTATTCAGTTCCTGTTCTCACTTATCATTTCACACTCACTTCCTGTAACAAGATGAAAAGCTCTGAATATTAAAGAAAGCCCCGTGACAGATTCCTGCTGCATTTAGCTCTTAAGTATGTCAGAATGAACTTATTCTGTAACACATCAGATATAGTGCAGTTACTCACCTGTAACAGGTGTTCTCCAGGGACAGCAGGAATCAGTCCTCACATATGGGTGATCTCTTGATGAGTGGTTGTTGAAGAAGGGGGAAAGGATGTCTGCGGTGGATGGTCTTGAAAATGGTTAGAAATAGTTGGAATTCCGATGCAAGAGCCTGAAAAGGTTTGACCTTCTCCTCTTCATTCATGAACTGATAAAGGTGCTGGAGTCCCTGCTTGTCCCAGGACCGGAAAGTCTGTGATGTATCACCCACAGGAAGTCTGGATTACTGTGAAGGGGCAAGAAACCCAACACCTCTGGATTCTGGGCAAACAACCGGCACAGGGATAGCCATGCCCCCTTCAATGGACATATAATTTGGCTTTGCTGGATAGGACAAGAAAGACCTGCACCTTTCGCATACAGGACATAACACTGGTGGAGGGGGCCCAATACTCCCTTCTCTATTTCTAAGGGTGTGCAAACAGTGGATAGGTGCAACCAGTCCCGCAGGTGTCGGAGGATACAGCCTAAGTTATAGCACTCTGTCCAGGACTCCTAAACCACCCCAGTCTTGCCTCTCTTGCAATTGGGCAAACAATAAATGCGGTTTGCGGCCCCTCCAAAGAAAATGACTCAACTGTTGACTCCCTTTGCAACAGCCACAGGGGCAAGACCTGGAGCATGTACAGCCGGGGGGGCCGCAAAAGTGTCATCTTGTAAAGGCCGCACACCCTAAAAGAGATAGCAGCAGGTTCTCCCACCACTGAAGCCTCAAAAGAGCTGGAATGTTCAGACAATACAGGGAGGATGCATCTGCGGATAATTGAATCCCAAGGTATTTGAATGATCCTGTAGCCCATTTTAGGGGAAAGGGTCCCCGCCACTGTTACTGCACCTGAAGCTTAAAAGGCAGTGCCTCAGATTTATCACTATTGAGTTTTATCCCTGAGCGGGCCCCAAAATGCTGGAACTCAACCAAATGCTGCAACAAAGTCTGGAGGTTAGCCAAGTGCATTAAGATGCTGTCTGTGAGGGCTGCAATTTTAAAGTGGGTATCTCCTACCTGAACTACTTCAATAGCAGTGCTCACCCGCACAAACTGCAGAATGGTTCCAAAAAAGGAGCAACAAGAGAGGTGAAAGGGGACACCCCTGATGGGTGCCTCTACCTAGGGAAAACTCCTCAGAGATCTTGCCATTGATGACTACAGCTGCCCAGGGGGTTGTGTACAAAAGGCCGATAGCCTATAGGAACCATCCCTCGAACCTCAACTGTTCTAAAACCGCAAATAAAAACTTTCAGTTCACCAAATCAAAAGCTTTTTCTGCATCGAAGCTGACCAGTAAAGATACCTAGTTCTGTCCCCGACCTGCTTCAAAAAATGCTATGATTCTCTGAAGATTTAGCATTGGGTGGTGGTCCTTTACGAACCCTACTTGGCTATCCTGAATTAACCTGGGCATAACCAACGCTAGTCAGTTAGCCAATAACTTGGCTGAGTTTATTACTACAATTCAGCAAAGAGATCATTATCTATGTCAAATGCAACTACCTTTCCACCAAGTGCCTTCCAAGCTTTCCTTCTAGCAGAAAAACGCCTGCACCTGCGCAGTCTAATGTTTGTAGCTTTGTGGGAAACTGAGCTCCCATGCTGCCTTCTCATGTTAAAAAACACCAGCCATATACTGAGAATACTATCATCCAGTGTAGAATGCTGTAAAAGCCTACAACAGATCCTGTTGATTGCATGAGGAGGCATCCATTAGTGAAAACCAACCATAAATAAAAGGAAAGAGATGGCCTTCTCCGCGAGAAAAATATCATCATAGCCACTTGTTTTTCTTTGTTTGTTGATCTAATTCCTTGAAAAAAAATTTCTCTTGTTTTGCAAATTCTGTTACTTCCTTCCCTGTGTATCCTTGTGGAGTCTCACTCATTCCTTCTAGTAATCAGAATGCTTGTCCAAGTTTGATGATGAAGACAGATTTTGAATGTTTACTTTCATATTTAAGCAACTTTTGCATATTTGGATCCATTGATTCAGTTAGGTAGGCCTGGAGGCCTATGATAGTAGCTTGGTATGTGTAATCATTTTCCATTAGGCCTAACCCTCCTTCAGCTCTAGGGATGTACAGTCTTGGCATACGCTGATTCTTGTAAATTAGTTTATGGGCATGGAGGAGTTTTCATGTTTGCACATCCAGTTTTTCAAGATCTTTAAAAGGCCAGTTTATAATCCCAAAGTTGTATGAGACTACAGGAATTGCCAGCTGATTGATGGTTTGAATCTTATTCCATGATGCTAAAAGCACTTTTCAGTAAGGATTTTATTCTCTGTATTTTTTACTGATCTTTTCTCTCAGTAACTTCTCCTTGAGTGCCGTTCCTTCCTCTACTCCAAGATACTTATATATGCCTTCCTGTTCAAGGTCCTTGATGTCACAGCCCTCAACCAGGGAGATGTTTTCTGTTTTGCTCAATTTTCCTCTAAAAAAGGTTGCCTTAGCACACTTATCAAGACCAAAAGTCATCTTGATGTCATCAGAAAAGCTTTTCAACATATTGGTTGTTGGAACTGTAGAGCTTCAGATCATCTACAAACAATAAATGGGAATTTGTTTCTGGGTTGTTACTTTCTTTAGGATTCAGGTTAATTGATGAGAGTACTCATTGGATTAAGCGCCACATAAAACAGAAAGGGTGGCAGGAAATTTCCCTGAAATATTCCTCTTACTATTCAATCTTAATGTTAGGAATGATGTACTGACCATCTTCATATTTCAAAAAGAGTGTGGTTGCCATATTGTCATGGTGAACTTAATATACTCTATCAAGCCAGGATTTATTTTATACATTTCAAGGCAATTTATTATCCAAGAGTGCGGGATGCTATCAAAAGCTTTCTTATAATCAATCCATGCTATACTGAGATTTCTGCTTTTCTTAGCACTGGCCTTATTCAACATTAATTGGTCTTTGGTTGCATAAGCTCCCTTTTATTGCCCTTTTGCTCTATTGCCATAATGTTATTGGACTTGATATGATCTGCATCTATATGAGGTGTGAGAAAAAAGAAATGAGACTGTCCCATATATATTTTATTACAAAATCTACAGAGAAATTACGCATTGTCCCCCTTCAAAGTAATCCCCCCAGAGTTAATGCACTTCTGCATTTGCTTTTGCCACGTACAGAAGCATTTGGTACAGTCCTCCTCCTTAAGGTCCCTCAGTTCCCTCATCACAGTTGCCTTGATCTCTTCTACAGAGGTGAAATGAGTTCCTTTGAGCACAGTCTTCAGCCTGGGGAAGAGCCAGAGGTCGCACGGTGCGAGATCTGGGGAATAAGGAGGGTGGCCGAGAGCTGTGATCTGTTTGTTGGCCAAGAACTGCCTCACACTGAGTGCGGTGTGTGCAGGTGCATTGTCGTGGTGGAGCAGCCACGACTTGTCTCTCCACAGAGCCCGCCTGCTGCGCAGAGCCTGGTCATGAAGGCAATTGAGGACCTGGTGGTAGAAGTGCTGGTTGACTGTCTGACCCTCAGGCACAAACTCATAATGGACCACTCCCTTCTGGTCAAAGAATACGATCAACATGACCTTGATCCGTGATTTGGACATGCGCTCCTTCTTGGGTCTGGGTGACAGTTGAGTCTTCCACTGCAGGCTCTCTCTCTTGCTTTCAGGGTCATACTGGACTACCCAAGTCTCGTCTCCTGTGATGACTCGGCCAACGAACTCTGGATCTTCTCCAATCTTCTCTAGCAAGTCTCGGTGCTCCTTCTGGTCATCCAATAAAAGCTTGAGCACCATCTTGGCGCACACCTTCCGCATCCCCAGTTCCTGCACCAAGATTGTCTGCACTGACTCCCTGTTCAGGCTAAGCTCCTCAGCTATCATCCGCACCATCAATCTGCGCTCACTTTCACACCAGCTGGTTCACTCTGTCAATGTTCTCAGCCGTCTTTGTCGTGGAAGGCCGTCCTGACTTGGGGTCATCCTCCACCTCCTCGAAGCTCTTGAAGTGTTTGTGCCACTCGAAGACTCGCGGCCTTGACATTGCGTCTTCTCCATAAGCCTTTTGAAGAAGTTGGAGACACTCAGTTGGGCTCTTCTCCAACTTAACCAGAAATTTCAAGTTGATTCTTTGCTCCATATTTCTTCCACCTCCAGTTGTGTGACAAAGCGATGGAGCAGTGTGCTACAAAAAAACCTGAAAAAGAGAAACAAAGTGAGAGAGATGAAAAATATAGCAGAATAGTGGTAAGGTGTTGCACAACACAGTGACATAAGCAGTTAGCCAATTGGCATTGAGTCATTGGCGTGGCTGCCACAGTCTCGTTTCTTTTTTGTCACACCTCGTAGATTGTAGATAGGTAAGCTATTGGTCTATAGTCTTTGGGAATGCTACTTGGGTCCCACTTTGGAAGGAGAGATGTTCTTCCTGTCGTAAGCCATTGTGGTGTTAAGTCTGGCTGCTTGAACAATTGATTTTTGCAATTTCCCAGGTCTTGGTGAAGTGATGTTAACTGCTTAAGCCAAAAGTAGGTTACTCCATCTGGGCCAGGGCTCTTCCAGTTTGGGGTTTGTTTACACATGCTTTCCAGCTCTTTCAGTGTTACTATAGGTTTGATGTTTGCTTTTTCTAAATGCAGGATAACCATTCTGTTTCTTGATTGTGCTGTATAGGGTCCTCGTATAGCTTTCTCCAAAAGGTTTCTGTTTCAGCTTTGGTTGGTGGTGCTTTTACCATATTAATGCACTTCCAAAATTCCCTGTAGAATTGTTTTGGGTTCTCTCTAATTAGTTTATTTTGATATCTTTATTTCTGTTTTCTTCATATCTCCATAGTTTTTTCGCTTCTGCCCCTATTTTCAGTTTATTGTTGGAACATATAAATTTCAGGTCTTCCTCTGTTAAGGCAGCGTGCTTCAGCTTGATGTCTACTTGGATCTTCCTTAATATCTGATGATCATAATCTTTCTAAATACCCATCCATCGGGGATACCTCTGCACTCAATGATTGCATTTTTCCTTTGATGTGCTTTTTCCAAGGAGGAACTGTTATTGTTCTCTTTTTCTTCTGGCCCTGCGCTTTATTTGGTAGTATTCTTGCAGTAATAATTTTAGTTGCACAAAATTGTATTGAATGTATTTCAATGATGCCAACAAATGGTCCGTTTATACTGGATATGGCCTTTGTTCATCTTAATTATCATACTTCTACCCTTAGGTGTTAAGTTTAACTTGGGTAATCTTTCCCTTGCCTGAAACCCAGCAGATTAATTTTTTTTTCATGTAGACTAGGAGTTCGATCTTGAATTCCTCCACCTCTGAGTCTTTCTCCTCCCATTCGTCTTCCTCTTCAGTTGATTTGTGTACCTCTCCTTTATTCATCTCATTCTCCTGCAGTTCCAGATCTCTAAGCTTTATCTCCCCCTCAACTTGCTTTTCTGTGTATTCCTTTTTTCTATTACTCTCACCTAGGTCTCCTCCTCCTTCCCATATTTATTTTTCCACAAAAGCCCTTAGTTGCTTCAAGATGTTATTATTTACATTCCTCTTTACTTTGATTTTGTATATGTCTTTGTGGTTGCCCTGAAAATCTGACTAGGTGTGTCCTGAGGACTGGGTTGAGAGCCCCTGGAGAAGAGGAATGTGATGTGTTGTTTCTGACTAAGAGACCTTTGAATTAATTGCAATATCTTTGACTTCTTTGATATCCTTGGGAGTTTCCTAATGCCTGTGTGAAGTCATACTTAAAAATTCTGAAGAGGAAATTCCTCTGCTCATTCCTTTCATTATCAAGGAGGCAGAACTCAGTTACTACAGCAACTGCACTGTACAAGTCAAGGAAGCTCCTGGGAGAGATTAGTTTCAGATTCGAGTTAGAGAGGGGAGAACCCTGAGTTGTTCTGACCCTTATATAAAACTAGCAATGAGGATGCTTCAGTTAGATAGTAGCATAGTGGGTGGCAACAGAGAAAGGGCGATATGGTCCATCCCGTCTGCCCAGTAAGGTACCTGCTGCACAGTGCAGGCTACTTTCCCCATGTTTTCTTAGAAGAAGCAAAACGGTCATTTCACAACTGTTCAGTGGAAGTTACCATCTCCTTGCCCTTAAGGGATCCACTGTGTTTATCCCACTTCTTTTTTAATTACAACTCTGTTTTTGCTTCCACTATCACTTTCGGGAGGGTATTCCAGTGATTCTATCTCCTTGTAATCTCATCTCATGTCCTCTCTTTTAGATATTTTCCTCATTTGAAAAAGACTTGTTTGTTCTATGATACCTTTACAGTGTTTAAAGGTCTGTATCATATCTCCTCTGTCCCTCCACTCCTCTATACGTTTTTAGGGCCTCCAGAGTCTTCTCATATGTCTTTTGATGAAGTATTAATAGATTCACAAAAAAATTGTCATCCTGTGTCTACAGTAGCCATTAAGCAATTCAAAGCTGTATCAAATAAGCATAATAATAATGACAAGCAGTCCTAGGCCAGTTTAAAAGTATGTCACAAAAGTGCGTTTATCCAGCTGTTTTTTCTTGCTTGTGTCAACTGAATTCTCTGGCTATTACTGGCAAACATGGCCAGATTTTGAACACTTGAAAGTTCTTCACCTCGGTGCAGGCTGGAAGGATCTGCCTATTGAAAATGAACGGCCACATAACCCCTCGTGTCAAGTCCTCATCTGTTCTTTATACAGTTCAAGCTTCTCGTAACCACTTACAAATTCACCCTGCAGTCTCTCCTTTTCTACCTCCTCTCCTCTCTCCCTGCACCCATCCTTACATACTCTATTCATCCCGCAGTCTCCTTTTCTACCCCCTCTTCTCTCTCCTTACACCCATCCTTACATACTCTATTCATCCTGCAGTCTCCTTTTCTACCCCCTCTTCTCTCCCTTACACCCATCCTTACATACTCTATTCATCCCGCAGTCTCCTTTTCTACCCCCTCTTCTCTCTCCTTACACCCATCCTTACATACTCTATCCATCCCGCAGTCTCTCCTTTTCTACCCCCTCTTCTCTCTCCTTACACCCATCCTTACATACTCTATCCATCCCACAGTCTCTCCTTTTCTATCCCCTCTTCTCTCTCCCTGCACCCATCCTTACATACTCTATTCACCCTGCAGTCTCTCCTTTTCTACCCCCTCTTCTCTCTCCTTACACCCATCCTTACATACTCTATCCATCCCACAGTCTCTCCTTTTCTATCCCCTCTTCTCTCTCCCTGCACCCATCCTTACATACTCTATTCACCCTGCAGTCTCTCCTTTTCTACCCCCTCTTCTCTCTCCTTACACCCATCCTTACATACTCTATTCATCCTGCAGTCTCTCCTTTTCTACCCCCTCTTCTCTCTCCTTACACCCATCCTTACATACTCTATTCACCCTGCAGTCTCTCCTTTTCTATCCCCTCTTCTCTCTCCTTACACCCATCCTTACATACTCTATTCATCCTGCAGCCTCTCCTTTTCTACCCCTTCTTCTCTCCCCCTACACCCATCCTTACATACTCTATTCACCCTGCAGTCTCTCCTTTTCTACCCCCTCTTCTCTCTCCTTACACCCATCCTTACATACTCTATTCACCCTGCAGTCTCTCCTTTTCTACCCCCTCTTCTCTCTCCTTACACCCATCCTTACATACTCTATTCATCCTGCAGTCTCTCCTTTTCTACCCCCTCTTCTCTCTCCTTACACCCATCCTTACATACTCTATTCACCCTGCAGTCTCTCCTTTTCTACCCCCTCTTCTTTCTCCTTACACCCATCTTTACATACTCTATCCACCCTGCAGTCTCTCCTTTTCTACCTCCTCTTCTCTCTTCTTACACCCATCCTTACATACTCTATTCACCCTGCAGTCTCTCCTTTTCTATCCCCTCTTCTTTCTCCTTACACCCATCTTTACATACTCTATCCACCCTGCAGTCTCTCCTTTTCTACCCCCTCTTCTCTCTACTTACACCCATCCTTACATACTCTATTCACTCTGCAGTCTCTCCTTTTCTACCCCCTCTTCTCTCTCCTTACACCCATCCTTACATACTCTATTCACCCTGCAGTCTCTCCTTTTCTACCCCCTCTTCTCTCTCCTTACACCCATCCTTACATACTCTATTCACCCTGCAGTCTCTCCTTTTCTACCCCCTCTTCTCTCTCCTTACACCCATCCTTACATACTCTATTCACCCTGCAGTCTCTCCTTTTCTACCCCCTCTTCTCTCTCCCTGCACCCATCCTTACATACTCTATCCATCCCACAGTCTCTCCTTTTCTACCTCCTCTTCTTTCTCCTTACACCCATCCTTACATACTCTATTCACCTTGCAGTCTCTCCTTTTCTACCCCCTCTTCTCTCTCCCTGCACCCATCCTTACATAATCTATCCATCCCGCAGTCTCTCCTTTTCTACCTCCTCTTCTTTCTCCTTACACCCATCCTTACATACTCTATCCATCCCGCAGTCTCTCCTTTTCTACCCCTCTTCTCTCTCCTTACACCCATCCTTACATACTCTATCCATCCCGCAGTCTCTCCTTTTCTATCCCCTCTTCTCTCTCCTTACACCCATCCTTACATACTCTATTCACCCTGCAGTCTCTCCTTTTCTATTCCCTCTTCTCTCTCCCTACACCCATCCTTACATACTCTATCCATCCCGCAGTCTCTCCTTTTCTACCCCCTCTTCTCTCTCCTTACACCCATCCTTACATACTCTATCCATCCCGCAGTCTCTCCTTTTCTACCTCCTCTTCTTTCTCCTTACACCCATCCTTACATACTCTATTCACCCTGCAGTCTCTCCTTTTCTATCCCCTCTTCTCTCTCCCTGCACCCATCCTTACATACTCTATCCATCCCGCAGTCTCTCCTTTTCTACCCCCTCTTCTCTCTCCTTACACCCATCCTTACATACTCTATCCATCCCGCAGTCTCTCCTTTTCTACCTCCTCTTCTTTCTCCTTACACCCATCCTTACATACTCTATTCACCCTGCAGTCTCTCCTTTTCTATTCCCTCTTCTCTCTCCCTACACCCATCCTTACATACTCTATCCATCCCGCAGTCTCTCCTTTTCTACCTCCTCTTCTCTCTCCTTACACCCATCCTTACATACTCTATTCATCCTGCAGCCTCTCCTTTTCTACCCCCTCTTCTCTCTCCTTACACCCATCCTTACATACTCTATTCACCCTGCAGTCTCTCCTTTTCTACCTCCTCTTCTCTCTCCTTACACCCATCCTTACATACTCTATCCATCTCGCAGTCTCTCCTTTTCTACCTCCTCTTCTTTCTCCCTGCACCCATCCTTACATACTCTATTCACCCTGCAGTCTCTCCTTTTCTACCCCCTCTTCTCTCTCCTTACACCCATCCTTACATACTCTATTCATCCTGCAGTCTCTCTTATCTGTGCCTTTCTCCTTATCACCAACTCCTGACTCCCTTCTTTCCATCTTGCCATGCCATGTGCTTGGAGCAGACTTACTGAGTCAGTGAGTCGCTCTGGCCATATTCAGATCTGAACTAGAGACACCTTTTGAGGCTGCTTTTAAATCGTAACCACTTTTCTATATAACTAAATATATTTCGGGTAGACTCTTTTAGGTAATATGTTTGCTCTGACTAGACTGTAAGCTATACGAAGCAGGGACTGTCTTCTTATATGTATCTGTAAGATGCTGCCTACCTCTAAGAGGTCTTTAGACATTATCAGTAGTAGTACTTGGAGCTGCAGTATCGGCAAGCTATTACTGGAAGTAGAAGATTATCAGCTCTTTCAAAGCAATGGAGGGTAAGTGACTTGCCCAAAGTCACAAGGAGTATCAGTAGAACTCGAACATGGATCTCCTCGGCACTAGGCTGTTGCTCTAACCACAAGGCTACTCCTCCATTCTTGGCCACGCAAATACATAACTGCAATGAAAAAAAAGGAATTCCTAGCTCGCGGATACACCAGATCCTTGGGCGGCATGACTATAGCCAAGGACGTCCAGTTGTGTTTCTTCCTAGTCGCCAGTAGATGGCGCGACGTCCCATACGGACGCTGATGCAAGGTAGCTCTCCCCCAGCCCCTTTCTTAGTCTGGCCGCCGCAGCAAAAACCAGGAGAGCTCCGCCCCCTCCGCGGGAAACGTGGCAACGCCCGGTCCGGCTTCAAGCCGGGGCGAGAGCTAGTCGCCTGCCCACAGCCGGGCAGCTTCCGTTTCCTGTCAAGGTGGCATTTAAATCCAGCAGCAAAGAGCTGCAGGGGCTGCTTTTCAGCTGGGAGTTGTCTCTCGTGCTAGCGAGGGCAAGCTGTAGGAGAAAATCAGTCCGATTTGCAGGCGCCCCCAACGCTAACGGAGGAATATTATTGGGGGGTTTTCGTTCCTTTTCGGTTGAGTAGCATTTTAAAACGCTTGTATTTGAGAAAACATTTTTTTAACAAGATTTTCAGCAGCATCTCAAGAAAAGACAATTTGGACTAAGGAAGATATGCACATATTTAACCTTTTTTTTACTATTGTTGACAATACAAGGATTTTTGCAACCAGTAGTTTTTTTTTAATGTTCTGACTTGTCCATGCAAGCTTCATACAAGTTCATAGCTGAGCTGTTATTTTATAACCCTGTAGCTTGAAACAAGAGACTTATTGTTTTGCTTGAAGATTTTTTTGTAAGGTTTCTTATAACCTTCCTAAGGCAAAGATCCAAGGGGTGCTTTTCCCTCGGTGGTCCACAAATTAAAATTTAATTCAGCAATTAATACGCTGCACAGAGCACTAGGAAGTAGATCCTAAAAGGGGCGAGATGTTTAGTTGGTTAGGTACCGATGACAGGAGAAGGAAAGACCCTGAGGTATTTCATACCGTCAGTGATGGGCTCAAGAAACTCTACAAAACCAAGCTGCTGCCCCTGGAAGAACACTATAAATTCCACGAATTTCACTCCCCGGCCCTGGAAGATGCCGATTTTGACAACAAGCCAATGGTCCTGCTGGTTGGGCAGTACTCCACTGGGAAGACCACCTTTATCAGGTACATCGTTACTGTTGTTTTGAGTTTTCCATGTTTAATCTGAGCTAGGTGATAAGATGCTCATTGTACATTTCAGACCGTCAACATAGAAGGAAGGGACAGGCCGCCGACGGGGCTTCAGTCCTGAGCTTCTTCCAGGGAGGAACTCTTTTTCCCTTCAACACCCGGGGGCTCGTGCAAGATGGGGATATTGGGCAATGCTTTGAGAAGGGTCTTCAGTTTATCATGAAAATGTCCTTACAAGAAGAGAGAAATCAAGATTAGTGTATAGGTGAAGAATATTGAGATCAGAGAGAGAATGAGGTTCTCCCCCTACACCTACACCCACACCCCCTTAACAGACCTTCAGATATGTCGGTGGCCTTAATTTATGAAATCATGTAGTGAGACCTGCTAACCCCATTCTTCTACTTTTCTTCCCTTCCTCCTAGTACATTCCAGATGGCCTATTGATGTATTAGTGTCTCACATATTCACTTGTCTTTTTTATAGTATAAGTAGGTACTTTTTTATATTTTTATATTGTTTAAGAGGGTATATGTTGACTTGGGCTAGGAGAGGGGAGATCCTGCAAGTGTGAAAGATGAGATCCCATCCTCAAAGTCCAAATATGAGAAATATTAAATAAGGCTAGAGGGGTATCTGTATGCAGTCAGTGTGAGTGCTTGGATATATACCCGCACTATAGTCATCTGTGTCGACATCAGCGTGGCATCCTTCAGTTCCAGATGGAAGCCAGTTAAAAGGCAGGCTTGTATTTATTTATTTGTTTCTGTTTCAAGTACCTTTTGTAAAGCTTTGAAATTTAGGCATAAGGTCATGATTGTGGCGTAGAGGCCAAAAGCATGTCCAGTCTGCATTTCCAGCTGGTCATTTTTTGTTGACTTCTAAAGTCATACCAGTGACCAAGCATGAAGGGTGTGGCATACAGTATCTTTCTTTACTACTTGAGAGGGCAGAGATGGCCTGAATCCTTTTAAGGTTATGATCTATCTTTTATTTATAAACATTTCTGGTGGATCAAAGTGGTTTACATTCAAGACATGAAATACAGCATGAAAACATATGCTGGGCCAACAATCAAACATAGTCAAAAAGTAAAAAAAAAAGTTAATCTAGCACTAAAATAATGAAAACAAAAATAAAAAAACCATTCATATAATTACACAACATTAAGGAGCAACCAATCCAGTCAGGAAACAACAAAAAAAAAAATCAAAAGCTTTTTATTTCTTTCTAAATGTCAACATATTTGATTCCTGCCTTAGCTGTAAGGGGAGCTCCAAACCTGAGATGCAGCCTTTGAGAAGGTTCTTGCTCTCCATCCTTTCTGCCCAACAATCTGTCTAGAAGGAGCCACTAATAGAAACCCTGACTCAAACGTAGAGGTCTTCTTGCACCTACCATTGTCACATTCAGGCCTAGTATGTGGATGAACTTTTCCTCATCTTTAAAAGCAAAAACTAAGTTTATTTATCCTCTCTTGTATAAGTAGCCAGACTTCAGTGCTCCCCCGTCCTTTAAATCTATGTAGACTCCTCTACCACTGTCCTCTCTGAAAAAAGAGGGAGGTTTGAAAGGGATCGTTTTCCAGTGGGCGTGGGAGTACAGGGGAAGATGCTAGATACTTGGCATTAATTGCATGCACCATACAGTAAAGTTGCTAACTGCTTCCAGACTTTCAGAATGGGCCAATCCAGTCCCGATTTCCTTCGTTGCTTGCATGGACTTGTGGTTCTGGTGTTATTGATTTTCCTAGGAAAAGCAAGATTAGATTCCTGTCAGCGGGGAACAAGCCCAGAACTGGATCAGCCTGTCTTGACAAGTAGGAGGAAATTTACTGTGAACGACTTCTCTGGTGCCATTGTTACATTTAGCAGGTGATAGTTGGCACACACCATTCATGGGATTGAAAACATCAAAGCATTCCTTTGGACAGGGAGTTTGCATTAGCATTTGACTCTGGCTGGTTTGGTTGCTTCCACCTGTCCTGGAGATATTGCAGCAACTCCTGTTACCTCTGGTTCCGGCTCCTTCCTGTTCTATTTTGCTTGTATAGTTAGTTTACTACTACTACATCTACTACTACGTCTACTTATCATTTGAATAGTGCTACTAGGCGAGTGCAGCACTGTACATGTAAAAGACAGTCCCTGCTGATAAGAGCTTAAAATCTAATCAAGACAGACAACACAACTGGGGACTAATATATCTAAGGCAGGGGTAGGCAATTGTATTGGCTCGGGGGCCACTTTGAGAGGGCCGTAGTTAGTGGAGAGCCACACCTTCTAAAACTGATCGGAGCAGGAGCCACTGCGCCTGCTCGCTGTGTGCCGGGGCCGGCAGCTCCTGCTGCTCACGGGTCTCTCCTGCGCGCCTCAGCGGCTCACTCTTCCCCCCCCCCCGGCACCCCTTCCTTCCTTTGTTGTGCTGTCCCGCGCCCCGTCTCATGCATTCACACGTGCACACATGCACTGCCGCCACCTCCTCTTTGCCACCGGCTGTGCTCGAGACAGAGCGAGGGTAAGTGCACGCGCGTGAGAAACAGAAAGCGATGGAACAGGTGCACACATGCTCAGGGTAGCCCCGCCTCCTCCCTCCCTCCCCAGACAAGAAGTTTTTATGTCGTATTTCCTCCCTCCCACAACACCATGCCCCCCTTCCCAGGGCACCGCCACCACGCATCCGCTTCATCCCTCCTTGCCTCCCAGCCCTCTCCAGTCTCTGCTCCGGCTATGTGTGACGTCGCTCCCCGACGCAATAATGGGCCATGCATGGGAGGGGTATGAGAAGAGAGGAGCAGGGAGGCAGCACCCATGGTGCCTAGGAGTGATTCTGCAGGCCACAGAAAACTCTGTGGCGGGCCACATGCGGGCCGTAAATTGCCCACCCTGATCTAGGGAAAGGATTTACACTACACTTATGTGCTTTGTTTTACGCTATTGTTTTCATGATATTTATAAGGCTGTTTTGTCTTTTATGTTGTGTTTAAATGGCTTGTGATTTTAAATGATTTTATGTATGTTTGTAACCCATTTTGTATGCTGCAAGATAGACAGACAGGACTCGTAAATATGTCATTCATAAAATGCTCCCAAGCAGAAATATGAGGACCCCCATACTGATGAATATACAAATATAGCCTCAAACCATGCCGTTGAAGGAGCAGTGGATACTCCTATGGCAATTCCAAATTTGTTATTTACTTCCACCATTTTTATGGCAGGGAAGGGATCTGAAGGACTGAAGATATTTATTCACCAGGGCATTTGACTGGGGTGGTTCATGGGGCAGCCTAAATTTTTATACTGTTGCATTTTGTTCAAATTATGATTTACTTTCTGTTCTAAATGAATAAGTTCATCATTGATGGAGAAGAAATTGAAATAGTTGCTGCTTTATCGATAGTTGATCCAAGTAGATTAAAGTTGTCCAACAAGCAGTCAAGAAATCAGACGCATTGCCCTTGGCAGAATGGCTATGAAGGATCTAGACAAGATTCTCAAGAGCAGAGATGTCTCTCCATACAAAGATTCAACTTGTTGAAAATGCCATGGCTTGAACATCATATGGATGTGAAAGTTGGACAGTGAAAAAGACGGGAAGAAAATTGATACTTTTGATTTATGGTGCTGGTGCTGAATACTGTGTATACCATGGACTGCCCGAAGAACAAACCAGTCAATACTAGGAGGAGGTCAAACGTAAGCGTTCTTTAGAAACTCAGATGACAAGACTTCAACTTTCATACTTTGGACATATCATGCGAAGAGAGATCATTAGAGAGACATCATGCTTGGCAAAGTAGAAAGTCAACGTGAAAGAGGAAGGCAAGCAATGAGATGGATCGATACAATAACAGTAGCTATGGGTGTCAGTCTGTCAACAAAGAGCCGCCTGACTGAAGATCGAACACAGTTTAGGACAACTATCCAGAGGGTCGCCATGAGTCGACACCGACTTGATGGCACTTAACACCAACAACAACAGGGAGTCACAAGGAAAACAGGCGATTAGGATTCAAAAGCAGCTTCAGAGCTGAGCTTTTAACAAGCATTTGAAGAGGGGGAGAGTTGAAGACTGATGTACCGATGCTGGAAGTTTATTCCAGGCATAAGAAGCAGCAAGATTAAAGGAGCAGAGCCTGGAGTTGGAAGTAGAAGAAAAGAGCATAGAGAAGCAGGCCTGTAGAAGTGGAGTTCACGAGGGGGGGTGTTGGGAGAGACGAGAGGAAAGGTAGTGGGGGAGGGCAGTAGAATGAATGAATAAATTTATAGGTCAGAAGGAGAAGTTTGACTTGGATACAGAAACGGAAGGGGAGCCAATGAAGTCACTTCAGAAGAGGAATTATGAGTATAACTGGGCTGATGAAAGATTAGTCGGGCAGCTGAGTTCTGAACAGATTTGAAGGGGGGAGAGATGAGACAAAGGGAGACCAGCAAGGAGGAGGTTGCAATAGTCTAGAACAGGGGTCTCCAAATCCAGTCCTGGAGGGCTGAAAACCAGTCAGGCTTTCAGTATATCCCTAATGGATATGCATGAGATCAATATATCTCATGCATATTCATTAGCGATATCCTGAAAACCAGACAGGATTGTGGCCCTCCAGGACAGGTTTAGAGACCCCTGGTCTAGAAGGGAGGTGACTAGGGAGTGGAAAAGAGTCTTAGTAATGTGTTCAGAAAGGAAGGGGCAAATTTTGCGAATGTTGTAGAGAATTAAAACCTGTCATTTCTATCTGTTGGATATGTGCAGAAAATGTGAGGGAGTAGTCAGAGGAAATGGGAAGTAAGAGTATTATCTACAGAGATAGAGAAAGGAAGAAGAGGGGAGAAAGGTTTATGGGGAAAGATAAGAAGTTCGGTTTTGGCCATCTTCAATTTCAAATGGCAGTGAGACATCCAGGCAGCGATGTCAAATAGGCAGACAGACATGTGAGGCTGGAGTGACAGGTAGATCTGAGTCATTAGCTTAAAAATGATGATGAAAGCCATAGAAGGATGAGAGTACCAAGAGATTGGGTATAGAGAGAAAAGGAGAGGGCCCAGAACAGAGCCCTGGGATACACCAACTGAGAGTGGGATAGCAGTAGAGGAGGAACCAGTAGAAAAAACACTGAAAGAGTGATGGGAGAGAGAAAAAGAGAATCAAGACAGCACAGTCCCTAAAACCAAGTGAGGACAATGTATCGAGGAGAAGGTGGTGGTCAAGTGTCAAAAACAGCAGAAAGGTCAAAGAATGAGGATAGAGTAGAGGCCCTTGGATTTAGCCAGGAACAAGTCGCTGGAGACTTTGGCAAGAGCCATCTCAGAGTGAAAGGGATAAAAGCCAGATTGAAGAGGATCTAGCAAGACTTGAGAGGAGAGAAATTTAAGGCAATGGCAGAGGACAGCACGTTTAAGAAGTTTGGAGATGAAGGGAGATGGGTCGATAATTAGAAGGACAAGTAAGTTTCTTGAGGAGAGAGGTGTGCCCCCAGCATGCTTGAAGGCGGCAGGGACAGTTGCAGTAGAGAGCAATAGGTTGAGAATATGTGAGATAGAAGGGATGACAGAGGAGATGGAATTAAGGAAAAGGGTAGGGATAGGATCAGAGGAACAGGTTATGTTTTTAGAGGAGGAGAGAAACTGAGAGGTTTCATTAACAGATCTTAGAAAAGGATGAAAGGGTAGCAGAGATTGAGGGGAAAAGTTGATATTGAAGGGGGGAAGGGGAGATGAAGCTGAATTAGAGGGGAATTGGTGTGTAGTCTAGTCTTGTGGACTTTGTCATGGAAATATCGGCAAGGATTTGGGTAGAGAGAGGAGGGGTCTTAGGTGGAGAAGACAGTTGAGTTGAGAAGAGACAGCAAGGGTCAGAGACAAGAGGATTAGTTAAATAGAGTTTTGCTTGGCGAGTGACATAGGCCATGTGGTCTTTCTGTTGTCATGTTTCTATCTAGTCTGCCCTTCCATATCAGCCACTACTACAGTCCCCTTTTTTCTTTAGAGATCCTCTGTGTTTGTCCCATGCCTTTTAGAATTCAGACACTGTCCTCATCTCTACCACCTCCACTGGGAGAATATTCCACGGATCTACCACTCTTTCCTTAAAATATTTCTGCATATTACTCCCTTTCACACTCATCCTATGTCCCCTTGTAGCAGAGCTTGCTTTCAATTGAAAGAAGCTTTCCTCCTGTGCATTTATGCTGACTGGAAGGAAGCAAGAATGAATTTAAAGTGAACAAAATCAGAGTGAGATTTGAGCCAAATGTGCTCAGCTGAGCAGGCACAGGATTGTAGATTGCGGGTTGTTGACTGCCAGGGTTGAGGTATAGTGTGCCTCATGGGACATGGGATGGGTGAAGCAAGAGCATCCACAGCAGAGGCAAGAGTGGTATTATAGGAAACAATAGCTTCATCAACAGACTTAGAAGACAAGGTGGAAGAGAGATGTGATGAAACAATAGTGGAGAGAGCCAATGGCTTGATAGACTAAAGATTTCTAAATAGGTAGGAAGAGACAGGGCGAGATTGAGGCAGGGAGTGATGGAGAGTGAAGCTTAGGAGATGGTGGTCAGAAGAGGGAAGAACAGAGTTATTGATATTAGAGTGTGGACAATTAGAGAAGAAAACAAGGTCAAGGCAGTGACTGCTGATGAGCAAAGTTGGAGGTTGAATGAGGAGGTAAGGGAAAGGAGTTTAGAAGCATAGGGCTCAGAGGGATTATCAACATGAAAATTAAAGTCACCAAGAATAAGAGGGGAAAGAAGAATCTTGAAATAAGGAAAGCCATGTGTCAGTGAGAAAGGTAGAGGTGGATGTGTTAGGGGGGTCTATAAATAGCAGCTATCCGGAGAGGTAAGGGGTTAAAAAGGCAGATGGAATAGACTTTGAGGGAGGAAAAGGCGTGAGATTGAGGTAGAAGGAGGGGTTGAAATTGGCAGGAAGGAGAAAACAGAAACCCAACACCACTACCATGGCCATGGTACAAGGAGTGTGGGCAGGGGCGGCTCAAGGCAATCTGAAGTATGAAAAGGCACCCCCACCTTAGAGGGGGGCGGGGCTTTTTCAGAAATACAATCGGACTGAACCAAACCAAAAAGCCAATTAGATTATATGGAGGAAATGCAAGATGTTTGCACACAGGGCTATATCAAGCTGCAATCACACCCTGTGAGACTTGCAGCTCGGGCGCATGCCCCCCTCTCCCCCCATACCTCCGTTCAGCGCTGGATGGAGGTATGGGGAGGAGAAGGGGGGCATGTGCCTGATCTGAAAGGCACCGGTACTTTAAGCAGATCTGTCCCTCCTTGACATCGAGTCGGAGGAGGGAGGGACCAGACCTGCTTAAAGTGCTGCGAACAGGCTTGGGGAGCTCATTTCGGCTGCCTGCTATTGTCCTGCCAGCGGCGGCAGGGCAACAGCAGACAGCCGAAATACGCCTCCCAAGCCTTTCTGCCCTGTGCGGCTGCACCACTTGCACAGGGCTAGTTACGGTCCCATTTGCACACCAAGGAACTAAGACAGCAAGAACTAACAGCACAGATAATAAAACTAAATTATAACTCATTTTTATTTTGTTATAAACTGCATTATGGTTCTTGCTTTTTCTTTTTCAACATATATTTTGCATCCACTGTAGGTGCAGAGCAGAACCAGGACATTCACCCACAGAACTCAATATTTTAAAAAATAATCTGATTCTGATCATCTCAACAACAACCCACCACTATTCTCCAGTATCAGGCATATTGTGAACTAATACAAAACCCTACAACAAAGAACAAACCTACCATATCATACCATATCAGCACAAACTTCCAAAACTCACATAAGGAGCCCATCCAAAAAAAGCATCCCTATAAATACTACAGTGGGCCCTGGAACATCCATACACCCATTTGAAAAGCTGAACAAGTCAAATTACTACAGTACAGTATAGATCTTTATGTACTAACTCCATGTTAACAGAACACCTGAACTCAGTCACACACTCACAACATCGACCCTCACCAAGTACAGAATAAGTAACCACAATCTAAAGTAAAAATATGTAGACTAAATTTTAATTTGAAACCCCAACAAGCCAGAGTCCACATGCAGTGCAACATCAGATAAATAAGAGATGCAGTTCCCCAATACTGTGTAAAATATAAAAATAGCACAAAGTCCAATCACTAAAATTAAAAAATTATTTTTTCTACCTTTGTCTGACCATTTTATTCTCTGATCATGCTGGTCCCGATCGGAGGCTTCTGCTTTCCTGTCTTCTCTTAGCTCTCTTTCTGTGGTCTATGGTCCATCTGCCATTTCTTATCTCTTTCGTTTTCTTCACTTCCTTCCATCAGCCCATTTCCAGTTCCAGTAACCCTCCCCAGTATCAGCCCCTTTTCCAGTCCTTCCCTCCCAGTACCTTCCAATGTCAACTGCCTTGCATTCCCACGACTGCAACTGGTGTTCATTCTCTTCCAGTCCCCCTCCTTCCCCACTGTCCAGCCCCTTCTAGTCCAAATACCATCCCAGATATTAGCTCACGTCCACTCTGTGCCACCCTCCAGGTCAGCTCCCTTCCAGTCACCCTACCCTCTGTCCACCCCCCCCCCCTTCCATTGCCATTTGCATGTCAGCTCCCTTCCAGCCTTCTCCCCATTACCCAACCACCTACCATGCCCATCCCCAGGTGTCAGCTCCCTTCCAGTCCCCCTTCAGTACATCCCAGGTGTCAGCTCCTTTCCAGCCCCCTCCTTCCCCTGCGTCAGCTCCCTTCCAGTCCCATTCTACCATCCTCCCGCATCAGCTCATTTGTAGCCCTAGCTGCTAGTTTTCTTCCAGGGCCAGCAGCACTCTCCTCCCCTCCCCCATTAGCCCATTTCCAGTCCTAGAACCCCTATTGCCCATTACCAATCCTAACCCCCCCATCAGCCCATTACAAGTCCTAAACCCCCCTCAGGGAAATTAAAAAAACAAAACAAAACCTGGCTGTTGAAGCTGCCGCCGTGGCGGCAGCAGGAAGTGTTCCGGGGCCGCCCCGGCAGAGCCCTCCTGTCTCCCTCAGTGTGGCTTACAGGGCCATGAAGGGAGAGTTTCCCATCTCCCTTCATGGCTCTGTAAAGCTGTGCTGAGAGAGACAAGAGTGCTCTGCCTGGGCAGCCACGGGGCACTTCCTGCTGCTGTGGCAGTGGCTCCTCTCCTCAGGTTTTTTTGTTGTTGTTTTGTTCCTTTGATGGCTGGCAGCGGCAAACTCACCCTCCTTTTCCAGGCAGCTGTGGCTCCCTGCCTCGCAGAGAACCGCGGCTGTGCTGTGATTCAATTCTAAAGTGCCCAATAACTTGCAATTGTACATAGTTTATAATGTGTTTTGCTTTGTTTTGTTTTTGTTTTGTCTTGTTTTGTATTAACATATGCTGTTAGCTGATACATTGTTTACTGTTACAAAATGTTCCATGTAAAACCAAGCTCTTGCTTTGTTTGTTTATTGTAAACCGCAACTGATCTCTGGAAGATGCGGTATATAAATGATTGTTAAATAAATAAAAATAAATTTCAGTTTTAAACAAAAACGAAACCGGCGTGGAGCCTTCCTGCGTCTGTGAAAGACCCTGTGCAGCTTTGTCCTGCCTCCAAAGGAAGTTACATATAATTTCCATTGGGGGCGGGACAAAGCTGCACAGGGTCCTTCACGGAGACGAGAAGGCTCTGCACTGGTTTCGTTTCTATTTAAAACTGCAGTCACAGCACAGCTGCAGTTCTCTAAGAGGCAGGGAGCCGAGGCTGCCTGGAAAAGGAGGGCGAGTTTGCCGTTGCCGAGAAGCAGACTCGGCAGCAACTTGTGCACTTCTTTTTTTGGGATTTTTTTTTTTTAACTTTTGAAAGCGAAGTGAGGTGGCTGTTTTGGGGGCATTTTTTGCCGCCCTCAAGACTTTGCCGCCTGAGGCAGCCGCCTCACTTCGCCTCATTATAGAGCCGTCCCTGAGTGTGGGAGAGTTGGTAGCTGCTGTGACAGAGGGCAACTACCGAAGTAGTGTCATCAGGAAGGAACCATTGAAGCAGATAACTAGGCACTAGAGCAGAATGCATTTTAGAAAATATTGCCCGATTGCCAACCTGTCTCAATCTCAAAGCCTCAAAAGAGCCATCCATCCATCCTGGAGATCTACTCATACCTCCTAAGATTTCAAATGTCTAATTTTGAAAATGTCCAAGTCAGTCATGCCAATCAGTCATAGATCTTGTATAGGATTTCAGAAGGAATGATTTCACCCAACCTGGTCAAGCTTTGCACTGCCAACAAGCAAACACAAGTGAGATCTGACCAGGGAGAAACCCTGCGTTTCCCCTAATCAGAGTCGACAAAGATTCTTTCCATATAGCAGTTCCCCTGATATCGCAACCATATTTTAACAGAAAGAGCTGTGTAGGGATTTCACCCCCCCCCCCCCAGCCATCCTGACCCTACCTCAGGAAGCCACTCCAAAGAATCAAGTCCTGTCTCCCCAAATTTCCAGCACTCAATAATAATCCACTGCTTCTCTGGTTGTCTACTGCATTCACAAACTGCCCAGAGCTGGGCAGCCACATAGTACTACTGAAGGTGAGGCACTGCCAGGTCTCCTTGCCCCCAGCACTGGTATAAGATTGATCATGTTACACTGGGGGGAGGGGCTGCTTTTTTGGATAGTCTTTTAGAGACTTTATTCTGTAAAAGCCTGAATGTCTGTCTTTTCAGGGATTGCTATGGGAAGAACCTAGGCAAGACTGCCATTTTACACTGGCAAATACACCCCAACCATAGGAGTCTACCCTAGACCCCACTACTCTAGATCTCTCTCCACTCTCCAGCCTACCTATCTGTGGAGGATGATTGTTTGCCTGGCTATGTTTCAAGCTAATCTGAACTTCCAAATACTTAATGCTGAAGGCAGCCCACTTACAGAGAAATTTAGCCCATAGCAGCTGCAAATGCTCGTTAGCAATATTTAATGGGCAAGACCACATACAGTACTTCTGCACGGTCACCTTAAAACCAGACAACCACCCAAACTCCTTCAACTACAATTTCAAAAAGCGAGAGTGACTTGTGAAGCCCAGAGATACTAAAGGCCATCAGCAAATAATGGGCCTGTAATCAACCCACCCCTCCCCCACCTCACCTATGCCATAAAGGACTCTATTGAAATCATAGAGGAGTGATGAGAGAAGGCATCCCTGACAGGTCCCTCGTCCTAACTGGAAATAGAGTAAATCCCATTAACCTTAATGCAAGCTCTGGTTGTCCTATGCATAGCTTTCAACCCAAAAATTCTATCCCAAACCCATTCTCTCCAATGAGTGAAAAGTAAAGGGCCAACTAACCTGCTCAAAGGCTTTTTTGACCTTGATGGAGAGAAGCAGTCCTAGAACCTAGTCCATATGAGCAACCCCAACCAGATTCAGAACCTTCTGGATGTTATCCCCAGCTGCCTCCCCAGTATAAAGGCAGTCTGATTTTGATGAATCAAATTACCAATAGCTCTATTTAAATGATTAGCTAAGATTTTAGCTAAAATATTTACATCCAAATTAAGGAGCGAGATGAGCCATATTGTATGGGGTCCCGTCTCCTCTTTATGAATTAAAGTAACTTCCATCCACCCCATTGTCTTTGGAAGAGCTTTACCAGCCAAAACTGAAAACCTTCTCCAAGGGATCAATCAGAAGATCAGCAAAGGTCTTACAGAACTTAGCAGAAAAGCCACCAGGACTTGGTGATTTGCTGATAGTAGGAAGGTGATTAAAATTCCTAGATATTTGGGGTAATTTTCATATCCAATTCCTCCATCTACACCACTGCTCAATACAACTCCTAGCAGAAACTCCAAAACCCATCCCGTATAGTGCTAGAATTTCTCCCCCCACCCCTTTTTCCCTTATTGTGGACCTGGCAGATATCCTCATCCCTCTGCTTGCACAGCTTCCTTTTATTAAGGGAAACTACCAGGTTAACCTTTGACAAGGTCCCTCATCAGACTTTTGGCAAAACTAAAGAGTCATGGGATAGGAGGCAGTGTACTATTGTGGATCAGGAACTGGTTAAAAGATAGAAAGCAGAGGGTAGGGCTAAATGGCCAATTTTCCCAATGGAGAAAGGTGAATAGTGGTGTACCCCAGGGATTTTTGCTGGGACCGCTGCTTTTTGACATACTCATAAACGACCTGGAAAGTGGAATAACAAGTGAGGTTATCAAATTTTCAGATGACACAAAACTATTTAAAGTTGTTAAAACCCAAGAGGATTGTGGAAAATTGCAAGAGGATCTTGATAGATTGGAAGACTGGGCATCAAAATGACAGATTAAATTTAATGTGGACAAGTGCAAAGTTATGCACCTAGGGAAGAACAACCCAAACTATGGTTACACGATGCAAGGTTCCACATTAGGAACCACCACCCAGGAAAAAGATTTAGGCGTCATTGTGGATACTATGTTAAAATCCTCGGCCCAGTGTACAGCACAAGCCAAGAGCAAATAGAATGCTAGGTATCATAAGGAAAGGAATGGAAAATAAAACAAAAGATATTATAATGCCTCTATATCGTTCCATGGTGAGACCGCACCTTGAATATTGTGTGGAATTCTGGTCGCCGTATCTTAAAAAGGATATAGAGTTATTAGAAAAGGTTCAGAGAAGAGCCACCAAAATGGTAAAGGGGATGGAAGGATACTCCTATGAAAGGCTAAAAAGGTTAGGGCTCTTTAACCTGGAAAAGAGACGGCTGAAGGGAGATATGATAGAAGTCTATAAATTAATGAATGAAGTGGAACGGGTAAACGTAGATCGATTGTTTACGTTTTCAGAATATAGAAAGACTAGGGGACATGCAATGAAGTTACAGGGTAAACTATTTAAGACTAATTAATAAAAGAAAATAGTTTTTCACTTAACGTGTAATCAAACTCTGGAATTTGTTACCGGAGGATGTAGTAAAGGCTGTTAGTGTAGCTGCGTTTAAAAAAAGGTATGGACAAGTTCCTGGAGGAAAGATCCATAAACCATTATTAAGAAGGGACCCAGGATATCAATGCTTGACCCAGTACAAGCATTGTGGAACCTGTGTCTTTTGGGGAAACTGCTAGGTACGTATGACCTAGATTGGCCACTGTTGGAAACAGGATACTGGGCTTGATGGACCTTGGTCTGACCCAGTATGGCATATCTTATGTTCTTATGTATAAACTGGAAACCCTAGCAGGTATGTGCATCTGCTGGAGTTTCCACATGGAACAGGTGTGAATAAGTTAAAAAGAATATGCAAATGAGGCAGTGTAGTAGAGGTTTGTACAGACATTTTCTGGCTTCTTGCCCTTGAGCTTTGCTCAAAAGAATTCTTGGTATGCCTGAATACTGAAGCTCATGTGGGGAGGAGGAGGAGACTGTATTCCATGCGGACTTTTGTTCTGAGTTGTTGCTGGGACACAGCTGAAGAGAACAAAAACAGCAGACATGGAGGATTGTCAAAAGTATGAGAATATGCAACACAGGAAGATCTAAGCAGCCCCCCCCCCCACACACAATTTCTAAAAGGGGGTACTTCTTGCCCTCCCTCCCCTTACTCCCTTCCTTCAATGATTTCTTGGGGGGTGGGGTGGGGGAGAGAGGAGTGCTCAAATTTTAAGCCCAGCCCAGTCCATACATATCCCGTTTTATATGCTTCCTCTAGATTTCTGCTGCTTTCAGTCAGAAATCAAATGTTCGCTATGATGGACCTCTTTCCTCTTTCATTTGATCTGGGTTAACAGTTTTTAGCCTGAAAAATCACATGCACTCACTAGCAAAGAAACTGGGTCACACGGAAGCACCAGTGTTAAATATTCCAGACATGGGCAGGTGTGTTGGAGGAATGGTTATCCCTCAGTTTTCCAAATGATTACTTAAGCCACAAAGAATGTCTAGTGGATTTTTTTTTTTTGATGGTCTGTGGTTCCACAGGAATACACACTGGATTTTCACTTCTCATCAGTGCTAGTGGAGGTGTCCGAGTAGCAAATAAACAAGTGGTGGAAGCATGTCTAGCATAGCTCATGGAATTCTTTCCAGCCTCTTTTAATGTGTGGATACATGTGTATCTGTTTTTGTATGTGTCTTTGACCTGGAGGGTTGAGGGGAGGGGCAGTTTGAATAGATCGGTACCCATTCATTCTGTTTTGGAAAGAATAGTGAAATGAAATAAAGTGTAACAATATATCAGATATCGCTATCAACAGATCTCAAACAATGGGTTTTACGATTTCACCACAAGAAGCCATTGTCCTACAGCAACAGGTATTAGTTGGCAGTACACACAGCAGCCATTAAGAGAGATACAGTTCAGTCTCGAGGTTTCACAGTAGAATTTACAACAAAGAAAATGAAAGCACATCAGATACACTAAGAGGCAGCACTGGGGGGGAGGCTGAATGATAGAGGAAAGCATGCAGAGGATGCCTTATGGAATTATTTCCAACCCCCCATGTATGTGCGCACGCGTGTACCTGGCCAGAAGTTCCCTAGCTTTATCAAAGTTTCTATGATGCAGAAGCTGGAATCATAAAGCTCTCTCTCCCACCCCAAAAATGGACAATGCATATTTTTCTAAACCCCCAGTTTGATCTTGCCCATTTTCAAACTCTATTTAACCAGTTTCTCCCTTACCAAATTTTGGCCCTTTGCTGTTGACCTTTTGGACGGTTTTTGCCCCCAGACATTCTCTACCCCTAATTTATTTCCAATATTCATTGGATTAATAAACAAAAGTTTGAGAACAGGCAAAATGTCAGAATAAGTTAAGTATTTCAAAACTTACTGTAAATCAAAGTAACTATAGAATCATGCTTTATAGTGTAGATAGTTGTAGATAACTGTAGATAGTTACCCCAGTTTTAAACCAAGTTATATCTCCTGTTCCATGTAAGTGCATGACAGTCCCTGTCTACACACAAAGCTGTTATCTGTAAACCGCACTGATTTTAAAGAGCGCGGTATATAAAAGCAATAAATAAACTAGTAGTTGTATCCATGTACAATTTGCATTGGGTGATTATATGAAAGCCTTTTTAAAAAGGTACATCAGCAACTGATGATATGCAAGGGCTTTTATAGATGTCTCCCTAGTAGTTGGTCAAGGGGAGCCTTATAAGCACATCTATTCCTAGATGCATTTCATCAGGACCCCGTACCAAGCTAGAAATGTGCCCTTTATATCTAAGGAATCTGTCGCCCCTCCTTCACTCAGCCATGTTCAGTAGCTCACTCTTTTTAAGCTTCCCGGAAGCCCAGTGATATCGGCGCCCCTTCTGAACCTGCGCCCTGTGCGGCCTCACTGCTCACACAGCCCTGGGTATGGCCCTGCATCTTATCTTAGCAATTAAATGGCTTCAACACTAGCTGTAACACCTCATAGTATAATTGATTTAATTAAACCTTTAAGGTGCCACCAGCCTGTATTTTGCTTCTATAGACTAACATGGCTGGAAGTCTTATTTAAATCAGTGTGCAAGGGATGACTGATAATGTATGAGTCCTTTCATTTACTTAGATTGGGGAAAAAAAATGTCCACCCAGTTGCTTGCATTTCAGCAAGACTTTGATACCTCTGACACCCTACTGTATACTGCTCCTCTGGGCAGCACCTACACGCCAAAAGGTCTGAATTGGGCCTGTGCCACTTGGATTACTGTCTTATAGTTTGTTCTCATAAAAAGATGTCGTTTTGGTTCCTCGTGTTACAAAATCCTGACGCTGGTAAGTGGGATGGGATAAGAGATGCTTCAGATTGGGGTGGGTTAACTAAGCTGTGGCTTTAAGGGAGGCTAGTGGCCGACACAACCTTGAAATTAGGAATTACGGCATCCTGAGCGGCAGACATGCATTACTCCCCTTTTTTTGTTTTGTTTTTTTTGGCCCTGAATCCACATCTCCAGCTCTATGGCTGCCTCTACACCCCTCTCCTTCCCTTCCTTGCTCACTTGCCACGTCACCCCCACCAACTGCAAGGGCAGGTCCTGATTATGGCAGCATGTTGTGAGGGAATGAAAAAGCAGCAATCTGGTTTGGGCTCATATGGGTCAATGCAGAAACTCTGTGCCCAGCACTAAAGCTCTAGCAGAGGATTTCCAAGTGCAGGTTTGGCACAATTTTCCACAGCCATAGTGTAAGCAAATGAGCTGTGGGCAAAATGTCTGCACTGAGCCAGTAGAGCAAACCAGGCACATACACACAAATGTCTGTCAGCAGCACCTAGATCCTGCGCGTGTGCTGCAATGCTTTGTGGGGCATAAGAGCTATATCGTTCTGCTCAGATTAATGTCAGTGTTTTTAAATACTGAGACTAACAGCAATCATTTTGCTTAGGATATGTGCCACATAGCATTCCAGCTCTGCATACATTGTTCCAGTATGCTTCCTCTGCATAAAAGTCAGGTTTTATTTCAGGAAAGCACAAACTGGAAGTTCTCTCTCAAATTGGCATAAACTCTTCCTGAGCACTTACATCTCCTCTGACCTGATGTTGAGCTCAGCCTTTCACTTTTCTGTGCACTTCTCTGCGTCTGCCTAATTATCCGATTTGGGTTCACATTTACATGGAGGGCGCACTGCCATTAGCATTGGCTTCTTGCAGGAAGAACCTTCCTACATTCCGTGCCCACGCTATTGCATAAATGTTGCACAGATGCCTACGCTAACAGTTACACACTTTCCTCCATCACCCCTAGTCTGCATAGTGGCCCCCTCCTGCTGCTGGGCTCTGTGCAGGAACTATACATAGGCTCAGAGGTCTGCCCCCACAGGATCCCCCAACTCGCTGGCAGGAGAAGGAAAGGCTGTGACCAAAGCTCTCCGGGGTCGGGGAAATGGAAAGAGTGAAGGGGGGCACACCCTAGGACCTAGAATCCAAAATCATATTAATCTGACCCAGAGGGAAGGAACTGTAGTATTTGTATTAGACAGGTATGGAGCACTCTACCCTGCTTTGTATGGGTCAGGAGATATGATAGAGGTCTATAAATGAATGAACGGAGTGGAACGGGTAAACGTAGGTCGATTGTTTACGCTATCAGAATATAGAAAGACTAGGGGACATGCAATGAAGCTACAGGGTAAACTATTTAAGACAAATAAGAGAATATTTTTTTTCACACAACGTGTATTCAAACTCTGGAATTTGTTACCGGAGGATGTAGTAAAGGCTGTTATTGTAGCTGGGTTTAAAAAAGGTTTGGACAAGTTCCTGGAGGAAAGGTCCATAAACCATTATTAAAAAGGGACCCAGGATATTAATGCTTGACCCAGTACAAGCATTGTGGAACCTGTGTCCCTTGGGGAAACTGCTAGGTACGTATGACCTAGATTGGCCACTGATTGGGCTTGATGGACCTTGGTCTGACCCAGTATGGCATCTCTTATGTTCTTATTAGTAGATCATCCTGCCCTAGTCTTTTCTGAGTTTGTTGTAAAGTGTATCATCTGATATCCATAATACTCTTTGAGTGCATTTTTAATACGGAAATTGCAGAATGTAAGATTTTATATTAACCTGTTAGTAGTGAATGGTGCAGTGGCTGGTGGGGGGGGGGGGGGGGAGGGGGTAGTGGGCATGGCTGCCTAGCTCTGCTTTGCCCTTCCTCCAGAAACTGGGCTAGACTTTTCAGTATATCACATTTGCTTTGTTTCATTGTTTGGTTTTGGTGATCATTGTTTCTTTAATTCTGTTTGATCTAATGTGTTGATTTCTTAACCTTTCATTTATTGGGAGGGGGCCTGGCAATTTGGGCTTCCAGGTCCATCAAAACTGGGTGTGGGATGCAGCACTATGAGCCTTAATTAGCAGCTACATGGGGATCCTTTTGTCCCACATTCTTTCCTGTCCCTCTCCACTACACTCCAATCACTTACTCCAATCACTAGATTGTCCTCAGCCAGAAACCATAGTCCGTGCAAACATGGGTCCTATATCTAGCCACTAGGTGTCGCTACTGTCTGAGGACTACACTTCTCCCCTCCAGAGACTATAAGCACTGCCTCTGTAACAGCTCAGCGCAACACAGTAAGCATTAGAACTTCAAGCACAGTATCCTAATGCCAATAGTGGCCAATCTGGGTCACATTTACCTTTCAGGTACACAAATTCCACGCTGCTTGTCCAGTGGGTAAGCAATGGATTTCCCCAGTCCTCTTTAATCATGGTTTATAGACTTTTTCCTCCATAAATTTGTCCAAATCTCTCTAAATCCATTTACCCTAGCAGCTTTTACTATATCCTCTGGTAACAAATTCCAGAGTTTGATTATACGCTGAGTAAAAAATATTTTCTTTAATCTTATATGTGCTACATTGTAACTTCATTGCATGTCCCCTACTTTTTGAAGGGGTAAACAACTGATCTCTATTTACCCCTTCTACTCCATTCTTTATTTTATAGACCTCTATCATATCTCCCCTTAGCCGTCTCTTTTCTAAGCAGAAGAACCCTAACTTTTTAAGCCTCTCCTCATAGGGGTATCCTTCCATCCCCTTTACCATTTTAGTGGTTCTTCTCTGTACCTTTTTTTAAATTCTATCATCTTTTTAAGATATGGTGACCAGAACTGCATACAATATTTAAGGTGAGGTCGCACCATGGAGCGATACAGAGGGATTATAATATCCTTCATTTTATTCTCCATCCCTTTCCTTATGATACCTAGCATTCTAGTTGTTGCTTGGCTGCTGCTGCACACTGGGCCGAGGGTTTCAACATGTTATCTGTGATGATGCCTAAATCCTTTTCCTCCGTGGTGGTTCCTAATGTGGAACCTTGTAGTATGTAACTGTAGTGTGGGTTGTTCTTTCCTAAGTGCATAACTTTGCACTTGTCCACATTAAATGTCATCTGCCATTTGCATGCCCAGTCTCCCAACTTATTCTTGCAGTTTTTTTACAATCCTCTTGTGTTTTAACACCTTTGAATAATTTGTCATCTGCAAATTTGATCGCCTCACTCATTATTCCCATTTCCAGATCATTTATAAATGTTAGAAAGTAGTGGGCCCAGCACAGATCCCTGGGGTACTCCACTATTCACCTTTCTCAAATGAAAAAATTGGCCATTTAGTCCTACTCTATTTTCTATCTTTCAACCTGTTCTAATCCACAATTGTACATTGCCTTCTATCCCATGGCTTTTTAATTTCCCCAAGAGTTTCTCATGAGTCATTGTCAAAGACTTTCTCAAAATCGAGATACACTATGGGCCTGATTCTGAGTGGTGCCATCCTGAATGTATTCCCCCTCCAACTCTCCCCGCATGGCCAGAAAAGCAGTACGGGGAGAGGCGGGAGGGGGCAGAGAGAGGGGCAGATTGGGGGTGGGTTGAGGCAGCAGGACATACAGGGCCAATTCAGGTCACAGCCCTGTACTTCCTGTGGGGTCAGGGGGAACGTGCTGCTGCTGCTTCTATCTCGAAGATGGAATAAGCAGCTTTGACTGGGCGATCATGGCTGAAACCCCCCTCCCTGAGGGCCAGGGACAGGTAGGTCTCTGCTGCCCAATCCTTGCCTCAGCTGTCCAGCTTTGGGTCGGGCAGTGGAGAAATAAAGTCTGTGTCGCGATGGTCCCTGCGGGCATACTGTGGCACACCAAGCCATCTCAGGTCATGATCCTTCACCCACAGGAACGTCTGGTTCCCACGGTGCAAAATTGGGTCCAAACGGGCATGTCCTGCTCGGGGCTGTCCAGATGGCCCAGACGTGCCCCTTAGGGAATTGGGTTCCATATCAACTGGCTGACCTTTATCTACCTGTTTGTTCACATTTTCAAAAAAACATAAGAGATTAGTGAGACAAGACTTTCCTTGGCTAAATTCTTGTTGGCTTTCTGCCATTAAACCATGACTGACTATGCACTATTTTTTTTTTTTAATAAAGGTTTCTACCATTTTGCCTGGTACTGATCTCAGGCTCACTGGTCTGTAGTTTCCCAGATCACTCGTGGAACCCTTTTTAAGAATTGCCATTACATTGGCCACTTTCCAATCTTCGGATACTACAGATGATTTTAATGATAGATCACAGATTACTAATAGTAGTTCTACTATCTCGAATTTCAGTTCTTTCAGCACTCTGATATGTATGCCATCCAGTCCAGATGATTTGCTGTATTACATCTTCCCAATTTATGGAGATTTGTTTCAGATCCTCTGATGCATCACCTTTAACTATCATTTCTGGCATGGGCAAGTTTCCTACATCATCTTCATTAAAGACTGGAGCAAAAAATTAATTCTCTGTCCTTTTCTTGCAATATACCTTTTTACCCCTCCATCTAATGATCCAACTGATTCTCACAGGTGTTTTGCTATGAATATACTTGAAGTTTTTATTGTGCATTTTTACTTTTCAAATTTTCTATTTGCCTGCCTTATTAATGCTTGCATTTAACTTGCAAATATTTGTTTCCTGTTTTTCATCGTTTGACTCTCTCTCTCCATTTTCTGAAAGATTCTTTTAGCTATAACCGCCTCTGACCTCCATTTTAAGCAATGCTGACTGTCGTTTGGCCTGCCTTCCACCTTTTCTTAAGCATGGAATACATCTGGTCTGGGCTTCGAAGCTAGATAGTATTTTTAAATAATGCCTAAGCCTGATGTAAACTCTTAACCTTTGCAGTTGCTCCTTTTTAGTTTTTTCTTAACCATATTCCTCATTTTATTATAGCCTCCTTTTTGAAAGTGATTGTGCTAGCATTTATTTACATTATCTTATTTACATTATCTTATATACCGCGCTATTCTGCATCAGTGCGGTTTACATTGAACAAACTGAAATTACATTGAACAGGGCATTATAACTTGGGGAGAACTATTTTACAGGGAACATGGGCTATGGAGGGTTAAGTGGCTTGCCCAAGACCACAAGGAGCACCTGTGGGACTAGAAACCCCAGTCCTTCCAGCCCAAGGTTGCTGTCCTCTAGTGGGATTTGAACCCCCGTCCTTCCGGCCTGAAGTACCTTGCCCCAGCCACTAGGCCACTCCTCCACTCCACATTTAAATCTCCTTGCTATCTTCCCTCCATTTATTAACTCAAATGTGATTGTGTTATGATTGCTATTGCCAAGCGGCCCCAAAATAGTGACCTCTTGCACTAGATTCTGAGTTCCACTGAAGACAAGGTCTAAAATAGCATCCCCGTGTGTTTGTTCCTGAGCCAGCTGCTCCATGAAGCAGTCCTTTAGTTCATCTAGAAACTTTATTTCCCTAGCTTGTCCTGATATGACATTGACCCAGGCAATACCGGGATAGTTGAAAATCTCCCATTATTACTGTGTTGTAAATTTTGCTAGCTTCCCTGTTAGAATTTCATCTGTTCATTCTGTCTAGGTGGATGGTAGTACACCCTCACTGCCATTCCCTTCCCCTGTTTACATAGAATTTCGATCCATAGAGATTCTACAGTGATTTTGTTATCTACAAAACTTTTATCCTGTTTGACTCAATGCCCTCTTTAACATATAGGGTAGATTACACTGGTGGAGGGGTGACTCTATCATTGTGATATAGTTTGTAGCCTGGTATCAGTGTCCCACTTTTTTCTGTACTGTGGAATGTGAGGTTTTTGTTAAGAATTTTGCAATGATTATTTCGGAAAGCTCTTCTATTTGTACCATGCTGTACCCCTCCCTCCCCCCCCCCCCCAACACACAGTTCTCCTTCTTTCCACTGTTCCATAGGAAAATCTGTTAAGGATTCTAATTCTGCCTAATAATTAACAAGTCTGATATTCAAAGGGTATTTACACAAGGGTATTTACAGACAGTTAACTGTGTAAATGCTGGCTAATCGGATATTCAACGGCACTTACATGTTCCCTACATGCCTCGATGCTGGCTGGCTAGCTAACATTGGGAGTTCTGGGGCGGAGTGAAGGCAGGGACTGGCGATAACTGTGTAGCACCAATATTGGAAGCTTCACGGTTAGTGCTCATCCCTATAAGATAGGTGAGGAAAAACCAATATTGATGCTGCATGGTTAGCCTTGGCGGCTACCAGGCAGTGCGGCCAGACCCGGAAGCCATTGCTGTGGAAGTGAATATCTGGGCTTAAGGGGTCAGTGGGCAGGGCTAAGCAGCTACGGCGCTTAGCCCTGCCCAGATGAATATTGGGCCCAGCATGTATATGGTTTGCTGTAGGAAAGTGCTTCTCCTATGAATGAAGCTATTAGAGGGTCATTAGCTAATAAATTGTTTAACTGAATGATATGCCCCCCAGTGCCCTATGCTACAGGGACTCTGAGCTGTTGAGGCAATGAAATGACAGACCTTGGAGTTTTTGCTCTCTACATTTGATTTTCCTTAAATTCTCATTTTTATTGGAGGTTTGTGCATACAAACTTCATAAATTCTTGAAAAGCTTAAATAACTTAGGATTTGGAAGTGTCTTATATTATGTAAGAGAACCAGAGCAGGCAGAACATCATTTTGGCTGGACGGGCCAAACAAGTCTTCACCCTCCACCCCCAGGTTCCCTAGGTTCTGATGCTGTGTAGGTTAGAAGGTTGGTTGGGCCATGGCCTCAGTGACCTACCCTGTTAAGAGGACCATGACCTTGTGCAATTTAGACTGACACCACTTGCTTTCCTATAACTCTCGTTCCTTGCTCCCAGATTGTGCAAAGTTACGCTTGTAGTCAACCTTCCGCCAAGACAGTGCAATTTACTTGTTTCTAGCACATTGGGTATCCTGTTGTATGAGGGGCGCCTTGTGTCCCCACCTAATATACCTCTAGCTGCCGATTAGATCTCTAATCCCTTGTTTCCTTTTGCAGATATCTGCTGGAGCAAGACTTTCCAGGGATGAGGATTGGACCAGAGCCCACGACCGACTCCTTCATTGCTGTGATGCAGGGAGAAGTGGAAGGCATCATACCTGGGAATGCCCTAGTGGTGGATCCCAAGAAACCCTTCAGGAAGCTCAATGCTTTTGGCAATGCTTTCTTAAACAGGTCAGTAGGTGTTTTGCAATTAAATGTATTCTTTAGGTATGGCAATCTCCTGCAGGGTTCCCTTTTTAATAGATTTTTCCTTTCACAGTTGGTGCTACTGTATAGGCAGTGCTACAGGCCATTGCCTAGGGTGCCATATTCTATTTGGATTCGGTCAGGCCTCTTCATTGGTAGCTGGAGGTACAGGAGATTTTCCCGTCTCAAGAGGGCTTACAATCTAAGGGCTAGATTGCGTTTACTGATGATTAATGCAAAACTCAGAGTTAATGTTGCCTAGTTACTAAATGAGTGCATGACTTCCATTAATAGGTTAAACACCCATTAGTGAATCAGACCCTACGTTTCTACCTGAGGCATTGGAAAGTGATGTGCCTTGTCCAAGGTCAGAAGGAGCATTGGTGGGATTTGTCCCCTGGGTTCCGCGGTTCTCAGCTTCCTGCTCTAACCGCTAAGCTGTATGGTCGTCTTTGATTTTATGTGATGTTTTGACTTTGGGTTTCCTGCCTTCTATATAAATTGCCATGACGTACAATCAAATGGCAGTATATAAAATTCTTTTAAATAAGCTGCTTTCTCTGTAAAGGTATCAAAATTCATTATCTTCTGTTTTTCAACTGCAAAACAGATTTTTTTTTTGTTTTTTTTGGAAGGGAGAGGTAACAAAGGACTTCTGCTACCATTAATTGCAGCAGAACTTGATTAATGAGTGTGGGCACCCTCTTAAAAAAAAAATGTGACCTCAGTCTTTCCCAAAATCCCTCTTTGCATAGGTCACCTTTTATGGGGGGCAGGGAGTATATGCCAGAAGTGTATACCCTAATTTTGCTCACGTCCTGCTGGGCACCAATATAGTAAGAATTTGGTAGCAGCATCACAGGAACCAACGCAGCTGGATAGGTGTGACTGTGTATACAAGCCCCATAAGCAAACTGAGTAATCATCCAAAGATCCCTGGATAGCCAGAACAGGAAAAATGACTCCCCCCAACCCCCCCTTTTGTAGAGCTTTGGACATTTGTTAACCCCCCCTGGGGTGGAAGGATGGCCCTAGAGGGAAACTCCAAGCAGAGGGCAGGACAGATGTCCATCTAAGCTAGATAATCCCTCCTGAAAAGAGAGCAAATGGGAACATGGAGGCAGCTGGAAGCTGAAGATGGGAGGACAGCTGGACCACAGACTTCACGGGACTGAGTGGTGCACAGCAGAGCCACGCTGAGACATCACGGGACTGAGTGGTGCACAGCAGAGCCACGCTGAGACATCACGGGACTGAGTGGTGCACAGCAGAGCCACGCTGAGACATCACGGGACCGAGTGGTGCACAGCAGAGCCACGCTGAGACATCACGGGACCGAGTGGTGCACAGCAGAGCCACGCTGAGACATCACGGGACCGAGTGGTGCACAGCAGAGCCACGCTGAGACATCACGGGACCGAGTGGTGCACAGCAGAGCCACGCTGAGACATCACGGGACCGAGTGGTGCACAGCAGAGCCACGCTGAGACATCACGGGACCGAGTGGTGCACAGCAGAGCCACGCTGAGACATCACGGGACTGAGTGGTGCACAGCAGAGCCACGCTGAGACATCACGGGACCGAGTGGTGCACAGCAGAGCCACGCTGAGACATCACGGGACCGAGTGGTGCACAGCAGAGCCACGCTGAGACATCACGGGATTGAGTGGTGCACAGCAGAGCCACGCTGAGACATCACGGGACTGAGTGGTGCACAGCAGAGCCACGCTGAGACATCACGGGACCGAGTGGTGCACAGCAGAGCCACGCTGAGACATCACGGGACCGAGTGGTGCACAGCAGAGCCACGCTGAGACATCACGGGATTGAGTGGTGCACAGCAGAGCCACGCTGAGACATCACGGGACCGAGTGGTGCACAGCAGAGCCACGCTGAGACATCACGGGACCGAGTGGTGCACAGCAGAGCCACGCTGAGACATCACGGGACCGAGTGGTGCACAGCAGAGCCACGCTGAGACATCACGGGACCGAGTGGTGCACAGCAGAGCCACGCTGAGACATCACGGGACCGCATAGTTGAACTACTATAAGTAAGATCCTAGGATTAAGACTGGGGAGACCGGGACATGGTCCAAAGTAAAAAGAACACAAACTGATAGCTGAGAGATGCGCAGAAATGGGGGATAATCACGGAGGACGCAAACTACATTTTTTGAAGGCACGAATAAAGGCAAACTAGTTGATAGTGTATCTGGATTTTCAGAAAGCATTTTTTTCTTAATTTGATTTAACTGCATACTACAACAAATATCAATAAATACGAATCTGCTGTTTTTATTTGTAATCCACTGTGATTTTTTTATATCGTGCAGAATATAACTTTTACTAAATATTATTAGAAGGCCCTCACAATAGGAGGCAATGTGCTATTTTATTTTGGGGGAATTGGTTAAAAGATAGAGTAGGGTTAAATGGCCAATTGCCTCAGTGGAGGAGGGTGAATAGCAGAGTGCTCCAGGGATCTGTACTGGGACTGCTGCTTTTTCAAGTACTTATGAATGATGCTGAATGGGAACAAGTGAAGTGATCACATTTTGCAAATGACACAAATTATTGAAAGAAGTTAAATCGCATACTGATTTTGAGAAACTGCATGAGGACCTTGGGTCTGCGAGACTGGACATCCAAATGGCAGATGAAATATAATGTGGATAAGAGCATAATTTTGGATTGTTCTCAGGGCTGACCTAAGGACTCCTGTCGCACCCCCTCCAAGCTGACTTCTGCAATGCTATGATACAACAGCATGCTGCTGCTAGAAAAACACTCAAACTGGCTCTCTTGTTGGCTAGCTGTTAATTCATGCTGAGAAATCCTGAGCGTGAGCTGTCAGAAGTTAAAGATATGTCATGGTTCCCATATCTCTGTTCCTTTGCCTGAAGTGCCATCTGGTATTAAAACATCTGAGAGAGATCATTTATTTTTGAGTGGGCAAGTAATACATTTATCAATAGCCATTCAAAGGGAGGGGCAAAGAACATAGAAGTTTCATATCAAACACACAACACATCACAAGCAATCAGCTCAAGTAGATACTAAGTAATGTCAGTCCTTTAAATATCAGTTTAAATATCATATGCCTTTTGTAAAAAAAAGTACATTTTAAAGTATTTTTATTGGCACAAGACTCCAGTGAATGTCCAAACAGTGTATCCAAATAACTCTAAATACATTGTTCTGCACAGATCTTTATCCCTAGTGAAGTAGATCACTTGATCACAAAAGGCCAGATTCTGTGCCACAAATAGATATTCGTGCCTTCCCCCGCCACGTCTAACTTCCTTGCCGTTTCTTCAGGGAAGTTAGATGGGGGTAGGGAAGGGGCATCTTGGGGGGGAGGGGGGGCAGAGTCTGGGCCATCGCTGGCCCTGGATGAACAGGGCCAATTCTAATGTCAGCCCTGTACATCCACAGCTGGCAACATGTGCGGGGAAGTTATTCCACCTCCAAGGTGGAATAACTTCCCTGGATGTGTCATTTTTGCAATGCTGGGGCACGGATGGAGCAGAGGGAGCCAGAGGATATTTCCCGCAGCCCACCCTGGCCTTAGGTGGCCAGATCAGGGGTCGGGCTGTGGGGAATAAGCTTTATTTTCCAGCAGTTGGCATCACGGCTTTTCAATGGAGTTAGCTAGGAAGGTCCTGTATGTGCATGCCAGACTGAATCACAGTCCCAACCTGCACGTACAGGACTGTTCATGATTCTGATCTATGTCCAGACAGAATGAGCCCTAAACTGTGTAAAGAAATGATTTTTACTTTAAGAAACACCCCTCCCCCCCCCCAGGTTAACTCAGAACCTTACAATTGCAACTTTTTTTTTTTTTGCTTATTTACGAGATTATAGAACTATTTGATAAACTGAAGAGTAGCAAATCAGATGGACCGGATGGTATACCTCCAAGGATGTTGAAAGCACTGAAATATGAGATGGCAGACCTACTATTAGTAATCTGTCAAATATCATTAAAATCATCTGTAATACCTGAAGATTGGAGGATGGCCAATGTAACACCAATTTTTAAAAAGGGTTCCAGGGGTGATCTGGGAAACTACAGACCGGTGAGCCTGACATCACTGCTGGGGAAAAATGGTAGAAACTATTATAAAGAACAAAATTACTAAACATATAGATAGTCATGGCTTAATGGGAGACAGCCAACATGGCTTACTATGTTTTTTTGAAGCTGTAAATAAACAGGTAGACAGAGGTGAGTTGTATGATATAGTGTATCAGGATTTTCAGAAAGCCTTTGACAAGGTCCCTCATGAGAGATTCTTGGCAAAATTAAAATGTCATGGGATAGGAGGCAGTGTACTATTGTGGATCGGGAACTGGTTAAAAGATAGAAAGCAGAGGGTAGGGCTAAATAGCTAATTTTCCCAATAGTGGATTACCCCAGGGATCTGTGCTGGGTCTGCTGCTTTTTAACATATTCATAAATGACCTGAAAATGGGAATAACGAGTGAGGTTATCAAATTTGCAGATGACACAAGACTATTTAAAGTTGTTAAAATCCAAGAGGATTGTGGAAAATTTACAAGAGAATCTTGATAAATTGGAAGACTGGGCATCAAAATGGCAGAAGAAATTTAATGTGGACAAGTGCAAAGTTATGCACCTAGGAAAGAACAACCCAAACTATGGTTACACGATGTAAGGTTCTACATTAGGAACCACCACCCAAGAAAAAGATTTAGGTGTCACCGTGGATAGCATTGTTGAAACCCTCCGCCCAGTGTGCAGCAGAAGCCAAGAGAGCAAATGGAATGCTAGGTATCATAAGGAAAGGAATGGAGAATAAAACAAAGGGTATTTTCCTATCCAGTTCTCCAGGCCAGTCCAGGAACAGTAGGGGTAGTCAGCCTCCTCCAGCAGCTGAGGACTGAAATACAGAGTCTTGCCGACCCTATATCTAGCTCCCCCTAGCACTCCCATCTCAGTCTTTCAGTCCTCAGCAGCTAGGAAGGACACGTGTTAGGAGCTCCCAGGTTGATAGAGAGTAGGCTGGTTTAAAAAAAAAAAAGGGGCTCTGAGGTCATTCTGGCTTGTTCTAGCAGAGCAATTCTGCCAGAAAGTAAAGTGCCACAGTGGATTGTCAGAAAGCCTTCAGACCAGGGTGGTACTAGCCAGATAAGCAGGGCAGAAAGGCAGAGTCTGTCTCAAGGAGAGAGCGTGGTTGGATTCACTGCCCAACAAAGGACGTGCCTGGGAGCCCCAGAGCACACCTTCCTGCTTCCGCAGCCGACAAGCAGTTTCCGTCAGCGACGGAAAGGGCAGGGAGAGAGAGAACAGTACCGGCGGTTTTGGAGGAAGAACGTAAGGGCTCCGGGGAGTCAATTGCATAGGGTTTGGCGGTCTACCAGGAATCGCGGCCTCGGTTTCACAGAGTGTTCCATCGTGTATGCGGGTGATCTTGAAAGTGTGCGCGCAGTGTGGAAGCAGCCGGGGGTTGTCGGGTCCTCAGCTGTACCACACATATATTCGCAGCAGTAGCAGGATTGAACGAGGCTTGGCCGGTACAATGGAAGGCAAGGCAGCTCCTGGGGACAGTGAAGTTGGAAGACCTGTAGGTTCGGCAGAGAAGACTGGAACGGTGGCCATTTTGAAAGGGGCAGCTGTTTCTTCAACGGGGCAGAAGAAACAAGCTAAAACTAAGTCAAAAGCCAAAAAGCCTTCACAGACAGGACAGGCACTGCAGGCGGAGGCTGCAGGAGAATTTGAACTCGTTTTCCGCAGATTTTATTTTGGCTATGCACAAGGCATACTGCCTGAAAAGGAAGCAGGCTCAGGATCAAGGTCCAGCTCCCAAGGTAGTATTGGTGGACGACCCGTGGGAAGGGCCTTCCCAGAAGGGTCCTGGTATGGAGACTAGCGTGGAATGGTTAGGATGGCAGGCTCCGGGTCTCCAGCCAACTGAGCTCTTCTCGGACATGGGGCTGGATCCGTGGGCCGGGGAGCTGGAAGAAGGAGAGATTGTCCCAGGCGATGACCCTAATGCCTTTAGGGTCTTTCGCAGGGAAGAGCTAGGGACTCTCATTGTTCAGTCGCCAGCAGCACTGAATATAGCCTTACCGGTGGTTCAGGAGGACCCACTTCTGCAGCGGTTTGAGATGGAGCTTAAGTGTTTTCCGGTTCATAGGGTCATAAAGCAGATGATACAATTGGAATGGGAGTGCCCGGAAGCTACCCTATGGTAGCCAATCAATGGGGCATCTGTATCCCATACTTCAGGAGGAGAAGGATCTAATGCGAATGCCCAAGGTCGATGCCTTGGTCTCAGCGGTGACCATTCCAGTAGAAGGGGGCATGGCCCTTTAAGGATCTTCAGGATCGAAAATTAGAGTTGATAATCAAACAGGCATTTGATGCGCATGCTCTAGCCCTGCAGGCTTTGATTTGTGGGGCCTATGTGTCGAGGGCCTCCATCCGGTGGCTCCAAGGGGAAGCTCCATCTGACATACAGGAGGGGGCTTCCGAGGATGGGGCCAAATTGGAATCAGCAGCGGCTTATTTAGCTGATACTGTAGCAGGAGATCTATTATCTATTCGAAGTCTGTCCCTCCAACCCTCAGATGAAAACACAGAGACAGACCGGTATGCAAACACATGCTGTTGTGCGCACAGTCTCAGGCAGAGCCGGCACCCTGAACAAAACGATCTGAGAGTGAGGTGAGGTTAGCCTGCTACTTTTATACATTCTTACTTTGCCAAAAGTCTCAGTTCTATTGGTTCCAACACCCTCCTCCTTGCCCAATGGAAACTTTCAAGTTGAAATGAAACTTAAACATAGCCCAGCCTCTCCCATCATGGCGCTTCCGGTGTTAGAACTAAGGGGATCTGCCTCAATACCTGCTATGATTTGGTAAGAATATCAGCAATGACTATGGCATCTCTTGTGGCGGCCAGGCGGTTTTCTCTGGCTGCAAAACTGGGTGGCGGACATGTCTTCTAAAGCTCGCCTGAGTAAACTGCCCTATAAGGGCAAGCTGCTCTTTGGGGAGGCCTTAAAGAAGATAGTGAAGGATCTGGGTGATTCTAAGGGAGGCAGGCTCCCGGAGGACAGGCCAAAGGGTCCGCGACCAGGGGGCCTACAGAGAGGTCAGGAGAGGGACTTCTGCATATTTAGAGCTCCACGGTATGGGCCATACCAGAGGGGTCAATTTATGTCAAAAGGACAGTCCTTTCGAGGGGCACAAGGGGTTGGCCAGGGATATTTCAGTTCCCAGCAGACCCCACCCAAAAAGGCACAATAAAGTCAGGATGGCCCGGCCGGAGTTGCCAGTAGGGGGTCGCCTACAGCAGTTCTACTCCGCCTGGGCTGCAATTACGACAGACCAATTGGTGTTGGAGATTAACACGTAACCCTCGCGGACAGAGTTCTGCAGGCCTCTGGTGGATGCTTTCATGGTGTCTCCATGCAATGTTCAGGAGAAGGAGGCGGTGCGAGTGACGCTGCAGCAGTGGTTGCGCCTGCAGGCAGTGGTGCCTGTACCCCGAGACCAGTGCGGCTTAGGTCGATACTCCATTTATTTTGTAGTGCCCAAAAAGGAGGGGTCTCTTTGGCCCATTCTCTGTCTCAAGCAGGTGAACGGCAGCTTAAGGGTGCCGCATTTCTGGATGGAAACGCTGCGGTTGGTAATTTTAGCAGTAAAGCCAGGAGAGATGCTTTCCTCAATAGACCTTTACAGAGGCTTATCTGCATATTCCTATCAGACCGGAGCATCAAAGGTTCCTGCGCTTTGCCGTTCCCATGGGATATTTTCAGTTCAAGGCTCTTCCGTTTAGTCTGGCCACAGTGCCCCCACTTTCACAAAGGTGATGGTGATGGTGGCAGTAGCCTTGAGACATGAAGGAATTCGGGTGCATCCTTATTTGGACAATTGGCTCATTCGAGCAGGGTCCGAGGAAGAGGCAGTCAGGGCTACCGATCGAGTAGTAGCATTCTTGGAACAGCTTGGTTGGGTGGTCAATCAGGCGAAGAGTCAGCTGTGCCCAGGGCATCAGTTGGTCTTGGGGCTTTGTTTGATATAGAGGCTGGCGTGGTATCGCTTCCCGAGGTCAGGGTGCAAAAGATTTGGGCGCAGGTGCGACAGACTTTGCACATGAAGGCACCAATAGTGTAACGATACATGCAGCTGTTGGGTTCGATGGCAGCTTCTTGGACCTGGTTCCGTGGGCCAGGGCCCATATGCATCCGCTTCAACAGTCTCTTCTTGCGGTGGTCTCCTCCCCAAGAACACCTGTTGTCTCAGAAGCTAGTCTGTCCAGAAGAGGTGAAGACCAGCTTGGAGTGGTGGCTGGTGAGCGATGGTCTCTGGACCGGCGTGTCCTTGGAGCAGCCCGAATGGGTGTTGGTCACCACAGATGCAAGTCTCTATGGCTGGGGGGCGTATTGTCTATCTCAGGTGGTGCAGGGCTGTTGGTCAAAGATTGATCGACCACTTGGCTTCAATCAACTGGAGATGCGAGCAGTGAGGTTAGCGCTTGCAGAGTTTCAAGGACCTGGTAGATGGTAAAGCGGTTAGTTTTCTCCGACAATGCGGTAATAGTATCGTATATCAACCAGCAGGGCAGCACGGGCAGTGCAGCCTTGGCAGAGGAGAGTCAGCTGCTGATGCAGTGGGCAGAGAGCCATCTCTTAGCATTTTCAGCAGCCCATGTAGCAGGAAAGGAAAATGTGCAGGCCAACTACCTTAGCCGGCATGTCCTGGATCCAGGCGAATGGGAGCTGAACGTGGCGGTCTTTCACGACATTGTGAGTCATTGGGGGCAGCCGGTCATGGATCTGATGGCTACCTTTTCCAATGCCAAGGCCACGCGATTCTTCAGCAGGCGCAGAGAACACATGTTGGAGGGACTGGATGCTCTGTCGCAGCCCTGGCCGAGGTTGGGTCTGCTGTATGTCTTCCCACTGTGGCCGATGATCGGTCGCTGCTGCGCCGCATAGCATGTCACGATGGACGAGTGATTCTTGTGGTACTGGAATGGCCACAGAGACCTTTGGTATGTGGATCTGGTTCGGATATTGGTGGATCGACCATGGCGGCTGCCCAATCAGATCAATTTGTTGAACCAAGGGCCGGTCTTGATGCCGCAGGTGGATCAATTCTTGCTTATGGCTTGGCTCTTGAAATGCAGCGCTTACGACGCTGGGGGTACTCTGCAATGGTCATCGATACCATGTTGAGATCCAGGAAGCATTCCATGTCACTGGCTTATATCCGTATTTAGCGAATATTTGAAGGTTGGTGTGTGGAGAAGGGCATTCAGCCATTTGGCTCTTTACTACCGGATATCTTGATTTTTCCTACAGGATGGCCTGGATAAAGGGCTAGCCCTCAATTCTTTGAAAGTACAGGTAGCGGCATTGGCTTGTTATAGGGGTCAAGTTCAGGGGCGCTTATCTTGGGACGCAGTCTATTCGTAAGATCGGTTGGTTGTTCTTTTTGGGGGTCCCCGTAAAGGAGAGACAGCTTCCAAGGCTTCTCTTGACCATTGGGTGAAGCAGGCCATTGCAGCGGCTTATGCAGGGCATGGAAAGACGACTCTTGGGGGTCTGCAAGCCCATTCCACTTGGGGGCAGGCAGCGTCCTGGGCGGAGTGTTGCTTGGTTCCGCCAGTGGACATCTGTTGGGCAGCAACTTGGTCGTCTCTTCATACTTTTTCAAAACATTATCGCCTGGATGTTCAGGCGAGGGGGTATGCCAATGTCGGGGCTTCAGCTATAGAGGCCGGGCTTCTGGGTTCCTCCTGTGTTTAGGTACTGCTCTGATACATCCCTACTGTTCCTGGACTGGCCTGGAGAACCAAATAGGAAGGAGAAATTAGACCTTACCTGCTAATTGTCTTTCCTTGAGTGTTCTCCAGGCCAGCCCAGGGCCTGCCCTGTGATGGCTGCATGTCAGATGAGATTAACTGGGTGATGGTTTTCCAGAGTAGTGTGCAGTTCTCAGGGGTTGGAGATCTGATTGTGCTCAGAGGCAGGGCATGTGAACAGACTGGCAGCAAGTTACTTGGGGCTGCTCTTCTCGGTTCGCGCTGTGTTGACTGGGGGAGGAGGAGTAGAAGCCATTCTGGGATACAAGAAAAAAAAATAAACTCAATTTAAGGAGTAGAGTTCAGTAGAGCTTCAAAGAGGGGGTTAGGGCCTCTCATATGCTCGATAGACTTGGTTTAGAGTTGGAAGATAGTTCATTTTGAGGTCTTTAGTTGTAGGTCTTAGCAGCTTTGTCAATAGGAGACTGAGTTGGGAATGCTAGGGGGAGCTAGATATAGGGTCGGCAAGACTCTGTATTTCAGTCCTCAGCTGCTGGAGGAGGCTGACTACCCCTACTGTTCCTGGACTGGCCTGGAGAACATGAAAGGAAAGACAATTAGCAAGTAAGGTCTAATTTCTCCATAATGCCTCTGTATCGTTCCATGGTGCGACTGCACCTTGAATATTGTGTGCAGTTCTGGTCGCTGTATCTTAAAAAGTATATAGCATTATTAGAAAAGATACAGAGAAGGGCCACCAAAATGGTAAAGGGGATGGAAGAATACACCTAATGAAGAGAGGCTAAAAAGGTTAGGGCTCTTCAACCTGGAAAAAAGACGGCTGAGGGGAAATATGATAGAGGTCTATAAATTAATGAATGGAGTGGATGGGTAAATGTAGGTAGATTGCTTACGCCATCAAAACATAGCAAGACTAGAGGATATGCAATGAAGCTACAGTGTAACCTATTTAAGACTAATAAGAGAATTTTATTTAAAACTTTATATATACTGTCTTTTCTACAATTCAAGACGATTTACATAGAACTTGACTTGTAACGGTGTGTAGACAGCTGTTGTACAGAGAACAAAAACAAAAGCGATGAAAATGATGAAAAAAGGAACTTTTAACAGTCAACAACTTTTTACATGTTAACAGAAATGATGGGGGGGGGGCAGAGGAACACTTGAGGGGTGGAGGGTCAGGGCAGAATGCATGTAGCTTAAGGATAAGGGACTTAGTTATATTATGGTGGCTGTAACTAGGGGGTAGTTCAAGGTGTTCTGGGAAGAGGAAGGTTTTGAGTCTTTTTTTGGAATTCTACATGGTTGGAGCATCCTCGTAAGTCAGATGGGAGGGCGTTCCATTCTGAGGGAGCAAAGGAGAAGGCTCTGTTGCAGGTGGATTGTCTATCTGTTGCTTTTTATCTCTTGAGTGGGATATTTAGGAGGTTTGCAGTGTTGGGCCTATGAGATCTGGAGTTATTTTTTCACTTAATATGTAATCAAATTCTGGAATTCGCTACTGGAGGATGTAGTAAAAGCTGTTAGTGTAGCCGGGTTTAAAAAAAGGTTTGGACAAGTTTCTGGAGGAAAGGGCCATAAATCATTATTAAAGGGGACCCGGGAAGTCCACTGCTTGCCCCAATACAAGCATCATGGAACCTGTGTCTTTTGGGGAAACTGCTAGGTACTTGTCACCTAAATTGGCCACTGTTGGAAGCAGGATACTGGGCTTGATGGACCTTGTCTGACCCAGTACGGCATATCTTAGGTTCTTTAGCTGTACCAAGTGTCCAGGTAAGTATCTGGAACCGTTCTGATTATACAATGCATTTTTTCCAGCTGCATACACTTCATCCTTTCCAATCAGTGTCTCACTGTAGCTAGCATCTAATCTAATTAGTTCCCACTATCATTAAACCTAGATTGAATAAGTGCTTACCTTACTTAGAACGTGCTGTGCCTGTGTCTCTCATGTAAGAGTAAAACCTCTACAGTTTGTGGTACCCCCACTTCTACACACTGCTCAGCATCTTGATTCTTCCCAAAAATCCTGCAAGGCAGCACCCTGCATAAAACTGTGTATAGTTACTCATCTCCGTCTGACACTTTAAGCATTAGCAGAGTCTACAAGGCCCATCTTAGTTTTTCCATATCATTGTGGCAGTAGTGCAAAATTTCAAATTGCATCTCCCTGAAATCTGCATTCTCTATGCCTTTGGGGGCTTGTTTAAACCAAAAGCCAAAAGATATTGGATAACTTCCCTTCTCTTCAGAAAGCCCTGCCTTAGTACTGTGCCAAAGTCTGGATAAACAACTTGTTTGGCCCTGTGCTACACCAGTTTGTGATAGAACTGCCCAGCATACAGAATGGCGGCATTTCCTCAACTGGATACCATTCTTTTCTCCCCATCCTCAAAAGAACATTATGCCTTGCTTGAAAATATGCATAAAAATGAGACTGCCCCGAGTCACGTTTTTTTGGATTTGCGTGAAACTGCTCATGGTCAAGTCTTTCTGAAATGAGAGCCCAAAATATACTAGCCCCCCCCCCCTCTTCCATTTCCATTCTCCATACACCCAACACCCCCCCTTCCAATCCAGCTAGAAACTTCATTTCCCCACATGGGTAAGACAGACTCCCTCACTTCTCCCCTGCTGCTTGCAGAAGAACTTCCAGTGCTGTTGCCGTCATCCTCACCAAGATATGTTCTGAATCAGGCTCCCCCTAGACAACATTTTTTGGGGCATATGTATAAAACATGGGACCAAAGGGTGTAACATTCCCTCTAAAAACAGGCTTTGTACTCCTCACTAACCCGCTCCCAAAAATAGTGGCATTTGGGCAGACCCAACCTACACTTTTCTTTTGGTAAGATCAGCTTCGCCCAACTTTAGGTTGTTTCGCCTTCCACAAATTTTTGCACTGCTGCTTGCAGCTTTCTGAACCTCGCATGTCAACCAACATGAACATGTGTGAAAAATAAAGGACCTTAGGCATCACCATCTTGAGCAAAGTGCACCCGTCCCAAATGGGCAAATCCCTCCACAGCTCAACGTGCTGAACCATTCCTGCTATGCCTTTACCAATATTCACCAATCCAACAAGCTAAGATTCTAGGAAGCCCTTTTTCCTTTTTCCCACCAAAGAGGAAAAGGGCCTATCCATTGATCTGGAAGGTCCATCCCCCTTCCCCCCCCTCCATAGTACAAACTAGCCTTTAAGGACACTAAACTAGATCACTGACCTCCCATTAGAAGCCCAGACATTTGCTATTATAAATGGTGAGATCTTAGTTTCCAAGACATGTTAAAAAAAACCCAAACAAACCTCGCAGTCCAGATTATTCTAACTGGAAAGTGCTTCCATCTACAGTCATGCATCACCTGATTTCAGTGTCTATTCCTCAACACATCTCTGCATTCCCCTGCAGCTGCTCTGTGAAATGCTGTGCACCTGTCCATTCTGACGGACCCATAGTTTAGTTGGGAACAAAGTAAAAAGATCCCCTCTCTAGTGTAGTGCACCATTTTCTGCCAGGCTGCTGCCACCTGCATCCAAATAGTCATTGAAAATGAACCTTAGCCTGCCAATAGGCTGCATTAGTTGTTCTTTCTCTGTCCAATTGAGGATCCTCATTCCCATGCAGCTCTGTACAGTGCACATGAGGCTATGACTGGCAGCTGTCAGGCCCAGTTGTTTCCCAAACCAACCTTCCACCAATCATGGCAGCTGAGTATCTGTCACCCTCTGCGGTGCTCCTGCCAGACAGACATTGTTGTGGTGTGCTCTGTTCTCCTGGTCTTCTATGCTTTCAAAGAGCCAGTCATTCTTCTGCAATGCTCTTTGTTGCTCCCTTTTGGCCTCAACCTCGTCCGGGTAGATAGTCTGGCCTCTCCAATGCAATGAGCATGATTCTCAAAAGGTTTTGCACTTATCTATGGCATACTGTAGTTTAAGCCAATCTTACGTCGGCCACCAAATCGGTTGATAAATACACCTTCACCTTATCTTCCTTGGAAGTCATTTTTGGATCATTCTTACTTTTCTCTTATACATGGTGCTAAGATTTTTTTTTTTTTAGTGCCATCAAGTCAGTGTTGACTCATAGAGACCCAGCTACCTCTGGGTTTTCTTGGCAATGTATCACCGGAAGTAGATTGTCAGCCTTTTCTTCCACGGCAATGGAGGGTAAAGTGACTTGCCAAAAGTCACAAGGAGTGCCAGTGGGAATCGAACCCTTGATCTTCTGGGTACTAGGCAGTTGCTCTAACCACTAGGCGGCTACTCCACTCCTCTGCTAGAACCTATTTTTTGCACAGCTCACAGCACTTCATATTTTCACCCACCGGTATCTGGGGTTTCGGGATGCATAGTTTGACAAACGTAACAATTCTTTCCGAGATGATGCTGTTTTCAATAAGAGTTAAGGGGCCATGCTGGAGCCGCCTTCTGCAGCCACCTCAGCCTCACAGCACATCAAAGGTCTGTAAATTTTTCTGAAAATCCTGTCATCGCACACATTGTATGTCAGTGTGTTCCATAGTGCTGCTTATGTCTGTACAGAGGGTCCTGAGTTCAGTTCCTGGTTTAGGTCAGCCTGGGCAGGTGTTTTCTCCTGATAGCTTTCAACGTGAAAGTGTACGCAGGAAAGTGAAGGCAAAATTACCAAGCGCTACCCATGGACTTTGAAACAACGCAAGCAGTGTGAACATTGTCCTTTTTCAAACATTCACCAAAGGAAAAGAGACCTGCTAGCTTCAATGCCCTGATAGCTATAGAAACATTGGTAAATCTGTTATCGTAGCTGACTTTGCTGTATGTGTGAGCCGGAGAGCCCTTTCCAACACCTGTTGTGCACATTACACCACACTACTACCTGACAGAATAGTAAACAAGCGAGAAGGAATTCGGCTTCATTGCTGGAAATCAGTCTGTGTGTAATATAATCTCTTTTAATAGTAGGTATATTGCTTGCCAGTTCTGGGCTTGCTTGTCATTCACCTAGCTATCAGAACACTCAATAATTAAACAGGCTGCATGAGCAGCATTTTTACTTAAATATACCTTTGGCCAGGTGAAACTGTGCCTCTATAGGTCTGTTGCGTGGCTGCAGTGTGCTGTGTGTTTTTTACCTATATATTGTGAAAAAAATAAACTGTATCCCCTTCATGTCATGGGCTGCTTTTTTGTCCAATACAGAAATTGGGAACTAAAACAGGCCAATTGCAAATGGGGAGAGCCTGCTGTAGACAGCAGGGTCAAGAGAGAAGGCAATGGGAAATGTTAGTCAATCTGCCCCCTTTACTTGTTCTACCCATGGTTTTATAGATCTCATGTCTTTGTTTTTAAAGGCTGAAGAGTCCTAACTCATTTAGTCTCTCATTGTAGGGAAGTCTTTCCATCTCCTTAATTTTGGTCCCTCTTCTCAGAAGCCTTTCTAGTTCTGCTAGGTTGAGATGAGGTGACGAGAACTGTGCACACCATGACTCTCTAGAGCAGTAATAACCACCTCTGCTTTAATTCTGTCTTTCCTAAGTTCTTAACACTGTTTGACCCACTGAGCTGAGGATCTCTGTTTTATCCACAGTGACCCAAAGATCATTTTTCTGGGTAGTTAACACCCAATATGGATCCCAATATCATGCACCTACTGTTAGACTTTTTTCCTTATGTGCATCACTTTGCACTTTTCCACATCTTAAATTTCATCTGTTTTGATGCCCACTCCCTTGGTCTAATGAGGGCCTCTACCTAAGAAATTGCCAGACTGGTTCAGAGCAAAGGTCCATCAAACACAGCATTCTGTCTGACAGTGACCAGTCCAGAACCCAAAAAGTAGATCTATTTCTCATTTCCAGGGATGAACAATGGCTCTCCCATGTTTACCTGGCTAATAATTTATAGACATTTCTTCCTGGAACTTGTCCAAACCTCTTTTGAATCCTGCTGTGTTGGTCACTTTGACCCCGTCCTTAGGCAGCTGATTCTACAACTTATGAAAACTTTCTATGATCTTGTTTTTCGTTCTGCTGATAGTTTCATGGCATGTCCTCTTGTTTCTGTGGTGGTCAGAAAGTTCAACAACCACTCCACTCCAACTCATGACCTCATAGACTTCTGTCATATCTTCTTACTTATCTATTCTCCAAGCTGAAGAACCCAACGTGTTTGGCCTTTTCATAAGGAACATGTTCTATCTCCTTTATCATTTTTTGTTATCCCTAGGTTCTTTTATGAGATTGGGTAACCAGAACTTTTACACAGTGATGAAAGTACAGTCACCACCAGGCTCTATATAGAGTCATAATGAGATTCTCAGTTTTCAAATAGTTCCTAACATTCCATTTGTGGTTTTAGCAGCTGCAGGACATTGGACTGAAAACTTCAACATATTGTCACCAGTGACTCCAAGATCCTTTTCTTGCGTAGTGGATTCCTAACTCAGACGCCAGCATTTTGTGTCTTTAGTTGGAATTATTTTTCCCTGTGTGCATTACTTTCCAGTTGACCCCATTTAAGATTCATCGGCCATTTTTTTTTCATTTGCTTATGTACTGCATGTTAAACTTAAGTGGTTCAAGATTCATAGTTATAAAATTACTTAAAACTAACATACTGACTTATGGAATCTTAAAAGCCAATGGGCACAATTCCGACATTGTGTCGACCCTCTGTGCGCCCGGTTGGAAACAGACGCACACAGGGAGCCGTGATTCTGATCCCGCAAGATGAGAATGGCAACCAGGCCCATACATGCAGGCTGGGACCCCGATTCAGTCCAGCCTGCACGTACAGGCTTGCCCGGCTAGCTCAGTCAGGACTCTCCAATGGAGCTGTGGTGCCATGGAGTCTGGTTGCCATGTCACTGCAGCTCCATTGAAAAGCTGCAATCCCTGGCCACCAGCTCCAAAGCTGCTTTCCACTCAGCCTGACCCCCGATCTGGCCTCCTAAGGACAGGGTCGGGCTGCAGGGAATGTCCTCTGCCCCCCTGCCCTTACTGTGCCCAGGGCCCGCTATCCCCCACCAACTAGGGGAACTTATTCCACCTCGCAGGTGGAATAAGTTCCCCATTCAAGCTGCTGGCCCCAGACATACAGGGCTGACATTGGAATTGGCCCTGTATGTCTGGGGCCGACGAATGCCCACTGCCTGCCCTAATGCCACACCCAATCCTCCCCTTTCCCGCCCCATCTACCTTCCCGATACAACACGCGGGGCAGGTAGACTGGATTGGAATGACCCCGAATGGGAACAAATGGGCTTTAAATCTTTTATGAAAAATGAGGGGCTTGCAGACCTGATGTCTTTTTGTTGAAAGAGAATTCCATAATCATAGGAGCATTGAAAAAAGCTTTTGATCATATAATAGATCTATGAGGGGACAAATAACAGCTCTTGCTTCCTAAAGTGAAGGAGTGGACTGATTTGTGCTATTTCATATGTGAAAAATAAACTGCTACAATTTGTTTTTGCTGCATATAAACAGCATTGCAAATATTTAAAATTATATAGCCTGAGAGAGGTCACGTGATGCGGGCAGGGTAGTGGTCGCATCCTGAGTGCGCTCCGTACCCCTTAGCCCAGGCCAGCGATATAGAATCGTGCAACCCCGCGGCAAATAGACGAGCGGGTGCCTAGAGTGTGTTGGAGTGCCTGCAGTATCATATAGTGCGGCTTCTGCCGACGAACGGCATGGTGGCAGTACCCAAAATGACTAGGAGAGACCGGGAGCGGGTGGCCGGCACGAGCAAGATGGCAGAGTCAGTCCCAGCGCCCAAGCTCGCCCAGATCCCCTGCCTCACTGGATGAGATGTCGGCGGCTGTAGCCGCGGCCCTGTCGCCGCAATTTGATGCATTACATGAGAAGATGGACGGGCTGTGGGCCTCTGTCGATACCTTAGGGAATAGACTTCGTGAGGCTGAAGACCATCTGGTGCAGGCGGAAGACAAAATGGAGGTGTTGGAGACAGAGGTGGCTGTCCTAAAAAAACAACTCGGCTTGCACGAGGCTAAGCTGGATGACCTGGAGAACTGGTCACGGCGAAACAACCTACGGTTTATGGGTATCCCAGAGACCATCTTGGATAAGGACTTACGGGGCTATTTGGAAGTGCTCGTTATGCAAATCTTAGACGGTGTTGAGCTTGGAGACCAGCTACGAATTGAAAGAGCGCATCGTGTTGGCAACAAGCAGACACGGGACACCCGTCCTCGAATCGTGCTAGCAAAGTTTTTATATTTCCCGCAAAAAGAAAAGATTCTAAGAGCGGCTCGACAGAAGGGGGAAGTTATATATAACTCCAAAATCCGCATTGCACAGGACTATTCTGCCGTGCTGAGTCGGAAACGCCGAGAGTATGCCCCCCTATGCGAAAAACTTATCAGTGCTGGGATCCGATTCTTTGTACAATACCCTGCTAAATTATATGTGATGAATGAAGGAGCTCATCATGTCTTTACAACGGCGGCGGAGGCAGAAGGCTATGTGAATCAACTTACTGCCAGGGGGCATGCAGCCTCGGCGTCGCCACATTGACATTTAATGGTGCTGATCATTTGGTGATGGCCCGCCTCCCTTTTTGGGAGTGAGGAATGTGGCAGCATGGTGTAAGGAATGATACAGTACCTGCCAGATCATTATAAGTGAAATATGGCCTTTTTACATTGTGTCGTTTGAACTCCCTCTCCAGCTACAAACTTGCCCGGTTACGATCCTGCTACATTGTTTCAGATTTTGTCGGTCTAATTAGAAATATTTCTTACTGACTGTGTCTTAAACCTTGCCTTGCCCCTGTTCCTTTCTTTTCCTCTGTCGGGTCTTATTTTAAGCATTGTTATGCCTAGGAGCTGGAGGGCATCAGTGGCATGGAGTTTTTCTTTTTTTCTCTCTTTTTTATTATCTATACAGTTTTAGTTCTGTCCCGGGAAAGCAGGTTTTGCGAGCAGGCTGGCCACCTGTATCCCCGCAGTTGATTACGGATGGGGGGAGTGCTTGTGCCTTGCTGGGATTTCTAATGAAGGGCCGGGCAGGGCGCGGTGCCATGTCGCGATGCCTTCTGGGTGAGCAAGCTTAGGAAGCGGTTCCCCCCCCCCCCCTTGCTCTCTATGTGCCTTACAGGGAGAGCCAGATTGCAGGGGCCTTGCAGGGGGCGTGGAGAGGTAGGAGTGATTATGGTCTGACCTCACGCTCCCTGTGTTTTGGGGGAGGGGTGCTGGGGTTTGACCTCTGGTGGTCTGGCATCTTTAAATCCTCTGTGGGGTCGGAGCAATATGGCTGCTAGAGGATAGCGTAGCAGACTGCACACCCAGAAGGCAATCTTATCATCCTTACTTGCACTGGAATGTTTATTGGGTGAGCCGGTTGCACTAGTCACTAATGGCCTTAACGATATCTGGTTTGTTTCTGACTGTTGCTAAGATGTTGATTGGTTACTTGTGTATTGTTGTTTGTCTTGTGCTATTTCAGAGACTGCAACAGGACCTGTTCCCTGCCAAGGCCTATGTTTTAGTTCCCAGGCCTGGCAATGTGTGGGGCTTGATTCCAGGTTGTTTATGTGCCCTTCCACAGGGGGGGGGGGGCCCTATGGGAGTTGGGTTGCCTGGGTAACTAGGGAATGCCGTATATGATAGCGGTAAACTGGGAGGCTGTAGAGTCTGATTGCGGGATTAACAATTTGCCTTCTAGTGGGTGATAGGGGACCGGCCGCGCTCAGAGGGGCCTCAGTTGGGCTTCTCTAGAGTGGGAAGGTGGTGAGGGTCCAAGGGTTAGAGGAGTAGATTGGGGGGGAGATGGGGTTGGGTACAGAATATTGGGGGGGGGGTTGGGGGGAAGTGGGAGTAGGCCGGGAGGGGGAGATGGGGGGGGGGTGTTAGAGGGAGAGAGGGGCTGCGGGTGAGGTGGGACCACGGGACCATACGGGGTGGGACAGTTGAGACTCTGGGAGTGACTAGGGGTGGACCCCAGGATGGGGGGGGTTCATTCAGGAAAAGTTGGCACATTGGTTTACTTGCGGTGGAATACTCCGCCTTAAGTTGAAGATCGTCTCTTGGAATGTGTGTGGGGTAGGCAACCCTGTTAAACGATACAAGGTGTTGCGGGCTTTGGCCAGGCTGCAGTGTGATATTGCTTTTTTGCAAGAAACTCACCAGACTGCTGAAGAGCATGCGAAATTGCAGAGGGCTTGGGTAGGGCAAAGTTGGGGCGCCCCAGCACTTGGGGGGGGGGGGGGGGAAGGTGGAGTGGTCCTACTGATTCATAAAAGGGTGCGCTTTGAACTCGAGCAGCAATATGTAGATCCTAAGGGCAGATACATTTTGTTGTATGGTAACTTGGAGGGGAGGCAAGTGGTGCTGGGTAACCTGTATGCCCCAAACGTCTTGGATAAATCCCTGTATGGCCTCAAGGATTGAACAACTGCCAGATGCCCCTCTGATTTTGCAATGGGGTGTTGGACATCTATTTGGATACATCTGGAGGCGGGCGGGAGGGTTGGCGGGTCCCGGCTACCAGGGCGCTTCAGGACCTATGATGCCGATTGGGGTTGGTGGATCCGTGGCGTCTACTCCATCCTCTGGAACGGGATTTCACTCACCAATCGCGAGCCCATGCTTCAAGTGCACGGATTGATTGTCTTGATTTCGGAGCGGTTGTTCGCACAGGTCGGGGAAGCGGAGATTGGCCCAATTGTGATATCGGACCATGCGCCAGTCTGGGTGGAATTGCAGTGGGGGGGCCCTGCTCCCTCACAGCGAATTTGGCGGTTCCCCCTGGGGCTGTACGCAGATGCTGAATTCCATAATTATCTGGAACAGCGATGGGGGGAATTTATGGACAACCATATGCAACATAGAGATGAGCCAGAGCTACTGTGGGAAACGGCAAAGGTTGTCCTGCGTGGAGACATTATTGCCTATGGGGCGCGGAAGTGAAAATTAATTGCGTCACGAATAGTTCAAATGGAAAGACAGGTCATAAAGGCCCAATGGTGGTGCGCGGGGAATCCCACAGCGGTTAATAAACTATTGCTTTGGGAGTTGCAGTCGTCCCTTAATGAGCTGCTTCATCAGAGAGCGAAGAAATCTTTGATGTATTACAGGTACCAACTCCAACGTTTTGGGAACAAGCTGGGGAAACCTTTGGCGTGGTGCCTACGGGGCAGTAGAGGAACCCGCTCCATAGTGGCGCTGCGTGATGACCAGGGCTAGCTGCATAAAAACAGCCAGGCGATTGCCCAAGTGTTTCGTACTTTCTTTCGGAAGCTAAATCAGGGAAGCACAGGGTCCATGACATTAATGGAAAGCTACCTTCAGGGGTTGCGGCTACCTCAGTTGACCGCGGCACAGCACTCGGTGCTGGGTGCACCGGTAACAGAAGAGGAAGTCCATAAAGTTATCCTGGGGGCTAGCTGTTACAAATCCCCAGGTCTGGACGGTTATGGGGCGGAGTTTTACAAGTTGCTAGTTGGCCGGGTTGCCCCTGTTCTGACCGTGGTGTACTGCCAGAGGGTGGAGCAGGGGAGGTTCGGTTGGGGAATGAACCACGCGTTTATTACTTTAATACCTAAGCCCGGTAAAGACCCTACGCAGGTGGCCTCCTATCGGCCTATCTCCTTATTGAATTTCGATTTGAAAGTGCTAGTGAAGGTCCTGGCTGACCACTTGGCTGCCATCCTGGGGGGCTTGTTACATGAGTCGCAGGTGGGTTTTGTGCAAGGGCGGCATGCTGTGCGGAATCTGAAAAAGATATTAGCCTCTATGGAATGGGTGCGTGCGCGAGAGGTGCAATCATTATTGATCAGTTTTGACGCGGAGAAGGCATTTGACCGGGTCAATTGGGACTACATGAAGTTTCTTTTGCCTCGGTACGGGCTGGGTGACCCATTTATTAGGACGGTGGAGTTACTGTATGCAAATCCTACAGCCAGTATTTTGTGTAATGGGGTGCTGTCAGAGTCCTTTAGCCTCGAAAGGGGCACTCGTCAAGGCTGCTCTAAAGATATTCGGGGCATTAGTATTGGGTCCTGTGGTTTTAAAGTAGCCACTTTCGTGGACGACATTCTAGTCCATTTGTGCGACCCTCAACAATCGTTGCCGTGTTTACTGGCCGAATTTTCTCGTTATGGAGACTTCGCGGGGTTGCGGATTAATCGAGACAAATCAGAAGCCTTGGATATTGGGGGTCGGCTCCAGGGGTATTGGGGGTCGGCTCCAGGGGTATTGGGGGTCGGCTCCAGGGGTATTGGGGAGGGAGCTTCCCGCTGAGATGGGCCTGTGCCTCTTATCTATTTGGGGATCGAGCTCACTAAAGATACAACGGCGCTGTATAAGCGGAACTTTGAGCGTATCTGGTCTAAGGTTCGCTCACAGCTCCAGGCCTGGGCCCCTCTCCCCCTGTCCTTACTGGGTAGGGCGGCAGTTTTGGGGATGGTGATACTGCCACGAATCCTCTACTGGCTACAAACTCTGCCGGTGTGGCTGCTACGTCGTGACCTTCTGCGCATTGAACGGGAATTTCGTGGGTTTCTCTGGAGGGGAGCCAGAGAGCGTATACCGATGAGCCGTTTGAGGGGGGGATGGAGATCCGGGGGAATCGGTGTGCCCGATCTCTGGGCCTACGCCCTGGCCTGCCAGGCTAGACACCTGGGGGACTGGTTTGGTAATACTGAGGTGTATACTCTGAGGGAGCTTGAGGAGGCCCTGGCAGCACCGCATTTGTTGCTGGCAGTTTTACACCTACCACAGGAGGCTTTGCCGGGTCGTGTAGTGAATAGTGTGCTGATACAGGCGGCGCGGCGTACCTGGCAGAGGCTAAATAAATTGTGGGGGAGTTCACCGGAGATTTCGAGCTGGTTGCCGTTGCAGGGTAATGCCAAGTTCCCCCCAGGATCGGACTCGGCCCCCTTCGGTCAATGGGCGAAGATCGGGATACAGTTATTGGGGCATGTAATTGACTTGGATGGGCAGTGTAAATCTTTGGCAGCGTTGTGTTGGGAATATGATTTGTGCCCTAAAGCTTCTTTTGTTTGCGTACCTGCAGCTATCATTATGTGGGTTCAATCACGGGACGAGAATTGAGCGACCATTCCACGCGGATCTTAGAATTCTTTGCCCTTGAGGCGGGGACCGCACTCACTATCGCATACTTTAAAAAAGCATTGGAACCCTACGGGATGCCGGTAGACTACTCAGCAGAAGAGGCTTCCTGGGCGTGGGAATTGGGTTGTGAGGTGGCCCCGGGCTCTATTTGTGCTGCGCTGAGCCGGGTAGCCCGGCTGGCGGAAGGAGCTAGATGGCGGGAAATTCAATTTAAAAGTATTGTACGAGCCCATTTTTCCCCGAGGCGAGCACTGCGTGGTCGCCTCACTGACTATGGGGAATGCCTGAAATGTGCTCGTCCGTTAGCAGATTTGGGCCACATGTGGTGGGACTGTCCGCACATCCGCCGCTACTGGTTTAGGATAGCAAATTTTTTTAAGCGGCTTATTGCAACAGCAGGTCTGCTGGACAGGGCGGCTCGTAGCGTTGGATCAGTTGGGACCACTCCACCCGAAGGGCAGATGACAAACTGTTGATACGAAAAGCATGTCTGGTGGGGAAGAGCCCTGTGCTGCGGTGGTGGCTGGAGCCCACGGCCCCCTCCTTTTGGGAGTGGCGCAATGGGTTCCATCAGTTTATGCTTTTGGAGCGAAGGAGTGCACAGAGACACCCCCGGAGCTGGGCCTCCTTTCTCATGGTGTGGACACCATATATTCAAGTGCTGGGGCCTAAAGTTCGTAGTGAAATCTTGTGCTTGGGTTAGGCGCTGAGGGGGGTTCTCAGACGACTGCGGAGAGAAGACCCGATAGGTCCCTTAGGTCCCGGGAGGGAGGAATGGGTGGGGGGGGGGAGGGGGAAGGGAGGGCTTAGGTAGGAAGTTGATGATTTGTTTTGCACCGTTGTAAAACCCCAGGGCGGCGGACAAGGCACAGCCCTGCCCGGGGTATGTCGGTACTTGTTTTATGACTGTATATTGGAAAAGTGAAAGCAATTTTTGTTGTTCTGTACCATATTATGTGCTTTCAATAAAAACCCTTTTTGAAAAAAAAAAATTATATAGCCTGAATGTTTGTTCATGCGGCAACTAGCTGTCTGTTCTGAGTGAGGGTCCCCATGCTCCTTGACTGGCCCTCTGGGGCGACCCTCCCATTTAGATAGTCCCAGCTTGCCCTCCTATCACAGCCCATTTCAAGTCCTAGCCACCTCCGCCCGCATGCCGAAGAGCCCCATAGCTGTCTAAGGGGCTTCAGAGGGAGCTGGGGAAGCCTGTGCGAGGCCCTGGCTCCCTCTGCACAGCTGCCAGCGTGAAGAATGTTTTTCCTCATGCTGGTGGCTGTTTCAGTGAAGCATGCTGAATGCCGCGAAAGGTTAAAGGTCATTTCCTGGCACTCGCGCACTTCACTGAAACAGCCACCAGCATGAGGGAAAATACTGTTCACGCTGACGGCTGTGCAGAGGGAGCCGGGGCCTCGCGCAGGCTTCCCCGGCTCCCTCTGAAGCCGTCCATTTTGTAAGTATGCGAACAACATTCTCGCACAATGGACAGGCCGGCCCTGATTCTGGAAGATTTGGAAAGTGATATGTTGTAGACTCTCTGAAGCATCTGTTTATTGAGATCAAGGAACATGGTCTTCAAATGGGCTTGCACCTTAACATGAAGACAAAGATCCTTACAACTGGCAAAATTAATTTCATCCTTGATGGAGAAGAAATAGAAATAGTAGACAACTTTAACATGCTTGGATCAATAATGAATAAAACGATAAGCAGTCAAGAAATCAAACAATACATTGTTCTTGGCAAAACAGCTATGAAGAACCTAGACAAGATTTTCAAATAAAGATTAGATTTGTCCAAGCCATGTTGTTTAACATCCATGTGGATGCGAAAGTTGGACAATGAAGAAAAACAGGAAGAAAATCGATGCCTTCGAATTATGGTGCTGGTGAAGAATACCACATATAACATGATCTTCCCAAAAAACAAATCAGTTGGTACTAAAGGAGATCAAACCTAAGCTTTCTTTAGAAGCTTAGATGATGAGACTTCTACTTTCATACTTTGGACTCATCATGTGACAAGATTAGAGGTATCATGCTTGGCAGGGTTGAAGGTTAACACAAGAAGGGCAGCTATGAGATGGATCAATACAATATTTATTTGCTCTTACATACTGCACTATTTCAAAATCAGCACTGTTTACATAGAACATGAACAATTGAACTGTTTTACATAGAACAGGTATTAATCTGGAACAAGTGATTAACATTGAACAGGGACATCAACTTGCGTAGATCAGGAGAAACGTGCGCTTACAACAGGGGGAACTTAAATTAGAAGCTGCTAAGTAGATGTCCTATCTATGGCATGTGGTCATAGAATAGCTGGAACAAGTGAGTCTTTATGGCTTTTCTGAAGGTTGAATGGTCAGAGATGGCTTGGATTGAAGCAGGGAAGGCATTCCACAGAGTTGGTGCATATAAAGAAAAGGTGTGGTTCTTGGTGGCTTGGGTGCACGTCCTTAATGATGAAGGGGTGGTCAGCGTGTTTGCCATGCTTGATCTCCTTATTCTGTTTGGGGTGTGTTGTATAATTGCGTCAAGGGAGTCCACAGACATATCATGTAGAATCTTGAATGTTATCAATAGGGCTTTGTAAAGCAGACAGCTTGCTACTGGGAGCCACTGTAACTGCATTAAGATGGGTGTGACATGTTCAAATCTGGACCCTCCATGCAGTGTTCATGGCCAATTGGAGTGGTTGGAGTGTGTGGTTTGGCATTCCTTGGAGAATAATTTTGGAATAACAGCAGCTATGGATGCCACTCTATCAACAATTAGCCGCCTAACTAAAGATTGAACACAGTTTAGGACAACTATCCAGAAGGTCATCTGAGTCAATATGGACTCCATGGCATTTAACATGTTGCAGAACAGCCTTGTGACTCAGCAGTAGTGCTACACATTGCCATATAGGGTAATTCCCAGACCTGGGTAGCCCAGATAGCAAAGCCCAGGCCACTGTACAACAGCAATGTGGAGACCATGCTCCATGTTCTAGGGATTGCGGTTGAGTCCCTAGGCAAGGGCCATAGCTGCAATGGTAGGAAAAGTGACTCCTTTGCTTCTTTATTAGAAGGTAGAAACCTTTATTCTGTGCAGATGTCTGATCTGGTGCTTTTCTCCCCTCAGATTTGTCTGTGCTCAGCTGCCCAATGCAGTATTGGAAAGCATCAGTGTCATTGATACTCCAGGTATCCTGTCTGGGGAGAAGCAGAGAATAAGTCGAGGTAAGAAGTGGCTCAGGGAGGTGGAGAAAAATAGATATATTTGCTTCTGCACACATCACTATGAGTTGAATCATCTGGATGACAATCCGTGTATGTAAGAGCTTACAATCTTAGGCCTCTGTTTACTGTGCTTTGTCAAGGCAATATTTACATGCAAGTTTGATGCTAATGCAATTCCATGCTAGGTTTTTTTTTTTGTTTTTTTTTTAACCACAATGCACATAAAATGAAGACCCAAAAAGCATGGAAATGCTTGCATAGCAGTTGATGATGCAAAACAAATAAAATAGTTAAAACTTGCAAGCTGTTCAGGGAAATTTAATCTCTTGAGGTGCTGTTAACTTTCCTCCCTGAAAATAACTTAGAGAATGGTACTTTTTAAACTAAAACTTCCCCTCCTCTACCCCTGGCACATACTAGGGGTATCCCTGATAAGTACTAGGGGGGCACGAGCAGGGGCAGCTTAAGGCAATCTGCTGCCTGAGGCGAGGGATGAGATGGTGCCCCCCTGGCACGTGGCCCCCCCTCCCCCGGGTGGGGATCTTTCTCAAAACTCCAGTCAGGGACTGAACCAAATCAAAAAGCCAATTAGATAATGTGGAGCAAATGCAAGATGTTGACACACCAAGGAACTAAAAAGAGCGAGAACCACAGCAGTTTATAACTCCAAATTATAATTCATTTGTATTTTCTTATAAACTGCATTATGGTGCTTGCTTTTTCTTTTTGAACATACATTTTGCATTCACAGAACCCCCTCCTCAACAATGGGTGCAGAGCAGAGGTAGGACATTCACCCACAGAACTCAATATATATATAAAAAAAAGCTGATTCTGATCATCTCACCAACAAGAAACATTCTCCAGTACCAGGCATATTGGGAACTAATATAAAACCCTACTAAAGTCACTAATATCTGCAAGGCCAAATCTGCCATACCATACCAGCATACACTTCCAAAACTCATATAATAACTTATAATATATATTATAAACTAATATTATATAATATAATACCAAGAAAAAAGCAGCTCTATAAACACTGCAATGGGCCCCAAAACATCCATACACCTATTTGAAAAGCTGAACAAGTCAAATTACTACAATACAGATCCTTACGTACAAACTCCATGTTAACAGAACACCTGGCCTTGGTCACACACTCAGAACACAGACCCTCACTAAGTACAGAATAAGTGACCACAACCTAAAGCAAAAATAAAAATATGTAGACAAAAATTTAAATGAAACCCCAAGAAGCCAGACTCTGCATGCGGTGCCAGACCAGATAAGAGATGCAGTTCCCCATACTGTGTGAAATATAGATAGCACAAAGTCCAATCACTAAATTAAAAATAAAATTTATTTTTTCTACCTTTGTTGTCTGATTTTTGATCATGCTGGTCCCGATCTGAGGTTTCCGTTTTCCTCTGTCTTTTCTTAGCTCTCTTTCTATGGTCTGTAGTCCATCTGTCATTTCTTGTCTCTCCTTTTTGCTTTCTTCATTTTCTTCCATCAGCATTTTTTCAGTCCCAGTAATTCTCCCTAGTATCAGCCCCCTTTACAGCCTCCCCTCCCAGTACCAACCCACTTGCCTTTCCAGTACCGCCACTGGTGTCTATTCTCTTCCAGTCCCCCTCCTTCCCCATCGTCCAGCCCCTTCTAGTTAAAATATCATCCCAGGTATCAGCGAACCTCTAGTCCCAGTGCCCCCTCCCATGTCAGCTCCCTTTCTGCTCACCCTCTCCCCTGTCCATCCGCCTTCCAGTGCCATCCCTGGGTGTCAGCTCCCTTCCCTCCCCCCCTCCTCACCTCACTGATTTATCCTTTAAAATAAAAGCAACCGCGGGAACATTTCTCCATTCCCGCGGCTCTGCTTTCAAACTGCTGGGTCGCTGCCTCCCTTCAATCTTCCTGGAGCCGGCGGAGTGGGAGGGGCCCGAGGTCATCGCTTCCGCCGCTTTCCGCTTCCATTGCTGAAGCAGCCAGCAGCAACGGAAGCAGAAGGGCAGTGGAAGATGACCTTGGGGGGAGGGGGGCCCCCACTGCCAGCTCCAGGAAGATTGAAGGCAGGCAGGCAGCGACCCAGCAGTTTGAAAGCAGAGCTGCGGGAATGGAGAAATGTTCCCGCGGCTGCTTTCATTTGATTTTAAGCTATCTGTGGTTCTATCATTGGCAGTTTCTAGGGAGCGGCAAATAGTGCCATCCCCTAGAAACTGCCGCCTGAGGTGACCGCCTCAGTTTGCCTAATGATAGAACCGCCCCTGGGCACGAGTGAGCCCCAAATGTTCTTACCACAGCAGCAACTTTGGTAAAAATGGTGGCTTGGTACTGCCATGGGAAAATGCTGGGAAGGGTGTGGGGTAGAGGGGATTGTGGTTTGAAAATGGATCATGGAGAGGGGTTCAAGGGGGTGCTATTAAGTGATTAGGGGTATTTTATGCTGCCATACCAACCCATGCAAGAGGCAGGGCCTGTCGCGTGAAAGCAGGCAGTCTTTGCACTCAGGTTTCAGTTTGGGGATGATGCTGCTGCAGCCGGCACAGAAAGACAGTCCTGGATGGAGTCGCAACAGCATCCATCCAGTTCCTGTCAATTTGATACCACAGGCCAGGGCCGGCCTGTCCATTGTGCGATAATGTTGTTCGCACAGGGCCCTATGTTTCAGGGGGCTCCACACGAACTCCATTCTTGCACAATGGACGGCTTCAGAGAGAACCGGAGAAGCCCGTGCAAGGCCCTGGCTCCCTCTACACAGCCACCAGCGTGAAGAGTTGTTTTTCCCTCATGCTGGCAGCTGTTTCTGTGAAGCCGTGAGTGCTGAGAGAGATTATTCTTGGCACTCGTGGCTTCACAAACAGCCGCCAGCGTGACGGAAAAGACTCTTCATGCTGGCGGCTATGCAGAGGGAGCCGGGGGCCTCGCGCAGGCTTCCCCAGCTCCCTCTGAAGCCCCTTAGATGGCCGCGGAGCTGTTCGGAGGGGGGGGGGGTGGATAGGACTGGATGGGCTATGATCGGGGGGGGGGCTAGGACTGGAAATGGGCTGTGATTGGGGGGGGGAAGCTTGGACTGGAAATGGGCTGTGATGGGAGGGCTAGCATTGGAAATGGGCTGATGAGCTGGAATAGGACTGGAAATGGGCTGAAGGGGGGGGGCTAGGATTGGAATTGAGCTGGAATGGAACTGGAAAAGAGCATATAGGGGGGCTAGGACTGGATATAGACTGATGTGGGGGCATGGGAGAATGGGACTAGAAGGGAGCAGATGCTGGGTGGGTCTAGAACTATAAGGGAGATGATTTTGGGGGAGGACTAGATGGGGATGGGGAATGAGAATGGAGAGGGGGAAAGATATTTTGTGTGGGAGAGAAGAAAAGTCTACGATGGGCCGGGTATTGAGAGAGTAAGTGGGGATTGAGAATGGAAGGGTGAAATTTGAGTGGATGATAAAGGAATAAGGAAAGAAATGGGGGAAAGATCAGTATGTTAAAGTACATAGAGAGAAAAGGACAAATGGATGGCTCGCAGAAGACACGAAGAAACCAGGAGAAAGTGACTGGAGCAATTGCAACTGAAAAATAAAATGCCCGAACAGAAGGTAGAAAAATACTTTTTTATTTTGAATTAACTGGAATATGTCAAGTCTGGGGAAATGTGTATCGCTAACATCTTTGCGTTTTTGTTTAGTGCAAGAGGAAATTTATAGTTTTATTTCTCCAGTGTTGTACATTTCATGTTTGGCTTTTGGAGTTCCCAATTTAATTATCTTCATTTCTAAATTGTGATCCCTTGTTCTTTTGTGTGGTGATGGTCTATGTCAGGAATGGGCAAACTATGGCCCGTGGGCTGTATACGGCCCGGCGGACCTTTTAATCCGGCCCGGCGGACCTTTTAATCCGGCCCGGCGGACCTTTTAATCCGGCCCGGCGGACCTTTTAATCCGGCCCGGCGGACCTTTTAATCAGGCCCGGCGGACCTTTTAATCAGGCCCGGCGGACCTTTTAATCAGGCCCGGCGGACCTTTTAATCAGGCCCGGCGGACCTTTTAATCAGGCCCGGCGGACCTTTTAATCAGGCCCGGCGGACCTTTTAATCAGGCCCGGCGGACCTTTTAATCAGGCCCGGCGGACCTTTTAATCAGGCCCGGCGGACCTTTTAATCAGGCCCGGCGGACCTTTTAATCAGGCCCGGCGGACCTTTTAATCAGGCCCGGCGGACCTTTTAATCAGGCCCGGCGGACCTTTTAATCAGGCCCGGCGGACCTTTTAATCAGGCCCGGCGGACCTTTTAATCAGGCCCGGCGGACCTTTTAATCAGGCCCGGCGGACCTTTTAATCAGGCCCGGCGGACCTTTTAATCAGGCCCGGCGGACCTTTTAATCAGGCCCGGCGGACCTTTTAATCAGGCCCGGCGGACCTTTTAATCAGGCCCGGCGGACCTTTTAATCAGGCCCGGCGGACCTTTTAATCAGGCCCGGCGGACCTTTTAATCAGGCCAGGAGGACCTTTTAATCAGGCCCGGCGGACCTTTTAATCAGGCCCGGCGGACCTTTTAATCAGGCCCGGCGGACCTTTTAATCAGGCCCGGCGGACCTTTTAATCAGGCCCGGCGGACCTTTTAATCAGGCCCGGCGGACCTTTTAATCCGGCCCGGCGGAGCTCATAGCGGTCAGAGGAGAATGGAGAGCTGAGAGGGATGAGTGCGAGGTAAGAGCTTCTAACGGTGGAAGGGGGAAAGAGACTGCGGTGGGAGCGTGGCCACCTTGATCTCACGTTGTGGGGATGATGTCTTCTTCCTTAGCGCAGGGAAAGTGCGAGCTGTCACTCTTGCGCATCTGTCTATTGTCTGCCACACTGGCTCTGTCCCTCCTTTGCCGGCGGAGCACGATTCGCGCAGAGCCCTTTTATTGATGCCCGAAGGGTATGTACGTATACAGTGTTATCTGTCTATCTTGCCATTGGCTTGCAGCACAGCACGGGCGTCTTGTTCATGCATTCATCTTCCTTCTGCAGCGGTATTTGAATTGTAGAGTCTGAGTGAGGTCCAAGTAAGCGGCTGGAATCATTTCCGCTCTCTTTCTTGCGTCTTGTTATCCCCGCTCTTGGAAGCGGTGGGCAAATCACACTGGCTAAAAGAGGAATTCGAAGGGGCAACAGACTGTTCAGTGGCTAAGAAGTTGTAAAGTAGAGAGCAGCGCACGCTATGGGTCTTGGTTTTGTCTATTAAATTACTTTTTTTAAAGAGTATCAGAGCTACTGGTTACCCAGTCCCAGGTGGGAGACTTTTTAGCCAGTCCTGGTTTTGATGCAATATATGGTTATTTGTAGTTTCTTTTTATATCCATTGAAATTGATGCTGCAGGTCCCAAAATGGATTAGAAATCTAGGACTGGCTTAAAAATGTCTGTCTTGGAACTGGCAACTCTGGAATATAGCTGCTTTTGTATTTTCATTTTGAGTGGAACCACCGCAGAGGCAATGGCTCAGGGTATAAAATATGTTTTTAAATACTGACTTGAGACCTATTTTTCATGAGTTACTGAGACTTGTAGATAATATTCTAAGTATTTTGTAATTATTTCCTCAGAGCAGACAAATGCTGTCTAGAAAACACCCTTATGAGAGGCTAATTTTTCTAGGTGGATGTGGTTTGTCTGCAAGAATTGCCCAAATTAGATCAGACGGGAGGTCCATCATCCTGTCTCAGATAGTGGCAAGCAATGGGGTGTTTAAGAAACAGCAGATATGTAGAACCGTCCGTCCATTGTTGTCCTGCATTTGATAAAGGTTAAAAACAAGAATCGGATCACAAGGCATGGAGCAGGCCAAGGTGATGCCATTGTAGTTGAGGAGTGTTCCTCAGAACCATTAATGACCTTATGTGAGAATCCTAAGAGGAAGGTTCAAGACAATCCAGGAACATAAAACTTCTGAAATTAAGGTAAAACACTTCCAAATGGACCAGAAAAGATTTAACAAAGATCTAGGCATTCTATCATATTATAAACCATGCGGTTTTACAGCTTTCTCACTGTTTGATCACCCATCTACTCTTGGTCCGGCCCCCTGGTCCAATATATGAACCCATTGCGGCCCTTGAGTCAAAAGGTTTGCCCACCCCTAGTCTATGTTCTCAGCTTGGTTACACATGCAGATATTCTGTTCATATAGTTTCTATTTGACAGTCCCACTTGCTCTCTTTCCCCCAGTGAGATGTATTGGTATTCTCTGAGATGTACTGGTTTAACATCTGCAGTGTTGCCTTTTGATAGGTAGGGTTTGGTGTTTTGTGCGTCCTGGTAGTACTGTTATGATACAGTGAGTTTTGCTATGGGTTCTAAATGGTCAATGTTTATAGTACTTCCTAATGGGTCTGGCGGTTGTCACTGCAATATAGTAATTTAGAAATCTGGTAGTCTATCTTTATGCAGATGCTCATTAAGAGGTATGTTTACTAAGAGCGCATGTTAACATGGAAATATTTATGCAAATGAGGCCCCATAATTCATCTCTGCACATGGCCCTGGGCCACCCCTGCCACAGGCAGTTGGCTTAGGTTGCCTATGCCTAAATCCAGGCTTTTTGAGCCACACAGAGTCACACTTGTAGCGCTTTCTCTGGTAATAAAAAAACAAATTGTGTCCTCTTGTTTAGACTCTATTTGCTTTTTCATACTGCTTGACATTTTTTGTCAAAAGCCAGGCTGGCCTCAAACCAGTAACCTTAGGGTTGTAAGGCAGACATTTTGCAGAAGAGCCATCAGGACTCTATTAGAGAGGGGAGGGGGAGGGGGAGGGGAAGGGGAATGGTTCTAGCAAGTATTGCTATATTGCTGGTCATTTTCCTTCCTGTTTCCTGATTGGCCCAAAGTTTGCCGGTCTGCAGTTCTATGCAAAATTCTGATTTGATTTTGACTCCTATAGAGAATTGCTTCAGTGATCTCTTTTGCCATGTTCTTATGCCAGAAATTGTCTGATACTATACTAAGGCGTTTGTTTCACATTATTTCTGGCAGAAGAACTTGGCAAGAGATTGCTGGAGCAAATGTCTACAGCAGCACTTCACCCATATGTATTTTTAATCATTTCCCTAAGAATTCCTTAGTCCCCTGTTCTGTTTGTCTTAGCAGACTGTAAGCTCTGTGGAAAAAGGGACTGTCTTTTATGTGCATTTTTATAGTGATGCATACGTCTAATAGTGCTATATAAAAGAATTAGTAGTAGTTGATAGATTCACAAGGCAAAAAAATCCAGTTGGCATTTTACATGGAACTGCAGACCAGACATTCTTTGGGAAATCGGGAAACAGGAAGGAAAATCACTAGTAATACAGAGACTTTCTAGAGCTAGCCCATCCTTCGTATGATACAGCCTGACTAATCTTTAACCCTGTCCTATTCTGTACATACCAATGTTCAATTTTAATTTGTTTGACCTATTTAACTATTGTCATAAAATTTTAAAAATTTGTTACCTGCTAGTTACTCCACCTGTTCACTGTTAACTGTAGTTCCCTTTTAATTGTAACTTTTTTACCGTTTCATGTAAACCACTTTGATTCTGGATAAAGTGGTCTATATTATAAACTAGTACCCATGGAGATGTGGTGGTTCATTTTCAAAATTCTTGCCTTGAAACCAGAAGGTCATTAGTTTGAGACCAGCCTCTGAGGAAAAAAGCCAGTTTGGTTTTTATTTGGCGGAAACCTCTAGTAACCTTCTGGCAGTTTTTTTCGTTTAGGCAGCAGCCACAGCTGCTTCTTTAACAAAAGTGCCCTGAAATGAAAATGTATAAAAAGGAACCAAATAAAATGAGAACTTTAAGCAAAACGGGAACCAAAATGGAATTTGTGTTTGCCTGCACGCTCCTAGAAAGCACCTTTTTTAGATGTAGAGCAAGGTCAGGCGAATGGGGGGCCTTTCCTGTTGAAGTTCCCTTCTAGAGCAGTAGCTAAGTAATGCATTTTAATATATTTTGCCACCCTGCAATTTTTGTCTTTTAAACCGGTCAGGTTTCCTGGGAATCGCTTACCAGCACGATGAGCTGGAGTAAAATGGGCAACAGGCAGGGAGTGACTCATTCAAGGCATTTCTGTAACCATTTGTCCTAAACGCCCACTATCCATCTTCTGCTCCAAAGCTCAGTGGTGGTGGTATCCAATTCTTGCTGGGGAGACTGATGCACAGGGAATGGTGACAAATGATGGAGGGAGGTGTGTGGAGGGGGGGGAGGACAGCCATTTGTCAGCAAGATTTCTGCTCTAAGCACAGCTCCCCTTTGCTTCTCTGCCAGACTTCAGAGGCTCGTTTATGTGATGGAAGTATTGCAGTTGGGAGCCTGGATTTTTAAAAGTTGTGGGGGTTTTTTTTGGTCCTACCACAGAGCAACTGTACCTGGAAAAGGGAACAGAATTGTAGACACTCTATGGTGGACTGAGGAGGTAGAAAGGAAGAGCCCCAGCTTAGCCCAGACAGCCAGTTTCATTTGCAATCTAGTGTTACAGGGGTGTAGCCCTGGTGGGGCTTCTAAGACGGCAGTGAGAATGTGCTAGGAGTTGCTTCAGTGACATACCAAGTCTTGTGCCCTCCCTTCTCTGCTCACTGAGACTTAACCTGAACACCTTGGTGAGAGATCTCCCAGCCAGCGTTTGTAGCTCTGCAGATGTCCGTGGAAGGTACCGAGGCTTGCTTATGGATATTTAAGACTTTGTAGATTATTTTCCATCACACCAGCTGCCTAGCTAACTCCAATTGAGGTCTGGTTCCTTCCTCTGTATTCTGATAGGTTTATGGATCACTGCCAGATGTTCCGCAGCAATACTTGTCTGTGTTAAACATCTGATCCTTCAGTTCTTCCAGCTTTCTCCTATCAAGCATAGTTTTACTACAGTATAGTAAGTCGCACGATATTGGAGAGCAGCAGTTAAATCACACTGGCTGGGCATCTGCTATAGGCGGACTTAGACCAGTGGAATGGAGGCAAAATCGATGGATCTTTAACGAGACACCCAAAGGCATTTTATGCGCAAGGTAGGTTCCATTTCTTTTGAGTTGCCCACAAGGTCAGCACATGCTGATTTTAAAGATGGGGCCTGAGATTCTTAGCAACACACTGGCACTGGGCTTTCAGTGCTGGATAGAATTTAGAGGCCTGGTGGCTCAGTGGAAGGTGCTCTGCACTACCATTTACAGCGCATTGCAAAAGTATTCATCCCCTCTGGGTGTGTTCTGTTTTGTCGCATTACAACATGGAATTTAAAATGGAGTTTTGGGGGTTAGCACCATGTGATATATACAACATGCCTATGACTCTGAAGGTGTAAAATATCCTTTATTGTGACATAAACAATAAAGACAAAAAACAAACAAACAAAGCAGGAGTGTGCATATGTATTCACCTCCCAAAGTCAATATGTTGTGGAGACCTTTTTGCTGCAATTACAGCTGCAAGTCTCTTGAGGTATGTCTCTATTAGCTTAGCACATCTAGCCACTGGGATTTTCACCCATTCCTTAAGGCAAAACTGCTCCAACTCCAAGTTTGTTGTACACCAATGCAACCCATCTATCTTCGTCATGCTACAGATTCTCAATTGGATTGAGGTCTGGGCTTTGACTAGGCCATTCCAAGATATTTAAATGTTTCCCTTTAAACCAGCTTTAGCAGTATGTTTAGGGTCATTGTCTTGCTGGAAGGTGAACCTTCATCCCATTCTCAAATCTCAGGTTGACTGAAACAGGTTTTCTTCAAGAATTGTCCTGTATTTAGTGCCATCCATTGTTCCTTCAATCCTGACCAGTTTTCCTGTCCCTGCCAATGAAAAACCTCCCACAGCATGATGCTGCCACCACCATGTTTCACTCTGGGAATGGTGTTCTCGGGGTAATGGAAGTGTTGGTTTTGCGCCACATATGGTGTTTCCTGTGATGGCCAAAAAGTTCAATTTTTGTCTCATCTGACCAGAGAACCTTTTTCCAAGTGTTTTGGGTGGTCCGCCACATGCTATTGTGCATACTCCAAATGTGTTTTCTTATTTCTTTCTTTAAGCAATGGCTTTTTTTCTGGCCACTCTTCCATAAAGCCCTGCTCTGTGGAATGTATGGCTTAAAGGGGTCCTATGGACAGATACTCCCATCTCCGATGTCGATCTTTGCTGCTCCTTTAGTGTTATCCTTGGTGTCTTTGTAGCATCTCTGATTAATGCCCTCCTTGCCCAGTCTGAGTTTTGGTGGGCAGCCTTCACCTTGTCAGGTTTGTAGTGGTGCCATATTCTTTCCATTTTATTATAATGGATTTAATGGTGCTCCGTGGGATATCCAGAATTTGGGATTTTTTTTTTACAACCCAACCCTGATCTATACGTCTCCACAACCTTGTTTCTGACCTGTTTGGAGTGCTCCTTGGTCTTCATGTTGCTTGCTTAGTGGTGGTGCAGAGTCAAGGACCTTTCAGAACAGGTATTTATATAGGCATCATGTGACAGATCATGTGACACTGATTGCACACAGGTGGACCCTAATCAACTAATTATGTGGTTTCTGAGGTTAATTGGTTGGACCAGATCTTATTTAGGGGTTTCATAGCAAAAGGGATGAATACATATGCACTCACAACCTTTAAGTTTGTACTTGTTTTATATATACAAGGTATTTTATTTCACTTCACCAATTTGGACTATTTTCTTAAGACAATTACCTAATATCCAAATGAACCTCCATTTTCATTCCAAGTTTGTACATAACGCGACAAAACAGGACAAAAACCAAGGGGATGAATACGTTCGCAAGGCATTGTAGAAGGACCTGGGCTTAATTTCCAGACCGGCCTTTTGCTCCTGTGTTCAGCTGGGGCCAGATATGCTGTGGAGGCAACATTCACCGTCTCTGGAGAGAAGGGGCTTCCAGCCATCACTCAGTAGTGAGACCTACTGGCTAGCGACTCGGGCTTCTTATTAGCTGGGTTTTAAAGGAGTTTGAACAGGGGAAAAAATGGTTGCAAACGAAGGCTTAGAACACAGTGCTAGAGGCCAGTCCTGATTAAGCAGGAAACACAAGTGAGCGGGAAGAAACTGCTGGGCCCCAAAAAGAAAAGTGGGTCAGTACTCGAGGCATTTGCATAAATAGGGACTTATCCAGCTAGCACTGCCACTGTCTGGAGAGGAGACGTCCCACCTATTTGAAGACTGGTGATTTATTCCGTCTGCTATCCATATAGATATATGGGTAATTTAGGAGAGCCAAAAGGTTATCCATATAGTGACGGCAGTAAACGCTGCACTTCTGCAGATAGCAGCACTGAATATATGCATTTAACAGTCACAGCTGGCATTTAACACAGTAGTTGGTGTTTTTTGTTTTTTTTTAAATATTGACCTTATGGATTTGATTTACTCTAAGCCTGTTCTGTCTGTCACTAATTCCTGCCATTTATTAGGGGGGGGGGGGGTAAATGAGCCTTACTGCAGTGATTATTTTATTTATTTAGACAGATTTGTATACCACCTTATCCTTCAATCAAGGTGGTCATGTCACATCACAATTAGAGGGTTACATTTAACATTAGGGTACTTATAAACATTTAGACATTACAGTTGCTTAACGACATTTAGATGGTACAATTGAAAGGTAACATTTAACATGATGGTAATTAACAATGTACTTGTATGTGTAGATGGGATGTGTGCATGCCTAGCTGGCGGAGGTAGTTGTATTTCTCTATGGCTAGGGGCTGTTCTTTGAATGCTCATATGTCTATAAATAACAGCGTTTTGAGGTCTTTGCGGAAGTCTGTGATGTCATCCAGTTCCCTCAGGTTCGTTGGGAGGGAGTTCCATAGTGTGGGTGCCAGTAGTGATGGTGCTCTTTTTGAAGTTGTTAAGCACACCTGCAGGCTATCACAAAACCAATCATATTGTCTTTATTAACTCTTCTTGGTCTGTTGCTGATATCCCCTGTTATAATGTCTTGGAGTACGTCTGCTGAGGGATGGTGAATGATTTTGAAGATCTTAATTGTTATATTTTGCTCTTGCCACTACTGGGAGCCAGTGTAGTTGTTGTAGGACAGTGGTGATGTGCTCAGTCCTTGGAGTGTCTGTAATGATGCGTGCTGTGATGTTTTGCACCATGTGTATTGGGTGTAGTGTCTGCTGAGGGAGGCCTTGATATAGTGAGTTTCCGTAATCGAGCAGTGGTCTGAGTGCTTGGCACACTGTGCGGATGTGGTCCTGATGGAGTATTGGTTTGACTTGTCTGATGCTCCTCAACTGTTGATAGGCCTTGTTTTGCGGTTTCGGTGATGTGGGATTTCATGTTCAGAGCTCTGTCCAGTGTGATGCCCAGGTATTTAACTTGGTCTTTGACTACTATATGTTTGTCTAGGATGCTGATAGTTTGTGGGGGTGTGAAGGTGGGATTCCTGGTGACGAACATTGCCTCAGTTTTATCGTAGTTAACTGTTAGGTTGTTGGCTGTGAGCCAGTCATTCATTTCTTCAAGGCATTTAGTTATTGTTGAGGTGTTTAGTGCTTGTAGGTTGATTGGAGTGTACACCATGATGTCGTCAGCATAAATGTGGTAGTGGAGTTTGTGGTGCTTGATGTTGCATACAGGCTGGATGTAGATATTAAAGAGCATTGATAGGGCTGAGCTTTGTGGTATTCCTTGCATGCCCCATGGGTAGGACCTACCAGCAAGATGCAACTGCCCATATAGCTTTTCAAAGATCCCCCTTGACTTGAGTCACAGGTACAAAGTACTCTTAGGGGCATGTGTAGTGAGCTGGGTTAACAGCATGTGCTATTTGTAACTAGGTCCCATGTTCAAGAGCGTGTGCTAAGTGTTAGCTCAGCTTAGTATCCATGCCCCTAAGAGTACTTTGTACCTGCAGTGAAAAAGCTGCGAAGCAGGCACTGGAACGTACATAGTTACTGAAACAGGTTTTGCATAGATTTGACCTCCCTGAACCTATGTCCAGCCACTCTTTCTCCTGGCTAAACAGAGATGCAATAGTCAGTCTGCATGTTTACAGAGGGAGGAGGCTTGAAACTCCAGTGGACTCATCTAGTGAAATGTACGCACTGCTTGCACTAATGCAGACAGTTTTATAAAATTCTCCCTTGATGTCCCTCTTTGTTTGTGAACACACACTATTTTATTTAGGAAATTTTTCTGTACCGCCCCTTCCAGAGATCGGGGGCAGTTTACATTTAACAAACCAGTTACAGAGAACAGTTATTACAAACCAAAATGTTTTAACTATTTACAATTACATGAGAACATTAAAACCATTAACTATGTACAAAGCAAGCTCCTGAATCTGGAAATCAGATGGTGATCATTAACGATATACTTGTATTTGTGGGTTGCGGATGGGTGGGAGTCACAATTATGCATCAGTCAGTGTTAAAGTATTCAGTAAAAAGAAGCATCCTTAGCTCTTGCCCAAATCCTGCTGTGTAAACTAAAGGAGGCTGTGAAGAAAGAAAGTTAGTTCACTCTGATGCATGTGGGGCACAACCTAGATTGAAAAACAAAGAGGGTGCAGGGTGTGATCAGACCAAGACTTTGCTGTAACTGTTAGTGGCCCCTTTACTAAACTGCAGTAAAGTTTTGTGATGACTTTGCAAAGATAGTCCAAATTACCCCACAGTAACAACAAAGACTCTGTTACCTTTTGAGGTAGTTCCCAGAATCTGCCCATGCAGTTAATGCAGATGAAAAAGCATAGTGTGTGTTATACAGCATATAACAGATGCTGTTAATTAATACAGAACATTTAACACCTTCATACGTAGGTGAGGTTATCGGCCTTGTTAAAACACTACGTTTCTATGTGCCCTAAAATGGGAGCTAGTATGCACTAAGTGTCCAGCTGTTAGTGCATGGCCATGCTAACAATTGACAGCATGTTTATGTTTATGTTTATTAAAAGATTTATTATACCGCCCAAGACCAAAGGTATCTGAGCGGTTTACAATAAAATTAAAATAATTTAAAAACCTTAAAAATAGACTGCTAAGGAGGAAAGGAACGCCATTAAAAATAGGAAAGACTAAAGAAAAGGCAGAGAAAAGCGACAGAGCACACATCAGCAGGAGGAGGGAGAGGGAGACATAACTGTGGGTGGGAGGTTAAACGCCAGACAAAAGAGATGGGTTTTGAGTTGCGCTATGAAAGACTGGAAAGACTCTTCTGCACAGAGGAAAGGGGGGAGCGAATTCCAAAGTTTAGGGCCCAAGAAGTAAAAAGCAGAGGAACGGGTAGATTCAAGGTGAGCCTGGGAGGGAGAAGGGAGGGACAACCGGTTTGTGTGAATAGAGCGGAGCAAACAATGAGAAGTGCGGAAATGGATCTGATCAGCAAGATAGAGAGGGATACCCGTGCGAACCACCCTATGTGCAACAGTGAGGATTTTATACTGGACACGAAATGGGATGGGTAACCAGTGCTGCTGGAGAAGAAGGGGGGGGGTGACATGATCATAGCGAGAGGCGTAGGTGAGAAGACGAACGGCAGTATTCTGGACATGCTGGAGACGAGAGAGATTTGGGACTGAGGGAGACAGCTAGGGAGACATTACAATAATCAAGATGAGACATCACAAAGGAAAGGAGAAGCGTGGCCAGGGCAGAAGAGGAGAGAAAAGGGTGCACGGCCCGGAGCTGTTTAAGGGAAAGAAAAGAACGCTGGACTACTGAGGAGATATGCTCCTTAAAAGAGAGTGCAGAGTCAAGAACACCACCAAGGTAACGAAAAGAGGAAACAAGAGGAATAGGTTGGGAAGAAAAAGAGGGGGAGCGCAGGTGGGGGATCGGTTTCCAAATGTGAACCAGATAGTAAAAGACTTAGCCGGGTTTACATGAAGAAAATCGGAGGAGAACCAGGAGGCAACAGCGGAGAGACAAAGATTAAGAGGGGAAAGATCAGGCGTAAGAGTTGGTATGATGTAATAAAATGATGTCATTGGCATAATATGCCGAGATACCAAACTGCTGGATTATAAGGGCAAGAGGGGCTAGGAAAACATTAAAGAGCAGAGGGGCAAGAACAGACCCTTGGGGCACACCACAGGAGAGAGGAGTGGAAGCTGAGGAAGAGGACCCGGTTACAACCGAAAAATAGCGACAGGAGCGACATGTGCTAATTCCCATCTTAACCGCTTAACGCTCTCATTAACCCTGGTCCAGGCTGCTAATCGGCTAAAACATGGTCACCATGATATTCAGTGGTACCAGCCAGTTAGTGCTGCTGAATATCTCCACAGACCATCAACAACGCCCAGTTAAAACAGAATCAGTCTATGGTGGAGCAGGGATAGTGGCAATATTCGGCTACTAACTGGATAGCTTAAGCGGTTTAAGTTAGGACAGGTGAATGGCTTTCCTAACTTTATCCACTTTCCCTTTCTGGTTAGTGGCTGAATATCCCTGCCAACCAGATCGTGGCATTGGTGGCCTGACAGCCTTGCGGAATCTGGATATCTTCCACCACTGGGAATATCCAGTTTTAATTAAGTTGGTGGCTAGGTGTTTTATTTTGCCTAGCTACCATCACTGCTGAATGTATACTGCTCTGCTTTACAAGATACCTTGATCTTATTTTTAGAAATTTCAAGGCTTGAAAAAGGGCTAAGGGATAATGTGGTTAATTTTTATTATCTAAGGTTGGCCAACTGTAACGCAAGATTGTTTCCTGAGTTGACAATAGCCATGTAGTCAAGTGGTAGATTGGGGATTCAGATTTGCAGCTCTGGATTTCTCCTACGTTTTGTGCACGTTCTCTTCTTTATTACAGGTGTTTGGAAAGAAAGGGAAAGGAGCATATATTCTAAAATTGTTAAATGAATTTCACAAAATGACACTTTGCCTATGGTTTTGATTTCACTTTGTCGTCTGAAAATGGTTCTTACTGAACCTGAAACATTAGCACACAATGCTTTTTTTATTAATTTTTGTTTCTTATGGTGCCCTTTGTGCATTTTCCATGCATAGGTATATAAGATGTGTGGTGTCTCTCTACAGTCATCCCGTAATCTGAGTTTCAAATTCATGTTGGTGAATTGCACCATAATCGGTGGCCAGTCTTCTTGCACCTAATTTTCTTTTTGGAAGGATTCTGATAGAAAGTTCATTTTTGATAGGATTGTAGAACAATAAGGTATTGAGTGCATGTGTTTACATTTCGGCACATACAGGTGAAAAATGAGAGATGAAATCTGGCTCCCATCAGAACAGCTCTGGTGTCCCTGGGCCGACCACAGCACATTTTGTGTACTGAATTGCTATTTTCTCTCGTTTGATGCTGGCTTGGATGTCTGAGAAATTTTGTTCATAGTACAGTAAATGCCAACTCAAAGGACCTTGGAAGATATGCAAATGGATCTAAAATAACACAAACTAAAACAAAAGCCCCATTTTTATTCTACCCAAATTTCCTTTTACAAACAGGAAGCCCATAAGCAAGAGGTGTGCTGACTTGGTGGCCATGCTTCATGGCAGGTTGCCGTTACTCTTCCATTGTAGTCGAGAGCCAACCTGCTCTCTCATGCCATGCACGCTCTTTGAGTGGATGACGAATAGTGCAAGCGGAAGCAGAAGTGGAGCCCCATGGAGGGGGGCGAGGACAAAATTGAGTTTCCATGGGCCTTAGCTGTCATTCTCATTTTCTCATTTGTTGGATTGATTTTTAGATCTCTAGCTGCTGCGATACCGCCTTCACTTAGGGGGCTATTCATGCCGGCTGCATGCCCCAACTAACTTCCCTGCCGGTTTTGCGGGGAAGTTAGTCGGTGGCGGGAAAGAGGCGGCCTGGGGCGGAGAGTGGGCGGGCAATGGGTGGTCACCAGCCCTGGACTTACAGGGCCAATTCTAATGTCGGCCCTCTACGTCCAGTGCCAGCAAAATGGCTGGGGAAGTTATTGCAGATTTGGGGCGCGGAAGGGGCCGGGGGGCAAAGTTAATACCCCGCAGCCTGACCCTGGCCTTAGGAGACTGGATCGGGAGTCAGGCTACGGGGAATTAACTTTTTTAGCAGTGGCTGGCATTGCGGCTTTTAAATGGAGCCACAGTGCCATGGCAACAGGATGCCATGGTACTGCTGCTCCATGTAAAACCCCTGGCTGAGTTAGCTGGACTATGGATGTGCGTGCAGGTCGGAACTGAATCAGTCCCAGCCTGCATGTACATGCTTGTTCGCGATTCTGATCCTGCGGGGCTAGACGTGCCCTGAGGGATCAGAATTGCGATCTCCTTTGTACGTCCGGGTCAGCCTGGATGTACAAAGGAGAGGTACATCGGGATGAGAATCGGGCCCTTAGTATCTGCTTCCACTCTGAATGGGAAACATGCAGAAGAAGCAGAGTGAAAGATGGCTGCAAGGATAGGGGGCACCGGTTTTCTGGGTGACAGCTAAGAGGGAAGTACAGCATGCTGTGCCTAAATGTGGAGGAAAGCCTTGTGAAAGGTGCATGCTTGCAAAGGTATTTCTGCTGCATGTGTTTGGTTTTTTTTTTACATTTATACAGTTAGTGCATGTGGTCTAAAGTATAACTAGCTAAATGTTCTATACATAGAGGTTTCTATTGTGTCATGGGCATCAGGAACGCGAGTCTTAGCCAGTGTTCTGTTTAGTGTGAGCTTTGTGAAGGTGCTGCCGTTAAAGATCGTTAACGTTTTGTGAATGTTCAACCGTTTTAAAAACCAATGGGAGTGTGGTGAATTTCACAAAGCATTGCTTAATAATTGCCAGTTTCATAGTGAAAGCATGGTGTGTCTCCCGTGTTCCCTTCTAGGCCAGGCACAGACATTGTAATCATATATTAGCAAAAATTAAGCTCTCCAAGGCAGAGAGGCAATGCTGACAGTTTATGAATTAAAAGGGGTCGACAGCAAAGACGCGCCAACATCAATCATGCAGTCTGAATTCTTCTGGAAGATACGTGGCAAGGTTTTAATAACCCTTCAGCAAGCTTTCATCAGCAAGAGCTTAATGATAGTAATACAGTATCAGATTATAGTGTTTTGAAACTAGTCTAAATTTATCAGAATGGGTTCAAAGTATAACTGGCTGCTATGCCTAACTCCTCCTCTTGAGTTACAAGTGAATATTACAATGAGCAAAAATAATGCACCTCTCCTACAGAGTGTGTGTGTTCAATCGTAGGGCCAGCGGCTCGAGCCAGAAGCCCTCCCAGAGTACTGTCCTTTCCCTTCAGATACTAACCAGAGCTGGTCTCCATGTACAGAAAGGGATTTTTAGATTTAGTTGAGGGCTGCTCTGGCCTAGCTGCAGTGGGGCAGCATCTCTACATGGGTTAGTTTTGTGCGTACCACAACGGTAATAAAGCTCACTCATGAGCCATGGTTTGGGTATGATCTCAATCTTACGTTCACAGCTGCTCTTCACTTTAAAACTCTCACTGTGTCCAGAGAGCTCCTGTCTAGCATCCATAGGATGTAATATATGTCTAGGCAACTTTAGCAGGGCATTTCACCAGATCTTTGGTCCTATGACTAATGCACTTGCCACCCAAAATGATTGAATATTTATGTATCTCTACCACACTTCTTGGTCTGTGAGGATCATCCGTTCCTTCATATGTTGTACAGAATAATCACTTGGCACTGGTACAAGAACGGCGTTGCAGCATTTATTTTTCTTTTACCACTGTCCTTGTATTGAACTCTCTATCAGTTGCAATTGGAATGTACTAAGTGATCACAATCTCTTATTTCTCCACAGTTCTTAGGGTTAAGATCACATGTTTTTCTAGTACAGTAGTTTCTGGATCTCCAGGAACAAGCAGGAATGTAGTCTTCACATATGGGTATCGTCGAATGCTCCCCAGCGTCCAATAGGAAAGCTTTTGGGAGCATCCCACTGCCAGGGGCGGCCCAAGGGGGGTGCGGGGCCATGTGCGGAGACTCGGTGCGGGGCCTCATTTGCATAAGTGGTCTTATTTGCATAAATATTTGCATAATGTTACCAGACACTAACTTTTAGTAAATATGTCTCTTAATGAGTGTATGGATAAAGAAAGACTAAAAGATTTCTACATTACTATAATCCAACCGCCAGGCACATTAGGAACTACTACAAACGCTGCCCATTTAGAACCCATAGCAAACCCGCCGTACCCTGACAGCATTACCGGGACTCACAAAGCACCATACCCTACCTATCAAAAGGCAACACTGCAAATATTAAACCAATACATTTCAGAGAATACTGGGGAAAGAGAACAAGTGGCAATGTCAAATAGGAATTACATAAATAGAATACCTCAGCTCAGTTACACATGCAGAACATAGACCATCACCAAACAAGGAATCACAATTTAGAAACAGGAAGGCAATAATTAAACTGGGAACCCCAAAAGCCAAACTTGGAATGTACAACACCACTGTAGAAATAAAACTATCAAGTTATTTCCTCTTGTACCAAACAAAGCGCAGACGTTAATGATGCACATTTCCCAGAGCTTTCATATTCCAGTTAATAAATTCAAAATAAAGAGATCTTTCTACCTTTTGTGCATTTTCTTCAGTTGCAATTGCTCCAGCCACTTTCTTCTGGTTTCTTCATGTTTCCAGTCTCACCCAGCATCCATTCCCTTCTAGTCCCTGCATCAGCCCATTTCCAGTCCTAGCCCCCCATCAACCCATTTCCAGTCCTAGCCCCCCATCAACCCATTTCCAGTCCTAGCTCCCCCATCCATTTTCAGTCTGAGTCCCTCCATCAGCTCATTTACAATCCTAGCCCCCATCAGCCCATTTCTAGTCATTTCCTAGCCCCACCATCAGCCCATGTCAAATCCTAGCTCCCCTCCACTCAGCCCAATTCCAGTCCAAGCCCCCCATGAGCCTACTTCCAGTTCTAGCCCCTCCATGAGTCCATTTCAATTCAAACCCCCACCACAGCCCATTTCCAATCTTAGCTCCCCCCAACAGCCCATTTCCAGTCCTATCCTAGCTGCTCCGTCCGCCCATTTTCAGTCCTAGCTCCCTTCCCTCACAGCCCATTTCCATTCCAAGCTCCCTCCCCATCAGCTATTTGCAGTTCAAGCCTCCCCTTCCACTCAGCCCATTTCCAGTCATAGCAACCCCCCAACCCATTACCAGTCCTAGCCCCCCATCAACCCACTTCCAGTCCTAACCCCCATCACCCCATTTTCAGTTTAAGCCCCCCAATAACCCATTACCAGTCCTAACCCCCCATCAGCCCACTTCCAGTCTTAACCCCATCAGCCCATTTCCAGTCAGCCCCCATAGCTCATTGCCAGTCCTAACCCGCCCATCAGACCACAGCCCATTACCAGTCATAACCACATCACCCCACCTCAAGTCCTAACCCCTCCCCATCAGCCCATTTCCTGTCCTAGCCCCCCGTTGCCCATTATCAGTGCTAACCCCCCCATAGCCCATTAGCATTCCTAACCCCCATCACCTCATTTCCAGACAGCCCCCATCAGCCCACAGCCCATTACCAGTCTTAACCCCCCCCCATAGCCCATTAGCAGTCCTAACCCCATCACCTCATTTCCAGACAGCCCCCATCAGCCCACAGCCCATTACCAGTCCTAGCCCCCCCATAGCCCATTATCAGTCCTAACCCCCCCATAGCCCATTACCAGTCCTAACCCCCCCAACAGCCCACAGCCCATTACCAGTCCTAGCCCCCCGTAGCCCATTATCAGTCCTAACCCCCCCATAGCCCATTACCAGTCCTAACCCCCCCATCGCCCCATTTCCAGACAGCCCCCAGCCCCTTGCCAGTCTTAACCCCCCCTTGCCAGTTCTTGCCGCTTAACCCCCCCTTGCCAGTCTTAACCCCCCTTTGCCAATCTTAACACCCCCCCTTTGCCAGTCTTAACCCCCCCTTGCCAATCTTAACACTCCCCCTTTGCCAGTCTTAACACCCCCCCTTTGCCAATCTTAACCCCCCCCCCCCGGGATTATGGCACAATTAAAAAAACAAACTGGCTCTGGCTGCTGCTGCTACCACCGCGGCAGCGGCACAATGGAGTGTCCCGCGGGCCTCCTCTTCTCCTTCAGCCCCTCTGCAAAGGCTTAGAGATTCGCGAAGGGAGAGCGTCTCCCTCGCGTCTCTGTGAAGCCCGCAGGGGCTAATGGGAAATTTCCCATCAGCCCCTCGCGTCTGAAGGGGCAGATGGGAAATTTCCCATTAGCCCCTGCGGGCTTCACAGAGACGCGAGGGAGACGCTCTCCCTTCGCGAATCTCAAAGCCTTTTGCAGAGGGGCTGAAGGCTTCACAGAGACGCGAGGGAGACGCTCTCCCTTCGCGAATCTCAAAGCCTTTGCAGAGGGGCTGAAGGAGAAGAGGAGGCCCCGCGGGACACTCCATTCTGCCGCTGCCGCGGTGGTAGCGGCAGCGGTAGCAGCCAGAGCCAGGTTTTTTTTTTTTAAGTCATTTAAAAAAAAAGCAGAATGTTCTTTGCGTGGGGCCCCCTGAAACGCGGGGCCCTGTGCAAAAAACATTCTTGCTCAATGGACGGGCCGGCCCTGCCCACTGCACCTGCGTCGCTGCCTTCCCACCTTTCCAACTTTCCCTCTTCAGTTTTTCGTTTTCTGTGGAGCCGACAGGCAGCAAACCCTGTCACTACAGAAATTTTTCTTTTGTGGTCACGTCTGCCTTCACCATCGATGCCTGTACCGGTACCACCAGTCTTCTTCATTTTCTTATTTCTTTTCTTAAAAAAAAAAAAGGACAAAATAATTCTACTTTTTGGAGGGTCTGTCCTCTCTAGGTGCCAGGCCCCATTTTGGGCACTAGGCCCTCTTTTCTTCTAAAATGGAGAAACCAACCAGGGGTTTTAAAAAATGCTCAAAGTGTAGCGGTACCATTTCTGCTACCGACACCCATGACTGGTGTCTTAAATGTTTAGGTCCTGACCATGTACCATCGGAGTGTCTCCTTTGCAGAAAGATGACCAAGAGAGGCCTGCAGAACAGAGCTGCAAAACTCAGCACCCTCTTTGCTGCAGATACAATGTCCATTGCATTGACGTCTTCCAGGGCCTCATCTTCCTCCCATGGATCTCTGGTAACTAAACCCAGGTCTTCCAAGGCCAGCCGGTCGTCAAAGGGTAGATTTCCTTTGAAGCATCGAGATGCTAATAGCGTTGCCCTCTAGGAAAACATACCGGCAAAACAGCCCCGGTGGGAAGCTCTGGCCTCCAAAGCACTAACAGGGTTCCAGGATGTTCCAGAGGCTTCCACCTCGGGAGAACTCCTGGTGCCATGTTCTGGTGTCGTTGCCACTTCCTCCGGTACTGACTTCCAGACATCGGCAGGGGTTATGGATCAATGAATCCTAGCCATCAAGCACAGTCTAGCAGCCCTCTTAGCAGCTTCAATACCACTAAGACTGCTCCAGACGGTTCCGCTGTCATCTTTACCGGTATCAGTACCGACCGTACCTGCTTTAACTGATGATGTGCTTCCCCCCCCCCCCCCATGCCGGCTCTTGAATTAATATCCGGTATCAATGGCCCGGTATCGAGACAGTCCGACTTCGGTACCCGGCAGCTCCTAAAGAAGCTGCTACCCTTCCCATTCACCGGATCTTGCATGACCTCATGCTAAGGATGTGGGAAGCTCCTTTAATGGTGTCTCCACACTCTCTCGGAGACTCGATACCATGTACCGAGTTCTGCAATGCCCTGGTTTTCAGAAGACAACTACCACACCATTCAATAGTAGTGGAATCGGCGATGCGTAGGATAAAGAGTGCTAAAACACATTCTTCCAATCCTCCAGGCCATGAAGCGAGGACACTTGATGTAAGAGCTGATCCTGGCTGATAACGTTCTCTACATGGGAACCTTTCTCAAGGAGGTGACAAGGGATCTAGAGCTTATGGCTCCACTTCTCCCTGATGATAAAAGGACAGATTTCCTCACCCTGGTCAAACATGCCCAGAATGTGTCTAAGTTCATGAATCGTGCAACCTTTGACTGCTTTGAGTGCATTAGCAGAACCTCTGCTATTTCCAGCAGTGCACATTGCATTGCCTGGCTTCAGGCATCAGATTTAGAACAATGGGTGCAGGATAAGCTGGGGAACGTTCTTGCACAAGAGAAAATCTCTTTGGCAAGGATTGGCAAGATAAGGCTAATCGGATTGAATCTGAAAATACAACATTGAACAGATTATCAAAAGTTACAGCCAACCTAGCAAAGAAAAAGATAACTAAGAAACCCTTTTTCAACAAAGATTCTACCCATCCTACACCCAGGCTGTCCACTGTCCAGTTCATGCTCCCCAGAAGGGGTGGCAACAGCCCAGACAGCAAAGGAAGGCACAAGTCCCAAGAGCTCAACCAGCTCAGCAGACTCAGCCGCCTCAGGGGCTTTGACTCCTTCCTAAAGAATTTAGTCATCCTGCCCCTAAAAGGTCCAGAACCTCACCATTCCCGACAGACTCCATCATTTTGCCAGAAGATGGCAGCAAATAACATCAGAAAAACTGGTCTCTTTCCATTGTACGAGAGGGGTACAAACTCCATTTTCACAGTATGCCCCCTCCCACCATCAAAAGACAGTTCAATTCTAAAGGCCCTACCACCACTCTTGTGTCAGGTGGTCACCTCTCTACTTGCTCAAGGAGCAATAGAAGAGGTACCCATATCCCAACAAGGCATGGGCTTCTACTTCCCCTACTTTCTCATCCTAAAAAAAACAGGGGGATACAGGCCTATACTGGACCTCAGAGAGTTGAACAAGTATCTGTTCTGAGAATTTAAGATCTCTCTCGGAACACTTCTTCCCTACATTCAAAGTCAGGATTGGCTATGTTCTCTAGATCTAAAGGATGCATACACGCATATTCGCATCCATACAGATCACAGGAGGTTTTTCCGATTCCTTTTTCAAGGAAGACATTACCAGTACAAGGTTTTTCCCTTTGGACTGGCTTCTGCCCCAGGAGTCTTCACAAAATGCATGGCAGTAGTAGCAGCATTCCTGAGAACTCTGGGGATATTCATCTTCCCTTACTTAGACGACTGGCTCATCCAAGCATCAACAGCTCCAGAAGCCAGCTTCGCTCTCTCCCGCATGATACAAATCCTGCAGTATTTGGGACTGGTCATAAACCTCCCAAAATCTCATCTCACCCCGTCTCAATCCCTAGAGTTCATAGGGGCTTTTCTCGACACAAGACAGTCAAAAGATTTCCTGCCACAGCCACGTTGTCTTCAAATACTCCAACTGGCTTCTCAAGCAGCTATGAAAACTTTCCTAACTGCTCGAGAGATGCTTCAGCTGCTGGGGCATATGGCATCCACTGTCCATGTGGTTCCCTATGCTCGCCTTCACATGCGGGTAGCTCAGTGGACCCTATCAGGCAAAATCAGAAACTTGACATGTCTCATTTCGTCCCTACCGTGGTGGCAGTCGCTGGAAACCTTCTCATAGGCTCTCCCAGCAGTCACTACATCAAGCCACCTTGACAACAGATACGTCCAAGTCAGGCTGGGAGGGCTCACTTGGACCATCTCTCCACCCAGGGTTTATGGACCCACCAAGAGGCTTGTCTTCACATAAACCTCCTGGAACTCAGAGCCATTTTTTATGCTCTTCAAGTGTTCCAAACCCACCTCAGCTACAAGACCAGTTCTGGTACAGACAATCAAGTAGCCATGTTCTATGTGAACAAACGGGGTGGGATGGGGTCTCAAGCCCTGTGCAATGAAGCTCTATGCCTCTGGGCCTTTGCCAGGAATCTTCAAATCCATCTTCTAGCGGTGTATCTTCCGGGCACACACAATCTCTTGGCAGACAAACTCAGTCGAGTACTACTGCCACACGAATGGTCTCTTCATCCAGAGGAAATTGCTCAAATTTTTTAGATCTGGGGAACTCCAGATATAGACCTCTTTGCAAGTCCGCAGAATGCCAAACTTCCCCAGTTCTGTTCCAGAATACTGGCTCAGAACTCTCAGGCAAGGGATGCCTTCTACCTCCACTGGGGTCAGGACTTCCTCTATGCCTTCCCACCCATTCCCCTCATTCCCAAAGCTCTCTTCAAGCTTCAGAGAGACAGGGGCCATATGATCCTCATAGCCCCACACTGGCCATGGCAACCATGGTATCCTCTTCTACGTCATTCTCAAGCCAGACCTCTGGAGTTGGGATGTGCTCCAGATCTTCTTTCCCAGGAGAATGGGATGCTATTGCACCCAAATCCTCAGTCTCGACACCTCAGGGCGTGGCTCCTGAGATCCTAGAATTCCAGGATATCAATCTATCTCAACAGGTAAAGAATATCCTTTTGGCTTCAAGAAAACCTTCCACAAGGCGAGCCTATGCCTTTAAGTGGAAAAGGTTCTCTATTTGGTGTTCAAAAAAGGAACATAACCCCTTTTCAGTGCCAGTGGAGATGTTACTGGAGTATCTCCTCCATTTGTCATCCTCTGGTTTTAAAACCAATTCAGTAAGAGTCCATCTTAGTGCCATTGCAGCTTTCCACAAGCCCTTGGATGGACAACCTGTTTCCTCTCAACCACTTGTAGCAAGGTTTATAAGAGGTCTACTTATAACAAAACCTCCTATTAAGCCACCACCGGTGGCATGGGATTTGAATCTTGTCCTTGGGCAGCTCATGAAATCGCCCTTGGAACCCTTAGCCACTACATCCCTAAAGTTTCTTTCTTGGAAAGTGATCTTCCTAATTGCTCTCACTTCTGCAAGATGCATCAGTGAACTACAGGCTTTAGTGGCTGAACCTCCTTATACAAGGTTCCACCATGATAAAGTAGTCTTTTGGACTCACCCTCACTTTTATGCCAAAGATGTTTTTGCCTTTTCATTTAAACCAATCTGTTTACCTCCCTGCATTCTTTCCTAGGCCTCATGCCTCCAATGCAGAAAAATCTACACACTAGATTGTAAAAGAGCCTTAGCTTTTTACCTTCAGAGAACTAAGCAACATAGAAAGTCTTCCCAGCTTTTTGTTGCTTTTAACTCTAGTCATCATGGACTACCAGTGTCCAAACAAACTTTGACTAAATGGATTGCTAATTGAATTTCCTTTGCATATGAGAGTAAGACTTTCTCTCAAAGGTCATGTCACAGCGTGAGAGCAATGGCAGCCTCTCTGGCTAATCTTCGCTCTGTGTCCATTGACAACATTTATAGAGCAGCCACTTGGGCTTCAGTACACACCTTTGCAGCCCACTACTGCTTGGACAAGGACTCCTGTCGGGATGCCTCGTTTGGCCAGGCTGTTCTCCAGCATCTCTTTCAGACTTAGAACAGCTCCTACCCGCCGTCTCGGGTTTCGATGCCAGAGATCCATGGGAGGAAGCATGACTCATCTCAACCTGGGTTTTGCAGCTTTCTGGGGTCATCTCCCTGGCATCTCTTAGCTGGGGAGTCTCCATGTGTGAAGACTACATTCCTGCTTGTTCCTGGAGATAGCGTAGTTACTCACCTGTAATAGGTGATCTCCGGGAACAGCAGGAATTTAGTCTTCACAACCCGCCCACCTCCCCTAGTCTCTCTCTCTCTCTCTCTCTCTCTCAGGCTCCATCGGTACCGACGATACTCATGTGTGAAGACTAAATTCCTGCTGTTCCCAGAGATCACCTGTTACAGGTGACTAACTACGCTTTTCCAGTGGATGACCACTAGCACGTCCTTATTGTGTCTTGCACTATGCAAGGCTTCTGATATCAGAACATCACAGCCAGCAGTGATATGTGTAATGGTTTTTTTTTCCTGTTCTGCCTTACAGAATCTACATTTATTTACACTTGTTGTGACTCATCTTGTCCACTGCCCTGTGTTGTAGCTATCCACCTCTTCCTTAGGTTTTGTTTGAAGTACCATGTCTGAAGTATTACTTCATATTTCTCACTGTCGTACATTTGCCACTTGTTTTCCTTGGAATGGGGTTTTTTTTTTTTTCCCCTTTGTTTTGTTCTGCAAATAGGGGTATCTGATAACCTAGGCAAACTCCATCGCTTCCTCCTTTCTACTGCAACCACCCTGTACTTTTTGATGGTGACGTCTTGACTCCTGCAGATTCAAAAGTCACTATCAGTGCAGCAGTGGGCCTTGAGTACCTGCACACACCCAAGGCCTGCCATGTCCAGTCCCCTTCCTGTCAGCAGGGGCGGCAGCAGCAGTAGGCCTTGAGCCCTTGAAGGCCCGCTACTGTGCTGAGTGATGGTGGCTTTTAAAGTGCTGCTTTGCTGCCACCCCCCAATGATAAGAGGCTGTAACAACACCAAACCCTCATGATATTCTTTAACAAATAACATGCTGACCAAATGCTGATGAGAAGACTTTTTTGAAACATTGTATTTATAAGGGTTAGATGCTATTAAACACATGAAAAGCTGATTATGTATGTGCGTGTAGTGATTTTAGAAAAGGCAGCACTTATACATATGCATGATTTCTGATTCTCGGGGGGGGGGGGGGGGGTTGGAATTTTAGTGATTTACTTTTGAGGTGCTTGCCCGGGGTCAGAAAAATAGGGGTTTATCTGTATATGTCACGAAAAAGCATTTTTATGGTTTTCTAGGTCAGTGACGACAACGCAAAACAGTGTTCAGCATTGCCCCTTTCCCTTGACCCTGTATTAGCACTCCTGCCCTCATGGCCCTCCCCCCTTCTTCTTACAGCAGCAGGTGCTTTACCCCTGCCCCACACTGGCTCCACAGGAGAAGTGGAGGAGTAGCCTAATGGTCAGAGCACTGGCTCGGGAACCTGGTACTCCTTGTGGCCTTAAAGGTCACTTAACCCTCCATTACCTTAGAAAAATCCAAGTTATCAATGTCCCTATTGAATGTGCACTACCAAGTTTAAGTTACAATGTAAATCACTTTGACAAAAATGATAAAGTGGGATAACAAAATCTGTTAAATAAAGAAACTTGAGAGCAAGAAATGTCTGTCCTCGCTAGTGAGGAAGCCAGAGAAGAAGCAGACAGTCCTACCACAGCGAAAGACAACCGCCTCCGGGGCCAGGCTGTGAGAGCAGCTCCCAGCTAATGGCAGAGCGCTGGAGGAAGGACCACAAAACACCTCAAATTACCCATTGGGAGTACTTTTATAGGGGGTGTTTGGCTTGTTACTATAAAGCAGGAACCCTACACCTATGCTGGTGGCATGCAGAAAGTCTAGAAGGAAGTGCGTTCAGGACCTCCGGATCGACCTTCAAGCTGTGGCTATGTCATTATTTTAGAATGGCGGGTACACCCGTCCCAGAAAATGTCCCCGTTGGTATTTACCTCGGCTTCATGTTATGTTTACTGCCAACAAACGTTTCATCTTGACCTGGGTATAGGAGTGCATAGCGGGGGAATGAGAGAATTGGGCTGACCTCTCTGATGTTCCAACACAGTGAATGGTCAAATATTAGAGTGGTACTAGATGGCTGCTTTTATCAGTTACCCGTAGACATTGAAGTATCCAAAGTATACCACTTAAGTGGCAGTTTTGCGACTTCTATATATTTATATGGAAGTAGTGCTACACATATGCAAAGTCCTGAGAGCTGCTACACGCCTTTTGAACATTCTCCTCAGTAAAGCAGCTTTGTCACATCGTACCAAACTTGCATTTTCTTTTGCCATGTTATAAATGTTCTAGGATCCTTCTATAACGTACAGTTTTATCTGTATTCAGCTGATAACCTTTCCAGTAGTAACTCAAAGTGAATTACATTCAGGTACAGACATTATCTTCCTGTCCATGGAGGGTTCCTAATCTTAAATTTTGTACCTGAGGCAATGGAGTGTTCCGTGACTTACCCAAGGCCACAAGGAGTGTCTGTCTTTCCACCTAGCCACCCTGTACAAAAACCTCCCTTGTGTTGTAAGCATGGCCACGTGCCTCTTGCTTACCCCGATCCTGCCACAGCTGAACACTGCTGCCCATCCATTCAGCGTTGCAATTGAGGCCTGCAGCATCTGGGCCCTGGTGGAAGTACATTCTATCATTTTCCCATATATAAAGGGTTTATCTCTTGTATTCAGGCCAGTATAGTTATAAGAACAAGCCTGCTGTGACATGTTGTGTGCTTCTTAGATTCTACATTTAACCTTTCCAGAATGTTAAATTCAAGCCGTTAGGAAAAAAAAAAAATTTTTGCATTGGAATGGTCTCATGACTGTGCTTATTACTAATAGCTTCTAGTGGCTTCCTTTTTAAAAGAGAAATTCCCTTTCCCCTGCCTTTGGGAAAAGCAAGCATACCCAGTGAGCACGAGAACAAATGCCTGCATATAACATTCGGCAGTCGCCCTAAGGCCATTGTGCATGACTCATGATAGAATTTAGAAGGTTTTCCCAAACACAGGAATTTAATTTTGAAAACAAATTCTGTTTTGGATTGGGCAAAGTATTCTGGTTGTCATGCTTAACTTAAAGACACAGAAATAAGGATCAGCAAACACGTTTTGGATGAGACCTTTTTATGGGCTAAACCAGCACATCCAGCTTTCTCTCAAAACCAAGCGGTATATTTACTAAACTGAGCGTAATGGTTAACCTGAGCTATCTGCAACTAGGACCCATGTTGTTCAATGGGGCCTAACTGCAGATATCACGGGTTAACTGTTAACCCAATTTAGTAAACATACCCCCTAGTCACAGATGTATTCAGTTATTTCATGAAAAAAGGGTTGACTCTTATTTTACTGTTTGGTGCCATTACCTGGTGTTTCTTATATTCTGTCTTCCCATTGTTAGAATTTTACTGTTACTCCCTGGGAAGTTTTTAGCTTTTGGAAAAAAACAGAATGCGTAAGAAGAGTGGTTTGATAATTTAGTAGTTTCGCAGATAAATTACCACCACACTGAGTGTAGAAAATCTGCCTTCTGGATTTAACTTCATGGTCTGTGCCATATTTTTCAAAGTTGGAAGCCTGGGACTAGACCAGAAGCCAATGGCGGACCTACATTTTTGGGGCACTGAAGATTGAACTGTTATGGGGCCACTTTTTAACCAACAACTAGGTCTGAATGGTGGTGTTCCACAATAGATCAGCACAATTTTTTTAAAAATTTAACCACTAATTCTCAGAACTTTTTTTGTTTGTTTACGGCTAGCCTACATGATATTTTAATAACCTTTTAATTTTTATTTTAACTAATTTTGTATTGAATTACATTATATTATTGTGTTTAAAAATCCCTTCTCATACAGTAGACCCAAAAGTTTTAACCAATGTGGACTAAAGTCGCTTCTGGGGCCCCTCCAGGAAAAGGGGCCCTGGAGCTTAAGTTTCCTTAGTTTCACAGTAGATCTACTCCTGCCTGAAGCTACAGTGCTTAGGGCTTGATATACTTTCTGGTTGCCACAGTATTGCCTAGGCTGTTAAGCTACAGGATTGGGTGGGGGGGGGGGGTTACTTGTGATGGTAGGCGGGCCTAGCATGTGCACTCCTTTCATCCTATAGCTGTGTCTCTGGTGTGAAAAGGCTAGATTTATTGTCAATGGGGCCTGTTTACTACTGGGAGGATTAGCCTAGTGGTCGGGGCAAGTTACCTCAGGCCAGAGGGCCAGGAGTTCTAATCCTGCTAGAAGACAGCAACCTTGGGCAAGAAGGACTGGGGATTCTAGTCCCACAGGTGCTCCTTGTGGCCTTGGGCAAGCCCCTTAACCCTCCAGTGCCTCAGGTGCAAAAATGTAGATTGTGAGCCCTTCAGGGACAAAGGAAATATATATGAGATGTGACAATAAAGAAACGACTGTCCCATAAATGTTTTATTACAAAATCTACAGAGAAATTACGCATTGTCCCCTTCAAAGTAATCTCCCCCAGAGTTAATGCACTTCTGCATTCGCTTCTGCCATGTACGGAAGCACTTGGTAAAGTCCTCCTCCTCCTTGAGGTCCCTCATCTTCCTCTTCACAGTGGCCTTGATCTCTTCTACAGAGGCAAAATGAGTTCCTTTTAGCACAGTCTTCGGCCTGGGGAAGAGCCAGAAGTTGCACGGTGCGAGATTTTGGGAATAACGAGGGTGGTCAAGAGCTGTGATCTGTTTGTTGGCCAAGAACTGCCTCACACTGAGCATGGTGTGTGCGGGCGCGTTGTCATGGTTGAGCAGCCACAACTTCTCTCCATGGAGCCCACCTGCTGCACTGAACCCGGTCATGGAGGCAATTGAGGACCTGCTGGTAGACGTGCTGGTTGACTGACTGACCCTCAGGCACAAACTCATGATGGGCCATTCCCTTCTGGTCGAAGAATGTGATCAGCATGACCTTGATCCTTGATTTTGACATGTGTGCCTTCTTGGGTGTGGGTGACAGTTGGGTCTTCCACTGCAGGCTCTGTCTCTTGCTTTCAGGGTCATACTGGAAGACCCATGTCTCGTCTCTTATGATGACTCAGCCAACGAACTCTGGATTTTCTCCGATCTTCTCTAGCAAGTCTCGACAAACATTAACCCGGTGCTCCTTTTGGTCATCCAATAAAAGCTTGGGCACCATCTTGGCACACACCACCTGCATCCCCCAGCTCCTGCACCTGACTCCCTGTTCACGCTGAGCTCCTCAGCTATCATCCGCACTGTCAATCTACGATCACTCTGCACCAGCTGGTTCACTCTGTCAAAGTTCTCAGCCATCTTTGTCGTGGAAGGCCGTCCTGACTTGGGGTCATCCTCCATCTCTTGAAGCGTTTGTGCCACTCGAAGACTCGTGGCCTTGACATGGCAACTTCTCCATAAGCCTTTTGGAGAAGTTGGAGACACTCAGTTGGGCCCTTCTCCAACTTAACCAGAAATTTCAAGTTGATTCTTTGCTTCATATTTCTTCCACCTCCAGTTGCGTGACAAAGCAATGGAACAGTGTGCTACAAAAAAAGAGTGAGAGATGAAAAATTTTATAGCAGAATAGTGGTGAGATGTTGCACAACACAGTGACATGAGCAGTTAGCCAATTGGCATTGAGTCAGGGGCGTCGCTGCCACAGTCTCGTTTCTTTTTTGTCACGCCTCGTATACAGTACCTGATTGTACACTGCTTTGACTTGTAGAAAACAGTATATAAGCCATGGAGCCACTGCAACCATCCTCCTCCTTCAGCAAGTCAGCCAGCATTTGGCCTTTGTTTTTCTCATCAGAGGGTAGTGGCCTATAGGACCTTTTAAAACTAGCAGCCATCACTACCAATAGCATGATCGGCACTCTTCCCACAACAATCTGGCAAGCTGCATAGTGACTGCAACACATATGCTCAGGGTTCCTGTCATCCTTCCCATTCTTCCCTCATGTCTACCAGCCACCCAGCTAGCTACATGCCTAATAATCGAATTACCAGCTATAGCGGCCATCCTAACCCTTCTCTCATGGGCATATGACCCTGAAGAAACCTCCTCAGTGTGAGAGGGTTTTACATCTCCTGGCAGACAGGTCGTAGCTACAGGATCGCTTCCTGCCACACCAAAGTGATGCTCTCCTTTCACGTGACCTCTTTCTTCTATAGCAACTGAGAAACTGCCAGACTGGATGTGGGACTTTAGCACTTCGTCCCTGTAGGTCTTGTTTATATACTTCTTTTTCTTTAGCTTCTCCAAGTCTGCTCTAGTCTCCAGAGATCAGACTCATTCCCTGAGAGCAAAGAGCTCCTTGCACCTAGTGCACTCATAAGACCCCTCACTAACTGGGAGAAAATCATATCTTAGTTTTAAGGTTCTGTTAAGATATGTAAGTTGTTTACTTAAAGTTGGAGGGAGGAGTGGCCTAGTGGTTAGGACACTGTACCTGAGGGCCAGGGGCTCAAGTCCCACCTGGGGCCAGCAATCTCAGGCCAGAGGGACTGGGGTTTCTAGTCCTATAGGCACTCCTTGTGGCCTTGGGCAAGTCACTTAATGCTCTTTTGCCTCAGGTACACACAGATTGTGAGCCCTTTGGGGACAAGGGAATGTATCCAGTACCTGTTTGTAGTACATACATGATGTAAACTGCTTTGATTGAAGGATAAGGCAGTATAGAAAACTGGTAAAATAAAATAGTTGTACAAACACAAGAGTACCTAATAGGTTTAGGGGACTTTGTTCACATCAGGATTAATTTTAGGGCCTTAATTAAGCTATATCTTGTGAAGATAACCAGCTACACCTGAAAGTGAATTTGACTACCTCTGTCCCTGTAAGAGCCTATAAATCTAAGATTATGCCTGGGGTGGATGGGAGGGAAAAACACCTAATAGAAGCTGGCTTGTAAAATAGTGCCCTGACTGAGTTAAAAGTGCTTTCAATCCCCTCCTTGCAAGCTTATTGTCTGTAGAACTACTGAGAGAGAGGTGCTTTTCATGAGGCAACCCTTATGAGACTTGGCAACCCTAAGGCTAGCATAGTCCTGTGTTATTGGAAACCACGTCTCATTCTGGTATTTTATAGGTCTACTGTTTCATTTAGGCCACAATGCCCAGAACAGAGTTATGTGACGTTCCCAGACTTTTAGGATAATTGCTCCTGAGACATGAAATGGGTTATCAGAAGAGCTGAATGCTATGGTTAGTTTATCTGGCTTTAAGAAGTCTTTAAAGTTACTTTTGTTACTTGAGGGTTGGTTGGGACATGGGCCTCTTGGAGATGGTTTGATCTGATGGTATAATAGGATAGTGATTTTTTTTTTTAGGTTGTGAGAGGGTGTGGGTTTTATTTTGTGCTTTTATATAATTGTTATATTTTTGTACAGTATTTTGAACGAGTTTATTCAGTAAAGTGGTTATAAACCTTTATAAATTCAATTAGAGCTGAAACTAATTCATTTCTGAGACTAATCTGTCCCTTAACTTGGTACCATGTCTGAAGTAGGTTGTCTTCAATGTTTTTCAGAGATTTTGACAGAGTATTGATTTGCCTGCAAATAGTTGCATGCGATCTTCTGGATAAGAAGGTAACTGTTGTATAGTGAGGTGCCAGCAGCGTGTCATGAGTGTGGTGCTGATCGTCACTTGGATTCCACTAGTAGCTGTACTGAGCTCATACGCAGTTTCCTTGGGTTTTTCTTATTCAAATGTGGTCTGGGAATTTAACTCTGATAAGAACATAAGATATGCCATACTGGGTCAGACCAAGGTCCATCAAGCCCAGTATCCTGTTTCCAACAGTGGCCAATCTAGGTCATACGTACCTAGCAGTTTCCCCAAACGACACAGGTTCTCCCGGCAGTGTGCATCTCAACCACTGAGCTGACCTTGTCCTCATTTTAAAGCAACTGAGATTACACAGTTCCATAAATAGTGTGATAAAATGCAGGACTGGATCACCATGTGGTCTGTCTACACAGTCATACCTAAGAGTGCACTTAGTACATTGTGAATACCACTTCTAATGTCCTGAATCAGCTACCTGGGAATAGTTTACTTTTTAAACATGTGATTCTGGTTCTAAAATGTGGGTGGGGGGTCATGTCTGATCTAGAGCCTAAGTGCTTGGGTTCTGATGAGATGACCAGGCTGGACCTTTTTCCCTTTCTGTGCCTTACAATGATGCTCTGCATTGTGCTGTAAGCCACTGCGATTCCTCTGTGTCTCTGGTCTCATCTGTTTGACTGTCTTTTTTTGTCTCTCCCTCATGCAGAGCAAGAGGAGGGTGGCTATAGCTGTCTCCGTAGATGTCCATATGGAGGTATAAAAGCAGTAATGCCTTTAACACCCTTGCCATCCCCTCCCCTCCTGGTTTTTTTTGCGCTTCGTTAGCAGTGCATGGAATGATCTGCAACGCTTCTAATAACAGTCCTGATCCTCTTGCTGGTAATTGGAATGACGCTGCCTAATCCTGGTCGGTGGTCATCTTGCAGCAATGCAGCACTTGCGCATTGCAGAGTTCTGCTAACCAGCCTTGCTGTTGATTAATGGCTTAAAGCAGGAGGAGCCCTGCTCCTATCAGTACTGTTTTACAATGACACTCTGGCTTTGCTGCATATCCCATCATAACATTTCTTGGACCTCTGTTTGCTCAGTCTTTCTTGGTGTTTATTTCCGTCTCCGAGATTCCTTGTTGGTGGACCATATAAAATCAACAGTGTGTTCTTGCTAATGCAAGTGATTGGTTAGTGTCGTTCAAAAGATCTTAGATTTTGTATGTATTAGCACATGGAACTTAGGGGTCTAAGGGCTTAACTTAAGGAGTTAGATTCCTACACTGAGCTCTTAGAAAACGGGCTAGTGCTGAGCAAGCGTCTAAATTTAGGAGCTTTAAAAAGTGAGTGGGTATAGGAATGGCGCAGGATGGGATGAAGTTAAGCACCTGGCACTTTTTTTTTTGTTGGCACTAGGTTCCTAATGAAGTTCCTCAATCTGGGCAAACTTCATGCTTAAATTTGGGAGCCTAAGATTTGGAGAATTTAGAATTACTGTAAAAATGAGGGTTTTAAATTAGATATAAAATCAACCTAAATATAGGAGCACAGAATGTTGGAACTTTAATGAAGAACTGAGCATTTCTTTTGACAATTGGCTTGAGCCATGACTTTGTTCAAAGTCACAAACAGTGATTGCTAGGTAGAGAACTAGAACTCAGGCGTATTTATTGGAAATTGTCCCACTCTGATGTTGCTGTATCAGTTGGGCCACAGCTCTCAAAACTTTGACATTAGAGATGAACTGGATCTACAGTTCAGTGCTTCAAGCAACCACCACGATTTCTCTGCATTTTCTTTGGCCCGTCTTCCAGAGTGATTTCAGTAACTGTGCTAGCAGTGCTGACCTTTGCTATGAGTCTTTCTTCCGCCCAGCAGTTTCTTCATTCTCCGGGCTTCCAGCTGGGACAGAACCAGAGCTGGGATCTGCCACCATGAGCCTCTTTGTAACTACAATAGAATTCATTTCCCTATTTTCTAGCTCACTTAGCCTAGTGATTGTAGTGACCTTTGCCAGAAACCAGGTACCAGGGCTCCACCCAGCACCTGGAAATCATAGAAACAGAGAATATGATGGCTGAAAAAGACCATATAGCTTATCTATTCTGCAGATGATACCAAAATCTGCAATAGAGTAAACACCCAGGAAGGTGTAGATAACATCAGGAGTGTTCTATCTAAGCTTGAATGGTCTAGAAATTGGCAGCTGGGATTTAATCTTAAAAAATGTAAGGCTGTGCATTTGGGCTGCAGCAATCCAAGGGAGCAATATAGTATAGGGGCTGAAGTACTTTTAAGAACATAAGATGTGTCATAATGGGTCAGACCAAGGTCCATCAAGCCCAGTATCCTGTTTCCAACAGTGGCCAATCTAGGTCATACGTACCTAGCGGTTTCCCCAAAAAACACAGGTTTCACAATGCTTGTATTGGGTCAAACATTGATATCCTGAGTCCCTTCTTAATGGTTTATGGACCTTTCCACCAGGAACATGTTCAAACCTTTTTTTAAACCCAGCTACACTAACAGCCTTTACTACATCCTCCAGTAACAAATGCCAGAGTTTGATTACACGTTGAGTGAAAAAATATTTTCTTTTATTAGTCTTAAATAGTTTACCCTGTAGCTTCATTGCATGTCCCCTAGTCTTTCTATATTCTGATAACATAAACAGTTGATCTGTTTACCTGTTCCACTCCGTTCATTAAATTATAGACTTCTATCATATCTCCCCTCAGCCGTCTCTTTTCCAGCCCTAACCTTTTTAGCCTTTCTTCATAGTGGTATCCTTCCATCCCCTTTACCATTTTGGTGGTTCTTCTCTGAACCTTTTCTAATAACGCTATATCCTTTTTAAGAAATGGCGACCAGAATTGCATACAGTATTCAAGGTGCGGTGTCATCATGGAACGATATAGAGGCATTATAATATCCTTTTGTTTTATTTTCCATTCCTTTCCTTATGATACCTAGCATTCTATTTGCTCTCTTGGCCGCCGCTGCACACTGGGCTGAGGGTTTTAACATTTATCCACAATGATGCCTAAATCTTTTTCCTGGGTGCTGGTTCCTAATGTGGCACCTTGCATCATGTAACCATAGTTTGGGTGCTTGTTCCCTAGGTGCATAACTTTGCACTTGTCCACATTAAAATTCATCTGCGATTTTGATGCCCAGTCTTCCAATTTATCAAGATCCTCTTGCAATTTTCCACAATTCTCTTGCGTTTTAACAGCTTTAAATAGTTTTGTCATCTGCAAATTTGATAACCTCACTCGTCGTTCCCTTTTTTCCAGGTCATTTATGAATATGTCAAAGCAGTGGACCCAGCACAGATCCCTGGGGTACACCACTATTCACCTTTCTCCATTGGGAAAATTGCCATTTAGCCCTACCCTCTGCTTTCTATCTTTTAACCAGTTCCTGATCCACAATAGTACACTGCCTCCTATCCCATGACTAGTTTTGCCAAAAGTGTCTGAGGGACCTTGTCGAAGGCTTTCTGAAAGTCCAAATACACTATATCAACCGACTCGCCTTTTTCTACCTGTTTGTTCACACCTTCAAAAAAAACAGATTAGTAAGACAAGATCTTCCTTGTCTAAAGCCATGTTAGCTGTCTCCCATTAAGCCATGACTATCTACATGTTCAGCTATTTTGTTCTTTATGATTGTTTCTACCATTTTTCCTGGTACTGACGTCAGGCTCACCGGTCTGTAGTTTCCCGGATCACCCCGGAACCCTTTTTAAAAATTGGTGTTACGTTCGCCATCCTCCAATCTTCGGGTATTGCAGATGATTTTAATGACAGTTCAGATTACTAATAGCAGGTCTGCAATCTCAGGTGATTTGCTACTCTTCAGTTTATCTAAAAGCTAAAAGCTTCAACAAGGACCAATTCACACAGGACACCCTACCTCTCCTCAACACTGACATAGTGGACATAGATGATCAAATCGCTAACTGGAACGACATCATATCTTCTGCAGCCAAGCCAGCAGTCCCCAGAATACAACAATCACACAGCACAAGACCCAGCTCCACACCATGGTACTCCAAGGATATACACATAGCAAAGAGCACTAAGACAACTTGAACGCCGCTGGAGATGTATGAGGTCAGCCTCCTTACAGAAACAATACCAGATAAAACAAAAAGAATATAACAATCTCATCAACCAACAGAAGAAGGAATTCCATACAAACCTTATCCTGAAGTCTGCTAACAAACCCTGAGAACTCTACAAAATAGTAAAGAGCCTCATCAAAGAGCCCTACAACAGAAACGAGCAGCAAATAGACCCACAGACCTTCGCAGATCACCTCAAGAACAAATTCACTGCACCACCTAAGAACAACATGGAAATAGTCAACAAGACCTCTCCACCAAAACAAGGCTGGGGCAAATTCAACATCCCTTCGAATGACCAGCTCTCAAAAATCATCACTGACCTCAACACCAGCACTGCACCTACAGTTCCATGCCCAGTATCCTGGATTAAAGCAACTAAAAGCCTGATACAAGTCATCCGTTAAATAATTCACAATTCTCTCACCAAAGGAATAATGCCAAATGCCCTGAAGCTAGCCACAATACACCCTATCCTCAAGAAATCCACCCTAGCTAAAACCGATCCTGCCGCCTACAGACCCATCTCAAGCCTTCCTATCCAAAATCATCGAGAAAGTGGTTCAACATCAACTTCAACAACACATTGACATCCACACTCCCCTGGGCCCCAATCAACATGGCTTCCGACAAAACACGGAGTCAATACTCTACTAATACAACCATTCGACAAACTGATACAGATGATTGACAACATCAGAATGGGTGTCCTCATGATCTTCTTAGACATCTCCTCAGCATTTGACACTGCGTCACACAACCTTACTAACCAGACTACAAGAGGCAGGACTACATAGCACCACCTTGAGCTGGTTTACATCATACCTCACCAACAGACAGCTACAAGTCAAATGCGGCTCAGACACCTCTCAACCTTTGAGAGCCACACAGGGCATCCAACAAGGCTCAGCACTCTCTGCCCTGCTCTTCAATCTATACATACAACCCATCTGCGCCATCATCAAGGACCACAAGATTCAATACAACATATATGCAGATGACATAATATTCACACCAATCAAATTGGACAACCCAGACTACTCCAACCTAGCCAAATATTTCCAACAAATGGCAACTTGGCTTCAGGAAAAACAATTTTTCAATAAACTACAACAAAACTGAAGCTCTATTCATCTCAAACCCCACATTTTCACCCACAACTACCATCAAACTAAATGACATCACAATACCAGTAAAACATGAAGTAAAATACCTGTGAGTGATGCTCGACAAGGACCTTAACCTACAATCCCACATTGCCAAAGCCACAAAGAGTGCTTACATCAAAATGAGAACTATCAAAAGGCTCAAACCGATCCTCGCTCAGGAGCATTTTCGAACAGTCTGTCAAGCCCTCATCATTCCCACACTAGACTACTGTAACCCTATCTATCAGGGGCTACCAAAAGTCTCTCAGACCTCTACAACTAGCACAGAACACCACCGCACGCATCATAACAATTTGCTCAGGACACTACCACATTACTCCCATCCTGTACCACCTGTACTGGCTCCCAATCAGCTCTCGAATCCGCTTCAAAGTAGTTATAAACATTTTTCAAAATAATACACAACCTCTCAGCTAACGGCCTACAACCACTCATTAAAACCAACCGCAGCATAAGACCAAGAAGAAAAGGAACCTCAGACGACACCAGCCCACCAAAGGAATTCGCCAAAACAAAACAGGCCACATCAAGAAGGGCACTTTCCCTGGCAGCGCCCGCCCTATTGAACTCTCTCCCCGACTATCTAAGATCAACCAAAGACCTCAAGGACTTCAGAAAGCTGCTTAAAACAACTCTATTTACAGAACACTCCAAGGACTTCACCTGAACTGATTCCTATGTGCAGTACCTACAACTCTCTGTAGGTCTTGATCTTAGATCACCTTTGTACATGGTTCTATTCTTGTATATATGTATATTGCTCACTTTGTATATAGCTCACCGGTAAAATCTAGCACTCTGCACTCCATATCACTCTTCTTAATCTCACACTGCATGCTACTGACCACACAATTATCTCGATTGATTTGCTAAACCGCTTTGATTTAATGATAAAGTGGTATACTAAATCCGTCTAAATAAATAAATCTAGTAGTTGTAATACATCTTCCCGATGTATCGATATTTCCTTCAATTCTTCCGCACCTTTAAATACCACTTCAGTCATGGGTAACATACCTACAATCTTCCTCAGTAAAGACCGAAGCAAAGAATTCATTCAGTCTCTCCGCTATCACCTTGTTGCCTCTTAGTGCCCCTTTAACCCCTCTATCATCTAATGGACCAACTGACTCACAGGTTTTTTGCTACGAATGTACTTGAAAAAAGACTATTACGTGTTTTTGCTTCTGCAGCAAACTTCTCAAATTCTCTCTTTGCCTGCCTTATCAATGTCTTGCATTTAACTTGCCAGTGCTTTTGCTGTTTCCAGGTTTCGTCGTTTGGCTCTTTTTTTCCATTTCCTTAAAGATGCTTTTTTGGCAACAGCCTCTCTGATCTCACCTTTAAACCATGCTGGCAGTTTTTTGGACTTCCTTCCACTTTTCTTAAAGTGTGGAATACTGCTGGTTGGGGCTTCCAAGATAGTATTTTTCAACACCCAAACTTGATGTAACACTTTTTTTTTTTTTTTTTAAACCTTTGCAACTGCTCCTTTTAGTTTTTTCTTATCTATTTTCCTCATTTTATCATAGTCTCCCTTTCAAAAGTTAAAAGGTAGTACTGTGGATTTCCTTACTATTCCTCCTCCACTAATTAAATCAAACACGATCATGCTATGATCACTATTGCCAAGTGGCCCCAACACCCTTATCTCTTGCACCAGATTTGGTGTTCCACTAAGGACTAGGTCTAATATGGCTTCCTCTATGGTTGGTTCATGAACTAATGGCTTCCCCCTCTGGTTTGTCCACTAAAGAAGAGCGGGACCTAGGTGTGGTTGTGTCTGATTTTTGAAGTAGCTAAACAGGTAGAAAAGGCGACAGCAAAAGCTAGAAGGATGCTTGGGTGCATATGGAGAGGAATGGCTAGCAGAAAAAAGGAGGTGATAATGCCTCTGTATAAGTCTTTGGTGCGACCTCATTTGGAGTATAGTGTGCAATTCTGGAGACCGCACCTTCAAAAGGATGTGGACAGGATGGAGTTGGTGCAGAGACTAAAATGATTAGTGGGCTTCATTATAAAGCATATGAGGACAGACTTATGGATCTTAATATGTACACCTTAGAGGAAAGGTGGGATAGAGGTGATATGATTGAGATGTTTAAATACCTCCGTGGCATAAATGTTCAGGGAGAGAGCCTCTTTCAATTGAAAGCAAGTTCTGCTACGAGGGGACATGGGATGAGGGTGAAGGGAGATAGATTCAGGAGTGATATGCGGAAATATTTCTTTACGGAAAGAGTAGTGGATCCGTGGAATAGTCTCCCAGTGGAGGTGAGGACAATATCTGAATTCAAAAAAGCATGGGACAAACAGGATCTCTAAAGGTAAAAAGGGGACTGTTGTAGTTGTTGGAAGGACAGACTAGATAGGCCATGTGGTCTTTTTTTCTGTCGTCATTTTTCTGTGTTTCTATGCCATGGGCCTAAGTCGCTGTGTTGCACTCCATTTGGTGTTCTTCAGGTGATTCTGAATGTTGTCTCTTCAGTGTCCCCATCTACCCTGAAAAGCTAAAAGCTTAATTTGGGACTTGAACCCAGTTCCTTCTGTGGCAGTGCTGAACACTGCCGCCGGTCCAGCCCCTGCTATTTCTCTAAGCAAATCATCTCTGATGGATCAATATCCATGCAGACAGGCAGCAGACCCAGATTTTATTTCACAGCACCATGATTGCACTAGAGATCTGACCAGTCTGTCACTTCCCTGTTTTATGACAAGCTGTTGACTGTGCTCTAAAGATACTGTGAAGGTCGTGCTTGCTGCTGCCAGCATATTGATTCATCTAATCCATCATACAGATTTCTGGGATTCCAGGCAAAGTTTTACATTGTAAAAAGCAGTATCCAGGGATGCCAAGGGTCAACCAATTCCGAGGAGTGAGATTTTCCAGGCAGTCCATCCAGGATTTTTCTTTTTAAATTTAACATTTCTTATATACTGCCTTTCATGTTATCAAGGCGGTTTACATTGAACAAACTGAAATTACATTGAACAGGGCATTATAACTTGGAGATAACTATTTTATAGGGAACATGGACAATGGAGGGTTAAGTGGCTTGCCCAAGACCACAAGGAGCACCTGTGGGACTAGAAACCCCAGTCCTTCCGGCCCAAGGTTGCTGTCCTCTAGTGGGATTTGAATCCCTGACTTTCCGGCCTGAGGTAACTTGCCCCAACCATATAAACCGAGAGATTTAAGTGGAGTATTGCTTTGCAACTGCAAAAATCAGCATTAAAAATGTTGCTGCTCTTTGGAGCCTCTGAAAGGATATACTGTAGAGTAGAAACAATATAGCTAAATTCTCTGGAGTGAAAACTGCTCTCCGCTCAGTGGCTAAAGGTTTGTGCACAGGTTTCCCAGCACCTGCATTTATTAGGTACAGGGTAAAGGGATGATGCAGGAGAAGGGAGAACACAAAGCATGCTGGGATTTCTTCCTACCGAGGGGGGCCATAGGGCGTTTCTCATCTTAGGCTATCTGTCATGAAAGCACCGGCACAGAGGCTCTGAGTGAGAGAAGGGATTCGGTGAGAATGAGAGTGCCTGCAAATGCGCGAGACTTGGCATCTCTGTGGTATCCTTCACGATACTGAATGCAGACTTTGGGGATTTCCTGGAGGGATGTCTCTGGCGAAATCGGCAGACACAACCGTGGGTGTGGGTGGCTGACATTGTATGTCATTAATGAAATAAGCCTCCCAGAACCATGTAGCATTTCATTACAATGACCTCTCCTGACCTCTGCCCAGAGCAATTTATGATGGGAAATGAAATGTTACTGTAAGTCGAAGATATGCAGCCTCAGCAAAGCAAACAGCCTAGTGGTGTGTGTTTCAGATTAGTTGGTATCATTACACCGCTCCCGTAATGAGCCCTGTTTTTATAAATAGTGAGAATTTGAAGCAGAAACTGCTGGGGCCCTGAGCAGTGGCTGTGTCAAGAAGCAACAGCACTTTGTCTTCTGTACGGAATATGGGGGCGCTGCCCGGAGGCCATGACTGGAGTCTGGCACAGCTCCTCTCCACAACATCCAGGATCTTGGGACAGGAGCTCAACCAGCAAGGATGAAGACTAAACTCATTGAATCAGTGTATCTTTCCTATACCCATGTGATTTTTCTTTCGATCTTTTTTCCCTTTCCCCGGTATTCTCATTTAAACAGCAAGGTTTCCGTTTAAGAAGCTGAGATGCCAAGCTGGACTCCAGCCAGTAGAAAATGCGACATTTTGTCAGCTCCCTGTTTGGCTTCTTTTGGCCTGTTTCTATCCTGCTGAATGAAGTAGCTATTAAATCCCAGCTACGAACTTTGAAACTTAGCTGTATTTACTCCAGAGAGGGGTAATTATGGGGTGGGTCTACACAACCTTTTTGGGTGAGGAAATATTGTTAAAACAGACCTGTTGTAGTTTTCTGTGTTTTTAACCAGTCTGTTGTATCTTTTTCTCCAACTCCATCTTATCAGCTATTCACATAGCAGTCAAAGAAATTTCTTAAATGAATTTAAAAATGAAACAAACCCCAAAAAGTTTAACTTGTGATATGTTGAATACATCCGTTGGCCATTATTTAACCTGTTGGCACAGTTTGGAGAGCAATGAGCGATGATGCCATCGGCTGCCTGGTAGTTCATTGAATTGGTGTTGCATAAGAATTCCTTTCTGAGTGAACAGAATGACTTGACAAGCTTCTCTGTTTCAGCCAGAGCTGGTGATGCATTTACTACTTCTGGTGGGAGGAGGAAGTCTGTCATCACACAATGATACTTGTGTACTGTTACAAAAGTTCCCACTATGTGGAAAGCACCAAAAGGTCCTGTCTTATAAGGGCAGCATATCTGCCTCTATAAAATAACGAGCCTCAATGGAGCACGCTTACATCTGCATGTATATATTTTATGGAGGTACGTTTGTTTTTATAAGAAGCATGCACATGTGCATAAATCTAGGTATTTTAGTAATATATGTACATAAGTGAATTCTTGCATGCTCAAATGACATGTTATGCACACATCCAATTGTAGGTACTTGCACCGTGGGAGTGCACAGGGCAGAGTGCGAGGTTTGTCAGACGGGTGCCTGGGTCAGAATGTTCACAGTCTTGGCAAAGGCATATATTAATATGATTTGCAAGGTATTGTGGGAAATGTAGTCCATTCACACCAGACACAGCCGTTCACAATAATTAGTTGTGCTTGAGTGTAAAGCCAATAAGATATTTATTTATGGGGTTATTTCTCCCAACACAGATATGCTTGGTAGCACATAAAACAGGATACTTGCTTTCAGTGTTAAACTTAGAAAAACAAAATCAGGAAAACAACAGCTGAACTTGTCAGGCAATCAAATGAAAAGAATAAAGACCTGGTTGGTAACAAACGGGTCTTTTCTGTAGGCTCTAGCTAATATTTTCTTAGCAGTGCATCAAACAACAAGCAAAACCCACAAAGAAGGGAAAAACTGTTCTTTTCAGGTTAACTTCTTATATCTTCACATATAGACTCAGAAGTGATTTCCTCAGAGCTCACAAGCAATTAGGTAAGGCTCAATTGCTAGCAGTTACCCAGCTGAAACCCCTTAGCTGGCTTGCTTTCTACTGCGTGGCTCAAATCCTACTCAGGAGCTTTTCTGAGTAGATTAAAGAACAAGTTTGTATTTCTTTGTGATGGTTGTTGTACTTTGTAACAGTAAATTACCAAAGGAGTTTAGACAGAGAGCAATCCATGTATTCACAGCCTGTATCTACCACCTCTCCCCCTTCTTCAACAATCATGGGTTCAAAATCATGGATTGGCACAGAGGAATTTCTCAATGGAGCACTTTCAGGAGAATACTTGTTTCCTTGCTGTCTTTCAAGGGTATAGCTAGGGCATAGATCAGTGTTCATACCTGAGCTTCCATTGCTGTTCGAGTTCCTCTCTAAATAGCCTGGCCAGTATGTAGTCCAGTTCTTATGTCCAGCCTTCCAATCCAGATCCCTGGACACTGGATCTCTCTTCACATACCTTCTGGCACGGGTCTTAGGGTCCCTTCCACGTGCAGCCGTCTCCCTCACAGGTACCGTCTGGAGATTGCTAGCTCTGCAGCACCATTCCTCTGGCTTTCCCCAGTCCAATGGTGTAAGCTTGCCTTTGGAATGCCTTCCAGTATACGTACTGCTCTGGACTCCTTTAGACCTCCCAAAAGCTTTTCTCTTCTTTCTTCCAAAGGGTTTCTTGCCCTCTCTGTCCGTCCGCTCTGGCTTCTGCTTCTGATGATCCTTCAGATGATAAAGCTGTCCAAGATGAGGATATCCAAGCTGATCAAGACACTGAGGATAATTCTCTGTAGAATAAACTCTACCTTTATTCTGCTTAGATGAGTGCTCCACCCTAGCACAGTGCAGCTGTGCTGAATCAGGCCCTGCCCTTTGAGATGAGTGCTTGGGGATTACCTCATAGCCCTCCTGATTGAACACACGTTTCCCCACTTCAGCTCCTCTAATGGCTGTTGGAAACCTGGTGCATTCTGGGACTGGTAGTCTTTTATGGACAAATTCTGTTTTCTTATTTCTACCAGAACTGACAGGTTGCTTGTTCAGAGTCACTTCACTTTTACTATAGCTCCTTCCTGAGCTATGATAAGCTTCCTTATCACAGGTTATACACACAAATTACAAATTTAGGTGCAGGGCTGATGTTAGTGATTGCGGCCATTTGCACTGTTTTATAAAGTCGAGTGCGGCTCCGGAATCCCTTATCTGAAACCCTTGAAGCCCGATGTGTTTCAGAGTTTGGAATTTTTCAGATTTCAGAAAGGTAGGACCTATGTACTGTGGCAGAACTCCATATGAAAACGCATAACTATTTTTGCAGCAAATGTTTAATAAAACTTCAAGCCTACATCCTAAGCTAAATAACTATTTTATTTGTAAGGAAAACATTAAATAAAACTTCAAGCAGCATCGTCGGCAGCAAGGATTCTCAAGCGTGTGACAGATGGCCTTCTTAAAGCCTTCTTCCGGTGTCATCCATTTCAGTAACAAGCATCAATTGGAGGCGTTTTGTTGTGCACATGTCATGTTTTTGATCTGAAAACCAAAAGTTTTTTTCATGGAGAGTTTTAAATTTTGGAATTGTGGATAAGGGATTGTGGACCTGTACGCACATATTTGACTTTATATGTACTTAAAAACACACGTTGACCAGGTGAGAGTTTTATAATCTATCCTCTATGTACTCCTATATTTTATAAAACTACTTGTTTCTACCGGGGCTGTGCAAGCAGTGCAGCCTCACAGGGTGCAATTACAGAAGGGGTACTGATGTCGTCATAGGGTTTTCGGGAAGCCCAATAAGAGTTCCTGCAGTGGCTGGGTGGGGGAGGGGGTGCCAGGTTCACAAATTGCACAGAGCACATGGTATGGGTCTTGTTTACTATTTCCCTTCCCCCAGCTGTGCCTATACTCTTCTCCTGGGAATATCGGCGCACAGTGCGCATATAAATATTACTCCTGCGGGAATTCTGCACAATGCAGAATTTGGGTAGAATTCTTTGCAGGCAGCAGAAGCAGTGAGCCAGTAAGGCAGGCTCGGGGCATCCAAGCCTACCTTGCTGTTTTCTTTTTCCCATCTGTGGGAGCATGTCTCTTCACTCGCACAGCTGTGTTATACTTCTGACTTCTTACTAGAGGCAGGAAGCGATTCTGTTCACCATCGTAAAACATGCATTGGAAGTACGGTGCGCCCACGGTAGCAAAGGAAAGCACTTCTGGGGTGTTAAAAATGCCACTGTGGGTTGGGCAGAAGAGGGGTGGGGGGGGGGGTTTGGGAGGAGTGGAGGATTGCTGGTGAGTCGGAGCATTGGTTGGGGGCTGGAGATGGGTGTATGCTTGGGGAGGGGGGGTGGAGAAAAATGCCTTGGTAGAAAGGCCCAGGATGCACTGCTTGGGGCCAGGTGCTGCCATTTTTCAAGATGGCAGCATAGAAGTAGGAGTGTGGGCAGTGCTCCTGCTCCTTTGTGAAGGCACCGGGGGTGGGGTGGGGTTCTGGGCTGCTAGGCCACTAGACTTATTTTTAGTTGGGGAGGTGGGAGGATTGGGGCCGCCAGGCTACCGTGTTTTTTTTTTTTTTTTTAGTTGGACAGGTGGGGGGAGCGGGGCTGCTGGGCTATCAAGGATTTTGCTTTCTTTTGGGGGCACCAGCTCCCAACAGTTTTTTTTTGATGGCATCGGCGGCTTTCCCTGATGCCTGGATCATCTGAGAGGAAGTTGAAAATACTGTTGGGGCACATATGCAAATTAGTCATACGGTGCCCCTATTTCTCTGGGAGAGCACGTCAAACTTGTGTCGACTTCTGTGTGCATGTGTTTGGCTTGCTCTGCTAGTTTAACGCTGCCATCTGTGCTAAAGTTTAATATGTGGCTAACTTGCATAAGAGCCCCTTTTTGCATGCCAGTGCTGAAGCTGCGGGCTGTCGGTGCGCTGCTCAGAGGCATACAGTGTTCATAGTGTGTGACTTTGGTGCCGGCTTTCTGCATCGCCTGAAGGTTTGCTGTATCTGGAAGGGAGAGAGGCGGTGAGGTGGGGATATGTGCATGAGGTAGACCTTGGAGACGGACAGCAGTAGGGATCTTGCTAAAAGTTAGAGGAAGGGAGAACAGTGAGCAAGGAAGGCTTAGAGGATGGGAAGAGAGCTAAGGAGGGAAAAGGCAGGGGGAATTTCAGGTGTAGAGAAGGAGTTAGGCTTTATAAATGGGGGAATTCTATGCAAAAAATTACTAATAAAACATGCAGAGGTTTTTAAAATACTGTGCACAGAATGTTTTGGAAATTTTTGTGCAGAATTCTCCAGCTGTAAAATATGCCATTTTGTCAGCATGCATACTTACAAAATTGTGCAGACGTTTACATGTATGTAAAAGGCTTTTGCCACGTGAAGAACTGTCTTTAGAATCCCTTAGTCACCAGATTTATGACCTATGATTGCCAAATTCCCGGAGTCCTGGTACACGGCCTGGTCCTAGAGCACTGTCTGCAATGACTGGGTTAAAGTAAGTTGGGTGGGGATATAAAAAAGGGGTAAGAAATCCCTGGATAGTTATGAACAAAAGCTCCAATACGAGATCCTGGCCCTGGTTTTGACTGAGCTAGGAGCCCAAAGGAGTAGGAGGCAATTTCCAGGCCACCCAGAATCTACATAAGTGCATTCACAGTTTTTATGGAGCTGAATGCTTGAACCTGGCTGTCATGTTTCTCACTGCTGCTGGTTCACAGTTCCTCCATTTGAGGGAGACTCCTCTCTAAAGCAGGAGGAGGAGAATGGTGTAACTTTTTCTGAAGATGCCCTCGACTGTGGATTGAGTAGTATATGCAAGTGCCACCCCCCCCCCCCCCCCCAGTCACCATGAATGTAACTGTTCAGCAGTGATAATTACTAGTTCAGTACTGTACTGTAATTAGCAGTACCGTACTCAATGTCTGGTATTTAGCCTAATAGGAGCGACTCATGGTGAGACATGGTCACTTTCTCTCACCCGCTGCCTGCAAGCTTCTCCTGCTCGCATTTCACCATGTTGCATGTGATAGAGCTGACTCTTTCCCGTGGCCCTATAGTTCACATGACAGAAGTGACGCATTACCTGCAGGCAGAAAGATAACAAGCCTGAAAAACAGAGTATTCACAGGATTTAATCATTTACATCCTTGGTATGATCTCTTCGAAGACCTGTAACATTTACTTGCCAGTTGCATCATATTTACAGAGATACAGCAACCCAGCCGCCTTGCTGAAGTAATACTGAAGGCTAGCCCTGTGTTTCTCATGCCTGTCTTCAGGATGTGCTTGTCTGCTTCAGTGAGCAGAAATCCATTTCAAGCAGCAAACACGACTCTCCTGGAGGGCAGCGCACAATACTGCAGCTAGGCTTTAACTCTTTTCATCCAAATTACATTCATCAGATTCTGGTCCTGGGGGATAGGCTGAGTGAGTTCTGTTTTGGGCTCATTGCATAAACCTCATTTTTTTAATGGCATCTGTTACAAAATCCCCAGAATAGGGTGAGCTTCATCTGTCTGTAATGACCCGGGACGACTTCAAAGTCTAACTCTTTGGTGGCCTTTCTGTGCTTTTACCTCTCCATTGATCTCCTTCCTCAGGTGTTCTCTGTTGCCTACAGTAAGGTACTGTTACAAGCAAATGCAGGAGGAGGATAAGATGGCTGCCAGTTGGCGAGCTATGTCTACAGCTGCTTTGATCCCCAGGAGTTTCTGTCCTATTAATCCTTTTTTTTTTTTGTTTGTTTGCTTACTGATGCCAAACATAAGTACAAATCTCAGACTTTCTCTGTAGTGGGGCAAGGCAGCAGTGGTGGACCCTACCATGGTGCTGGGCCTACCATTAAGGTGATGCCAGTGCAGAAACCCATGGCTTTACTGTTGGATTCCCTGAATTCTAATATTTTTTTTTAAAACCTTTTTTTGTCGACGCATTCAACTGGCCTAATGCAGCAATTGCACCAAATCTGTCAAATGGACCTGAGGGACCTGCTACCACCTTGGGGCCAGAATCTGGAAGTTCAGGAAGGGGGAATTCTAAGAAGAAAATGATAGATTTTTGTCCCTTTGAACATTTGAAAATTCCCAAGCTGCCTATGAAAGTTACTTTGGAGCTGTTGTGGAGTACAGTAATAGAACTGATACAAACAGATTGTAAGCCCTCCGGCGATAGGAACTTCTACTGTACCCGATTGTCAGGACCGGCCCTTCCATTGTGCGGAAATGTTGTTTGCACAGGGCCCCGCGCTAGCTTCATCCTGCACATGCTGTTTGGCTTCCGGCAGGGCCGGCTTCAGAGGGAGATGGGGGGGGCCCGAGGCCCTGGCTCACCTCTATACAGCCGCAGGAGTAAAGAATGGTGTTTTCCTTCACTCCAGCAGCTGTGCTCTCGTGTAGCCCGCTGGTGTGCCGGAGGTTAAAGGGCATTTCCTGTTTTGCGGTACTCGGTGCTCCAGTGGGCTACACAAGAACACAGCTGCTGTAGTGAAGGAAAATGCCACTCTTCACTCAGGCGGCTGTACAGAGGTGAGCTGGGGCCTCGGGCTCCCCGGCTCCCTCTGAAGCTGTTCAGACAGGAGCGGGGCTCTTCGGGGAGTGAGGGGCTAGGACTGGAAATGGCTGATTGGGGGGGGGGGGGCTAGGATTGGACTGGAAAGGGGTGCTTGGGGAGGCTAGGACTGGAAGTAGACTGATTGGGGGGGCTGGAACTGGAAATGCGCTGATGGGGGATTCTAGGATAGGACTCGAAAGGGCTAATGGGGGAGGGCTTAAACTGTAAAAGGGCTGATGGGGAGGTGCTAGGATAGGACTGGAAATGGGCTGATGGGGGAGGGCCTTGGAATGGAAATGGACTTGAAATGGGCTGATGAGGGGCTAGGATAAGACTGGAAATGGGCTGATGGGGGGGGGGGGGCCTTGGAGTGGAAATGAGCTGATGCCGTGTGATGGGAGAATGGGAGAGAATTTATACCATATCTTCCAAAGCTCACCAAATTATCACTCTCTCAGGGATACTTCCCCCTGCACCTCAAACAGGCATCCATAAGACCGATTCTTAAAAACAAGAACCTCAATAAGGACTTGGGCTCCTTCCGACCAATATCAAGTCTTCTGTTTGTAATCAAGATAATTGAAAAAAATAGTACAGTAGCAGCTACAGGACCACATAAGACACCTATGCCCCATTGGACCCTCATCAGTATGGATTCAGACAAAACCATAGTGTAGAAACACTAATTACATCACTTATGGACACCCTTGTAATGGGCATCAATAACATACAGGAAAGCTTCATCCTATGCTTCATAGATATAACTGCTGCATTTGACTCTGTTAACTACAATACCCTGCTATAAAGACTTTGAGATACAGGAATCCATGGTACAGTACTGGAATGGTTTGTCTCATACCTTTCCCATTGTAACCAGCAAGTAAGATCAAGAAACCAACAGTCCAGACCTTTCACCCAACAACAAGGAGTCCCACAGGGCTCTGCCCTCTCAGCACTGCTGTTCAATTAATATATTCAACCAATACGAAATATAAAACAGCACAACATTCTTTACAGGATTTATGCAGATGACATCATGATATTCACCCCCATAATCACCAGAAATCCTGATTCAAATCACTACATGTCTCAAAGCAATGACAAACTGGCTCAAAGGGCAGAATCTATCAATTAACTTCAAAAAAATCAGAATTACTACATATCACCAGGAATACCATGTTCTCTCCACCGGATGCAATAGAGATCCTAGATTACACCCTAACCACCAAACAAGAAGTCAAATACCTAGGAGTTACCTTCAACCAGCAACTCAGCTTCCAGCCACACACAGAGAACAACCAGAACGGCCTACCATAAGCTTAGAACAATAGTGACAGTGACTTTTGAACTGTATGTCAAGCCATTAAAACACCCATAATAAATGATTGCAATGTAATGTACCAAGGCCTTCCCAAGAAAAGAATTCTCTCCCCTACAACTGGTGCAAAACACTGCTGCAAGAATTATCACCGGAACAGCAAAATACAGCCATATAACCCCAATACTTCAACTGCACTGGCTCCTGGTCACGGTATGCTCCAAATACAAGAACTTAACATTAATATTCAAAATAATCAACAACTTATCTCCTTCAACTCTTTAGTCAATGATCAAGAAAACAAACAGGACAATAACAAGAAGAGCAGCTGATAACAGCCTGGAAATCCCAACATGCATGAGAACAGCAAAATAAGACTTGCAAAAGAGCCTTTGCCTTAAACACTCCCCAACTACAGAATGATTTACCCACCTCAATACGTGCAATCAAGGACCTATCAGACTCTAGGAAAGCTATAAAGACTCACCTCTTTGTGGACTACTATGGTCCCATCTCATGAACATAAAAGACCAGAAGAAAACACTTTGAATTATGGAACATAATAGACTCACCCCATGAACATACCGATATTACACCCCTCGGCTAATCCTCCTGAACTACTTCCCCAACACATTGATAACAGCATCACACACAAATTACACCGCATCCATGTAATTGTATAAAGTTTAAATTTGTTTGATTTATTTATTAGCTTTTATATACCACACTATGTGGTATCAGAGTGGTTTACAAGAAACATTAACATTCAAGCAACTTTACATAGAACAGGCATAAAACAAGCATAACAAAACAGGTAACTTTATATTAACAGGCATGAGCAGCAATTATATATTAACAGGTATGAACAGCAACTTGGTTAACAGAGGAAGGGAACTGTTAACATACCAAAGCGTCAACAAAAGGGAAAGGGTGAGAGGGAGAGAAGGGGAAGGGACAGAGGTGGGATCGGGGGAGGGGAAGAAGGGAGAGGACGTTATGTAGTCAGCATTATGGGAGTCCTTCATTGTACCCTACTTAATCTTCCAAGTTCCATACCCTGTTCAATGTAAAAGTTGGATTGCTGTGTTCTCTGTAATCCGCTTTGAATGATAAGGCAGTATAGAAAACCTGTTAAATAAAATCGCTAACGTCTTTGTGTTTTGTTTAGTACAAGAGGAAATTAATTTATAATTTTATTTCTGCAGTGTTGTCGTACATTCCAAGTTTGGCTTATGAGTTTCCCAGTTTGTTTAATTATTGTCTTCATATTTCTAACTTGTGATCCCTTGTTCTACGTTTGCTTACTATCTATGTTTTGCATGTATAACTGAACTGCAGTATTCTGTTCATGTAGTTTCTATGTGACAGTCCCACTTGTTCTCATTCCCCAGTAGAAAATGTATTGGTATTCTCTGAGATGTATTGGTTTAATATTTGTAGTGTTGCCTTTTGATAGGTAGGGTTTGTTGCTTTTGTGAGTCCCATTAGTGCCGTTATGATACAGCGGGTTTGCTATGGGTTCTAAATGAGCAGGGTTTATAACACTTCTTCCTGGCAGTGGCACAAGAGTATAGTAATGTAGAAATCTGGTAATCTTTCTTTATCCTCACTGCCCATGCAAAATGGTATTCAGACACTCATTAAGAGGCATGTTTAAAAGTTAATGCGCATTCACAAATGTTAATGTGCGCTATGAGCAGGAACACCCATTTATTTCTATTGGCATAGTGGCACTTAGGGGCATGCTTACTAAATATTAATGTGCTAAGTCATTGCCAAGTTCAAGCCATGGTATTTTCAATAACATCATATGGATGTGAAAGCTGGACAGTAAAAAAGATAGATGGGAAGAAAATTGATGCCTTTGAATTATGGTGCTGGCGGCGAATACTGTGTATACCATTGACTGCCCGAAGAACAAACCAATCAGTACTAGAGGAGATCAAACCTAAGCTTTCTTTAGAAGCTCAGATGATAAGACTTTGACTTTCATACTTTGGACACATCATGCGAAGAGAGAGATCATTAGAGAAAGACATCATGCTTGGCAATATAGAAGGTCAACACAAGAGGAAGGCCAGCAATGAGATGGATCAATACAATAACAGCAGCTACGGGTAGCAGTCTGTCAACAATGAGCCGCCTGACTGAAGACCGAACACAATTTAGGATAGCTATCCAGAGGGTCGCCATGAGTCAACTCCGATTCGATGGCACTTAACAAGAAGTCATTGCCAGGGCAAAAGAGGCTTGCGAAGGATTCCTTCAAAAGCTGCTTAAAATTTTAGTTGGCAACATATACATTAAAAAAAAAAAATGCAAATGAGGTCCAATGGATATGCAAATGAGGTTCAGAATGAGTCTCAACACATGGCCCCGCACCACCCTTGGGCCGCCCCTGCTGAATGTAACTTGCCTTGAGCTAAATACAAAAAATTTGTGGAAAAACTTGCTTTAACTGCTATTAAAAAGCCTCAAGATGAACAGGAGTTTGTCTTGCTTTTTCAGACTTGGGAAAAAACCTCTCTGAAACTTGTCACTTGATATCTGGGTATGAGTAGTTTAGAAAATATGTTGGAATGTTCTAGAAGTCCCAGTGGCAATCTTCCAGAGCTGCATTACTTAATTTCTTCCTTCCGAAAAGCAGTTGGAAGATCTATAATTCTATCCTGGTGCCTCATAGTGGAGATTCATTGCAGGCATAAGATGCCTTAAATCCTATCACAGGGAATTCTACAATTTTGGTTTTCTTTAGGAACAGATCTAGGATTGTACACTGAAAATGTGTGCAAGAGTGGGATTCTCCCTTTTGGGAGCTAAGGTGACGTTATTGTGATATAGCCACTGTTGGCCAGGAATGGCAACAAGCAATTTTGGTTTTCAAACAAAAAAATTAATAGTTCTTGGAACTGAATTTGTTATAGTATCCTGCTTAGTTTCTATTTTAGGGATAAAATATACTGAGCAATTGGGACACTCTTGTTGCAACTAGATTCATTACTCTTTTAAATAAGTGGCCCATTCGGACTATGGCGGAAGAAAAATATTCTGTGTAGTTTGACTTGGTACATTTTTCTTTATATATATATTTTTCTGTATATTGCAGATTTATAGCCATTTTAAGAAGACGACTCAAATGTAATTACCAGCAGATATTGTGAATGCTGCAGCTTAGGTGCTTCATGTGTGAGCAGTCAAAAACAAAACAAAACCCAAAAGAGAACAAACCTGTTGTGCCAGGTAATTACATTATAGGTTGACTAAGAGGAGTGTTGCTGGAGAAGTAAAAGCTGCATATTTTTGTGGGCAGTGCCAGGTGAAGTGAGGGCCATGAGAGCTGGCAAGATGAGCTGTGTGGTGTGCAGGGAGGTGGAAGGTTGAAGCTGCTCTGGCTTGTGGGTGCTGCTCCAAGAGTTTCACCAGCCTTTCTGAAGGGTAGTCTGATCAGTGCTGGCACAGAGTCTCTTCATTAAACTATAAGGGGGGGGGGGGGCAGGAGATCTATAGCATATGTAGCAGCATGCCTGATAAGACTGATCTGCTGCCCCTGATTGAAGGTGAACTAGGTAGTTGCCTAACATGCCATTTCCAGGGTGGTTCGTTGCTGCTGCTGCCACTGCCACAGTCTCTCTGGGACCTGCCACACCATGGCGTTAACCAAAAGCGTCTGCTGCTGTGTGCTTCTGTTTGCATGGGGGCTTTTGTTAAGCGCCATGGTGCTGTTTTAAAGTCATTGATGCCACTCCGGGTCCTGAAGAGAGGTGGCAGTGGCAATGGGGGTTAGGGACAGGGGCAGCAGAAATGAGGTTCGTCAAGGTGCCTCATCCTTGCATCAGCACTAGAGACAGCTGATGTCTACTGACTGACCAGCTGCCTGTAGGAGTTAAGTGCCAGGAAAAAATGGTTGAGGCAGATTTTTAGTACATGGAGAGGGAAATTCACACGCCCAGGTCAGGCCACGGAGAATTCCCACAGCATACTACAAGAGCCTCCTGGAAAATAAGTGCAGGACCGCACATTGATGTCTATATACAGTTGGAGCAGTGATTAAAGCAGTACATGGCAGGAACGGGGTGGGGGCAGGGAATGTGCAAATACCTCCTACGTATGCATAAGAACAGCTTTTTAAAATTGCTGCTCCCAATCTGCATGGACATCTGATCCCAACCCTGGTATCTAGGGTGAGCAAGAAGGATCCCCAGTCACTCCTGCTTTCCATGGTCCTGGGCGCAAAGTGGTATGCGTGACTCTTAGCAGTAATCTGTGTTACCACTAGGGGTCAGGCTGCCAAAATAAGGGGTGTGAGGGGATCTTGTGGCAGCGTTCTTGCTGCAGGGAGATAAATGGGGGTTTATTTTTCAGGTGGATCAAACATAAGGGGGGAGGGTTTGATTACTTAAGGACAGGTTGAGAATCATTTGGACATCAGGGGAGGTGATTATGTTTGAGATCTCTGTCAGGGAAGGGACATACATTGGCATTGATAGTTGCCCTTTCCAGTATACATTTATTTGTGGCATGGGTCAATGTGGATGTCTGTATTTTTCTATAGCAATGTGGATTCTCCTTGTAAGATAGGGAATCCATATAGATATGGTAGGGCTGCCCTAACTATGCCTTCTCCCCACCTTCATGCTTCCTGTACATCTAATGATGGTAAGCATCCCCCCTGTTCTAACATGACATTTACAGGTATAGACCAAGTTACTTGTGTAAATGCTGCTGTTGAGGACATGGGGCTGCTGCTAACATAACCCCCTTAGTGTGGTAACAAAATAGTCATATCAAAGGATACTACATATTTAGACTGAGTAGCTCCAAAATTAATTGTACAATATCGTTGTTTGCAGTGTTTTCCCTTGCCAGGGCTGTTTCATTAATCCATGAGGGTCATGGGTCAGTTTTGGCAGGCAATGCAAAAGGTGCAGGTACTCTGTAACATGAGTACCCCTCAAAAGCCCTGGCTTCTTAACATTTGAATGGAAAAACTATGGATGTGCAGGCTTAAATTTGTATCATTTCATTTTGATTTTTTTTTCATCTCGTATCATTTTTAGCCAATAATGCATACCATTGGTGCAAAATAGGAACTGATGCAAATTTACATCATTTCCTGTTCTACCCGCATCGTCACTTTCATTTGAAACGAAAGCACATTCCTAGGAAAAACTAGTTACTATTTCCAAATTTCATGGTGTTTTTCACTGGATTTGCATGGTTTAATATTTGTCCTGTTAAAAGCTTTGGAATGACTCTAAATTAGCTTTTGGGTTTAGGTTAAATGGTCAGGTGCCCCGTTTGTCTTGATACTTCTGAAAACACACAGCTCAGTGAGGAAGTGAGAGCTAAATACAGCTCTTATGGGGGACATCTAGTGATAGGTTAAAGAACAGCTTCATTATATATTGGTACAATGTCCCGGGTCAGAGGCGTAATTGACCTTCACGAAACCTACAGCCAGGACTGTACCATGGGCTGCACAAGTGGTGCAGTCACACAGGGCACAAGTACAAAAGGGGTACCAGGGTCCTCACTGGGCTTCCAGAAAGCCCAACAAGACAAAGTTCCTGCACACGGTTGGGTGGCGGGAAGCACCAGGTTTGTGAGGTGCACATAACCTGACCATCTTTTCTAACTTCAAATATGGGACACTCAATCAAGCTGAGGGGTTCAAAGTAAATAAAAAAAATGTTTAATTACAATTTTAATTTTAACCCAAACTTGTAATCAGTAGGCCAATCAAGCGTACTTGTACTTCTCTACAGAGTGAATTTTCTTCAAAATAGCAACATTTTCCACTAAGATAATTTAAATTCTGGGCAATTCAACTCAAAATTGTGCTTTACTGTCATTAGACATTTGAGAGTCTCTTCATGCAGTTTTTTTTTTTTTTTTCTGTAGAACACGCTTTGTTCATGATTGAAAAACACTTTTCAGTCGGAGCGTTGGAACCTGGCAAACATTAAAAAAACTTTTCAACCAGTTTGCATACATATTTATATGGTACCACATTACTTTTGAGGTGTCCAAACACCTCCTTCCATTTTTCATCAACCATGGTGTCAGGTTTTTTTTTGTTTTTTTTCATTTTTGAACTTTTTCTTTAGAAACAAATGACTTAAGTCAAGAGAACTCACCAAACAGTTCAGTATCTTTTATTACTGACTCTAGGCCAGGTCTTATAGACAAAAGATATTTTAAAGACAACTCTAGCTCACACTGCTCTGGTTGTTTGTTTTTGAAGGAGAGTCCACTGTTTCCCAAACTCCTGGAAGTGAGAGGTCCACTGATCCAAGTAATCGATGCAAGTGGTATAGAAAGATGACAGATTGCTTGAAATCTGCTTCATCAATGCTGCCCTCTTTCAGATCTTTTATCTTTTCTGATTATCAGAGGCAAAACCACTTCATTCTTCTGTTGTTAATTTGTTTCTAAGGTCACTGATTACTCCAGCCACCTCTATCATTGAGATTTTTTGAGACTCAATTTTTAAAGTCTCACTTTGGAAAATCACTGCCTGACTGTGCAGAAAGTACAGCCAAACTTATGTGATTCTTTACAAAAATGTTTTGGATGATAACTGGGCATTTTTCCTGGCTCAGAACATTTATTTATTTAATTGAAAAGTTTATATACCGCATTTCCAAGGATCTAATATGATTTGACTAGTTGGAACACTTTAATTCCTAACGGGCTATACATTTCAAGCAAAGCTCTTTGAAGCTGCTGACACCTAGTCAGGAGTTGGTGGGCCGGATTGGCCTGTGAAAGAACTGGGAGCAGCTGAGGCCTGCATAAAAGGCTTCAGAGTCCTGCACTGTTGAGGCATTCCTAACAGGGGCTATACATTTCAAGCAAAGATAAGAGATTGTGGCTTTTTAAATTACTAGCTCTCTGCCTGGGAGCTCTTAAAAGGGGTTTGGTACATTTTTAAAACAAAATTACATTCTTTTTGGTGCTTTAGTTTAAAAGGAGACATATTTTCTTTTGTGGGATAGGTTTAAAATTCTGCTTTAGTATCTTTCTCAGCTCTTTGAAGCTACTGACATCTAATCAGGTGTTAGTTCCCTCCCTACCACCACCCCCCCCAACTCCCACCCACCCCTAGTGAGTAGTCTTGCTTTATAGGGCACCTCCCCAATTAATTACACACAGAGACATGAAACAGAATATTTTGAACATACTTAAAGAGATTTAACTGCTTTTTCTCTGACAGGACAGCTGGGAAACCGGCTGGTACTTTGGTAGATCTTTCTCTTTTGCTTTAACAGATACCTAATGATTCAATAAGCCAAAAGGTCACTTTTGGAGTGAAATATAAAACAAAAAACAGAAAATAATTTCCACTCAAAGCATTATTAAGCATTTATAAAGTGCTGCAAACATACGAAGCGCTGTATACACAAATAAGAGAGACGGTCCCTGCTCATCAGAGCTTACAATCTAGTCAAGATGAAAAAATTGCATAATACAAATTAGAGATCAACAGGACAAAGTATACATCTAATGTTAGAGAGCAAACACAGCATATATAAAATAGTCATATCAGAACACAAGAGTCAAGAATGAAAAGCAATAGTGAAGAGGTGGGATTTCAACCTGGACTTGAAGATGGCCAGGGAGGACGCCTGGCGCACAAACTATGATGAATATATGGAGCAACAAAAAACACCCAAAAGAGGAGAGGAGATCTCAGAATAACGGGCAAAACAAAGGCATACAGGAAGAACCTATATGTGACTACCCCCTCACATCAACGACCAATTCTACTCCCTCCCAGAGTGATCAAAAGTAATTTATTTATTTACATTATCTTATATACCGCGCTATTTTGCATCAAGTTCTTTTTCAATGACACAACAGTGGATCAAAATATTCCACACTTAACTTCAACAGAAGACACATCAAGTCTTGACAGGACATATGATCCACTGTGTCCCAACGCTGTAATCTTCAGCGCCAATTAAGCGTTTCACAAAAATGCTTTTTCAGGGGGAAGCCAATCACTGCCATGAAAAATAAATAAATAAAAAATAAAAACAAACACTGCTCAGCTCTCAATCATTCCTATAGTACAAAAAAACTCTCAAAAAAACAAACCCTCTTACCACATTGCGACACTATCACATTGAGCCCCGCTTGTTTGCGCTCATTGGATAGAGAATAGAGTTGGACACAGAAGTTGTGGTAGTTGCTCCATTTGTTCCGTGTAATACAATAGTCTGACTTTTACTTACCATGGAAAGGATTATGAGCTTAGATGGGGGATCTCGTGTGGCTCATTTTATGTGGTGTATGGGATTTTTTTGCCCCTGTGGTTTATTGTACATAGGGAAGACTGTGAGACCTTTCCGGACAAGGATTTGTGAGCACAGGAGTAGATTAAATTGTAAGGTACGATAAGCCCCTATTGTTCAGCGTCGCCTTGCAAAAGGGCATATGTTTAGCGATTTGCGGTGTTTCTGTATTACATAGTACTGATGGGGAGTAGAGGACGTACAAGAGAGCAAACCCTGCTGATCTGTGAACAGCGGTGGATCTTTCATTTACGGACTCTGACTCCAGGCGGGTTAAATTTGCAAATTGACTGGAGCGCATACGTTTAGTTAGTAGGAGGAGTCTTTGGTGTTCTGTAATCCTGTAGATCATATAAGGGGCGGTTGTATGCAGGACTGCATGCGCGGTGTTTTTGTGATGTGCGCACGGCCGTGGTGAACATTGGCCTGAGATTGGACAATGTGATAGTGTCGCAGTTTGGTAAGGGGTACGTTTATTGAGTTTTTTGGTACTATGGGAATGATTGAGAGCTGAGCAGTATTTGTTTTGATTTTTGATTTATTTATTTATTTTCATGGCAGTGAATGGCTTCACCCTGAAGAAGCATTTTTGCGAAACGCTTAATTGGTGCCGAAGATTATGGAGTTGGGGCACAGTGGATCGTATGTGCTGTCAACACTTGATGTGTCTTCTGTTGAAGTTAAGTGTGGAATATTTTGATCCACTGTGTCATTGAAAAAGAACTTGTTTGATTACTTTTGATCACTCTGGGAGGGAGTAGGATTGGTGGTTGACGTGAGGGGGCAGTGGCATATAGGTTCTTCCTGTATGCCTTTGTGTTGCCCGTTATTCTGAGACCACCTCTCCTCTTTCGGGTGTTTTTTGTTGCCCCATATATTCATCATAGTTTGTTTTGAGTGGAGTTTTTTTTTCAATTTTTTTTCTGTTTTTTGCTTAACAGATACCTAAGCTCCATGAACTGAACAATGGCTAGGAAAATTTTGTATCGCTAAAGTTGACCTCATCACAGCATCTGCCTTTGTCCAGACAGAGGTCCCAATGCCAGTTGCAGGACCGGTTCCATGTGCAGGATACCTGCATGCTGAAGATCTCAGGAAACAAGTGGAGGAACTCAGAGGAGGTGGCGAGACTGAGGAGCATTCAAACCAGTGAGAAGTACATTGAGATACTGCTTGCAACAACCAAGCTATCCAGCAGAGGAGAAGATGGGTGCCTACAGAATGACGAAGATTGGACACAAGTCACCAGAGCCTGCAGAAGCACCAATCCAACTTCTCCTACCCTTGAATTGAAGAGCCATTATGCAGCCCTGGAAGTGGAGGAGGTGAAAGCATCCCTGGAAAGGGAAGAACCAGAGCTCAAGTACCCCAAAGTTGCAGAATTAGGGACCACAAGGAAGCAAAGGGTAGTGGTGGTTGGTGAATCTCTTCTTGTGGGTACTGAGGCATCCATCTACCGACCAGACTTGATGTCCAGAGAGGTATACTGTCAGCCAGGTGCCAAAATCCGAGATGTTATCGAGAGTTTGCAGAGACTCATGAAGCCCACTAACTATTACCCAATGTTGCTAAGCCATGTCTGCACAAATGATACTGCCAGGTATCCCTCTGAGCATATCAAAAGTGACTTCATGGCTCTGGGATCGAGGGTGAAGCAGATAGGTGCACAGGTGGTGTTCTCTTCAATCCTCCTTGTTAAGGGTAAAGGCCAAGGCTCGCATCCTGGAGATGAATGCATGGCTGCATGGATGGTGTCATCGAGAGCGTTTTGGTTTCCTGGACCATGGGGTGCTGTTCCAAGGGATGCAGAGCAGAGATGGCATCCAACTGACCAAGAAAGGTCGATGTGTCTTCAGTAGCAGACTGACTAATCTACTGAAGAGGGCTTTAAACTAGATTTGTTAGGGATGGGTGGTGAAAACCCCCAAGTAAGTGAAATATTAAATGCCATTTTGGAAATGGGTAAAAGGAACATATGGAAAACAGTATGTAAAAATCCCCATAGCATGAGAAATAACATCTTTGCTAGTGATATAGCAGAAGGGCTGTCGGGTAAGGTGTGCCTCTTTGCGGATGATACCAAAATCTGCAATAGAGTAGACACCCAGGAAGGTGTAGATAACATGAGGAGGGATCTAGCTAAGCTTGAAGAATGGTCTAGAATTTGGCAGCTGGGATTTAATGTTAAAAAATGCAGGGTCATGCATTTGGGATGCAGCAATCCAAGGGAGCAATATAGTATAGGGGGTTAAGTACTTTTGTCCACTAAAGAAGAGCGGGACCTAGGCGTGGTTGTGTTTGATCTTAAAGTAGCTAAACAGGTAGAAAAGGTGACAGCAAAAGCTAGAAGGATGCTTGGGTGTATAAGGAGAGGTATGGATAGCAGAAAAAGGTGATAATGCCTCTGTATAAGTCTTTGGTGCTACCTCATTTGGAGTATTGTGTGCAATCTGGAGACCGCACCGGTGGCTACTAAAATGGTTAGTGGTCCTCATTATAAAGCATATGAGGACAGACTTAAGGATCTTAATATGTACACCTTAGAGGAAAGGTGGGATAGAGGTGATATGATTGAGACATTTAAATACCTCCGTGGCATAAATGTACAGGGGGAGAGCCTCTTTCATTTGAAAGTAAGTTCTGCTACGAGGGGGCATGGGATGAAGGTGAAGGGATAGATTCAGGAGTAATATGCTGTAATATTTCTTTACGGAAAGAGTGGCGGATCCGTGGAATCGTCCCCCAGTGGAGGTGGTAGAGAGGAGAGTATCTGAATTCAAAAAAGCATGGGACAAACACAGAGGATCTCTAAAGGAAAAAAGGGGACTGTGGTAGTTATGGAAGGGCAGACTAGATACAGGCCATGTGGTCTCTTTCTGTCATTTTTCTATGTTTCTATCTTTCTATAATTAACCTCTCTATGGCTGGCAGTAAAGCCAGTCACCTAGTGTTACTGTATTCGAGGAGCTTTTGATACTTACTCTCAACAAAGTCAAACATCTCTTAAGTTCTTCAATTCTCACTGTACAGATGTGAAAAGGCGTGAATATTTTTTCAACAATAACGTCAATGTCAAATGGCAGGCTCACAATTGTATCAACACTGCTGCCAAATGCAATGTGAGCTGCACAGTTTGCACCAATTAAATTACTTCCTAAATCTTTTTGAACTTGTAAAAATATTGTTACTTCCTCTCCTTGTGGCCCCATCAAAATTGTAATTGGTATTTTCACACAATGGAAAGAATGTCTTGGGGTTTCGCCTTTAACTTCATGGAAATCTAACTTTTACCTGAACCCCTTTCTCAGAAAGAAAATACCTTACTGAAATGGGGAAAACTTCAATGTTTCCATGAGTGAGCAATCACAAAAAACTGTTAAACTTGTCAGAAAGATCTCTCTTGAGGGAATCAATAGTCAGGTTTGAAAACATTAGACTATTCCTTCTGTTGTGGTTCGCGCACAAGAGTTTTTTTCATCAAAACATTTTTGCAACAACTTTGAAGTACAATCTGACCACCGACAAGAAGGGTTGTGGACAACACAGTGCAGGGGCGGCCGAAGGGGGGTGCGGGGCCATGTGCAGAGACTTGGTGTGGGGCCTCATTTGCATAAATATTTGCATAATGTTACCATACACTAACTTTTAGTAAACATGCCTCTTAATGAGTGTATGGATAAAGAAAGACTAAATGATTTCTACATTACCATAATCCAGTGCCAACCGCCAGGCACATTAGGAGCTACTACAAACACTGCCCATTTAGAACCCATAGCAAACCCGCTGTATCATAACAGCACTACCAGGACTCACAAAGCACCATACTCTACCAATCAAAAGGCAACACTGCAAATATTAAACTAATACATTTCAGAGAATAATAATACATGACCTACTGGGGAAAGAGAACAAGTGGCAATGTCAAATAGGAATTATATAAACAGAATACCTCAGCTCAGTTACACATGCAGAACATAGACCATCACCAAACAAGAAATCACAATTTAGAAACAGGAAGACAATAATTGCACTGGGAACCCCAAAAGCCAAACTTGGAATGTACAACACTGTAGAAATAAAACTATACATTAATTTGCTCTTGTACTAAACACAGCGCAGATGTTAATGATGCACATATCCCAGAGCTGACATATTCCAGTTAATAAAATGAAAATAAAGAGATGTATCTTTCTACCTTTTGTGCATTTTTTTTCAGTTGCGATTGCTCCAGCCACTTCTGGTTTCTTCATGTCTTCTGCTAACTCTCCATCGTCTGCTGTCCATTTGTCCTTCTCTCTTCTAGTTTTTTTTTTCCATTCTCTCTCTACATCTGCTTTAGCATAGTAATCTCTCTCCTTTTGCTCTTTCCTCATTCCTATTTCATCCACTCAAATTTTACCCCTCCATCCTCAATCCCCACTTACTCTCCCAGTACCTGGCCAATTGTAGATTTTTCTTCCCTCCCACACAATATTTTTCCCCTCTCCATTTCACTCTCCCAGCCCCATCCCATTCTAATCCTCCCCCAACATCAGCTCCCTTCTAGTTCCAGCCCCACCCAGCATCTGCGCCCTTCTAGTCCCCCCCCCCATCAGCCCATTTCCAGTCCTAGCCCCCCCATAAGCCCATTTCCTGTCCCGCGGCCCCCCCCCCTGCCCAGCAGAGCCCTCCCTCCCTCCCTGCATCAGTCCCTCTCCGCACTGGCTTTCAGAGCCACGAAGGGAGAGTTTCTCCCTCATGGCTCTGTTAAGCCCGCTGGCGCTGAATGGAAACAAGCATTTCCTGTTTCCCATCAGCTCCGGTGGGCTTAACAGAGCCGCGAAAGGGAAACTCTCCCTTCACGGCTCTGAAAGCCGGCGTGGAGAGGGACTGATGCCGGGCAGGGGGGGGGGGTGCGTGGGACACTCGATTCTGCTGCTGCCGCAGCGGCAGCAGCCAGGTGTTTGTTTTTGTTGTTTTTTTTAAATTTTACTTTTAATGCAGAATGTTGTTTGCGTGGGGCCCCCTGAAATGCGGGGCCCTGTGCAAAAAAACATTCTCGCTCAATGGACAGGCTGGCCCTGACAGTGATAAGCCCATGTACCCTCATTTGTAGCCAGTAACTGAGTTTTCTCATCAAAAGTCTGACTTTTAAAAAAAAGAAGTTAGTTCTACTTGAAGAAGCACTTACATCTGCTGTCTTGTGTTTATCTGTCCTTAGGTGCTAAACAATGTCACTTTCCTGCATGTGTAATTGATAAGGAAGACCGGCATTTGTTACAAAACACTGTGCTATCACCAGAATGTTTCTTAAAGAATGGGTATTCATTTTGTAACATAGTACATTACGGCAGATAAAGACCAGTATGGTCCATCTAGTTTGCCCAGCAAGGCGGCAAGAGTAGGTGCACCTGCTGCTCCGTGCAGATCACCCATCCCCTGCCAGGGGTGTAGCCACCAATCCGAGCAGGTCACCTCTATTTGTTGAGATATAAGAGATAGGTATGTTTGTTTTGGTTTTTATCCTGTTGCTATAAAGGGATCCACTGTGTCTGTCCCATGCCATTTTGAATTCTGTCACTGATTTGCCCCCATCACTTCCATCGGGAGGGCATTCCAAGCATCTACCACCCTTTCAGAGAAAGTGTTTCCTGACATTGCCTTTCCATTTACCTCCTTGCAGCTTCATGTAATGCCCTCTAGTTTTACAGCTTCCCTGTCTTTGGAAGAGCTTTGTTTATTCATTAATAGTTTGTAAGTATTTAAAGGTCTGAATCATATCTCCCCTATCCCTCCTCTCCTCCAGAATGTACATAGTTAGGTCTTCAAGTCTTTAGGTCTCGTAAGTCTTCTGATGCAGGCTCCAAATCATTTTGGTCTCCTTCCTCTGAACCGCTTCCAGCCTTTATATCCTTTGCAATACGGTCTCCAAAACTGAACACACTATTCCAAGTGAGGCCTTCCCAGCGACTTGTACCAGTGGCATTAGTACCTCTTCTTCCTTTCTGCTGGTAATTCCTCTGTATGCAACCCAGCATCCTTCTGGCTTTTGCCACCGCCTTGTCGCACTGTTTCGTCACCTTGAGATCCTCAAACAATCACTCTGAGGTCCTTCTGCTCCATGCACACCATCTTCTCGCTCCCTATTGAGTACAGTTCCCTTGGATTTGTGCTTCCCAAGTGCATGACACTCCACATCTTTACATTAAATCTTAACTGCCAAGCATTAGACAGTTTTATAGTTTGTTATTAAAACCACACTTTCTTTTCGCCATTTTAAAATGAAAATAAAATCTAAAGACGAAATAGCAACATGCATTCTAGGCTAAGACAATCGACAAAATCAGCTGACCGTTGACCGTGATATTGATGTTGGACCCAGGATCATAGGCTCCAGCTCTGTGGGTGCTGTGGGTGCATGAGCACCCCCAATATTTTCTCCTGTAGGTCTGTATATCTGCACCAAAAAACACCATACTCCAGAGCGGCAGGACAAGGGAGAAAGGAAAGTTTCTGTATCCTAGCTACTGCTTTCACCTTCTCCTGCTCCCTATCGGCTGGCTTTGTCTGACTGATTGTTGCCTGGGCCCTGGGGAAAAAGTAGAGCCAGAGTTGTCAGATGTGCTGAGGACTCAGGAGTTTAGGATTGCCAACCATCTAAATTATTTTAGGATTCTACAACTTTGTAAAGTAGCTGTCTTAGTCAGAATGATGTCTAAATTGTCTGGGTATTTTTTTTTTTTAATTTTTTTTTGCGTTTAGCTCTATAGCTCGCCAGTGCTCCTCCCTTCACTGTGCAGAGTGAGTGGTAGGTTCCAGCCAATGGAAAGGCTGTGCTAGTGTAGGGAGCCTAGTCACAGGAAGGGTGGGCTAATTTTCTGCACATGGTCTGGGAGAAAGTTAGTGGAATAAGTGGGTGAGTGGGGTTGCTGAGAGGATAGAAATGTAAGAGAAATGGGGTAAAGTATGAGGAGGCTATTGCAGGCTGAGGAAAAAGAACTGGTAGCAACAACAAGAACTGGGGGCATTGAAGTAGAGAAGTGCAGAAGCAGCACAGCACCTGTAGACAATCAGAGATAGAATCTGTCTGTTTGAAAAGTGCTAGTGTGCATGTGTGGACCTGATTTGGGGGATGGATAAATGCATGTGTTGTACTTCAGTCACACACAGAGTGCATGCATGTGTATGTTTGTCTCTGATGGAAATAGTCTTATAAATATTTTCCCTTTGAAGATTTCAGCTGGGGTGGGGAGGTCCGCAGGTACAAGTGTGGAGGAATGGGACATGTGTTTAAAATGGGGGACATTTAGGACATGCAGATGTAGCTCATGCATATTCAGTATGGATGTCCTGAAAACCCAACTGGCTAGTGGGTCACCAGGACAGTTTTGGGAAGTTCTGCTCTGTTGACTCTGGCTGGAGATGGGGGGAAGGGACGGGGGGATATTTTTGACATTTTTCTTTTGTAGCCAGGCTCTATGAAAGATCAGGATTCTCTGTAGTAGTCCTGGCTCACTTATAAATACTGGAATTAAGTTCTCAGGTCACACTGACTGCAAGGTATTCAGGGAGTAAATCAAAAGATTCTTTAGGTGCAGTGGATAAAGCAGGGTGGTTGCTAGGTTAGTCCAGTTGAATGCCTAAAAATATAAGGTGATGCCTTTTTTTTATTCGACTAACTTAATGACTGTCAGGTGATGATGCTACCTCCATCAGGTTTGGAAAGCAGAGTGAACAAGAGATAGCACTGCCCAAATGTGAGGTTCTGGATCTTCAATTTTGTTCCCAGTTTGCTGTCCAGCTGCTGTAATTCTCTGTATATAATACTGGAGCCTGTTGCCTTCTGGGGGTTTATTCTGCTCAGAGGTAATTTTGCAGATGTGAATCGGCAGCTGATTCAGTGGAGCACGTTGATTTGGGTACAGTCTAACAAACTTGTCCTTCAATTGGTGAAAGTTCTAGGGGGAGATGTTGGAGGAATTTGTCTATAGCAAAGTCACAGCAAGCAACTTATAAGAGAAGTGCATTTAGAAGTAGTGTTTGAAGGTGTAGCACAAAGCTGAGACTGAATGACTTCAGTCCTACACATTGAATTATGGCATTTCAGCTAGACATTGGATGGACACTATTGTTTCAAAATTTGCACAATAAGATATATGAAGATAAAAGGGCATGTTTACTAAAGGTTAACGTGCCTTAAGTGCCACTGTGCCCATAGAAATAAAAGGGATGTGAGCACTTGACGCTTGTTAAATTTTATTAACACGTGTTAAAACCTTTAGTAGACATGCCACAAAATGTGTTTTAGTAGCCACTGGCACTACTCAGAAATAACTTATGGTTTCAACGTGATGCAAGCAAACTACAACTTTTTATTTCATAAATATGGTTTTCAAGAAAAATTTCAATCCAGCCAATATTCAAACAAAGTTACACGTTCACCATGACTGGTAAATGTAACTCTATTGTATATTTTTAAAGTTCATACAGATAGTGTTGGACCATAATTTAAACTAAAGACCTGATAGTATACACATAATATGGGGCCAACTTTGGTATGGAGATAAGCCAGGCTTTAATATTATCCAGCTAGCGGCATTATCCAGCCATTATCTGGATAACCCATCAAATGGCGCGCAGCTCTCAATAACCCATAGGGGTTTGTTTACAAAGCCGCGGTAGCGGTCTCCGCCCGATATCGGAGCCGCGGCCCCATTGAATTCAATGGGGCCGCGGCTCTGATATCGGGCGGAAACCGCTACCGCGGCTTTGTAAACAAACCCCATAGTGAATTACAGAGATGGTTTACAGAGATGAAAGCAGAACTTGATATGGTGAAGCAGGAAATTGTTGAACTGATCTGTACTGCCTTTGATCTCCCTTCCTCACAGGTCTCACCCTCTCCACATTGATGTTTCTCTGACTCTCTTACGCGTGCCATCTTTTCTCCTCAATGTGGTCTCTCTACTATCTCTACCCTATCAGAGTTATGACGTTCTATTTCTTCTTTCCAACAGCATGATTTGATATATTGTAAACGGCTCAGATGCCTGTGTTGAGCGGTATATTAAAAGCCTGAATGAAGATAAAGAAAAGTTTAATTTAGGCCTAAACTAAATGGATATTGCTGGCATGGTGACTGCATTGCACTTAACTGTATATTCGCTAACATTACTTACAGTATGTGTAAGGCACTGATTATACACTTTCATTTAAGCACACTTAAATGAATATGGTCACTGCATCTGCTGCACTGTGTGGATACTGTATCTCATACATAATATACTCACAAACATCAATATATAGAGAGATATAGATATATAGATATATCTAGATATATCTATATCATTTCTTTTAGCTAAACTCAAATTGGTTCATTGGCATAACAAACAATAAATAAGTGTTTTGGGGTTTCACTGTTTTTTTTTTTTGTTTTTTTTTTTCTCTCTCTCTCTCTCTCTCATTATGCAGTATGACCTCTTGTTACCAACACTAGGACACCCTGTTTGGACGTGATCACTTCTGAAGTAGCGTAGAAAGACTAGAACTGTCATTGTCCACTATCAAAACCTCTTGTTGGTACCTGAAGGACTTCTTTTGCAGTCCATGGACCCCTAGAGGTCCATGAGACCATTCTAGAGATCTGCAAGACATAAAAAAGAGAAACAATAGAGAGAGGCTGGTGGGGACTGGCTGGGGAGGGAGAGACTAGCAGAGACAGGGGAAGGAAAATAAAGGGGTAGTGCGAACAGGCTTGGAACTGAGGGGAAGGGTCTCTAGGAAGGTTAGTTAGGATGAACTTGGGGTCCCTGAATCTTTTTGGCGGTTTAAGGGGTCTACACAACCAAATAGATTGGGAACCTGTGGTCTAGTACTTTAGATCAGTCGTACTCAATCTGTTTCTTGGGGTTCCCCTTACCAGTCTGGTTTCTAGGATACCCACAATGAATATGCATGAGGTGTATTTGTACATAGTGGAAGCAGTGCATGCATATGTTTTTTTATGCATTATTACTGTGGATATCCTGTAAACTAGACTGGTTGGGGGAACACTGAGGACTTTTTGAGGACTACTATTGTATATTATGTGCTTGTCACCAGGCATGCACATAGAAAGATGAACATGAGATGTGGACTTTTCATTCATTTCTAATTTACTGGCATAATGAGTGGGTGTTTTCTTCTCTTTCCCCCTCCAGGCTATGACTTTGCTGCAGTCCTTGAATGGTTTGCTGAAAGGGTTGACCGTATCATTCTCCTCTTTGATGCCCACAAATTGGACATTTCTGATGAGTTCTCAGAGGTCATTAAGGCCCTCAAGAACCATGAGGACAAGATGCGGGTGGTCTTGAACAAAGCTGATCAGATTGAGACCCAGCAGCTTATGAGAGTCTATGGTGCACTCATGTGGTCCTTGGGAAAAATAGTCAACACCCCTGAAGTGATTCGTGTCTATATCGGGTCCTTCTGGGGTCATCCTCTACTGATCCCTGACAACCGCAAACTCTTTGAAGCAGAAGAGCAGGACTTGTTCAGGGATATTCAAAGCCTGCCACGCAATGCTGCCCTGAGGAAGCTGAATGACTTGATCAAGAGGGCGCGGCTAGCAAAGGTAATTATTTTATGGAGTTGCTTTCTGTTGGAGAAAACTGAGGGGCAATAATCAGGGATTTCCATGGTTAAACCTTTATCAAGCTATGTAAAATCAGAGGCTGATTATTGCCACGCCTATCACCATATGGGCAACAATGAGCATAGTGAGGTTAGGGGAGGGAAATTACAGATTTGATTGAGGCCTCCGTTTGTCATTTCCATTACATGCTTGTGAGCCTGCTTCACTACATGTGCATGGGTAGCTTGTATCCTCTTTCCATGCACTGGCTAGATTTTCAAAGAGAAACTCGCTTGCCTCCATCAGCGGGTCATGCTTACATAGAATATTTGATGTCAGCTTCAATTCTGAAAATCTAGCATTTTCTGAATGGGTGGATTTCTTTTACCTTATTTTATTCGAACAGTTTTTCTATACCGCTCCTTCCAACGATCAGGGGTGGTTTACATTGAACAGGTAACAGTTACAAAGAACAATGTTTTGAACTATGTGACAACTATTTACATACGCACTGTACCCAAAAAGGAGTGGTGGGTGTTAGCACACTTGTAACTATTTACATGAAGGTTGTTGCAGCTAATGTATCGATCAAAAAAGGGGGGGAGCTAGGGCTGAGAGGTAGAAGGGGGGGGGGTGTAAGCTGGTAGATTGCGTGAGTTATCGCTAGGAGGGAGGTTATTGTAGTTTTTAGCTCTTTTCTGAAGGTCTGTAAGACTTTTATTGCTCCGATGGGGTCCGGTAAGGAATTCCAGAGGGTGGGGGCTGAATAGGAGAAGGCTCTAGTGCTGGTCGCTTGTTTGGTTCTGCGGATTGAAGTGGGTATGGTTTGTCAGTTTAAATTACTTTTCTTTCTGCTCCTGACTTCTGTTTGGATCTGTATTTTGGTTGAGAGAAAGGATGGGGAGATGTTGTTTAGTCTGAATGCGTGACCATGGTTTTATAATTTATCCTGCAAGCAATCGGGAGCCAATGTAGGTTGTAGAGTATAGGGGAAAAGTGATCCATCAGTCTCGCTTTGGTTATGATCCGTACAGTAACATTCTGAGCTAATTGGAGTGTGTGGAGGCTCTTTTTGGGCAGACCTTGTAGTAAGCTATTACAATAGTCCAGTTGAGGGGTGATTAGGGCTTGGACTATTGTAATAGCTTTAACTTCAACTTCTAGGAGGGGTCTGAAGTGCTGGATTGTTTAGTTTGTAAAATATTGTTCTTGCCATTTGTTTTATGAGTTGTCATGAGTGATTTATCTATTGTGATGCTTAGATATTTGACCTCGCCTTTAACTAACTGGGAGGGTTGTGCTGTGGAGTTTAAATGTAGAGGGTGGGGTAAAGCTTTGGTTTCTAGTTGTGAATAGGAGCTCTGTTTTTTTTTTTAAGTTTGTGGAGATTGTTTTTGTTTAGCTAAGCTTCTGCCTCAGCTATGCAGTTAATGATGTTGGAGTATGAAGGTTTATGTCTTTTGGTGAATATACCATGATATCTAGGATGCATTGCATCATAACCCAACATACAAAAAATTATATTAAACTATTGATGTTACACTGCCAGACACTGAATTAACACAAAACCCAACAGAAAGATACTTTCAAATTACAGTACCATATCATAACAGCACTAACTCTCAGGACTCAAAGAGCAACAACCAGGGCGGTTCTATCATTAGGCCAACTGAGGCGGTGGCCTCAGGTGGCAGTTTCTAGGGGGCGGCTCTCCAGCTCCCTAGCACACACGATCATTGTTGAGCCGGGCAAGAGAGGCACAGGATTTGCTGGGTTCCCGAGCTTCTTTGCAGTGATTGGCTGAACAACTTGCCCACTTCATCCTGGCAGGCCTCAGCGCATCTTAGCTTCCAGCCTCCCTGCCCCATCTTCTGGTGGCTACACGTGCTGGTAAAGCGCATGAATGAAAGAGAACGCTGTGGGTGCTGGTGGGAGTCGAGAGGGTCATCGATTATGTGGTGAAGGTGAGCTTCTCTTCTTCCTGTTGCTGTTCCGGGGCACCAGTGCAGCAGGTCTCATCTGTGATTAGTAGTCTGGACCCTTCAAGGAGTCTTTCAGATAGAGCGTCTCATATTGCATTGTGGGATTTGTAGTCCTTCTGCCTCTCCATGCAGTGTCCTAGAAAAGAGTCAGCAGTTGTGGATTTCTGACTCCGTGCGCATTCTGGGGCGAGAGGCATGAGTTGTCTAGAAATGCCATAATGTACCATGCGAGGGAAGCTTGGTGAGGGTCACACGGAATTGGAGCTGTGATTTTGTTTTTTTTCTCTACCCATAACTCTTGGGTCAACTTTTTGACTTTCCTCTCCCACGTGTGCTCTGATTTTGAGAATATGTACAATGACCAGCCTGGATAACAAGTACCCGAGAGATGCCAGACTCATGAGGCTTTCTTACGTTTTATCTGCGACTGTGGGTGACTTACATATTTTGGTTGTGCTGAAAACTTGACAGTTGGAGCTTTATGTTCTTGGTGACTGAGATTGAAAATCTAAGTTGGAGGCTTTTAAATCCCATCAGATCCCATCACGCATAGTGTTACAAATCCAGGACTGCATCTATGTAACTCTAGGAAAGGAAGGGGGGGGGGGGGTTGAAGTAGCTTATAACGTGTCCTTAATGAAAGATTTTACGATAGTGCTTCCCAATTCTGTCAACAAACGGGATAAAAACAGTCAAAGCAGTAGTTACCTTATTTGGCAGTGCCAAATGTACCCCTCAGGCTTAAAGTTCAGAAGCACCTAAGGACTCTGAGAACATGCAGCAGTTTCTCAGTTTGTTTTCCTGCTATGTAGAAACATGGCCTATCTAGTCTGCCCTTCCATATCAACTACAATAGTCCCCTTTTGCCTTTAGAGATCCTCTGTGTTTGTCCCATGCTTTTTTGAAAAAAGCATGCCCTTATCTCTACCACCTCCACTGGGAAACTATTCCACGCATCTACCACTCTTTTTTTTTTTTTTTTTTTTTCATAAAGAAATATTTCCACATATTACTCCTGAGTCTATCCCTTTTTCACCCTCATATATCCCCCCCGTAGCGGAGCTTGCCTTCAATTGAAAGAGATTCTCCTGTGTGTTTATGCCACAGAGGTATTTACATGTCTGTATCATATCTCCCCTAGCCCGTCTTTCCTCTCAAGTATACATATTAAGTCTGTCCTCATGCTTTATAACGAAGACCACTAACAATTTTAGTAGCCACCCTCTGTACTTGGTCTGACCCAGTACGGTGTATCTTATGTCCTTATGACAGCCTGCAGAGATTCCAAGCCCCATGGGCAGAAGCGGCCAGGAGAACTGGTGACAGCCCACGGAGATTCCAAGCCCCATGGGCAGAAGCAGCCGGGAGAACTGGTGACAGCCCACGGGGATTCCAAGCCCCATGGGCAGAAGCGGCCGGGAGAACTGGTGACAGCCCACGGGGATTCCAAGCCCCATGGGCAGAAGCGCAGAAGCGGCGGTGGCAATGACAGCTGCCACCGTCTCATGCTGCCTAAAACAAGAGAAAATCCAAGATCAGCATTTCATCCCCCTGTCAGCATCGGCAGAGGCAGGCCTCTGAGGAAATACATCTCAAGGTCTTATATTTTATATTTCATTTTTTAGTAAAGAATATTTTATGCTTCCTTTCACAGCTATTGAAGTAAAAACAAGCTGCAGCCTCAGACTTGCTGTTTCTATGAATCATTGTAATAAATCCCTATTATAATATAGCGTTATAATATTAGAACAGTGAAGCTAATTGAATGGAATCGTTAATCTAATATCCTGTAACAGGCCATGAAACAATGCAACAACTTGGGGTTTTAGTTTAATTTTTGTTATTCTTTATTTATCCTTTAGGTTGTGGTCACATATTCTGTACTTGGTGAGGGGCCTGTTCTGAGTGCATGACTGAGGCCAGGTGTTCTATTTGTACATAGGGATCTGTAATGTAGTAATTTGACTTGTTTAGCTTTTCAAATAGGTGAATGGATTTTCTAGGGCCCGCTGCAGTATTTATAGTGCTGCTTTTTCTGAAAACACCCACAAAAAGGAACCGATTCGATGGACATCTTGAACACTTTTCAGAAGACTGTGTTCATGAGAAACTAGCTCAACTTAAAGTAGACAAAGCGATGGGACCGGATGGGATACACCCTAGAATACTGAGGGAACTTGGGGATGTTCTAGCAGCTCCACTGACTGACCTTTTCAATGCCTCATTGGAGTCTGGAGTGGTGCCAAAGGATTGGAGAGAGGCTCATGTGGTGCCTTTACACAAAAGCGGAAGTAAGGATGTGGTTGAAAACTACAGGCCGGTTAGTTTAACTTCTGTGGTGAGTAAATTATTGAAAATGCTGCTGAAAGAGAAAATAGTGAGGTTTCTGGAGTCCAGCGGATTACAGGATCCAAGGCAGCATGGATTCACTAGAGGCAGGTCTTGTCAGACAAATCTGATTTCTTTGACTGGGTGACCAGGGAGTTGGACTGAGGGAGAGTCCTAGATGTAGTGTATTTGGATTTCAGTAAAGTCTTTGACACTGTTCCTCACAGGCGACTTATAAACAAACTGAGCACCTTAGGGATGGACCCTAAAGTTACTGCTTGGGTTAAAAATTGGTTGGGTGGGAGGCGACAAACTCCTAATCAGGAGTTAGTGGGCCTGATTACCTGAGAGCAGCTGAGAGCCTACATAAAAGGCTCCAGTGCCCTCCCCTGTTGAGGCTTTCCTAACAAGGGCTCTACAGATCAACCAAATTAAGGATTTGAGGGTTTGTTATTATATTAAATTGCTAGCTCTCTGACTGGGAGCTCTTAAAGTTTTTTTTATATTTTTAAAGCAAGGTTACTTTCTTTTTGGTGCTTTAGTGGAACTTTCCTTGAGCACAGTAGGTTGCTGAACTCTAGTAACCACCTCAGGTTTGGAAACTGCTAACACCTAATCAGGTGTTAGTTCCCCCCCTACCCACCCCGACTCCCACCCACCCTTAGTGAGCAGTCTTGCTTTATAGGGCACCTCCCCATTTAACAAATCACAGAGAATTGGACCAGCACATTTTGAATATAATTAAAGAGATTTAACTGCCTTTTTCTCTGAAAGCACAGCTGGGAAACCGGCTGGTACTTGGTAGATCTCTCTCTTTTGCTTTAACAGATACCTAAGCTCCACGAACAGAACAATGGCTGGGAAAAATTGTATTGCAAAAGCTGTTGCCCCCGTTACAGCTTATGCCTTGGTCCAGACAGAGGTCCTAATGCCAGTTGAAGGACCGGTTCCATGTGCAGGGTGCCTGCATGCTGAAGCTCTGAGGAAACAAGTGGAGGAACTCAGAGAGGAGGTGTCGAGACTGAGGAGCATTCAAGACGGTGAGAAGTTCATTGAGATGCTTCTTGCAACAACGAAGCTCTCCAGCACAGGAGAAGATGGGTGCCAGCAGAATGTCGATGGTTGGACACAAGTCACCAGGGCCTGCAAAATCACCAATCCAACTTCTCCAGCCCTTGAATTGAAGAACCATTATACAGCCCTGGAAGTGGAGGAGGTGAAAGCATCCCTGGAAAGGGAAGAACCAGAGCTCAAGTACCCCCAAGTTGCAGAATCAGTAACCAGAAGGAAACGAAGGGTAGTGGTGGTTGGAGACCCTCTTCTGAGGGGTACTGAGGCGTCCATCTGCCGACCAGACTTGATGTCCAGAGAGGTATGCTGTCTGCCTGGTGCAAAAAACCAAGATGTTATGGAGAGTTTGCCGAGACTCATCAAGCCCACTGACTATTACCCAATGTTGCTAATCCATGTTGGAACAAATGATACTGCCAGGTATACCTCGGAACGTATCAAAAGTGACTTCATGGCTCTGGGACAGAGGGTGAAGCAGTTAGGTGCACAGGTGGTGTTCTCTTCAATCCTCCCTGTTGAGGGTAAAGGCCAAGGCAGAGAGGCTCGCATCCTGGAGATGAATGCATGGCTGCGTGGATGGTGTCATCAAGAGCGTTTTGGTTTCCTAGACCATGGGATGCTGTTCTAAGGGTTGCAGAGCAGAGATGGCATCCATCTGTCCAAGAAAGGTCAACGCATCTTTGGTAGTAGACTGGCTAATCTACTGAAGAGGGCTTTAAACTAGATTCATTGGGGATGGGTGAAGAAAGCCCCCAGGTAGTTGATACCCATTTCCATAAAGGTATTTAATGTAACGGGCAATGTTCCCTCTAATTTTCTGTAGGCTGTGTGCGCATAAAATATCAGCTGTGTGCAGCTTTTGAAGGAAGGTTAAATTTTTGTGCGCCACATAACGACACTCAGAGTTATATACTTTAAAATTTGACACGTCAGAATACAGTATGTACACCATATTGATTTTAATCAAATTAAATGAAAATAGATGATTACTAAATGAAACGAGAAATTTCTAGTAATTACAATCATAACATTTAAATTTTAAGACGTCTGTTTTCTATCACAATCAGAGCCGTAATTTATGTGCGCTTTGTTGTAAAGAATGTGCGCTTGCTTGGCGAGGTGTGTGCGCGCGCACACGCGCACAGCTTAGAGGGAACAGTGGTAACAGGGGTAACATATGGAAAACAGTGTGTATAAATGCCCATAGCATGGGAAATAAGATCCCTGATGTTGAAGCTTTGGTGGGAGTGGTTGACTTGGATTTAGTGCAGTTACAGAAACATGGTTCACAGAAAACCATGATTGGTGGAGTGGAGTTGTGGCCTAGTGGTTGGGGCAAGGTACTTCAGGCCGGAAGGTCAGGGGTTCAAATCCCACTAGAGGACAGCAACCTTGACCTGGAAGGACTGGGGTTTCTAGTCCCACAGGTACTCCTTGTGGTCTTGGGCAAGCCACCTAACCCTCCATAGCCCATATTCCCTGTAAAATAGTTATTTCCAAGTTATAATGCCCTGTTCATTGTAATTTCAGTTTGTTCAATGTAAACCGCACTGATGCAGAATAGCACGGTATATAAGAGAATATAAATAAATAAATAAATAACTATACCTGGCTATACTTTATTCAGAAAGGACAGGGTAGGTAGAAGGGGGAGGAGGAGTGGCACTATATGTAAAAACTACTATTAAAGCTTTGGAAATACAGAGCTTAAAAGGGAGAGAGGAGGCATTGTGGGTTAAACTAGAAAGAGGGAAAGAGAAATCTATTTGCATTTGGTGTGATATACAGATCTCCCTCACAAGAGGAAGCGGTGGACAGAGTTAATTGAAGATATACGCAGCATTGCTAGGAAAGGGGAAGTGCTACTGATAGGAGATTTCAATATGCCAGATGTTGTTTGGCACATTCCTGCTGCAGTATCATCTAGAAGTAAGGAGATCCTGGATTCTCTACAGGGAGAACTATTCAGGCAATTGGTAACAGACCCCACACGTGAAGGGGCCATACTGGACTTGGTGCTTACCAATGGTGAAAGTGTTTCTGATGTTGTAGTGGGAGATCATTTTGCATCCAGTGATCACCAGATGGTGTGGTTCAGTATTAGGACTAGGGCTGTTAGAATCCATTCAAAGGTGAGGATCTTAGACTTTTAGAGGACTAACTTTGCGAAGATGGGCCAATACCTCAGGGAGTCGTTAGTGGGATGGGAACAGCTGGGGGATGTACAAAAACAGTAGGCAAAACTGAAAGGGGATATTTTAAGGGCAACCAACCTTTTTGTTAAAATGGTAAATAAAGGTAAAAGGAAAAGGAGACCGCTATGGTTTTCGGAATAAGTAGCTGAAAAAGTGAAGAAAAAGGAGGCCTTCATGAAATACAAGAGATCACAGAGAGGAAGACAGGCATCTGTATTTGGAAAAACTTAGAGAAGCTAGCAAAGTAGTCAAGAAGGCAAAGATTCAAAAGGAGGAGGAAATAGCCAATGCAATAAAATGGGGGGATAAGACATTTTTCAGATATATTAGTGAGAAGAGGAAGGGCAAAAGTGGTATTGTCAGACTCAAGGGTGCAGGGGAGGAATATGTAGAAGCTGATAAGGATAAAGTGGAATTGCTTAACAAATATTTTTGTTCTGTGTTCACAGATGAAGAACCAGGAGCAGGACCTCAGAAAACACCCACAAATAGGAACAGAAGCGAGGGACATCTTGAACAATTTTCAGAAGACTGTGTTAGTGAGAAACTATCTCAACTTAAAGTAGACAAAGCGATGGGACCGGATGGGATACACCCTAGAATACTGAGGGAACTTGGGGACGTTTCAGCAACTCCACTGACTGACCTTTTCAATACCTCGTTGGAGTCTGGAGTGATGCCAAAGGACTGGAGAGAGGTTCATGTGGTGCCTTTACACAAAAGCGGAAGTAAGGATGTGGTTGAAAACTACAGGCCGGTTAGTTTAACTTTGGTGGTGAGTAAATTATTGGAAATGCTGCTGAAAGAGAAAATAGTGAGGTTTCTGGAGTCCAGCAGATTACAGCATCCGAGGCAGCATGGATTCACCAGAGGCAGGTCTTGTCAGACAAATCTGATTGATTTCTTTGACTGGGTGACCAGGGAGTTGGACCGAGGGAGAGCTCTAGATATTTAGATTTCAGTAAAGCTTTTGACACTGTTCCTCACAGGCGACTTATAAACAAACTGAGAACCCTAGGGATGGACCCTAAAGTTACAGCTTGGGTTAGAAATTGGTTGGGTGGGAGGCGACAAAGAGTACAAGTAAATGGAGCTCACTCTGAGGAGAAGTATGTTACCAGTGGTGTGCCCCCAGGATCTGTCCTTGGTACGATTCTTTTTAACATCTTTGTTAGTGATATAGCGGAAGGGCTGTCGGGTAAGGTTTGCCTCTTTGCGGATGATACCAAAATCTGCAATAGAGTAGACACCCAGGAAGGGGTAGATAACATGAGGAGGGATCTAGCTAAGCTTGAAGAATGGTCTAGAATTTGGCAGCTGGGATTTAATGTTAAAAAATGTAAAGTCATGCATTTGGGCTGCAGCAATCCAAGGGAGCAATATAGTATAGGGGGTGAAGTACTTTTGTCCACTAAAGAAGAGCGGGACCTAGGCATGGTTGTTTCTGATGATCTTAAAGTAGCTAAACAGGTAGAAAAGGCGATGGCAAAAGCTAGAAGGATGCTTGGGTGCATACGGAGAGGAATGGCTAGCAGAAAAAAGGAGGTGATAATGCCTCTCTAAGTCTTTGGTGTGACCTCATTTGGAGTATAGTGTGCAATTCTGGAGACCGCACCTTCAAAAGGATGTGAACAGGATGGAGTCGGTGCAGAGGGTACCTACTAAAATGATTAGTGGTCTTCATTATAAAGCATATGAGGACAGACTGAAGGATCTTAATATATACACCTTAGAGGAAAGGCGGGATAGAGGTGATATGATTGAGATGTTTAAATACCTCCGTGGCATAAATGTTCAGGGAGAGAGCCTCTTTCAATTGAAAGCAAGTTCTGCTACGAGGGGACATGGGATCAGGGTGAAGGGAGATAGATCTAGGAATGATTTGCAGAAATATTTCTTTACGGAAAGAGTAGTGGATCCATGGAATAGTCTCCCAGTGGAGGTGGTAGAGATGAGGACAGTAACTGAATTCAAAAAAGCATGGGACAAACAGAGGATCTCTAAAGGTAAAAAGGGGACTGTTGTAGTTATGGAAGGACAGACTAGATAGGCCATGTGGTCTTTTTCTGTTGTCATATTTCTGTTTCTGCGTAGGACCCTTGTATGAGTTTTGGAAGTTTATGCTGGTATGGTAAGGGTAGATTTGGCCTTGTAGATCTTTGACTTTTGTAGGGTTTTATATTAGTTCCCAATATACCTGGTACTGGAGAATGGTTGTTGATGAGATGACCAGAATCAGAATTTTTTTTTTAAATATATTGAGTTCTGTGGGTTAATGTCCTACCTCTGCTCTGCACCCACTTTTGAGGAGGGGGTTATATGAATGCAGAATATGTTCAAAAAGAAAGTAAACACCTTAACAGTTTATAACAAAATACAAATGAATTATAATTTGGAGTTATAAACTGCTTTGGTTTTCGCTCTTTTAGTTCCTTGGTGTGCAAACATCTTGCATTTGCTCCACATTATCTAATCGTCTTTTTGTTTTTGTTTAGTCTCTGACTGGAGTTTAGAGAGAGGTTTCCCTCCGCTGAGGGGGAGGGGGGGGAGGAGCACCATCTCATCCCTCACCTCAGGCAGCAGATTGCCTTGAGCTGCCCCTGGTAACAACTACAAATATTGCACTGGGCCTTAAAGCACTAATATATCGCCTAATGAAAAAACAGAACTGCTACAGAAACTACAAGCTAGCAGAATATCTCGCCTGAGGCACATGCGCACAAAAAATACAGACAAACCCACACCAAATACAGAATAAAGAACTAAAAATTAGTACTAAAGATGAAGACAAACTGAACTGGAAACCCCAAGAAGTCGCTGCAAACTACAAAGACAGATGCATGTTTTCCAAAGCTGACATATTTCAATTAGTAAATTTTAAAATAAAATACTTTGTTCTACCTTTTAACAGAACACAGTGTCAGATAAAGACCATACGACCTATCCAGTCTGCCTAGCCATAAGAAGTTCTGCAATCCCTTCCTCTCCTTCAGAGAGGTGGTGGGGACGAGAACTATAATCTGAATTCAAGAAAGCACGGGATAAAAACAGAGGATCTCTGAGGAAGAGGAAGGGACTGTAAGAGTTAATAGTTCTGATCCCTGCACCCACCACCCTTTCCTAAAAGAAATGAAGAAATATTTCCTCAGATTACTCCTGAGTCATTTCCCTTTTACCTTCATGTAATGACTCCTCATTCCAGAGCTTCCTTTCAACTGGAAGAGGGCCACACCCTGTGCATTTATACCACAGAGAGATTTAAATGTCTCATATGTTGCCTCTCCTGCCTTTCTTCCAGAATATATATATGGAGATCTTTAAGCCTATCTCTGCTTGACCCAGTACAAGCATTTTGGAACCTGTGTCTTTTGGAGAAAATGCTAGGTACTTATGACCTAGATTGGCCACTGTTGGAAACAGGATACTGGGCTTGATGGATCTTGGTCTGACTCAGTATGGCATATCTTATGTTCTTTTCTCCATATTCCTTATGACGAAGACCACTGATCATTTTTGTAGCTGCCCTCTACATTGACTCCATCCTGTTTTTCCTTTTGAAAGTGTGATCTCCGGAAATGTACAAAGGCATTATCTCCTTTTTCTGGCTGCCTATTGCTCTTCCTATGAATCCAAACATCCTTCTGGTTTTTGCTGTTGCATTTTCCCTACCTATAAGGCCACTTTAAGATCAACCAATACAATCACTCCCAGGTCCGGCTCTTACGTGTACTGAAAAATACTTCATCCCCTATACTGTGGTGCTCCCTTGGGTTTTTGTAGCCCAAATGCATGACCGTACATTTTTTAGCATTAAATCTTAGCTGCCAAATTCTCTACCATTTTTCAAGCCTCACTAGATCCCTCTCATGTTGTTCAGACTTTCCAGGATGTCTACCCTGTTGCAGATTTTGGTATTGTCCACAAAGAGGCAAACCTTTCCTGACGGGACCACCTGCTATATCATTTACAAAAATCTTAAAAAGAATAGGGCCAAGGATTGATCCCTAAGGCACTCCATTGGTAATGCCCCTAGCTTCAGAGTTGCCTAGGCATTTTAATTTTATAGTTGCTTTGCTCTCTCTTTGGGTCCCATTTTCCTGTCTCAACTTTTTTTGCCATTTCTCCTCTCACCTCTTGTTTCCATTCTCCCCCACATCTGTCTTTGACAAATTATTATTCTTTTCTTTTCAGCTTTTTCTTCCATTTCTTTTCTATAGCCAATCAAAATTCTCACTCCTCACACTGCAGTCCTCAATTTCCCTTTTTCTTTTTTTTTTCTTTTTCACCCACTTATCAATTTTCTATCTCCTTCCTACATCATATCCCCACTGTCACCCTCTCTAGCCCTTCCATTCTCTTTCCTTCCTCAACCTCCTTTTTCCTCTTTTGTCTTTCACCTACTCCCAATTAACAAAGTTCCATCCTCTGTATTCACCCCTTCCCAACCTCTGCTCCTTTCTTCCCTTTTGGTCATTCTCCTTTTTATTGCCTTCCTAGCTCCATTTCCATCCTTCCCCTCTCATTTATCTCTATGCCAATCTCCCCCCCCCCCCAGTCTAGGATTAGCCTCTGTCCAATCACTCCTAGTCAAACATCTCTCCATCTTCTAGGCCATCCTCTCCAACTGATGATGTGGGCATCTCACGCTTCCCTTTCCTGTCAATCCCTCCACTCCCAGTCCAGCATACACCATTCTCCAGGAACAAGCAGGAAGTCAGTCCTCACATATGGGTGATGTCAATGCCAGTTTGCAAAGAAAGCCTTTGGGAGATGCACCATGCATGTATGAACCCCTTCCCACCCAAGGGTGCTATCTTGCCTCAGTCTTTTTTTTTTTTTTTCCCCATCGAGCCCACTGGACATCTGTCCCATTTCCCTGGAAAAAGTGTCTCTTTTTTGTCTTTAATTACAGTCAAACCTCGGTTTTCGTATGCCCTGGTTTTCGTACGATTCGGTTTTCGTTGACTTTTTTCATCAAGATTTTGTTCCGGTTTTCGTACGTTGTCTCGGTTTTCGTACAGTTGAAAATGGAGCACCATCTTGTGGCCAGAAGTGGGATTTTCTTTATTTTGATTTTCTTGCTGATTGACTGTCTTCCATATTTATTGGCGCTTCTCTTTTACAAGGCAGGCTGGAGCCCCGATTGTGCAGACGGCCAAGATGGCTGTTCCCGCCTCCGCTTCTGGTGGTGATTGCTCGATCCCTGGAGGGGAGAGCAGCTGGAGCTGTCTGGAGTGTGTCCCTCTCCCAGCGCCCGATGGCGCTTCTCTTTTACAAGGCAGGCTGGAGCCCCAATTGGGCAGCCGGCCAAGATGGCTGTTCCCGCCTCCGCTTCTGGTGGTGATTGCTCGATCCCCGGAGGGGAGAGCAGCTGGAGCTGGCTGGAGTGTGTCCCGCTCCCAGCGCCCGATGGCGCTTCTCTTTTACAAGGCAGGCTGGAGCCCCAATTGGGCAGCCGGCCAAGATGGCTGTTCCCACCTCCGCTGCTGGTGGTGATTGCTCGATCCCCGGAGGGGAGAGCAGCTGGAGCTGGCTGGAGTGCATCCCATATGCCAACAAAAGTCTTCAATAAAGGTAAAAGTGATGTTACATGCTCATTTATCCATTTCATTAGTCATTTATATGTATTTCTCATTGTTTTCTGTATGTAAAAATATAGTTATTCTCTATAAAATGTATTTTTTGTCAATATGTTTGGGTGTCTGGAACGGATTAATTGAATTTACATTATTTCTTATGGGAAATCTTGCTTCGGTTTTAGTCCGTTTCGGTTTTAGTCAGACTTTTTTGAACGGATTAATCATGAAAACCGAGGTTTGACTGTATCTTCTTTCCGGTATGTGTACCCGTTTCTCTTCCCACTCCTGAGCCAGCTTGCCTCAGCATCACTCCTCAGGTTCATTTTCTTGTTTTTCTTGGTGTCCCTTGAGTGGTGCTTTGTACCCTTTTTTGGCTGGTAGGACTTGGACCCTTGCCCTGGTTGAAGGGCCCGTTTTTCCCCATGGCCTCCAGTGGCTTCAAAAAATGTGATCGGTGCAGTAAGATCATGTCCCCCTCACTGACCCTCAGAACTGCTGCCTTCGTTGCCTCGGGCTGGACCATAACTCGGACTGAGACCTTTGCAAGTCCATGTCCGCAAAGGCCATTAAGAGCTGTCAGCTGCAGTGGAAGAAGTTCTTCCATAAATCCGACTCTGTGCCAGAGTCTGACACCACGCTCCAGTGCCCCTTCCGGTACCGCAGTGCTCCATGATGTCCAGGCTGCCTCGGAGTCCCACAGCCGCAGGTTCTCTGAGAGGAACTCTCCAGAGGTGGAATGCAAGAAAAGCTCAAAAACCTCAAAGGTTGCCTCTGAGGATGGATCTGGGAAAGTGGGCAAATCCCACACCAGGTCCCACAGTCCCCGGCGTGAGTCCGAGGGGTCAGAGTGGGAACAGCCTCACAAGCTGCCCCGGAAGAAGTCATCAGCATCGGCAACTGGCCTCGAACAGAACAGACGCTGGGCTTGAAGCCATCGGTGCCTGCGTTGAAGGCTGCGGAGCCATCTGGCATGAAGATCAGGATGGTAGCCTAGGAGCGCAGTATCACTGCCATCTTGGTCCAGCAGCAGATGTCGATGTCCAGTTCCTCTGGTTCATCCACCCTGACCAATGGACCCTTGACCTCAAGGGCTTCCCCAGTTGTTGAGCTGATCCTCTAGTGTCACCGGCCTTGAGAGAGCCATTGGCATTAGACGAGGTCCATCCCATTCCTCAGGACACAGGTCCTGTCCAGTGAGTGCACGCGGCCCAGACTGCAGGTCTTCCAGGGGTCACAGGTCTTTGGGCTCGGGCCCTAACCTCGGGAGCCATGGAGCCTTGGATTCTTCTCTGACCTAGAGTCAGACTGGGAGACTAAGGACACCAAGACGTGCCCTTGGACCCATCTCCACCAGTGTCCTGGCGCCATTCCCCATCCGAGGACGTGGCCTTCCTTGACTTTGTGTGGGATATGGCAAAGGTGCTTGCATCTGAGACCAAGGCGGAGGAGGACCCCGCACAGAGGAACTTGAGATCCTCCAGTACAAGGCCCCTCTGATCCTCATGCACCCATATGTGGGGAAAAACTGGCATCTGTGCCCATCATGAATAGATGGCTCGACTCCATATACCGAATCTGCTGAAACCCACGTTTCCAAAAAACCCAGGTCCCTCACAATTCTATGGTCATTGATTCGGCCAAGTGCCGACTCAAGAGCCAGAAGACTCATTCCTCTGTGCCTCCAGGCAGGGAGGCCCAGACCTTGCATGCTGTTGGCTGAAAATGCTACCTGGTCTTTATAATGGCTTGCTGAATCCAATCCTATCAGTTGTACATTGGTACGTACTTCAAAGAACTGGTAAGGGAGCTCACTGGTTTCTCTGCAGGCCTCAATGGGGAATCTCTCCAGCGGTTCCAGTCCCTGGTCTCGGCAGTCAAGGAGTGTTCAAAGTTCCTGTCTCAAGCAGCATACGATGGCATTAAATCTTCAACCAGAGTGGTTGCTGTAGGCATCAGGCCCCGATGCCAGGCATGGCTGCAGTTATCTGACCTCAAGCAATAGGTCCAGGAGAAACTCATCAATATCCCTTGCACCGGAGAGAACCTCTTTGGGAAATCCATGTCTGACAAGGCTGCAGAGAGCTCCTGACCAGGACCAGACCCTCTAAGAAGACCTCAGTGCACCTCCATAAAAGAGCCTCAGGGGAAAAAGCCTTTCTTTCCGAGGAAAGGTTTTTTTTGGTAGTGCCCCACAGTACAAAGCCGCCTTGGTCACACAGCAGGGAGAATAGCCAAGGGGCATGGGCACGGTCCCCACAAGCCTAAGATCCAGGCACCAGCCCTGGTCCAGCCTGGGAAGTTTTAACTCCTTGGACACTGCCTCCTCTCCCCCAGGAGACCCTCAGGAGCCCACGGGGGGAGGGGGGGGAGTCTGACCCTGTTTGCCCACAGGTGGTCCTCCATCACTGATTCCTGGGTACTGCAAGTAGTCAAGGAAGGTTACCACCTCCACCTGCAATGGATGCATCCTCATTCTTCCCAGGAGAACCCATAAGGCCTCTCCTTCATCAGACTTTTCCTTCACCAGACTCTGCTCCTCATCACGTTTGCAGGCCGCCTTGAGGACAAGGCAGTGGAGCAAGTGCCCAAGCATCTCTGGGCAAAGGCTTCTACTCCAGATATTTCCTCATTCCCAAGTGAACAGGGGCCTCAGACCCATCCTGGACCTGCATGACCTGAACAGATCTCTGCTGAGGGAGACGTTTAGTATACTCTCCCTTGGAACACTGCTGCCATACCTTAAACAGGGAGCTGGCTATGCTCCTTAGACCTAAAGCCATCTTACACACATCCTGATACATTCCAACCACTGACAATACCTCCGGTTCGTGGTGGGAATAGACCACTACCAGTACAGGATGCTATCCTTCAGGCTGGCCTCATTGCCAAAGGTCTTCACCAAGTGCCTAGTGGTGGTCACAGCCTACCTTCGTCTCCATGGGGCTTTCGTCTTTCCCTACCTGGATGACTGGCTCATAAGGGGATGCACAGCTGCAGAGGTGCACCACGTCACCTAGAGCACCATCCATATCCTGCAGCATCTGGGGTTCATCAACTACCCCAAGTCCCACCTCTCTGGCTCAGTGCCTGGAGTTCATAGGGCTTAGCTAGACACTCTCCAGGCCAAGACCTTCCTCCTGTCAGAAAAGACAGACTGAAGTCCAACTTGGTCAGTGCACCAGTGCATTATTGTGGCGCACCACCATGCCATTGAGGGCAAGCCCCTCACAGCTCAGCCCCTTGTTTCTTGTTTCCTGTGCGTCCTCATATTGTCCAAGCCCCCTGACTGCTCACCAATGGCAGAGTGGGATCTCAATGTGGTGGTCTCGCAGCTCACTAAGCCACCGTTTGAGCCCCTGGCTACTTGCCACTTGTGGTACTTCTCCTGGAAGGCTATCTTTCTCGTGGCACATTGGCTAGCAGGGTCAGTGAGCTCCAGGCTCTGATGGCAGAGGCTCCCAACACAAGGTTTTACAAGAACAGAGTGATGCTCTGCACACATCCCAAGTTTCTGCCGAAGATGGTGCCCCCCTTCCACCTCAATCAGGAGGTGGTGCTCTCCACCTTCTTCCCAAGGCCTCATGCCAGCAAGGTGGAGACCGTTCTCCTCCATATTTTGGATTGTAAGAGGGCCCTGTTCTTCTTTCTGCAACAGACTCGGAGCCACCACAGAGCACTTCATCTTTTCATCTCCTATGACCCCTAGTCGACTGGGGCTTCCAGTGACCAAGCAAACTCTGTCCACTTGGGTGGTGGACTGCATTGCCCTCACCTCTGAGCAGGCTGGGATCTCATTAGACCACTGGGGTCATAGTACACCACATCAGGGCCGTGACTACCTCTGTGGCAAATCTGTGTTCCAAACTTGTGACAAAAATCTGCTAGGCTGCCACCTGGTCTTCAGTCCATACCTTCACAGCCCACTACTACTTGGAGAGGGAGTCCCGATGGGACAGTGCCTTTGGCCAGGCTGTACTCTGTAATCTCTTCAGGGTGTAGGCAACTCCTGCCCTCCTTCCCTTGCAAGACCCACCAGATATTTGGGTCTTGCGAGAGTCTCTCAGTTAGGACGCAACTGCTGCAGCTCATGGCTCACCTTCTCTGGTCACCTGTAGTGTTTTGTACAGATCCTCTGTAGCCTATAGCTGGTGAGTCCCATATGTGAGGACTGACTTCCTGCTTGTTCCCGGAGAAAGCGTACTTACTAACCTGTAACCAGTGTTCTCCGGGGACAGCAGGAATCACTCACAACCACTGTTCCCTCTAAGCTGTGCGTGTGTGCGCGCGCACACACCTTGCCGAACGAGCGCACATACTTTACAACAGAGCGCACAAAAATTACGGCTCTGATTCTGATAGAAAACACCACAATGCAATGTGTGCCTTCGAGTCAGTCCTGACTCCTGGCGACCCAGAAGCTCCTGGGTTTTCTTGGCAGTGTCACCGGAAGTAGATTGCCAGGCCTTTCTTCCGAGGCAATGGAGGGTTAAGTGACTTGCCCAAGGCCACAAGGAGTGCTAGTGGGAATCAAACCCTGGTTGCTTGGTTACCAAGCCAGTGTTCTAACCACTAGGCTACTCCTCCACTCCAGAAAACACCACAGACATCTTAAAATTTAAAAGTTATGATTGTAATTACTAGAAATTTCCCGCTTCATTTAGTAATCGTCTATTTTCATTTAATTTGATTAAAATCAATGTGGTGTACATACTGTATTCTGACGTGTAGTCAAATTTTAAAGTCTATAACTCCAAGTGTCGTTATGTGGCGCACAAAAATGTAACCTTCCTTCAAAAGCTGCACACAGCTGATATTTTATGCGCACACAGCCTACAGAAAATTAGAGGGAACATTGCTCACAACCCTCCCTCCTCCCTTTGGAATTGTTTCTTTGCCATATTTTAATTGTGCCGTCTTAGTCTAATGACATAGCTTTTGGGAGATGCACCTCAGCTTTCTTTGAAGTGATTTCACCCATATGTGAGGACTGATTCCTGCTGTCCCCAGAGAACACCTCTTACAGGTGAGTAATTATGCTTTCTCCCATATGTAGTTCAGCATCACCCCCATTATTAGGGTTGCCAACTTTTTCACCGAGAAAAACCCGACACCTGTGGCTCGCCATGCTCCACCCATTCTCCGCCCCTAGTCCCACCCCTGCCCCGCCCCCAGCCCCACCCACAAAAATTACCGAGGATACGTGTAGGCTAACTTCCTTGGTCAGATAATAATTAAACTGGGAACCCCAAAATCCAAACATGAAATGTACAACACTGGAGAAATAAAACTATAAAGTAATTTCCTCTTGCACTAAACAAAAACGCAAAGATGTTAGCAATACACACTTCCCAGACCAGACATATTCCAGTTAATAAATTCAAAATAAAAAGTATTTTTCTACCTTCTGTTTGGGCGTTTTATTTTTCAGTTGCAATTGCTCCAGTCACTTTCTTCTGGTTTCTTCGTGTCTTCTGCAAGCTATCCATTTGTCCTTTCTTCTCTTTCAGATGTTTTCCATTCTCTCTCTATTTCTGCTTTAACATACTGATTGTTTCCCTTTTGCTCTTTCCCCCAATTCTTTCCTTATTCCTTTATCATCCGTTTAAATTTCACCCTTCCATTCTCAAGCCCCTCTTACTCTCCCAATACCGGCCCATCATAGACTTTTCTTCCACACAAAATATTTTTTCCCCTCTCTATTCTCATTCCCCATCCATTCTAGTCCTCCCCCCAAATCAGTTCCCTTATAGTTCTAGACCCACCCAGCATCCACTCCCTTCTAGTCCCATTCTCCCATGCCCCACATCAGCCCATTTCCAGTCCTATTCCAGCTTTTCATCAGCCCATTTCCAGTGCTAGCCCTCACATCACAGGCCATTTCCAGTCCTAGCTCCCCCCCCCAATCACAGCCCATTTCCAGTCCAAGTCCCCCATCACAGCCTATTTCCAGTCCTAGGCCCCCCCCACTATCACATCCCATTTGCAGTCCGAGTCCCCCCGCACCATCACAGCCCATTTGCAGTCCTAGCCCCCCTAATCACAGCCTATTTCCAGTCCAATATCCCCCTTCCTCCACCATAGCCCATTTCCCGTCCAAGTTCCCCCCCCCCCCCCATAGCCCTTTTCCAGTCCAGGTCCCCTCCACCCCCATCACAACCCATTTCCAGTCCATGTCCCCCCCCCCATAACCCTTTTACCGTCCAGGTCCCCCCCATCACCGCCTATTTCCAGTCCAAGTTTCCCCCCCCCCCCTAGCCCTTTTCTGGTCCAGGTCCCCTCCACCCCCACCAACCCCCATTTCCCGTCCATGCCCCCCCCTTAGCCATTTTCCCGTCCCGGTCCCCCCCCCCTTAGCACTTTTCCCGTCCAAGTCCCCCCCCCTTAGCCCTTTTCCAGTCCAAGTCCCCCCCCCTTAGCCCTTTTCCATTCCAAGTCCAAGTCCCCCCCCCTTAGCCTTTTTCCAGTCCAAGTCCCCCCCCCTTAGCCCTTTTCCAGTCCAAGTCCCCCCCCCTTAGCCCTTTTCCAGTCCAGGTCCCCCCAACACAGCCCATGCAGTCCTTGCCCCCCCCCCCCCCGGACCAGCATCGCCCTTTAACCTTTCCCAGCATTCGCGGCTTCACAGGAACAGCCGCCAGCGTGAAGGTAAAGGCTCTTCACGCTGGTGGCTGTTCAGAGGGAGCCGGGGCTTCGCGCGGGCTTCCCCGGCTCCCTCTGAAGCGGAGAAAAGCCGGTTTTTTTGCTCAGGCCGCTCCCGATCTTGCGGCCAGAGCAAAAAAACCGGCTTTTAAAGGGCCGGTTTTGCCTCTGCGCCGGCAGCCGGCCTGGCTGTGGAAAAACCGGCCAGGCCGGCTGAAAACCGGCCAGTTGGCAACCCTACCCATTATCCAGCATCACCTCTCCTTGTCCAGTATTTCCCTTCTGGCTCCTCTCCTGCTTCCTCTGAGTCTGTCTCCTTGCTTCCTCTTTTTTTTTCCAGAATCCCCCCTCTGCTAATCCAGCATTTCCCATATCTATCTCTTCTCTCCCCCCCCCCCACCACTGCAATCTAGCACCTCCCCACTTCTGTTCTTCTCCATAATCCAGCATTTTCCTGTCTCCCCAGTGGTCCAGTGCCTCCCTCCTCTCTTCCTCCCTTTGTTTAGCATCTTCAACCCTCCCTCCTTCCTTCCAGTGGTTCAGTATCATCTTTCTCCTTTCTCCATCTCTTATTCAGTGCCATAGCTGTCAGAACAGCTGGAGCTCAGCAGCAGTAGTTCATTAACAAAGACAAAATGGAAAGGTTGGCCTGCATACATACTGAAGGTCTGCCACATCTCCATCCACTGACCACTCCAAGGTCTGCGTCAGAATAGGAGAGGATGCAGCATGTGATGAGGCCCTGTTGCTGCTGAGCTCCAGATACTCTGCACATTGAGGTGTTGAAGCTGAAATGGTGGGGAGGGGAGGGGAAGCTGAGCTGAGGGGCCTAGGCCCCCATGGCCTCTCCTTGGCTGTGTCCTGCAAGTAAGGGAAGCTAAGTCTGGCTGATTAACTTTTAATTTAGTAGACTTGCACAAGTGGGAAACGCAAGGCTGGGTTTATTACATCATTCTGCAACACACATGCATCTCAGGGCCATGAAGCCAAAATAACATTCTGTAGCCTTGTTTTTACAGGACACTCCCTGCAAACCCACAGGGACATCTGCCGAGGCTGCAGTGTCTGGAACAGATACTAGGACAGGGAGCAGGATATGCTATGAGGAATTACAGAATCGCTTACTCTCTCTTCACAAAGATAACTCAGCATGAGGCATATCTTCCAAATCTGAAAACAAGTTTGCAGATGTCTCTGAAATCAGTAAAACCGCACAGAAAAAAAACAAATAGGAGAAACAGTCTGTATTACACAGTCCAAATATTTATAAAGATACACACTATATTCAAGAGCAGAAAAATAGCAAATCCATACAGTAGCTTCTCAAGAAAACTATAAGAATGTGGGGACTCCTGGTGTGTCCCATAATTTGCCTCCTTCCTAGTGGTGCCAGCCTTAGACATGTTAGGCAAAAATTCCTGCACAAGGACCCACTTCCACTAGAAGCCCTTTGGCTGGCCTGGCTGGGTTTTTAAATAGCAGCCTGATGGCAGGCAGGACGGAAAACTAACTAGTGTAAGTGCAGGTTTTCTGCTGAACTCAAGGGAGGTCTTCACTATGGGGTATGTTTACTAAACTGCGGTAATGCTACCGTCATTAAGTTCTCCGGTAATGTTACGGATGCCCATATAAAGGAGTGGGCGGTGCATCGTTACGGCAAGCTGTCAGGTAATGCGCGTTACATTACCGTGCGCCCTGGATCTACTGCGCATTAACGTCACCTTATAAGGCACCTAGGCTAAGGCACCGTATAAGGCACCTTATAGGGCACCTTAGGCTGAGGCGCCTTATAAGACACCCTATACAGTGCCTAGGCTGAGGCGCCCTATAAGGCACATTAGGCTGAGGCGCCCTATAAGGCACATTAGGCTGAGGCGCCCTATGAGGCATCCTAATATAAGGCGCCCTAAGGGCTATAAGGTGCCTTAGCTTAACGCACCTTATAGGGCTCCATAGGTTAGGCGCTTTATCAGGCACCCTTGGTTAAGGCACCTCAGAAGGCACCTTGGGTTATGGTAGCATAGGTTAAGGTGCCCTAACAATGCAATGGTGCCCTAGGTTAATGTGCCCTAAGGGCTGCAAGGTGCTGCAGGTTGACATGCATAAACTGTTAGGGTTACATCTGTTTCTATGCCTAACACTGGATAGAGCACCGAGGAAAGGCAATGAACAGGTGACTGAAGGAGGGAGAGCTGGGAGCTGCTGGACAGCCATATCTGCGGGCATCCTATGTGGCTGCCAGTAATGTTGACAAACGTGTTGGGGGCAGCTGTACCACAGCACAGGGTGTTGGCAATGTAAAGTACTGCAATGACAGTGGGTGGCAGATGTTGGGCATACGTGTCTCCCAGTGGAAGCAGAGGTGGCAGGATAGGTACAATGATGGGTGGACAGAGGAGTGGTAGTGCCATGCAGATCAGGCACAGGTGATGCAAGCACGAAGAGGTGCAATGCAGGAAAGGGTACCAGTGCAGGACATGGGGTGGCAGCCTGCACAGGAAGACAGGACTCTACACAGCTGACAGATGCAGATAGATGGACTGAAGGATTGTTGGCAACTGTGGCGAGGGTATTATGGGCTGGCAGCACAGATCTGCAAAAATATGACACTTACAAGCATGCAAACTATTTGAGTAGGACAGGCATGAAATGAGGAACAATGAGGAATCGAACCCATGACCACTGCTGAGAACATCATTGTACTAACCAGTAGGCTATACCTCCATGGCTTGTCTCACAGCAATGGCTGAAAGGACTGCAGGTCACCGCACAAACTGTCTGCTCTGAGTGCCAGGATAGGGTAACCTCACCAGTACCCATGATGCAATGTACATGCTGAATAGCTGTCTACAGCTGATCACCAAATGGGGTCTGCACCTCTCCGGTACTTCAACTTGGAAAGACGAACTGACAGTGCATGATACTGGCACACAGTAGCTACAGACCATGCCATTGTGCAGCTTCTGTGTTCACCCTGAGGGATAGGATGGGCGCCTAGCACTAGGTCCGCAGTACATGTGGTGCTAGAGATAGGTCCTGCTGTACATCCCCATCACTACCAGTGTGTGACAGGTATTCCTTGCAGTGCATCTGATGGTAATTTTGTGCCCATCTGTATTTTGCAGTCATGTGGCCCTCTGGGACCAGAAACCACCCAGATTAGTGCATACCCAGTGTTAGGGTCTGGTTGCCATGGACACCAGTTATCAGGCCAGAGGGGTGTCTAGACTCACATGAGGTTTGTGTAGCAGTGCCTCTATAGGTCAACGTGGTATATACCCCAAAGGGCCCACAACCACTCTTTTTGTAGGTGAGGGAAGAGAGGGACAGATGCCTGATCCCTGAGGAATGGCTGTAGGACCAGCAACCCCCATCCTGCTGGCAAAAGACAGCCCCCCCAGGGTTGGTGGGCCAGAGCCATACCTGTGACTGGGGCAGTGGCACACCAGCAGAAATGCTGTGGGTAGGCCTGGAAAACCTCAACTACCACACACCATGGTCTGCCATTCACCAGCAGACTGCACCTGCAGCACCCTACAAGGTGTTCCAACCATGCACAGACTAACTGCAGACAGTCCACTAGCCAGTCCATAGTGCATGCTCACAGAAGAACTATGTGCATCAAGCAGGTATTTCAGTGATAGGGCCCCAGCACTGGGAGCACACAGATATTTATTTTATTTACATTCTCTTATATACCGCGCTATTCTGCATCAGTGCGGTTTACATTGAACAAACTGAAATTACATTGAACAGGGCATTATAACTTGGAGATAACTATTTTACAGGGAACATGGGCTATGGAGGGTTAAGTGGCTTGTCCAAGACCACAAGGAGCACCTGTGGGACTAGAAACCCCAGTCCTTCCGGCCCAAGGTTGCTGTCCTCTAGTGGGATTTGAACCACCGACCTTCTGGCCTGAAGTACCTTGCCCCAACCACTAGGCCACTCCTCCACTCATGGCCTAGATATCACTGGAGGCAGAGTGTAGAGCACTATGTGGGAACATAGCATGCCATGGTAACTACTTGCTCAGAGTGAGAGTGACCTCCCAGCATGACATGCTGTGGCCACCCTCTCCATGCAGGTGGTGATCGGGCACTACAGTGTCCCAGCCATTGCCTTACACCCTGTGCAGATGCATCCTGGCCAATCCGCCCATTCTGGGCCATACCCACAATACCTTGCTCCTCATTATGCATATATGCAGGCTAACTCTGGTAACAGTGGGAAATTGTGGGCCCAGTGAGGTGTGGGCAGCCACAAAACAATGACACTCACACTCACACACACTCCTATTGCAGCATTGTGCAGAGATAGGGGTGGTTGGCAACCCTGCCAACCACACTGGTCCTGATCACAGTGTGCCGACATTGCTAAACTGTGCAGGAGGTAATAGTAGTGCTCTGGTGATAACTGCAGCTCTGTGCTGGGGCCAACAGCCTGTCTGTCCATGAAGCTTTGGATAGTGGAGCCTGCATGAGTGGGTGTTTGTATCCCTGTTTGCCGCTGCTTTGGGGTTTTCACATGTTGATGTATCTGCATTGTAGGGTAAAATATAGGGACATGCTCTGCAGGATCCACAGCTGGGACTTGAACCTGTGAGCCTCTGCTCCAGGACACACTGGCTGTGTGTACTGTGCCACACTGTTGCCACAGAAGCACAGCAGTCCCTGGGGCTACTTTTTACTTTTCCTCAGCCAGACCTTTTCTGTTGCACTGCACACCACGTACTGGTACAGGGCATGGCCTAAGCCCACTGCAGGCAGGTGCCACTGCCCCCTCCAGCACAAACACACACACCCCTGCCATGCCGACATGACCATATGCTGTTGGTGCTGGTAGTGCGCAGTCCCAGGCCATCCACTCTGCAGGTAGGCGGGTGCCTAGGGTGCGGGGTCTGGGGTGTGGAGGCATACATGGACATCCACACATCCCCCCCCCCCCCATCACCGCCTACCAATGTTATGTCCCTTCCACATAGGAGAGTGATGGCAGGGGGGATGTCAAGTTGGTGCTCTAGCAACTATTGGCTAGGGTGGACCGGGAGATGTAGGTAGATTGTGTTGTGACAGTCAACTGTGGACAGGCTAGGGCATGCACCTCAGGTACGGTGTACCCAGTTGGGCCTACTGGGTGTATGTTTCCGGCAACGTGTGGTCACCTCCTGCAATGCCTTACTAGGGGCTGCAGTAAAGGGTGTTCAGTTTGCTGGGTCTACGAACTGTTTGGGATGCATCCTGGGTAAGGTCTGTGGACACTTGTTAGAGTGGTCCCCAGATGTGCACTGATTGCCCTATTACAGGCATAGTGGTACCTGTGTGACCTTTAGGGTACTTTCTGGGTACTGTCCCCTGGATGGGTCACTGTGGAACACAGACTACTGGGCATGTTTGGCCCTGGTCAGCTGCTGTCCTGCTGATTTCCAGTTTCTATGTTCTATGTGCTACCTAGGCAATGGCCTAGTCCACCCTGTGCCACAGCTGCCCCCACTGCATGTCCCGTCTGCAGCCCCCTATGCCCCATTTGCACCATCACCATAGTGGCCTTTCATACTTGGGCACTATGCTGTTGCTGCAAATGGAGCACTACTATCACTTTTCTTAGACTCCATGCCTATGCTGTACATTGCTGATGCTGAAATGGTTTCACCCTCCTGCAAATGTGCATCTAATGACAGGTTTTCAGTCCTGGTAATGTTCGGCCCTTCATTTCCCCGCGTTAGTATAGCAGGAGCCTCTTCCTGCCCACTCCCTGCCCATTGACCCCTTCTCCCCACTCTCTCTTCACCCTCTGCGGGACTTTATTTTTTATTTATTTAACAGTATTTCTAAACCGCCTTATCTTAATAATCAAGGTGGTATCACAGCAAACAATCTGGTAAAGTGAGTGTGTTATACATGCAGTGAGGGTGAAATTTAGTTGAGTGTGTTGTAATGTGTGCTAGATTGGTTTGAGCTATATACAAGGTGGGCTATATACAGTGGTGCTAAAAACATTTTCCATACATACATTGTTTAGGCGGTATCATGTACTGTTATACATTCTCTGAGGTTATGTGATGTGTCCATAGTGTTCTATGAACAGCATGGTTTTCAGCTGTTTTCTAAAGTCTTTGAGGTCTGTAGTTGCCCTCAAATCGTCCGGTAGTTTGTTCCATATTGTTGGAGCAGCCATGGAGAGTGCTCTGTCTGTTGCGTGTGTGTTTGTATTCACTTGGGGTGCTGACTCGGTTGTGTGTTTGTTTTCTTCTAGGACGTGTGCTGGTGTCTGGTTGTATGAGGGTGTGCAGGCTGTTGGCTGATGTGTGCTGTTTTATCTTAAATAGGTTTATGATAGTTTTGTATCTGATGCGTGCACCGATTGGGAGCCAGTGTAAGTCCTTTAAGATAGGTGTGATGTGCTCTTGTCTTGCAGTTCCGGATATGATTCGTGCTGCAGTGTTTTGTGCCAGTTGGAGTGGTTTGAGAGCTTGTTTCGGTAGTCCAAGGTATATCGGATTGCAGAAGTCCAGTAGTGGGGTTATCAGTGCTTGACAGATGGTACGGAAGTGATCTGGGGCGAGGAGTGGTTTCAGTCTCCTGATGATTCGCATCTTGTAGTAGGCTTTTTGGATTGTTTTGTCTATGTGTGGCTTGAGGTTGAGTTTATTGTCCAGAGTAACTCTGAGGTATCTTACTTCTGATCTTATTGGTATAGTAGTGCTTTGTATCTTTATATTTGGTGGGTGTATGAAGCTTTGGTTCCGAGTGATGATTAAAGCTTCGGTCTTGTTGTAGTTTATTGCGAGGTTGTTGTTTTGACACCAACTCGTCATTTGGGTAAGGCAGTCTGTTATTTTAGAGAAGTCCGGGTTGTCGATTGATATCGGGGTGTATATCATGATGTCGTCTGCATATACTGTGTATTGAATGTTGTTCTCTTTCATGATGTTGCATATTGGTTGGATGTAGATGTTAAATAGGAGTGCTGAGAGTGCAGATCCTTGAGGTACTCCCTGTCGGACATTTATGGGTCGGGAGGTGTTGTGTCCCACCTTGACCTGTAGCTGTCTTTCGGTTAGTTACGATTGGAACCATTTCAGTGTGATACCGTGTATACCAGTGTTCTTTAATCTTTCCAGGAGCGTGTTGTGGTCCACTGTGTCGAAGGCTGAGGAGATGTCGAAGATCATTAAGATTCCATTCCTGGTGTTGTCAATTATTCTTAGGATGCTGTCGAAGAGGTAGATCAGTAGCGTTTCGACTCCATGGTTGGGACGAAATCCGTGCTGGTTGTCAAGTGTTTCGTATTTGTCGATGTGTTCCTGAAGCTGTAGTTGAACCGTTTTTTCGATGATTTTTGCGAGGAAGGGTATGCTGGAGATTGGTCGGTATGCTGCTGGATCTTTTTTGTCGAGAGTTGTTTTCTTTGTGATTGGTCTTACTGTGGCAAGCTTTAGTTGCTTTGGCATGAGTCCTTGAGTGAGTGAGTTGTGTACCATTTTATGTATGGTGGGGATGAAGCTTGATTTGGTGGCTTTGACCCATGACACTGGGCACGGGTCTGTAGGAGCAGTGCTTGTGTTGATTGTAGAGATGATGTGGGATATCTGTTCTGTTGAGGGTGTGTAGAATGTGCCCCAGGTTTTGGAGTGTACGTCCGTCCTGGTGTTCCCACTAGGTGTTCGTTCTGTGGAGTGAAATTTGTCTTTGTGGTCGGCGAATTCCTGTGGATCAACTTGTACTTCCCCCTTTTGTTGTTTGCTCTTTTGTGAGGATCTTTACTATTTCAAAAAGCTCTCTGGGTTTGTTGATGGAGGAATTTATCATGTTTGTGTGGAATTCCATCTTTGATTGGTTGATGTGTTCATTGTATTGATTTTGCTTTGTTAGGTAAAGATGCTGGTCGGCAGTTGTTTTGTTTTTTCTCCATCTCCGTTCAATCTTCCTGAGCTCCCTCTTTTCCTGTCGTATTCTTGCTGAGTACCATGGCTTGTTTTGTCTCATGTTGTGGTGTGGTTTCTTGGTCCCGCCACCAGATGGTTTGGCGGCGTTAGCTAAAATGCTGTTCCAGCTTGAAACTTGTTCCTCCAGGTCGTCTGTAGTAATGTTCAAGTGTTGTATTGTGTCCTGTATGAATTCGTCCCTGTCGAAATACTTGAATCGTCTTTGTGTGTGTGAGATGTTTGCTCTTTCGTTTGTCTGGTCCTCTTGTGATCGCAGCTTTGTCTCGATTAGGTAATGGTCAGACCATGGCACTGGGGTAATGGTGGGTGGGGAAATTAGGTCTCTTGATGTTAGGTAATTGGATGCGAAGATGAGATCTGGGGATGATCCATGTCTATGCGTTGGTGCATTGATTATCTGTGTGAATTGAAGTGAGGTCATTGCTTGAAGGAAGGCCTCTGCGTCTTTGGCATTGGTGGACTTGAGGTTGAAGTCTTCAATCAGTAGCGCTGGTTTGTTGTTATGGCACAGGCTTCTTCGAGTGTGAAGGCTAGTTCGTCGGGTGGAGCTCTGGGTGCTCTGTAGGTTAGGCAGATTGCAATGTTCTTGTTCTTGATGCTAATTGTGTTACATTGCTGGGTATCGGTGAAGTTCTGTGTCTTGAACTTTAGTTTTGTTTTCGCTATTATCAGGACTCCTCCTCCACGCTTGTGGGTGCGTGGGCAGTTGTACGCTGAGTAGTTGTCTGGTACTAGTTGGTTGAATAGTACATTGTCGGTAGGGTTGAGCCATGTCTCTGTGATGCATATTACGTCGGGCTGTCGCTCTTCTATGTGGTCTACAAGAGTGTATATCTTGTTGCAGATGGATCTGGCATTTATGAGCTCAATCGTTGTTGTCTTTGTTGCGGAGGCTGCTGTTACATGTGCTTCCTTTGTGTAGGTGTGGGAGTTTGATTTGTGTCTGTTTGGCCGCTTTGTCTGGGAAGTTCTGAGTCTCTTTGTGTGTGTGCTGTGGTTCTAAATATGGCAATGCAGTTGGTGGGTGCCATGTTGTGTTTGCTTGTGGGTAGTGGAGGTGTGTGGTTGGTGGGAGGAGTTGTGTGACGAGTAGGTAGAGTGGGAGGAAGTATGTGGCGTGCATGTTGGTTTTTTTTGTGATGTTCTGTTAGGGTGATGCCTGTTTTCTTAAGTCTTCGTCTGTTGTCTGATTGGGGAGAGCTGAACTTGGTGCGGGAGCCTGTCCCGTGGAGGGAGAGCCGGATCTGTGGAGGGCGCCTTGGTGCGGGAGCCTGTCCCGTGGAGGGAGAGCTGGATCTGTGGAGGGCGTCTTGATGCGGGAGCCTGTCCCGTGGAGGGAGCCGGTCCCGTGGAGGGAGAGCTGGATCTGTGGAGGGCGCCTTGGTGCGGGAGCCTGTCCCGTGGAGGGAGCCGGTCCCGTGGAGGGAGAGCCGAATCTGTGGAGGGCGCCTTGGTGCGGGAGCCTGTCCCGTGGAGGGTGGGCCGGATCTATTCGGGTGTGGCTTGTGGAGGTGAGAGTTTGGTGGTGGGAAATGTGTGATGTTCTGTGAGTATTCTACTTGCGGTTCTGACGTCCTTCACCTCGGTCTGCTCCTTGTTGGGTTCTGCTGTGATGCTGTCGGTGCTGCTATTTCTTTTGGTTGTTTCCTTCTGCTCGCCTCCGTGCCGCGCCTAAGGACCACGCCAAAAGGCCCTCAGGCGCGGGCCCGCAAGGCGCGGGCACGCCCTGCAGGGACGCCGCTTTTATCCTCTGCCGGCTGCTGCTTCTTCGAGCTCCCACTGCCCCGATTGGGCAGGAGCTGAGGCGGGAGGTGGAGTGTCCGGCCAGTGGCGTCTCTGCGAGCAGGGACGCTGCTTTTATCCTCTGCCGGCTGCTGCTTCTTCGAGCTTCCACTGGACGGTGATGTTAACACGCGTTAACATTACTTAACGCACGTTAACGTAGCCGCTGCTACGTTACCACAGTTTAGTAAACATACCCCTATGTCTCCTCCCCCACCTCCCTCCCATTTCCACCCACTTCACCAGTACTCCACGTCCAACTTGCAGCAGCCATAGAAGAACTGAAAAGATCCATGGGAACTGCCTTTTGCACAAGTGCACTGAAAGTGATGCCGGATCCTGTCCCATCAGAGAAAGCGGTATCCAGCTTCACTTTCAATGCACCTGTGTGGGAGACAATTCCAGAGCATAGTTTGTTTATGGTGGCTATAAGAGGCTCAGATCTGGGACAGCGTGTGGAACCCCTTAACTGGGGAAAATGTAAAGTAGCCTGCCATCCTCTGCCTGGAGAGTTTAGACATGCTGTCTGGGGAATGAAGACTTACTGCCCTTTAGTGATAGCCAATCGAGACTTTCCCCTGATCACCGCTGGCATAAGCGATTGCTCAGGGCACTCTGACAGACACCACCATGGGACCCTCCCACCAGAACCAGAGTAGCTCAGCTGTGTCTGTGCGGCTGAGCTGCTATTGTTCTGGCAGGAAGGTACATTGCGCCACGGTGTCCTCATGGTCACTTTCTCTTTCTCCCGCGACTTTCAGTCAGGAGAAATCTGCTTTTATTACTCTTGAATAAAACTGTGAAATAAAAGCTGAGATTTTAGTAGATGAGGCCTAGATTTGTTCTCTCTCCCGCTGAATGCGAGAGCTTAGGTAGCATTAATATGGCATTGACCCTTTGCTAACAGCACACTATTTGTTGTTTTGGGTGAATTGTTTGGGGCTTTTTAATGGGGGAAAATAATGAAAATTAAAGGCTAAACTACTAAAATACAATGTGCAGCTAGGATGCTTCAGATGGTCATTGAGGATTTGCTAAAAATCTGTGGAGATATGTATGATGATTCTAGGGGGCATCTTCTGACTTGTAGACGACACTGGATGTAGGAATGTGGTAATCTGGGTTAGAGCCCAAAGAGCCTGATATCTGGCAGTAGGGTGGGGCCACTGAGTATGACTCATAAAGGTCCTGAGCAAAACTAGCCATGGAAGCCCTGCATTGTCTGAGAATGTTTGCTTTGATCTGTTCAGTAATCATAGGGTGCATCTTGGATTTGGTTCTACAGTTGGGTTTCTGTTCATTTTTTCACAGCTTACTCCCACAAAACTCGGAGGATCAAGGCTATAGGGTTCGCCTCTGGTTATGCAACTGTCTAGGGTGGTAGAGTCAGAGAAAAGGCACCTGATTCTTGAGCTGACCTTGTCTGTAGCCTGGCTGCTAGCAGCAATGGCACACAGGGTGTGAGTGCAGGGGCTGGGAGCTGGCGTGCATGTAGACTGTTCACAATCCTCTCCCTTCTTTTGGTGCAAAGTCATGCCCAGACAGGAATCCTGAAGGAGAAAATGTCAGAGTGAGGAGTGCAGCATGCTGGAAGATGGCAAATTTTGGTCCATCTACAGTGGCTGAAAACTGCATTGTGCCTAGGGATATCTGTATGTAGAGTCACACCCAAGTGCTCTGGATGATTTGTGAATCCAACCAGTTAAAATTGTCATCTGGCAGGACACATTCTCCCCAAATGGAAGGATGTTTGTTGCTACCATCACTAGCTTAATAAAAGTGAATTTCCCATAAAGACATCTAGAAAACCTAGTATACTGTCTACCATGAAGATATGACACTAAAATACAGTAAGACATGTATCTTGCATTTCAAGAATTGATTGAGCTATGGTCAGAGTATCATGAGAATCTGCGTCAGTCTTAACAAAGCAGCAGCACGCCAACCCTGGTCTTACTGGTGCTCTGCTCTCTCTCTCTCCCAGATGGTTTAGGAAACCATGAGCTCATTTCCACCAAGCTAGAAACAAAAAGCAATAAATATTTTGCCAGGATAAAGATGTCATGCATTTAAACCTTCCCTCTCTGTCAACAGTGGGATAGATGAAAGAATCTCCTGCTTCTCTACTAAGCCTGCAAGTTGGTCAAGTGTAGAAATTTTGTTTTCCTGGAAAGTCCTTGGCACAATTCAGAAAAATCTTTTCCGGCAAGACAAAGGAAACATGCAGGGCCTGTTCTTTGCAGTCAAAATTTGTTACATGCCTATGCCTGCATTTTTTGAAGCCCCATAATAGCTTGTAAAGCCCTCCAGTTAGTGGAGGAAGTGCCCCAGCAAGTGCACAGTGCAGCAAAACTGTTTTTACAAGGTCCTGCTTGCACCTGTAAAGACTTTGTACACGCTGTCAAGGGCTCTTGAAGGTTACTGGAGGTTTTTTTCCCATGCAATTGAGTATAGTATTCTGTACATCAAAAAATCTTTAAGGGTCATAATCTACATCACATTTCATGTGATAACACCAAATTTCCAGCAATTAATGATGGTCAGATTTTTTCAGTGTAAACATACTTATTACCAACTCTCTCGCTCATAACTCTTCCAAAATGGCTTTTATCATTTTTTATATAAATAAATGTCACTCTAAACATTTCCATCTTGCAATTAAGTTTTATTTTTAAACATTTTGATGAAACTTTAATGAACAAAAGCGGGTTTGAAGCAAGAATTAGAGAAAAAGTATCCTTATACTGTGAAGAAATTTGAGCTCCATTGATTGCTGGAAATTGATTTATGTAAGGACATTTCCCTGCCCTTCCTCTGTTACCTTGTATCTGTTACACCAATCCTCTAAATGTTCTATGTAACTTAAGTTCCATTATGTTAAATGTAAACCGCCTTAATACCCTCAAAAGGCGGTATATAAGAAGTGTTAAATAAAATAAACTCCAGCACTAGGTCATGAGTGAATTCCTACAGACATAACACGCTGGCAAAATAAAACAATGAAAAGAGGTTTCCCCTGGAAGAGTAGCCTAGTGGTTAGGGCAGCAGCCTGGGACCAGAAAGACCAGGGTTCAAATCCTCGTGGGCGTGGGCAAGTCACTTAACCCTACATTGCTCTGTGAACAAGTCCTAATGGTTTTAATTTTCTTCCATATCCTGCTAGACTAGTCCAGAAGAGTGGGTTATGCCCCTTGCCAGCAGGTGGCAGCAGACTTGAGCAACTTTAAGTGATGTCATCAATCAGTGTGTGCGACTACACATACAGACAGACATAGCTGGCCTGTCCATTGTGTGGGAATGTTGCCCACACATGGCCCTGCACCTTAGGGGGCTCTGGCTGGCCTCTGAACAGTAAAGGGAGTAAAGAGCGGCATTTGCCTTGTCTCCCGTGGCTGCGATTAAAAAAAACAACAACAAAAAACCAGCCAGCTCGCTGGGAGGTTAAATAGGGACATGTCGGAGGGAGCTGATGCTGGGGGATGGGCGAATGGGACTGGAAAGGAGTGAATGCTGGGAGGGACTGGAAAGAAGTGGCTGCTGGGAGAGGCTGATACAGGGGGAGGACCAGAAGGGTGTGGGGCTGGGACTGGTGGGAGAAAAAAAGAAGCTGGGGGAGTGAGGATGGAGAGGAGAACAGATATTTTGTGTGAGAGGAAAGAAAAAATCGATGATTGGCTAAGTACTGGGAGAGTAAGTGGGGATTGAGGATGGAAGGGGGAAATTTGAGTGGATGAGAAAGGAATAAAGAAAGAAACGGAGGAAAGAGCAAAAGGGTAAAGATCAGTATGTTTGAGGCAGATGTGGCGAGAGAATGGGAAAAACTAGAAGAGAGAAAAGGAGGACAAAGGGACAGCAGACAATGGAGAGTTAGCAGAAGACATGAAGAAAGCAAAATGAAGTGACTGGTGCAATTGCAACTGAAAAATAAAATGCCCAAACAAAAAAAGTAGGAAAAACTATTTTATTTTGAATTTATTAACTAGAATGTCAGTTCCTGGAAATGTGCAACACAAACGTTTTGCATTTTTAGTAAGAGGAAATTAATGTATAGTTTTATTTCTCCAGTTTGGTTTTTGGGGTTCCCAGTTTAATTGTCTTCTTATTTCTAAATTGTGATCCCTTGTTCTTTGTTTGGTAATGGACTGTGTTTTGCATGTGAAACTGAGCTGCAGTATTCTGTTCATGTAGTTTTTATGTGACAGTCCCACTTGTTCTCTTTCCCCAGTAGGAGATGTATTGGTATTCTGAGATGTATTGGTTTAATATTTGAGGTGTTGCCTTTTGATAGGTAGGGTTTGGTGCTTTGTGAATCCTGGTAGTGCTGTTATGATACAGCGGGTTTGCTATGGGGTCTAAATGAGAAGGGTTTGTAGTACTTCCTAATGTGTCTGGCAGTTGACAAATGTTAATGTGTGCTAAGTGCAGGAACAGTTATTTCTATTGGTGCAATGGCAACGCACATTAATATTTAGTAAATATGCCCCTAAGTCATTGCCGGGACAAAAAAGAGGTTTGTGAAGGGCTCCTTTGGGCAATATATAGATTTTAAAATAAACTAAATTAAATTTATGCAAATGAAACCCTGCACTGAGTCTCTGCACATGGCCCCGCATCACCCTTGGGCTGCCCCTGTATATAGATATGCTGAGAGATGCCAGTATTTCTTTGTTTCTTGTATGTAGCAAGGTATTTGGACTGTTAAAGCAATGCAGATAGACCTGTAGGTCCAAAGTTGCTTGGAGCTCAGGTATGTCCTGTCTCCATGAGCTGGCAGCTTACCTATGTCCAGTACTGTTACACTCCCCCCCCCCCCCTCGCTACCTCAAGAGAAGGGGCTTCTAATAATTGAGGATCTCTTGAATCTCCAGGAACAAGCAGGAATAAGTCCTCACATATGGGTACGTCGGAACCGACGGAGCCTGCGCGGGAAAGCTCCCCAGCTTCCCAGAAGGAAGCCTTTGGGGCCTCCCACTGCACATGCGCGCTGCCTTCCCGCCTTCCTGACCAGCTCTCCTCAGTTTCTCTCTTTTCCGCGGAGCCAGCAGGTCGTGTTCCTGTCACCGCTGAAGAAATTATTGTTTTAGTTTGTTTCTTTAGACCGCATACCTGCCTTCCCCATACCGAAACCGGTACCGCCGGTCTCTCTTTTCTTTTCTTTAAAAAAAAAAATAAAAAATCTTTATCTTTGCACAACTTGGTAACTTCGGTTAGGCCTCAAGCCTACACAAATTCTCCTCATGGAGAAACCAGCCCCTGGTTTTAAGAAGTGTACCAAGTGTAGTGCTGTTATTTCTGTCACAGACACCCATGAATGGTGTCTTAAATGTTTGGGACCTGACCACTCCATTCCGGACTGCCCATCCTGCTCCCAGATGTCTAAACGTGGTTTGCAGAACCGGGCCAACAAATTCCATGTGCTGTTTGCTTCAGATAATCCAGCATCACAGTCATCCAGGTCTTCCTCTCCGGATGGATCTCAGGTAACCAAACCTTCTTCGGGCAGGTCCTCAAAGAGCAAATCTCCTTCAAAGCATCGAGAGGCTCTCACTTTTGAATCTGAGGATCCTGCCCCAGCCAAACAACCCCGGCGGGAAGCTCTGGCTTCCAAAGCACCATCTATGGGGTTACAGGTTGACATCGATGGCACGGCCTCGACTGATCACCTGTTAGACTGCTCTGGGGTACCGGCCCATACCGGTACCGACATCCAGGCAGCAGTGGCGTCTATGAGCAATACTGTTCAGACCATGCAGCAGGCCATGCTGGCTTTTCTTACAGCTGCGACGCCCTCGGTACCGCGTTCAGCGGTACCGGGTCCGGTTCCGGTATCGTCTCCCATACCGGACCCGAGACCATCGACTTCCAAACGCAGATCGGTTCCGCATGCCGGATCCGGGTTTTCACCCGATACCGATCCCATACCCGGTACGCCCGATGTCGATACCGATCGGTATGCGTATCGTGCGTTGGAAGCAAATAGAGAATACTCTGATTCTTCTGAGGATTTTGACTCCTCTGAGGACTCTGATGAGCTGTCTCTAGTTCTTCATGAAGACCCTTCTTCCCCAAAGAGGAGAATGTCTCCACCAGAGGATTTGTCCTTTCAAGACTTCATTATAGAGCTAGCTAAAGGACTTTCTATTACCACATCCTCTGAAAAAGAACCTAGGTCAAAGAAATTGGATATTTTAGGATACCCTAAGGTTCCTAAAGAGGCAGTCACCCTGCCTATCCATGAAATCCTTCAAGAACACTTGATGGACTTATGGGAGGCTCCTCTAACGTTGTCTCCTTACTCTCGTAGGTTGGACACCATGTACCGGGTCCCCCCTTCTCCTGGGTTTCAAAAGACTCAGCTGCTTCACCATTCCATTGTGGTGAAGTCTGCGCTGAAAAAGATTAAGAGCACCAAAAGGCACTCTTCTACCCCTCCAGGGCGAGAATGTAAGACCCTAGACTCTTTTGGCAGGAAACTTTTCCAGGCTAGTATGCTTATAGCCAGGATTAATTCTTACAGTCTGTATATGGGCATGTTTCTCAGGGAACTTGCCCTAAAGGTACGGCATTTTGCCTCCTTTATCCCTGAGGATAGAAAGGAGGAGTTCATTTCTCTGGTGAAACAGCTTCTAGATGTTTCTAAGTTCTCCAACAGAGCAGCTTTTGATTCCTTTGAGGGTGCCGGTAGAGCTTCGGGCATTGCTATTGCAGCCCGACGACTTGCTTGGCTCCAGGCCTCTGACCTAGAACCCTGGGTCCTGGATGGCTTACGGAATCTGCCCTGTACAGGTGAGAACTTATTTGGTAAAGACTGGCAAATTAAAGCCACTCAAATGGACGCAGAAAATGCTACATTAGATAGACTTTCTAAGTCTACCTCTACTCCTGCCAAGAAAAAGTCTTTCAAGAGGCCTTACTACAAGAAGGCCAGATTTTTCACAAATACTGGCCAACAATCTTCTCAGCCTCGCTTTGCTGCTAGACGTCAGCAACCTAAACAGGCAAGGTCAAAGCCTGCAGTGTCTGCCAATCCTCAGCAGGCTCAACCCCCTCAGGGGTTTTGACTTGCCCATAGAGAACTTAACCTTTCTGGCTCTAGAACAACCAGAGCCCCTCACCATTCCCGGAAGGTTAGCTCACTTTGCTCCCAGATGGGAGCAAATTACATCAGAGCAATGGACCCTCTCTATCATCAGAGAGGGCTACAAACTTCATTTTTCCAACCTTCCTCCATATACCATGGTGAGGCACTTCAATTCTCCCCCATCTCTCCTGGGCCTGTTGGATCAGGAAGTCTCTTCTCTCCTTGCCCAAGGGGCAATAGAAGAGGTTCCTCTTCTTCAACAAGGGACAGGATTCTACTCCCCTTATTTTCTCATAACAAAGAAGACAGGGGGATTCAGACCTATCCTAGATCTGAGAGAATTGAACAAATTTCTGTACAAGGAGAAATTCAAAATGCTTTCTCTAGGCATTCTCCTTCCATACCTTCAGAGTCAGGATTGGCTTTGTTCTCTAGATCTCAAGGATGCGTATACACACATACTCATCCACCCATCCCACAGAAAATATCTAAGATTTCTGTTTCAGGGAAAACATTTCCAGTACAGAGTACTTCCCTTCGGTCTAGCCTCTGCTCCAAGAGTGTTCACCAAATGCATGGCAGTTGTTGCCGCATTTCTAAGAGGTCTGGGAATTTTTGTATTCCCATATCTGGACGACTGGCTCATCCGAGCTCCATCTCAGTCAGAGGCCCAGATTTCCTTGGACCGCACAAGGCACATTCTGCAGTATCTGGGACTGGTGATAAACCTTCCCAAGTCTCAACTTATCCCCACTCAGTCTCTGGAATTCATAGGGGCCCAGTTGGACACCACCACTGCAAGGGCCTACCTACCTCAAGTCCGGGGCCAGCGTCTGGTGTGCTTGGCCTCCCAAGCTCAGTCCAGCAGTCACTTGACAGCCAGAGAAATGCTGTGACTTCTGGGCCACATGGCCTCCACGGTACACGTGGTGCCCTACGCTCGTCTTCATATGAGAGCACCTCAATGGACCTTGGCCACCCAGTGGACTCAGGCATCAGAAGCGCTCTCCGACCAAATACTCGCCTCAAAGCGTCTGTTTTGGTCCCTCCAATGGTGGATGTCCACCAAGAATCTGTTGTTGGGGGCCCCCTTCCAACCTTTGTTGCCCCAAGCAACCCTCACAACAGATGCCTCCCAAACAGGGTGGGGAGCCCATCTACAATCCCTCTCCACTCAGGGTACTTGGTCTCCACAGGAGACCACCCTTCACATCAACCTCCTGGAACTGCGAGCAATCTTCTTTGCCCTCAGTCTTCCGTATCCTCCTTGTCAACCTGACCATCCTAGTTCAGACAGACAATCAGGTGGCCATGTTCTACGTAAACAAACAAGGAGGGACAGGCTCTCTGTCGCTTTGCAACGAAGCTCTCAGATTATGGGCCTTCGCCAGAGAGCATCAAATTCATCTTCTGGCAGTATATCTTCCAGGGGTTCAAAACTCTCGGGCAGACAGACTCAGTCGAGTTCTGCTTCCACACGAATGGTCCCTACATATGGACCAGATAGGCAGAATCTTTCAGGAATGGGGAACCCCGGACATAGATCTCTTTGCAAGTCCGTGGAATGCCAAACTTCCCCGGTTCTGTTCCAGGACTCCGTGTCAGGGAGCTCAGGCCAACGATGCCTTTCTCCTGCATTGGGGTCAGGAATTCCTATATGCCTTTCCACCCATTCCTTTGATTCCCAAGACTCTTTTCAAACTCCAGAGGGATCACGGATCGATGATCCTCATAGCTCCACGCTGGCCACGCCAAGTGTGGTTCCCTCTTCTGCATCTCTCCCAGGGACCCTCCTTGGACTTGGGAGCTGCGCCAGACCTTCTGTCTCAGGAGGAGGGGACTTTGTGGCACCCAAACCCCAAGTCCCTACACCTTAGAGCTTGGTTACTGAAGGCCTAAGCCTTCATGACTTCAATCTTTCTCAACCAGTGAAAGATATCCTTCATGCCTATAGGAAACCCTCCACGAGGCGTTCCTATGCTTTCAAATGGAAACGTTTTTCCATTTGGTGTGCTCAACAGGGTCTTGACCCTCTAGCACTTCCTTTGAATTCTCTACTAGACTATCTCCTGCATCTTTCCAATGCAGGCCTTAAGACGAATTCAGTAAGAGTCCATTTGAGTGCTATTGCAGCATCCTTAAAACCTATAAATGGACAACCTGTCTCCTCTCATCCGCTTATTGCTAGGTTCATGAGAGGCCTGACTCTAACTAAACCTCCCATCTGGCCTCCTCCGGTAGCATGGGATTTGAACCTAGTTCTAGGTCAGCTTATGAAGCCACCTTTTGAACCGTTGGTTTCTACCTCCTTGAAATTTCTTTCCTGGAAGGTCATTTTCCTTATTGCAGTCACTTCGGCTCGCCGCATCAGTGAACTACAAGCCTTAGTGGCTCATCCACCTTATACCAGGTTTCATCATGATAAGGTGGTCCTTAGGACGAATCCCCACTTTATGCCCAAAGTGGTCTCGCCTTTTCATCTTAATCAAGAGGTATATCTACCTGTCTTTTTTCCGGCTCCTCATGCATCCAGTGCAGAGAGGAACCTTCATACTTTAGATTGTAAAAGAGCTCTTGCCTTTTACCTCAACAGTACTCAGCCACATCGAAAGTCTTCCCAACTTTTTGTGGCTTTTGATCCTTCTCATTTGGGACTTCCAGTCTCCAAACGTACACTTTCCAATTGGATTGCTCAATGTATTTCCTTTGCTTACCAGAGTAAAAACATTTCTCTGGAAGGCCATGTCACAGCACACAATGTGAGAGCCATGGCCACTTCTATGGCTCATCTTCACTCTGTATCCATAGATCAGATCTGTCGAGCCGCCACCTGGGCCTCGGTTCATACCTTCACAGCCCATTACTGTTTGGACAAGGACTCCTGCCGGGATGCCTTGTTTGGTCAGGCTGTCCTCAAACACCTGTTCCATACTTGAACAACTCCTGCCCACCTTCCCAGGATGGATGCCTGAGATACATACGAAGATGGCGAACCCTTGGAAGGGGATCTCCCAGGCATCTTAGCTAGGGAGTCCCCATATGTGAGGACTTATTCCTGCTTGTTCCTGGAGATAGCACAGTTACTTACCTGTAACAGGTGATCTCTGGGAACAGCAGGAATTAGTCCTCACAACCCACCCACCTCCCCTAGGAGTTGTATCTTCTATCTATCTTCCTTTCCTCTATTGTCTCAGCTATAAACTCGAACTGAGGAGAGCTGGTCAGGAAGGCGGGAAGGCAGCGCGCATGTGCAGTGGGAGGCCCCAAAGGCTTCCTTCTGGGAAGCTGGGGAGCTTTCCCGCGCAGGCTCCGTCGGTTCCGACGTACCCATATGTGAGGACTAATTCCTGCTGTTCCCAGAGATCACCTGTTACAGGTAAGTAACTGTGCTTTACAGCCTGGTCCTTGAGAGGTATAGTCTGGCCTAGTTTAGCAGGATTCAAAGGAAGATGATTATCAAGTAAAAAGTCTCTTTGCTGAGCATCTAGGTTGGCAGAAATGTGAGAAATCCCAGAATGCTTACAGCAATAGTTTAAAAACAACCAGGAAGTTTCTGCATGTGACTGGCTATTCAGAGCTTGTAGCTAGGTGGAAACTCTTACAATACTAGAATTAGCACCCCTTACTTGGAAAGGGGTCTGGGATATTTGACATGCCGAGGTGAAGAAATAACAACAATGAGATTGATGCTCAAAGGAAGCTATACGTTCACATGAACCTCAGCCTTCCATAGCAAATGCCAAACCCGAAATGGTTACTGTGTAAACAGCTCTGGTTCCAAAGAATGAAGAAATACCGTATTTTCACTTAGAGGGTGATTTTGTAGGAGGGTGGCAAGGCAAGGAAGGCACATAGGAGCATGTTAAGTGCTGTCATTGAGTCCATGTCAACTCATCGTGACCCTGTGGATACTTGTCCTAAACTGTGTTTGGCCTTCAGTCAGGCAGCTAATTGATAGTGTCATTTTATTTATTTAACAGGCTTTTAATACTGGGAGTCAAATCAGTTTACATTGTAACTTAAACTTGGTAATGTACATTAAACAGGGATGTTGATAACTTGGATTTTTCTGAGGCAATGTGACCAAGGCCACAAGGAGTGCAAGTGGGAATTGAACCCTGGTCTCTTGGCTCCAAACCATCAGCCTACTCCTCCACTCCATAGCTGCTGCTGTTGTATCGATCCATCACATTGCTGGCCTTCCTTTTTTTTTTTTTTTTTTTGCACTGACCTTCCATAAAGTCAAAGCATGCAGCTTATGTGCCTTAGTGAAGCAGCCTTCCTGAAATTTCCAACAGTTGCACCTCCTCCAAAGCAGAGTAACGTTTTTGCATGATGTGCCCCCCAAGGATACCTATGCAAATTCGGGATGTGCAGCCCAAAAATATATCTTTGTTTTTTTTCATCTCTTATCATTTTCCCTGAATAGTGTACAATCTTTCATGAGTGTGCGCACTATTATGCAATAGCGCACGCTATTTATATGCACGAATGTGCACGCTGTTGCGTAATAGTGCACATGCACTATTGCTTACACTCGAGCACTCTTGATGGGAACTAGGAAATGGCAACATTATTTCCTGCTTCGCTGAGATCAGTTGTCATTTGAAATTAAAGCGCATCCTCGATGCATATAGCATATGAATTATCGTATGAAATTGGTGCGATATGTGTGTTTACATCATAGTGTTTTTATAAGCATCTGCTTGATTGCATCAAATCCTGCACTTCATGCTGAAACTTACAGAAATACCTTTAAGCTCTGATTGCAGATAACATTGTTTAGTTATCTTAAGGGATGTAGTGAATGGAAACGAATGATTTAAGGAATGTTTGCAGAAGGGCAGAGGTTAAAAGATAGCACTAATATATGAAGTAAAACCGTTTGCATTACAGTGCACTTAATTTCTTAGCCTATCAGATTGTTCAGATGTTTTTTTTTTTTCTTGGAAACTGACAATGTATTGGAATTTCGGGATTGTAATTTCTAGTCTGTTCTGGCATCATTGCTTTAAATTCCTGCTTTGAAGTCTTGCACAAGCACTGCTCAGTGATACTCTGGTTCAGTACCTACCAGTATGTCTACTAGGGCTAGTGTTAGGCTTGCAGGGCCCAGGGCAGAAAATGCTGAGGGGACCCCAAAGCCCATCTCTAGGCCAGGGGCGGCCCAAGGGGGGTGCGGGGCCATGTGCAGAGACTCGGTGCGGGGCCTCATTTGCATAAGTGGCCTTATTTGCATAAATATTTGCATAATGTTACCATACACTAACTTTTAGTAAACATGTCTCTTAATGAGGGTATGGATAAAGAAAGACTAAAAGATTTCTACATTACTATAATCCAGTGCCAACCGCCAGGCACATTAGGAACTACTACAAACGCTGCCCATTTAGAACCCATAGCAAACCCGCCATATCCTGACAGCATTACCAGGACTCACAAAGCACCATACCCTAACTATCAAAAGGAAACACTGCAAATATTAAACCAATACATTTCAGTGAATACTGGGGAAAGAGAACAAGTGGCAATGTCACATAGGAATTACATAAACAGAATACCTCAGCTCAGTTACACATGCAGAACATAGACCATCATCAAACAAGGAATCACAATTTAGAAACAGGAAGGTAATAATTAAACTGGGAACCCCAAAAGCCCAACAACACTGTAGAAATAAAACTATAAATTAATTTCCTCTTGTACCAAACAAAGCGCAGACGTTAATGATGCACATTTCCCAGAGCTTTCATATTCCAATTAATAAATTCAAAATAAAGAGATCTTTCTACCTTTTGTGCATTTTTTTTCAGTTGCAATTGCTCCAGCCACTTTCTTCTGGTTTCTTCATGTTTTCTGCTAACTCTCCATCGTCTGCTGTCCATTTGTTCTTTCTTCTCTCTTCTAGTTTTTTTTTCCATTCTCTCTCTCTACATCTGCTTTAACATACTAATCTTTCTCCTTTTGCTCTTTCCTCATTCCTATTTCATCCACACAAATTTTACCCCTCCATCCTCAATCCCCACTTACTCTCCCAATAACCGGCCAATTGTAGATTTTTCATCCCTCCCACACAAAATATTTTTCCCCTCTCCATTTTACTCTCCCAGCCCCATCCCATTCTAATCCTCCCCCAACATCAGCTCCCTTCTAGTTCCAGTCTCACCCAGCATCCATTCCCTTCTAGTCCCTGCATCAGCCCATTTCCAGTCCTACCCCCCATCAACCCATTTCCGGTCCTAGCTCCCCCATCCATTTTCAGTCTGAGTCCCTTCATCAGCTCATTTCCAATCCTAGCCCCACCATCAGCCCATGTGAAATCCTAGCTCCCCTCCACTCAGCCCAATTCCAGTCCAAGCCCCCCCATGAGCCTACTTCCAGTTCTAGCCCCTCCATGAGTCCATTTCAATTCAAGCCCCCACCACAGCCCATTTCCAATCTTAGCTCCCCCCAACAGCCCATTTCCAGTACCAGTCCTAGCCCCCCATCAACCCACTTCCAGTCCTAACCCATCACCCCATTTTCAGTTTAAGCCCCCCTATAACCCATTACCAGTCCTAACCCCCCATCAGCCCACTTCCAGTCTTAACCCCATCAGCCCATTTCCAGTCAGCCTCCCATAGCCCACTGCCAGTCCTAACCCCTTCCCCATCAGCCCACAGCCCATTACCAGTCCTAACCACATCAGCCCACCTCAAGTCCTAACCCCTCCCCATCAGCCCATGTCCTGTCCTAGCCCCCCCCATAGCCCATTACCAGTCCTAATCCCCCCATAGCCCATTACCAGTCCTAACCCCCCATCACCCCATTTCCAGACAGCCCCCATCAGCCCACAGCCCATTACCAGCCGTAACCCCCCCAGCCATTACCAGCCCTAACCTCCATCACCCCATTTCCAGACAGCCCCCATCAGCCCACAGCCCATTACCAGTCTTAACCCCCCCAGCCCATTACCAGTCCTAACCCCCATCACCCCATTTCCAGACAGCCCCCATCAGCCCACAGCCCATTACCAGTCTTAACCCCCCCCATAGCCCATTACCAGTCCTAACCCCCCCAACAGCTCACAGCCCATTACCAGTCCTAGCCCCCCCAGCCTATTATCTGTCCTAGCCCCCCATCACCCCATTTCCAGACTTAACCTCCCATCCCCACATTTCCATCCAGCCCCCATCAGCCCACAGCCCATTACCAGACTTAACCCCCCCAGCCCAGTACCAGTCTTAACACCCCCCCAGCCCAGCCCAGCCCAGCCCATTACCAGTCTTAACACCCCCACAGCCCAGCCCCAGTCTTAACACCCCAGCCCAGCCCAGCCTTAACACCCCAGCCCAGCCCAGCACCAGTCTTAATACCCCAGCCCAGCCCAGCCCAGCCCAGCACCAGTACCAGTACCAGTCTTAACAGCCCCCCCCCATCCCCATATATCGGCTTATGGCACATTTAAAATTAAAAAAAAAAGCCTGGCTCTGGCTGCTGCCGCGGTAGCGGCAGAATTGAGTGTCCCGCGGGGCCCCCTCTCCTCGCTGAGCCTCTCTGCAAGGGCTTTCAGATTCGCGAAGGGAGAGTGTCTCCCTCGCGTCTCTGTTAAGCCCGCAGGGACTAATGGGAAATTTCCCATCAGCCCCTCGCGTCTAAAGGGGCAGATGGGAAATTTCCCATTAGCCCCTGCGGGCTTAACAGAGACGCGAGGGAGACAGACACTCTCCCTTCGCGAATTTGAAAGCCCTTGCAGAGAGGCTCAGCGAGGAGAGGGGGCCCTGCGGGACACTCCATTTTGCCGCGGAGGCCACGGCAGCAGCCAGAGCCAGCTTTTTTTTTAAAATATAATTTTAAAAAAAAGCAGAATGTTCTTTGCGCGGGGCCCCCTGAAACGCGGGGCCCTGTGCAAAGAACATTCTTGCTCAATGGACGGGCCGGCCCTGCTCTAGGCTATGCCTCCTTCATCCTGAGACAGACTTCCAGGCATGGGGGCCCAGGGCAATTGCCTCCCTAACACCGGCCCTGGTGTCCACTACAGTCCTCCCAGCAGGTTTTTCTTATGGTTTATTTGGTTAAAGTTATGTCCCAAGCATGGCCATGTATTGTGTTTTTTGTGATTGAGCAACAACTCAAATGTTCTTCTCGTTTTGTTATCTGGATCATATTTATCCAAGTATAGGTAGGCTCTGAAAATGTGTTCTAGCACATTTAGTACTGCAATATCAGATTGTATTTTAGAATTGTAAGAATGATTTTATATTATATAAATGTGTTGTGTCTGTATATTTACATTTTTTGTTTTTACTTGATATGCATCAAAAGTGGTTAGATGGGCTATAAATTGAATAATATATTAATAATAAAAATGAGTACAATTCTGTGTTAAAAGCTTATAGAATATATAAACAAAAAACCCCCACTACCCAACGTTTACAGTAATATAAACGTCAATGACACTACAATATCTGCCCATCGTAAAATTGTATGTGTTCAATGAGCCAGGCATTATAAAGGGGGAAAAGCTACTTTTTTTATCATTAATTTGTCTTTTTGTCTCTTCCTTGCAGGTTCATGCTTACATCATTAGCTCCCTGAAGAAGGAGATGCCCTCGGTATTTGGTAAAGACAATAAAAAGAAAGAGCTTGTAGGCAATCTAGGAGAGATTTATGTCCGGATTGAACGGGAGCATCAGATCTCACCTGGAGACTTCCCAAACCTAAAAAAAATGCAGGTAGAGTAAATGATTCAGGGAGACAAGGGATTTGAGCAAAGGTAGAAAGTGCAGGTGCAGTTTGGTAGAAATGGGCCTGATTTTCATTTGTGGAAATGGTTCGTTCTGTGCATTTTATCAGGTATCAATCTATTTTTTTCCTTCTTATTCTCATGTATGAGCTGGGGCAAGATGTTAATGGTGATAGGTTCTGCGGGAGTCAACCTTTGAGCTAAGGGCCCCAGTTTCACTCTGCTTTCCTTTAATTATTAAAAATCACCCATAGTTGACATACAGAAGCTAGCTGTGCTTTTTAAGCTAGCTCAAACAGCGTTATTACTGGAAAGAATGACAAAGTTTAGAATTTCTGTTCCCTTTTAAAAATCTGCATGTGTGGTTGGAACCCTTGCCACCTTAAAATTATGGGAGCTAGTTACTAAGATGTGCCAATAGGGTAGGCCCAACCACTAGGCAAACTAGGTGGTTGCCTAGGGTGGCAGCTTCTGGGGAGCAGCAAAGAGCAGGGAATTCAAAGTTAATCGTAGATTCTGACAGCCTGGGAGACATAAGGCTTAAGATCTGCCGAGGGCACCAACACCTTGAATCAGCTTTGGGGCCAGCCCTGGCGCTAACATTAAAGTGTGTTTTTAATAACTAAGTCACATTAAATAACACTGGGCCTGTGCTAACAAAGCATGTTAGGTGAATTCACACAGCTTAACATTCACAAGCTTTAGTAACTAGCCCCATATATTGCAGAGCATGACTGTGAGCCAGTTCCCATAAATGCCTTGAAAAGCGTGTAGCACCCCCTTGAGGGCATCGCTGGGTCTGGGGCCGATTGGGCAGGAGTTCCCCTTTGGGCAGGCTCTATGGGTCCCTTGAAGTTTTGATACCATGTGTTATCTGGTGGGATTTCCCTCCTTTTTTCCTGAGAAAACGCAAGTATGAATGAACAAGACTGGCTGCAATATTAGTAATTCTACTACTACTACTACTACCACTACTGATTTGTATAGCGCTACAAGGCGTTTTCAGTGCTGCACAGGCACATGTAAGATGGTCCCTGCTCATCAGAACTTAGTCTAGTTAAGACAGAGAACACAACAGCCGAGGACAAGGATACATCCAGGGCTATGGTGAGGAAGAGGAGATTAATCAGGTAGTGGTGTTCCAGGCATAAGGAGCAGCAAGATGAAAGGATCGAAGTCTGAAGTTGGCAGTGGCAGGGAAGGGCACAAAGAAGCTATAGGTTTATGGAAATTGGCAGCGGTCATTCAAAAAGTTCAGGTATCAATACCCTGAAGCAGAACCATTCACAGAACACAATCTTTTATACAGTCCTACAGTGTCTGATATCCTTTCGTGTAGGATGGGAGGGCTACTCCCTACTCATTAATACCAGTTATATAGGGAAAGCCTTTTTCCCCCCTATGTTCCTTTACATGTAGTTCATCCCTTCCTCCCCTTTCCACTACACTCCACATCTCACCCTTATGTGCAGCTGACTGGTGGCTGCTGTAGCCCTAAGAGGATCTGTAGTGCCTAGTCTTTCTCTCCTCTGCCATTTGGCTAGTGCCATGCCTCCTGGGGGAGGGAGGGTTTACTACTTTGCTGCTCCAGCTGAGCTGTCTGGTCTGTATGTCACTTCAGGTACTGGTCCGTGATGCTTCACTTGAGCTGCCTCATGTTGTCCATTGCTCAGCTGCCGGACTCCACTCCACCTGAGGGGTCACTTGCTAATATGCCTTTTGAGCGTCGCTCTGCCAGGAGAGGAATCTGTTTACTCATGCTAAACCCATTGTCCATTCTGTCTCTTTTGGATTCCAACTTGGGAGTTCATTGGGTTGCAGTTCAGCTTTCTGTGGCTTAGAAAGATCCTCCTTTCTCTGCCAAACGTCAGGAGGAAGATGAAGAGAGTAAGTGAGAGTCCTTCCTTGTGCTATTCTTAGCTTCCAGTGGCACCCACAGGAATCCTCGGAGTGGAGGAGTAGCCTAATGATTAGAGCACTGGCTTAGTAACCAAGAGACCAGGGTTTGATTCCCACTAGCATTCCTTGTGGCCTTTGACTGAAATGATAAAGCTGTATAAAAAAACTGTAAAATAAATAAATACTCCTATCCTTTTTAGTTGGGGTTGAGAGTTTGCCTTCCTAATGAATGCATTCCTGTAACTTCTTGTTCTCCGGGAACAAGCAGGAAGTCAGTCCTCACATATGAGTGATAAGGGCACCGACGGAACCCTTGCAGAAGCATCCCCCCAGCTTTCAAAGAAAGCCATTGGGAATGCCACCACGAATGCGTGGACTCCTTCCTACCCAAGGATGCCATCTTGCTCAGTCTCCTTTTCTCTGCAGAGCCCTTCAGATGTTCGTCTGGCTTGTCCCTGGAAAAAGTTGATTTTTTTTTTCTCTCCAAGTTTCATACTCTCCTCCGGTATCGCATCGGTACTCTTCTTGCCACCCAACCTCGTTGCCTTGGCATCGAGTTTGGGTCTATTTTTATAGTTTTTTGTTTATTTAATTTCCTGGCGTCTTTGTGTCTTTTTTCCCAACTGGCAGCCTGGTGAGTCTTCAACCTCGCAAGGGTACTTTTTTTCCCCCATGGCTACCAGTGTCTTTAAGAAGTGTGATCAGTGCTCAAAAATCATGTCTTTGACCGACACACACGACTGCTGTCTCTGCTGCCTTGGGACGAACCACGACACGGCAGCATGTGGTCTTTGCAAGAGGTTGTCCAGCAAAGCCCTGAAGAGCCGCCAACAGCAGCACGATAAATTTTTCTCCAAGTCCCTGGTGCCTCTCAAGACCAGGGCCTTGTCTGAAGCCTCGACACCTCAGGCAGACCCTTCTGAGCCCAAGCCCCGCCATAGGCCTTCAGAAAAGGGGTCTCCCTTGAGGGAAACCAAGAAGAAGAAACTCTAAAAGGCAACATTCCTGGACTGATCCAACCGGCCAGGTCCCCCCGGGCCAGGTCCTACAGTCCGAGACTCTAGTCCAAGGCATCAGAGAAGGTGCGGCCTGCAAATGTCCCCAGACAACTGTCCTCATCGAGGATTCCCCTTCAGGGGAGCTGGCGCCGGGCCCAAGTCCCTCGGTGCCTGTGCCAAAGGCTGCAGAGCCTTCTGGCCTGGAGTCCAGAATGGCGGCCGTGGAGCAGTTTGTCTGCCTTCATTGACCCGCAGCGGGTGCTGTTCAGTACAACTGGTTTATATGCCCCAATCACTGGGCCCTTGATGTTGAAGATGTCCATGGAGGCCAAGTGGTATTTAACGGTGCTGCTGCAGAAGAATTTGAAAGAAATATCGATACACCGGGAAGATGTATTACAACTATTGATAAACTGAAGAGTAGCAAATCACCTGGACTGGATGGTATACATCTAAGGGTGTTGAAAGAACGGAAATATGAGATTGCAGACCTGCTATTAGTAATCTGTGAACTATCATTAAAATCATCTGTAATACCTGAAAATTGGAGGATGGCGAACGTAACACCAATTTTTAAAAAGGGTTCCAGGGGTGATCCGGGGAACTACAGACCGGTGAGCCTGACATCAGTACTGAGAAAAATGGCAGAAACCATCATAAAGAACAAAATTACTGAACATGTCGATAGTCATGGTTTAATGGGAGACAGCCAACATGGCTTTAAACAAAGAAGATCTTGTCTTAATAATCTGTTATGTTTTTTTGAAGGTGTGAATTAACAGGTAGACAAAGGTGATTCGGTTGATATAGTGTATCTGGACTTTCAGAAAGTCTTTGACAAGGTCCCTCATTAGAGACTTTTGCCAAAACTAAAAGTCATGGGATAGGAGACATTGTACTATTCTGGAACAGAAACTGGTTAAAAGATAGAAAGCAGAGGGTAGGGCTAAATGGCCAATTTTTCCAAAGGAGTACCCCAGGGATCTGTGCTGGGTCCGCTGCTTTTTGACATAAATGACCTGGAAAGGGGAGGTTATCACATTTGCAGATGACATGAAACTATTTAAAGTTTTTAAAACCCATGACGATTGTTGAAAATTGCAAGAGGATCTTGATAAATTGGAAGACTGGGCATCCAAATGGCAGATGAAATTTAATGTGGACAAGTGCAAAGTTATGCACCTAAGAGAGAAAAATCCAAACTATGGTTACACGATACAAGGTTCCACATTAGGAACCACCACCCAGGAAAAAGATTTAGGTGTCATCGTAGATACCATGTTAAAAACCCTCCGCCCAGTGTGCAGCGGCTGCCAAGAGAGCAAATAGAATGTTAGGTATCATAAGGAAAGGAATGGAAAATAAAACAAAGGATATTATAATGCCTCTGTATCGTTCCATGGTGCGACCACACTTTGAGTATTGTGTGCAGTTCTGGCTGCCGTATCTTAAAAAGGATATAGCATTATTAGAAAAGGTACAGAGAAGAGCCACCAAAATGGTAAAGGGGATGGAAGGATACCTTTATGAAGAGAGGCTAGAAAGGTTAGGGCTCTTCAACCTGGAAAAGAGACAGCTGAGGTGAGATATGATAGAGATCTATAAATTAATGAATGGCGTGGAACGGGTAAATGTAGATCGATTGTTTATGTCATCAGAATATAGAAAGACTAGGGGACATGCAATAGGGTAAACTATTTAAGACTAATAAGAGAATATTTTTTCACTCAACATACGAAACTCTGGAATTTGTTACTGGAGGATGTAGTAAAAGTTGTTAGTGTAGCTGGGTTTAAAAAAGGTTTTGACAAGTTCCTGGAGGAAAGGTCAATAAACCATTATTGAAAGGGACCCAGGATATCACTGCTTGACCCAATACAAGCATTGTGGAACCTGTGTCTTTTGGGGAAACTGTTAGGTGCCGATGACCTAGATTGGCCACTGTTGTAAACAGGATACTGGGCTTAATGGACCTTGGTCTGGCCCAGTATGGCATATCTTATGCTCTTATGTTCTTATGAGCTGATCCTCGAGTCCTTCGGCCTCGTGTCGTTCCTCGTCTGAGGTCTTGATCAGATTCCCACTCGATGGGACCACGATCATCCCCAGCAAGTGTGCTGGGCATCAGCCATAGAGCATCGGGAGCCCCGAGGCCCGCAGAGCAGCCCTCCTACGAGTCCTCGATAGACTTTTCCGTTGATATGGGCAGACTAGTCCGCTGGAGGATATGGCTTCCTTGATTTTGTCAAGGATATGTCTGACCCTGGCTTTTCCTACGGAGTCAGAGTAGTACTCTCAGGTGGATGAGTTGGAAATTCTCCAGTATGAGGCTCCTCCAAGGGAATCTCTCACAGTGGCCATCCCTCCCATCCTGGAATGGCTGATGCTCTGGATGTGGGAGACACCGGCATCAGTGCTGGTGGTGAGCAAATGGCTCGAATGAATGTATCTGGTCTGCTGGAGCTCAGGCTTCCAGAAATCACAGCTGCCACATAACTCCATGGTGGTGGAGTCGGCCATGCATCAGCTGAAAAGCCAGAAGACACACTCCTCTGTGCCCCCTAGCAGGGAGGCCCACACCTTCAATGCCCTTAGCAGAAAGTATTACCAGGGCTCGATGCTCATCGACCGCATCCAGGGCTACCAGATGTACATGGGCATGTATGTGAGAGACCTGGTGAAGGAACTTGCTGGGTTCTCCAGGACCAAGCAGGAAGTCAGTCCTCACATATGGGTGACGTCGGTGCCGACGGAGCCCTCGCGGAGCAATTTTCCCCAGCTTTCAAAAAAAGCCTTTGGGAATTGCAGCGCGCATGCGCGGTCCTCTTCCCGCCCAAGGGTGCCATCTTGCTCAGTCTTCTTTTTTCCGCGGAGCCCTACAGACGTTGCCTGTGAATCCCCGCAGAAAAGTTGATTTTCCTCTATTTTTATCTATTTTTTCTTCGGTTCGACGCCGGTTCTGTTCCCGCCCGGACTCGCGACGCCGTTTGTGAGTCCGTCCTTTATTTTTCGGTTTTTTGTCCTTCGTGACAGTTTTCGCGCTTTTTTCCTTTTTTCCCTGGCTGCCCGGTCGTTCGACCTCGCAGGGGCCCTTTTTCCCCCGATGGCGGCCAGTGGTTTCAAAAAGTGTGACCTCTGTAAGAAACTTATGTCTCTTACAGACACTCATGACTTCTGCCTCCGCTGCCTCGGCCCAGATCATGACCCCATGATCTGCACGCCATGCGGCAAAATGTCCTCAAAAGCATTGAGGAGTCGGCAGCACCAGCGGGAGCGTATCTTCTCTGACTCCGGCCGGGCTCGGACCTCGTCAGAGGCTTCGACATCTCGGGACTCTGGTCCTGAGCATCGTCGAAGTTCCTCTGAGAGGGGGTCTCCTACCCGGGAACATCATCGGAAGAAGAAACCCGCGAGGGCAGGATCAGTGGACGCTCCTGGTTCCTCGAGGGCCAGGTCGCATAGCCCCGATTCCCGTCCCGGGTCCTTGGAGTAGGAGAGGCCGTCAAAACATCCTCGACTCGAGGTGGACTTGCCAGCTCACGTAAGTATGGTTGTCCTCGTGGACTCGCCTCCGAAGGACCCGACGTCGGGCCCGACGCCGTCGGGGCCCGAGTCGGGGGCTGCTGGGTCTCCTGAGCTCGGACTCAGGTTGACGGCCTTGGAGTGCAGTTTGTCTGCCTTCTTGGACCAGCAGCGGGCATTGATCGCTGGCCTCGCTGGCGCTTCTGCCCTGACCGCCGGGACGTCGACCTCCAAGTCGACCCCGGAGACCGAGCCGATCCTCGAGTCCATGCGGGCTCGAGTCGATCCTCGGTCGAGGTCTCCTTCGGCCTCCCGTTCGGGACTGAGGTCGTCGACGCCGACTCCCTCGGCGTCGGGGCGGATGGCGTCAGTGCCCGCCCGACTGGAGCCGGTCGACTCCTCCTCCGAGGAGTCGGCCTGGGAATCTGAGGACGAAGAGTCACCTGGTTCATTTCGAACTCGGTGTGTCCCTTCGGACTCCCCCGAGTCCGAACCTCGGAGACGGTCCCCCCCGGAGGATACCCGGTTCTCGGACTTCGTGAGGGATATGGCCAAAGCCTTGGCCTTCCCTGCGGACCCCGAGGAGGAGCCTCGAGTCGAAGAACTCGATGCCCTCCAATATGACTCTCCCCCGAAGGAGGCCTTTATTGTACTGGTTCCTCCGATGCTGGAACGGCTTCTCTTCCGCATGTGGGAGAGCCCGGCGTCGTCGCCGGTGTTAAGCAAGCGGGTCGATTCCATTTATCGAGTCCGCAAGAGCCCCGGGTTCCAAAAGGCACAACTACCGCACCATTCCATGGTGGTGGAATCGGCCATGCATAGACTGAAGAGTCAAAAAATGCACTCTTCGGTGCCCCCCGGTAGGGAGGCCCGAAGCCTGGATGCCCTCGGTAGGAAGTGCTTCCAGGGCTCTATGCTTGCTTGTCGAGTCCAGACATACCAGCTCTACATGGGCATGTATCTCCGAGACCTGGCTAAGGAAATAGCCGGGTTCTCTGCTGGTCTCTCCGACGAACCTTTGCAGAGGTTCCAATCCTTGTCTACTGGCATTCGGGAGTGCTCCAAGTTTATCTCTCAAGCGGCCTATGATGGTTTTGAGGCTTCGGCTCGAGTAGCCGCGGCCGGCATCGGTGGACACCGCCAGGCTTGGCTTCAGACGTCCGACCTCGAGCCCTGGGTACAGGACAAGTTGGTCGATGTCCCCTGCCGAGGTGATAACCTCTTTGGCAAGCCCATGGATGAGAAGGCTGCACAAATCGAGACAGAGACTCTCACCAGAACTCGTCTCTCAAGGAAAACCTCTGCCCCTTCTCAAAAGAAGAAGGCCTCGGGGAAAAAGCCCTTTTACCCGAGGAAGGGTGCTGCCTATAAATACTACCCTCAGTATCAGGCCTCACCAGCTCCCCCACAGGGAAAGCAGGCCAAGGGATGGGGTAATGGGTCCCGTAGGCAGCAAGCCCCCAAGCCTGCACCACCGGCCCCTGCTCAGCAGGGTGGGGGTTTTTGACTTTCTCAGCATAGCCTCTCCCCCTCAGCTGGTTCCTCTCAGCACAGGAGGCCGGCTGGTCCACTTTGCCCACAGGTGGTCCAACATCACCACAGATACCTGGGTGCTTCAGATAGTTCAAAAGGGCTATCTTCTTCATTTTCACCAGGTACCTCCCTCCTACTTTCCAGGGGAGCCTTCCAGACTCCCTCTGCACAGGGACTTACTCCTTCAGGAGTTAGCGAGTCTTGTTCAGGAACAAGCCGTGGAACCGGTGCCCCACCACCTGAAGGGTCAAGGGTTTTACTCCAGGTACTTCCTGGTTCCAAAACGAACAGGAGGCCTCAGACCCATCCTGGACTTGCGAAATCTCAACAAGTTCCTTGCAAAGGAAAAGTTCAAAATGCTTACCCTTGGAATCCTGCTGCCCTACCTCCAGCAGGGAGACTGGCTATGCTCCTTAGATCTGAAGGATGCGTATACTCATATCCTTATTCATCCGGACCACAGACAATACCTCAGGTTTGTGGTGGACGGACGCCATTACCAGTACAGAGTACTGCCTTTCGGCCTATCCTCCGCCCCCAGAGTGTTCACCAAATGCCTAGCAGTGGTGGCGGCCTATCTGAGGCTTCAGAGTCTCTTTGTGTTCCCATACCTGGACGACTGGCTCATCAAGGCCCAGTCTGCCCAAGAAGCCACTCAAGCTGCTCATCGCACGGTGGCTCTGCTCCAGCACTTGGGCTTTGTCATAAACTTCGCAAAGTCCACTTTGCTCCCCTCTCAAGATCTAGAATTCATCGGCGCCAGGTTGGATACTCTTCAAGCGCGGGCCTTCCTGCCTCTGGACAGGGCCCACAGGCTCATGGATCTCGCCAGCCGCTTTCACAGCAATTCCCTGGTCTCGGCCAGGCAATTTCTGAGACTGCTCAGTCATATGGCTTCCACGGTCCATGTAACCCCCTATGCCCGCCTGAACATGCGACCTGCTCAATGGTGCCTTCGCAAACAATGGCATCAGGCCACTGGGAGCCTAACGGACTCCGTGCAGATCTCCGACCAGCTGGTCTCCTCTCTGCGATGGTGGCGTCACCTGCCAAACCTGGTACTCGGGGTAACTTTTCAACCCCCTACACATTCTCAGGTCCTGACGACCGATGCTTCTCTCCAGGGTTGGGGAGCACATTGCCAAGGGACTTGTACTCAGGGTCTCTGGACTCCTTGGGAGTCCGCTCAGCAGATCAACTTCCTGGAGCTCAGAGCCATCCGCCTAGCACTCAAAGCCTTCTCTCACCTGATTTCTCACCAGTCAGTACTTGTCCAGACAGACAATCAGGTTGCCATGTTCTACGTGAACAAGCAAGGCGGAACCGGCTCCTTCCTTCTCTGTCAGGAGGCACAGAAGCTCTGCTCTTGGGCCGTCCATCGCAGCATCGTCCTCAAAGCTGTCTATCTCCCAGGTCAAGAAAACTACCTGGCAGACAAATTGAGCAGGGTCCTCCAACCGCACGAGTGGAGGTTGGATCCGCTTGTGGTTCAGCGGATCTTTCTCCAGTGGGGCCTCCCCACCATGGATCTGTTCGCCAGTCCTCTGAACCGGCAGCTTCCCAGATTCTGCTCTCGACAGCCGCATCCCCTCCGGGAGGCGGCGGATGCTTTTCTAATTCCATGGTCCACAGGCCTCTTGTATGCCTTTCCACCCATGCCCCTGGTGTCTCGGACGCTCTTCAAGGTTCTCAGACAAGGCGTCGGTGATCCTAGTGGCCCCCCGGTGGCCGAGACAACCTTGGTTCCCGCTTCTGCTACAGCTGGCGGTGGACACACCTCTTCCTCTGGGGTTTCAGCCCGACCTCCTCTCGCAGGATCAGGGGTCGCTCCTGCACCCCAACCTTCGGTCCCTTCATCTGATGGCCTGGCTGCTGAAAGGGTAGTCCTTGCTCCTCTCCAGCTACCTCCAGATGTGGAAGAGGTCGTCTTGGCCTCCAGGAGGCCTTCCACCCGGATGTCCTACGCTCTTAAGTGGCGTCGGTTCTCCGTCTGGTGTACTCAGCAGTCACAAGACCCCTTCTCCTGTTCAGCATCAGTGGTATTTCAGTACTTGCTTTCCCTTTCCAATCTTGGACTTAAGTCCAACTCGGTCAAGGTCCACCTCAGTGCTCTTTCTGCGCACCACCTACCGGTGGACGGTAGACCCCTTTCCAGCCACCTGCTGGTGGCTCGTTTTCTCCGGGGCCGCCTCCTCCTTAAACCACCTTTGCGCCCACCAGCTCCGAACTGGGATCTCAATGTGGTTTTACAGCGGCTTACCTGTCCGCCTTTTGAGCCTATGGCTACCTGTCCTCTTCGTTTTCTTTCCTGGAAAACCTTGTTCTTGGTGGCCCTCACTTCTGCTAGACGCGTTAGTGAGCTGCAGGCCCTGGTATCTGATCCTCCTTACACTAGGTTCTACAAGAACCGGGTAGTCCTACGGACTCACCCTAAGTTTCTTCCTAAAGTGGTTTCCCCTTTTCACATCAACCAGGAGGTGGTACTTCCGACCTACTTTCCCAGGCCTCACTCCAGCCGAGCTGAGATGGTCCTGCATACCCTGGACTGTAGGAGGGCGCTAAACTTCTACCTTGACCGTACGCGGGAGCACCGAAGGGCTGTTCAGCTCTTCGTGTCTTATGACCCCAACAAGTTGGGGCTCCCTGTCTCCAAGCGTACTCTGTCCATCTGGATTGCGGACTGCATCGCTTGGGCTTACGAAGCTGTGGGCCTCGTGCTGGAAGGTAGAGTCACTGCTCATCGTGTTCGGGCGAAGGCTACGTCAGTGGCTTATCTCCGCTCTGTTCCGTTGGCAGACATCTGCCGGGCCGCTACTTGGTCTTCAAGCCAGACTTTTGCAGCCCATTACTGCCTGGAGAGGGAGTCCCGCAGGGACAGTGCTTTCGGACAGGCAGTCCTCCGTAACCTCTTCGAGGTATAGGCAACTCCTACCCTCCATCCCGGATGTTGGGCTACCGGTTGGAGACGTATTCAGAGAAGATTCCTTCCTTCTGTGCTGCTGAGCTAGAGGGAGCTCATTTTTGTGCTTAGGGTCTCCGGTAGCCTTAAGCTTGGGAGTCCCATATGTGAGGACTGACTTCCTGCTTGGTCCTGGAGAAAGCGTAGTTACTCACCTGTAACAGGTGTTCTCCAGGAGCAGCAGGAATCAGTCCTCACAACCCTCCCTCCTCCCCTTGGAGTTGCAGTTATATGCTTTCATTTTTGCTAATTTTTTGCTGTCTTTTAGCTATGTCATCTGACTGAGCAAGATGGCACCCTTGGGTGGGAAGAGGACCGCGCATGCGCGCTGCAATTCCCAAAGGCTTTCTTTGAAAGCTGGGGAAAATTGCTCCGCGAGGGCTCCGTCGGCGCCAACGTCACCCATATGTGAGGACTGATTCCTGCTGCTCCTGGAGAACACCTGTTACAGGTGAGTAACTATGCTTTCTCAGCTGGTCTCTGAGGAACCCCTGCAGTTGTTCAAGAACCTGGCCAAGGCAGTCTGTGAGTGCTCCAAGTTCATGTCTTGGGCGGCCTATGATGGGTTCGAGTTGGCGGCTCGAGTGGCGGTGGCAGGCATTGGTGCACAATGCTAAGCTTGGCTACAGTTGTCCGACTTCAATGTCCCATGCCAAAGACAGAACCTTTTTTGCAAACCCATGACTGACAAGGCTGGTGAGCTGGAGACCATCTTCATGACTGGGACCAGGCTCTCAAAGACTGCTGCCCCTCCCAGACGGAAGGGCTCGGGTAAAATGTCCTACCCGAGGAAAGGGGCTGCTTAAAGAAACTATCCACCTTATCAGGCCTCCCCAGCTCTCCAACAGGGTCAGCAGGCCAAGGGTCATAGACATGGCCCTTGTAAGCAGAAGGCTACAAAACCCCAGGCAACAGCCAGGGTGGAGGTTTTGACTTCTTAAGCTTAGCCTCTCTACTCCAAGGAGATCAGCAGCCCACAGGGGGATGTCTGGCCCACTATGCCCAGAGATGGTTAACCATCACCAACGACTCCTGGGCACTTTGAGTGGTAAGGGAGGGTTACCTCCTCCACCTGACTCAGACACCTCCCCCTTATTTTCCGGAAGAGCTCCTCATGTCTCCCCTCCACCAGGACCTTCTACTGAAGGAGTTGGCAGGTCTTCTTGAGGACAAAGCAGTGGAACCAGTTCCCCCACCATCTTGGAGGCAAGGACGCCTCCCTGCTCAGCTAGGGAGCCCACTGCGGGGAGCTCCAAACACAGGGCAGCTGGTCACCAGGCAAGAGCACCCAGCAGATCAAGCTCCTCAAGCTGAGGGTATAATACTTAGCCCTGCATGCTTTTTGCCATCACCTGCATCACCAGCCTGTGCTAGTCTAGACGGACAACCAGATGGCGATGTTCTGTGTGAACAAACAGGGGGAGCACAGGGTCTCATGCCTTCTGGGAGGCAGTGGTCCTCTGCTCGTATGCAATCCAACAGGGGGCAGTATACCTACCAGGCCAGAACAACCTCCTGGCCGACAGGCTGAGCATAGTCCTCCAGCCACATGAGTGGCAGCTGGACCCCAGAGTGGCTGACTGGCTCTTCCAGATCTGCAGGAAATCCATGATGGACCTGTTTGCCAGCCCAGACAACTTCCAGTTGCCCCTCTTCTGTTCCCACTACTTATGTATATCGCTCAAAACAAACAGTGTTCATGTGGACTCTGTCAATCATTTAAAGAACAGTAGAGAATGGTAGATTGATTAAATCTTCTATTATTCCAATATCAAAGTGCCCAGAATGTCTCCAGACCTCTTAGCGCTTCAAAGCAGAATGCTTACTGCCTATGCTTAACGTAGCGCAAGTTAGCATCAATGACTTTACTGGGTTTTTTTTGTTAATATCACCACTTCTCCACCACCTTCGTGTCGAAATCTAATAGCCTAAAACAATTCCTTATCTCATTTTGTTCTCCTCAACATCTCCCTTTGGCACCATTCTCGCGTTTCACTCACATCAAGAGTTTCTTCAGGAGGGTCTACAAAATTTAAAAATCAATATTGACATCGAAGTTTGCAAATATTATCCACATTAATATAATAAACTTATTTCGTGTTGTGGTTTCACAAGGCAAGAAAGTATGTTACCCCAAAACGCCCCTTACAATTAAAGTACTTGCTATCTAAAAATGCTGCCCACGTTCCTCTGTACCTTACTTGTTTCTGAGCTCAAGGCTTCCCAAAAAACGCCGCGCATGCGGCCTGACTAGAGGAGGCTGATTATATAGGTTGTTTCTGTTTTGCCACTACCTATAATAAAACTCTTCTATTTTCTTAAAGGCAAATACCCCACTCAATAGAGGAATTGAAACCATTGGGTGTTAACGTATTTAAATTAAAGATCCAACATTGTTGGTGTATTAAAAGGGTTTGTTCCAAGGTCTTTCCCCTCATTGCTGACTGAACATGTTCGATGCAAAAAAGCCTTAGATCTTCAAACTCATGTCGAAAGTCTACACAATGTTGAACTAGAGGTGCTGTCAGTACCTTGCATCGTAAGCGACTTATGTTCAAGTAGGCGAGTCTTAAATGAGCGAGTGGTTTTACCTATGTAAAATTGACTGCAAGGACATTTTAATAACATATACCACCGAAGTGGTATCAGACGTCGTTGCTTGTTTTAATGTATATGTTTTATCGTGATATTCAAAATCCTTCACTTCTGCAGTAATCTCGCATATTGCACATTTCCCACATCTTGTGTTCTCTCTCTCTCTCTGTCATCTTCTAATCTCTGTATTAACGGCCGTAAGGCTGCTGGGCTCAGTTGTTCTTTTAAATTGGCATTACGTTGCCACACACATCTTGTATGTTTATCTTCTAGACCAGGTGCTTACAAACGGGCATTGTTTTGTGATCGGGCCTGGCTGATTGGGACCTCTAAGGCTAAGACCAGTGAAATGGATAGTGAAAACATCAATATGATTACTAGATACTCACCTTTAAGTTACAAGATACAGCGAATAATAACAAAACATGTTAATATTCTTCAGATAGTTCCTGGTCTAGAAGATAAACATATAAGATGTGTGTGGCAACGTAATGCCAATTTAAAAGAACTCGTTTCTCATCTCGTGGTCAGAGGGCCTCATGTACGCCTTCCCTCCCACGCCACTGATTGCCAAAACCTTGTTAAGGATCTTCTGCGACAGGGCCTCACTCATCCTGATAGCCCCTCGGTGGCCCAGGCAACCATTGTTCCTGCTTCTCCTCCGATGGAAACCCCCATCCCCAATGGGACTTGCCAGGACTCCTTTCTCGGGAAGAGGGCACTCTTCTGCACCCCAACCTGGGGTACCTGTCACTGACAGCATGGCTACCGAAAGGGTGACCCTAGCCCCTTTCAGCCTATCGTGTGAGGTAGAGGAGATCCTGTTGGCCTCCCGCAAGGTCTCTACTAGAAAAGCTTATGCCCTCAAATGGTGCAGGTTTTCCGTCTGGTGTGCCAAGCAGGGGGAAGACCTGTTTTCCTGCCTAGTGGGTTTGGTGTTACAATACCTTCTCCACTTCTCACAAACCAGGCTCAAGTCTAACTCCATCTGGGTGCACCTTAGTGCCCTGGTGGCGCACCACCACCCGATGAATGGCAAGCCCCCCTTGGTCCAGTCGTTGGTGACCTGCTTTCATAGGGGTCTGCTCGAAGAATGAGGACTTATAGGTAATAGTAATCTTCCTCTCTTCTTTGCTTCATTCCATTTTAGGGATTTGATTGGGTCTAACTCCTGCTCCTCGTGCATGGCACTGTTTTTTGGTTAATAGTCTAATGAGAGTTCTATGTCCCTATAAATTTTCATAGAACATATGACAATAAGGATTTATACATCCAGCTTTGTTTCATTTTCATAAATTTCTATTGGAGCTCCTGCCTGTTCAGTTTGTATAGTTAAGGTTTTGATTCATAAGACAAGAAGTTTAATGAAAAGTATTCACTGATTTGAAACTTGTTTTTCTCTTTGTCCTTATTAGTGTTTACAAAGATTTGAGGCACATGGATTTATGGTTACAGGAGGTAGAAGGTTTGTTTTTTAATATGTCACATCCCTTAATGTGGTGTTTTTTGCTAATTCATTTAAATTTTGTTAATTCATTTAAGTTTTCCAAATATTCATTGTTTTACTTTGATTTGTTTATAATAGTTTTTATATTCTTTTTATGATTTGTCTAAATAAGTTTACTCATTTTATTACGATTATTCATTTATAATTTTATATGTGCTTTTATGTATTTGTTTTTAGTTTACCATTGAACCCCTGAGGAAGGTGTTGCCGAAACAGTCTGTGTTTGGTCTTTGGTATAATCTCCTCTGTGGGTTATTTTGTGATTCCATGGTGACTATTAAAGACTTCTTTGATTACCACGTCTGGACTTGATTGGTGCGGTGACCAAGTGTACACTGTCCACCTGGGTGGCAGACTGTATTGCTCTTGCCTATGAGCAGGTGGGGCTCCTGCTGGAAAGATATGTCATGGCACACTGTCAGGGCCATGGTGGCCTCGGTGCAAACTTGTGCTCTGTCCCTATGGGGGACATCTGCCGGGCCGCCACCTGGTCTACAGTCCATACCTTCGCAGCCCATTACTGCCTGGAAAGAGTCCCAATGGGACAGTGCCTTCGACCAGGCTGTGCTCTGTAATCTGTTCAGGGTCTAGGCAACTCCTACCCTCCGACCCTTCTGTATTAAGGCTGCCTGAGTGCTGGTTTTCTTCGGACACAGAAGTCCTACTATGGTCTGTAGAGACAGACTCAATTGCTGCTGCTCGCAGCTCCCCGTGAGGGAGTCCGTGTTTTTGCTATGGGCTTTTGGTAGCCTGTAGCTGGGGAGTCCCATATGTGAGGACTGACTTCCTGCTTGTTCCCGGAGAAAGTGTAGTTACTCACCTGTAACAAGTGTTCTCCGGTGACAGCAGGAATCAGTCCTCACAATCCTCCCTCCTTCCCTTGGAGTTGCTCCTTTTAAAAGATGGCAAAAATAAAAGATGGTAGCTATGTCATCTGACTGAACAAGATGGCACCCTTGGGTGGGAAGGGGACCACACATGCGTGGTGGCATCTTCCAAAGGCTTTCTTTGAAAGCTGGGGGATGCTTCCACAAGGGCTCTGTCGGTGCCGATGTCACCCATATGTGAGGACTGATTCCTGCTGTCCCTGGAGAACACCTGTTACAGGTGAGTAGCTACACTTTTCCCAAGTATATATCTCAACATGATTCTCTTGCAGCTTTAGAGTTGTGGTACTTGTGTGCAGATGATATTGATATGTGATTTTCAAAGTCAACAATTTGCATGAACTGCCCCCTATGCAGGTCTCTCTAGCAAGAGTTCAGCAGTGGTCTGTTTACCCACTGTTCATATTACAGTGTAACTGCTGTCCTGTGCTTGAATATTATTTCAGCTAAATAATCTTTTTTCATCTCCCCAAAACCCATGGGGGGGGGGGAAGTCATGAGTTTTGAGAATAGGAAATGAACTTTGATGACCATGCTGTGATAGAGTACAAAGTTTGACATTTTTATCTACTTGTTTTCTGCCATAAAGGAGCAGCTGCAGGCCCAAGACTTCAGCAAGTTCCAGCCATTGAAGGCAAAACTTCTGGAGACGGTGGATGACATGCTGGCTCATGACATTGCCCACCTGATGGTGCTGGTGCGACAAGAGGAGACCCAGAAGCCTATCCAAATAGTGAAGGGAGGGGCTTTTGAGGGCACCTTGAATGGTCCGTTTGGCCATGGATATGGTGAAGGTGCAGGAGAAGGCATTGATGATGCTGATTGGGTGGTCTCCAAAGACAAACCCATGTATGATGAGATCTTTTACACGCTGTCCCCAGTCAATGGCAGAGTTACAGGGGCCAATGCTAAGAAAGAGATGGTGAAGTCTAAGCTGCCCAACACTGTACTTGGAAAAATCTGGAAACTTGCTGATATAGACAAGGACGGCATGTTAGACGATGAGGAATTTGCTTTGGCCAACCACCTCATCAAGGTCAAGTTGGAAGGTCATGAGCTTCCAAATGAGCTTCCTTCCCATCTCCTTCCTCCATCCAAAAGAAAGTTGACAGAGTAAGAAAAGAGGTCCTATATAAGACAGAGGACGGGAACAGTTATACAAAGAGACACATTTATTTAAATTATATATGTGATGTGAAGTCACTCTGTGGCCATTTTGATTTTGGATTGATTGTAAAGCATTATAAAAAGAAAAATGTTCATTTTAACAACTTAACAGGCAATTAACCTTTCTGTACGATATTATTGCTGTTTTCTGTGTAATCATTTTCCAGAGGAGAAGAGAGATACCAAGAGTGAAAGCACTGGATGGATTGTGAGCTCAGTTGAGGCATGGGGAGGGAGGGAGGGGGGAGAGGTTCAGATTCATTTCCATTTTAAACATCATTTTATAATCAACCAAAAATGTTAGACAGAAAGTTTTGCATAGGAAAATTATTGACTTTTTTGTGATGGTTCAGGAAGAGTATATTTACTCACTAGGTAAACGTACATACCACAAAGCCCAAAGTCTGTTTTTCTACTAGAAAAAAATAAACTGCTTGATTCATCTTTACCTAGAGCATGAAAATCTATGTACCAAAGCATAGCACTGCTGTCTTGATTGTGGGGATTTCTGGAGGTGTCTTAGCAAGGTGTTATCAGTCAGTTTGTACTTATCCTTGCAAAGAGGCGTCTATTCAATGAAAAGTTTTTGTATTTGAAGTGTCCCTGTACAACTTGGGGAGTGGAGGACATGTTCCAGGAATCAAGGCCAAGTCGTGTGCATGGCAGTAAACCAGACTCTTCCCCTCCCCTTCAATTTTATCAGCAATCTTTACTCATTGCCTTGTATTTTTGCTTGCATTGAATACATGGCTCTTGATTTTTAGGCTGAGGCTACCGAGCACATTTTACTTGACCAATACTGGAGTTTGAACCCTCACCTGTGATTGAGAGATTAAGAATGGTGCTCAGCCACTGCTGGTTCAAAGCACCAAATTGTGGAGATTTAAGGACCGGTGTGCAGTAGGGTAGCGTGTGAGAGGCAGAGCCAGCTCTACCAGTAGGCAAACTAGGTGGTTGCCTAGGCAGACAGCTTCTGGGGGTGGAAAAGAGCAAGGCATTCAAAGCTAAATAATAGGACAGCAAGGGGGAGCGTAAGGTTTAAGATTTGTCTAAGGTGCAACACTGTAAACCAACTGCGAGACTGCCCAGCAGACAGGGGGAATATCTGGAACTGAAGCTTATGACCAAGGAGGTGACAATGTGTCAAATTGTGGCAAAATGTACAGAAGAAAAGCAAGTTTGTAGCAATGAAGACATCAGCCATCCCTTTATGAACAGGAGAGAGATTTTAGGCCAGTCCTGGATTTGCTGAGTCTTTTATAACATACCCTAAATAGCCATTTCCTGCCTTTACAATTTATCCAAATTATCCTTTTAGTGTGCACTAAAATTATAGATGGCGAGTAAGTCCCCTCTTTATAAATTTTCAAAGGCAAACCTTTAGAAATGGTTGCTAGACTGAAGCCGCTTGGTTATGTTAGTACATAAAATACATGCTGATTTTAGAAAATATTTGCATAAATCTTAACTGCATATGCTTTGCTCAAACTTCTCCCCAGAACATCCTTCCAGAGCTTGCCCAACCATTAGACAAGACCAGGCAGCTGTCTAGAGCAGCAAAGAACAGCAGCAGTCAAAACAAAATAGATTGTGATAGCCACAGGCACTCAGAGCCTCAGCACACTGCTTTGCCTATATGTGCATCTCCTCTCTCCCTGCAGTAAAACAAAGTTTAAAAGTATGAGGTCCAATTATATATTTTTACAGGAGAGTTGTGATGGTGCTTTAATGATTAATTAGCAAAATTGGTAAAGCTAAAGGTTCACCTAGGGCACCCAAACCCTTGGGCTGGCCCTGCATGCCTACTCACGTGGTTTGCTCAGACTCCGCCCCAGAACATGCCTACACGCAAGTCACATAAAAGTTTGTGTCTAATTGCCACCGTGCATGCTTTCATGCATGTAACCCATGGGGTAGTTGTTTTTTTAAAATAAGTCCTGCTTGTGATGAATCCCTTATGAAACGACCTCCATAGTGTGCATGAAAGAAAGCACATCCTTCAACCACACTGCCAAAGCCTGACTTGACCTTGCCTGTCCTAACTACCTGGAGTCATCTTGTAACTTGTTTCAAAGACAGAGCAAACATCCCAGGTTGATTGTGCTTTATGTACACTGAGATAACATTAAGTTATAAGTATTGTATATGCTCAGTAAAATGCATTTCTAAGAAGTCTTAAATTAACACATTAACTGTTTTATACCCTGGATTAAGAATATTACTAAGAGATGGGGTGTGCTTTCTGTTTTATTTTTGTGTGATTGATGGAATGATCTAGTGTTTTCATGAGCAACTCATCCCAAATAAATTCAGTGACGCCAGAAGCCTGAGCAGCTCTGCAGTTGCTTTGTACTGGATTGCAGTTAATATGTACTAGTGGCTCGCTTACCCTTTGGATCAAGTTTCTCCATTTCCTGAAAGACTTTTTTTTTAACCCCTTCAGCCTTAATGCATTTCTTAGAAGGAGGTGCTGTTGGGTCATGGACTCATGTTCTAACCCAATTCACTGAGAATTGTCATGGCAGGGTTGGATCATTTATGTTGCATGAAGAAGAAAATTTCCATTCTCTTGTTCTACTAACTACCTCCAAATCAACTCCTTATTCCTTGGGAGATGACAACGTTGCTTGTCATTAGAAGGCCTCCTTTTTTCCCCATTTAACACTTTTTTCCAACTACCAAAACAAACAATAGTTCACTTTTGTACATCCCTGTGTACAAACTCTCTCACATGTAGGATTTAGCTTGCACACTCTTCAGAAGCTCAAAGAGAGACATTCAGGAATAGTAGGTAATCTCCAGGAACAAGCAGGAATAAGTCCTCACATATGGGTACGTCGGTACCGACGGAGCCTGAGCGGGAAAGCTCCCCAGCTTCCCAGAAGGAAAGCTTTTGGGGCCTCCCACTGCGCATGCGCGCTGCCTTCCCGCCTTCCTGACCAGCTCTCCTCAGTTCTTCTTTTTCCGCGGAGCCAGCAGGTCGTGTTCCTGTCACCGCTGAAGAAGTTGTTATTTTAATTTATTTCTTTGGCTGCGTGTCTGTCTTCCCCGATTCCAGACCGGTACCGCCGGTCTTTTTTCCTTTATTTAAAAAAAAAAAAATCTTCTTTTTTTTCCCTCACTTGGTGTGTTAGTTCTGTGAGGCCTTTAGGCCTTCACTAATTCTCCCTCATGGAGAAACAAGCCTCTGGGTTTAAAAAATGCACCAAGTGCAGCGGTACTATTTCAGTCAGACACCCATGAATGGTGTCTTAAATATTTGGGGCCTGACCATTCCATTCCGGATTGCCCATCCTGTTCTTTGATGTCTAAACGTGGCTTACAGAACCGGGCAGCCAAGTTTCACATGCTGTTTTCTACAGATACTCCAGCATCGACATCTTCCAGGTCTTCCTCTCCTGATGGATCTCAGGTAACCAAACATTCCTCTGGCAGGTCCTCAAAGGGCAAATCTTCCTCTAAGTATCGAGATACCCCTGGGCTTGACCCTGAGGACCCTGCCCCAGCCAAACAACCCCGGCGGGAAGCTCCGGCTTCCGAAGCTCCTCCTATGGGGTTACAGGTTGACATCGATGGCACGGCCTCGACCGATCACCTGTTAGACTGTTCTGGGGTACCGGCTCAATCATCCGGTACCGACATCCAGACAGTTGTGGCGTCCATGGATCATACAGTTCAATCCATGCAGCAGGCCATTTTGGCTTTTATTAAGGCTGCGACGCCCTCGGTACCGCACCCTGCGGTACTGACTCCGGTTCCGGTACCACAACCGATACCGGTACCCATGCCTTCCACATCGACCAGGATTCCGGTTCCTGGTTCCGGGGTTTTTCCCGATACCGATCCGGTTCCGGGTACCCCCGATGTCGATACCGGTCGATACGCTTATCGATCCATGGAAGCAAACAGACGATACTTTGAGTCTTCTGATAATTCTGATTCATCAGATGACTCTGCTGAAGTATCCCTTACTCTGCCTGAGGAGCCCTCTTCTCCAAAGAGGAGAATGTCTCCTCCAGAGGATTTATCCTTTCAAGACTTCATCATTGAAGTAGCTAAAGGTCTTTCTATTTCTGTATCCTCTGAAAAAGAACCTAGAGCGAAAAAGTTAGACATTTTAGGATACTCTAAGGTTCCCAAAGAGGCAGTCACCTTGCCCATCCATGAAATTCTTCAAGAACACATGATGGACTTATGGGAGACTCCTCTCACCCTATCTCCACATTCTCGTCGTCTGGACATCATGTATCGTGTCCCCCCTTCTCCTGGGTTTCAAAAAACTCAGCTCCCGCACCACTCCATCGTGGTGCAGTCAGCTATGAAAAGGATCAAGAGTACTAAAAGACACTCTTCTACTCCCCCAGGAAGAGAATGTAGGACTCTGGATGCTTTTGGAAGAAAAATCTTCCAAGCAAGTATGCTTATTGCCAGAATCAACTCATACAGCCTCTATATGGGCATGTTTCTGAAGGAAATTCCATTAAAAATACGCCATTTCCTCCCCTTTATTCCAGAGGATAGAAAGGAGTTCCTTCTTCTGCTGAAGCATACCCAAGATATTTCAAAGTTCTCCAACAGAGCAGCCTTTGACTCCTTTGAGGGTGCTAGCAGAGCCTCAGGTATTGCCATAGCGGCTCACAGAATTGCTTGGCTCCAGGCCTCTAACCTTGAACTCTGGGTCCAGGATGGGTTGGGAAATTTGCCCTGTACAGGTGAGAATCTGTTTGGTAAGGAGTGGCAAATCAAAGCCACTCAAATGGATGCAGAAAATGCTGCTTTAGATAGACTTTCTAAGTCTACCTCTACCCCTATCAAGAAGAAATCTTTCAAAAAGCCTTTCTACAAGAAGGCCAGATTTGCCACAAATACTGGCCAACAATCTTCTGCAGCTCGCTTTGCTCCTAAGCGTCAGCAGCCTAAACAGGCCAGGGCAAAACCTGCAGTGGCTGCTACAGCCCAGCAGTCCCAACCCCCTCAGGGTTTTTGACTTAAGACTAGAGAACTTAACCTTTCTGGCTCTAAAACATCCAGAACCTCTCACCATTCCAGGAAGGTTAACTCATTTTGCTCCCAGATGGGAGCAAATCACATCAGAGCAATGGACCCTCTCTATCATCAGAGAGGGCTACAAACTACATTTCTCCAACCTTCCTCCCCATACCATGGTGAGAAGTTTGAATTCTCCCCCATCTCTCCTAGACCTGTTGGGTCAGGAGGTGACCACTCTTCTCGCCCAAAAGGCAATAGAAGAGGTTCCTCTTCCTCAACAAGGGTCAGGTTTTAACTCCCCTTATTTTCTCATTCCCAAGAAAACAGGGGGGTACAGACCCATTCTGGATCTCAGAGAATTGAACAAATTTCTATACAGGGAGAAATTCAAGATGCTTTCTCTAGGCACTCTCCTTCCATACCTACAGAGTCAGGACTGGCTTTGTTCTCTAGATCTCAAGGATGCGTACACACATATACTCATCCATCCATCCATCCCACAGAAAATTCCTACGGTTTCTATTCCAGGGAAAACATTTCCAATACAGAGTACTTCCCTTCGGTCTAGCCTCGGCTCCAAGGGTATTTACCAAATGCATGGCAATAGTAGCTGCATTCCTATGCACCCTGGGAATTTGTCTTCCCATATCTGGACGACTGGCTCATCCGAGCTCCGTCTCAGTCCGAGGCTCAGACTTCCCTGGATCGCACCAGGCGAATTCTACAGTATCTGGGACTTGTGATCAATCTGCCAAAGTCCCAACTCACCCCTACTCAATCCCTAGAATTCATAGGGGCCTGGTTGGATACCACCACCGCAAGGGCCTATCTACCTCAGGCTCGTTGCCAACGTCTAGTGCACTTAACCTCTCAGACTCAGTCCAGAAGCCACTTGACTGCCAGAGAGATGCTACAACTATTAGGCCACATGGCCTCCACAGTGCATGTGGTGCCTTATGCTCGCCTGCATATGAGAGCAGCTCAATGGACTTTATCCACCCAGTGGACTCAAGCATCAGGAGCTCTCTCAGAGCAAATAGCAAACTCCAATCGTCTCTTTTGGTCTCTCCAATGGTGGATATCCACTCAAAATCTGTTGTTGGGGGCCCCCTTTCAACCATTGTTGCCCCAAGCAACCCTCACAACAGATGCCTCCCAAACAGGTTGGGGGCTCATCTCCAAGATCTCTCCACTCAGGGCACTTGGTCTCCACAGGAGACCACCCTTCATATCAACCACTTGGAACTTCGAGCAATCTTTCTAGCTCTCAAAAGTTTTTCATACCCTCCTCAGCAACATGACAGTCCTTATTCACACGGACAATCAAGGAGGGACTGGCTCTCTGTCGCTTTGCAACGAAGCTCTAAGATTATGGGCCTTCGCCAGAGAGCATCAAATCCATCTCCTGGCAGTATATCTTCCAGGAATCCAAAACTCTTGGGCAGACAGACTCAGTTGAGTTCTGCTTCCACACGAATGGTCCTTGCACATGGATCAGGTACTCAGAATCTTCCAGAAATTGGGAACCCTGGACATAGACCTCTTTGCAAGTCCGTGGAATGCCAAACTTCCCGGGTTCTGTTCCAGAATTCCGTGTCAGGGAGTTCAGACCAAGGATGCCTTCCTCCTGCATTGGGGTCAGGGTTTCCTGTATGCCTTTCCACCCATTCCTTTGATTCCCAAGACTCTGTTCAAACTTCAAAGAGATCAAGGGTCCATGATCCTCATAGCTCCACGCTGGCCACGCCAAGTGTGGTACCCTCTACTTCTGCATCTCTCCCAAGCCCCCTCCCTGGACTTGGGAGCGGCTCCAGACCTTCTGTCTCAAGAGGAGGGGACTTTGTGGCACCCAAACCCCAAGTCCCTTCATCTCAGAGCTTGGTTACTGAAGGCCTAGACCTTCAACACTTCAACCTTTCGCAGCAAGTGAAGGATATCCTACATGCCTCTAGGAAACCTTCCACTAGGCGTTCTTACGCTTTTAAATGGAAAAGCTTTTCCATTTGGTGTGCTCAAAAGGGTCTTAACCCTCTGGCACTCCCATTGAATTCTCTTTTGGAATATCTCCTGCATCTCTCCAATGCAGGACTCAAAACAAATTCAGTAAGAGTCCATTTGAGTGCTATTGCAGCATCACTTAAGCCTATCAATGGACAACCTGTTTCCTCTCATCCTCTTATTGCAAGATTCATGAGAGGCTTAACTTTAACTAAACCTCCCATTCGACCTCCTCTGGTGGCATGGGACTTAAACTTGTTTCTTGGTCAGCTTATGAAGCCATCTTTTGAACCCTTAGCCACTACCGCCTTGAAATTTCTTTCCTGGAAGGTTATTTTCCTCATTGCAGTCACTTCAGCTCACCGCATCAGTGAACTGCAGGCCTTAGTGGCTAATCCGCCTTATACAAGGTTCCATCATGATAAGGTAGTCCTTAGGACAAATCCTCACTTTATGCCTAAAGTGGTCTCATCTTTTCATCTTAATCAAGAGGTATATTTACCTGTCTTTTTTCCAGCTCCTCATGCATCCAATGCAGAGAGGAACCTTCATACTCTAGACTGTAAAAGAGCTCTTGCCTTTTACCTCCACTGGACACAGCAACATCGAAAGTCTTCTCAACTTTTTGTTGCTTTCGATCCTTCTCATTTGGACTTCCAGTCTCCAAAAGAACACTCTCCAATTGCATTGCTCAGTGTATCTCTTTTGCTTACCAGAGTAAGAACCTTTCTCTGGAGGGCCATGTCACCGCTCACAACGTGAGGGCCATGGCCACGGCCACCTCTATGGCTCATCTAAACTCTGTGTCCATTGACCAGATCTGTCGAGCAGCCACCTGGGCCTCGGTTCATACCTTTACAGCCCATTACTGTTTGGACAAGGACTCCCGCCAGGATGCCTTGTTTGGTCAGGCTGTCCTCAGACACCTGTTCCATTCTTGAACAACTCCAGCCCACCTTCCCTGAATGGATGCCTGAGATCCATAGGAAGATGAAGAACCTTTCAGGGTCTCATACCCTTCAGGGGATCTCCCGGGCATCTTAGCTAGGGAGTCCCCATATGTGAGGACTTATTCCTGCTTGTTCCTGGAGATAGCACAGTTACTTACCTGTAACAGGTGATCTCTGGGAACAGCAGGAATTAGTCCTCACAACCTGCCCACCTCCCCTAGGAGTTGTATCTCTCTCTCTCTTCCTTTCCTCTCTCTATATTGTCTCAGCTATAAACTCGAACTGAGGAGAGTTGGTCAGGAAGGCGGGAAGGCAGCGTGCATGCGCAGTGGGAGGCCCCAAAAGCTTTCCTTCTGGGAAGCTGGGGAGCTTTCCCGCTCAGGCTCCGTCGGTACCGATGTACCCATATGTGAGGACTAATTCCTGCTGTTCCCAGAGATCACCTGTTACAGGTAAGTAACTGTGCTTTTTCCTATCTCCATTCTAAGCATATACCTGAGGTGATGGGAGGGGTACGTGACTTGCCCAAGATCACAAGGAGCAGCAGGGGCCTTTGAACCTGTCTTCCCTAGTTTTGAACCATTAGGCTCCTCCTCCTCCTCCTCCTCCTCCTCCTCCTCCTCCTCCTCCTCCTCCTCCTCCTCCTCCTCCTCCACCTCAAAGCACTGCACAACTACCAAAACGTTTTACTGTACAACATCAGTTAATGGTTATTTCAAATTCTCTACCATCTCCCTCAACCCCCTCTCAAAATGCTTTGAAGTCATTATTGAGAACTTACTCGGCTCGTACCCACCCACACAAATAAAGCACCCCTGTCCAGTCCCTGCCTCTCCTACCACGCCCTCCCTCATCTAGTCCCATGCAAGAATCCCCTTGCCCTTTCCCTTCTTTCCATAAAAGTCTTACAGCCCCTGTTTCCATTTGCTCTTGCTGTGGTAAGCAAATGCTATTGGGCTTCCCAAATCTCTCATTTTGCTTCTCTGTCAAATAGACATTGTTTATGCTAGTCAGCCACTGAGACTTTGGTGGAGCCCCTGTAGGATGGGTCATCACCCCTCTCCTGCCCCAGAGTCAAGTGGCACATCCCCCCTCTTCTGCACTCCTCCACGTACCTCCTTCACTGCAGCTGGATTATGAGTTTGGACAGAGCCACCAGAGATGCAGAAAGTTTATTACCCTGTCCTCTCTCCCAGTTCATCTAGCATCTCTGTCCGAACTGTTCAGATGGATCTTAACTAGATGGCATCTGACTCCACGCAAGCTTAACATTTATTACCTGTTTTATTATTTATTTATTTATTTACTACACATTTATATACCGCCACTTCCAGCGATCAGCGGTGGTTTGATTAATCTTCGTGGGGTAGTCAATCAAGACTTGGGGGGGGGGGGGAATATACATAGATCTGAGGTCACAGCACACATGATTGGCGTCTTCGGGGACAAATCATACGTTTTTACATTTATATATACATATTTACATATTTAAAACATTTCCTTAATGCTGCATCATACTGAGAGATGGATATGGCAAATTTTCCTTAAGTTCCAGTGAAATTATTCCATGCAATCATCATCTCCAGTATTTCACAATTGATCACAGGTGCATTCAGTCAGTGTTCTGTCTGGCAAGCAGGGGGAGTAGCCATAGGAGGAAGTGGTGCTGTATATTGTGTGTTCCCTCCCGCCCCTCCCATGGCATCTTCTTACCTCCCTTAAAGCAGGAGCAGTGGCAAACACATTTTAAATATTAAGTGCTGGGCCTGAAACCCTCTCAGTCTGGATAGACCCTGCAGATGGTGCTTCGCCCCCTTCTCTCACAAGTGTGAAAAGAGGGGTGGCCAGAGCGTGAGGGTTTGCAGGCATCGCAGTGATGGCAGCCCTCTGGAACTTATCTGAAGTAAGTTGGTGCAAGAGACAGCTGCTTATGTCTATGCCTAAATCCGGGCTTAGTGGCAAGCCTTCTAAAGCTATTCTAGAATTAAATAATGTTACCAGTGTTAAATGAGCTTAGATGTAGGTTTGGGGCTCACAACTTTGAAAGTACCAAATCTTGTGGCTGAAGAGGAACATGCTGCATTTAGGAGCACACACATTAGCACTGTCCCGCTGTCGGTTCTTCACACCAAAATCTTTCTGGCTGTTCTTATAAGATTACAAGATTACTTATCTGCTTTTGGTTAGGTTGATCAACAGGAAAATCTCTTTAGAAACAAGTCATCCAGTCTGGGAGATGTTGTCTACAGTAAGACTGTAGTTATAAACACTTACGACCCATACTACAATGCAACGACTACGGAACAGTCTTTCAATCCATCTTAACCCCCCACCTTGACTACGGCAATATACTTTACTAAGGACTCACAAAACAAGAATTATATCCACTTCAATTAGTGCTGCAAGACTCTTAACAGGAACATGAAGATGACAGCATATCACACCAACACTCAAGAGCTTTCATTGGTTACCAGTCACAACAAAGGTCAAAATACAAAGTCGCAACCACCATCTACAAAATCCTTTACAACTTTTCAGCCCACTGCCTCAAAGATCTAATCACAAGAACACCTTCAGCAAGCCCCAGAAGATCAGTGAATAAGAACCCCTCAAGACCAGAAGCTGTCAGTGAACAAACTGAGCCTTCAACCTTTTTGCTTCAACAATCTGGAATGCACTACAAGAACCCATCAGATCTGCACAGTCTATATAAGATAAGAAGAAACTCTTAAATTGTTAAATCCAAGTTTGTATCCCCATGAGTGTAATTTCCACTCCTATGAGTCTGTTATTGTTCTATGTAAACTGCCTTGGTACAAAGGTGGTATAAAAAACCTGTTAAATTATTTTTGTTTTTGTAAAGTTTAAAAACAGTTTGGTGCTGATCTCCGGTAGACTAGGATAAGAACATAAGATATGCCATACTGGGTCAGACCAAGGTCCATCAAGCCCAGTATCCTGTTTCCAACAGTGGCCAATCTAGTTCATACGTACCTAGCAGTTTCCCTAAAAGACAGGTTCCACAGTGCTTGTATTAGGTCAAGCATTGATATCCTGGGTCACTACTTAATAATGGTTTATGGACCTTTCCTCCAGGAACTTGTCCAAACCTTTTTTAAACCCAGCTACACTAACAGCTTTTACTACATCCTCCGGTAACAAATTCCAGAGTTTGATTACACGTTGAGTGAAAAAATATTTTCTCTTATTAGTCTTAAATAGTTTACCCTGTAGCTTCATTGCATGTCCCCTAGTCTTTCTATATTCTGATAACGTAAACAGTCGATCTACGTTTACCCGTTCCACTCCGTTCATTAATTTATAGACTTCTATCATATTCTCCCTCAGCCGTCTCTTTTCCAGGTTAAAGAGCCCTAACCTTTTTCGTCTTTCTTCATAGCTGCTGTTACCTTTGCAATCCTATATTGTCACAAGATTTTCATCTAGTCTTGACTTTCCAGTGCAATGTGGGCCGGTAGAGCAACTGCTGCTTTGTAGCACTGGGAAACTGGAGTGTGACCTGAGCTCTCATAATGTGATGGAGTTGTGAACACTAATGCATCGCTCCACTTTAGAAACTTCTCCGCAATTCAGACTCATCTTGTAGAGCACTCACAACCAACCTATCCCCCGAGTCAACAGAAAGTATTAGAGGCACCCCGGGATCTTCAGCAGCGCTAACTACTAACCACATTAACTACATTGAATACTTTTCTCTCCCCCCCCCCCCTCCATGTAGTCTTCACTAGCATTCTAGAACACATAAGTCACACCTAAAGTGGGAATGCTACTGTACAACAAACTCTTTGCATGGTTAGCTTGCTCTGATTAAAGCTACTGTGAAATGCTATGGGGTATGTTTATTAAAGGGCGTTAAGGTAGCAGGTGTTAGCGGGAGCAATAAGAGGTTTTACATGTGAAAAGGGCTCTAGGCATGTAGGCATTCCTGTGTTAAGGGTGCTATGGGCTGTTAAATGTGTGTTAATGGGACATCAGGCGTTAAGGTGTCAAGCATGCACTTTAACACCCGTAAACAGCTGTAACTCTTACACTGGATAAAGAAGCAGCAAGGAAAGTCAATCTGAAGGTGATGGATGGAAGGACAGGTGGGAGTTGATGGACCTGCCAGATCCGTGGGCACCCTATGTGGCAGCCAGTAAAGTGGACGAGCATGTGGGAGGCAGCTGTACTGATGTGCAGGGGGCTACCACTGTAAAATGGTGTCATGTCAGATGTGTGGCATAGGATGGGTCAGCGGTGTGCCCCAATAGAATCAGAAGAGGCAGGATGTATGCAGCGACAGGAGGACAGAGGAGTGGTGACATGCAGATCAGTGAAGAGCCGAAATGTGGAAAAGAGTACCACTGTTTTCCATGGTGCAGCAGCTGGCACAAGAAGACATGACTGCACACAGTGACAGAGGCCGATGGATGGGCTGAAGGAAAGATGGTTGAGGAAAGGGTGGTATAGGCTGGCAGCACTGATGTGCCATCCCCAGTGTATTTATACTTTGCATGAAAATGTGCACCAGTGCCACTTGGAAGGCCTGATACCAGACATGGGACTCACACCTGTCCCAGCCACACAGCCACCATACAACAGCTCAGACAAATTATGCAGATAACTGCACAGGTGTCATCCAAACTGGGCAATGGGGCGCGTTCAGACATGAGGTGATACCTGCAGGTGGCTATCTGAGGAGTAGGATGTGTCCGAATGTACTGCAAAGATGTAAGGGAGCCAAAGGTTTATATAGTGTCAGACATGACTCACGTTGCCCAAGTAGGTTACAGCTGTATGCATTTAATTGCCTGTTAGTATTCCACTGTAGCAGTGCAGTCACATTGGGGTACATCTTACCGTCAATTAGTAATGTCTGATGATAAACATAGAAACATGATGGCAGAAAAAGATCACATGGTCTATCTAGTCAGCTCTTCCATATCAATCACAGGGACTGTATGGACCTGCAGTCAGCTCAGCCATTGTTGGGTTAAGTGATCTGCTCAAGGTCACAAGGAGGTGTTGTCAGTCCATGAAGGTTGTGGCAGACATAAAATGCTACAGAAACACATTCCGAAATGTCACATAAGGAGTGGTATTGTGCCTCAAACCATGGTATCTTGGCACCCAAGCCATTGCCATGACCATCAGGCCATGCCTTGAAGCAGGGGCCTGACATTTGCAGGGTGAACATGTCGGACCACCTGCAATGGGCTGCAGCAGAGTCAATAAAGCCATGTTCTCAGAAGGCCATGGGGAACAGAATGTTTGCTGACCCAAAGCATGGCCAGAGCGCATAATAAAGTAGTGCCTGGACTGTTACAGGCAGGGAAATGACCTCAGTAACACACAGTCACAAAATGAACAAATGGGAATCAAACCCTTGTCCCCTGCTTCTGGGGATATTGCACTAACCAGTATGCTATATCTCCACATCTCTCTACCCTGCAATGTCTGGAATCAAAGAGCCTGCAGGTCTTTGCCAAAACTGTCTGCTGTATGTGCCAGTGTTGGTTAGCTCCTCCAGTACTGATGATGCGCACTGCACACGCAGAACAGCAGTCGGCAGCTGATCGCCAAATGGAGAATGGACTGATTCATCACATCAGCTCAGTATGACGCCCTGACTGTGTGTGCTTCAGTCACATAACACCTACAAACCATGCTACTGGGCAGTTTCAGCGGTCATCCTCAGGGTGAGGATGGGCGCCTAGCACCTGGTCCCCAGAACTTGCAGTGCTAGAGATGTTTCTGCTGCAGATCCACATCACTTCTAGTGTGTGGCAGATATTGTCTGCAGTGTGTTATGCTAGTCACCTTGTTTCCTACACAATTGCAGCATGCTGTATGTGCCTGTCACATCTAGGCCTTGTATCCTGCCCTAGTTGGACAGGGACACTTCTAGAACAGTGCATGCCAGTCCCCAGTGTTAAACTGCTGATGCCAACTACAGTGGGGGAATTCTAGTCTTGCATGGGGTTGTTACTATACTCCTGCTGGTCCTACCATGACCACAGGGAGTAGGCCAGGACCACCTGCTGCTCCAACCACCTAGGACTAACAATCCCCCAAAGCATGCACAGTCAGACTGCACCTGCTGCCCACCACTGGGTTTTTCAGCCATGCGCATACCATCTGCAACCAGTCCGCTGGTCAGCACATATTGCTGTGCATAGTGCGACCATGTGCACCCAGCATTTGGTTCATTGATTGGGCTCACAGGACAGGAAGTGCACCCACTTTACTAGAGCCCGACACTACATAGTACTATGTGAATACAGAGCCATGCCATGGTCACTGCTCGGTCAGAGTGAGAGTGCCCTCAGACCACCCCGTCCATATACGTGGCAGATGGGCACTACACCGTTTCATCCATTGACCCACTGCAGACACATTCTGGCCAATCTGCCCTGTTTCAGGCCATACCCACAATCCTATGCTCCTCATCATGCACAGTTGCAGACTAACACTGGGAACAGCTTAGGCCAGGGGTGAGCAAGTCCGGTCCTGGAGGGCCACAGACCAGTCAGGTTTTCATGATGTCCCTAATGAATATTCATGAGATGTGTTTGCATCCACTGCTTTCCATTGTATGGAAATAGGTCCATGAATATTCATTAGGGACATCATGAAAACCTGACTGTTCTGTGGCCCTCCAGGACTGGAATTGCCCACCTCTGGCTTAGGCAATGCAAGGCTCGGTGAGGTGTAGAAAGCCACAGAAGAATAGAGAGACATACACACACTCATATTGCCACGCTGTGCTAAAGTGGGGATGGTTAGCATTCCTGCCTGCCACTTTGGTCTCCATATCAACTCAAGCATTATTAATGTGTGCTGATTGTGCAGGTGCTAGTAGCATGCTCTGACATTCACACCTGTTAGCACTGGCACACAGAACTGGTGTTAGCCTGCTTTTCCATCCAGCTGTGGATAGTGGAGCCTGTCTGTGTGGCTGATTGGTGTTTGTACTCTTGCTGGCTGATTCATTGGGTGTTGCACATGATAGTACCTGCACTGTAGGCTAAAGTTTAGCCACAGGGACATGCAATACATGATCCACATCCAGGTCTTCAATCTGTGACCCTCTGCATGTTTGACTTCCTGCAATGGGCTGCAGCAGAGCCAAGAAAGCCATGCTCTCAGAAGGGCATGATGGGGAATAGCATGTTTGCTGACCCAAATTGTGGCCGAAATGCATAACAAAGTCCAAAGATGTGTGTCAGCCAGTCACAGCAGAGCCTGGACTGTCACAGGCATGCAAATGAACTGAGGCTACACAGACCCAAAAAGAACAAGGGGGAATCAAACCCTTCCCACTTGCTTATGGGGACATTGCACTAACAATTAGGTTGCACCTCCATACTGCTCTGCAAGGCAATGTCTGGAATCGAAGAGACTGTAAGTCATGCTTAATCTGTCTGCTGTGTGTTCCAGTATAGGTTAGCCTCTCCAGTACCCATGATGCACAGTACATGCAGAACTGCATTTTGCAACTGATCACCAAATGGAGAATGCAGTGGTCCATCACATCAACTCAGTACGATGCACTGACCGTGTGTGCTACAAGCACATAACAGCTGCAAAGCATGCTATTGAGCAGTTTCAGTGGTTGCTTTGAGGGTGAGGATGGGCACCCAGCACCTGGTCCCTACAGCTTGCACTACTAAAGATGGACTCTGCCAGCCATGCTGCAGATCCACATCACTGTCAGTGTGTGTCAGGTATTGTGTGCAGTGTGTTATGCTAGTCACCTTGTTTCCTGTACAATTGCAGCATGCCATGGCTGCCTGCCACATCAGGGACCTGTCTCTGACAGGGACCTTCCTACAACATCTCATTTCAGTGCCTAGTGTGACAGCAACTGATGGCACATGCCATGGGGGGTTGTCACGGTTGTGTGGTCCTGCCATGACCACAGTGAGCAGGTCAAGAACAGCTGCTGTTCCTTCCAACCATCTGGAACTACCAATCCACTGCAGCAAGCACAGTCAGACTGCACCTGCTGACCATGAACATACCAACTGTGCCCAGTCTGCTGGTCTGCACGCCCTGCATATGTACAGAGCAGCCATGTGCACTCTGGCTTGGGACAAACAGCATGGACACCCAGCATTTGGCTCAGTCATTGGGCTTCCAGAACAGGGAATGCACCCACATCACTGGAGCTAAACCCTATATAAGCACTATGTGGCTACATTACAGTGCCATGGTCACTGCTTGGTCAGAGTGAGAGTGCCCTCTCAGCATGAAATACTGTGGCTACCCAGGCCATGCGCATGGGAGACGGGCACTACAAAGTTGCAGCCATTTATCCTACCTCTGATGCAGACATATCCTGGCCAAACTGCTCTGGCCATACCACAATCCTCTGTTCCACATCATGCACATTTGCAGACTAATGCAGGGAACAGTTAGGAAATACGAGGCACAATGCTGTGCTGAAGGCCACAAAACTCTACACACACACACACACTGCAAAAGTGGGTATGGTGGGCATTCCTGCCTGCCAATGTGGTCTCCATATCAGCTCAAGCATTGTTAGCACCTGCACAATGAGCACACATTATCAGCATGCTCTGACATTAACACACGTTGTTTACGCCCGCTGGTGCTATCAGCCTGTCCTTCTATCCTATTTTACTTTTATTATACTCACTGTTATAATGTACTTTCACTTATTGCTCTCTATAAAGCACCTTGACCCAGCGAAAGGTGGTATAAAATACAGCTAAATAAATCCAGCCTGTCTATGTGGCTGATGGGTGTTTGGACCCCTGCAGGCTGAGTCATTGGGGGTTGCATATGCTGTTGCTGTACCTGTACTGCAGGATAAAGGTTACCCACAAGGACATGCAATACATAATCCACCGTCAAGTCTTGAACCTGCGACCCTCCACCCATATACATACTGGCTTTGTGTGTTGAGCAACAGAGTTGCCACATGGATTCAGCAGTCCCTGTGTGGAACTGTGATCACTGACAGGGTGAATGCATTCATGTATAGGGGTCTTCCTATGTCTGCTGTGATCTCTGCATGCCCTGTGCCATGCTGGTGCAACTGACATTCCTGTCTTTATTTATTTATTTTATTTATTTATTACAAGCTCTTATATACCGCACTATTTAGCATCAGCGCGGTTTACATTAAACAATAGATCAGAACAACATACTGTTTGGTTTTACAGAGAACAGGTACGACAACTTGGATAACATAGGGAATTGTTAACTGAAACTATTTACATATATGCAGTATACTTTATGCTCTGGGTTTGAATAGGGTCCTGTAGCACAGGTGGCTGAATTGGAGGAGGTGTGGTTAGGTCGGTGTCTGGCTGACCTGGTAGTAGTGGGGGAATAGGTAGAATTTGAGAGCTTTTCTGAATAGGGTTAGTAATAAATAAATATTTTATTTGATATGCCACAACATTGCATAGCAGTCTATGTGGTGTACGATAATTAAAAAAAGAAGTGAAAGTGTAGACAGGACAGAATAAGAGAGATAGGAATAGCATAGAAAAGATATACAAATGGACTAAGACAAAGATAAATACACACGTTTCCCTTAGACTATAAGGCTGTCCTTACCATGCTTCCTTTAAGACATTCCAAGCCTCCAGTTCTTCAGGCAGCAAAAGAGCCCCACAACATTATTGAACTTCCAGCATATTTAACTGTAGTAAGGGTATTTGTTTTCCTTATAAGCTTCATTTCTTCGCCTGTAAAGGTATCGCTGGTCTGCATTGCCAAAGAGCTCAAGTTTGGTTTCATCTGTCCACAGAACATTTTCCCAGAAGGTTTGTGGTTTCTCAAGGTGGGTCTGGACAAAGATCAGGCATGCCTTTCTATGTCTGTCTTTGAGCAGTGGGGTCTTCCTGGGCCTTTGTCCATGAAGTCTTTCTGCGTGGCATATTGTGCGGGTTGAAACCACCACTCCAAATTGCTCCAGTACAGGATACGGTACTGATACTCCCATAAATCCGTGGTGTTGGTTAAAATCAAAATGCGGTGAAGCAGAGTCCTGTCTTAACTGAGTTTGCCCACTTTACCGCCAATTGCTCTTACCCTGGAGTACTCTCAGCATTACCTATAACCTTCTGCAAGCATGAAATGGTGATATGCTGACCCTCTTCCAAACCAAAACTATCATGCCACTTGTGAAGAATGCCCAAATTGCAGGTGCAGGATCCAGGAATGCATATATGAGAAAAAGTCGTTCTCCCCCTCCCCCCTAGTTATATGAGATTCTGGAGTCGTCATCTCCTTAAAAATTATTAATATATTTAATGGAAGAATAGTGTGTGGTTTTGAGTACATCGTAGTAGTAGAAGATTATTGGGAATCTGGCTTTTATACTACTAATCCCCGAGAGAGGTCTTCACTTTTTGTACATACCAGTGGATAAACATTTGGTGCAGTATACTGGGGAATCAGGGATAGAACCTATTATTTGGTCTGATCATACCCTCCCCCTCCCCCCCCCCCCGATGTAGGGTATTTTGGAGGCTGAAATAACAATGTTCTGAAAGACTCAAAGAGTAGAAGCTTTGAAGAGGGAGATAGAGTATATGGTGCTCAACGGCAATGGAGAGGTAGCAGTGAGAAAGTTCTTGTTAAGAGGGAAACTAATTATTTATTTAACAGGGTTTGTTTTGTTTTTAAATACTACCCTATGAAAAAAAATTCAGAGCGGTTTATATATAACATGAACCAAGAAATTTACATAGAACAAGGGTGCTAAACCTGGATGCTTACAGTATATGGGGTTCCAAACAATTCACATGTATAAAAGCAGTGAGTAACATTAATGTAGCAAATGGTTATTTGTGGAGTGGATTGAAGGATACAGAGCTAGGAGAAGGTCTATATCAGAGTGACCGTATATGGTGGGGAGTATCTTGAGTATGTACTTGGAAAGGGTAATCTGTCTGTGTGGTAAAGCCCCTGGGAAATGCCACCACACATGTTTTACACTCTTTGAGCAGATGCTGTCTTCCTTTGTGTTCATACAGCACTATGTATGCCTTGTAGTGCCTTATGAACAATGTATAGTGGTATTTATTTTATTTATTTAACAATTTTTCTATACTGCTTTTCTTGTATTCAAAGAGGTTTACATGGAACAGTAACATTGAACATTACATAGAACAGGTCATTAAACTTGGGGAGAAGGGGTTTAGCATCTTATTTACATGATTGCTTGTTCAGGTGGTAGGGTTTGAGCTGGGTTGTAACTCTTAGCTTTGTTAGTGGGGTCAGATTTATTGTAGTGGTTCTGTTTCTGGTCCATAATACTCCAAAAAGAGGTGTGTCTACAGCTTTACGAAAGTCCCATAAGTCGTCGGTGGTTCTTATTCTTTCTGAGAGTGCATTCCAGAGGGATGGTGTATATACTGAGAAGGCTCGGTGACAGGTTGACTGTTTTGCCTTGGTTTTGTTCTTAGGTATTAGTAGGTTTTTATTGTTTCCTTTTTAATCTGGTTTCAGGGTCTTTGTGGATAAGCGTTTGGAGTATTGGTGGGGATAGTTGGTGTAGGATCTTGAAGATGGTGAGGATGGCTTTGTATTTAGTTCTGGCGATTATGGGGAGCCAGTGGAGCTGTTCCAATGGGGTTATGTGGCTGGTTCTTGTAGTACCCATTATGATGCGGGCAGTTGTGTTTTGTAGTAGTTGCAGAGGATAGATGAATTGGGTTGATAAGCCTTGATAGATTTATTTATTTATTTATATTCTCTTATATACTGCGCTATTCTTCATCAGTGCGGTTTACATTGAACAAACTGAAATTACATTGAACAGGGCATTATAACTTGGAGATAACTATTTTACAGGGAACATGGGCTATGGAGGGTTAAGTGGCTTGCCCAAGACCACAATGAGCACCCGTGGGACTAGAAACCCATAGATGATGTTACAGTAGTCTAGACTAGAAACCCATAGATGATGTTACAGTAGTCTAGACTAGGCATTATGAAGACTTGACAAACTGCAGAAGTTGTTGGGATCCAGCAGAGGCTTGAGTTTCTGTACTGTTCTAATTTTATGGTAGGCTACCTTTGTTAATTTACTTATGTGAGCTTGGAAATTTAGGTTTTGGTTGAGGTGTATCCCCAAGTATCTTACTTCTGTTTTTAAGGCTATGGAGTTGTGTAATAATTGCAGAGACTTCGGTGGAGCGAAAGAGTTGTTTCTTGTTATGAAAATTGCTTCTGTTTTATTGTAATTTATTAGTAGGTTGCGTTCTTGAAGCCATTCTGACATCTCATCTATGCATGATGTTGTTCTTGAGTAGTCCAGTCGGTCTGTGTTGAATGAAGCATGTACCATGATGTTATCAGCGGAGATACTATAGTTTATGTTGTGTCTGATCATTATGTGGCAGAGTGGCTGGAGATAGATATTAAACAGTAGAGCGTAGAGTGCTTGTACCTTGTGGTACTCCTTGTAGTTGGTCAATTGGTGATGATCGATGTGTTCCAGATTTGACTTGTATTTTTCTATGGGTTAGGTATGATTTGAACCATTTCAGGGTAGTTTCCTGACGTCCAATTTCCTTCAGGCATTTGATAAGTGTATTATGGTTGATTGAGTCAAAGGCAGCCTTTATATCGAGAAGTACCAGTAAACAGCCTTGTTTGATGTTGTCTAGGGTAGTTATTAGATCATCCAGGAGAGATGTGATGAGCGTTTCTATGCTGTGTTTGGGATTGAAGCTGTGTTGATGAGGGTCCAGAGGGGTATGTGTGTCTAGATGATCTTGTAGTTGTAGTTGAACAACTTTCTCTATTATCTTTGCTATGAATGGGAGACTTGAGATGGGTCGGTATGAGTTAGGATCATTTGTGTCTAGGCTGTAGTTCTTTAGGATCAGTCTTACAATTGATTGTTTAAGTGTGGGGGGGATATTGCCTTCTGCAAGAGATTTTGATCATTTCGAGGCGTGAGGGCGCTAACTGATCAGTTGTTGCTTTGATCCAGGATACTGGGCATGGGTCCAGTGGGGAGGTTGTGGTGTTGAGGTTAGTTATGATGTTTTTTAGTTCCTTTATTGATGGCATGTGGAAGGTGTTCCATGGGTGTGCTTGTCTTCCTATAGGGTGGGGTGGTGGTGTTGAGGTTTGGTATTGATTCGTATTAGGTTTGATCTTTGATTGTAGGAGGTCATTCATGGCTTGTGGATCAATTGGATGATGTTCCTTAGGTTTGTCTTTTGTCAAGGTCCTTGTTATTATTGAATAGTTCTCGTGGCTTATTTAGAGATTTCATTATTAGATTGGTATGATATTCATTCTTATAGTTATTTATTAGGGTCTGGTATTTGTGCATATTGGTGATGTAAGTTGTTCTGTCTTGAGGGTCCTTTGTTTCTCTCCATCTTCATTTTGATTGTCTCAAGTCTTGCTTTAGTTTGTTAATGCTGTTGGAGTACCAAGGAGCGATGTTCTTTCTGGTGTTGTGAGATTTCTTGTGTGGAGCGGTGGCTGTGGTGAGAATTGTTGAGTTCCAGTTTTTTTTATTATTTCTAGATCTGTTGATTCTTTGGTTATATGTATTTATTTATTTATTTAACAAAGTTTTATATACCGCCTCTTCCTGTGATCAGAGGCGGTTTACATCAAACATAAGTACAACTTTTACAATAAAAATTGGAACTATATACATTTAACATGGTCAAACTATACAGAGAACTATGTACAATATCATTCCAAAGGCAGTCTTAAGTGAACTTACATGTTTAGTCTGTTGGAGTCGCTGTTGGGCTTCTTTGTTAACTTTTTAGGTTTCTTGGGAGTTTGTGAGGTTACCTGAGTGACCAAAATGTTCTATAAACAACTAAGTTTTTAGGTCCCTACGGAATTGCATAAGGTCTTTTGTTGCTCTTAGTTAGGCGGGGAGTGAGTTCCACAATGTTGGGGCCACATAGGTGAACGCTCTTGTGCTGGTGTATTGTCTTATATTATTCTTTCTCACATCTGTAACACATGTATTTTGGGAACACTTTCTCCTTACTCTATAGTTGTCAGTTGTTGTGAGGAGAGTGGATAGGATGGTGGATGCAATGTTGTAGTGATGTTTGAATGTAATCATCATATATTTGTATTTCACCCTTGAGGTCATTGGTAGCCAATGGAGGTCACTCAGAATTGGTGTAATGTGGTAATATTTGGTAAGACTTGCTGTATGAAGTTGTCCTTGTCGAATTGTTTGAATATTCTTTGGAAGTTGGTTGTATCTCTAGTGGTATTTTGTGTAGAAATGGTGGTGTGGAAGGTTGTTATGTGGTGGTCTGACCACGGGACGGATATAATGGATGCGAATTGTGTGTGGTTCATTTCCAGAAGTGCTTTTGGTATAAAGAGAAGATCAAGGGTTCCACCTTTGTTGTGGGTTGGAGTATCTATTATCTGTTTGTATTGTAGGTCTTTGAAGGCTTGTCCCTGTCTTGTGGCTATGGAGGATATGTTGAGGTCACCCAGCATTATTAGAGTTTTTTGTGGACTCGAGTTAGAGCATACTTCTTCCAGGATTAGTGACAGGTCTTCGTTCTTCGCATTGGGTGCTCGGTATATTAGGCAGAAAGCTATGTGTTTATTTGAGATGGTTATGAATCGATGTTGCAGCCATGGGTGGTATGCATTGATGTGGTGTTGAATTTTAGAGATTTTCTTTGGGTCTTGGGTTATTATGGATTTCGTATGTTTGTGACGAAATTTGGTTTAGTATTACTTGGTCTGTGTCAGTGAGTCAAGTTTCCGTTATGCACATTATATCCAATTGATGTTCTTCGATGTAGTCTGTGATATGGAATTTATTCCTTATTGATCTAGCATTGATTAAGGTGCATTGCAGAGTGTGGGGGGTCCATTGACTCTTATTTAGTTCCTTCAAAGGGCTTGATGGATTGATTTGAAGCAGTGTGTTGCGTCTCTTATATGTTGAGTTTTGGTATAGGTGGTGGAAGGTGTTGATTCTGGTGGATTGTAAGACTGGTATTTGATTCGTTATGTTGCATTGTGTACTTTCTGTTATTACTTTTAGGGCATGGAGCAGAATTATTAGGCAACAGAGTATTAGTGCAGGCTTATTTGTATACAGATTAGAAAGTAGGATGGGGCGTCTATAGAGGTAAGAATATGATGAGGCTTTGTCGCTGTTCTTTGTTGGAGAACTCTTATGATTGAGGGTCTGTTTTGTTGAGACTGTATAGGCTGTGATCCTAGCAGGAGCTTGTATAGTGGAAGGGGACAAATGAGTGGCAGCTGATGTTATCTGCTGTAATGGTCAGCTAATTTACTAGTCGTTGCAGGCAGTGAGTATATCGGGGTTGATGTTCTTGAATTTAATATGTAGCTTTGTAATGTGGGTGAGTGAGTTAGGCGTTTACAGTACCTTGAGTAATCTTCTTGATTGAGCGGTGAGGTGGTTAGTGTTTGTAGTTGTTGGTCTTGGTTCTTGTTTTGTCCAATACCTGTGGTTGCTTGTCTTCTATTGGATTTACGAGATCCTGGTGTCTTGGGTAGGTTTCCCGGCAATGAGTACCTTAGTCTTTGTGAAAATGTTCTGTATTATTCTTCACAGAAGTCTCTGCTTGTAGTTTCTCTTCCTAAAGTAGCAGGAAAATAAATCTTCTATGTTAATGTCACCATAAGGCTCAACTGGTAGAGCGGTGTTGATTATAATGCTATTAGGACCTTTTCTCCCGCCGGCGTTCCCCACCTAAGGGCCACACCAAAGGGCCTGATGGTGCTCCTGAATTTAAAGTCCTGATGAAGCCCGATTGGCCTTGGGTGGGTGAGCGGGGAGGGCATCTCCATCCTGCTGCTTGCGGCACTGCCTGGTCTTCGTGCCTGATGGCGCTCCTGATTTTAAAGTCCTGACGAGGCCCGATTGGCCTTGGGTTGGTGAGCAGGGAGGGGATCTCCTTCCTGCTCCCTTGTCTGATGTTATCATCTTGCTAGTGACGGTGCTGGGTGGGCATTTTGGCTTTGACATGCTGTTCTCCAATTGCATAGCATTCCTTCTGCAGCATAATTTCCTCCCTCATGCACATATGTGTGGGCAGTGTTGTCTAGATCCATGGGCCGAGTGATCCACACGGTTCCCTAGACCAGTGGTATGGGCCAGTGGTCAGAGTGGGTGACCTGTAGGCCACTCCATCCCTCCCTCCCATTGTGGTAACCCACCAGTTCAGTGCTGCAGGTGGCCCCCCTGATGTTGCACAGGTGCAGCTGTGCACACCTTGCTGCTCCTGCCCCCCTCCACCGGGGGATGTGGGCACATGTCATGGTATGTCTAGCCGTGGTGGGGTGGGATCAGCATGTGCTCCTCCATCCATGCCACTGAAATGTTCCCATCAGACAGACCTTGGCAAATTTTGTGATGTGCAGGACACACAGGGCAGGGCATGGCTTGTGTCTGCTGCAGGCCAGGGCCAGTGCACCTGCCACCAACAGCTTACACCATGCTGACATGGTGGGGCACAGTCCCGGCCTGTCCATCATGTGGCTTAGGTGGGTACCTAGGGTATCAGTTCCAGATGGAGAGGGAATAGGCACATATGGACAGCCACACCACCCCCCCAACCAACTGCTGCTGCCTAAACACTATGCCCATTTGCCACCAGTTTGTCTCAGGGGAGGCAGATAGCCACAGCAGTGATATTTCCCCCAGGTGGCTGATTTCTGCAGTCTCTTGTAGTGCTACAGCTGCTGGCACTACCAGCCTCTTCATCTGGAGTTGGCATCAGCGACAACAGGAGGAGGGGCCGGCTAGGGTCTCTGCCTAAGGTGTCCAGGGACGCTTGGACCAACCCATGTTACATTTCACTTTCCACAGCAGCAGTATGTCTGTGCCGCCACTGTCACTGCGGGACCATGACGGACATCACAGATGTGCTACCTGGGCAGCTGCTTGGCCTGCCTTGCACACTGGCAACCACCATTGCATGACCCACATGCCACCTCTTTTGTCCCATTTGCACCATCAACATTTATTTATTTATATTCTCTTATATACCGCGCTATTCTGCATCAGTACGGTTTACATTGAACAAACTGAAATTACATTGAACAGGGCATTATAACTTGGAGATAACCCTCCATAGCCCATGTTCCCTGTAAAATAGTTAAGTGGCTTGCCCAAGACCACAAGGAGCACCTGTGGGACTAGAAACCCCTGTCCTTCTGGCCCAAGGTTGCTGTCCTCTAGTGGGATTTGAACCCCCGACCTTCCGGCCTGAAGTACCTTGCCTCAACCACTAGGCCACTCCTCCACTCCAACATAGGGCATACTTGGGCATACTTGGGCATTATTAGAAAAGGTTCAGAGAAGAGCCACCAAAATGGTAAAGGGGATGGAAGGATACCCCTATGAAGAGAGGTTTTAACCTGGAAAGAGGTATGATTTTTAAAAAAAAGGGGGGGGGGGGAGAAATGATAGAGGTCTATAAATTAATGAACGGAGTGGAACGGGTAAATGTAGATCAATTGTTTACGTCATCACAATATAGAAAAACTGCTAGGTACTTATGACCTAGATTGGCCACTGTTGGAAACAGGATACTGGGCTTGATGGACCTTGGTCTGACCCAGTATGGCATATCTTATGTTCTTATTCTTTTGCTGCTAATGGAGCACTAGTATCACTATCTTCAGCTCCCCTGTCTATGCATCACATTGCAGATATTGAAATTGTCTCTCTCCCCTCAAAATACCCTCTTTCTGAGAAGTTTTCATTGATGTTTAGGTTCCCTGCATTAAAGGGCTCTGACTCACGATTGTGCAACAGGCATTAAGGGAGCATCTTCTGTCAATGGCCCCTCTGCTTCCTGTTCCCTTAACGCTGCGGGAGCCTTTTACGCTCATTAGTGCAGTGGTATCGCAGTGTTAAGGGTGCAAGGGTACACTTGCTCCCTTAACGTTCTTTAGTAAACCTACTTCTAGGACTCCTATTGGTTCTACATGTGACCCAGTGGTGGTGTGCAGGCTACTTTGCTAAGTGTCTGTCTTCCAGTTTCCCTGTAGCTGGAAAGCAGTGTTGTTTTCTCCTCTGCTACTGTTGACCTCTCCAGCTGGTTTTCATGATCCCATTAGAATCCCATGACCTGAAATTTGTATCTTTACCTTTACTGAATATTTAATATACCGCCTTTATATCTTATTGTAAACTGGTTTGTTATATGAATTCTCTGCATTGGTTACTGGTGGAACATAGGGTTCAATTTAAGAATTTCATTTTGGTTTTTAAAGGTTTGCTGCTGGGGTGGCCTGTGTATTTGGCAAAGTTGTTGCAGATGCATGAACAGGTTTGTCTTTTGTATTCTGGTGGGCAGGGTTTATTGTCTTTACAATCTTTGAGCAAGGTTCATTTGGAGTGTACAAGATGGTCAGCTTATAGTTATGGTAATAAAATTCTGTAGCTTAGGATTTACATAAGAATTGCATTATTTGCAGTTTAGGAAGTTGTTAAACAGGGTTTTTTTTTATAAGAACTTAAGAACATAAGATACGCCATACTGGGTCACACCTAGGTCCATCAAGACCAGTACCCTGTTTCCAACAGTGGCCAATCTAGGTCACAAATACCTAGCAATTTCCCCAAAGGACACTAGCAGTATTATGGCAAACAGTGGATTTCCCAGGTCCCCTTTAATAATGGTTTATGAACCTTTCCTCCAGGAACTTGTCCAAACCTTTTTTAAACCTGGATACAGTAACATCTTTTACTACATCCTCTGGTAATGAATTCCAGGGTTTGATTATGCATAGAAAATATTTTTGTTCAGTCTATTATTAATCTTACACTGAAGCTACAGTGTAACTATATATGTCCCTAGTCTGTCTATATTTTGATGGCATAAACAATAGATCTATGTTGACCCATTCTACTCCATTCATTAATTTATAGACCTCTATCATGTAGCACTTTGCATGCTGTGGAGGTGAATTGTGTTAGGATAACATGATTGGGGTCAGGATGAGATGATGGGGAAGGGGATTTGTTTTATGGTTTTATGTTGCTTTTCTTTTTAAAGTTTGATTGTGTCTGCTTTGATATTTTTAGTAGGTTCAGTGGACTTGATTTTGCTTAAGCAAATAATCAATCATGAGGAGATCATCCATCGTTACCATTAGCAAGAGTTGAGTTGAACATTAGCAGTGAATTTGAGACTGAGATCATCTTCAGCTTGCCCTGGCATAGGGGTGAAGTTTATTCCTTTTACACTATGTGCAAAACTAACATTTAGAGAAATTAAGCCAAATCTACCCTTTATTTTCCCAAATATTTCTCAGCATGGTCACCAGCTCCTGCAACCTTCTTTTCTGCTCCCTGAGGGATTTCTTTTATTTTCCCCGTACTCATCATACTTTCGTTGAGGGTGGCATCCTGATTCCTTACATTTCCATCTGCCATCCCCACTTGTTAATGTATTGATAGGCACATAGTTTCTCTAAGGGAGAGAAAGATAGAAGCAGAAAAATGATGCCACATAAGGACTATGTGGCCATCCATACCCAGGGATGGCCCATTGGCTAGGTGACTGCCTAGGACAGTAGACCTCTGTGGACAGCAGGGCAGGCCATGTGCTTTGGCACACATGGCCTGCTGCTGTCTCATCGAGCTGTCCCTCCTGATGGAATTGGTGGCAGTGGCATGGCAGAAACCCCTGGCCCTACCAACTACTAAGCTCTACAATCTCTTCTCTGCCCTTAGAAATTCTTTGTGCTTGTCCCAAGCTTTTCTTAATTCAGATACAATTCTAGTCTCTAATCCTTTCCACTGGGAGGCTATTCCCTGCATCCACCACTGTTTTTTCTTTTTTTTTTTTCTTTCTGAGTTTATCCCCTTTCATCTTCATCCTATACCACTTCGTTCCAGAGCTCATGTTCTATTAAAATAGGCTTTCCTCCTATGCATTTATGCCACAGAGGTATTTAAACGTCTTGGTCATCTCCCCTCTCCCAACTTTCTTCCAAAGTATAAATACTGAGATCTGCAAGGCTGCCCCATATGTTTTATGATGAAGATCATGGACTCCATCCTCTTTATATCCTTTTGAAAGTGTGGTTTCCAGAAATATACACAGTACTTGGGGCAAAAGACAAATTCAAGATCCAGGATGATCTAGGTTGAAGAAGTCTGTTGAGTATAATACCAAAGGAGCTATGGAGCGAAACGTGCTAGGGCATCTGCCTGCATGGAAGGGGGGGGGGGGGGAGAGTGAGGAAGTGGCTTAGAGTAGGATTTGGACCTCTCTCTTAGACGCATTCCATCTTCACATCTGATAAAATCCAGAGCTAGAGTGGAAGGGGTCTGACTCCCAGGTTCATTTATAGGCTCCTAGACAAGTGACATGTTTGGCTATTTTTATAAGCTATTTTCATGTTTGCTCTAGACATATACATTGGAAAATGTGTGCTCTCCTCACTGAGATATTGGCTGACCCTCAAATGCACTATACACTGGTGGTATCTGTCAGAGGTGCCATTTGCATGTGTGAGCTTTTTGCACTTAACTGCAGACTACTCAAGAGAGAAGCAGACTAGGAGATGCCTAGTTTCCAATAAGGAAGAGAAGAGGAAGAGTACCTGATGAGTGCTTGCAGCCCAAGGATGCTCAGATTCTGTACCATTTGCACTGAGTGATTTATCATTTGCTTTCTGCTTTTCCTTATTTGTGGGGATTCTACTGATAAATGCTTTTTTTAAACCTATATATAGTCTCAGTTCAGCGTAGACCTTGAGAATTGTCTCCCCCAATCAGCAGAACCCTCATACATGATTGTGATGCACCAATTTGCATGTTTTTTTTTCTATTTTTCTCTCTGGTTAAAGCACCAGACATCTGTTTTCCTTTATCTTAGACCTCCAGGGCTACCCTCATCCCTGGTCTACTACATTCAAAGTACCTTAATCTACTACTCAATTGAACAACACTGGTTTTCTGCCAAGGAAGACTATATCAGAAATGTGCCTTAGGGAGAATGGGAGGGGGAAAGGTGAACATAAGATATGCCATACTGGGTCAGACCAAGGTCCATCAAGCCCAGTATTCTGTTTCCAACAGTGGCCAATCTAGGTCATACGTACCTAGCAGTTTCCCCAAGGGACACAGGTTCCACAATGCTTGTATTGGTTCAAGCATTGATATCCTGGGTCCCTTCTTAATAATGGTTTATGGACCTTTCCTCCAGGAACTTGTCCAAACCTTTTTTAAACCCAGCTACACTAACAGCCTTTACTACATCCTCCGGTAACAAATTCCAGAGTTTGATTACACGTTGAGTGAAGAAATATTTTCTTTTATTAGTCTTAAATAGTTTACCCTGTAGCTTCATTGCATGTCCCTAGTCTTTCTATATTCTGATAAGGTAAACAATCGATCTACGTTTACCCGTTCCACTCCGTTCATTAATTTATAGACTTCTATCATATCTCCCCTCAGCCGTCTCTTTTCCAGGTTAAAGAGCCCCAACCTTTTTAGCCTTTCTTCATAGGAGTAGCCTTCCATCCCCTTTACCATTTTGGTGGCTCTTCTCTGAACCTTTTCTAAAATCGCTATATCCTTTTTAAGATACGGCGACCAGAATTGCACACAATATTCAAGGTGCGGTCTCACCATGGAACGATATAGAGGCATTATAATATCTTTTGTTTTATTTTCCATTCCTTTCCTTATCATACCTAGCATTCTATTTGCTCTCTTGGCCGCCGCTGCACACTGGGCCGAGGGTTTTAACATGGTATCCACAAGGACGCCTAAATCTTTTTCTTGGGTGGTGGTTCCTAATGTGGAACCTTGCATCGTGTAACCATAGTTTGGGTTGTTCTTCCCTAGGTGCATAACCTTGCACTTCTCCACATTAAATTTCATCTGCCATTTTGATGCCCAGTCTTCCAATTTATCAAGATCCTCTTGCAATTTTCCACAATCCTCCTGGGTTTTAACAACTTTAAATAGTTTTGTGTCATCAGCAAATTTGATAACCTCACTCGTTATTCCACTTTCCAGGTCATTTATGAATATGTCAAAAAGCAGCGGACCCAGCACAGATCCCTGGGGTACACCACTATTCACCTTTCTCCATTGGGAAAATTGGCCATTTAGCCCTACCCTCTGCTTTCTATCTTTTAACCAGTTCCTGATCCACAGTAGTACACTGCCTCCTATCCCATGACTCTTTAGTTTTGCCAAAAGTCTCTCATGAGGGACCTTGTCAAAGGCTTTCTGAAAGTCCAGATACACAATATCAACCGACTCACCTTTGTCCACCTGTTTATTCACTCCTTCAAAAAAACATAACAGATTAGTAAGACAAGATCTTCCTTGTCTAAAGCCATGTTGGCTGTCTCCCATTAGGTCATGACTATCTATATGCTGAGTAATTTTATTCTTTATGATGGTTTCTACCATTTTTCCCGGTACTGATGTCAGGCTCACCGGTCTGTAGTTTCCCGGATCACCCCTCGAACCCTTTTTAAAAATTGGTGTTACATTGGCGATCCTCCAATCCTCAGGTATTAGAGATGATTTTAATGATAGTTCACAGATTACTGATAGCAGGTCTGCAATCTCAAATTTCAGTTCTTTCAACACCCTTGGATGTATACCATCCGGCCCAGGTGATTTGCTACTCTTCAGTTTATCTAATAGTTGTAGGACATCTTCCCGATGTATCGATATTTCCTTCAATTCTTCCACACCTTTAAATACCACTTCAGTCGTGGGTAACATCCCTACATCTTCCTCAGTAAAGACCGAAGCAAAGAATTCATTCAGTCTCTCCGCTATCGCCTTGTCGCCTCTTAGTGCTCCTTTAACCCCTTTATCATCTAATGGACCAACTGACTCTCTCACGGGTTTTTTGCTACGAATGTACTTGAAAAGGTCTTTATTTCGCGTTTTTGCTTCTGCAGCAAGCTTCTTCTCAAATTCTCTCTTTGCCTGCCTTATCAATGCCTTGCATTTGACTTGCCAGTGCTTGTGCTGTTTCCAGGTTTCATCATTTGGCTCTTTTTTCCATTTCTTGAAAGATACTTTTTTGGCAACAACAGCCTCTCTGACCTCAGCTTTAAACCATGCTGGCAATTTTTTGGACTTCCTTCCACTTTTCTTAAAGCGTGGAATACAGCTGGTCTGGGCTTCCAAGATAGTATTTTTCAACAACACCCAAGCTTGATGTACGTCTTTAACCTTTGCAACTGCTCCTTTTAGTTTTTTCTTAACTGTTTTCCTCATTCTATCATAGTCTCCCTTTCGAAAGTTAAGGGGTAGTACTGTGGATTTCCTTACTATCCCTCCTCCACTAATTAAATCAAAGGCGATCATGCTATGATCACTATTGCCAAGTGGCCCCAACACCCTTATCTCTTGCACTACATCTGGTGTTCCACTAAGGACTAGGTCTAATATTGCTTCCCCTCTGGTCGGTTCATGAACCAGCTGCTCCAAGAAGCAGTCATTTATTTCATCTAGGAACTTTATCTCCCTAGCATGTCCTGTTGTGACACTGACCCAGTCGATGCCGGGGTAATTGAAATCACCCATTATTATTACTGCACTGTAACTTTTGCTAGCTTCCTTGATTTCTTTGAGCATTTCATCATCCATTTGTTCATTCTGGCCAGGCGGACGATAGTACACCCCCACTGCCATCGCCTTCCCCTTTTTACATGGAATTTCAATCCATAGAGATTCTACAGCAAATTTTGTTTCTTGCAAAACTTTAATCCTTTCTGACTCAATGCCCTCTCTAACATAGAGCGCAACCCCTCCACCAATTTGATCAGCTCTATCATTTCGATATAGTTTGTACCCAGGTATCACAGTGTCCCACTGGTTGTCCTCCTTCCACCATGTCTCTGATATTCCAATCATATCTAACCTCTCGTTTAGTGCTATATATTCTAACTCTCCCATCTTGTTTTGTAGACTTCTAGCATTTGCATACAAGCATTTTAGAGACTGTATTTTATTCATATTAATTTGGCTATTGGTAGACATGGGTAATTTGGGATCTTTAAGTTCTGTCTGCTCCATACTCGAGGGCATTTGGGCTACTTTACTCTTTTTTGGAACCTCTCTGCTTTTTGTAGTATCCTTCAAGGATACATTCTTCCGAACCATGCGCTCTTGGGCGACTGTCGGCTTTCCCCTATTATCTAGTTTAAAAGCTGCTCTATCTCCTTTTTAAAGGTTAATGCCAGCAGCCTGGTTCCATCCCGGTTAAGGTGAAGCCCATCCCTTCGGAAGAGCCCCTCCTTTCCCCAGAATGTTCCCCAGTTCCTAACAAATCCGAACCCCTCATCTCTGCACCATTGTCTCATCCACGCATTGAGACTCCGGAGCTCTGCCTGCCTATTGGGTCCTGCGCGTGGAACGGGAAGCATTTCGGAGAACGCTACCCTGGAAGTTCTGGATTTCAACTTCCTACCTAAAAGCCTAAATTTAGCTTCCAGAACCTCCCTACCACATTTTCCTATGTCATTGGTACCAACATGTACCAAGACAGCAGACTCCTCCCCAGCACTATCTAAGACCTATCTAAGAATTTTAAGTGATAAGGTCCTACAATAAAATAACAACTATAAACAGGACACTTATTTAGCAATTGATTAGTGTAAGGAAGCAAGCCAGTTAAAAAATTAACACCACAGATTTACAGTAAAAGAGAAGCAAGGCTCCAGCAATAAGACATTCCTTTTTAGTAGTATATCAAGTTGTGTTACAATCATGTACAAATGTAAGCTCGCTGGGGACAGAGAAATACCTATCTAAGCCAATGCCTGAGGCAATAGAGGGTTAAGCAACTTGCCCAAGACCACCAGTGAAATTGGAACCCTAGTTCGCAGCCTGCTGTGCTATCCTTTACAACACTGTTCCTCCAATCTGTAGCTATTGGTTTACATAAACAGGAAAACTTAGCTGAATAGCCAAGCTGGATGCTTCCCTGCAAAAACAATTCACCTAATGTGCTCTCAGACTTGCGGTTCTACTGACCACTTGGCCAGGTAAAAAAAAACGCAGAGCAAATTCATTATGAAATAGTAGCACTGAAGTACTTTTTAGGCAGACAAGGGGGGGGGGGGGGAGGGGGAGGGGGAGGGGGAGGGGAGACACTTGGATAGTTGGGATAGTTGTCCTAAATTGTGTTCGGTCTTCAGTCAGGCGGTTCATTGTTGACTGACTGGTACCCATAGCTGCTGTTATTGTATCAATCCATCTCATTGCTGGCCTTCCTCTCTTGCACTGACCTTCTCCCTTGCCAAGCATGATGTCTTTCTCTAATGATCTCTCTCTTCGCATGATGTGTCCAAAGTATGAAAGTTGAAGTTTTGTCATCTGAGCTTCTAAAGAAAGCTTAGGTTTGATCTCCTCTAGTACCGACTGGTTTGTTCTTCGGGCAGTCCATGGTATATGCAGTATTTGCCGCCAGCAACATAATTCAAAGGCATCAATTTTCTTCCTGTCTATCTTTTTCACTATCCAGCTTTCCCATCCATATTATGATATTGAAAATACCATGGCTTGAACAAGTCAAATCTTTGTAAGTAGCTTGGTATAAAAACCCAATTAAAAAAAAATTTGCAGCCCTGTTCCTAGCATGCATTTTCCTGGATTATGCCTGGAGTTTTATGAAAGGGGAAAAAACCCTGGGCATTCACCAGTTTTTTTTCTTACATTGCTGTCTCTCAGTGGTAAATAGTCTGTGGACTTGTACCGTGGTGTCCACTAGAAGAGTCAACTCTGACGTACAAGAAGCTGTGAGAAAGATTCCTTGTGTCCCTGCAAACATAGATTCCATCCATGATAAATAATGTGCCACTGAACCTCTTCCATGGTGTGTCCTACCTCTCGCGCACTTCTATACAGAAACATGCATTGGGTATCTTTCATCCTCACCTATGAACACTCAGAGATATGCAGGGTGGGGGAGAGAGAGTTTCTTTATGCATTGCAGCCATTATATCACAAGGAACCTTCATAAGGAATAGCAATGCCATTGCCTGTAGAATTTATTATACCTGTTGCTTGTATATATTAAACCTCATCAACTATTATTATCATTTGTAGAGTGCTACAGGGCTGATGTGGTGCTGTACACAGACATGTAAGAGACTGTAAGCTCTGTAGAGCAGGGACTATCTAATTAAGACAGACTGACACAACAAACTGGGAACTAAGATAGCTCTTTGATGGAAATGATTAAAACACATCTGGGTTTCAAACAGGAGAATAAGGGGGGGCAGGATCCAAAAGCAGCCTAAAAGAGGTGGGGTTTTAGCCTTGATTTGAATAGGACCAAAGATGGAACCTGATGTCTTGACTCGGGTAGTCCGTTCCAGGCCTACGGTGCAGCAAGGCAGAGGGAATAGAGGCTGGAGTTGGCAGTGAAAGAGAAGTGCACAGATAAAAGCAGTCTCTCCAACGAGCTGAGTTCCTGAGCAGGAGTACAGGAAGAGATGAGAGAGGAGAAGTAATGAGTACCTGCAGAGTGAATGTACTTCTAGGGCAGTAGGAGAAGTTTGACTTGGATGCAGAAAGGGATAGGGAGTCAGTGAAGTGACTCCAGAAGGATGCTCTCATGTTGACATGAGCACTAGCTGTAAATCTGAGAGACTGGGATCACAGTTGACATATCATAACCTTACTCCTATGCCAGGATATCTGTTGTGGTATTCTGTTTTAATATCTACAAAACTAACTCATTTGGATGCACTACCCTGGCAGAAGCAATGATAGACCTGTTGTCTTTTCATTTCCTTAAATCGTGCCAAAAAATCAAACCAAGAAGACTATGTGACCCACAGAAAGAAATGGCTGAGGTCCAAGTGTCCATAAAAATTGGCAGATCCTCTTAAACATTAATGTAATTGTATGGAAATGCTTTCAAGCCACTGCAAGCGTTCTTGAGGAATGATGCTGAAAGACAGAGTGACTCAGCTACCTCAATGCCGTATTCACCGAGGGCTTTTCTTCTATTCTGTGTCTATGGAAAAAGATCTTTGTGAATCAGGTCCCAGGGCTGCAAAGTTTCCAACAAACTATTCCCTTCCCTAAGACGATGGTTCTCAAACCAGTCCTCGGGACACATTTAGCTTTGCTTACAATGGCGTGCAAATCTCTCTCATGCATATTCACTGTGGATGTCCTGAAAACTTGCCTGTCTGAGTATGTCCAGAGACTAGGTTGATAACCAGTGAGGTAGCTGTTCAGCACGGATGTCCGAGACTTGAGTCAACTGGAGGGAGACAGCCCTCATGTATAGTCAGCAGAGGTCATGGTGAAGTGTACGTATGAGTCCATCCTGTATGTGGTAGCAGAGAGCCTCCTCAGCACACTTATGCCCCATTACTAACATTACTGTGGGTGGAAATTTTCAGTGCAAATCATAGGTACAGATTAACCTGCCAAATCAAAACCTGAAAAACCTTGAATGGCAGTAGAGCATCATAGTGACTCGCTATGCTGGTTCAGCCAAACAGCAAATTCTGTCCTGGCTCCAATCTTGCTGCCTGGCTTAACACCTTACTGTTTAAATCAAACCCCACTTCAGCTGGTATAACCATAGGGCCGGGGAGGAGGATACAGTTGCTTACATGAAGTGATTTGAACCAGTGGATCATGAGATGATTCCAAAAAACCATCAGCCACTGTGTTTTGCATGTTTTCAATTGTGCCCTTGCTATCATGAAGGAAACTTAGCGGACCCTCTGCAAAACATCTCCACACAGTGTAGGATAACATTACATTGTACAGTACCCGATTCTAACACGCCTTGAACTACTATTGGCGTGAAATCTGAAAAATAAATGTCACCACAACTTTCTGTCTGCTTCCCTGTCTTTTAAGACTTCACCTCTTTCCCCTGGCCATATATATTATAGTGAGGCAATATGCCAGAACCTGCCAGGCCTCTTATTTATCCAATACCCAATGGAGATGTGTGCATTCTGTCAATTCCTGTAGGGCAGGTGCATGCTAAACCATAGGCTATGCCTTTGGAATGTTTGCCTTCTTTATGCATTAAAGCAGAAGAACACTAGAGGGCACATGCCCAAGGAAAAGAAATATGATTTTCAGGACAGGAGGAAATAGACGGCCTGCAAGCTGCCATAGAAACATTCTCTTACATACAACGTAAAGCAGCGTCCCATGTCATATGATATCCCTTGCTGCGTGACTTTGCAACAGTCCACTATAAATCACCCACAGTACAAGACTGCTGTGTAAAGTATTTGAAAGCAATTAATGTTCAGGTCATTGCAGGGTGAGCAATACAACTCATGCTGAGGATTCTGGGAATGCTGCCCAGACTGATTTATGGAATTTTCCACCAGAAGCATCAAATACCTTAAAATGATTCCTACTGAATAATAACTCTGAATCACTGGGAAAGGTAATGATTCTATGTTATCAGTAACAGAGCAAGTCTCTTAATTTTCCATTTAGGGACTTCCAAATGCATGTTTGAAGGGGTTTCTAATATAGTTCCCATTAGTGTTTCAAACTTTCGTAGAATGGTCACAGACTATTGTAATTGGCCTTCAAGAAAAGGTTTTAAAACCTACGCCTTCACAAAAAAATCTAATATGGCAAAGTATTCACATTTATCTGTGATTTTTCTATTTCATAGCCTAGGAAGAAGCAGGGCCGGCTCATCCACTATTCGATCTAGGCAGCTGCCTGGGACAGCTGGCATGAGGGGGTGGCTTTGTGCTGCTGCTTTGTTGCTTGCAGCAGGCCATGTGCTTCGGCACACATGATGCCACCTCTGTTCCCCCTCCAATGTAACTTACTGTCGGAGGGGGGTCAGAAGCGGCAGGCAATGTGTACTGAAGCACACGGCCTGCCTCTGGCAACTAAGCCGCTGCTTTTAAAATGCTTCCGCCTCCCTCCAAGATGGAATCGGCAACAGCAGGGGGCATCAGTGGGAGTGGCTTGGCATGGGGAAGAGGGGGTGCGGTGCAGCCAGAGTGTCTTCCTGAGGATGCAGAAACCTTTGGGTTGGCCCTGGGAAGAAGTGATCACCATTTTTAAAAAAGAGAGTAAACAGACCTCCTTTAATGCCAGGTTGGTTGTACTAATAAAATTCCAAGTAAACCATCATATATATGCGGATGATATTATGTTATATCTCCCATTTGACATCTCTAACCCGTCAATAGAACAAATCACCAATTGTTTCTCAGAGATAAAAGATTGGCTAACATCTCATAACCTCAGGATCAACTGCAATAAAATTGAAGCCCTCTATATAATAAGGAATCAAAGCTTCACCCCCATCCTTCATTAGGATTCAAGATGTAAATATCTCCGTCAAAAATGAGGTAAAATATCTCTGAGTTATCCTAGATTGTACTCTCAACATGTCTTCTAACATAAAACAAATCACAAACAATATTTTCTATAAACTTAGGGGGATGTTTATTAAACTGCGGTAAAGTAGCAAGTGCAACGTTAGCATGCGCTAGCGGTACATTTGTGATGTTAGTGCACGATAAACAGCATGTTAGCACGTGCTAACGTTACCCACAGCATTAAGCACTATGGGTGGAAAGAGCACGGGGAGTGGGTGGGAACAAGGTCCTGCTACATTACCTTAACACCAGGAATTTTACATCACCTTAACACCAGGAATTTTACCGTGTATCAAAACCTGTCGGTAAGGGTGCATTTTGAGGATGGAGAGCCTATTTAAACATCTGCAATATGCTGCACAGACAGGTGAGCCCAAGAAAGTGATAGTAGTGCTCCATTAGCAGCAACAGCAGAGTGGCAAAGTATGTAGTGCACTAGGTTGATGGTGCAAATGGGGCAAAGGACGGTGCATGTGTAGCACGAAGCGGGGGTGACTGGTGCACAGGGCAGACCAGGCAGTTGTCTAGGTGGCACAGAGGCACATGGAAATTGAAAATATCAAGACTGTGTCTGATCAAGGTGCAGCATGTCCAGTATCCTGTGTGCAAACAAGGGCACAGGTATGTAGCAGTGTCCCCCAAAGACACACAGGATCCACAATGCCTGAAATGGGGCAAGCCATCCAAATCCTAGGTCCCTCAAATAATGATTTATGGGCCTTTTCATTAACCTTCCAAAACATTTATGAAATGCAGCTGAACTAACAGCCTTTAGAACATCCTCTGGATTGCAGGATTTGAGAATGTGTGGGAGGACAAAATACATTCACCTAGTAGTCCAGAATGGGGGACACTGGAGCTGCAGTGCATGTCCCCAAGTCTCTCAACATTCTGATGGTAGAGACAATGGACCAATGTTTATCACCCCCACTGCAGGAAATCTACCCTAAACCTTGAAACCCACACCACTCAATTGTTTTCTCTCCAGGTCGAAGAGACATAACAGTGGCAGGTGGTGAGGGAGACCCTAGGGGGGGGAAGATGATGGGGGGATGTGTGTCTGTCCATGTATGCCCCCACCCCTCCTGGATTGTGCACCCTAGGCACCCACCTACCTGTGGTTGGCTGGCCTGGAACTGCGCACAACCAACACTAACAGCATGTGTGCATGTTGACATGGTGTGGGGGGAGTGAGTGGCACCCGACTGCAGCAAATAGAAGCCATGCCCTGATGCAGTGCACTATGTGCTGTGTGACATGTGCCAAGGTCAGTGTGATGGGAAGCATTTCATCCCAATGGACTGATCTGACCATGTAGCAGTGCTGTGGTGTACCACACACAGTTGGTGTGTATGTGAGTAGAGGGTCACAGGGTCGGGTCCCAACTGTGGATCATACAGTGCATGTCCCTATGGCTACATTTTATCTCACAGTGCAGGTACAAAACAAACATGTGCAACCCCCAATGAGTCATCAAACAAGGGTACAAACACCCACACAGACAGGCCCCCACTACCCTTAGCTGGATGGAGAGCGCTGCACAGACAGGTGAGCCCAAGAAAGTAATAGTACAGCCTCTGTAGCAGCAACAGCACAGTGCCCGAGTATGAAAGGGCACAATGGTCATGGGGCAAATGGGGAGAAGGAGGGTGCATACGGATCACACAATGGGGCTGCTGGGGCACCTGGCAGACCAGGCAACTGCCCAGGTAGCACAGAGGAACATATACAGTGAAAATATGCAAGACCGTGTCTGACCAATGTGCAGCATGCACAGTATCCTATGTGCAGCAGTGTCCAATCATGGGCAAACCTTTTCAGCAGTGTCACCAAAAGAGACACAGGATCCACAATCACTGCAATGGGACAAGACGTCCATATCCTAGGTTCCCAAACGATGATCTATGGACCTTTGCCAGGAACCTTCCAAACATTTATCAAACACAGCTCAACTAGCACCCTTCACTGCATCCTATGGTAATGGAGTGCGGGCTGTGATCATGTGTGGAAGGACAACATATGCTCACATAGTGGTCCAGAATGGCCTACACTGCAGTTGCAGTACATGTCCCCCAGTCCCACAGCACTCAGATGTTATAGACAACTGACCAACTCTCCCACTGCAGGCAAAATATCCCAGGCTGCAACCTTACACCACACAGCCATTCCAGCCCCAGGATAGAGACAGAATAGTGCCTCTGGAAAGGCAGATTGATGGGAAGGGATGTGTGTCTGTCTATGTATGTGCCCACTTCTCAAGGATCCTACGCTGTGGGCACCCACCTATCTACACGGTGGCTGGCTTGGGACCGTACACCACCAACACTGATGGCACGTGGGCATGTCAGCATCATGTGGGGGTAAGGGTGGAGGGCGTGTCTCCTGCCTGCAGCAGACAAAATTCATGGCCAGATCCAATGTGCCATATGCATTGCAACATCTATAAATTATAAGGCTAAAAAGGGCTCTACAACCTGGAAAAGAGACTGCTGAGAGGAGATATGATAGAGGTCTATAAATTAATCAATGGAGTGGAACTGATAAACGTAGATCGATTGTTTACATCATCAGAATATAGAAAGACTAGGGGGCATGCAATGAAACTACAGGGTAAACTATTTAAGACTAATAAGAGAAAATATTTTTTCACTCAATGTGTAATCAAACTCTGGAATTTGCTACCGGAGGATGTAGTAAAAGCTGTTAGTGTAGCTAGGTTTAAAAAAGATTTGGACAAGTTCCTGGAGGAAAGGTCCATAAACCATTATTAAAAGGGACCCAAGATATCACCGTTTGACCCAGCATTGAGGAAACAGTGTCTTTTGTGGAAACTGCTAGGTACGTATGACCTAGATTAGCCACTGCTGGAAACAGGATACTGGGCTTGATGGACCTTGGTCTGACCCAGTATGGCATATCTTTTTTTATTATTATTATTTTTTTATTGCATTTTACATTTATCAAGCACACAACTTGTACAGCAAAGAAAAACCTGCATACAAAACAATAGGAAAACAATTCACATGAAAAAGGAGAAACAGATTTATCTTTAGTCCCCAAAAGAAGGAGGAGAGAAAAAAAAAAGGCAGCAGAGGGCAGGAACTCCCCTGCACACATCACCACAAGTAATAAAAGGAACTACCAATATGAGACAGGGAACCCAGCATAATACTTAAGATAGAGCTACTGAAATAGGAGAAGAGGTCACAATATGGGTACTGATGAAAGAGGACAAAACCTCTGGCTGAAGAAAAACATATTTATGGGACTGAAAAACTACTATGCATTTACAGGGATATCTAAGCATAAAGGTTGCCCCAAGACGAATTACCCCAGGACGCAATAATATAAAGGACTTGCGCCACCTCTGTGTCTCTCTAGAAACATCTGGGAATACCGCAACCTTTTTCCCCATAAAAAGATTGGCGTGCTGTTTAAAATAAAGCTTAAGAACCCAATTTCTATCTGCTGATAACGCAAGTGAAACTATTAAGGTAGAAACGGGTATATCATCGTCCTTTGGAGTTTGAAGCAAGGCTGAGACATCTAAAAAGTCCATATCCAATGACCCAGCTACCCTCACCCCTGATTTCTTCCCCAAAGGCAAGAAATAAACTTTAGTAACAGGGGGAATCAAATTAACAGACACCTTCAAAGTTTCATTAAAATACCTCTTAAACAAGTCCACTGGAGAGACTGCAGGCACCATAGGAAAATTAAGTAAACGAAGGTTTGAGGATCTGGTAGCATTTTCAAGAGCTTCCAACTTCAGCCTAATATCCAGATTTTCTTTAACAAAGGACCCCGAAATATTGGAAACTTGCGACAGTTTCTGATCCATAGTAGAAACTTGCGCTTTAATTTCAACCACCTCCGATTGGAGTTTAGTACAAGAATCTTCCAAACTAGTAACTCTGGAGACAGTTAACGCCAATTGTTGAGACACCACCACCAATAGTTGCGAAATTGCATCCCAGATATTATCTAAGGATATCACTGACAGGCGCCGAAGAGTAAAGTCCACAGAAGACTTCGCGCTCGGGAGCAGACCAGAAGAGCTCTCCTTCACATCAGACCCAATCCCTCCTGGAGTAGCAGCCACCACCTCCAGAGTATGGAAACTCACCGAGCCTGCAGCATGAGCTGTAACCCGCTGCTCACCGATCATCTCCTCGAGCAGGCCCCACTCTTCAGCTACTGGCCCGACCACTTGGGAGGGGCCCTCAACTGCACCTGCAGGAGTAGTCGTCAGAAGGCCCGGAACCGAAGGGGGCAGTCGTCCATCCGGGGAGAGAGTTACATCTAGGGTAAGCGACGCCGATACCTCCTCAACCGGAGCCACAGCACCCTCTCGAATCTCCAGAACTTGCTGCTGGGTTAGCTGGACGTAACGATCCATTGGTCCAGAGGCAGTAGAAGGTAATTCCGCAGAAGAAGGCTCCGCAGGAGGAGCCTTCTGCTTACCCTTCCGTTTAGGCATTCCAGCTCAAAACAGCCCTGACGCCATATTGGAAATAACCACTCCCTCCCCAGTTTGTCATATCTTATGTTCTTATGTAAGGTCTGTCTTATGGGAAGCATCCAATCCCTATGGCTAGTAGTAGCAATGTGGCAGCACTGTGACGCACCACATGCAGTTGTTGTGTAGAGAAGTATACAGTCACAGGTTCAGATCCTGCCTGTGGATTCTGTTGCAAAATCATTTCTCACAGTGCAGGTACAACACCAACTTGTGCAGCTCCCAATGAATCGCCCAACAATGGTGCAAACACTCACACAGACAGGCTCATCCTCAGCTGAATGTGGAATCAGGCTGACAGCACCGGCACACTGAGCGGTCCCTAACATCAGAGTGCACCACTAGCCCCTGCACAATGTGCACACCTTTACAATGCCTGAGCAAAGCTCCAGACCAGTGTAGCAAGCAGGAATTGTAATATAGACACATAGTTTATGATGGCAGATTAAGTTTACTACACCTATATGTGCGTATTGTGTCAATAACAATTGTGTGTGTGTGTGTGTGTATGTGTATGCCTGTGCGTGTATGTCTGTCATCATGTCACGGAGGCAGCAGCCAACTATGTCCACATAGGAAGACAACACCACATGCCCACAAGCACCTTGACTGGAACACCAAGGTATACCTGTACAACCTTATACCCAGCAGCCCCATGGCACAAAACCTATGGTCACTCTGTGCATATCTGTAGGGCAGCAGGTTCATAGCCAGGCTGTGAATCTCCACATCTAGAACAATTTCCTTTTATATCAACATACCATGCTAGGACATGATCAGTGGGTCTCAATCCCCTCCCTCTCTCGACGGCATGCATAGTCCACTGTATGTACAAGGCCCACCTCAGTCATTGTGAGCATAGACAAATAGGACCCACAAATAGGAACAGAAGCAAAGGACATCTTGAACAATTTTCAAAAGACTGTGTTCGTGAGAAACTATCTCAACTTAAAGTAGACAAAGCGATGGGACCGGATGGGATATACCCGAGAATACTGAGGGAACTTGGGGACGTTCTAGCAGCTCTACTGACTGACTTTTTCAATGCCTCGTTGGAGTTGGGAGTGGTGCCAAAGGACTGGAGAGAGGCTCATGTGGTGCCTTTATAGCGGAAGTAAGGATGTGGTTGAAAACTACAGGCCGGTTAGTTTAACTTCGGTGGTGAGTAAATTATTGGAAACGCTGCTGAAAGAGAAAATAGTGAGGTTTCTGGAGTCCAGCGGATTACAGGATCCAAGGCAACATGGATTCACCAGAGGCAGGTCTTGTCAGACAAATCTGATTGATTTCTTTGACTGGGTGACCAGGGAGTTGGACCGAGGGAGAGCCCTAGATGTGGTGTATTTTGATTTCAGTAAAGCCTTTGACAGTGTTCCTCACAGGCGACTTATAAACAAACTGAGCACCTTAGGGATGGACCCTAAAGTTACTGCTTGGGTTAGAAATTGGTTGGGTGGGAGGCGACAAAGAGTACAAGTAAATGGAGCTCACCCTGAGGAGAAGGATGTTATCAGTGGTGTGCCCCAGGGATTCTGTCCTTGGTCCGATTCTTTTTAACATCTTTGTTAGTGATATAGCGGAAGGGCTTTCAGGTCAGGTTTGCCTCTTTGTGGATGATACCAAAATCTGCAATAGAGTAGACACCCAGGAAGGGGTGGATAACATGACGAGGGATATAGCTAAGCTTGAAGAATGGTTTAGAATTTGGCAGCTGGGATTTAATGTTAAAAAATGTAAGGTCATGCATTGGGCCTCAGCAATCCAAGGGAGCAATATAGTATAGGGGGTGAAGTACTTTTGTCCACTAAAGAAGAGCGGGACCTAGGCGTGGATGATCTTAAAGTAGCTAAACAGGTAGAAAAGGCGATGGCAAAAGCTAGAAGGATGCTTGGGTGCATACGAAGAGGAATGGCTAGCAGAAAAAAAGGAGGTGATAATGCCTCTGTATAAGTCTTTGGTGCGACCTCATTTGGAGTATAGTGTGCGATTCTGGAGACCGCACCTTCAAAAGGATGTGAACAGGATGGAGTCGGTGCAGAGGGTGGCTACTAAAATGATTAGTGGTCTTCATTATAAAGCATATGAGGACAGACTGAAGGATCTTAATATGTACACCTTAGAGGAAAGGCGGGATATAGGTGATATGATTGAGATGTCTAAATACCTCCGTGGCATAAATGTTCAGGGAGAGAGCCTCTTTCAATTGAAAGCAAGTTCTGCTACGAGGGGACATGTGATGAGGGTGAAGGGAGATAGATTTAGGATTGATATGCGGAATATTTATTTACGGAAAGAGTGGTGGAGCCGTGGAATAGTCTCCCAGTGGAGGTGGTAGAGATGAGGACAGTAACTGAATTCAAAAAAGCATGGGACAAACACAGAGGATCTCTAAAGGTAAAAAGTGGACTGTTGTAGTTGTTATGGAAGGACAGACTAGATAGGCCATGTGGTCTTTTTCTGTCATCATATTTCTATGTTTCTATGTCCAACCGCATCCACCATAAACAAACCCACCCTGCACCCCAGTGAGCCAGCGTCCTCTGACAAAATCTGTGAGGAAGGTAGCACACCCTGTATGTACCCCAACCAGATTGCCAACTTGTGCCTTTCGCCCTTGTCACAGAACCTGCATGCGAGCCATCACCCACACTGTTGTCTATGCCAAACCCCATAGACAGAAACTATGGCTCCACAATGAAACTGTAGGTGCAGCTGTGCACTAAATCACAGAGCCAGCAGACAGCTAGGTGCACATAAGCACACGTAATGTCAGGCCCATATGAAGCCAGACAATGGACATCCAAAGATGATGACAAACAAAAGTACTATATTTGTTTTCTGCCTGCCTGACCTAAGTTACTGTTGCCTTGTAACTTATCTGCTTGTCTGTGTCTTTCCCAGAGCCCGTCCCTCCTTGGGCCATCTGTTTCACACTTGCTCCTTGAGCCCTCCCATACCGGAAGAACCGCGGCCGCGCGCACGCGGCCGCGTCACAGAAGGTACCCTGCCTCTCCTGCATATATTTGGAGCGCCTGCGGCGTTTGTCGCCGCGGCGCGCGACCTGGGCGCGCTCCGAAGGAGCGCACCTAAGGAGCACGACGTGCTCCTTAGGTTCGCTCCTTGGGGCCGCTCTGGCAGCGTAGGCCGTTCGGCCACTCAGCTGCCTGCATTTCTCATTACTGCTGCTCTCTGCTTCATTCTCGTTGTATCTGCATTCTCATCTAGTCTGTTTGTTCCGCTTCTACCTATTGCCTTTCCCTCATTTCCCTGCTCTGCAGCGTGTGTCCTCATTTCATCTCTGCCTCCTGGGGGTACTGTAATATTCTCTCCCTACCCTATGTCTGCCATCCCTGTGATTTGGGGCAGACGCCCAGGCAAACCATTTCACTTGCACTCCCGTTGTCTCTCCAACCTCCTTCCCTGCTTGCCTTCCTCAGCCTCTGTTCCTCCTGTCCCACCCGTCATTTCCCCTTTTTCTGTCTCTATCAGGCTGCTCAATTGCAGATCCATCCGGAACAAGACTCTTCTTATACAAGATCTTGTTCTCCAATCGTCCTTTGATCTCATGCTGCTAACCGAAACCTGGCTAAAGGACGGGGAGGATGCCCTTCTGGCTCGCTGCCTTCCTCCTGCTTTTTCAGCTCTCTCCACCCCCCGCCTTGGCCGTTCCGGTGGGGGTGTGGCAGCCCTTATTCGTACATCTCTCCCCTTCACCCAGCTTACCCCTCCATCTCTACGTTACCCTGAATCTCTTTTGTTTCAGCTTTACTCTTCCCCCCCATTTCAGATTTTTCTTGTTTACGCACCTCCTGCTCTGCAATCCGACCTCTGGGACTCCCTTCTCTTAACCATCACCGATCTGTCCTTGGCTTTCCCTCACTTACTCATTGCCGGGGACTTTAACCTCCACCTTGACTCTCCTTCATCTTCACGCGATCATGCTTTTCTCTCCCTGCTCCACGATTTGTCTCTCATACAGCATGTCATCTTTCCCACTCACCAGGCTGGTCATACTCTTGACCTGTTTTTGACTTCCTCTTCATCCTCCCTTTTGATGTCCCATCTTTCTTCTGTACCTCTTCCGTGGACCGATCACGTCTGTCTCTCTGCTGTATGTACTCATTCTCCCGGGTTCTTATCCTCCACCTCTTCTGCCATATCTCCAGCCGTCTCCCCTCCACCTCAACTCTCACGTGTCCTCTCATCTCACATCCGTGAGCAATTCCCTGCTGCCTCTGATCTTCTTCCCTCTAACTTCTCGTCTCTTTCCTCTGACTCCCAAGCAGCCCTATGGTCTTCATCCCTTTCTACTGCTCTAGATCGTCTTGCTCCCCTTCGACCCCGAAAGTCCCGCCGTCTTCCCAGGCATCCGTGGTATCACCAGGGCCTACGCCTCCTGCGTACCCAGCTCCGTAGGGCTGAACGCAGGTGGCGCAGGAATCCTTCTTCCTCCACCTTAGCCTTCTTCAAATCTACCTACTCTCACTACCGTTCACATGTTCACCAAGCTAAGCGTGCTTACTTTTCCGATGCAATCTTGACTGCCCCAAATCAAACTCAACATCTTTATTCGACTCTACGCACGTTGACTTCTCTTCACTCCCCTACGTCTACAGTCCTTGTTCCTTCCGTTCCTTCCCCCTCCCTTCTGGCTTCCTTTTTTGACAATAAGATTTCCTCCCTGCGAGCCTCCTTACCTGTCTGCCCTGATCCGATTCATTCTCCCCCTCCAGTGGCTTCCCCTCCCCCTACTGCTCAGCTTTCTCACTCTTGGGCTTCTTTCTCTCTAATTACCTCCCCTGAGCTCTACCACCTCATCTCCTCGTCCAGAAAGACTTCTTGTCCTCAGGATCCTATTCCCTCCACATGGCTTCTTGACCCATCTCTTGCACTCCTTCCGTATATCCTCACTATGTTCAACACTAGTTTGTCCACGGGTATCTTCCCCTCCTCCTGGAAGCATGCTCTAATTCGCCCCATTCTTAAAAACTCTTCTCTTGATCCTTCCGTTCCCTCTCACTATCGTCCTGTATCTAATCTTCCTTTCCTTTCTAAGCTACTTGAAAAGTTTGTTTTTGCTCAACTCTCGCACTACCTCGACTCTATTAATTTCCTCCACCCCCGCCAATCGGGTTTCCGCACGGGTCACAGTGTTGACACCATTCTTCTTGCATTCACCAACGCACTACATGTGGCTCACGATCAGGGTAATATTTCGGTGGCGGTTGCTCTAGATCTTTCAGCAGCTTTTGATCTTGTCGATCACTCTCTTCTTCTCCTTCGGTTACGGGAAGCTGGGTTATGTAGTACTGTGCATCACTGGTTTCACTCTTTTCTCTCTTCTCGCTCCTGTTCTGTGCTCTCTCCTTCTTCTTCTACCTCCACTTCTACTTCTTTTTCTCTTACCTGTGGGGTGCCCCAAGGTTCTGTCTTGGCCCCTCTTCTATTTAACCTTTTTTTAGCACCTCTTGCACTCTTAATTCAGCAATCAGGAATCTCTGCTTTTCTCTACGCAGATGACATCGTCTTGCTCCATCATACTTCTCCCTCCTGTCCCGATCTCACTGCGCTTAATTCCTGTCTTTCCGCTGTAGCCAACTGGTTGACCCTCCACTGTTTGCATCTTAATCTCACTAAAACCATTGCCATCTGGTTCTCCCACGGGTCCACACCCCCTACTCTTGCCCCCTCTTTTTCTGGGTCCCCTGTCCCCTTAGTCTCTACCTTTCGCTACCTCGGTGTTCACTTTGATTCTGATCTTTCCTTCCAGTCACATCTTTCTCACATTACCAAGTCTTCTTTCTTTTTCCTCCGCCAAATACGTGCAGTTCGTCCCTTCTTGTCCCCGGCAGCTCTCTCCACCCTGGTATTGTCTTTGGTTATTTCACGTGTCGATTTTGCAAACTCCGTTCTTATTGGTCTTCCTAAGTCTCGTTTGTCCCGTTTACAACGCATTCAACATACTGCCGCCTGTCTTATTTATCATGCCTCTCCTCGCGACCACATCACTCCTCTCCTGTTTCACCTCCACTGGTTACCCTTCCCTTACCGCTCCCAATTTAAGCTTCTCACTCTGGTACACAAAGCACTTCACACTGGCTCCCCCCAATACCTTGCTGATCTACTTTCTATTCATACCCCCCGGTATACTCCCCGTTCCTTTCATCTTCACCGTTTAGCCCTTCCCTCCCCCGCCCGCGCTCATCTACAGACCACCCGCTCCTCTGCCTTTTTTTTTATTGGCCCCGCCCTCTGGAACTCGCTACCCTCCTCCCTCCGTCTCGAACCGCTCTTCTCTACCTTTAAACAAAACCTAAAAACACACCTTTTCTCTTTAGCTTTTGATGTGCCCTCTCCTTTTGTGTGATCCCCTTTTCCCGCCCCTAACCTCCCCTGTTGTTTCCTTCCTTACCCATTCCTTGTCTCTCTTGTCTATGCTTTTAAACAGAAACTCTATTTTATTTTGAACAAGACATTGTATTTCCTTTCTTTTCTAGGCTTTGGCCTCTTTTAGACAATTTGTTTTTATGTTGTACATCGCTTTGATTTTCTGAAGAAAGGCGATTTTATCAAAAACCAATAAACATAAACATAAACATAAACATACAGCAGCTCTGTTACACCAAACACAAAGTCAGTGTGCGACTGAGCCAGAGGATGTAGGAGTGAGGTCGACATGTGGATTAACAATTATAGAAATGAATGTCATGGCTGTACCAGAGCAGATTTGATCTGTGGCAGTAACTGCAACTCACCACATCACACCAGACAGGGACCCCCACATGAAGGGGTGAAAAGGTGAAAATGGCCAATGTAAGGCATGAGGGCAAAGCATACTAGATGAGCATATATGGTGGGATGGCTGTGACAAGTGCATTTACTGTGAATGGAGTCGGAATACTGCATGCAGACTGTGCAGCCACATGCAATCCAGGGCTATATAAGAAGCATATGTGAAACAACATCCCCAAGAGGGTCAAAGGCAGTAGAGGGGTGGGGAGGAATGTTCTGTGGAGTGTGAGGTGCAGCTATGCATTGCACATGCATGTAATAGACTGTAGTATGATCATATCTACAATGTACTGCTCACCTCCCCCTCCCCAAGTGTACATACCGTGAAAAGTTGCAGTGCACGTCGCTATCCATGGGGGTGTCCACTAGACCTGCAGTGGAAGTGACCGCATATGCCTCGTATGTCATGGCAACACAGTCTAGGGGGTAGGGAGAAAAAAGGACAGATGACCAAAAGCACAGTTGCTGGTATCTTGCTTACTACCACAGGCAGAGTAGGGGCACACAGCATCTGCGAATGTGGCAGATGTATTGTGCTGTGATGCAGCATGCATTTGCAGCAGGAATGATGCACATGGGCCAGTCAACTCTGCAGTGCAGTCCTACAGCACAGTTACACAGTAAGATGTGATGCAAATGAAGGGTACGGGATGCTGGGAAATAAATGAAACAGCACAGCATGCACATTTATTTATTTAATCGGTTTTATATACCACACTATTTCACATTCAGTGCAGTTTACAGAGAAGTACAGAAATTACATAGCACAAGTTTCGATAACCACAGCAACTTACATAGAACAATCTTGAGAAACAATCACAATAAGAATTAAATAAAACATGTCTCTCCTGCATACTGTGATTCCGCCCACCCCCTGGAAGTGACGCGGCCACGTTCCTCAAGGTAATCTGCTCCAGCACTATAAAACTACAGCACCAGTGGCATCTCCTACTATACCTTCCATGCTTTGCTACTTTGTTGTGCCTGTATTGCAAGCTATCTGTTTGTGTCTCTCCTGCATACTTTGCCTATGACTCCGCCCCTTCTCCCCCCCCGGAAGTGACACGACCGCGTTCCTCAAGGTAATCTGCTCCAGCCCTATAAAGCTACAGCGCTAGTGGCACTTGTCGTCACAGCGGCACGCACCTAAGGAGTACAGCGTGCTCCTTAGGTGTGCTCCTTGGGGCATCTCTGGCAGCGTAGGCATCGTAGGCAGCGTAGGCATCAGCTCTGGCCTAGGGTTTACATTTTGGACACTCTGTGTTCTCCTTTGGTTCGCTCTCTTCTACTTCTACTTCTCCAGTCTACAGTCCTCACTAACCCTGGTAGGTATACCTCTCCTGTATTCTCTGAAGCAGTATCTGCTGGGCCCTCTATGGCTCCCATTCCTGTATTATGGGGAAATCGTCCCTTCCTTCTGGTCCACCCTTTCAAGGCTGATGGATCCTTGTTTCGCTGTCCTAATAACCTCCTCCCCTGCTTACCCTTTCCTCACCACTTTCCCTCCCCCTCCCTGGCCTCTACACATTCTTCCCACATCAAGCTGGAACTCCTCAACTGCTGCTCTCTGAGAACAAAAACCCTTCTAGTAGATGGCCTTGTTCTCCAGGAATCCCTAGATCTTTTACTCCTCACTGAGACCTGGCTCAAGGAAGGTGAGGATGCTCTTCTTACTCGCTGTCTCCCTCCTGGCTTTACTGCTGTCTCTGTTCCCCACACAGGCCGTGTAGGTGGCAGTGTAGTGGTTCTTATCTGTTCTTCTCATCCCTTCACGCAAGTCCCCTCTCCGCTGTTACACTACCCGGAAGCCCTTCTTCTCTGCCTCCAGACCTCCCCAGCTTTACATATTCTCATCAATCTTCTCTCCTCCAGCTCTCCGCTCTGACCTTTGGGATTCACTTCTATTGACTATCTCTGACTTGTCATTGAATTTTCCTCACCTAGTCATTGCAGGGGATTTTAACCTGCATCTTGATTCACCTTCCTCCTCTAGGGATCACTCCTTTATCTCTTTCCTACAGGGATCTGTCTCTTACCTAGCATGTCACCTTTCCCATTGACTTGGCTGGCCACACCCTTGACTTGCTTCTCTCTCCAACTGACTCTATTTTTTTCTTGCGCTGTCTATGCTCTATACCACTACCCTGGACATATCACTACTGTCTGACTTTCCAATGTCTTTTTCCCTCATCTAGCCCTACTTCCTCCTCTCATCTAGCTGACCCCCCTCCATCAGTTTCTTTGTGCTATTCCCGTCGGATCACCCCTCTTACCCTCCAACATTTCCTGGCTGCTGGGGACCTCCTATCTGCAGAGTTCCCCTCCCTCTCCCCTGACTCACAGGTTTCTCATTAGTTCTCTTGTCTTTCGGACACCCTAGATCAATTAGCACCTCTACAACCACGCCCCTCAAGCTATTGTCCTTCACAACCCTGGTTCCATAGTGGTCTTTGCCTCCTTTGTTCCCAACTCCGTCGTGCAGAGCGACTGTGGAGAAAGGCATGCTCACAATCCACGCTGTTATCCTTCAAGGCACATCATTCCCATTACCACACTCAAGTCCAGAAGGCCAAACAAACATACTTTTCTGCTGCTATCTCCTCTGCCCCGAACCAAACTCGTCACCTCTACACAGTTCTCAGGTCCCTCACAGCACTCCAGCCAGATTCCAATTCCGTATCCTATCAGCCGACTCTTTCCCCTTCTCAATTGGCTTCTTTCTTCAACACAAAGATTCTTGACCTTAGGGCATCACTACCACACTGCCCCCCCCCCATTTCCTCCCCTCTTCCTCCCTCCCCTCCCCGTCTCCCTGCTTTCACATGTTTGGGTCTCATTCCACCCCCTTACAACTTCCGAACTTATTAAATCCATTTCTTCCTCCAACAAGACCATCTGTTCTCTTGATCCCATACCCTCCTCATGGCTTCTCACACTTCTCTCGCTCTCATTCCCTCAGTCCTCACCACGATTAACAATAGTCTCTCCATTGGTACTTTTCCTTGCCCTTGGAAGCATGCCCTCATTCGCCCTATTCTCAAAAAACCCTCACTTGATCCTCTTGTTCCTGCTCACTATTGTCCCGTTTCTAATCTCCCTTTTCTTTCCAAAATACTTGAAAAAGCAGTTTTTGCACAGCTATCCCATCACTTGGATACCACTCACTTCCTTCATCCCCATCAATCAGGCTTTCGTCCAGGCCATAGTGTTGAAATGGTTCTCCTTGCCTTCCTCAATGAACTACATGTTGCTCACGACTTTGGTGACTTTTCGGTGGCGGTATCCCTAGATCTCACGGCAGCCTTCGATCTTGTTGATCACTCCCTTCTTCTTCCCTGCTTGCGTGAGGCCAGTCTTCGCAGTACCGTCTACTGGTGGTATCACTCCTACCTTTCCTCCCGGTCTTTCTCATTCAACCCAGCTGTTTCTTCTGATTCTTTTCCTTTGCACTGTGGTGTTCCTCAAGACCCATTACTGACACCTATTCAATATCTTCTTGGCACCCCTTGGTCTTCTGGTGCAACAATTTGGGATATCTGCTTTCTACTATGCTGATGACCTTGTCCTTCTACACCACACTTCCCCTCTTCACCCGGATCTTTCCCCCCTTAATTCTTGTCTTCTCTCTTTTGCTGAATGGCTAACCACTAACTGTCTGCACTTAAACTTATCTAAGACACTTGCTATTTGGTTCACCCATGGTAGTCCTCCTCCTCATTAGAACATAAGAACATAAGATATGCCATACTGGGTCAGACCAAGGTCCATCAAGCCCAGTATCCTGTTTCCAACAGTGGCCAATCTAGGTCATATGTACCTAGCAGTTTCCCCAAAAGACACAGGTTCCACAATGCTTGTATTGGGTCAAGCATTGATATCCTTGGTCCCTTTTTTCTTTCTCCATCAGATCCGTGCTGTTTGCCCCTTTCTTACCCCACAAACCCTTACCACTCTTATGCTGTCCCTTGTTATGTCACATCTTGACTTTTGTAACTCTGCCCTTGCCGGTATTCCCCAGTCACAGTTGCACAGACTACAACATATTCAAAACACAGCAGCACACATCATTTCCCATTCTACTCGTCAGGAGCACGTAACCCCTCTTCTCATTCATCTCCACTGGCATCTGCTTTAAAATCCATACCTTGGTCCACCAGGTTCTTTACATTCACACCCCACAATATTTGGCGGAACTCATTCAGTTTCACACTCCCAGTCGTTCTCTCTGGTCATTGCACATAAATCGTCTTCACCTCCCCTCCCCTCTCCCTCCCGCGCCCATCTACAATCAACCCGCACCTCTGCCTTTTTCTTTGTCAGACCTGTACTCTGGAACTCCCTACCCACCTTCCTTAGACTAGAACAAAACCACAGTACTTTTAAAGCACACTTGAAAACTTATCTAATCTCCTCTGCGTTTGACCTCCCTGCTCCCCCATTGTGATCTTGTTTTTCCCTGTCTCTCAGTATTGTCTACTCCTTCTCTCTGGTATGATTGATTGTACTGTCCTCTGTCCTGTCATTTATTGTAACTTCTTTTCATTTTCTCGGCCACTGGCCCTTCTTGTAATTTTGAATTTGTACACTGCTTCGCTTTTTTATTGAATGTCAATATATCAAATAAAATAAACATAAGATAAACATAACATGTTTGGAGGTTAACAGTGTAACCATATATAACTTATGTAGGTATAACTTGGGCCATAACAGGGGAACTATATACAATGTAGTTGTATAATAATATAAATGAGCTTCAAAGAAGTTTTGAGGGTTTGGCTGAAGGGGTTTGGTAGCATGCAGTGTTTTAAGTTACCCATTCATAATATAGCTGAAATATATGTGTCTTTAGATGTTTTCTGAAAGTAGATAGGTCAGAGATGGCATACATGGGGGGGGGGGGGGGGAAGAGTTCCAAAGCAGTGGTGCATATAATTTGAATGCTCGACCATTAACAAACTGGGAACTTTTTCTTACTATAGAAAGGATTAAAAGAGTGTTTGACATGGTAGATCTTCTTACTCTGTTGTCAGCTGTCCATTGTAGAATCTCATTAAGGGCATTCACTGAGAAGTTGTGTAGAATTTTGAATGTTATGATAAGAGCCTTATACTTGAGATGAATAACAACGGGGAGCCAAAGGAGCTGTTTCAGGATTGGGGTAACATGTTCATATCTTGAGGCTTCAACCAGGGTTTGTGCTACCTTATTTATAGCCATTTGAAGGGGGTGAATTGCATAATCTGGAATACCATAGAGAATGATGTTTGCATAATCAAAATGTGGGGTAATCAATGCTTGGAATATTGTCTGGAAGTCAACAGCTTCAAGCATGGGATGGAGTTGGCGAAGGGTCTGTAATTTTAGGTATATTGCTCTGGTAGTGCTGTTTATGTGTGGCTCTATTGTCAAATGTTGGTCTAGGGTGATCCCCAGGTATCATACTTCTTGCTTGGTGCTTATCTCAGTATCCTTCACTGGTAAGGTGGGAGGGGTATGAATGAAGGGTCCTTAGTGATGAAGAGAACCTTGGATTTCTTACAGTTTACTTTTAAGTTATGCAGATTCAACCAGTCAGATACTGCATTGAAGCAGTCAATGATTCTGGAGTAGTTTGGGTTGACTGTAGAGAAGGGAGCATAAAGAAGCACATCATTGGCATAAATGTGGTAGAGAATACTGAATGATTTAATTATGGAGCAAATAGGCTGAATGTAAATATTAAACAGTAAGGCTGATAAGGAGGAGCCTTGTGGGACTTCTTGCGTTTGCACATAACTGGATGACGTTTGCATACCTATGCGTACTGTTTGCTGTCGGTCTGATAGGTAAGATCTGCACCAGTCTAAGGCTAGGTTCTGAATGCCAATCAGCTGCAGCCACTACTACTACTATTACTACTGAGCATTTGTATAGCACTACAAGTCATATGCAGCGCTGCACAGACATGTAAGAGACAGTCCCTGCTCATCAGAGCTTACAATCTAGTCAAGACAGACAACACAGAAGGTGTAGGCAGGGATAAAACAAGGGGGGAAGGAAAGAAAAAGGAGATCAGGTGAGTCAAGATCCAAAAGTAGCAGCGAAGAGGTGAGTTTTCAGCCTGGATTTGAAGAAGGTCAGAGTAGGTGCCTGGTGTACAGACACAGGTCAGACCACAAGGCCATCTTCTTCCATATCTAAACTTGTCCTATGTAATTTCTGTGCTTGTTCTCTGTAAACTGCTCTGAATGTGAAATAGCGAAGTATATAAAACCAATAAAATAAATAAAAAAATAAAAGTGCATGCTGTGCTAATTGTGCTGTTTCATTTATTTCCCAAAATCCCGTCTCCTTCATTTGCATCACATCTTACTGTGTAACTGTGCTGTAGGACTGCACTGCAGAGCTGACTGGCCGATATGTATCATTCCTGCTGCAAATGCATGCTGCAACACAGCACAATACATCTGCTGTGTTTAAAAAAGGTTTGGACAAGTTCCTGGAGGAGAGGTCCATGAACCATTATTAAAAGGGACATGGGATATCACTGCTTGACCCAATGCAAGCACTGAGGAACCTGTGTCTTTTGGGGAAACTGCTAGGTACTTATGACCTAGATTGGCCACTGTTGGAAACAGGATACTGGGCTTGATGGACCTTGGTCTGACCCAGTATGGCATATCTTATGTTCTTATGCCACATTCACAGATGCTGTGTGCCCCTACTCTGCCTGTGGTAGTAAGCAAGACACCAGCAACTGTGCTTTTGGTCATCTGTCCTTTATACTCTCTACCCTAGACTGCTAGGAGTAGATTGTGGGACACAATGTCAAAGGCAGACACAATGTCAAGAAAGAGTAGAATAAATCCTTGTTTGGATTTGTTCATGCCTAAGATTAGATTGTTCATTAGTGTGACAAGTAGGGTTGCCAACTGGCTCCAGATGCGCCCGACAGTGTCAATCCAGTCCTGGGTTTACCCCATTGCATGCAGGGATATGTAGTTCTGATTTCTCCATTGCACTCCATAAGAAATGAAAAACTACAAGTCACTGCATGCAATGGGGTAAACACAGGACTGGATCAAGTCTGTCGGGCGCATCTGGAGCCAGTTGGCAACCCTAGTGACAAGCAGCATCTCAACCCCATTCTGTAGGTGAAATCCATGTTGGTTGTCATCCAGTGGATAATCGGCATCGATGTGGTCCTGAATTTGTTGCTGTACAATCTTCTCCGTTACCTTGGCCAGGAAGGACAGGCTTGAAATGGGTCTGTAGGATTTTACGTCTGTAGGATCAAGTTCAGGTCTCTTGAGAAGGGGTCTGATGGATGCAGCTTTTAGAGGGGCTGGAAATAGGCCTTTGGAGAAGGAGATCTTTATAAGGTGGTGGATGTATGCACTTAGCTCAGAGCATGCTGATTTGATCCAAAAAGCTGGGCATGGATCTGTTGGAGAGTTCATAGTGTTAAGCCCTCTTATTATGCATTCTATTTGTTCTGTTGAATAAGGGTGGAAAGCTTTTAGTACAGGAATGGTGGAAGCGTTTTGTGTAGCAGAAGTCACTGTTATCTGGTTGTTGATACGGTACTGGATGAGGGTAATATGCTACGGTGTATGGATGAATGGCTGCTGAAGGAGGGGCGGCTGACAGAGTAACAGAAGTATTGTAAGGGTTAGCCATATTGGCTTTGCTCTCAAAGAAATTAGCAAAGACCTGCGGGTGTGGTGTATTTTCAGTGTATTGCCTCGTGTTGGCTTTGATTAGTGACTGAGTGATGCTGAAAAGCTCATGGGGCCTGTTGATAGAGCGCATCATGAGGTTGGTATGGTGTTCTCTTATTCTCGAATTAATTGCGTTGCCATGCTCTTGTAAGGTCTTCATATATATGGTCTTGTCAATTTGGAGCTTAGAGTTTCACCATTTATGTTTTAACTTCCTGAGTTGCTGCAGGGATTCCTTTAAATCAGCAGTGTACCAGATTGGAGTGCTGTTTCATTTAGTGGTTCTCTTCTCAGATGGAAGGAGTGCCGCTTTACTTAAGGTGACGTTCCAAATGTGTGTTAATTCAAGTAAGTCAGAGATGTCCGTTTTGAGCTTGTGCAGAGTATCCTCTAGGAATTCTTCTTTGATGAATGGTCGAAAACGATGAGAGTGAGTCAGAGTATGATTTGAGGGAGGCCAAGGATCAGTTGAAGATTGGGGAAAATGGAAGAAGATGGCCTTGTGGTCTGACCAAGGTACTGGAATGATTTGTAGCTGATGTAGATTGTTGCCTGGCTGAGTAGTTATAGGAGAGAAGCTAAGGTCCAGGGTATTACCTCCAATATGGGTAGATTTGTGTATTATTTGATTATAGCCTAAGGAAGTCATAGCATCAAGGAATGCAGAGGTATGCTTCGTTGAAAGCACAGGGAGATTGAAGTCTCCTAGTAGCCATAGAGGCTTTTTCTTCATGGAGGAGTTGCATGCTATGTCGAGGACAATTGACAGGTCATCAGCAGGCACGGGCATGGTAGAACAGGGCTGTTGAAAGATGATGATTGTATATCATAATAGCATCCAGGGTGTTTGAATCATGTATGCTATGACACTGAAGTTGGAGATTATCTTTAACTATGATAAGGACTCCGCCATCTCTTTTATTAGCTCTTGGGCAGTTGAAGAGGACATAGTTTGGGAGCTTTATTTGGTTTGTGATGATTGTGTCCGTGTCATTTACCATGATTCAGTCATGAATAACATTTGTAATTTATAGAATTCTACATAGTCTAAGATTACAGGCCATTGGTTTCGGATGGAACGTGTGTTTACTAGCATACATGCTAGGTGTTGTTTATCCGAGGTATCCATCCATGCCTTTTAACTGGAGGTTGACATATAATATGAATAAGGTGCTTATGGCAAGTTGTGTGATGTGTTATTGTATCAGAATGTGGAATTCCTTGCCAGCTCTGGCCATGGCTACATATGACTGGTATCAAGCTCAGTTGGGTTAGAGGGTCTGTAAGAAATGTGGGATGAGCTATGAGAAGAATAAGTAGGAGAACGGTGAGTATATCTGACATTCTGTTATGAATGGAAGAGCTGTGCTAGCACAGAACATACCTGTAGGGATTAAGGTAATACATAACAAGTGTAATAGGGATAAATGGAACTAAATTCTGAGCAAGGAGCTTCACTGTGCAACAAAATGATGTAACTGGGATTCAGGTTAACTATGGAGTTGGTACAAAGTTGCAAAACATTGTGTTACTAAATTGCAGTTATAAAAATGCAATATAGTTAAAAACTTTCAACAGATGTAACTGATTTAAACGAGGAGAGTGCTAGACAAAATTTGCAATATCGAGTAGAGGCTTTCATTTATTTTAGCTGAGAATATAAGGTGATAAGCAGTGTCATGAATTAACATATAGCAAGACAGTCTGTATAATAGCTATTAGGCCTTAAAGTACCTGTTTTTTTTTTTGTGTTGCTTTTTAGGCGCCTCAGGGCCACGCCAAAGGGCCCTCAGGCACGGGCGCGCCGGGAGGTGCTTCAATTTGAAAGTTCTGCATTGTGCCCTGATTGGCCTTGAGGTGGAGAGCAGGAGGGGTTTCCTACCTCCTGCTCTTGTCCCAATGCCGATTGGGGCTCTGTGAAGCAGAAGGAAGCCGGTGTGTGAGAGGTAATGAATATGGAAGATATGGGTCTTGCACCTGTTGTCTGAGGTCAGTGAGAATTTCAGACAAACAGGGTGCACATGCCTGCACAAGCACATATATTCTGTGTGCAGAACAGTTTTGGGGCAGCTGGGGTGTACACACAACTAATGTCCCTGGGTCTGTTGAGACATGCAAAGTGCCAGTGCCAGCTGTGTCCGATTGGAGCATTAGGGTGATGATAGCCATAGCTGCAGCGATGGGTGTGAACCGACGATGCAGCAGAGTCAGGGCCCACATGCCACCTTCATTGATGGGTTGAAACCTGTGCTGCTGTGGGTGTCTGGATCTCCTCTGTCCACCATTATGGGGCCCCCCACAGCTTTTCCCCCACCATCCTCAATGACAATGCACACCATAGGTGAACCTGTTGCTGCAACCCAGCTGTGTGTAATGGGATACCTGAGTGGAGGAGTAGCCTTGTGGTTAGAACACTGGCTTGGTAACAAGCAACCAGGGTTCGATTCCCACTAGCACTCTTGTGGCCTTGGGCAAGTCACTTAACCCTCCATTGCCTCGGAAGAAAGGCCTGGCAATCTACTTCTGGTGACACTGCCAAGAAAACCCAGGAGCTTCTGGGTCACCAGGAGTCAGGACTGACTCGAAGGCACACATTGCATTGCATTGACATTTTCCCAAGGCCTGGAGACAAATGGGTCCACCAACATGAGAGCCCAGGACATACCAACATTGGACTGGACATGCCCCTATTGCACACAGCAGCATGCAATACAGATTTTCTCCACCCCCGTTAGTCAGGGTTCTGACAGGGTCACAGTGCTGAGACTGTTCTTCTTGCCTTCACCAATGCTCTGCATGTTGCTCACGATCGCGGTGACTTGGCGGTGGCGGTGTCCTTGGACTTATCTGCAGCTTTTGATCTCATTGACTACTCTCTCCTCCTCCTTCGCCTGCGTGAGGCCGGCCTCTGCAGCACGGTCTATCGGTGCTTCAATTCTTTCCTCTCTTCTTGGTCCTGCGCGGTTTCTTTCTTCATCCTGCTCTGCTCCATCTTCTGACCCTTTCCCACTGCCCTGTGGGGTTCTCCAGGGCTCTGTTCTGGCACCTCTTCTCTTTAATCTCTTTCTAGCACCACTCACTCTTTTGATACAGCAGTCTGGGATTTATGCCTTCTACTATGCAGATGATCTAGTTCTTCTTCACCACACCTTCCCCCTTCACCCTGATCTTTCTATTCTCAACTCCTGTCTCTCAGACGTCACAGACTGGCTTACCTCTAATTGTCTTCATCTTAACCTAACTAAAACTGTTGCAATTTGGTTCACCCATGGCAGTCCTCCCCCACCGGAGGCTCCTTCCTTCTCTGGATCATCCATACCCCTAGTCTCTTGTTTCCGCTATCTGTGTGCTCTTTTCGACTCTGATCTCTCCTTTCAGGCCCATGTCTCACACATCACTAAAACTTCCTTTTTTTTTTTCCTTCACCAGATCTGTGCAATTCGCCCCTTTCTTACTCCACCTGCTTTCACCATTCTCTTATTGTCATTGGTCATGTCACGAGTTGACTTCTCTAATTCTGTCCTCACCGGTCTCTCAAAGTCACAATTAAGTAGACTACAACAAATTCAGAACACCGCCGCCTGCCTCATCAAGCACACTACCCTACGGGATCACGTAACACCTCTCCTCATTCGTCTCCACTGGCTGCCCCTTGCTTTCCGTACTCAGTTTAAATTACTCACTCTGGTCCATCAAGCTCTCCATACTAGCACCCTGCAATACTTGGCAGACCTTATCACATTTCACACCCCCAGACACCCCCCCTTCACCTCCCTTCTCCCTCATGCGCCCACCTCCAGTCCACCCGCTCCTCTGCATTCTTTTTCATTGGTCCTGCACTCTGGAACTCCCTGCCCTCCTCCCTCAGGCTGGAACCCCATCATATCACTTTTAAGCAGAACCTAAAAACCCACCTTTTCTCCTTAGCCTTCGACCTTCCCTCCCCTTTTGTCTGATCCTGTCCCCCCAAGTACAATAACTACTCTCTTCTTTTTCATGTATGTCTACTCACTATCACTGTCCTATCATTGATTGCTTTGGTGGGAGTGGCTGACTTAGATTTAGTGGCAGTTACAGAAACATGGTTCACAGAAAACCATGACTGGGATGTAACTATACCTGGCTATACTTTATTCAGAAAGGACAGGGTAGGAAGAAGGGGAGGAGGAGTAGCACTATATGTAAAAACTACTATTAAAGCTTTGGAATTACAGAGCTTAAAAGGGAGAGAGGAGGCATTGTGGGTTAAACTAGAAAGAGGGAAAGAGAAATCTATTTGCATTGGTGTGATATACAGACCTCCCTCACAAGAGGAAGAGGTGGACAGAAAGTTAATTGAAGACATACGCAGCATTGCTAGGAAAGGGGAAGTGCTACTGCTAGGAGATTTCAATATGCCAGATGTTGATTGGCACTTTCCTGCTGCAGTATCATCTAGGAGTAAGGAGATCCTGGATTCTCTACAGGGAGAACTATTCAGGCAATTGGTAACAGACCCCACACGTGAAGGGGCCATACTGGACTTGGTGCTTACCAATGGTGAAAGTGTTTCTGATGTTGTAGTGGGAGATCATTTTGCATCCAGTGATCACCAGATGGTGTGGTTCAGTATTAGGACTAGGGCTGTTAGAATCCATTCCAAGGTAAAGATCTTAGACTTTAGGAAGACTAACTTTGCGAAGATGGGCCAATACCTCAGGGAGTCATTAGTGGGATGGGAACAGCTGGGGGATGTAGAACAACAGTGGGCAAAACTGAAAGGGGGTATTTGAAAGGCAACCAACCTTTTTGTTAAAATGGTAAATAAAGGCAAAAGGAACAGGAGACCGCTATGGTTTTCGAAGGAAGTAGCTGAAAAAGTGAAGAAAAAGAGGGAGGCCTTCATGAAATACAAGAGATCACAGAGAAAGGAAGACAGGCATCTGTATTTGGAAAAACTTAGAGAAGCTAGCAAAGTAGTCAAGTAGGCAAAGATTCAAAAGGAGGAGGAAATAGCCAATGCAATAAAATGGGGAGATAAGACATTTTTCAGATATATTAGTGAGAAGAGGAAGGGCAAAAGTGGTATTGTCAGACTCAAGGGTACAGGGGGGGAATATGTAGAAGCTGATAAGGATAAAGCGGAATTGCTTAACAAATATTTTTGTTCTGTGTTCACAGATGAAGAACCAGGAGCAGGACCTCAGAAAACACCCACAAATAAGAACAGAAGCGAGGGACATCTTGAACAATTTTCAGAAGACTGTGTTCATGAGAAACTAGCTCAACTTAAAGTAGACAAAGCGATGGGACCGGATGGGATACACCCTAGAATCCTGAGGGAACTTGGGGACGTTCTAGCAACTCCACTGACTGACCTTTTCAATGCCTCGTTGGAGTCGGGAGTGGTGCCAAAGGACTGGAGAGAGGCTCATGTGGTGCCTTTACACAAAAGCGGAAGTAAGGATGTGGTTGAAAACTACAGGCCGGTTAGTTTAACTTCAGTGGTGAGTAAATTAATGGAAACGCTGTTGAAAGAGAAAATAGTGAGGTTTCTGGAGTCCAGCGGATTACAGGATCCGAGGCAGCATGGATTCACCAGAGGCAGGTCTTGTCAGACAAATCTGATTGATTTCTTTGACTGGGTGACCAGGGAGTTGGACCGAGGGAGAGCTCTAGATGTGGTGTATTTAGATTTCAGTAAAGCCTTTGACACTGTTCCTCACAGGCGACTTATAAACAAACTGAGCACCCTAGGGATGGACCCTAAAGTTACTGCTTGGGTTAGAAATTGGTTGGGTGGGAGGCGACAAAGAGTACAAGTAAATGGAGCTCACTCTGAGGAGAAGGATGTTACCAGTGGTGTGCCCCAGGGATCTGTCCTTGGTCCGATTCTTTTTAACATCTTTGTTAGTGATATAGCGGAAGGGCTGTCGGGTAAGGTTTGCCTCTTTGCGGATGATACCAAAATCTGCAATAAAGTAGACACCCAGGAAGGTGTAGATAACATGAGGAGGGATCTAGCTAAGCTTGAAGAATGGTCTAGAATTTGGCAGTTGGGATTTAATGTTAAAAAATGTAAGGTCATGCAATTTGGCTGCAGCAATCCAAGGGAGCAATACAGCATAGGAGGTGAAGTACTTTTGTCCACTAAAGAAGAGCGGGACCTAGGCGTAGTTGTGTCCGATGATCTTAAAGTAGCTAAACAGGTAGAAAAGGCGACGGCAAAAGCTAGAAGGATGCTTGGGTGCATACGGAGAGGAATGGCTAGCAGAAAAAAGGAGGTGATAATGCCTCTGTATAAGTCTTTGGTGCGACCTCATTTGGAGTATGGTGTGCAATTCTGGAGACCGCACCTTCAAAAGGATGTGAACAGGATGGAGTCGGTGCAGAGGGTTGCTACTAAGATGATTAGTAGTCTTCATTATAAAGCATATGAGGACAGACTTAAGGATCTTAATATGTACACCTTAGAGGAAAGGCGGGATAGAGGTGATATGATTGAGATGTTTAAATACCTCCGTGGCATAAATGTTCAGGGAGAGAGCCTCTTTCAATTGAAAGCAAGTTCTGCGACGAGGGGACATGGGATGAGGGTGAAGGGAGATAGATTCAGGAGTGATATGCGGAAATATTTCTTTATGGAAAGAGTAGTGGATCCGTGGAATAGTCTCCCAGTGGAGGTGGTAGAGATGAGGACAGTAACTGAATTCAAAAAAGCATGGGACCAACACAGAGGATCTCTAAAGGTAAAAAGTGGACTGTTGTAGTTGTTGTTATGGAAGGACAGACTAGATGGGCCTTGTGGTCTTTTTCTGTCATCATGTTTCTATGTTTCTATGTTTCTATTGTAATTTCCTTTCATTTTTCTGGCCATGTGCCCACTTTGAATTTTGTAAATTGTGAACCGCTCTGATTTTTAAAGTAGGGCGGTATATCAAATAAATAACCATAACCATAACCATTATACTTGCAACTCAATAGCTGTTATGTAGATCTGTGTCTACATCAGAGAAGTTCTGGCACAGCTGTACTGACCCTGTGGACCAGGCGCTTTTTGTGATCTTTGCAAATGGTAGGTAATGCTCTCTGTAGCCTTATGTGTGATGAAGGACATGAGGGCATGTAAAAGCATGCTGTTGTGTGAAGGGACAGAGCCTCTGCCTGTCCTGGAGGGCATGCATAAATCAGGTCAGAATGTGCAATGCATTATGGGGGATGGTGGCAGAGCACAGAGTGGCACCAAGGGCAGAGTCGAAGGAACAGACCATGGGGGTGTGTGCCCAAAAACGCTTTGCATTGAACACCAATGTGTTAAGGCACAGAAGTACTACCTGCCACCAATGGATATCTTGGGTCATATAAATACATACTTACAAGCTTAAACAATTCTGTACACACAGCCCTGTCATAGAAGGCAAAGGAATGCCATGTGATGTGACCCTGTGGTTTGAACCCCTGGTTCCCAATATACTATGCAGTTGCCCTAACCACAGGGCCAACCCTCAATACCATCTGTATGTATGTTTTATGCCCAGGTCCACAAAGATATGACTATACAGAGATGCATAGATATAGATATGTGTAGATGGATATATCTGCACAGACATATATATATATTCACCATCCTTCACAGGCAACACATGTAGAAAGATATATGCATGTAGACATACATATATGAAGATATATGTAGAGCTAGACAGCTGCACATGGCATGGGAGTGGGTAGCCCAGTGGTTAGGGCAGTGACCCAGTATGTAACACATGGAGGGTTCGATCTCCACAGACACACACCATGGCCTTGGGCATCTGCTATTGTTGTATACTGTCCTCCTCTAGCCCAAAAGAAAACTTGTGACAATCTTCAAATATTATTACTGCATTCAGGGAAATGCACGTTCTTCTCACTAGGCAGGACATAGCATTGAAAAAAACAGTACAACAGGGGAAACAGGTACACGAAAAATGTACAGGTTCACAAGTCAATGTCACAGCCCTGCAAGTGTAAGGCGGCAATGCAACCTTGTAAGGCGCCTTGCGGCATGCAACACCGCACAAGGCACCAAGAAGCCAGTCGCTTACACAGAATGGTAAGGCGCTGTGATGCGACCCATCATAGGGGACGCTGGAAACCCATGACATCATGATGTCATCCAATAATATAACCAGACAAAATGGCTACTCGCTCACAAAAGCTGTGTTTCATGGAGGTGGACCTTGAGCTCCTGGGTAGGCTTATCTGTTGATGCCAGAGAACATAAGAAAATAAGATATGCCATACTGGGTCAGACCAAGGTCCATAAAGCCCAGTATCCTGTTTCCAACAGTGGCCAATCTAGGTCATACGTACCTAGCAGTTTCCCCAAAAGACACAGGTTCCACAATGCTTGTATTGGGTCAAGCATTGATATCCTGGGTCCATTTTTAATAATGGTTTATGGATCTTTCCTCCAGGAACTTATCCAAACCTTTTTTAAACCCAGCTACACTAACAGCTCTTACTTCATCCTCCGGTAACAAATTCCAGAGTTTGATTACACGTTGAGTGAAAAAATATTTTCTCTTATTTGTCTTAAATAGTTTGCCCTGTAGCTTTATTGCATGTTCCCTAGTCTTTCTATATTCTGATAATGTAAACAATCGATCTACATTTACCAGTTCCACTCCCTTCATTAATTTATAGACTTCTATCATATCTCCCCTCAGCCATCTCTTTTCCAGGTTAAAGATCCCTAACCTTTTTAGCCTTTCTTCATAGGGGTATTCTTCCATCTTCTTTACCATTTTGGTGGCTCTTCTCTGAACCTTTTCTAATAACGCTATATCCTTTTTAAGATGCGGTGACCAGAATTGCATACAATATTGAAGGTGCAGTCACACCATGGAACGATACAGAGGCATTATAACATCCTTTGTTTTATTTTCCATTCCTTTTTTATGATACCTAGCATTCTATTTGCTCTCTTGGCTGCCGCTGCACACTGGGCAGAGGGTTTTAACATGTTATCCACCATGACGCCTAAATCTTTTTCTTGGGTGGTGGTTGCTAATGTGGAACCTTGCATCGTGTAACCATAGTTTGGGTTGTTCTTCCCTAGCTGCATAACTTTGCACTTGTCCACATTTAATTTCATCTGCCATTTTGATGCCCAGTCTTCCAATTTATCAAGAACCTCTTGCAATTTTCCACAATCCTCATGGGTTTTAAGAACTTTAAATAGTTTTGTGTCATCTGCAAATTTGATAACCTCACTCGTTATTCCCTTTCCCAGGTCATTTATGAATATGTCAAAAAGCAGCGGACCCAGCACAGATCCCTGGGGTACACCACTGTTCACCTTTTTCCAAACGACAAAACCTGGAAACAGCACAAGCACTGGCAAGTCAAATGCAAAGCATTGATAAGGCAGGCAAAGGGAGAATTTGAGAAGAAGCTTGCTGCAGAAGCAAAAACACGAAATAAAGACTTTTTCAAGTGCATTCATAGCAAAAAACCTGTGAGAGAGTCAGTTGGTCATTAGATGATAGAGGGGTTAAAGGGGCACTAAGAGGTGACAAGGCGATAGCGGAGAGACTGAATGAATTTTTTGCTTCGGTCTTTACTGAGGAAGATGTAGGGATGTTACCCATGACTGAAGTGGTATTTAAAGGTGCAGAAGAATTGAAGGAAATATCGATACATCAGGAAGACGTATTACAACTATTAAACTGAAGAGTAGCAAGTCACCAGCGCCGGATGGTATACATCCAAGGGTGTTGAAAGAACTGAAATATGAGATTGCAGACTCTGTGAATTTTCATTAAAATCATCTGTAATACCAGAAGATTGGAGGATCGCCAATGTAACGCCAATTTTTAAAAAAGGTTCCAGGGGTGATCCAGGAAACTACAGACCGGTGAGCCTGACGTCAGTACCGGGAAAAGTGGTAGAAACCATCATAAAGAACAAAATTACTCAGCATGTAGATAGTCATGGCCTAATGGGAGATAGCCAACATGGCTTTAGACAAGGAAGATCTTGTCTTACTAATCTGTTATGTTTTTTTGAAGGTGTGAATAAACAGGTGGACAAAGGTGAGTCGGTTGATATAGTGTATCTGGACTTTCAGAAAGCCTTTGACAAGGTCCCTCATCAGAGACTTTTGGCAAAACTAAAAAGTCATGGGATAGGAGGCAGTGTACTATTGTGGATCAGGAACTGGTTAAAAGATAGAAAGCAGAGGGTAGGGCTAAATGGCCAATTTTCCCAATGGAGGAAGGTGAACAGTGGTGTACCCCAGGGATCTGTGCTGGGTCCACTGCTTTTTGACATATTCATAAATGACCTGGAAAAGGGAATAACGAGTGAGGTTATCAAATTTGCAGATGAAACAAAACTATATAAAGTTGTTAAAACCCAAGAGGATTGTGGAAACTTACAAGAGGATCTTGATAAATTGGAAGACTGGGCATCAAAATGGTAGATGAAATTTAATGTGGACAAGCACAAAGTTATGCACCTAGGCAGGGCCGGATTTACGTATACGCCATGTACGCCATGGCGTAGGGCCCACAGCCAGCAGGGGCCCACAAAAAAAGAACCAGTTTTTTTTTTAACTCAATTAAAAAAAAAAACCTGGTGGCTGCCGCCGCGGGGCCCCCTCTGCTGCCGCGGGGGCCCCGTCTACAAGCTGGTCGGGTCGGGTCGGGTCGGGTCTCTCTCCCTCCCTCCCTCGCTGCAGGCTGCGAGAGACGCGAAGATAGAGCGTCTCCTCGCGTCTGTGTTAAGCCCGCAGGGGCTGATGGGATTTCCCATCAGCCCCTGCCGGCTTAACACAGACGCGAGGAGACGCTCTCCCTTCGCGCCTCTCGCAGCCTGCAGCCTGCAGCGAGGGAGGGAGAGAGACCCGACCCGACCCGACCGGACCGGACCGGACCGGACCCGACCAGCTTGTAGACGGGGCCCCCGCTTCAGCAGAGGGGGCCCCGCGGCGGCAGCCACCAGGTTTTGTTTTTTTAATTAAATTTTACTTTAGGCCGGGGGGGGGGTAGGACTGGTAATGGGCTATGGGGGGGGGCTAGGACTGGTAATGGGCTATTGGGGGGGCTGGGGCTGGAAATGGACTGGGGGGGGGTAGGGCTGGTAATGGGCTATTGGGGGGCTGGGGCTGGAAATGGGCTGGGCTGGGCTGGGCTGGGGGGGGTTAAGGCTAGAGGTGGGCTGATGGGGTTAGGACTGGTAATGGACTGTGGGCTGTTGGGGGGCTTAGAACTGGCAATGGGCTTTGGGGGGGGGGTTAAGACTGGTAATGGGCTGTGGGCTGATGGGGGCTGTCTGGTAATGGGCTATGGGGGGGCTCGGACTGGAAATGGGCTGGGGGGTTAAGACTGGAGGTGGGCTGATGGGGTTAGGACTGGTAATGGGCTGTTGGGTGGTTTAGAACTGGTAATGGGCTTTGGGGGGTTAAGACTGGTAATGGGCTGTGGGCTGATGGGGGTTGTCTGGTAATGGGCTATGGGGGGCTAGGACTGGAAATGGGCTGGGGGGTTAAAACTGGAGGTGGGATGATGGGGTTAGGACTGGTAATGGGCTGTGGGCTGATGGGGGGGGGGTAGGACTGGCAATGGGCTATGGGGGCTGACTGGAAATGGGTTGATGGGGTTAGGACTGGAAGTGGGCTGATGGGGGTTAGGACTGGTAATGGGTTATAGGGGGGGCTTAAACTGACAATGGGGTGATGGGGGTTAAGGACTGAAAATGGGGTGATGGGGGGTTAAGGACTGTAAGTGGGGTGATGGGGGGGCTAGGACTGGTATTGGGTTGGGGGGTTGCTAGGACTGGAAATGGGCTGATGGATGGCTAGGACTGGAAATGGGCTGATGCAGGGACTAGAAGGGAATGGATGCTGGGTGAGGCTGGAACTAGAAGGGAGCTGATGTTGGGGGAGGATTAGAATGGGATGGGGCTGGAAGAGTAAAATGGAGAAGGGAAAAATATTTTGTGTGGGAGGGATAAAAAATCTACAATTGGCCGGGTATTGGGAGAGTAAGTGGGGATTGAGGATGGAGGGGTAAAATTTGAGTGGATGAAATAGGAATGAGGAAAGAGCAAAAGGAGAAAGATTAGTATGTTAAAGCAGATGTAGAGAGAGAATGGAAAAAAATCTAGAAGAGAGAAGAAAGGACAAATGGACAGCAGACGATGGAGAGTTAGCAGAAGACACGAAGAAACCAGAAGAAAGTGGCTGGAGCAATTGCAGCTGAAAAAAATGCACAAAAGGTAGAAAAATATCTCTTTATTTTGAATTTATTAATTGGAATATGTCAGCTCTGGTAAATGTGCATCATTAACATCTGTGCTTTGTTTAGTACAAGAGCAAATTAATGTATAGTTTTATTTCTACAGTGTTGTACATTCCAAGTTTGGCTTTTGGGATTCCCAGTTTAATTATTGTCTTCCTATTTCTAAATTGTGATTACTTGTTTGGTGATGGTCTATGTTCTGCATGTGTAACTGAGCTGAGGTGTTCTGTTTATATAATTCCTATTTGACATTGCCACTTGTTCTCTTTCCCCAGTAGGTCATGTATTGTTGTTCTCTGAAATGTATTGGTTTAATATTTGCAGTGTTGCCTTTTGATTGGTAGAGTATGGTGCTTTGTGAGTCCTGGTAGTGCTGTTAGGATACGGCGGGTTTACTATGGGCAGTGTTTGTAGTAGTTCCTAATGTGTCTGGCAGTTGGCACTGGATTATAGTAATGTAGAAATCTTTTAGTCTTTCTTTATCCATACACTCATTAAGAGGCACGTTTACTAAAAGTTAGTATATGGTAACATTATGCAAATATTTATGCAAATGAGGCCCCTTATGCAAATGAGGTCCGCACCCCCCTTGGGCCGCCCCTGCTGGGGGCCCACAATTTTTGTTGGCGTAGGGCCTCACTCAAGGTAAATCCGGCCCTGCACCTAGGGAAGAACAACCCAAACTATGGTTACACGATGCAAGGTTCCACATTAGGAACTACCACCCAGGAAAAAGATTTAGGCGTCATTGTGGATAACATGTTAAAACCCTCGGCCCAGTGTGCAGCGGCAGACAAGAGAGCAAATAGAATGCTAGGTCTCATAAGGAAAGGAATGGAAAATAAAGCAAAAGATATTATAAAGCCTCTATATCGTTCCATGGTGAGACCGCACCTTGAATACTGTGTGCAATTCTGGTCGCCGTATCTTAAAAAGGATATAGCGTTATTAGAAAAGGTTTAGAGAAGAGCCACCAAAATGGTAAAGGGGATGGAAGGATACTCCTATGAAGAAAGGCTAAAAAGGTTAGTGCTCTTTAAACTGAAAAACAGACTGCTGAGGGGAGATATGATAGAAGTCTATAAATTAATGAATGGAGTGGAACGGGTAAACATAGATTGACTGTTTACGTTATCAGAATATAGAGAGACTAGGGGACATGCAATGAAGCTACAGGGTAAACTATTTAAGACTAATAAAATAAAATATTTTTTCACTCAACGTGTAATCAAACTCTGGAATTTGTTACCGGAGGATGTAGTAAAGGCTGTTAGTGTAGCCGGGTTTAAAAAAGGTTTGGACAAGTTCCTGGAGGAAAGGTCCATAAACCATTATTAAGAAGGGACCCAGGATATCAATGCTTGACCCAGTACAAGCATTGTGGAACCTGTGTCTTTTGGGGAAACTGCTAGGTACGTATGACCTAGATTGGCCACTGTTGGAAACAGGATACTGGGCTTGATGGACCTTGGTCTGACCCAGTATGGCATATCTTATGTTCTTATGTTCTTAATGTATGCATCTCCACTGTCCTTGTCCTGTTGTGTCACGTCATTACATGGATTTAAAAATGGGATTTTGGTGGTCTGAACCATGTGATATGCACACCATGCCTACCACTTTGAATGTGCAAACTACCTTGTTTGGTGACACAAACAATAATTACAACACAAAGATATATATGGAAGCAGGAGTGTGCATCTGTATGCACCCCCAAAATCAAGAAACCATAGAGCCACCTTTTTCTGCCATTACAGCTGCATGTCTCTTGGGGGTATGTCCCTATCAGCCTAGCACATCTATCCACTGGGACCTCCAGGCATTCCCTAACCCTGAACTGATCAAACACCCCAAGTGTTAGGGTATGCAGTGGTGTATAACATTCCTCAGCTAATTCCACAGATTCTCAATTGCATCGTGGTCTGGCCAGTGACTAGGGTACTCCAAGACATTTACATGTGTCACCTCCTACAACCTCAGTGTAGCTCAAGCTGTATGGTTAGGGTCACTGTTGTACTGGAAGGTGGACTGTCATCCAAGTCTCAAAGTTCAGGCAGACTATATAGCAGGGTTTTCCCAGAGAACTGATCTGTACATAGTGCCATCCATCGGTTCTGCAATCCTGACAAGTTTCCCATTACCCCCCAATAAGTATAAACCCCACAGCATGATGCTGCAACCACCATGTCTCACAGTGAGAATGGTGTTCAGGGGGCATTAGGTGCACGCAAAACATGATGTTTCCTCTAATTGCCCAACTAGTGCAAATCCCATCTCAACTGCCCTGAGGACCTTCGTCCGTGTGTTTGGGGGGACTGTCACATGCTGTTGTGAAAACACCAAACATCTTTTCTCATGTCCCAATGTAGGCAGTGACTTTTTCATGGCCGCTCTTCCATAGAGCCCCACTCTGTGGATTGTATGGTTAAGGAGGTCTTGTGGACAGAGACTTCCACACTGTTGATCTTAACAGCTCCTGCAGTGTTATCATTAGTGTCTTTGTACTAGCTCTGCTGAATGGCCTACCTGCCTGGTCTATGAGTTTTGGTGGGTGGCCCTCTCTTCTCTGTTGTATAGTGGTGTCATATTCATTTTGTGTTGTCAGAATGGATCCAATGGTGTGCTGTGACATATGTGGGATTAGGGATATATCAAAGTGCAAGCCATATCTATACATCTCCAGGACCTTATCTCTGACTGGGTAGCATCTCCAAATGGATAACATTTGCACATACTATGGCAGTTGTGCACCTCACCTCTAAGCCAGGGTATGTGGCGTATGATCTTTGTCTCTCAAATCAACTGCTAATGCTCGGCATAATACCTGCATCATGCCAAAGAGAGCCTCCTGCTGGAGTTTGTACATAAGAACATAAGATATGCCATACTGGGTCAGAACAAGGTCCATCAAGCCCAGTATCCTGTTTCCAACAGTAGCCAATCTAGGTTATAAGTACCTAGCAGTTTCCTCAAAAGACACAGGATCCACAATGCTTGTATTGGGTCAAGCAGTGATATCCCCGGTCCCTTTTATAATGGGTATGGACCTTTCCTCCAGAAACTTGTCCAAATCTTTTTTAAACCTAGCTACACTAACAGCTTTTACTACATCCTCCAATAACAAATTACAGAGTTTGATTACACGTTGAGTGAAAAAATATTTTCTCTTATTAGTCTTAAATAGGTTACCCTGTAGCTTCATTGTATGTCCCCTAGTCTTTCTGTATTATAATGACGTAAACAATCGATCTACGTTTACACATTCCACTCCATTCATTAATTTATAGACCTCTATCATATCTCCCCTCAGCCATCTTTTTTCCAGGTTGAAGAGTCCTAACCTTTTTAGCCTCTCCTTATAGGGGTATCCTTCCATCTTCTTTACCATTTTGGTGGCTCTTCTCTGTACCTTTTCTAATAATGCTATATCCTTTTTAAGGTTCGACGACCAGAATTGCACACAATATTCAAGGTGCAATTGCAACATGGAACGATACAGAGGCATTATAATATCCTTTGTTTTATTCTCCATTCCTTTCCTTATGATACCTAGCATTCTATTTGCTCTCTTGGCCGCCATTGCATACTGGGCCAAGGGTTTTAACATGTTATCCACCATGACGCCTAAATCTTTTTCCTGGGTGGTGGTTCCTAATGTGGAACCTTGCATCGTGTAACCATAGTTTGGGTTTTTCTTTCCTTGGTGTATAACTTTGCACTTGTCCACATTAAATTTCATCTGCCATTTGGATGCCCAGTCTTCCAATTTATCATGATCCTCTTGCAATTTTCCACAATCCTTATGGGTTTTAATAACTTAGAATAGTTTTGTGTCATCTGCAAATTTGATAACCTCACTCGTTATTCCCATTTCCAGGTCATTTATGAATATGTTTAAAAGCATTGGACCCAACACAGATTCTTGGGGTACACCACTATTCATCTTTCTCCATTGGGAAACATGACCATTGAGCCCTACCCTCTGCTTTCTGTCTTTTAGCCAGTTCCTTATCCACAATAGTACACTGCCTCCTATCCCATGTCTTTTTAATTTTGCCAAAAGTCTCTCATGAGGGACTTTGTCAAATACTTTCTGAAAGTCCCAGGTACACTTTATCAACTGTCTCACCTTTGTCTACCTGTTTATTCACACCTTCAAAAAAACATAATAGATTAATAAGACAAGACCTTCCTTGGCTAAAGCCATATTGGCTGTCTCCCATTAAACCATGACTATCTACAGTGCTGTGTATAACATAGTATCATCAGCATATATATGACATCTTATTTGGTGTTTTCTGAAAATGGTGCATATTGGTTGAAGATATAAATTAAACCGGAGGGCTGACAGGGCAGAGCCCTGAGGGATTCTTTGTTCATGGGGGAAGGTTGTAGAGAATTCATGTTCTATTTGTACATATTGGGCACAGTTGTAGATATATGATTTGAGCCAGTTGTGTGTTGTTCCCACACTACTTAATTGATTAAGTCTATAGAGGAGAATATTATAATTGACATTGTCAAAGGCAGATGTGATATCTAAAAGATGAGGAAAAAGACAAAGGTATTGTTTATACCTCAGATGATGGTGTCAAAAATGGGTAACAGCAGGGTTTTGACTCTGTGGAATGGATAAAATCCATACTGTTGTTCATCTAATGCTGCAGTTGTGTCTATGAAATCCTGTATTTGGAGTTGGACCACTTTGTCAATGAGCTTTGCTACAAATGGGGTGCTGCCAGTGGGTTTGTAGGAATTTGGATTGTCTTTATCAAGGAATTTATTTTTCAGTATGAGATGGATTGTGTTGATTTTAAGTTCACTTGGCATGAAGCCAAGGCATAAGGATTGGTTTACCATGTTTAAAAGGTAGGGAGCAAGTTCTGTTTTAGTTGCTTTGATCCATGGACTGGGCATGGATCAAGGGGGAAGATTGTAGTATTGATTTTTGTTATTGTGTCTAGGAGTTGTTTAGTGTTAATTTGATGGAAGGCATTCCATACCTTGGTGTTGGATTGGAGCATCATTATGGTGGAGTAGTCTAGCAGGTTTTTTCGTTTTAGTTTGTTGGAAAAGTGCTTGGCTAGGGTTCGGGGGGTTAATTGGTATTTTACATGGGTTGTCTTGTGGAGCTTTGATGAGTGACAGAGATTTTGAATAGTTACCTTGTGGTAGTTCATGGCCTTGGTGAGGACTTTGGAGTGGTGATTCTTTTTGGCATTATTTATGGCTTCTTTGTATGTGTTTAACGTTAACATGTATTATGTTTTGTATTCTATGTACTTCTTTGATCTCCATTTGTGTTCTGTCTTTCTAAGTTCTTTTTTTTATTTTTGCTAGTCCAGGGGTGTACCATTTTTTGGTTATCTTGCTATGGGGTTTTAATGGGATTGGTGTTGGTTTAGCTGCATTATTGACTGTGCTGTTCTATTCTGCTATTAATTCACTCAAGCTGTTTGATTTATTGTCAGGTTGGGGATAATTAGCTTTAAGAATGGCTCTTTATCAAAGGGTCTATGTCTTGGAATATGTTGTGAGGTAGGTGTGTGTGAGGGGATGGAAAGGGGTGATGGTAAGGAGAAGTGTATAATGGAGTAGTCTGACCAAGGGACCGGGGTTGTTTGAGGTTGCATATAATTAGGATGTTCGGTTATATGCTTTGGGAGGAACACCAGGTCTAGGGTGCTGTCTCTATTATGGGTAGGACATTTTATGATTTGGCAGAAGTTCATAACTTCCATTGAAGGATTGTAGTTAAATTTTGGTTGTTGGTTGTGGGTGGTCTATATATCAGTAATATGATTAAAGTTTTGTTTTCGATTTTGAGGGTGTCCATCCTTTCGTGGTTACTGCAGTAGCTAGAAGAGATGTTTAAATTCATTTTTGTTTTTATTAGGATGCTTCCACCTCTTTTGAGGTCCCTAGGGCAGTTGAATATTGTGTAGCCTTGTACTTTTAGTTGGTTCAGGAGGACTGACTCACTATCAGATAACCAGGCATCTCTGATACAAAAAAGATCAGGCTTTTCATCTTTGGTCAATGATGAGAGGGATTTTGTTCCTTCTGAATCTGGCTTTGAGTAAAATAAATCATAGTACAGTGGGGAGAGCGGGTGAGCTGTTGCCTGGTGCCCCGAGCAGTGGAGGAGGAGGAGCGTCGTTACCCAACCCCCCTGGGACCTTTAAAACCTCTTGGTCCGCCGAGCTGTGTTGGAGAGCGGGTGAGCTGTTGCCTGGTGCCCCGAGCAGCAGAGGAGGAGGAGCAGCGTCGTTACCCCGCCCCCCCGGGATCTTTAAAACCTCTTGATCTGCCGAGCTGTGTTGGAGAGCGGGTGAGCTGTTGCCTGGTGCCCCGAGCAGCGGAGGAGGAGCAGCATCGTTACCCCGCCCCCCCGGGACCTTTAAAACCTCTTGGTCCGCCGAGCTGTGTTGGAGAGCGGGTGAGCTGTTGCCTGGTGCCCCGAGTAGCGGAGGAGGAGGAGCATCGTTACCCCGCCCCCCCCGGGATCTTTAAAACCTCTTGGTCCGCCGAGCTGTGTTGGAGAGCGGGTGAGCTGTTGCCTGGTGCCCCGAGCAGCGGAGGAGGAGGAGGTGCGTCGTTACCCCGCCCCCCAAGACCTTTAAAACCTCTTGGTCTGCCGCGGACGCGGCCCGTGGACGCGAGCCCGTGGTCGCGTGCCCAAAGGAGCGTAACCAAAGGGGCAGGACACACCCCTTTGGAGCCTCTTCGGAGCAACTAGGAAGAATAGGAGGAGGCCTGACTCATGGGTAAACGGCGGAAAAAGGTTTTTACATCAATGAGTACCCAGAAAGCCCCTAAGATCGTGGGCCCAATGGATGCTCATTTGCAGAAAGCTCCAGTGGACTGTGAGCTGCCGGATTTGACCCTGGGGTCTGTAAGTACTGCCTCTGACTCATCTCCTATAGCGCAGGATTTTACCCCACCCAGTCAGGAAGCTGTGATTGAAGGCAGGGCCGGCCCATCCATTGAGCGAGAATGTTTTCTGCATAGGGCCCCGTGTTTCAGGGGGCCCCACGCAAAAAACATTCTGATCCTAAAGTTAAAATTAAAAAAAAAAAAAAAGCTGTCTTCTCCCGCTGCCGGGGCCGCCGCAGCAGAATCGAGTGTGCCGCGGGGCCCCCCCTGCCCAGCAGAGCTTGCCCTCCCCCATATCACCTCTCTCTTCGTAGCTGCAGTCAGACGCGCCGGCTTTCAGAGCGCGAGGGGAGAGTTTCTCCCTCGCTGCTCTGTTAAGCCCGCGGGGGCTGATGGGAACTTCCCATCAGCCCCCACGGGCTTAACAGAGCCGCGAAAGGGAAACTAGTCCCTTCGCGCTCTGAAAGCCGGCGCGTCTGACTGCAGCTACGAAGAGGGAGCGGATACAGGGGAGGGCAGGCTCTGCTGGGCAGGGGGGGCCCCGCAGCACACTCGATTCTGCCGCGGCGGCCCCGGCAGCGGGAGAAGACAGCTTTTTTAAAAAAACTTTTCTCTGGGCTGGGCTGGGCTGGGGGGGGGGATTAGGAGTGGTGATGGGCTATGGGGGGGGGTAGGAGTGGTGATGGGCTATGCGGGGGTAGGAGTGGTGATGGGCTATGGGGGGCTATGGGGGGGTTAGGAGTGGTGATGGGCTATGGGGGAGCTAAGTCTTTATATGGGCTGATGGGATTAGGACTGGAAGTGGGTTGATGGGGGTTTAGGACTGGTAATGGGCTATGGGGGGGCTTAAACTAAAAATTGGGTGATGGGGGATTAGGACTGGAAAGCGGCTGGTGGGATTAGGACTGGGAGTGGGCTGATGGGGAGGTTAGGACTGGTAATGGGGTATGGGGGGGCTTAAACTGAAAATTGGGTGATGGGGATTAGGACTGGGAGTGGACTATGGGGGGCTAGGACTGGTATTGGGTTGGGGGGTTGCTAGGACTGGAAATGGGCTGGGGGGATTAAGACTGGAGGTGGGCTGATGGGGTTAGGACTGGTAATGGGCTGTGGGCTGTTGGGGGGGTTAGGACTGGTAATGGGCTATGGGGGGCTAGGACTGGAAATGGGCTGATGGGGGGGTTAACACTGGAGGTGGGCTGATGGGGTTAAGACTGGTAATGGGCTATGTGGGGGTTAGGACTGATAATGGGCTATGGGGGGGCTAGGACAGGAAATGGGCTGATGGGGAGGGGTTAGGACGAGGTGGGCTGATGTGGTTAGGACTGGTAATGGGCTGTGGGCTGATGGGGGGGTTAGGACTGGCAATGGGCTATGGGGGGCTGACTGGAAGTGGGCTGATGGGGGGTTAGGACTGGAAGTGGGTTGATGGGGGGACTAGGACTGGTATTGGGTTGGGGGGTTGCTAGGACTGGAAATGGGCTGATGGGGGGCTAGGACTGGAAATGGGCTGATGCAGGGACTAGAAGGGAATGGATACTGGGTGAGGCTGGAACTAGAAGGGAGCTGATGTTGGGGGAGGATTAGAATGGGATGGGGCTGGGAGAGTAAAATGGAGAGGGGAAAAATATTTTGTGTGGGAGGGATAAAAAATCTACAATTGGCCAGGTATTGGGAGAGTAAGTGGGGATTGAGGATGGAGGGGTAAAATTTGAGTGGATGAAATAGGAATGAGGAAACAGCAAAAGGAGAAAGATTAGTATGTTAAAGCAGATGTAGAGAGAGAGAATGGAAAAAAAACTAGAAGAGAGAAGAAAGGACAAATGGACAGCAGATGATGGAGAGTTAGCAGAAAACATGAAGAAACCAGAAGAAAGTGACTGGAGCAATTGCAACTGAAAAAAAATGCACAAAAGGTAGAAAGATATCTCTTTATTTTGAATTTATTAACTGGAATATGAAAGCTCTGGGAAATGTGCATCATTAACGTCTGCACTTTGTTTGGTACAAGAGGAAATTAATTTATAGTTTTATTTCTACAGTGTTGTTGTACATTCCAAGTTTGGCTTTTGGGGTTCCCAGTTTAATTATTGCCTTCCTGTTTCTAAATTGTGATTCCTTGTTTGGTGATGGTCTATGTTCTGCATGTGTAACTGAGCTGAGGTATTCTATTTATGTAATTCCTATTTGACATTGCCACTTGTTCTCTTTCCCCAGTAGGTCATGTATTGTTGTTCTCTGAAATGTATTGGTTTAATATTTGCAGTGTTGCCTTTTGATAGGTAGGGTATGGTGCTTTGTGAGTCCTGGTAGTGCTGTTAGGATACGGCGGGTTTGCTATGGGTTCTAAATGGGCAGTGTTTGTAGTAGTTCCTAATGTGCCTGGCGGTTGTCACTGGATTATAGTAATGTAGAAATCTTTTAGTCTGTCTTTATCCATACACTCATTAAGAGACATGTCTACTAAAAGTTAGTGTATGTTAGCATTATGCAAATATTTATGCAAATAAGGCCACTTATGCAAATGAGGCCCCGTACCGAGTCTCCGCACATGGTCCTGCACCCCCCTTGGGCCGCCCCTGATTGAAGGGGTGGCCTCTTCCAGGAGCGTGGCCTTGGGAGTAGACCCCTCGGCAGTGGGTTTGGATGTCTCTTTGCTTGGGAAGGATGAGATTTCTGAGAATGTGTTACCAACTGTATTGGATTTCCCTGTATCTGTTCCATCGGTTGTTCCTCCTAATGAGGTGTCTCTGCGAGATGTTTGGGAGATGGTGGCCCGCATGGAAGTTTCCCTGCGTGCTTCTCTCTCCCAAGTCTCAAAGTTTTCTAAAGATGTTGTATTGAGGTTGGGTGTCCACCAGGAGGTATAGCTAGACATAACACTGCTTTAAATAAAGTGACGGGTCAGGTTTCTACTATGCAAGCTGCTATTTCTTCTTCGATTAGAGATAATCTTACTATTCATCATCAAATTGAGTCCCTTGAAAATGCTGTGCGTGCAAAAAATCTGAGATTCTTGAATTTTCCGCAAACACATTATTTGTCTCCTTCTATTTTGTTGTATCAGTATTTCAAGGAGGTTCTCTTAATTGATGATGAATCCTCTATAAAATTTTCCTCTGTGTATTATGTTCCTATATTGGCTTCTGCGGGGACCTCCTTCCCTCTTGCCGAGGGTGTTGAGAAAGGTTTGGGGGCTCAATCGTTAGATGTTTCCGCCTTTTTGGAATCCTCTACCGATGAGATTACTAAACGTGCCACTTTGGTTGTATCTTTTATCTCTTTAGCTGATATTTGGTTCTGCATTCATATTTTCCAAAAAAGGATCACTTATTCTGTGGTCCTACAGTGCAGGTATTTCCTGATGTCTCTAGACTTACTCAAGTTAGGCGTAAAGGTTTCTTGGCATTAAAATCTCGCACCCTGGCAATTGGGGCTTCATTTTTGTTAAAGTATCCATGTAAATGCATAGTGTTATACGAACAGATTAAGTATGTTTTTATGGAGGCTGATCAATTGAATCTCTTCTTGCTTGGTAAAGATAATGTTTAGATAATTTTGTTTTGATACTTCCTGACTATGTATGAGGGTTATTGTATTGATGTGGGGCCCAGTATTTCCTTTGTAATAGTGTTCTTGGTTCTTTTGTCTTATTTGCTCACCGCTCTCCCTTGATGTGGACTTGATTGTAATTCCTTTTCATTTTTTGAAATAAAGTAGTTGAAATTGAAAAAAAAAATCATAGTACAGTGGGAGTAATTGTGTTATTAAGCAGTTTGCCTTTTGGTGATGGTTGTATATGTATTAGTCTATGACGAGGTCTTTTCTGGTTCGGGAATGTATTTACTGGTGTGATGTAATGGTAATGAAGGCTCTTGTGATTCAGTCTGGGGTGGTGGTGTATGACTGGTATGTGGGAGGGCTTGTAGGGATGATTGGTGGGGAAAGGGTGTGGACTAGTGGTGTACAGGAGAGTATAAGGCAGAGTATGTAGCATAGCACGTTCAGAGATGGTACCCTCATTTTCATCAATTCCGTCGTGGTAATGGTTGGTCCTCATATGAAGCGACAGTGTAATGGGAATTGGTTGTACTTGATATTTTAGTACAGTGGAATGATTCAAATTACAGTATGAGCACTTTAATCAGGCTAAATGGACAGCGTATATTTAACTTAAATTAAAAGGTATGGAGCTTTGATAGTAGGTTCTGAGCTGATCATATGATTTATTAATAGAAGTCACCTGAGGGGAGTTGAATAGAACCCTGAGACAGAGGGGAGGAGCTGTGGTTAGCTTATAAATACAACAGTCATATACAATGGTAATGAGGCTTATACAATAGCAATGTATAATTTGTTTACAATTGTATGCATGGTAGTGCTAAAGAAATGCAATTGGCAGATATTAATTAAACTTTAGTAGATTTAAAGAACAGAGTCTGTCTATAAAGTCAGTAATTCGGTGTTGTAGGCTCTACCAATGACCAGGGAAGCTTTGAGTCATGTGCCACAAGGCTTGTTGGTAGGACGACTTACTGCTTTGTAGCAGAGGCATCAGGTTCCATCTCAGAGGGGTTTTTCTGTTGGTTTAATGATTCTGCCTTTGTTCCCCACCAAAGGGCCCTCTGGCGAGGCCCTCAGGCGCGGGATCGCCAGGCGCGGGCATGCCTGGTGAGTGCTTCTTTGTAAAACTTGCCTACAGAGCACTGATTGGGCCTTGGCAAGGGGAGCGAGAGGGGCAAGCAGCTCCCGCTTCCACCCTTGATGCTCAATCGGCAAGCTGAAGGAGTCTGGTGGAAAGGACTTGCTGTGGCCAGTGCGCTTCTTTTTTAAAACTTGCCTGCAGAGCCCCGATTGGGCCTTGGCAGGGGGAGCAGGAGAGGCGAGCAGCTCCCGCTTCCCACCCCTGATTGAAGACTGCCCATACACCTATATATCAAAGTTCCTATGAGATCCCACCAACTAGATAGCAAAGTCTAAATTGGCAAAAAAAAAAAGGCTAATAATATGGGAGGTATATAAATCCTGAAGCACGGAATCCTTTTTCATGAACTCTAGGATAGATACAGTATTTTCCTATTTGTTCCAGGCTAGAGTTATGTTTGGATAATACAATAAAGCTTTCCTCAGGAAAGTCTGGCCAGCTTATTCTTAGCATTTATATGAGTCCTACGGGACACAGCATGATCACATTCACTGACCTGGTTTGACTAATTCCACTTTCAAAAGCTGTGTTTGTGTATGTAGAAATGTACAGCATGTCACAATGGTCACCACTGAAAACACACAGCTGGTCACACCAGATTACCCTCATCTTAACTCTGTTGCTCCAGTCCACCCCAGGCTTCTCTGCTGTTACTAGCTGTATATAGAGCATTGAGTCACAAAGTATTAAAGTTTTGCAGGAAACAAAATACACTCTAGAATCTGTATGGATTGAAATTCCATGTTAAAAAGGGAAGGCGATAGCAGTGGGGGTGTACTATTGACTGTCTGGCCAGAATGAACAAATGGATGATGAAATGCTCAAAGAAATCAAGGAAGCTAACAAAAGTTACAGCACAGTAATAATAATGGATCATTTTAATTACCCCGGTATTGACAGGGCCAGTGTCATGGCAGGACATGCTAGGGAGATAAAGTTTCTAGATGAAATAAATGACTGCTTCTCGGAGCAGCTGGTTCATGAACTGACAAGAGGGGAAGCCATTTTGGACCTAGTCCTTAGTGGAACACAAGATCTGGTGCAAGAGATAAGGGTGTTGGGGGCCATTTGGCAATAGGGATCATAGTATGATCGCTTTTGATTTAATAATTGAAGTAAGGACGGCAAGGGAATCCACAGTCCTACCTTTTAACTTTCATAAGGGAGACTATCATAAAATGAGGAAAATAGTTAAGAAAAACTAAAAGGGGCAGCTGCCAAGGTTAAAGATTTACATCAAGCATGGCTGTTTAAAAATACTATCTTGGAAGCCCAGATCAGCTGTATTCCATGCTTTAAGAAAAGTGGAAGAAAATCCAAAAAACTGCCAGAATGATTTAAAGGTGATGTCAGGTAATGTTGTTGCCAAAAAAGCACCTTTCTGGAGATGGAAGAAGGAGCCAAATGATGAAAACTGGAAACAACATAAGCACTGGCAAGTTAAATGCAAGGCACTGATAAGGCAAGCAAAGAGAGAATTTGAGAACAAGCTTGCCATGGAAGCAAAAATGCATAATAAAGACTTTTTCAAGTACATTTGTAGCGTAATACCTGTGAGAGAGTCAGTTAGACCATTAGATGATAGAGGGGCAAAAGGGGCACTAAGAGGGGACAAGGCCATAGCAGAGAGACTTGAATGAATTCTTTGCTTTGGTCTTTACTGAGGAAAATGTAGGAATGTTACCCATGTCTGAAATGGTATTTAAAGGTGATGCCACAGAAGAATTGAAACAAATATCTATACACCGGGAAAATGTATTACTACTGTTCGATAAACTGAAGAGTAGCAAATCATCTGAGGGTGTTGAAAGAACTAAAATATGAGATTGCAGACCTACTATTAATAATCGGTGAACTATCATTAAAATCATCTGTAATACCTCAAGACTGATGGATGACCAATGTAAAGCCAATTTTTAAAAAGGGTTCCAGGGGTGATCCGGGAAAATACAGACCAGTGAGCCTGAGGTCAGTACTGGGAAAAAGGTAGATAGTCATGACTTAATGGGAGACAGCCAACATAGCTTTAGCCAATGAAGGTCTTGTCTTACTAATCATATTTTTTGAAGGTGTGAATAAACAGGTAGACAAAGGTGAGTCGGTTGATATAGTATATCTGGATTTTCAGAAAGCTTTTGACAAGGTCCCTCATGAGAGACTCTTCGCAAATTAAAAAGTCATGGTAGGAGGCATTGTACTATTGTGGATCAGGAACTGGTTAAAAGATGGAAAGCAGAGGTTAGGGCTAAATGGCCAGTTTTTCCAATGGAGAAAGGAGAATAGTGGTGTATCCCAGGAATCTGTGTTGGGTCCGCTGCTTTTTAACATATTCATAAATGACCTGGAAATGAGAACAACGAGTGAGGTAATCAAATCTGCAGATGACATAAACTTATTCAAAGATGCTAATTCCCAAGAGGATTATGAAAAATTTCAAGAGGACCTTGATAAATTTGAAGACTGGATGTTCAAATGGCAGATAAAATTTAATGTGGGCAAGTGCAAAGTTATGCACCTAGGAAAGAACAACCCAAACTATGGTTACAAGATGCAAGTTCCACATTAGGAACCTCCACCGAAGAAAAAGATTTAGGTGTCATCGTGAATAACACAGTGTGCAGCGGCAGCCAAGAAAGCAAGTAGAATGCTAGGAATCTTAAGGAAAAGAATGGAGAATAAAACAAAGGATATTATAATGCCTCTTAATCATTCCATGGTGCGACCGCACCCTGAATATTGTGTGCAATTCTGGTCGTTGTATCTTAAAAAGGATATAGCATTATTAGAAAAGTGCAGAGAAGAGCCACAAAATGATAAAGGGCATGGAAGGATACCCCTATGAGGAGAGGCCAAAAAGGTTAGGGCTCTTCAACCTGGAAAAGAGATGGCTGAGGGGAGATATGACAGAGGTCTATATATTAATGAATGGAGTGGAATGGGTAAATGTAGATTGATTGTTTATACCAGGGGTCTCAAACTTCAGTCCTGGAGGGACGTAAACCAGTCAGGTTTTCAGGGTATCCCTAATGAATATGCATGAGATATATTTGCATGCACTGCCCTCATTGTATGCACTGTGGGTTTATTTATTTATTTATTTATTTACAGTCTCTTTTATACTGCGCTATTCAATATCAGTGCAGTTTACATGAAACAAACGAGTTTATACGGGCAGAGATCTACACCGTATTTACAAATAACAGGTGATTCAACTTGGTTAACCAGGGTAACTATTTACATATTTATGGTACAATATCAGTCCATTTCACCAGGGTAACCAGGGTTAAACTAGAAAAGGGAAAGAGAAATCCATTTGCATTGGCATGATATACAGACCTCCCTCACAGGAGGAAGAGGTGGACGAAGAGTTAATTGAAGACATACGCAACATTGCTAGGGAAGGGGAAGTGATACTGATAGGGAATTTCAATATCCCAGATGTTGATTGGCACATTCCTGCTGCAGTATCATCTAGAAGTAAAGAGATCCTGGATTCTCTACAGGGAGAACTATTCAGGCAATTGGTAAAAGAACCCAGATGTGAAGGGGCCATACTGGACTTGGTGCTTACCAATGGTGAAAGTGTTTCTGATGTTATAATGAGAGATCATTAGAACATAAGAACATAAGATATGCCATACTGGGTCAGAGAAGGTCCATCAAGCCCAGTATCCTGTTTCCAACAGTGGCCAATCTAGGTCATACGTACCTAGCAGTTTCCCCAAAAGACACAGGTTCCACAATGCTTGTACTGGGTCAAGCATTGATATCCTGGGTCCCTTCTTTATAATGGTTTATGGACTTTTCCTCCAGGAACTTGTCCAAACCTTTTTTAAACCCAGCTACACTAACAGCCTTTACTACATCCTCCGGTAACAAATTCCAGAGTTTGATTACACGTTGAGTGAAAAATTATTTTCTTTTATTAGTCTTAAATAGTTTACCCTGTACCTTCATTGCATGTCCCCTAGTCTGTCTATATTCTGATAATGTAAACAATCGATCTACGTTTACCTGTTCCACTCCGTTCATTAATTTATAGACTTCTATCATATCTCCCCTCAGCCGTCTCTTTTCCAGGTTAAAGAGCCCTAACCTTTTTAGCCTTTCTTCATAGGAGTATCCTTCCATCCCCTTTACCATTTTGGTGGCTCTTCTCTGAACCTTTTCTAATAACGCTATATCCTTTTTAAGATACGGCGACCAGAATTGCACACAATATTCAAGGTGCGGTCTCACCATGGAACGATATAGAGGCATTAAAATATCTTTTGTTTTATTTTCCATTCCTTTCCTTATTATACCTAGCATTCTATTTGCTCTCTTGGCTGCCGCTGCACACTGGGCCGAGGGTTTTAACATGTTATCCACAATGACGCCTGAATCTTTTTCCTGTGTGGTGGTTCCTAAAGTGGAACCTTGCATCGTGTAACCATAGTTTGGGTTGTTCTTCCCTAGGTGCATAACTTTGCACTTGTCCACATTAAATTTCATCTGCCATTTTAATGCCCAGTCTTCCAATTTCTCAAGATCCTCTTGCAATTTTCCACAATCCTCTTGGGTTTTAACAACTTTAAATAGTTTTGTGTCGTCTGCAAATTTGATAATCTCACTCGTTATTCCACTTTCCAGGTCATTTATGAATATGTCAAAAAGCAGAGGACCCAGCACAGATCCCTGGGGTACACCACTATTCACCTTTTTCCATTGGGAAAATTGGCCATTTAGCCCTACCCTCTGCTTTCTATCTTTTAACCAGTTCCTGATCCACAGTAGTACACTGCCTCCTATCCCATGACTCTTTAGTTTTGCCAAAAGTCTCTGATGAGGGACCTTGTCAAAGGCTTTCTGAAAGTCCAGATACACTATATCAACTGACTCACCTTTGTCCACCTGTTTATTCACACCTTCAAAAAAACATAACAGATTAGTAAGGCAAGATCTTCCTTGTCGAAAGCCATGTTGGCTGTCTCCCATTAGGCCATGACTATCTAAATGCTGAATAATTTTATTCTTTATGATGGTTTCTACCATTTTTCCCGGTACTGACGTCAAGCTCACCGGTCTGTAGTTTCCCGGATCACCCCTAGAACCCTTTTTAAAAATTGGTGTTACATTGTCTATCCTCCACTCTTCAGGAATTAGAGATGATTTTAATGATAGTTCAGAGATTACTAATAGCAGGTCTGCAATCTCATATTTCAGTTCTTTCAACACCCTTGTATGTATACCATCCGGCCCAGGTGATTTGCTACTCTTCAGTTTATCTAATAGTTGTAATACATCTTCCCGATGTATCGATATTTCCTTCAACTCTTCTGCACCTTTAAATACCACTTCAGTCATGGGTAACATCCCTATATCTTCCTTAGTAAAGACCGAAGCAAAGAATTCATTCAGTCTCTCTGCTATCGCCTTGTCACCTCTTAGTGCCCCTTTAACGCCTCTATCATCTAATGGACCAACTGACTCTCTCACAGGTTTTGTGCTGCGAATGTACTTGAAAAAATCTTTATTTCGCGTTTTTGCTTCCGCAGCAAGCTTCTTCTCAAATTCTCCCTTTGCCTGCTTTATTAATGCCTTGCATTTGACTTGCCAGTGCTTGTGCTGTTTCCAGGTTTCATCGTTTGGCTCTTTTTTCCATTTCCTGAAAGATGCTTTTTTGGCAACAACAGCCATCCAGTGATCACCAGATGGTGTGGTTCAATATTAGGCTGTTAGAATCCATTCAAAAGTAAGGGTCTTAGACTTTTGGAAAACTAACTTTGCCAAGATGGGCCAATACCTCAGGGAGTCATTAGCGGGATGGGAACAGCAGGGGGATGTGGAAAAACAGTGGGCAAAACAGAAAGGGGATATTTTAAGGGTAACCAACCTTTTTGTTAAAATGGTAAATAAAGGTAAAAGGAAAAGGAGACTGCTATGGTGTTTGAAAGAAGTAGCTGAAAAGGTGAAGAAAAAGAGGGAAATACATGAGATCACAGAGAGAGGAAGACAGGCATCTATATTTGGAAAAACTCAGAGAAGCTAGCAAAGTAGCCAGGAAAGCAAAAATTCAAATGAGGAGGACATAGCCAATGCAATAAAATGGGGGGGGGGGGGGTGGGGGATAAACATTTTTCAGATATGTTAGTGAGAAGAGGAAGGGCAAAAGTGGTAATGTCAGACTCAAGGGTGAAGGGGAGGAATATGTAGAAACTGATGAGCATAAAGCGGAATTGCTTAGCAAATATTTCTGTTCTGTGTTCACAGATGAAAAAACAGGAGCAGGACCTCAGAAAACACCCACAAACAGGAACAGAAGCGAGGGGCATCTTGAACAATTTTCAGAAGACTGTGCTCGTGAGAAGCTAGCTAAACTTAAAGTAAACAAAGCAATGGGACCGGATGGGATACACCTTAGAATACTGAGGGAACTTGGGTACGTTCTAGCAGCTCCACTGACTGACCTTTTCAATGCCTCATTGGAGTCGGGAGTGGTGCCAAAGGACTGGAGAGAGGCTCATGTGTTGTAGATTACATTATAAAGCGGTCTTCATTATAAAGCATATGAGGACAGACTTAAGGATTTTAATATGTATACCTTAGAGGAAAGGCGGGATAGAGGTTATATGATTGAGACGTTTAAATACCTCTGTGGCATAAATGTACAGGAGAGCCTCTTTCAATTGAAAGCAAGCTGTGCTACGAGGGGACATGGGATGAGGGTGAAAGGGGATAGATTCAGGAGTGATATGCGGAAATATTTCTTTATGGAAAGAATGGTGGATCCGTGGAATAGTCTCCCAATGGAGGTGGTAGGAATGAGGACAGTATCTGAATTCAAAGAAGCATGGGACAAACACAGAGGATCTCTAAAGGAGATAAATCAATACTGGTGCTATGTATGGTCTTTCAGCAGAAAGTATCATGCCGCCCATCAATTCAGTGCCCTTCACTATGGATTCTGTCAGTATTTATAACACACCACCGCTCCCGATCCATGCTGCCAAGACCAATCAGGCTCAGCCATCTCCTCCAAGATGCAGAAACTCATCTTTAAAACAGAGTATGCACAAAGGACATCTGCAGCTTCATTACATGTCCCCCTGGTCTTTCTATATTTTGATGGTGTAAACCATCGATCTATGTTTACCCGTTCCACTCCATTCATTAATTTATAGACCTCCATCATATCTCCCTTCAGCCATCTCTTTTCCAGATTGAAGAGCCCTAACCTTTTTAGCCTCTCTTCATAGGAGTAGCCTTCCATCCTCTTTACCATTTTGGTGGCTCTTCTCTGTACCTTTTCTAATAACGCTATATCCTTTTTAAGATACAGCTACCAGAATTGCACACAATATTCAAGGTGCTGTCGCACTATAGAACAATACAGAGGCATTATAATATCCTTTTCCACAATCTCTTGGCTACTGCCCTTCAAAGCTTAGTATCCAAGGACTCCAGCACAAGGAGCAGGTGAAGTAGCATGGTAAACAAGCTCATCACACTTGCTGAATATCAACGATCCAATCAGTCTACAACCAGAAGAGCTCCATCACTTGCTGCACCTGCACTATGGAACTCACTTCCTGAACCAATGAGCATCACAAAAGACATTAAGGACTTCCGGAAGATGTTGAAGATGCTACTCTTCACTGAGCACTACGGACTCTCCCAAAGCTCATGGCCAACCACAGTCAACCAATGCCTCCCATACTTGTATTGTACCTATCTGTACCCCTGCCCCCTCCCCCTACTTACCTTCTTAGAATGTACCCAACCTCACTCTGTAAACCACTTTGATTGAAGGAAAAGGTCATATATAAAACTGGATAAATAAATAAGTACATAAATAAACTGCTATGATAAATGACCATTTAGGCTGTTTGCAGGTCTTTTTAATATCCACCGGTTAAGTTTTTATGTATCTAAATTTTCAGCTGTACACCTTAGAGGAAAGGCGGGATAAAGGTGATATGATTGTGATGTTTAAATACCTCCGTGGCATAAATGTTCAGGGGGAGAGCCTCTTTCAATTGAAAGAAAATTCTGCTATGAGGGGACATGGGATGAGGGTGAAGGGGGAAATATTCAGGAGTGATATGCGGAAATATTTCTTTACGGAAAGAGTGGTGGATCTGTGGAATAGTCTCCCAGTGGAGGTGGTAGAGATGAGGACAGTAACTGAATTCAAACAAGCATGGGACAAACACAGAGGATCTCTGAAGGAAAAAAGGGGACTGTTGTAGTTGTTCATATGGAAGGACAGACTAGATAGGCCATGTGGTCTTTTTCTGTCATCATGTTTCTATGTTTCTAAATGCAGCTGAAAATCTACCTAAAGCATCTAAAATTTAGGGATTCAGAGAAGTAGTGAACATATTTTGGAAAACTGACCTCAATGGTACTATATCTACAGACAAAAGGAAAGGAGGAAATACAACCGAGTAAGAGGTGCTGGGCCAGAGGTCACTCGTCCAGCACGTACTCATCTACTCCTGTTCCAAACAGAGAATAAAAGCAAGATAAGACGCTAGGGCAGACAATGCACATTTATCAGTGGGAGTGATGCTGGCTTTCCTCATAGACGCTTCTCCACATCTCATTCTGCCCAGGTCTGATGCCTGTCTCAAATCATAAATCACAGAATAAGCTGTTCCCAAAAGCAACAACAAGGAATGCTACCACTTCCACCAAGCAATTGGACTTCCTGCCTACTGATAAGAGATTCCTGTTATTTTTTTATGTTAGCTTTCCATAAATGTTCAGTACTATTATATCTCAGCTCCCAACTAAAAACAAAGGCATTACTCATTTTATTTTGTTTTTCACTCCTCCCTCATTGACTATTTCTGACTACTAAGTCGTAGGCATCCAGCAGAAGTCTAAATATAGACCAGAGCGCTTTGTGGGAGGACAGCAGTGTGAATCAAGTCAAAAGTCAGATTGGATGAGTTTAAATAGCCTAGAATTTCATCTTTGTACCTAGTGACCTAATGAACCCCTGAACATGTTCTATGTTTAAAAAAGTGCCTGACATTTCCTTCAAAGCATATGAGAATGTCCTATGATAAAATAATGGAAAAATCTAGCTCTTGGTAAGTCTTGATTTAGAAATGCCAATGGAGGCAGGTTTGCTTCAGCTGGAATGTTCTGTATTCCATTGTGAGCTTCCTAATAGTTGCTCAAGTCTGTCTTTCTGATTCCAGTGCAACTTATGTCAAGGGTAAGAAGCAGAGAAATGATGGCAGGTAAAGCACAGTTACTTACCTGTAACAGGTGATCTCTGGGAACAGCAGGAATAAGTCTTCACATATGGGTACGTCGGTACTGACGGAGCCTGTGCGGGAACGCTTCCCAGCGTCCAATCAAAGAGCTTTTGGAAGCATCCCACCATGTCTGCGTGCTGCCTTCCTGCCTTTCCCAACTGCCTCTCCTCAGTTAAGTTTTAAAGCTGAGTCAAAGAGAGAGAGAGAAGGGAAAGATAGAGATAGAGAATACAACTCCTAGGGGAGGTGGGTGGGTTGTGAAGACTTATTCCTGCTGTTCCCAGAGATCACCTGTTACAGGTAAGTAACTGTGCTATCTCCAGGAACAAGCAGGAATGAGTCTTCACATATGGGGACTCCCAAGCTAAGATACCTGGAGTCCCAGCATGTTATGGATTGGAACATGCTACACCTCATATGGCCAGGCATCCTCAGGATGGAGGGAAGGAGTTGAAACAGAAAGGTGCTGTAAAAGACAGCTAACCTAGCATAGGACTGCAGACAAGAAGTCCTTGTGTGGATGACAATTATCATCAAATATATTGAAAATGAAATATTGCAGTATGGACCTCCCCTAACAGGACTGGAGAAAAGTAAGGAGGTTCATGAGATCTACTGGGGATCCAGTAGAGGAACCTCAAGGAGGACCTCACTGTGAAGTGGAGGTAATAAACCTGTTGGAAAAAAACAGTGGAGGTCAGAATCCTGAAAGGTGAGAGGTAACCCCAGGGATTAACTGGGGTAGTACAAAGACGGTAGGCTTTCAGCGGAAGGCTTTATGGAAAAAGCCCAAACTCTTTTGGCTGCAGAGTGGTTCACTCTTAGGAGCAAAAAGAGGAAAGGCTGACCGATTTGGACAAACCGGCCTAGTCCTTGTGGGAAGAAGGGGTATGGAAAAAACCTTGTATCCCAAAAAGAAAGGACCTCAGAGTAACTGAAGATCCGCAATGTCTTTTCCTAACTGGTGGTAGCTAGGAAAGATACTGGAACATGGAGAGCTTCAGGGGTACCTAACCTTTAAGGTTATGGTAGAAAAGTTGTTAACTACCACGGGAGTGGTAGTGTGTGTAGCACCCCAAACATGCTGGAACAGCATGGGTATGAGTAGAGCCCAACTGTCAGAATCATATAGAGACATATATATCTATATGAGCATAGACTGTCAGATAGATAAGTATGTAAATACATATCTACCTATAATAAATATCTCGACAGATGTACATATATATACGTATATATATATATATATATATAGATATATAGATAGACATATAAGAATATATATCTATAGTGAGATATAGAAGGGCAAAACATATACACACACAAATGACAGACATATCTATCTATCTATATATATATAGATAGATAGATATGAATATATAGGCCTATATATAAGTGTCGGCCATTAAGCAGACAGAGATATGCTTATAGAAAGTATATTCACATAGGAGATGTGAAGAGGAAAAATTCATCTAATAACAAGAAGGTGGAACCTACTTGAGAAGATATATAGAGAATCTATTCCCCCTGGTTGTGATGGAAGGAGTCAGGGGAAAAATCTCCCTGACAAGGAACAGACTAGATTGCTGCAAGAATGCTAGCCAGTGAAATAACCAGGATGGTTACATGAAAAGCAGAGGATAATATCAGTCTGCAGGCAGCAAGTCCCGAGTCCTCCAGAACTCTGGCATGGTAAATGGACAGAAGACGCATAGGAATGAGATACCATGTTGACCTACTTGAGAGGCAAAAAGGGTATCATGCGTTCTTTAGCTAAATATGCGCTGTCCATGGAGGATTAGGATACCATGAGGACGAGCTGCAAGGAAAAAAGAGCATATTCCTGGTGGGAATCCTGAGGACCAAACGAGGGAATTGAACAACTCTTTAAGCTTTCACGTAAGAGAAGGCCCGTGTCCTTTGTTTTAAAAAGGAGATAGTAGGGTAGGAAGAACCCTTCCAGTCATGAGGGGCATGACTGAGGGAGCCTTTTCCAACCATCTAGGACAGCTGTTTGAGAAAATCTTAATGCTCTCTAGCAAGGGCCCATAGTGGAAAGCTTCTCTGTAGGATTGCAGAGAGCATAATGCAGGAGAATTAGGAGATAGAACTGGCTGCTGGAAAAGCCAGTACCATCGTCGACTATGCTGCCAAACCCAAGGGAATTGGAGATGGCAAGAATAGAAAACAATCCGAGAAGCCTGTGGTGATAAGATTTGCCAAGAAAGATGAATCCACTGTCTTGGAGTCACTACTAAGGCCAGAAAGAATTAGTGGAGGACAACTCTGGATGCTTGTGGAGAAGAACCAGTGGTCCAATCACTAGGGTTCCTGCATGGGCAGCTGCTAGTAAGACAGCAGAAGAATCTTTCTGTTTAAAAACAGAAAGAACAGACAGAACAGGAGTAAGAAAAACTCTGGACCTGTCTGATAAGCTGCCCCAAAGCAAAAAAGAAGAAGGAGTTAACTCAGAGAGGAAAACTCCACACTGGAATAGTGACAAAAAGTAGAATGGCTGAAGAGAAGCCCTCCAGTGTAATAGTACCACTCTTACAGAGGAAATGCTTGATAAGAGGGTAGAGAAGATGGAGCTGAATGGAGACTTACAATGTGGTAAGTCTGTAGAAAGGAAAAATTCATGCTGGTACAGAAAAACTATCATTTGATAGTTGTTAAACCTCTTTCCCTAGCAGGAAGAAGAGGAGAAAGCTGTGCCCTATAGGCATGAACATCCTAAGAGCTCGTATAACAGAAAAATGGATGTCTTGTGAAAAGAGATCCATGCCCAGAGTTTAGAATGAAAGCAGTGGAAGGCTTCTACTGAGAGGAAGCCAACTGCAAGTTCTAAACCCCAAGAGGCACAAAAAAATATGTGATTAATCAGAAACCCTGCGGATGCTGGGTTTGCTGAGCCTGGTGAGAGTTTGGATTCTTCAGACCAGGGTGATGTTTTCCCTGTTAGGGAACATCTATATGATGGGCAGAAGATGAATAAAACCTTCTCCCCCTACTGGGAAAGAAGAAGGCGTAGAACAGCCCTTAGAACCAGGTAAGTCAGTGGACCACTGAGTAACCTGACGTATTTCTCCAGTGCAAGGAGTATTACTCAGTCTTTGTTGTGCCCATTTGTCTAAGTCTGAAGCTTGGAGCCAGGCTCTACGTCGTGCCCCTATAGCTATAGCAGAAGTCCTGCTAACAGACTCAAATGAGTCTAGGGAAGCACGAGTAAGAAACCAAGAGATATTTTGAATATGACTAAGCAGTGAGGAACATAAGAACATAAGATATGCCATACTGGGTCAGACCAAGGTCCATCAAGCCCAGTATTCTGTTTCCAACAGTGGCCAATCTAGGTCATATGTACCTAGCAGTTTCCCCAAGGGACACAGGTTCCACAATGCTTGTATTGGTTCAAGCATTGATATCCTGGGTCCCTTCTTAATAATGGTTTATGGACCTTTCCTCCAGGAACTTGTCCAAACCTTTTTTAAACCCAGCTACACTAACAGCCTTTACTACATCCTCCGGTAACAAATTCCAGAGTTTGATTACACGTTGAGTGAAAAAATATTTTCTTTTATTAGTCTTAAATAGTTTACCCTGTAGCTTCATTGCATGTCCCCTAGTCTTTCTATATTCTGATAAGGTAAACAATCGATCTACGTTTACCCGTTCCACTCCGTTCATTAATTTATAGACTTCTATCATATCTCCCCTCAGCCGTCTCTTTTCCAGGTTAAAGAGCCCCAACCTTTTTAGCCTTTCTTCATAGGAGTAGCCTTCCATCCCCTTTACCATTTTGGTGGCTCTTCTCTGAACCTTTTCTAAAATTGCTATATCCTTTTTAAGATATGGCGACCAGAATTGCACACAATATTCAAGGTGCGGTCTCACCATGGAACGATATAGAGGCATTATAATATCTTTTGTTTTATTTTCCATTCCTTTCCTTATCATACCTAGCATTCTATTTGCTCTCTTGGCCGCCGCTGCACACTGGGCCGAGGGTTTTAACATGGTATCCACAAGGACGCCTAAATCTTTTTCTTGGGTGGTGGTTCCTAATGTGGAACCTTGCATCGTGTAACCATAGTTTGGGTTGTTCTTCCCTAGGTGCATAACCTTGCACTTCTCCACATTAAATTTCATCTGCCATTTTGATGCCCAATCTTCCAATTTATCAAGATCCTCTTGCAATTTTCCACAATCCTCCTGGGTTTTAACAACTTTAAATAGTTTTGTGTCATCAGCAAATTTGATAACCTCACTCGTTATTCCACTTTCCAGGTCATTTATGAATATGTCAAAAAGCAGCGGACCCAGCACAGATCCCTGGGGTACACCACTATTCACCTTTCTCCATTGGGAAAATTGGCCATTTAGCCCTACCCTCTGCTTTCTATCTTTTAACCAGTTCCTGATCCACAGTAGTACACTGCCTCCTATCCCATGACTCTTTAGTTTTGCCAAAAGTCTCTCATGAGGGACCTTGTCAAAGGCTTTCTGAAAGTCCAGATACACAATATCAACCGACTCACCTTTGTCCACCTGTTTATTCACTCCTTCAAAAAAACATAACAGATTAGTAAGACAAGATCTTCCTTGTCTAAAGCCATGTTGGCTGTCTCCCATTAGGTCATGACTATCTATATGCTGAGTAATTTTATTCTTTATGATGGTTTCTACCATTTTTCCCGGTACTGATGTCAGGCTCACCGGTCTGTAGTTTCCCGGATCACCCCTCGAACCCTTTTTAAAAATTGGTGTTACATTGGCGATCCTCCAATCCTCAGGTATTAGAGATGATTTTAATGATAGTTCACAGATTACTGATAGCAGGTCTGCAATCTCAAATTTCAGTTCTTTCAACACCCTTGGATGTATACCATCCGGCCCAGGTGATTTGCTACTCTTCAGTTTATCTAATAGTTGTAGGACATCTTCCCGATGTATCGATATTTCCTTCAATTCTTCCACACCTTTAAATACCACTTCAGTCGTGGGTAACATCCCTACATCTTCCTCAGTAAAGACCGAAGCAAAGAATTCATTCAGTCTCTCCGCTATCGCCTTGTCGCCTCTTAGTGCTCCTTTAACCCCTTTATCATCTAATGGACCAACTGACTCTCTCACGGGTTTTTTGCTACGAATGTACTTGAAAAGGTCTTTATTTCGCGTTTTTGCTTCCGCAGCAAGCTTCTTCTCAAATTCTCTCTTTGCCTGCCTTATCAATGCCTTGCATTTGACTTGCCAGTGCTTGTGCTGTTTCCAGGTTTCATCATTTGGCTCTTTTTTCCATTTCTTGAAAGATGCTTTTTTGGCAACAACAGCCTCTCTGACCTCAGCTTTAAACCATGCTGGCAATTTTTGGACTTCCTTCCACTTTTCTTAAAGCGTGGAATACAGCTGGTCTGGGCTTCCAAGATAGTATTTTTCAACAACACCCAAGCTTGATGTACGTCTTTAACCTTTGCAACTGCTCCTTTTAGTTTTTTCTTAACTGTTTTCCTCATTCTATCATAGTCTCCCTTTCGAAAGTTAAAGGGTAGTACTGTGGATTTCCTTACTATCCCTCCTCCACTAATTAAATCAAAGGCGATCATGCTATGATCACTATTGCCAAGTGGCCCCAACACCCTTATCTCTTGCACTACATCTGGTGTTCCACTAAGGACTAGGTCTAATATTGCTTCCCCTCTGGTCGGTTCATGAACCAGCTGCTCCAAGAAGCAGTCATTTATTTCATCTAGGAACTTTATCTCCCTAGCATGTCCTGTTGTGACACTGACCCAGTCGATGCCGGGGTAATTGAAATCACCCATTATTATTACTGCACTGTAACTTTTGCTAGCTTCCTCGATTTCTTTGAGCATTTCATCATCCATTTGTTCATTCTGGCCAGGCAGACGATAGTACACCCCCACTGCCATCGCCTTCCCCTTTTTACATGGAATTTCAATCCATAGAGATTCTACAGCAAATTTTGTTTCTTGCAAAACTTTAATCCTTTCTGACTCAATGCCCTCTCTAACATAGAGCGCAACCCCTCCACCAATTTGATCAGCTCTATCATTTCGATATAGTTTGTACCCAGGTATCACAGTGTCCCACTGGTTGTCCTCCTTCCACCATGTCTCTGATATTCCAATCATATCTAACCTCTCGTTTAGTGCTATATATTTTAACTCTCCCATCTTGTTTTGTAGACTTCTAGCATTTGCATACAAGCATTTTAGAGACTGTATTTTATTCATATTAATTTGGCTATTGGTAGACATGGGTAATTTGGGATCTTTAAGTTCTGTCTGCTCCATACTCGAGGGCATTTGGGCTACTTTACTCTTTTTTGGATCCTCTCTGCTTTTTGTAGTATCCTTCAAGGATACATTCTTCCGAACCATGCGCTCTTGGGCGACTGTCGGCTTTCCCCTATTATCTAGTTTAAAAGCTGCTCTATCTCCTTTTTAAAGGTTAATGCCAGCAGCCTGGTTCCATCCCGGTTAAGGTGAAGCCCATCCCTTCGGAAGAGCCCCTCCTTTCCCCAGAATGTTCCCCAGTTCCTAACAAATCTGAACCCCTCATATCTGCACCATTGTCTCATCCACGCATTGAGACTCCGGAGCTCTGCCTGCCTATTGGGTCCTGCGCGTGGAACGGGAAGCATTTCGGAGAACGCTACCCTGGAAGTTCTGGATTTCAACTTCCTACCTAAAAGCCTAAATTTAGCTTCCAGAACCTCCCTACCACATTTTCCTATGTCATTGGTACCAACATGTACCAAGACAGCAGACTCCTCCCCAGCACTATCTAAGACCTTATCTAGGTGGCGTGTGAGGTCCGCTACCTTCGCACCAGGCAGGCATGTTACCAGGCGATCCTCACGTCCACCAGCCACCCAGCTATCTACATGCCTAATGATCGAATCACCAACTATAACTGCTGTCCTAACCCTTCCCGCATGGGCACTTGGCCCTGGAGAAACCTCCTCGGTGCGAGAGGGGTTTACATCACCTGGAGGACAGGTCCTAGTTACAGGATCACTTCCTGCCACACCAGGGTGATGCTCTCCTGTCACGTGACCTCTCTCCTCCATGGCAACAGGGATGCTGCCAGACTGGAGGTGGGACTTCAGGACTATATCCCTGTAGGTCTCGTCTATGTACCTCTCTGTCTGTCTTATGTTTTCCAAGTCTGCTACTCTAGCCTCTAGAGAACGGACTCGTTCCCTGAGAGCAGAGAGCTCCTTGCACCTAGTGCACACGTAAGACCTCTCACCAGCTGGGAGAAAATCATACATGTGACACTCAATGCAAAAGACTGGAAAGCCCACATCCCGCTGCTGGACTGCTGTCTGCATCTTAGTTTTAAGTTTGTGTTTAGATCTTTAAGTTCTATATGTACTAAAGGGTGCAATGGATATTTATACCACTAAAACTGTACCTAAGAAGTTTAATATACCTTGTTCACCTGAAGCTTAATTAATTTCAGGTCCTTGGTGTATGACTGATTTGGGTAATGAGCTTCACCTGAGAGCACCTCCTGTCTTTTAAGTTGTGCAAGTACCTATAAAGCTGTGATTTTCCCAGGAATAGTCTGCACTCTTGGGTTCTGAAAGAAAAGGAGTCAAAAGATGTAATTTCTTTGTGACCTCCTGAAGAGATAGACTCATATAGAAAATATATCAGAGAATTCTTGCTGAAAGCATGGATGTCTGGAAGGTTTGACGTCCAAAGGCATCTAGTGTCTTAGACTCACAACCTGGCGGATAAGAAGAGTGCTTTTTCTTACTCTTCACCTGCCTCATTGCTGATTCCACTACAATGGAATGATGAGGAAGTTGAGTCTTTTGAAACCCTGGAGAGGGGGGCACCTGATATAGGAGATCAGTTGCTCTGGAAGGTGGGGGTACCCTTAAAGGTGCTTCCTACATTCTTAGAAGAAGATCCTGCAAAGAATGATGCAAAGGAAGCATTATGTTTTCCTTTGCTTTGGTAGAAACAGAGCCTTGTGTAGGATCATGTCCAGGGATAGAAATGGCAAGTGATCCTGCCATATCCCAGAGGAAACTCTGAAAAGAAGGATCTCTAAAGAGAACCTCCCTTGGACAGGTTAGATCTGAGGAACTAGCCTGGGCACCGAAGGATCTATCTGAGTATATAGGAATATAGGATCCTGCATGGTGCAGTATGGGATCCTTAACGGATGGACACTGGTACTGGAGGTCAGGACCAGCGACGGTCAGGAGCACATCGTCCATGCCAGGTATCGACTCCAAACTTGGTATAGAAGGGAGCGATCCTGTTGAAAGAAGCATGGAAGGAGCTGGCCACGATGCTACTGTAGATACTGGTACCGATACCGATACCGATACCGGTACCGCTGTCGGAACCGAACTCGACACCGACATCGGAGCAGCAATCAGTGACAGCCCAATCGGTACCGAGGTAACCGAAAGCCTTCGGCAGTCATCCTCAGTACCGAGTGTCCGGTACCGATAGGAGTCGGTACCAAGACGTGTCGGTACACAGTCTTCCAGACTAGAGGTCGATTCCAGACTCGGCATCGAAGGAAGCGAGTCTATCGATGCACGTCTGGAGGGTACCGACGTCGGTGGTAGTATCGGTGCCGATACCGATACTGGAAAGTCAGTCTGGAATGTATCGACCGGTCCCGTAGGTACCGAGGATGCCAGACGACGATCCCTGGTGAGGAGTGTTTCGTCCAACACCAGTGCCGATGCTGGGGTATCGGTACCGCTCGAAGCGGATACCACCACCAGGCATGGCTCAGGTATGTTCTGTGAGGGGTGAGCCCCAGGAACAACCTGAAACCCCACATGGGCTTTGGAGGCCGAAGACTCCCGCCGGAGTTTTGAAGCCAACGGGCCCTCGAGGGCAAGGCCGGAGCCGTCTACATGCTGTGCATGAGACCTACCACTCGAGGGTTGGCTAGTCTTAACAGACTGTTTATGGGTTACCTGATCCTGTGTAGAAGAAGAAATGTTCGGTGCCCTGAAGCTAGAAGGGAACCTCATATCGAGGGAAACTCGATGTTGAAAACCTCTTCTCACAATACTGTTGCCCGAGGGCTCCGGAGGAAAAAGGTCAGGACCCAAACAGGTTAGACACCAATTTTGGGAGTCTAAAAATAAAGTTGTACCGCCACAGTTTGAACATTTCTTGGAGAAAGTGGCTGGCGGTTCCATGAAGGACATGGAGAGGCCTAGAAGGCCTGAAAAACCGTAAGACACTCAGAAGAAAAAATATTCCCTAAAAGGAAAAATTTTACAAGAAAAGAAAAAGAAACACCGGCGGTACCGGTGGCGTCGGGGAAGACAGCCGCGACTACAAGAAAACTAAAAAATTAAAAGAAGAATTTTCTGCGGTGACAGGAGGATGTCCTGCCGGCTCCGCGGAAAAACGAAAACTGAGGAGAGGCAATTGGGAAAGGCGGGAAGGCAGCACGCAGGCGTGGTGGGATGCTTCCAAAAGCTCTTTGATTGGACGCTGGGAAGCGTTCCCGCGCAGGCTCCGTCGGTACCGACGTACCCATATGTGAAGACTCATTCCTGCTTGTTCCTGGAGATAGACCATGTGGCCTATCCATCCATAACAACTGCAGTACAATATGTGCTGTTGAATCAATGTTGACTCTGGCAACCCAGCTCCAGGGTTTTCTTGGGAAGCTATGACTAGAAGGAGATTGCCAGGCCTGTCTTCCAGGCAGTGTATTTACAGCCCCTGGTATTTTAAGGTGGTCTCCCACACAAGTACTATCCTGGCCCAAGCCTGCTTAGCTTTAGAGATCAGTTTCATTCAGGACAATACTAAGCTCTGTAATGCTGTCTTGTCCCTCTATGTTTGTGCCATGCTTTCTTGAAATCTTGTCACTACCACTTCAACTGGGAGGCTCTTCCAAGTATCTACCATGCTTTCCATAAATAAATTATTTCCTCAGATTACTCCGGAGTCTATTATCCCTTTTCACCTTCATTCTATGCCCCTCATTCAAGAGCTTTCATTAAATTGAAAGAGACTCGCCTCCTGTGCATTTATGCCATGGTGATATTTAAATGTCTCTTTTATATTTACCCTCTCCCCAACGTGCAGCAAGACAGGACAAGGAAAAGTACTACAATGACACTTGCAAGGAAATAGAAGCAGAAACTATTAGAGGAAGAACAAGATCGGCTTTCCTAAAGCTGCGAGAGTTAAAGAAAAAGTTCCAGCCTCGAATTGGAATGTTACAAGATGCTCAAGGTTCTATGTTGAATGATGCTGAGAAGATCAAGAAAAGGTGGAAGGAATATACAGAGTTTTTATATGATAAAGATCAAGTGGACCAACAGCCGTTTCAACCTATACCTTATGATCAGGAACCATTGGTGATGAAAGAAGAAGTTGAAGCAGCATTGAAAGCCTTATCAAAGAACAAAGCACCAGGCATTGATAGCATTCCCATAGAAGTATTGCAGCAATCTGAAGCAGCTGTTACCGTACTTACAAGGCTCTGCCAAGAAATATGGAAGACAACATCATGGCCAACTGACTGGAAAAGATCTGTGTTTATACCAATACTAAAGAAAGGTGATCCAACTGACTGTGGAAATTATCGCACAATCGCTCTGATCCCACATGCCAGCAAGATTCTACTGAAGATTATTCAAAAGAGACTACAGCCATACCTAGAACAAGAACTACCTGAAGTGCAAGCAGGGTTCAGGAAAGGGCGAGGAACGAGAGACATCATTGCGGATGTGAGATGGATCCTTGAAAAGACTAAAGAATACCAAAAGGATATCTATTTGTGCTTTATCGACTATAGCAAGGCTTTTGACTGTGTAAACCATGAGAAACTCTGGGCCACATTAAGAAGCATGGGTATACCAGAACACCTGATCGTTCTCTTGCGTAATCTGTACATTGATCAAGAAGCAACAGTTCGAACGGAACAAGGAGAAACAGAATGGTTTAAAATAAGCAAAGGTGTAAGACAAGGCTGCATACTTTCCCCCTACCTGTTTAATTTATATGCAGAACAAATCATCAGAGAAGCAGGACTGTATGAAGACAACAGAGGTGTGAAGATTGGTGGAAGACTCATCAACAACCTTCGCTATGCTGATGATACCACATTACTGGCTGAAAGCGAAGATGATCTGAAACATTTGCTTCTCACAATCAAAGAACATAGTCTCAAAATGGGCCTGCACCTTAATGTAAAGAAGACAAAGATCATGACAACTGGCATAATCAACAGGTTCATCGTTGAAGGAGAAGAAATTGAAATTGTGAACAACTTTAACCTACTTGGATCAACTATCAATAAAGAAGCAACAAGCAGTCAAGAAATCAGACGACGCATTGCTCTTGGCAGAATGGCTATGAAAGACCTAGATAAGATTCTCAAGAGCAGAGATGTGTCTCTCCATACAAAGATTCGACTTGTTCAAGCCATGGTATTTTCAATAACATCATATGGATGTGAAAGCTGGACAGTGAAAAAGACAGACAGGAAGAAAATTGATGCCTTTGAATTATGGTGCTGGCGGCGAATACTGTGTATACCATGGACTGCCCGAAGAACAAACCAGTCGGTACTAGAGGAGATCAAACCTAAGCTTTCTTTAGAAGCTCAGATGACAAGACTTCGACTTTCATACTTCGGACACATCATGCGAAGAGAGAGATCATTAGAGAAAGACATCATGCTTGGCAAGATAGAAGGTCAACGCAAAAGAGGAAGGCCAGCAATGAGATGGATCGCTACAATAACAGCAGCTACGGGTACCAGTCTGTCATCAATGAGCCGCCTGACTGAAGACCGAACACAATTTAGGATAGCTATCCAGAGGGTCGCCATGAGTCGACTCCGACTCGACGGCACTTAACAACAACAACAACAAGTCTGTCCTCTTATGCTTTATGACAAAGATCACTGATCATTTTAGTAGACACTCTCTGCACTCACTCCATCCTGTTTATATCCTTTTGAAGCTGCAGTCTGCAGAACTGCACTCAGTACTCCAAATGAGCATTATCACCTCGTTCTTCCTGCTGGCCATTCCTCTCCCCATGCACCGAGCATTATTCTGGCCTTTACTGTCACCTTTTCTACCTGTTTAGCTACCTTATCAGACGCAATCATGCCCACGTCCCGCTCTTTGTGCACAGAAGTACTTCACCCCCTGTACTGTACCTCTCCCTTGCATTTTTGCAGTCCAAATGCATGACTCAGAATTTTTTAGCATTACATCTCAGCTGCCAGCTTCTCAACCATTGTTCAGACTTGGCTATTGGGGACTGATACAGCCTTATTTAATCAACTCGCCAATGTAACGCCAAATTTTAAAAAGGGTTCCAGGGGTGATCCGGAAAACTACAGACCGGTGAGCCTCACGTCAGTACCGGGAAAAATGGTAGAAACCATCATAAAGAATAAAATTACTCAGCATGTAGATAGTCATGGCCTAATGGGAGACAGCCAACATGGTTTTAGACAAGGAAGATCTTGTCTTACTAGTCTATTATGGTTTTTTGAAAGTGTGAATAAACAGGTGGACAAAGGTGAGTCGGTTGATATAGTGTATCTGGACTTTCAGAAAGCCTTTGTTAAGGTCCCTCATCAGAGACTTTTGGCAAAACTAAAGAGTCATGGGATAGGAGGCAGTGTACTATTGTGGATCAGGAACTGGTTAAAAGATAGAAAGCAGAGGGTTGGGCTAAATGGCCAATTTTCCCAATGGAGAAAAGTGAATAGTGGTGTACCCAGGGATCTGTGCTGGGTCCGCTGCTTTTTGACATATTCATAAATGACTTAGAAAGTGGAATAACGAATGAGGTTATCAAATTTGCAGATGACACAAAACTATTTAAAGTTGTTAAAACCCAAGAGGATTGTGGAAAATTGCAAGAGGATCTTGATAAATTGGAAGACTGGGCATCAAAATGGCAGATGAAATTTAATGTGGACAAGTGCAAAGTTATGCACCTAGGGAAGAACAACCCAAACTGTGGTTACACGATGCAAGGTTCCACATTAGGAACCACCACCCAGGAAAAACATTTAGGCGTCATTGTGGATAGCATGTTAAAACCCTCGGCCCAGTGTGCAGCGGCGGCCAAGAGAGCAAATAGAATGCTAGGTATGATAAGGAAAGGAATGGAAAATAAAACAAAAGATATTATAATGCCTCTATATTGTTCCATGGTGAGACCGCACCTTGAATATTGTGTGCAATTCTGGTCGCCGTATCTTAAAAAGGATATAGCGTTATGTTTATTATGTTTATGTTTATTAAAAACTTGTTATACCGCCCAACACCGTAGGCACCTGAGCGGTTTACAAGAAAAGGTTCAGAGAAGAGCCACCAAAATGGTAAAGGGAATGGAAGGATACTCCTATGAAGAAAGGCTAAAAAGGTTAGGGCTCTTTAACCTGGAAAAGAGACGGCTGAGGGGAGATATGATAGAAGTCTATAAATTAATGAACGGAGTGGAACGGGTAAACGTAGATCGATTGTTTACGTTATCAGAATATGGAAAGACTAGGGGACATGCAATGAAGCTACAGGGTAAAGTATTTAAAACTAATAAAAGAAAATATTTCTTCACTCAACGTGTAATCAAACTCTGGAATTTGTTACCGGAGGATGTAGTAAAGGCTGTTAGTGTAGCTGGGTTTAAAAAAGGTTTGGACAAGTTCCTGGAGGAAAGGTCCATAAACCATTATTAAGAAGGGACCCAGGATATCAATGCTTGACCCAGTACAAGCATTGTGGAACCTGTGTCTTTTGGGGAAACTGCTAGGTACGTATGACCTAGATTGCCCACTGTTGGAAACAGGAAACTGGGCTTGATGGACCTTGGTCTGACCCAGTATGGCATATCTTATTTTCTTATGTTCTTTAAACAGACTGTGCATAGATCACAGCAAACTGGGCCACTCCAATTCAGTATTAGGTCCTAAAGGTGAGACAGTCCACAGTCTAAAGATCCATCTTTGCTCATATTTCTGAAGAGTGGGACGCCTTTGTTGGAATCCTGTATGCCTGAAGCAAGGCCTTATTGTAATGGTTCAAAACATGCCAAGTTGTAGGAGTCTCTACAGCAAGGGAATAAGTCCATTACTTTTCCCCTTTGATAGTTTGGCTCCAACATTGGAAAATCTGTTTTCTAGTGCTTGTACCCATTTTAGTATGTTTTGAGATCCTTTTACAACTGGGATATTCAGCGGCACTAACCGAATTAGTGCTGCTGAATGTCCCATTAGGGGCATTTACATGGTTTACAGTTCTTTAAACTGTGTAAATGCCTTTATTTTTAACAAGCCACAACCAGAACAATGTAACTACATGCGTTCAGAAGTTCTCTTGTGCGCTATTTCAGTTCAGGTTACATTGAAAAAATGCAAGAGGAGACTAAGGATCGAGGCATATCTAAGCCATGTATATAGACTGTGTGGTTTGTGGCAAACACAAATATTACATATATAAAATCTCTAAGCCTCACAACATGCAAAATATATTTCATCCCCTCCTCCCCATTCATTTCTCTTCAAAGAATAAAACCAAATATAGTAACCAGACTTACTTGAAATGAGAAAGTCTCTACCTAGCAATCAAACTCCGTTTTTCCATTTCATCAATCCTCCATGTTCTTTTGTAGCAGTTGAGCAGGCTAAACAAATGAGCCTCCTTCCAATTCGCCGAGATGCTCAGCCGCGCTGCAAATAAGAAGTGGTTAACCAACTTCACTTGATCAGTTCCATGTGGATCATATCCGAGTAAATTAAGGATCATATCATTTGACAATGGTAAACCTACAATTGCCTGTATCTGTTTATAAATACTAGACCAAAAAGAATTAACCCTCGATCATTCACACCACATATGCTTATGATGTCTAAGCTGGAGGTGGATGCTAAACCGAAGTTGAAGGCCCTACTCTCTAGGGCTTAAGTGACTTTTAAGGTGATTTAGATCATTTCTGGATAATCAACAACAAAGTAAGGTCAGGTAGCATGGTATCTGCATGTGTCTTACCTCTTTCTGCCGTGTTGTTTAATAGTTATCTGTGTCCATTTGTAAATTATTAACCAGGTTGGAATATAAACAATTCTGGAGGTATTTTAGAAAAGGCACTGCCAAACATGGAGCCTTTTCTAACATTCATATAAGGAGCTGCTGGAGTGCACATGGATCTGCATTCATATGCAGTGGGAGGAGTCTTTTTACAAACCTGTGCGTGGGAAAAATCAACAGAGCGATCACAGCAACATACACGTTTAAGATGGTATTTTGCAAATTATATGTTTACATGCCACCAATTAACTACAGAGGGTGCTGTCTTTATGTGATTTCAATTTGGAGGGGGAAATAAACAATGGGGGATTTAGGAGGATAAACCCCTCCTGTAAAGTGCTGGGTGAAATGAGCACTTTTTGAAAATCTATACGTTCCAGGGAGCAGCTGTGAATTCCAATGTGGACAATTTTGGTCATACATGTGCATATATAATGGGGAATGAACCTCTAGATTTTTGACCTGCCTAAGTCATGCCCTCTTGCAATTGCTACATATTAGCGGCATCCACATGTATTTGGCCCTTTCTAAAATCAGCATTTACAGATGGATGCTGTTTCTACATGCAAATGCTGGATTTTCCCATGTGGAAAGCATGAAAAAGGCTTCTAAAATAACCTCCATAGTCTCTTAGTGTTTTGACTTCCCATAACATGTCCGTACTTCTAACTGGATAAATGGTATGGCATGTTTGGCTTCCAGAAGTTAAAGTGTAAGGGACAATATTCAAAGGCATTTACGCGGTTTGTAGATCAGGTTATTGCCGCTGAATATCCCTGCTTTGAGCTGCTAAATACCCCAAAACTAAGCGCTTAGTGTCGAGGCGCTCCAGGGGCAGTATCATTGGTTAACCAGGCAGCAGCGATATTCTGCCACTGCCCAGTTAACCCTAGCTGGCTAAAGTTAGGACAGCTAAATGGCTGTCCTAACTTTCACCAGTTTTGCAATCCAGCCAGCAACTGACTAGCACCACTGACCGGATTGCAAAATCATAATCTGGGCAATCTGGATTTTCAATTCTGGTGCTCAGATATGGCCCCAGCATTGAACATCCGAGGTGAATTTAAAGTGACAAAAGCTAATCGCTTGAAGTGTGCAGGCTACCGCCGCTGAAAATCCCCTTCTACATTTTCAAAGGCTTAGTCAGTATCAAGGCAGGTACAAAAAAATGTCCTTTGGGTAGAATGTGCATAAATGGATTTTCAGACACCTAAAAGAACGCATGTGACTTTCTTGATACATGGACAGTGAGCTGCATTAAAGCGAAGAAATCCGCGGGGAATTTCAGGGGCATGATTAAAAATGACACACATGCACAGAATTTCCAAATATATTTGCTTGTGGCAAATATATTATACCTTCATGTGAAATGACTCAAAGTACTTTCATGCACTTTTTATGAGCAAGGCAAGCCGATCCTCAAATGCAATTATGCGTGTAATTTCTTTTGCATATCTAGTCAATGCATTCCTGCACCCTAACTGACCAAACACTGCATAACAGTCTTAGGACACCTTTAACTAAACACGATCTGCTGCATGGCCCATCTTATTCCTCTGGGCCACTGTTCCTCTAAGCTGTGCACGTGTGCGCGCGCACACACCTTGCAGAGTGAGCGCACATACTTTGCAACAGAGCGCACAAAAATTACGGCTCTGATTGTGATAGAAAACAACACAGACGTCTTAAAATTTTAAAAGTTATGATTGTAATTACTAGAAATTTCCCGGTTCATTTAGTAATCGTCTATTTTCATTTAATTTGATTAAAATCAATGTGGTGTACATACTGTATTCTGACGTGTAGTCAAATTTTAAAGTATGTAACTCCGAGCGTCATAATGTGGCGCACGAAAATTTAACCTTCCTTCAAAAGCTGCACACAGCTGATATTTTATGCGCACACAGCCTACAGAAAATTAGAGGGAACATTGCTCTGGGCTCTGTAGCAGAGAGCACCCATTAAGTGTTAGTAATAGGAGCCCTTAGTGAATCTGGTCTGACACAAAGCACCTAAATCTCTATATTGTTCATTTGAAATAAAACAACAGCACCAAAATAAAATTTCCTGTTAACCTGTTTTAATGCCTCGCTGTATCTCTGGCAAGCAAGCTCTGCACTCTGGATAAAACAGCCGTGTTCACAGATAAGCCACATTCAGGTCTTTCCTATTTGTCTTGTTTCTGGAAGAGGAAAACCAAAGGAAACATGTTTATTAAAGCAGTCGCTACTGCCCCAGATGATTGATTCCTTAGGACATATTTTTAGTAGCAGGATTAGTTTGCATTCTCCTTGGGCTTCATCCCCCCACCCTTTATCTTCAAGTGTTCTCTTGAGTAAAAAGAATCTGATCATTTGTATAGCTATGGAAAGAGCTGTATCCTGCCTTTCTTTTATGTTTCAGTTTTATATAACTATGTCTAGCCAGTCGCTTCTATTGCAGCTTCCCATGGACAGCTGCAATTTGGCGTGGGGTTAATACATTCCCAGAATGGAGATGTGGCAGGTCAGACAAAGGATGACCAGTTGACCCCTAACGGGATATCTCAGTTTGGTCTAGTTATTGTAACTCCTCATTCCACACCATTTGGGGGCTGTGGTCCTGTTTTCCCCTCCAAAAAAATAAAAAAGAACAGCAGGTTCCAGTGGGTGGAATTTCAAGGAGCCCTATGGTGGTAAATCACTTTGTTAAAACGAGTGCAGTTCTATGGATTTCTGGTTACATTTGCTTTTTCCACTGGCTAAATAATTTTTGTATCATGCTCAATTTCTGTACTGAGAAATAGAATGCAAAGTGCAAGAACACTTTCAGACTTTATTTTTTCCTGGATAATGTGACAACAATTAGCCAACATCATTAAATAACGGTTGCTTTATCCTGTAAAGCAATCACTTCCATGCTGGCCTGTCATAGGCATATCTGAGAACATTCTAGGATTGCCCTGCAGTCTTTGGCTTTAGATACCTCACTCAGGCTCTCTGTGTCCCGAGGCATAGGCATTACTGCTCAAGAGCTTCCTCTTTTCCCTTTGCTCTCCTCAGCCAGCATATCCCCTTCTCTTTACTCTGGGGAAGAGTGTGAAAGGAGAGGTAGAGAGGGGGAGGTTGATGGGGTTGGTAGAAATGAAAAGGTTGTGAGGGGGGGATAGTAAGAGATTGGGGGATACAACAAGAGAGGAGGGGAAGGAGGGAGATGAGAGAGTAGGATATGAGGAGGAAGAAGGAAAAAGATGGGGAAGGCTAAAAGTGAGAAAGGGAGGGTGGATTACTGCGAAAGGTAAGAGGAGGGGGGAAAAAATTAGATGACAGAGGATTGTATAAAAAAATAAGAAACGAAGGGGTGGAAGTGGGGAGAGGGGAGGGGAAAGGAAGAAGAGAAAAGAGAGATAAAAGGGGGAAGGAGGGTGGTATGGGGAAGATAGATAAGGAAGGAAGGAAGGAGGGGTGGAGGAAAAGAGAGAAAAGGAAAGAGGTGTGGCATATGTAATAGGAGCAGAAGAAGAGCAATGAGAGATGAGGGGAAAAAAGTTCACTCCTACCCTACCCCCCCCCCTCCAAAACAAATCTGACCTTTCTTCTGTTTGCCTGCCTTTCCCCTAGCCCCACCCCACCCCCAAGTTAAGCAGGCAAATTACACTCACAAAAGAGGGGTCAGGGTAGGGATGGGGATACTAAAATGCCTAACTAAAGTTGTATAGATAACTTCTCATTTCTGCAACTCCATTCTGCACCTTCCTCTGGTGAAATTGTGTATGTTTGCAAAAAAAGCATGCTTCAGCTAGTGACATCAACAGAGGAAAGCAGTAAAGTCAAAACTGGCTACCCATATGACTCTCATAAGAACATAAGATCTGCCATATTGGGTCAGACCAAGGTCCATCAAGTCCAGTATCCTGTTTCCAGCAGTGGCCATCCTAGGTCACAGGTACCTGTCAGGTCTGCAAAAGGTAGACATATTCCATACTGCTCACCCAAGATTTCCCCAGCCACTTTAATCATGGTTTATGGACTTTCCCTCCAGGAACATGTCCAAACCTCTTTTAAACCCAGCTACACTAACAGCCTTTACTATATCCTCCAGCAACAAATTCCAGAGTTTGATTCACAATGAGTAAAAAAATATTTTCTCCGATTAGTTTTAAATGTGCCACACTGTAGATTCACTGTGTCCTGTTTTGCTTCTTGAAAGAGTAAACAACCAAACTGCGTTTACCCATTCCACTCTATTCATTAATTTATAGACCTCTATCATATCTCCCCTCAGCCATCTTTTTTCCAAGCTAAGAAGTCCTAACCTTATAAGCTTTTCCTCATTAGGCGTATCCTTCCATTTCTTCTTTCACTATATCCTTTTTAAGATACGGCGACACAAATTGCACACAAAGTTCAAGGTGCGGTCCTCCATTCCTTTCCTTATGATTCCTAGCATTCTATTTGCTTTCTTGTCCACCGCTGCACACTGGGCAGAGGGTTTCAATGTATTATCCATGATGATGCCGAGATCATTTTCCTGAGTAGAAATTCCTAATATGGAAACTTGTATCGTGTAACTGTAGTTTGGATTGGGTTTCCCACATGCATAACCTTGCACTTGTCCACATTACATTTCATCTACCATTTGGACACCCAGCCTCCCAATTTCTCAAGGACCTCTTGCAATTATTCACAATCCTCTTGTGTTTTAACAACTTTGAATAATTTTGTATCATCTGCAAAATTGATTACATCACTCATTATTCCCATTTCCAAGTCATTTATGAATATGTTAAAAAGCAACAGACCCAGCACAGATCCCTCTATTCACCTTGACCATTTATCCCTACTCTCTGCTTTCTATCGTCTAACCAGTTCCTGATCCACAATAGTACACTGCTTCCTATCCAAGGACATTTTAATTTCACCAAGAGTCTCTCATAAGGGACCTTGTCAAAGGCTTTCTGAAAATCCAGATATGGAGGGGATCACCTTCAAAATAATATAGGGCCCGGAATTCAGTGGCAGTGGCTAGCCCATCTAAGCAAAAGGACTGAGAAAAAACATTTTCCAGCTTCGCTCACATATGCTCATCACCTCTTTCAGTGGTAACATTTATCCTTAAAACCACCACTCTCTTACAAATTTATTTTTTAAGGATTTTTGTAAAAAACTGGGAGTATATTTTATTTATTTATTTATTTACAGTCTCTTTTATACTGCGCTATTTGACACCAGTGCGGTTTACAATGAACATTAAACTACACATCTCAGTTTAGTGATTTGTGCTTACAGTGAACAGGTATAATAACTTGGGTATACATTAAACAGGTTCCTTAACAGGGAAAACATGATAAATATATACAAGCCACTTTATGCAGCTATATATTGGGTTATATGAAACTGCTTAAGCTTCTCATGGTGGGTGGAGGGTAAAAGTGTGATTGCGAGTGTTCAGTCTAAGAATGTGAGATGCATGGGCTTGAGGTGCTGCCTTAAGGTGTGAGGGGGAGACTGAAACATCATAGTGAAGGAGAAAAAGGTGATGTTTCAGTGCCTTCTTGAATTGGGAGAGATCACTGATGGTTCTGATAGTCGCTGGTAGAGCGTTCCAGCAGGATGGTGCAAAGAAGGCAAAGGCTCTAGATCTAGTGACTTGGGAACACTTCGTGCTTGCCTTAGGTAGAATGAGGGTATTTGAGGCATTCAATCTCCTTACTCGGTTAGGAGGTGTGATTGATATTAGGTCAGTAATGGCAGTAGCTGGGCATTTCTTGATGGCTTTATGGGTCATAGTTAGGATCTTGAAAGAGATCCTGGCTTGTATGGGTAGCCAATGCAACTGTTTTAGTATTGGAGTAATGTGGGATCTTCTGGAGGCTCCATGAAGGATTCTTGCAGCTGAATTCATTGCAAGTTGTAAGGGGTTGGTCGTGCTCTTTGGTAGGCCATGCAGTATCGCATTGGCGTAGTCAAGGTGAGGCATTATTAGGGCCTGAAAGACAGTTCGAAAGTCTTCAGGCTCTAACAGCTGACGAAGATGGCGGAGGGTCCGGATTTTATGATAGACCGATTTTGTTATGTTGTTGATATGAGCCTTCATATTGAGCTGCTGATCAAGCGTAACTCCCAGGTATCTTACTGTAGTCTTGCATATGAGCTCTGCGTCGCGAACCTTGATGGACAGGGCTCGAATAAATGCCGGATTCCTGATGACGAAGAGGGCTTCTGTCTTTTTGAAGTTTAGCTTAAGCCTTTGTGCGTTTATCCAGTCTGTGACTGCGTCGAAGCACTTAATTAGAGGGGAGAGGTCAAGATGTTCTGTCGAGATTGGCATGTACATCAAGACGTCGTCAGCATAGACCAGGGAGTTGATGTTAAATGAGTGGATAAGGTCACAGATGGGTTGCATGTAGAGGTTGAACAGCAAGGCGGATAAGGAGGAGCCTTGTGGAACACCTTTTGTTTGGGGGAAGGGGTCGGAGGTGGAAGGGCCAGAACGGACATGTTGCCAACGGTCCGTGAGGTATGACGCGCACCATGATAGAGCTGAACCGTGAATTCCCTTCTCTCTGAGGCGTCGAAGGAGAACTTCATGGTCTACGGTGTCGAAGGCAGCGGCAATGTCCATGAAGATTAGTGCAAAACCTTGTCTGATGTTATCCAGACCTGTGGATAGAGTGTTGAATAGGGTTGTCAGTAGCGTTTCAACACCATGCACTTCACGAAATCCATGCTGGTCGGGATGCAGGGGTGCGTTGGTATCTATGTGATCTTGTAATTGACATTGAGTAATCTTTTCAATGATTTTCGATAGGAGAGGTATGCTGGAGATAGGCCTGTAGGATTCCATCATAGAGGGGTCCAACTTACTGTTTTTTAGGAGAGGTCTGATGGCAGTCTGTTTCAGGCTTCGAGGGAATGTTCCAGTAGATAAAGATACATCTATAAGCTTGGATAAGAATGGGCTGAGCTCAGCACGCAGGGATTTTATCCAGGAAGCTGGACACGGATCAGAGGGTGCTGTAGTGGTGTTTATATTTAATATAGTGTCTTGAATGACTCTGTCAGTTGGGGTAGAGAAGGATGTGATGGTGTGTTGGGTCTCACTTGAGAAATGATCAAGTGGGGGTTGAGGGACGGGGAAGGGTGGGCTAGCTGGGATGAGGGGCTTAGCAGGTTGAACAAGCTGGTTACTTTTGTTACGCAAGTAGTAGGCATATTCCTGGGGGTCTGGGTGGGTCAAGTTCCCCTGAGATGGTTCCTTTGCTAGGGATTTTACAATTTGGAAGAGCTCGTGGGGTTTGTTCAGGGAGCGTTGTAGTCTGTTTGCATGATATTGTTTCATGCTTGATGCCACGGATAAACGATGTTTTCCTAATTGTGCTGTGAATGCCTCGTGGCTCTCAGTTGTTCTTGATCGTCGCCAGTGCCTCTCTAGTCATCTGAGTTGAAGGAGCGATTTACGTAGCTCTTGGGAGTACCACGGAACATTCTTTTTCTTATGTGGTGCTTTGTTTGTAGTAGGTACGTGGATTACGGCATCTAGGTTTGAGTTCCAAGAGGCGACCATGTCATCGAGGCTTTGTTCAGGTGGGTCAAGTAGGTTCTGTGTCCTCTTTAAAATATCTTCTCTGTTAAAAGGATGGAAGCGCTTGAATTGTTCTGAGGTGGGTTTATCTTCAGTTTTGGTTTTGGAAGAGTTGGTGCAAGTTGGTATCTGGAATCGTATCAGAAGATGATCTGACCAAGGAACTGAGTTTACATTTAGGTGAGACTTGTGCCAATGGATGAGGGCTGTTTGTGGTGCAAAGATCAGATCAAGTATGTTACCTTTTATATGGGTAGGGGTATCAACCAGTTGAACGTAGCCTAGCTCACTGAGGGCATCGATAAAGGCATTGGTGTGGCTGTCCTGAATGGATGGGAGGTTGAAGTCACCTAATACCCAGTTTAAAGTATGCGGGTTCGTGGTGTTGCAAGCAAGATCAATTATTGTGGCTAAGTCATCTGGAGGTGATGAGGGTGTTCTATAGAGCAAGTTGATGGTGATTTGTTTGTTTGTAATGGTAATGGAATCAAGGGTCGGGGTGCTACTTGAAGCAGCAAGCTGAAATTTGAGGTCAGCTTTTGTTAGGATGAGTACTCCTCCACCACGATGGTCAGCTCTATGACATGAGTGGACTGAGAAATTGGGAGGGACACTCTGGTGAAGGATCACAGAGTCAGAGGCAGATAGCCATGTCTCAGTGACACATAGGATATCAAGATTATGAGCTGAGAGCATATCTGTTAATGCTGGCCATTTCTTCCTTATTGATCGTGCGTTTATTAGTGCACATTTAAGGTCAGGGGGAAGGTGGTGTTGTACACGCCGAGATAGATTGTGTTGCTGTAGGTCCACATAGATAACATGTGGGCCTGGTAGGCGCCGAGGTGTTTCAGTTTGATGGCTAGGAAAGTCGGGGAATCTCCTCCAAGATCTTCGAAGGACTGGTATAGAGTTATGAGGTGAGATAAGGGCTAAGGTGTCAAAGGTCAGAGCTATTAAAATGTAGCAGATGGCAAGGGTAAAGGGGTATGAGGATACCCAGTGTGATAACATGGTGAAAAGTATAGATAATAGACCACGGTAATGGTACCAGCTAGTGATCAATACAGAATTGTATGTTCAGGCTATCCAGCTAAGCCACGGTATGGTAAGGCAATCAGTAAATCAGAGTGGCTCAAAATAAGGTAGGCCAAAGAGCCCTAAGGCTAGCAGTTTGACAAGCAAATTGGTTCAAGTAATGCATGAATTAGTATATACAATGTATCACTAAAACGTTGAAGTAAGAGTCATGAGGGAGAGTAACAAAATACTGTGAAACTATGTTACAAACTTGGTTGCTGGAACTCAGGACTTCGTTGGGACCGGTGTTATAGACTTTAATAGTGGCAGGTTCACTGAGCCGGAGGCTGGTGGTAGTTCTTTTCTTCTTTTTGTACGTAGGGAACTGATGAGCTTCTCTTCCCGCTGAGGACGAGGTGATGAATGTGGCTACCACTGTGGCTGCGGCCCACTGCCTAAGGGCCACGCCAAAGGGCCCCTGGCGAGGCCCTCAGGCGCGGGCGCACCTGATCGGCGCTCCTTAAAAGCAGGCTGCAGGCTGCCCCGATTGGGCAGGGCTGCAGAAGGGGCTGGTCTTCCTCCTCGGTGCTCCGGCCTGCTCGATCCGGCCGGGAGAGCTGTTGGCAGGCCGGAGTGCTGCAGGCAAGGGGAGCACGCGCCCGATCGGCGCTCCTTAAAAGCAGGCTGCAGGCTGCCCCAATTGGGCAGGGCTGCAGAAGGGACTGGTCTTCCTCCTCGGTGCTCCGGCCTGCTCAATCCCAGCCGGGAGAGCTGCTGGTGGGCCGGAGTGCTTGCAGGCTGCAAGTATACGTTTTATAAAAATAAAAACCCCATCAAATTCTGCTTCAGCTGTCACATATCTATGCATATCAGGGACTCACTGCTTTGCAGATAATCTTACATGCTTAGACTATTCACCACTCTCTCTGGTCCTGTATCCACAACTTTCTCAAAGTGGGAGGAGAGGAAGGTAACTCATTACTCAGATAATAGGAGGTGAGAAATAAATGCCTGTGGCTGGGTATGAAGATAATAAGATGCACAGTAAAGATTATCATTATTGTCTGCAAGCTAAATTAATTTTCAGAGATACATGTAGACTCAAAGTCATGTAACTAGGATTAGACATAACAAGGTGAAAAGTGTAACACAGTGGTATGTTCCCTAAGAACATAAGATATGCCATACTGGGTCAGACCAAGGTCCATCAAGCCCAGTATTCTGTTTCCAACAGTGGCCAATCTAGGTCATATGTACCTAGCAGTTTCCCCAAAAGACACAGGTTCCACAATGCTTGTATTGGGTCAAGCATTGATATCCTGGGTCCCTTCTTAATAATGGTTTATGGACCTTTCCTCCAGGAACTTGTCCAAACCTTTTTTAAACCCAGCTACACTAACAGCCTTTACTACATCCTCCGGTAACAAATTCCAGAGTTTGATTACACGTTGAGTGAAAAAATATTTTCTTTTATTAGTCTTAAATAGTTTACCCTGTAGCTTCATTGCATGTCCCCTAGTCTTTCTATATTCTGATAAGGTAAACAATCGATCAACGTTTACCCGTTCCACTCCGTTCATTAATTTATAGACTTCTATCATATCTCCTCTCAGCCGTCTCTTTTCCAGGTTAAAGAGCCCTAACCTTTTAAGCCTTTCTTCATAGGAGTATCCTTCCATCTCCTTTACCATTTTGGTGGCTCTTCTCTGAACCTTTTCTAAAATCACTATATCATTTTTTAAGATACGGCGACCAGAATTGCACACAATATTCAAGGTGCGGTCTCACCATGGAACGATATAGAGGCATTATAATATCTTTTGTTTTATTTTCCATTCCTTTCCTTATCATACCTAGCATTCTATTTGCTCTCTTGGCCGCCGCTGCACACTGGGCCGAGGGTTTTAACATGGTATCCACAATGACGCCTAAATCTTTTTCCTGGGTGGTGGTTCCTAATGTGGAACCTTGCGTCGTGTAACCATAGTTTGGGTTGTTCTTCCCTAGGTGCATAACCTTGCACTTGTCCACATTAAATTTCATCTGCCATTTTGATGCCCAGTCTTCCAATTTATCAAGATCCTCTTGCAGTTTTCCACAATCCTCTTGGGTTTTAACAACTTTAAATAGTTTTGTGTCATCTGCAAATTTGATAACCTCACTCGTTAGTCCTCTTTCCAGGTCATTTTTGAATATGTCAAAAAGCAGCGGACCCAGAACAGATCCGTGGGGTACACCACTATTCACCTTTCTCCATTGGGAAAATTGGCCATTTAGCCCTACCCTCTGCTTTCTATCTTTTAACCAGTTCCTGATCCACAATAGTACACTGCCTCCTATCCCATCACTCTTTAGTTTTGCCAAACGTCTCTCATGAGGGACCTTGTCAAAGGCTTTCTGAAAGTCCAGATACACAATATCAACCGACTCACCTTTGTCCACCTGATTATTCACTCCTTCAAAAAAACATAACAGATTAGTAAGACAAGATCTTCCTTGTCTAAAGCAATGTTGGCTGTCTCCCATTAGGTCATGACTATCTACATGCTGAGTAATTTTATTCTTTATGATGGTTTCTACCATTTTTCCCGGTACTGATGTCAGGCTCACCGGTCTGTAGTTTCCCGGATCATCCCTGGAACCCTTTTTAAATATTGGTGTTACATTGGCGATCCTCCAATCTTCAGGTATTAGAGATGATTTTAATGATAGTTCACAGATTACTAATAGCAGGTCTGCAATCTCATATTTCAGTTCTTCCAACACCCTTGGATGTATACCATCCGGCCCAGGTGATTTGCTACTCTTCAGTTTATCTAATAGTTGTAATACATCTTCCCGATGTATCGATATTTCCTTCAATTCTTCCGCACCTTTAAATACCACTTCAGTCATGGGTAACATCCCTACATCTTCCTCAGTAAAGACTGAAGCAAAGAATTCATTCAGTCTCTCCGCTATCGCCTTGTCGCCTCTTAGTGCTCCTTTAACCCCTTTATCATCTAATGGACCAACTGACTCTCTCACAGGTTTTTTGCTATGAATGTACTTGAAAAGGTCTTTACTGGTTTTTGGGGGTGTGGTTAATTCCAAGATGGCGTTCGAGAGGATTTGAGCTTATGCCGAAGCGCAAGGGAAAGCCCAAAGCTCTCCCCGCGGAGCCGACGGTTGCTACTGTGGGTCCGATGGACAAATTTGTAAAGCTCAGTGTGGATCAGATAGGGGAGATTAGAGCGGGCTTGGTTACGCCGCTGGAGGAAAGCGCGGCGTCTTCCACCCTTGATGTGTCTCTCTCCCCAGATGACCGTTCACCTCCGGTGGCTCCTGGATCTTCGGGGATCTCTTTAGTGCGTGGCCCCTCTCCTCTCCCGGTGCTGGAAGTGGTGAAGGACCAGACGCGGGGCACGCTGAGTAGAAGTTCCGGAGTGCAGCTGTCGGTGTCTGAGGCAGCTGTCTGTATACCTGGAGCCACAACTTCTATCGAGGTGAGCAAGGAAGCCGGTCTGGTAAATGACATTGTATCATCGCAGGAAAGTTCTACTCCAATTGGGCCTCCGTTCTCTTTTGCACTTGTTTGACCGACTGTGGTGACTCTGGACAATATTTGGGAAGCGATTAGCCAGCTTTCACAGGCTGTGTCTCAACAATTGACTTTCTCGTCTTCTACCATCTCCAAACTTGAGGGGGATGTGCTTCTTTTGACTACTGATCTTGTGGAGGTTAAGAACAATGCTGCTGTTACTGATCAGAAGCTTTCACAGGTTTCTGATTTAACTTTTTCCCTAATGAAGGATAATTTAATGTTGAAAACGAAAGTGGAGACTCTGGAGAATGCTACTAGGGCTTCTAACCTTAGGTTGTTAAATTTTCCTATGGTTCCAGATGTAGCACCATTAGATTTATTTAAGAAGTATCTTCTTGAAACCTTAAAGGTTCCCGCAGATTTAATTCCTCCTGTGCAGAGAATTTTCTATTTACCTTCGGGTAAAAAAGAGGGCCAGGCTGTACAAGGAACTGTGGAGTTTGATTTACTTAATGTCTCTGCTATGCTTAGTTCTCCTGGGGAGGGTGAAATTAGAACCTCCACATTGTTGGTATCTCTTGCCCTCTCGTCAGATAGGGATTGGTTCCTTAAATGGTTCTATAAGAAGAGAGTCAATTTGTTTATGGGGAAAAAGATATCTGTTTTCCCGGATGTTTCAAGGGAAACCCAGAAACGTCGTAAAGCTTTTCTTTTGCTAAAACCTGGGGTTGCTCAACTGGGAGTCTCTTTCTCGCTCAGATTTCCATGCAAATGTATAGTACTTTTTAGGTCTCAGAAATATGTCTTTTTTCAGCCTGGAGATCTGTCGTCATTTATCAGTTCACATATTACAATGACTGTGTCTTCTTAAGGGCTTACCATCTGTAGATAAGCATTGATCCTTATCTCTCGTTCCCATCTTATTTTTTGAATTTGTTTTTGTTAAACTGTGGGGTTTCTCCTGCCTCCAGTTAATATTCTGTAACTATTCCCCTATTTTGGGGACTAAATGATGTCTCTTGTTGTTTATTTAAGTTTAATCTGAATGTTTCCTTTGTACTCTACTTACAAGAGTTCATCTTTTCTGTAAACATTATTGATTGATGTTTAAATTTGTAAAATTGCATAAATAGAAAAAGAAAAAAAAAGAAAAGGTCTTTACTTCGCATTTTTGCTTCTGCAGCAAGCTTCTTCTCAAATTCTCCCTTTGCCTGCCTTATCAATGCCTTGCATTTGACTTGCCAGTGCTTGTGTTGTTTCCAGGTTTCGTCGTTTGGCTCTTTTTTCCATTTCTTGAAAGATGCTTTTTTGGCAACAACAGTCTCTCTGACCTCACCTTTAAACTATGCTGGCAGTTTTTTGGACTTCCTTCCACTTTTCTTAAAGCGTGGAATACAGCTGGTCTGGGCTTCCAAGATAGTATTTTTCAACAACAGCCAAGCCTGATGTACGTCTTTAACCTTTGCAGCTGCTCCTTTTAGTTTTTTCTTAACTGTTTTTCTCATTTTATCATAGTCTCCCTTTCAAAAGTTAAAAGGTAGTACTGTGGATTTCCTTACTATCCCTCCTCCACTAATTAAATCAAAGGCGATCATGCTATGATCACTATTGCCAAGTGGCCCCAACAACCTTATCTCTTGCACTAGATCTGGTGTTCCAGTAAGGACTAGGTCTAATATGGCTTCCCCTCTGGTCGGTTCATGAACCAGCTGCTCCAACAAGCAGTCATTTATTTCATCTAGGAACTTTATCTCCCTAGCATGTCCTGACGTGACACTGACCCAGTCAATACCGGGGTAGTTGAAATCACCCATTATTATTACTGTGCCGTGACTTTTATTAGCTTCCTTGATTTCTTTGAGCATTTCATCATCCATTTGTTCATTCTGGCCAGGTGCTCGATAGTACACCCCCACTGCCATTGCCTTCCCCTTTTTACATGGAATTTCAATCCATATAGATTCTACAGCAGATTTTGTTTCCTGCAAAACTTTAATCCTTTCTGAGTCAATGTCCTCTCTAACATAGAGTGCAACCCCTCCACCAATTTGATCAGCTCTATCATTTCGATATAGTTTGTACGCAGGTATCACAGTGTCCCACTGGTTGTCCTCCTTCCACCATGTCTCTGATATTCCAATCATATCTAACCTTTCATTTAGTGCTATATATTCTAACTCTCCCATCTTATTTTTTAGACTTCTAGCATTTGCATACAAGCATTTTAGAGAATGTATTTTATTCATATTAATTTGGCTATTGTTAGACATGGGTAATTTGGGATCTTTAAGCTCTGTCTGCTCCATACTTGAGGGCATTTGGGCTACTTTACTCTTTTGTGGAACCTCTCTGCTTTTGGTAGTATCCTTCAAAGATACATTCTTCCGAACCATCCGGTCTTGGGCGACTGTCGGCTTTCCTCTAATATCTAGTTTAAAAGCTGCTCTATCTCCTTTTTAAAGGTTAATGCCAGCAGCCTGGTTCCATCCCAGTTAAGGTGAAGCCCATCCCTTCTGAAGAGCCCCTCCTTTCCCCAGAATGTTCCCCAGTTCCTAAAAAATCCAAAACCCTCATCTCTGCACCATTGTCTCATCCACGCATTGAGACTCCGGAGCTCTGCCTGCCTTTTGGGTCCTGTGCGTGGAATGGGAAGCTTTTCGGAGAATGCTACCCTGGAAGTTCTGGATTTCAACTTCCTACCTAAAAGCCTAAATTTAGCCTCCAGAACCTCCCTACCACATTTTCCTATGTCATTGGTACAGACATGTACCAAGACAGCAGACTCCTCCCCATCACTATCTAAGACCTTATCTAGGTGGCGCGTGAGGTCCGCTACCTTCGCACCAGGCAGGCATGTTACCAGGAGATCCTCACGTCCACCAGCCACCCAGCTATCTACATGCCTAATGATCGAATCACCAACTATAACGGCTGTCCTAACCCTTCCCTCATGGGCACATGGCCCTGGAGAAACGTCCTCGGTGCGAGAGGGTTTTACATCACCTGGAGGACAGGTCCTAGTTACAGGATCACTTCCTGCCACACCAGGGTGATGCTCTCCTGTCACGTGACCTCTCTCCTCCATGGCAACAGGGATGCTGCCAGACTGGAGGTGGGACTTCAGGACTATATTCCTGTAGGTCTCGTCTATGTACCTCTCTGTCTGTCTTATGCTTTCCAAGTCTGCTACCTTAGCCTCTAGAGAACGGACTCGTTCCCTGAGAGCAAAGAGCTCCTTGCACCTAGTGCACACGTAAGACCTCTCACCAACTGGGAGAAAATCATACATGTGACACTCAATGCAAAAGACTGGAAAGCCCCCATCCCGCTGCTGGACTGCTGTCTGCATCTTAGTTTTAAGTTTGTGTTTAGATCTAAGTTCTTTACTTACTAAGGGTTGCTATGGATATTTATACTCATAAAACTGTACCTAATACGTGTAATATACCTTGTTCACCTGAAGCTTAACTAATCTCAGGTCCTTAGTGTATGACTGATTTGGGTAATGAGCTTCACCTGAGAGCACCTCCTGTCTTTTAAGGTGTGTAAGTACCTATAAAGCTAGGATTATCCCAGGGGTGGGTGGGTGTGGGGAGGGAAATAACACTTATTAAAAGAGGGCTGCTACACAGTACCCTGTCTTGTGCTGCTGAGGTAAGCTGTATTCTGATTGGATTTAAATTATAGCTCTTAGCTGCTGCTAGGTTCTAACTTCTTATGAAATTTAAACTACAAGCTCTCTGCTGGGTTCTAAATTTAACCAGAAAGCTCTCTTCTGTGTTTTAAATTTAAGCTAAAAGTAATTTGCTGTTACTAGGCTCTGAGTGACTATTAAATTTAAACTACAAGCTCTCTGCTGGGTTCTAAATTTAACCAGAAAGCTCTCTTCTGTGTTTTAAAACTAAAAGTACTTTGCTGATGCTAGGCCCTGAGTGCCAATTAAATATAAACTACAAGCTCTCTGCTGGGTTCCAAATGTAACCAGAAAGCTCTCTTCTGTGTTTTAAATTTAAACTAAAAGTACTTTGCTGTTACTAGGCCCTGAGTGACTATTAAATTTAAACTACAAGCTCTCTGCTGGGTATGAAATGTAACCAGAAAGTTCTCCTCTGTGTTTTAAATTTAAACTTAAACTGCTGCTACTAGGCCCTGACTGATTTAACAAAAAATAGTGGGTTCACAGATTAATTAGCTTTAATACAAAGAATTCCTTTTAGAAAATTACCAGAAGTATATACTCACAGTTGCAGATCTCTCTCCAGAAGTAACAGTCCCTTTTTCTAGTCCTTCAAGACCTCTTCTGTTCGCAGACTCAGACATCTGTCTATGATGGACTCAGTTGAAACAGACATGGTAAAATGTGTCTCGGAAGGGAAGTAGAAGATGCGTATGTTTCTGGGTGTGTGAGCATAGTGATTGATGGTGTATGTGTGTGTGTGTATGTGTTCGTGTGTTTGTGTTTTGGCAATGTTTCTCAGGGGTGTGTGTATATGTGTGTGTGTGTTGGCAGTGTGTCTCAGGGGGCTATATGTGTGTTCTGTATGTGTGTGTTTGTGTGTGTGTGATTGTGTGTTGGCAGTGTTTCTCAGGGGGCTGTGTGTGTGATTGTGTGTTGACAGTATATCTCCGGAGGCTGTGTGTGTGCGTGTGTGTGTGCGTGCTTGTGCGATTGCTATCGGCAGGTATCTTAGGGAGCTGTGTTTGTGTGTGTGTATGTGTGTGTGTGATTGTGTGTTGGCAGTATGTCTCAGGAGTGTGTGTGTGTGTGTGTGTGTGTGTGTGTGTGTATGTATGTGTTTGTATATTGACAGTGTGTCTTAGGGGGCTGTTTGTGTGTGTGTGTTGGCAGCGTGTCTCAGTGAGTTCTGTATGTGGAGGGTATGGGTGATGTGTCATGTTGGCAGTGTGTGTGTGTGTGTGTGTGTGTGTGAGAGAGAGACTTTGTATTGGTAGAGTGTCACAGGGGGCTGTCTGTGTGTATGTGTTTGTGTGTTGGCAGTGTATCTCAGTGAGTTCTGTGCTGTGGGGGTGTCGTTATGGGTGATGTGTCCATGTTGACAGTCTGTGTGTGTGTGTGTGTGTGTGTATAATTGTGTGTTGGCAGTGTGTCTTGGGGAGGTCAGTGTATGTGGGGGCTGTCAGTATGGATGGTGTGTCCATGTTGGCATTGTGCGTGCATGTGAGTGTGCTGGATGTGAATGAATGTTGATAGTGTGTCTTGGAGGTGTGTGTGTGTATGTGTGTTGGTAGTGTGTCACTTTTTGTGTTTGTATATGTGTTGGTAGTGTGTCTCAGGGCACTTTGTGTGTCTTTATGAGTGTTGGTAGTGTGTCACAGGGAACAGCATGTGTGTGTGTGTGTGTGTGTGTTGGCAGTGTGTCTCAGGGAGCTGTGTGTGCATGTGTGTGTGTGTATGTGTGTTGGCAGTGTGTCTCAGGGAGCTCTGTATGTAGGGGGGGGATGTCAGTGTGTGTGACATATCCATGTTGCAGTGTGTGTGTGTATGTGTGTTGGCAGTGTGTCTCAGGTAGCTGTGTATATATGTGTGCATGTTGGCAGTGTTTCTCAGGGGACTCTATGTGTGTGTGTTAGCAGTGTGTCTCGGGGAGCTGTGTGTGTGTGTGTGTGTGTTGACAGTGTGTCTCAGGGAGCTCTGTGTGTGTAGGGAGGGGTGTCAGTATAGGTGATGTGTCTATGTTGGCAGTGTGTGTGTGTGCATGTGTTGGAAGTGTGTCTCAGGGAGCTCTGGGTGTGTGTGTGTGTGTGTGTGTGTTGGCAGTGTCTCAGGGATCTGTGTGTGTGTGTGTGTGTGTATGTGGGGAGGTGTCAGTATGGGTGATGTATCCACATTGGCTGTCTTTGTGTTTTCTGGTAGTGTTTCTCAGGGGACTGTGTGTTTGCGTGTTGGTAGTGTGTCTTAGGGAGCTGTGTGTGTGTATGTGTTGTGTGTTGGCAGTGTGTCTCACAGGGTATGTGTGTGTGTGTGTGTGTGTGTGTGTTGGCAGTATGTCTCTGGGAGCTGTGTGTGTGTCAGTATGGGTGATGTGTCCACATTGGCTGTGTGTGTATGTTATCTGGTAGTGTGTCTCAAGGGCCTTTGTGTGTGTGTGTGTGTGTTGATAGTGTGTATCAGGAGGCTTTGTGTGTGTGTGTTTGTGTGTGTCTCAGGGAGCTGTGTGTGTGTGTTGGTAGTATGTCTTAAGGAGCTGTGTGTGTGTGTGTGTTTATGTTTATTGGTTCTTGATATACCGCCCTTTGTAACATCAGGGCGGTTTACAATTCAAAGTAATAACATAAAATTATGGCCCAAGGCCGGAAAAATGAAAAGGAACTACAGAATTTCGACAGTAAAGAGAGGTCATACAATCAAACCAGACAGGACATAGAGAGGAAGTCGACAAACTCGTATACCCAGGTTAAAGGACTGAGTCTGGGAGATCGTGAGCAGAGGAGAAAAGATGTGTTTTGAGTAGAGATTTAAACTTGGAATGGTTCTGTTCTAATCAGAGTGAGGTGGGCAGGGAGTTCCAGAGGGCGGGACCAATGAAGAAGAAGGCTGGGTGACGGGCGGATTGCAGGTGTGCACGTGACGGAGGTGGTAGGTGCAGATGGTTAATGTGGAGTGACAAAGGCTGCGTGTCGGGACATGAAAGTGCAAGAGATCGGCAAAATACTGTGGTGTATGAGTGTTAATAACCTGATGTACCAGAATAAGAATATTATAACGTATACAGAAGTCAATGGGGAGCCAATGAAGATGGACTAGTAGAGTGGTGATGTGATCTCTGGGGGAAGAATGGGTTAGAAGCCTGGCCGCAGTGTTCTGTACAAGCTGGAGGCGATGAGGCTGGGTGTGAGCAATACCTGCAAGAGCGGAATTGCAAAAATCAAGGCGAGACACAACTATGGACAGGGTGAGCGTGGTCAGGGCAGAGGGAGAAAGAAAAGGACGGATAGATCGTATCTGACAGAGGAAATAATAGGATTTCTTAGTGAGCTGGGAAATATGATCTTTGAGTGTCAGATTAGAATCCAACAAAACTCCAAGGTACTGGAAAGATGGGACAGTGGGGATTGGAGAGTTCCCGAGGATGGGGGTGATGGTAGGGCAGGGGCTCCCAAAAGTGAACCAGGTTGAGGATGTCTTGGCCAGGTTGAGATGGAGGCAGCTGCTAACTAGCCAGTCAGCTACTTTGGAGAGACAGGAATTGAGGGGTACCATATCGGGCTGCAAGGAGTTGGTATGGTGAAGAATAACAATATCGTCAGCGTAGTGAAAAGCGGAGAATCCAGACTGTTGAATTTGAAGAGTGAGAGGTGCCAGGAAAAGATTAAATAGGAGGGGAGCCAGGACCGAATCTTGGGGGACACCACTGAGGAGAGAGACAGGATCTGAAGATGAGTGAGAACTTGCAGGGGAGACCACAGAGAAGGTACGGCAGGAGAGAAAGGAATAGAACCATCATTAGACAGAACCGTGAAGCCCAGCATCCTGAAGGTGTGAAAGAAGGAGTGAGTGGTCAATGAGATCGAAGGCTGCCGAGAGATCTAGAGAGACCGCCATCGAGATATCACCCTTATCATGTGCAGAGTAGAGCTCGTTAAGAAATGCTAATGGGCATTTGGCAGTGTGTCTCATGGGGACATGTGTGTGTGTGTGTGTGTGTGTGTTGGCAGTTTGTCTCAGGGAGCTGTGTGTGTGTGTGTGTGTGTGTGTTTGTGTGTGTGTTGGCAGTGTATCTCAGGGAGCTCTGCATGTGTATGTGTGTTGGCATTGTGTCTCAGGGAGCTATGTGTGCATGTGTGTGTGTGTGTGTTTTGGCAGTTTGTCTCAGGGAACTCTGCATGTGTGTGTGTTGGCATTGTGTCTCTGTGTGTGTGTGTTGGTAGTGTATTTCAGGTAACTCTGTGTGTGTGTGTGTGTGTGTGTGTATGTGTGTGTTGGCAGAGCATCCCAGAACTCTATATGTGTGTGTGTGTGTGCTGGCAATATGTCTCAGGGAGCACTGTGTGTGTGAGGAGGGTGTCAGTATGGGTGTGTGTGTTGGCATTTTGTTTCAGGGAGGTGTGTGTGTGTGTGTCTGTACTGGCAGTATGTCTCAGGGAGCTCTGTATGTGTGCGTGCGTGTGTGTGTTGGCAGTGTATCTCAGTGTATGTGTGTGTGTGTGTGTGGGGGGGTGATGTGTCCATGTTGGCAATTTGTGTGTGTGTGTGTTTGTGTGTGTGCGTGTATGTGTTGGCAGTGCATCTCAGGGATCTCTGTATGTGTGTGTGTGTTAGCAGTGTGTCTCAGGGAGCTGTGGGTTTGTGTGTGTTGGTTGGCAGTAGGGGTCATTCACATCCATGAATAACAGAGATGTACATCCAGCCTGGATATACATCCCTGCTATCCAAAGAAATGGCTATGCTGCTCCAAAGGCTCCCCGTACATATAGCTGTGTTGTACAGGGAACTTTAGACGGGTTGGCAGAGGGCGGAGCAGGGGCAGAGCGAGGATGGGTCATCACTCCAGACATACAGGGCCGATTCTGAGGTCGGCCCTGTACATCCAGCATATGCCTGTATGACAGGGGACTTATTCCACCTCAGAAGTGGAATAAGTCCCCCTGGACACGGTGTTTCAGTGGTGGCTGGCAGGGAGAAAGGATGGTAGGTATGCAGGAAGTTCCCTGCAGCTGGGCCTTGGCCATGGGAGGCCGGATTGGGGGTCCAGCTGCAGGGAAAGAAACTTTTCGGTGGCAGCTGGGAATTGCGGCTCCTGAATGGAGTCGCGGTGCCATGGCGACGGGACACCTTAGCCCAGCGGCTCCATTCAGAAGCTTGACTGAGGTAGCTGGGCATGTGGCTGGGCGTGCAGGCCAATTAAAATCAGGGCCTGGCCTGTGTGTCCAGGCCGTAGACCTGATTCTGATCCCACGGGCATGTCTAGCCCCCGTGGGATCAGAATTGGGTCTAACTCTGGGCGTCCCGCTTCTGGTTGGCTGCACAGGGGACTGGACAGCCAAATTGGAATGTGCCTCAGTGTGTCTCAGGGAGCTCTATATGTGTGTGTGTTGGCAGTGGGTCTCAGGGAGTGTGGGAGGTGGGGTGTCAGTTTGGGTGATGTGTCCATGTTGGTTGTGTATGTGTGTTTGCTGGTAGTGTGTCTCGGGACTCTATGTGTGTGTGTGTGTGTGTGTTTGTGTTGGCAGAGTGTCTCAGAGATCAGTGTATGTGTGTGTGCTGGTAGTGTGTCTCAGAAAGCTGTGTCTGTGTGTATGTGTGTGTGTGTGTTGATAGTGTGTCTCAGGGGACTGTGTGTATGTGTGTGTGTGTGTTTGTGTTGGTAGTGTGTCTCGGAGTGGTGTGTGTGTGTTGACAATATGTCTCAGGTAGCACTGTATTTGTGTGTGTGTGTGTGGTTCTGTGCTGTAGTGTGTCTCAGGGAGCTCTGTGTATGTGTGTGTTGATGATGTGTCTGAAGGAGCTCTGTGTGTGTGTGTGTCGCTGGTAGCTCTGTGTGAGTGTGAAGTGCATGTGTGTGTGTGTGTGTATCAACAGTGTGTCTCAGGGAGCTGTGGTGGGCAGTGTGTCAGGGACCTCTCTGCGTATGTGCGGGGTTGTGTGCATGTGCATTGGCAATGTGTCTCAGGGAGCTCTGCTTGTGTGTGTGTCTGTGTGTGTGTTGATAATGTGTCTCAGGGAGTTCTGTGAATGTGCCTTGATAGTGTGTCTCAGAGGATCTGCGTGTGTGTTGGGAGTGTGTCTCAGGGGGCTGTGTGTGTGTGACTATTGTTATAATAGGCTTCTCTTCCCCTTGCACTTTCTCCGGTTCTCTTGTACTCATTTCCTCTCCTTCCCACCCTCTTGCACTATTCTCTTACCTAATTTTCACCATGCTCTCTCCTCCCCTACCACCCAACTTTGCACTCTGCCACCCCCTTTCATTCCTTCCCTCCTTCCCTTCTCTCTTCTTGGGTTTCCAGATTTTGGGAGAGCAAATCTGGGACACTTGAGCAGGGCGGGGGGGGGGGGGGGGAGGATCTTTTCTCCATATATTTTCAAATGACAACTCTAGGTAGTAGTCAGTCATTTCAAAAGTTTAATAAGATCCTTCTCAAGTTATAAACACACATAATACATACAGTATATGCTTAAACTGTATTTTATACATATAAATAAATATTTTATCCATTGCTAAAATTCCTTCTCTTATTTTTATGAAGAAAAAGTTAATTTTACATCTTCTCCTGCATCAGAAGGGTAGGCAGGAGAAGTAATGACATTTGCCTCTGTCCCTACTGAAATCGGGGATAGGAGGTGGTTATCGGCCATGAACTCAGGAACACTACCTCAAAATCAGAACAATCTCAGAAAATCTGAAACATCTAGTAACCTTCCTCTCTTCCTACCTTCCTTGCTACCCTCTGCAATCTTCCATTTCCCTTCCTCTCTCTGCACTTTCCCCTTTCCTTCTGTCCTCTCTAACCATGTCTCTTCCCTTATGTTCCATCCTAGCCCTTCCCCTCTCTTTTCCTTCATTTACCCTACCACTTTCCATTTGCTCCACCTCTTTTCCTTGCTGCCTAACCCTGCCCCTTTCCTTATTTATTTATTTAGCATTTCCTTTATACCGCGCTATTAACATCAGTGCGGTGTACATCAAACAGAACATATACCCAAAAGATCCTTACCCAAAATCATGGAGTTTAGGAAAAAACTCAAAACACACTTATTCACAATGTACTATGCACCCTTGGCGAACTCACCTCCCACCCCACAGATAGATAAAGGATAGTCATATTTCAGCCAATACAACTATTCCAAAAAGGTCGAACCACTAAAGCCCGAAAACAATGTATTCAAAGACTAACGAATAATATTTAAGCCTGTATATAGTTTTAACTCTGTTACTCTGTACATAGTTCACAAATTGTTAAATGTAAGTTACAACTTGTTATCTGTAAAAACAGTTCACTGTTTTATTGTTGTTCCATGTAAACCGCACCTGATCAATGGAAGGAGCGGTATATAAAAAATCTGTAAATTAAATTAAATTAAATTAAATATACATTGCAGGCTAACTGCAATGTATTCACATTTGAACAGGGATTGAAACTTGGATAAACAAGGGTAAAATATCAACAGTTATTACATTGTCAAGTATCTACAGTTATTTACATGGTGAGTGTATTTCCCTATCGGGTCTACACCGAAAAGTATTTTGTGAATAGGTAGTGCTTTAGGGCCTTCCTGAATTGGGTTAAGTTGGTGATAACTCTCGTGTCTGTGGGGAGGGCATTCCAGGCTCTGGGAGCATAGATGCTGAAGGCTCTGTTAGTTGTTGCCTTTGTGCATCTCGTTATTTCTTTCGGGACTGTCAGAGTATTTACTGCTGCGGATCTTCTGCTTCTATCGGGGGGTGAGGTGTGTAGCAGCTCAGTGATGGCTGTGGGGGTCTGATTGTTCAGGGCTTTGAAGGTCATAATTATGATCTTATATTGGGTTCTGGCTTGAATTGGTAACCAATGGAGCCTTTTCAGGATTGGAGTGACATGGTCAGACCGTGACATTCCTTCTAGCACCCTAGCGGCCGTGTTCATTGCCAGTTGGAGGGGGTTTAGAATTACTTGTGGAAGTCCATACAGGATTGCGTTTGTGAAATCGATGTGTGGCATCACCAGGGTTTGGTAGATTGTTCTGAAATCCGTGTAGTCAAGTAGTGGACGTAAATGACGAAGTGTCCGTATTTTGTAGTATATTGATTTTGTTGTGTTTTTTATATGTGTTTTCATGTCCATCCTTTGGTCGAGGGTGGTGCCTAGGTATCGGATAGTGGGTATAACTGTTAGTTCTGTATCCTTTATCTTTAGTGTGAGTGGGGGTGCGAAGTCCTGGTTCTTTGTGATGAATAATACGTCAATCTTGCTGTGGTTGATTCGCAAGTTCTGTGTGAGGAGCCACTCCGTAACTGCGTCAAAACAGTTGATCAGTGGGGTAAAATCAGGTTGGTCCATTGTAAAAGGCATATAGAGGAGAATATCGTCTGCATATGCTAGGCAGGCTACATTAAAAGATCGAATCAAGTTGCAGATGGGTTGCATGTAAATGTTAAACAATAGTGCAGATAGCGAGGAGCCTTGAGGTACTCCCTGTTCTTGTAGGAATGGGTCTGATGTTGTAGCGCTGATCCTCACTTGTTGCCATCTGTTGGACATGTAGGATTTGCACCAGCTCAGTGCTGAGCCATGGATTCCTTTTTCTTCAAGACATTTGATAAGTATTTGATTACTTACAGAGTCGAACGCAGCTGCAATGTCCAAGAATATAAGGACAAAACCTTGTCGGATGTCATCCATTCCTGTAATTATGGTGTTGAAGAAGGTGATGAGGAGGGTCTCCATGCCATGTGCTTCCCTGAAGCCATGTTGGGATGGGTCCAGGGGGCTTCAATATCGATGTGTTGTTGGATTTGTCATTGCACTACCTTTTCGATTAGTTTGGCTAATAGTGGGATGCTGGATATCGGTCTGTATGATTCGACCTTTAGAGGGTCCAGTTTGTTGTTCTTCAGTAGTGGCCTGATGGAGGTATGTTTTAGGCTTTGTGGGAAAGTTCCCATTGTGAACGATTGTTCTAGGATTTTATTTAGGAAGTGGCTTAGTTCATAGCGGAGATCTCTTATCCAGGATGCTGTACAGGGATCATTTGGCACAGTGGTAGCATTGATGGAGGCAATGATATTTTCAATCTCTTTGGGTGATATGGTGTGGAATTTGGTCAGTGGGGATGGGTGTGGCGTCATGGGTAGTGGGGAGAGACTGGTGGGGCTGGAGCTTTTGGCAGTCTGGGCCTTTTTTGATTTTAAGTAGTCGGCATAGTCCTGGGGTTGAATTATGTGTGTTTGTGCTGGGTTTGGTTCTCGTGCTAATGTTTTTACTATGTTGAATAAGTCATGGTGCTTGTTTATTGATCATTTCAGGAGGTCTGTATGGAACTGCTTTCTTCTCTCTGCTATTTCTTGGCGATGCTTTTATACTGTATACTGTATAGTATACTGTATAAGCTTCAGTAGATCGGGATCGGTGCCAACGTCTCTCGAGCTTGCGCAGGTGGAGGAGTGATGCGCAGGTGGAGGAGTGATGCGCGTAGTTCATTTGAGTACCAGGCTACATGTTCTCGGCTCCTAGTCCTTCTATTCGTATCTGGGAGTTGAGAGATAGACTTGAGGGTGTTATTCCAGGTATTAATTAGATCATCTAGATCAGGCTCTGAGATGTTTAGGATTGGAAGGACTTTCTTTAGTATTTCCTCTTTGTCGAAGGAGCAAAATCTTCTCGCTGGTGGTTTGGGAGGGATGATATTGGTGTTCTGATTGTTAAGGTGGGTGGGTAATTGGAATCTGATCAGGAAGTGGTCAGACCATGGTACCGGCGTTATAGCTATTGCGAAATCATGGTTTGCTTCTGTAATCGCCTGTGGGGCGAAGATCAGGTCCAGTGTGTTTCCCTTCACATGTGTGGGTGCTCTGACTATCTGACTGTATCCTAGGTCAACAACAGCTTCAAGAAAGGCTGTGGTTTGGGCGTCTTGTAGGGTGGGGAGGTTTAAATCGCCTAATAGCCAGCTCGATGATCGTGGTTTATCTGTGTTGCAAGCGAGGTCTATTATTCTTGATAGGTCCTCTGGTGGCGTTGTTGGTGCTCTGTAGACAGATTGATTGAGCAGGTGTTGTTTGAAATGGAGACCATGTTGAGGTGGGTTGTGCTGATGGTTTGTTGGTGCTCTGTAGACAGATTGATTGAGCAGGTGTTGTTTGAAATGGAGACCATGTTGAGGTGGGTTGTGCTGATGGTGTTGCTCAGCTGAAATTGAAGTTCATTTTTCACAAGGATGAGTGTTTCACCTCCTCTTTGGTTGGCTCTATGGGAAGCGTGGAGCGAGAACTTGGGGGGTAGCATCTGGTTGAGAATGACGTTGTCACAGTCTGATAACCAAGTCTCCATGATCATCAGGATGTTGAGGTCGTGGTGGGTTATCAGGTCGGTGATCACTGGCCATTTTGTGTGAATTGACCTGGCGTTGATGAGGGCGCATTTCAATGATTGTTGATGCTGGTATTCCTTGATCTGGGACTTTTTAGTAAGTTGGAGGGCAATGTGGAGCAGGTGGGGATGATTTGTACGGTTGGCATCTGATGAGGATGTATGGGTCTTGTCTGTCCATTCCTTCCAATTGCTCCGCAGTATTGGTATAGAGTTGGGACCTGGGTTGAAGGCATTTGCACAGCTGGGTAGTGCTGTGATGAGATAGATACTGGCTAATGCTATGAGTGTATGCATCTTTCTAGTATTCCTCGTGTGTTCAGAGTGGTGGGAGCATGTTGTAGCTGCATCTGTTGTCTCCAGTAGTGTGGTGCTCTGACAAGGGTTGAGCTTTGACCGAAAGGGAAGCACGTATATGTACCTGGCTTGAGTAGTTAGTACTGGCCCTCTGTTAGTTACGGGCAAGTGCAGGTAGGCAAGTATGTTATGTGGTACCTATTCGGGTAGATGTGTAGGCAAAACGCTGGATTGGATGACAACTACATGCAATTAGGTAGCAATTCTACTAATAAGGCAATCCAGGCAGCTAACAGATATTAATACAGTAGTTAAGTAGACAACTCACTGGACTGAATATGACCAATACAACTGAGGTAGTAATTCTAATCAGTAGGATAGAGCATGAGACTATCTGGTATGATGTATGCCACTGTATGGATATTCTATCTGATGAGGATAGGTAGACAATTAATGGCAGGATACAGACAACTCGGCAGGTCTACAAAACTGATGGTTAACTGGCATAACACACAATATATCTAAAACTTTATTTAATTTGTGCCTTATACATGTGTGGTTTAACCCTTCTGTGTATTTAGGGCAAACTGTACTTGCGTTTTCCTTCCTTATTCGATTTGGTCTCGTTTTGATCAATCGTTACTCCTTGCTCTCGGGATCGGCCTCCGAACTGGCCTCCACCTAAGGGCCACGCCAAAGGGCCCTCTGGCGAGGCCCTCAGGTGCGGGCCCGGCAGGCGCAGACCCGCCTGGTGGCAGCTGCTTTTAACTTGGCTGCTCCTCCTCCCACAGCCCCGATTGGGCTGGAGTCCCTGAGCGGGAAGGCTGGCTGGCCCGCTCAGGTGCTCGACCCCGACCCCTTATGCTGTGCTTCTCTCCTTTCTTCCACCCTAACCCCAATTAGGGTTGCCAACTGGCTCTAGATTCACTCAACAGGCTTGATCCAGTCATGGGTTTACCCCACTGCATGCAGGGACTTGTAGTTTGTTTATTTATTTGTTCATTTATTTATTTATTTAATTAACCTGTTTTGTTATACTGCCTTATCCTGGAATCAAAGTAGTTTAAATTGAACTTCAAATAGGGTACAATTAACTTAGCTTGGGGTATTTAACAGGGTGATAACTATTTATAAGTTACTTAACAAATTTACAAGGTTCTGTCTATTTACATCTAGGTATGGTTATTGAGTGTGTTCTATTGTTTCAAAGTTAAGGCCAGTGTGGCAGTCAGATTAGGTAATATGTCCATAATGTTCTATGAACAGAAAGGTCTTGAGTTTTTTTCAAAAGTCCTTAACGTCTTCGGTGGAGCCGATTTCTTCGGGGAGGGTATTCAATAGGTGTGGTGCGGCTAGTGAAAATGCTCTCTTGGAGGTTAATTGGTTACTGTTTTGATAGTCAGTAGGCACCTTGATCGTACATCTGTTATTTATCCTTCTGGGACGAGTGCTGGTTTCTCTTGTTACTAGGATTTCCAGGATGTCTGCTGTGGAATAGTGGATGATTTTGAGTATGTTTAATATTGTTTTGAACTTGGCGCGTGCTTGAATTGGGAGCCAGTGTAATTGCTGTAATGTGGTCCGTCTTATTGGTTCCACTGATGATTTGTGCTGTCATGTTTTGCACCATCTGGACCTGCTTTGGGAGCCCTTGGTAAAGTGAGTTGCCATAATCTAGTTTCGGTGTGATGATGGCTTGACATACAGTCCGGAAGTGATACTGGTGTAGAGGTGGCTTTAACTTTCTTATGAGGTTTAATTTGTGGTATGACTTCGCTGCTGTTTTGTTTATGTGTGATTGTAGGTTGATGCTTTTGTCTAGTGTGACGCCTAGGTAGCGCACTTTGTCTTTTACAGGTATGGTTTGGTTCTGCAGTTGGATTTGTTGTGAAGGGTTGAAGGTAGTGCTTCTGCTGATGTATAGTGCTTCTGTTTTCTTGTAGTTTAATTTGAGCAAGGTGGCTACATCTTCCAGACAGTGAGTGATGGTTGTTAGGTTTGGTGCTTCCAGGTTATTCGGGGTGTATACCATGAGGTCGTCAGCGTATAGGTGGAATAGAATTTTGTCTTTTTTGATGATATCACAGATGGGATGCATGTATAGATTGAAAAGTATTGATGAGAGTGCTGAGCCTTGTGGGATGTCTTGTGATATAGAGAAGAGTTCTGAGTAATTTGCTCCACATTTGACCTGTTGTTTCCTGTCCTTTAGGTATGAGGTGAACCATTTTAGTGTAGTGTTGCTGATTCCGGTGTCTTGGAGGTGTTGGATCAAGATATGGTGTGAAACTGAATCAAAGGTGGATGAGAAGTCCATGAAAAGAGGAGAAAACCTTTCTTTGGGTTGTCAATTTCTTTCAGGATGTTATTGAAGAGTGATTTTAATAGTGTTTCCACATTGTGACATAGTTTAAATCCACGCTGTTGTGGATCTAGTGGTGCGTTGTGATCGGTCTTTTCTATGATCTTTGCCAGAAATGGAAGACTGGAGATCAGACGGTATGTTGTGGGTTCCTTCTTGAAGTGTTTTTCAGTTTTGGTCATATGGATGCTTGTTTAAAGGAGGCTGGCATGTGTCCTTGTAGTAGGGGTAATTTGACTATATTTTGTATGTATGGCATGAGTTGTTCCTTGATGGTTTTTATCCATTGTACAGGGCATGGGTCATTTGGTGGTGTTGAGTGAAGTGATTATTTGCTCTGGTTGTTTATGAGATGGTATGGAGAATTCTTCCCATAGTTGTGCGGGTGATTGTATTTTTGTGTTTTTTGTGCTACATTTTATGGGTGTAGCCAGCGATTGTTTATTGAGTTCATTTTGTTTTTTGACTAGGTAATTTTCCATGTCTTAGTGGTGGACTTCGATTGTACTCCTGATGCGTGTTGTCTTTGGTGAGTATACGCACAATGCTGAAGAGCTCCCTTGGTTTGTTCACGGATTGCATGATGATATTTGTGTGGTGTTGTTGCTTGCAGTTGTTGATCAGGGTGTTGTACTCCTTCTATGTTGGCATAGTATAGTTGTTGGGTGTCGTGGTCTTTGCTTTTTCTCCATCGTCTTTCTATTTTTCTTAATTATCTTTTTTGTATCCTTTATTGTCCTGGTGTACCAAGGCACAGAGGATTTGTTTCATGTATGTGTGTGTGTGTGTGTGCATTTCATGGGTGGCACCTCTGCTGCAGTAGTTAGTGTGTTGGACCAGTTCTCAATGATCTTGTCAAGGTCATCTGTGTTTATTTTATATTTGTGGTTACTTCTTTCAGAAAGGTTTCCTTATCGAAGGACTTAAATCTTCTTTTTGTTTCAGTTTCTTGTGTTTGTTGGGTTGGTTGTTTAATCTGTATTGTGATGGTTTGACCATGGTATTAGCACTATTGTGGAGCGGAAGATTGTGTTGAGTGCTTGTAGCGATTTGGGGGTGAATATTAGTTCCAATATTTCTATTGCACGCCATAAGAAAAACAAGACTACAAGTTCCTGCATGCAGTAGAGTAAACCCAGGACTGTATCAAACCTGTCAGGCGAATCTAGAACAAGAAGACAACTCTGTCCCCAATCCATCCCTTTTGTTCCACCCATCCACTCCTCTCCTCTTTCCCTCTTCAACCCTGCCATCTTCTTTATGCTTCCCTCTCCTTATTCCACCAGCCCCTCTCTTTTTCTTTTCTCTAAACCCATTGGGCCCAATTTTCAAAGGTATTTTCACGGATAACTGCACTAGTTACCCGTGCAAATGCCTTAACAGGGAATTTTCTAAGGTACCTACACAGGTGGTGCCTTCAAAAATTCCCAGGTTTGTCACTTATGTGCCCCAATGCTATGCAGTTAGCATCGGGGCGTGTCGGGGACATTCTGGTGCGGTGCGTTGGCAGGCCATGGCGCTATCCATATAGCACCGATTTTTGATGCTGCACGGTTAGCGCTCTGCGCCTTAAAGATAGGCGAGGGAAACAGACAAGCAGACAGACAGCGCCTCTTAAAAGGGGCTATTGTATAAGCCAGAAGTTCTCAACCTAGTCCTCGGGACACATCTAGCCAGCCGGTTTTCAGGATAAACATAACAAATATGAATGAGATAAATTCGGATAGGCAGATCTCTCTCATGCATATTTATTGTGGTTATCTTGAAAACCTAACTGGCTAAGTGTGTCGTGAGGACTGGGTTGAGAAACATTTTTACTAATCTTCTCTCTTCCTTTTTTTTAGGCCCGGCAGCCAGCACCTCTCGCTGCCAGCCCAAAGTCTCACGATAACAGCTGCACTTTGCAAAATATGTATACAGGGGTCAGTGGATACATATGTATTTGTCAGTGGGTACGGAGGGAGCAGCCCTTTCAACAACCTAAACGCTCGCAAAAAGAGCGGCATCACTCAGCATCTTCCAAATTTCAACAACCAGAGTGAAAGAGTAGCCTAATGGTTAAGAACACTGGTTTGGGAACCCAGAAACGAGAGTTCAATTCCCACTAATGCTCCTTGTGTCTTTGGGCAAGTCACTTATCTCCATTGCCTCAAAAAATCCAAGTTATCAATGTCCCTGTTTAATGCACATTACAATGTAAACCACTTTGATTGAAATGATAAAACAATATATAAAAGCCTGTTAAATAAATAAATGACTCCACATGAAAGTGCTAGCAGGCCCCATTTTAGAATAACATACATAGAAGAGGCTCCAATGAAGGAGCTAAGCCCCAAAAGGTAACATTTTTAACATTTTCAGTGCCAAAATAAAACCTCAGGAGATTTAGCACAATTACCTTCTCTATCGCTCATTTCAAACCCTGGCTGAAACAAGCCTTTTGATGAACTTTATGTATGGCTTGGAGCAATGTTCCCTCTAATTTTCTGTAGGCTGTGTGCGCATAAAATATCAGCTGTGCAGCTTTTGAAGGAAGGTTAAATTTTTGTGCGCCACATAACGACACTCGGGGTTATGCACTTTAAAATTTGACTACACGTCAGAATACAGTATGTACAGCACATTGATTGCACTAGAAAATATTGTAGAACTTGTGAAAACCGTAAATACACAACAACTTTTAAATTTTAAGACGTCTGTGTTGTTTTCTATCAGAATCAGAACCGTAATTTTTGTGCGCTCTGTTATAAAGTATGTGCGCTCGCTTGGTGAGGTGTGTGCGCGCGCACACACGCACAGCTTAGAGGGAACAGTGGCTTGGAGCTAGTGCAGAATCTGATGGGGAAATTTATTTAAATATCCGTGTAAATATCCTTTGTAAAATGAAAACTATGCATAGATTTTTTCAGACCATAAAACCACACCCCTTTGAAATCTCTGTGTCCGGGGATCTACAAATGCAAAGAGTGATTCTCTGAGATCATTATTTACATAGGGGATTATTCTGAGACACGAATAACTGGAATGGACATCCATCCCCCGCTATTTGTGGCGGTAGCAGCCCCCCGACTATCTTTCCCACTGGTTGTGCAGGGAAGTTAGTCGGGGGCATGGAAGAGGTGGCTCGGGGGCAGAGAGTGGGCGGGCAGTGGGCGGTCGCCAGCCCTGGACATACAGGGCCGATTCTAATGTCAGCCCTGTATTTCCAGGGCTGGCAAAATGTCTGGGGAATTTATTCCACATCCAAGGTGGAATAACTTCCCTGAACGTTGTTTTGTTTTAAAGTCAGGGCACAGAAGGGGCTGGGGGGGGGGGAGGGGGGCCAGGGTTTCTTCCCTGCAGCCCAACCCTGGCCTTAGGAGGCTGGATTGGGGGTTGAGCTGTGGGGAAAAAACCTTAATTGTTGGTGGCCAGCATCGCAGCATTTAAATGGAGCTGTGGTGCCATGGCAAAAGGACGCCATGGCACCGTACTCCATTTAAATGCCTATCTGGGCAGTGCCTGCATGTACAGGCCTGATCGCTATCCTGATCCCACGGAGCTAGACGTGCCCTGCGGGATCAGAATTGCAATCCCCTATTAAAAATCGGCTCAGACCGGACGTACAAAGGGGATAACCGTGAGGAACAGAATCAGGACCATACTTTATACAGCTAATCTAGATATGTAAATGCCGATGTTTACTATAGATACTCTTACAATGGTCTCCTTGATGGCTACATATAGTTGTGGTCAACATTATTGGCATCTTTGCAGTTCAACCCCTTAATGTCCAATATCTCCTTAACAAAAGCGGCCAGTGAAATGGCTTTGGACTATACATGCACACATATTTGACATATAAAAGAATCAAATAAAACAAGACTGATTAAAATAGGAAACAGTATAAAAATAGGGACATTGTGAGGATATGATTATTTGTATCCTTATAAACAATTCAAATGAGTTTGAACAGAAGAACTACATTCCCATTGCAGTAAAATTAAGACGCACCTGTGATCAACTGTCAGTACTCATATGACTTGATGAACCAATGAATGATGGCTGTAATATTTAAAATAGCCACATTCACTCCCTGTTGCATTTTCAAAATGATGAAGGCAAGAGAACTACCTGAGACCCTCAGAAAAGCCATCACCAAACATCAAATTTCAAAGGGGTACAAGGCCATCTCTAAAGACCTTGGGATTCCTGTGTCTACAGTTTGCAATGTTGTTAAGAAGTTTTCTGCTCATGGAGTTGTCAAGAACCTCCCAGGATGTGGTGGGAAGAGGAAAATTAATCCAAGAAGTCTTTGAAGTTTGTGCGAATGGTTGGAAAAACACCACGTACAACATCCAAAGAGCTTAAGGCTGACTTGGAGCAATCTGGAGTGATGATTTCGCCGCACACCAAACAAAGAAGGACTTTATGGGCAAAGGCCCCCATTCCTCAAAAACAGACATAAAAAGACATGCCTGATCTTTGCCCAAACCCTCCTTGAGAAACCACAATCCTTCTGGGAAAATGTTCTGCGGACAGATGAAACCAAACCTGAGCTCTTTGGCAATGCATACCAGCAATACATTTACAGGCGTACAAATGAAGCTTATAGTTAAAAAAAAAAACCCTTCCTACAGTTAAATATGGTGGAGGTTCCATAATATTGTGGGGCTGTCTTGCTGCCTCAGGAACTGCAGGCCTGGAATGTATTAAATGAATCATGAAGTAAAATGACTACCAAGATATTTTGGAGCAAAATGTGCTACCTAGTGTCAGAAAGTTAGGTCTGGATTGAAGGTCATAGGTCCCTCAGCAGGACAATTAAGCAAAACATACATCCAAAAGTACAAAAGAATGGTTAAAAAGGAAAAAAATGGACTGTTTTAAACTGGCCAGCAATGAGTCCTGATCTCAATTCAATCGAGAACCTTTGGAAAGAGCTGAAATCTGCCATTGGTAAAAGGAATCCTGGAAACATTCATGAGGTGGAACAAATCTCAGTTGAAGAGTGGGAGAAACTACCAGCAGACATATGAACAAAACGTATAGATGGCTTCAAGAAACGTTTGGAGGCTGTCATCACTGCCAAGGCTTGTGGAACCAAATATTAGTGAAAGGTGCCATTAATTCTGCCAGATCATATTTTTTTTCTCAGAAATTACTATGTCTAATTTGCACAGACATCTTTTTTTTGTTGTATTCCTTTGAGCATACTATTAAAATGTTATGATGACAAACAGTTGGAATATTTCCAATTATTTCTCAAGATATTGCACACAATATACCTAAAATGCAAGAGTGCCAATAATGTTGACCACAGCTGTATATATAAACGGACTGCTTTAGTGCACTGCCTGGCAGGCATCTTGTGTGCATCCTCTCAGTGTATACGCTTCAAAGATTAATACACAAATATTGAAGCAGTAGTCAATCTAGTTATGACCCAATTTATTTATGCAGTGTTGGTTGTGTTTACTTCCTGTGATACACACAACGTTTGCCAGAAGAGTTATCACAAAAGCTAACTTGTTCGAATTTTGATCTAGCTGTACTTTGCCTCTATTGTGTATGTGTGTGTGTGTGTGTGAAAGAGCTGACTCAGGCCTTCAGTGCAAATCCCACAGGAATGCAATCTGCATGTAAACAACTGGCTGCTGCCCTACCAGAAAGGTTAGGGGCTAGGAAATGGACCTGCCATGAAAGAGTGAAAAAGTTAATCCTTAACACAATGTATTTGCTGTGGCTGACTAGATGGCACATTGCCTTACTCTGATGTAACTGACTAATTAAAATATTGCATGATTTTAACATAGCAGGGATGTCACTCTGCATTTAGTGCATTGTTAACTTATGAGTGCTAACAGCTGGAAGGGTGTGGTGTGGATAGACAGCTCTGCAAATGCCCTTTTCCTGCTTCTTACCCTGTCTTAGATGAACAGTTTTGAGAAATTCCTCCACAACAAAATAAACCACAGGATTTTCAGATGGACACCCTATCTTCCATAGGGGGAAGGAAAACCAATATGTACCAGAACCCACAATATTATCAACAACACTCAAGATCACCACATAAACACAAGGACTTTCGCCCACTCCCCTTCCCCCTACGGGGGAGAGGGAGAGGCAGGGGCTTTTATCACAGGAGAACCTCAGAAACAAATGCATAGGTGATATTTTCAAGCTATCCAGTTATCAGCTTAATAATACAGAGGTGGAAGTTTTAGAGAAAGGGCATTCATTTGCACCGTTCAAACAATATGATAAGTTTGGGACACATATAGAACTGTATAAGTTCTTTCGTAAACTTAAAATTATTGATTTTTTTCATAATCAAAATACATCTACGTTCGACAATTCAGTTATTAAAAAACCATCCACTTGGAATCCTCCAGGTACTTATGACATCCTTATTAGCGCCTATGAAAAAATTGTTACTGCCAAAGTACAAGATCTTTATTTTCTGGCTCTGGGATACATTTAACTCAATTTGATATGTTTTTATGCATTTTAGCTTTGAAGCACATATAGATGGAGTCTTTTTAAAGACTTAAAAAGCACACAGTGCCTCTTTGTAAGTATACCTTCCCCGTCTCTAAAAAACATATGATGAGTTTTAAAATATTTAATGTATGGTTTATTTTTAAGATGCTTACCCCCTGAGGAAGGCATCCTGCCAAAACGTGTTGGGGTTTCCTTGAATAAAATTTGCACCAGTGATCTAACTCTACCCTTGCTTCTTGTGCTGCCTAGGGTCATGAGCACTGTTCCCTCTAAGCTGTGCGCATGTGCGCGCGCACGCACCTCGCCGAGCGAGCGCACATACTTTACAACAGAGCGCACAAAATTTACAGTTCTGATTCTGATAGAAAACAACACAGACGTCTTAAAATTTAAAAGTTGTGTATTTACGGTTTTCACAAGTTCTACAGTATTTTCTAGTGCAATCAATGTGGTGTACATACTGTATTCTGACGTGTAGTAAAAGTTTAAAGTATATAACTCCGAGTGTCGTTATGTGGCACACAAAAATGTAACCTTCCTTCAAAAGCTGCACAGCTGATATTTTATGCACACACAGCCTACAGAAAATTAGAGGGAACATTGGTCATGAGATGCACATCTCTCACTTATTCTCATTATAAACGTGATATCCTCATGACAAGGCAATCATACCACATCTTCACCCACTGAAATGTCTCCATCCCAGTTATTGACCTCAGAATCATCTTGTTAGTGGCTCAGTGAATGGCACAGTATTTATTTATTTTTATTTATTTATTTTAAAACATTTGTTAATCGCCTTATGCACACAGCATTCAATGCGATGTGCAGCAGATAAAACACCATCACAATATTCCTCCCATCGGCCCCTCCCAGCAGGATCTCCAAATCACCCCAAAATAAAAATAAAATTAAAAATTAAAATAAAATACAAAACACAAGCAGACAACTGCTGCCAACTACTACCTCCTGCTAGCCACTACCCATCAACCAACCCCATCAACCTGTTGGAAAGAGCAAGGTCTTCAGAGCCTCCAAAATGCTAACAGATCCATCTCCATGCACAAGGCAGATGGCAAGGCATTCCAAAGAGTTGGGGCTGCCATAGAAAAAAAAACGTGCTCGCCACCACTACAGGCGAACCTTGGTAGGCCCCAGGATGGTCAACAACTGCGTCCCTATAGACCGGAGAGTCCACCCGGGCTGATACCATTGTACCAACTCCTGTAGATAACAGGGTCCTGAGCCCCATAACAACCTGAAGACAAGAGTCAGTACTTTGAAAATACACCAATGTTCTTAAAATATTCCTTTTCAGTTTTGCCCATTGCTTTTCTACATCCTCCATCTGTTCCCATCCTTGAGGTATTGTCCCATCTTGGCAAAGTTAGTTTTCCCCATCCAAGAGCACACACACTCACATTTCAGCGAAGAAACATACAGAGGTCTATAAATTAATGAAGGGTGTGGAACGGGTAAACGTAGATTGATTCTTTACGTCATCACAATATAGAAAGACTAGGGGACATGCAATGAAGCTACAGGGTAAACTATTTAAGACTAATAAGAGAAAATATTTTTTCACTCAACGTGTAATCAAACTCTAGACTTTCTTACCGGAGGATGTAGTAAAGGCTGTTAGTGTAGTTGGGTTTAAAAAAGGTTTGGACAAGTTCCTGGAGGAAAGGTCCATAAGCCATTATTAAAAGGGACCCAGGATATCACTGCTTGACCCAATACAAGCATTGAGGAACCTGTGTCTTTTGGGGAGACTGCTAGGTACTTATAACCTAGATTGGCCACTGTTGGAAACAGGATACTGGGCTTGATGGACCTTGGTCTGACCCAGTATGGCATATCTTATGTTCTTATGTTCACCTTTGCAACTGGCACAGAACCCCTGCAACTGAATTATACTTCTCTAGCCCCAAAACAGTCTGGCTGCTGTGTTCTGGACCATCTGCAGCTTCCTCATTAGATTACTTGGCAGGCCAACATAGAGGGCATTACAATAGTCAAGCCGGGATAACACCAAAGAATGCACCGCCATACGTAAGGCGTCGCGATCTAAAAACGGTCAAAGCTGTCATATAACTCACAGATGTCCAGATGACCTGCGACACCTGCTGATGCAGACTTAGATCTACATCCAAGAGGACCCCCAGGTCCCAGATCTCCCCTCTCTAGTCCAGGCAAATTCCCCCATTGGAGAGGCCCACTTGTAGACTTGCATCCGTCAGGACCCCACACAAGAGTACCTCGGATTTGGTGACATTAAGAGGCAAACGGAATGCATAGATGATTCCCAGGGATAGGACATTTTTGCCAAATTCTAGATTCTCACTTTCTCATTGATTTCCAGGTTGTGTATTCTTTTCTATTCTGTGTAACCACTGGAAATGCTGGATATGAAACTGAGCAGTCCGATATCAAAGTGCTTTGTGTGAATTAAACCACCTACTCACCTACTAAAACGCTCATCCATTCACTTATCACCTCTCACCTTGATTACTGTAATCTGCTCCTTGCTGGTCTTCCACTGAGTCATCTTTCACCCCTTCAGTCTATTCAGCATTCTGCTGCTCTTTTGATCTTCAGCCAACCTCGTTTTGCCCATATCACTCCTCTCCTCAGGTCTCTTCACTGACTCCCTATCCATTTCCGCATCCAGTTCAAACTTTTCCTACTGACCTATAAATGCATTCATTCTACAGCTCCTCTTTATCTATCTTCTCTCATTTCTCCTTATAGCCCCCCTCGTGAACTCCGCTCTTCTAGCCAACTGCTTCTTGCTATGCCTTTCTCCTCTGTTGCTAACTCCAGGCTTCGCTCTTTTCACCTTTCAGCACCCTACGCCTGGAATAGACTTCCTCTGTCTATACATCAGGCTTCTTCTCTGACCCTCTTCAAATCCAGGTTGAAAGCTCACCTCTTGCTTCTGCCTTTGGTTCATGACTTACCTGTTCTCCTCCTCTTCCCTTGTCTTGCTTTTCACCTGTTCCTTTTCTTTTCCCTTGTTCTCACCTTGTTCCCTTGTCTTGTTTCTCCTGTTATCCTTCCTTTGCCTTTGTTCTTTCCTCGTCCTTCGCCTTCTTTGTTTTGTCTTTTTAGATTGTAAGCTCTTTTGGGCAGGGACTGTCTATTTTTGTCTTTTTTCTGTACAGCACTGCATGCGTCTGGTAGCACTTTATAAATGCTCAGTAGGAGTAGTGATACTCACCTTAATGAATATTAGTAAGGGGAAAAGAAATGAACTGGCTGTAATGATGTGATATAGTTTCAGTGACATGGCATATATTAGTGTGAATAGGCAAACTTATATAATGTACTACATTTCACTGTGCAGAAATTCTCATTTTTGAGAACAACATATTGAGCACTGCTCATGTGTTTCCCCCTCCTACTGGCCGCGCTACCTCTGAGAATTATTAATAACATTTAACATATATAATGTCTTTTATCCAAAAACAAAATCTCAACATACTTGACGATCTAAGGCCTCAGGTGGACAGACTGGATAGGCCGTTTAGTCTTTTTTGCGACCATATTAACTGTTTCTCTGTTTCTATGCAAAGCATTTGGCAAATACTCATTGAACTCAATAATCAAAAACAAAATTGAGCTCCTAAATGTAGGCTCCTAAGTTAAGCTCATAAGAACAAAAGAACATAAGATACTGTATGCCATACTGGGTCAGACCAAGTACAGTATCCTGTTTCCAACAGTGGCCAATCTAGTGCACAAGTACCTAGCAGTTTTTCCAGAAGACACAGGTTCCACAATGCTAGTATTGGGGCAAGCAGTGGATTTCCCAGGTCCCCTTTAATAATGGTTTATGGACCTTTCCTCAGGAACTAGTCCAAACCTTTTTTAAACCCAGCTACACTAACAGCTTTTACTACATCCTCCGGATGTAGTAAAAGCTGTTAGCTCAGAGTTTGATTATGCATTGAGTGAAGAAATATTTTCTCTTATTAGACTTATATGGGATGCATAGCATCCCCGAAATGGGTACGCTCAAATTTTATGCCTCAGGTCATATTAAACCACGCATAAAACAATTCAATCACGCAATATTTTATTAGGAACAAATGTAGAATGAATGTATTACAAAAAGTTCTGTGATATGTTCACCTGCACAACCGATAAAAGAACTTTAAGTAAGAGTTTAGTAAAATGTGCTAAATTTATCGTACGCTTGAAAAGTAAGCTTGATTTTTGTTTAATATATTGTTTTTATTCAAATATATTTGTATGTAGAATTTACAGTGATTCCGTTCTGAGTAGGATACATATTTCTCCCGTCCCCGTTATGGGGATGCTGTGCATGAATGGGTAGGGTGTTTGCGATGAGCGATAATATGAGCAATTAAGTGTAGCAGAGCATGTGCAGTATACAATTATTCCACAAACCGTGCTATTTGGTTTTTTTGTGTTGTCTGTTTATGATTTTTCACATTTTTCAACTTTAGAATGTCAAGGCATTACAAATTACATGAAGTTATTTCAATGCTGGAGGATGATGATGAATGGATAGCAGCCGACATATACATTACTTTGCATGACTGCCTGAGCCATATGCCCATACCACTCAATGCACATGTCAGCACCTGGGGAGGGGCTGCGGTATGTGCAGCAGCTGCCACAGGCCTGTGCATGTCCACACCATGTGTGGCTGGCCCATGCCTCTGTGCATCATGCACATTGCCTGCCTGGGACATTGGTCACAGCAGTGTTCCATCGTGGGCTGCTGGTATGAGGACTGTCTCTGGGTCCGGGGGTTCGAGGCCCACTCCGCCAATATTTTTGCTGAGATATGCCAAGGGTGCAGTGTCACCTGCCCATTGCACAATGCCAGTGCCGCACACATGGTGGCTGTTATGGGGGGCGGGACATGTGCATGGTGTGTTGCATACACATGGTACCCCCAGCACATCACCGTCTAAGCTGCACAGGGCATGCATGTCAGCCATCAGGCACTGCGGATGTGGTCCCAGGCCTGTTTCTGTTACCATGGGGTGGTAAGGCTGCTGCACAGGTGGCCCCATGCATAGGACAGGTGTCTGTGGCAGCATGTGGCCCCTTCCTCCAGCCCACCCACCCTGCCATGGGTCCCTCCACATCCCTTCTTGGGCATACCCACACATCTGGGCCACCCACTTGACTTGAGTCTGCCACATCCATGGCCTACTCTGGCCATTCTGTTCTCCATATCCTGCCCCCTGTACATGTCACCCATCATGTCATATGTGATGTGGCTGGCTACACAATTTTGATACATAAAGATAATTTCCACATAATACTAATTACATTTCATTTATAATACGTTTTGGAAAGTTATTTGCTGTTGTTTGACATTATTTGCAGTTGTTTTATATAACAGCCACTTCACCCGCCCTTTCATACATAGCATCCCCGAAATGGGGACGCTGAAATATTGTGCAAAATAGCAGTCAAAATATTTGTTTTGACCAAAATTATCACTTGAGGTGTTATTAGTTTGGTATTGACTAACATATTATGGAGTTTCATGTGAAAACGAAAATTCATGCATTAATGGGTTAATAATGGTTTCTACCATTTTTCCCAGTACTGACATCAGGATCACTGGTCTATAGTTTCCCGGATCACCCTTGGAACCTTTCTTAAAATTGGTGTTACATTGGCCATCCTCCATTCTTCAGGTATTAACTGATGATTTTAATGATAGTTCACAGATTAGCAATAGTAGGTCTGCAATCTTATATTTCAGTTCTTTCTATACTCTTGGATGTATACCATCCTGTCCAGGTGATTTGCTACTCTTCAGTTTATCAAATACTTGTAATAAATCTTTCCAGTTTATCAATATTTCTTTAAATTCTTCTGTGCTCTATTTTCATCCACACTTAGGAGCCTAAGCTTTCAGCTGAAAAGTCATCCTTATTTAGGAGCTTAAAATTTATGCTCCTAATTTAGGCCTGCCTTTCATTTGCATGCCCAATTTAGGTGCCTAGTGCTAAGCTCCTAAGTTATTTTCCTCACCCTAAGTCCATCCCCATTGCCACTCATTTTTTATGCTCCTAGATTTAGAAGTTTAGTGAAATTAAAAAATAATTAGACACTTAGCTCTAATAAATTTTCAAAAAGGCCAATTTACGAGCATAAGTCCTTTGAAGATCAAGTCTATTATTTATATTTATAACAATGTAACTTGCCCACTTGCCTGAAAGAAGCATTATTTAACCCTTTGTGGCTTTCGCTTCTACCCTATTCCATGCCCCTAGACTTCTTTCTAGAATGATCCCATATCCTGCCAGATTTTCAAGAGATCCATAGTGAATATGCATGAGATAGATTTCCCTGTCCTTCTTCCATACTATGTAAATCAATCTCATGCATATTCATCATGGCTATCTTGAAAATGAGACTGCCTGGAGGATCTTCTAGGACTGAGTTCAGGAAAAGCCACTCCTCGGGAGTGTCAGAGAGCCTCCAGAGGGAAAGGTCGTTGAAGCTGGTCCAGCTCCGTGCTTCTAGTGTTTCATTTTTCCACCCCTCAAGCTGAAGTGGAAAGCCAATAGATGCTGCTATTGATGTGAAAGCAGCCTAAACTGAAGGGATTCATTAGCAGAGAAATGCCAACGATAACTCCAGGTTTCCCTATCACGCATCTCTCCAACATGTAATCATGGAATTGAAGAACTATCAACACACACAGGAGGAATACACTCTTCTCCCCATGTGGAAGAGTTGCTAGCACTCTATAGTAACTCTTCCCATCACTAGTGAATTACCAGAGGCAGTACTGCCAGTGAATCCCAAATCCAGACTGAAGGGAGAATTGGACTTTCCTGGCACCTGCTAGTGGACTAGCACTTTGTTCTCTGGTCTCCTCCTCAGAGACCAAAAATTGATCTGGTTCACTCAACGCATAATCAAACTCTGGAATTTGTTACTGGAGGATGTAGTAAAAGCTGTTAGTGTAGCTGGGTTTAAAAAAGGTTTGGACAAGTTCTTGAGGAAATGTCCATAAACCATTATTTAAGGGGACCCGGGAAATCCACTGCTTGCCCCAATACAAGCATTGTGGAACCTGTGTCCTTTGGGGGAAACTGCTAGGTACTTGTGACCTAGATTGGCCATTGTTGGAAACAGGATACTGAGCTTGATGGACTTTGGTCTGACCCAGTATGGCATATCTTATAGTTTTTTAAAAATCAAACTTCTGGGTACCCCTCAGTATCTACTTGGAATTTCTCTGCACCTATCCCTTTAAAAATGTAATGGCCTCTTATTTCCATGATATGAAGTGGGATAATGAATATAGCTCGTTTCAAACCTTCTTCATGTGTATGAAGTTGCCTTTATTTGGAACAGAGAAGCACTTATCTGTGATTGCTATTACACAGCCCTTAAGCAGCCATTACATAACTTCTACACCTTTGGGACTGACTACAGATTACCTTGACCATCTCCCTTTAAAGCTGGAACCTCCCTAGGGAGATCAGGAAATAAATGATACCAATATGCACCTCTCCGCTGGCATCATGAGTCATGGCATTGATTCTTTTCTTCTGTGTAAATTAATAATGACAATAATAATAATTTGGATTTATAGATTATCTTTCATCCATAGAACACCCCGACATACTTTGTAGTCTACTGTTCCAGGAACTCTTCTGCAGCCAGCTCTTCCCTATGAGTGCTATATTACCTCTACCCTACAAGCAGAGCAGTTGACTGCCAAGGATATAAACAGGATGGAGTCAGTACAGAGGGTGGCGACTAAAATGGTTAGTGGTCTTCATTATAAAGCATATGAGGACAGACTTAAGGATCTTAATATGTACACCTCAGAGGAAAGGCAGGATAGAGGTGATATGATTGAGATGTTTAAATACCTCCGTGGCATAAATGTTCAGGGAGAGAGCCTCTTTCAATTGAAAGCAAGTTCTGCTATGAGGGGACATGGCATGAGGGTGAAAGGGGATAGATTCATGATTGATATGCGAAAATATTTCTTTACGGAAAGAGTGGTGGATCCGTAGAATAGTCTCCCAGTGGAGGTGGAAGAGATGAGGACAGTATCTGAATTCAAAAAAGCATGGGACAAACACAGAGGATCTCTAAAGGAAAAAAGGGGACTGTTGTAGTTGTTGTTATGGAAAGACAGACTAGATAGGCCATGTGGTCTTTTTCTGTCATCATTTTTCTATGTTTCTATGATTGAAGAATATCTACTGGTCAACATGGGCATTACTCTCCCTTGCTCTACTGTATACAATGATATCAAAGCTAACAATGAATATGGTTTTGTAGAAAAATAATTGTGGTTTATGTAACTGATATTGAGTGATATCAACTTCCACAAGATTAGGCACAAATATCCATAAGGAGTACACACATCAAATATTCATGAAATAGAATCATTTTACTACTCCTGCATAATATTATATAGCATACCAGGTCCCAATTACACCATCATCTGGAACTAAAATATTGGACAGCATTAGATAGGAATAATTAAATGGTTCTTTTTTTTCATGAGTTTCTTTTGCTGGTGTACTGACTTTTTTTTTGGGGGGGGGGGGGAGAGGGGGGCTATCAGTTCCTTCCTGCTCCTTTGGGCTTCCGGCTCAGTGATCTGGTCACTACTCAGCTACAGTACCATGAAACTTCATTCCCAAACTTCCTAGATTTTTTTCCCCTTCTAGGTGTAAGGATCCCTTTAGAATTGTCACCCTTCCACGTTTTATGTGCAGGGCCATTCCATTCTAGCCCTAGCAGTAGGCGCATTTCTGTTGCAATATCCACCTTTGTGAGGTGGCCTGCCCATATATAAGCCCTGGAAACAGGATATGTTGGTTGGTTCTACCTACTCATATATAACTCCAGTGAACAGGATATGCTGTATGGCTTTGATGATGCTGTCTGGTATCTATGTGGTTGTTGCTGTTGTGCATTGACCTTATCTTGGGTTGCCTTCTATTTTTACTTATGTGTGGAATCATACCTTTATTCCCCACAGACCACCCCAGTTCTATCGAGGACAGTGCAGGGACAGTCTATGGCCAGAGAGAAGGCTATGCGATGCGAACCGGATACATGATGACATGACACTTATCCATCTAGCCCAATATTCAGTGCAGACTTCTGCAAGCAACTTGGGCCACCAAAAAAGCTGTCCTAAGTTTCCATCTGCAGAGGTCCCAGCTGAATATCACGCTAACCAGATAAGTGTCAGCACGTATCTGGTTTGCATCGCACAGCCGTGTTATTCAGCTGCAGCTCCAATTCGGATACTGACACTGAATATCCCGCCAATATTTAAGCTCCACAAAGGGCCAGTGCAAGGGTTTCTGCCAGCCCCTGCCATCCTGCCACTCTCTTCCCACCGTGACATCTGGGGGGGGGGGGGGGAGACAGAGGTGGCACGACCCTCCCTAATTCAAAAGCAGCGTCACTTTGGCAAGCCATGCTCTTCAACGCTTCATGGCCTGCTGCTCCTGCCCCCTCCAACAGGAAGTTGCATTGGGTGGGCAAGTGTGGCAGGCCATGGTTTTCGCACCACAGGTGCTGAAACACAGGGCTTGCATCAGGCACCAAAGTGTCCACACAAAGCCTCCACTTTAAAAAAAACATGTTGTGCTGCCCACCAGGGTTTGATGCCCTAGGCGGCCGCCTACTCCTCCTAGTGGATGGGTCAGCCTTGGTGTCATGTTTAAGTAGCAGCCACTCGGCAGATCAGCCCCATTATGTGTTTTTACAGGATCATTCTTGGAGGGGTTGGGGGGGGTCATGATTATTGTTTTAATAATCAAAATTGTGGGTGAGGGCTCTATTAACCTGGGCTCTGATTCTGTTAAATACTATTAATGGCTCTGTCCACTGCTCATATACACCCATCGTCTCATCTCCCACCTCTCAAGTTCCCTCCTTACACTGTTCTGTCTAATCCCAGCTGGAGAGGGGAGTCTGTGGCATGGCAGGCCTAGTGCTATTTTTCCTGTTGTCAATGTCTCTCTCTCCTGGTGTGCAGTAGAAATCTGGAGGGCATCAGACAGGTCAGACAGCTGATCTGATCTGGGAACCGTGCGGGCAGGGGAGGCACCGGCAACAGGAAGAGAAGATTAGAGAAGCACTAGGTCTGCTGCACCATCAGCTGCATTCTTCTGCTATCAGCTGGGATTGGATCACGTGGAAGGAGAACAGGGCATAGAAGTAGTGTGTGTATGGGGGAGGGGGCATGCAGAAGTAAATGTGTTCTGGCCTAGGCGCTGGAGACTCACAGTAGGCCACTGGTCTGTGGTAATCTGATGGCATGCCAATATCAACATATCAGTGGCTTACCACAAAGGGAAGGCAGTGTCCTCCGGCTACTCTGGTCTAGAGCCCTTCAAATTAAGAAAAAGGAGATGCCCTCCATTGACGGTCTCCCCCCCCCCCCTTTTCTGCCCTCCAAAAAGAAGATACATGCTGGCTTCTGCTTCCGAAAAATATCCTGCTCCTCAGCCCACAAGATGGCTGTGCCAGTACTATTACCAAAATGCCTGGAGAGGGCACTAAAAAATCCTACCTTCTTATTTTTAACCCAGAATGTAATTGGCATGACAGATTGGCTCATTGCTGTAGTAAAAGCACTTTGAGCTGTTCTACAAACATCCTGTTGCCCTCCTACAACATAATTCTGTCCTCCCAGGATAAGAATAAAATAATAAGTAAGTTAATCACAGCTTCTGCTTGGAAGCAAAACAGGAAACGGCTTTCCAGACCTTATCCTCTAGTACTTGCCCATCTCCTCTTTGTCAGAAAAATCTGCCTTTCTTTCCTTTCTTATGTAACCATATCTGACCCGCCAGCACCACACCTCCAGACTGCCTCAGGAATTCAGAGTTACACAACTGCATTTCAGAAAAGTGACTCTAGTATTGATAATAGTAATTACTATAGACCTCAATATTCAAACACAGTTATAGGTTGACTTGCAGCCCGTGAATGTATAATTCTGCTGTCCCTGTATACTTTTAATTTCCAAAATTAATATCACAAGCAAATCACTTGGTACAGAAAAAAAGTGAGCCTGAAGAATTTTTGAAAACACATTATAGGCAAATAATTCACTGGCCAGTTGTACATGGTCACAATACGTGAAAGACTCAAGACACAAATCATAGAAAATCAGATTTAAGCAATATTTTTAAGGATTCAACAGTAGGCCAACATTATATGCAAATGCACTAGCTCACCCCTACATTGCACAGTAGTATTAAGCACGAGACTCAATCATCTAACTGCAAAGAAAAAGTCAACTGTTCAGGTTCAAATATTTAATCAAACATCTACAAGGAAAGCAGAGAGAAAAAGAGATTTCCTAAATGTAAAACTCCAAGCCTTTCAGTGGATATAGAGACCTAAGCTGACAGTCCATAAACAGGGAGTCCTTAGCCCTAGAAAACATCTTCATTACCAGGATCCAGAGCACAGGCAAAAAAGTAGAAGATCCTTACTCAGTCTCTATCTGACCTTTCCAAGAACTCAGTAACATAGAAACATGATGACAGAAAAAGACCACATGGCCTATCTAGTCTGTCCTCCCATATCAACCATTACAACAGTCCCCTTTTTTCCTTTAGAGATCCTCTGTGTTTGTCCCATGCTTTTTTGAATTCAGATACTGTCCTCATCTCTACCACCTCCACTATTCCACGGATCCACCACTCTTTTCGTAAAGAAATATTTCCGCATATCACTCCTGAATCTATCTCCCTTCACCCTCATCCCATGTCCCCTTGTAGCAGAACTTGCTTTCAATCGAAAGAGGCTCTCTCCCTGAACATTTATGCCACGGAGGTATTTAAACATCTCAATCATATCACATCTATCCCGCCTTTCCTCTAAGGTGTACATATTAAGATCCTTAAGTCTGTCCTCATATGCTTTATAATGAAGACCATTAACCATTTTAGTAGCCACCCTCTGTACTTACTCCAGCCTGTTTTTATATCCTTTTGAAGGTGCAGCCTCCAGGATTGCACACTATACTCCAAATGAGGTTGCACCAAAGGCGCTATCACTCCAAACTCTCCGCTCAGCTGAAAGGACTGCCCTTCATCCTCAACTTCCTTTTTTTCAATAAAGGTAAATGGATTTAATGATTTGTTACACTCCCAGTTTTATGGAAATTGCTAAAGGCTGATTGGTAACAGCATCTGTTAAACATAATGGGGGTCACTTAGAAGATATTAATGCTTTGGACATCTGAAAACGGGCATAGTGACATCCAAAGCACAAAGATGTTTCTAGAGCCATTTTAGAAGACAGGTCTGTGGACATCCAAGTCAGACTGGTACAGGGGTGTAGCTACTGGGAAGTCTTGGCGGCCTAGGCCCCCTCACTTCTGGCTGTCATTCCCTCAAAAACATTCTTAGGACAGGCTTTAAATTTGCTCACTCAACAGGACTTCACCCATGTAGCCCTGCTGTTTGCCAACTCTGCTCTGCCTCTAGCCCATCACGAATATGAGTTAGTGAAAAACTTGTGGCATTGGTAGGACAGTCGCAGCTGCATTGATCAAGTCTCACTGTGTGGTGTGGCAGCAGCTGGTTGGACCCAGCTGTGCTTGTTTTTTCTTCTCGGTGCACTGTACAGCTCCATTGAGTGCTGCTCACCACTGCTGGCATTTCACTTTTAGAGCTAATCTTTCATCATGACCCCCCTGCTTCCCCTAGTCTCTCTATCTGTCTGCTTCTCTCTCTTTCAGTCCTACTGCGATCAGTTCTGAAAGTGAAATGCAGCATTTTTCAGCAGTGACAGCCAGAAAGGGAACAACAATGGCTACCACTGAGTATAAGAGAGACCGGGGAGACTGGGGACTCAAAGAGAGAGAAACAAACAGATAGAGAGACTAGGGGAAGCAGGGGGCTCATGATGAAAGAGACAGAGACTGGTGTAAGCAGGGGGGTCATGATGTGAGAAAGAGCTAGATGCTGGTGGAAACTAGGAGGATCGTGGTGAGAGAGAGAGAGACAGCTGAAGTCCTAGCAGGGGGGATCATGATTAGAAAGATAGACAGAGACTGATGGAAGCATGGGGTTCAAGAAGAGAGAGAGAGAGAGAATGTGGGAAAAGCCGTGGGGTGGGGGGTGTGAGACATGATGAGAGAGAGAGAGACAGATAGAGAGATAGAGAGACTAGGGAATCATGGGGTGTCACAATAGTGTAAGAGACAGAGACTGGGGGAAGTCGGAGAGGAGGGTAGTCCTGGGAATTTATGGAGAGACAGAGATACTGGGGAATCAGGGGATCATGATGAAAGAGAAAGAGATAGAAACTGGGAGAAACAGGGGTGTCATGATGAGACAAACTGAGAGAAGCAGGGGGCTGTGATGATGAGAAAAAGAGAGAGACTGGGGGAAGCAGGTGGGGTTGTGATGTTGAGAGAGACTGGAGAGAAGCAGGTGAGGTTGTGACAATGAGAGAGAGAGGGAGAGACTAGAGCAGGGGTCACCAACCTCCAGGGGGCCGCGGGCCGCACAGCCGACTACCGGCAGACTCGCGGGCCGCACCCCCTCCCCCCCCCGCGGGCACGCGCGCGCGCGCGAAAAAAACCCCTGCTCATACCTGTACTTTATTTTCCCATGTCAGCTCCCTCCCTTCTTCTGCAGCCGCGGCTCCCTGCCTCTTAGGGAACCGCGGCTGTGCTTGTAAAATCATCGCGGAGCCCTTCCTGTCTTGACGGGCTCCGTGCAGCATTGTCCCGCCTCTAAAGGAAGTTGTTTACCACTTCCTTTGGAGGCGGGACAATGCTGCACGGAGCCCGTCAAGACAGGAAGGGCTCCGCGATGATTTTACAAGCACAGCCGCGGTTCCCTAAGAGGCAGGGAGCCGCGGCTGCAGAAGAAGGAGTTGGTGAGTTGCCTTGGCGGGCCGCACCGGGGTAGAGTCTCGCGGGCCGCACTGAGGGACCTCGCGGGCCGCAGGTTGGTGACCCCTGGACTAGAGGAAAGCAGGGGGAGGTCATGATGACGAGAGAGAGAGAGACAGTCTGAGGGAAGCAGGGTGTCATGAAGAGAGAGAGAAACTGGGAGAAGCAGATGGGGTCATGATGTTGAGAGAGACTAGAGGAAAGAAAGTGGGGTTATGATGATGAGAGAGAGACTGGGGGAAGCAGGTGGGGTTGCGATGATGAGAAAACATTTTTTTTGTTTTGCTTCACATATAACCAGGCCAAGTGGTATGGAAAGCAAAACGGGAAGTTGCCTCAGGTGCAGCTCTCCAGGGTCACTGAGGGTGTCTGGAGTGCAGCCACTGCCTTCCGTCGGCACCGTGCAGCGGCACATTAAGAACTTATTGTATTAAGTTTTCTAATCCCATAGAAAATGGGAAAATAGTCTTAGCAAATCAGACCCTAAAAAGAACTGATACACCTTTTTTTTGGGGGGGGGGGGGGGGGGTCACACTGTGAGATAGGCCTTTGCAGCTAGCCTGGGGGGCCTGGTGGACAGCACATGGGTCATGTGGACAGAGCTGTCATATTACCCATTTCCAGGAGGGAGGTTCAAGACTAGTCCTGGATTTTTGATAACCTGATTTCAGTGGCCAAAATTTGGGACTATAAATCCTCATTGCTTTGAGATGTAAGTTGAATACCAGCACTGGCCAAAAAGTCTCCCTCCTGGAACACAATATCTTACGCAGTACTGGGCGAGATGGCTGAGCTTCCATCATTTTTTTTGGGGGGGGGGGGGGCATGTTGAGACTTCAGAGTCCTGTGCATTATTTTTGTGGGGGTGTGCTACGTAACAAAACAACCCCCATCCTCCCTCAGGAACAATGACTAGGGCTTGGCTTAACATAGAAGAAAATGCAATTCTGTTTCTAGTTCTCAAGTTTTGCATTATGCATTTGGCATGGAGGAATAGCCTAGTGGTTAGAACACTAGCTTGGTAACCAAGCAACCAGGGTTCAATTCCCACTAGGCCCCACACTGGCCTTAGGCAAGCCACTTAACCCTCTATTGCCTTGGAAGAAAGGCCTGGCAATCTGCTTCCAGTGACACTGCCAAGAAAACCCAGGAGCTTCTGGGTCACCAGGAGTCAGGACTGACTCAAAGGCATGCATTGCATTGTACAGAGTGGTTTCAAGCTGATCTGTCTGTCAGAGCTGGAGTGCAGGGTTCCTGCAAGTGATCAGACTGATTGGTCTAGCAGGAAGGCAGAGGCAGGCCAGAGGTGGCAAAATCTAAAATTAAAACAGAACTGGAGTGCTGGCCCCACCAGGCTGAACTGTTTTAATGGTGGTTCTACCCTGAGTGCAATCGCCTGAAGGTGGAACCATCTCTGTCTTCAACCACTGATTTGATGTTGCTGAGTTATTTTTTTTAGTGCTGTCAAGCCAGTGTTGACCCAACTGTCTCTGGCAATATTTCACTGGAAGTAGAGTGCCAGGCCTTTTCTTCCAAAGCAATGGAGGGTAAAGTTACTTTCCCAAGGTCACAAGCAGTGCCAATAGGAATCAAATCCTTGATCTTTTGAGTACTAGGTAGTTGCTCTAATCACTAGGCTATTTTTCTACTCTATTGCTTCTCTGTTGCTATTTACCTGAAAATCAGTCAGCAGGTGCACTCTAAGACATTAGAGCAGGGGTTTTCAACCCAGTCCTCAGGGAACCCTGGCCAGTCAGGTTTTCAGGATTCCCACAATGAATATGCATAAGATAGATTTGCATACAATGAAGGCAGAACATGCAAATCTATCTCATGCATATTCATTGTGGGAATCCTGAAAACCCTAATGGCCTAGGGTTCCCCGAGGACTGGAGTTGGGAACCTTTGCATTAGAGTATAGCTAGTGTGGTTCAGGCCTCTGCATGTCTAGTGCTCACCTATATTACCTCTGGGCCCCCACAAAAACTCAGTTCTGGCTATGCCGCTGGAATGGGGGCATAGCTGGGGCATACCCATGAAGCTGGACAAAACTGCCTGATCTCAGAAATGCCTGGCATCACATCTACGTTTAGATCTGCTCCAGGCACAAACAAGAATCTGAAAAGTGATTGTTTTGGCTGAAAAACATCCAGAGAGTGTAGAGGAGAATTCACTCCATCTTCCCCAGTATGCAATACAATTTTAATGATAGCAGCAGTGGGATTTAAACCCTGGCTTCCCTATTCCTAGCCCACTCCTCCCATAAGCTATTCTAGATGTCCAGGTTCTGAAATATGGTTCTGAGGATGTCTATATACAAGCCCCCACAGATGCCCCTATCAGGCACATCCAGGTTTGTGAAAACAAGTCTGTACCTGGATGTGCCTGCTTTTTTTTCAGAAGTTCTGGCTTAGACATCTCAGATTGCACCTGGGCGTCTCTTCTAAAATTCCCCTCAATAAATTCATATTTTTATTTTAGTGCTGTCAAGTCAGTGCTGACTCTGTGTTTTCTTGACAATATATCACCAGAAGTAGATTGCCAGGCCTTTTCTTCCAAGACACTGGAGAGCAAAGTGACTTGCCCAAGGTCACAAGGAGTACCAGTGGGAATCAAACCCTTGATCTTCTGGGTACGAGGCAGATGAATGAGCACAATTTCCATATTCTAGTCTCAGTGTCCTTAGCTGTGCTCTATATCCACACACCTTCTCTATGCAGATGACTTATGCGGACGACATTATGTTCTACACCCCCTTCTCCACAAAATCCCCTGACTATACAACTGTCTCAGCCTGATTCTCTGTCATCACACAATGCCTCACAAACCTAAATCTTGCAGTAAACCACAATAAATCTGAAGTACTCCTAATAACAAGGGATCTTTCCTTCACTCATCCACCAAAGATAAGAATCAGCCATAAAGAGTTAAGAGTTAAAACTGAAGTCAAATACCTGGGCATCACACTCTATCAGAACCTAAATATGCTCTCACATATAAAGAAAACAGCTAACGCAGCATATTTCAAGATGAAAACACTACAAAATCTACTTCCACTATTGCAGCATAATGACTTTAGAACAGTTTTCCAGGCCATTATCACACCCCACTTTGACTATGGCAACATTCTTTATCAGGGCCTACCAAAACATGCATTGTACCCCCTGCAGATGGCACAAAAGACTGCTACCAGAATAATACTTGGAGCATCTAGATTTGAACATATCACACCCATCCTGAAGAACCATCATTGGTTACCAATACCATTTAGAGCAAAATACAAAGTCACAATCAGTCAGCCACCTGCCTGAAGACCCTAATAAACAAAGTTTCTGAATTTATTTAGACAGTTTTGTATACTGCCTTATCCTTCAATCAAAGCGGTCACAACACAATTGGGGGATACATTTAACACACAGGGATATGAGACACATACACTAATACTTACAGGGAACATGGGCAATGGAGGGTTAAGTGGCTTGCCCAAGACCACAAGGAGCATCTGTGGGACTAGAAACCCCAGTCCTTCCAGCCCAAGTTTGCTGTCCTCTAGTGGGATTTGAACCCCTGACCTTCCAGCTTGAAGTACCTTGCCCCAACCACTAGGCTACTCCTCCCTCTTTCAAGATCAAGAAGGTGAACCAACCAGAACCTACTTTTCATTCCACCAGTCAAGACAAAATGCAAACAACAAATCTGCAACAGAGCTTTCACCCTCTTCGCACCTTCAATCTGGAACTCTCTTCCTGAACCCATAAGATCAACCCAAACAATACAGGATCTGCAAAAGAGACTCAAAACACATTTCTTTGACACAAATATCTAGCACTAGGCTTCACCAAAGATAGACTACAAAACAAATTCTTACTAAGTTAATACCGCTGTCCTTTTTACTCCAAGTTACATGTACTCTACCTACGTTATTTTTATTTATTTATTTTATTTATTTTAACAAATGCTTATATACCGCTACCTTCCAGGAAGATCAGGTACGGTTTACAATGGAACAATTTTAAACAGGGTAACATTCTGTTTTTTACATAGAACATAAGAAACTTTGGTTATACATTACAATGAAACAATTTTTTAAACAGGGTAAACATCCTGTTTTTGTTTTTTTTTTTTACAAAGATCTTAAGAAACTGTGGTTATACATTAACAATTATACTTGCTATATTTCAACTATGTACAAACCTCATAACTATATACAAAAGTTTGTATTTCACTGGCTTATTTAAATAGTATTACAGGTTTATTTACCTATTATATATAGGGTATGATTTGAAGTGTATGTGGTGCGTTTGAATGTATTATTGAAACTGGTAGGCCCATTTAAATGTTCAAATTGAAATTTGTATTGAGTTTAAATTTATAAGCAAAAATCATAGGTCAAGATAGGGTATTATTCAGAGGTAATTTTGTTGATTACAACATTTGGCTCTGGTTTAGTCTATTATTATTCATTTAGAGATTCATTTATCCATTTTCAAGTGGAAAAGTGTTTTCCATTGAGTCATAGTGCATTCTGAAAATGTGGGTTTTTAGCTTTTTCCTTATTTCTTTTAGTTCGGTTAGTTTTCTTATTTCTTCCGGGAGGGAGTTCCAGAGTGTAGGGGCTGCATGAGAGAATGCTTTTTTATTGGTTATCTTTTTAGCTTTGGTGAAGTCTTTTGGACATTTTATTTTATTAGCGTGGCCTCTCCTGTGGACACTGTTTGTTGAGTCTATATCAATGAGCTTGGTTAGTGTAGGTGGGGCTAAGTTATTTATTGCTTTAAAGGTAGTTATTATTGCTTTATAGTTTATTCTACATTGTATTGGTAGCCAGTGCAAGTGAGCTAATATTGGGGTTATATGTTCAAATGGGTGTTCTTTCATTATGATTCTGGCTGCTGTATTTTGGGTAATTTGAAGCCTTTTTATATTTTGTTTTGTTGTACCTAGGAGTGTTAGATTGGCAAAATCGAAATGGGGTGTGATGATCGCATGTATTATGCTAGTGAAGTCCTGTATATGTATAAGTGGGCGTATTTGTTTTAGTATTTTTAGTTTGTAGTGAATTTTCTTTATTGTGTTACTGATATGCGTGTTCATAGTGAGATGAGAGTCAAGAGTGACTCCTAAGTATTTCACTTCCTTTTTTATGTAGATATCATGGTCTTGTAATGTTATGTGGGTTGGAGGGGTGTAGGATTGGTTTTTTGTTACTATTAATATTTCTGTTTTAGAGTGGTTAATGTGTAGATTTTGTTCTGTTAGCCATTTTGTTATTTCGTTGAAACTCTCAACTAGTATATGCATTGGGAGGTGAGGTGTCGTAAATGGAATATAAATCATTATGTCGTCTGCATATATATGATATTGAATTTTGAATTTTTTTGAAAATATTGCAGACGGGTTGAATGTATATATTAAATAGGAGGGCTGAGAGGGCAGAGCCCTGGGGAAGGCCAATAGTTTGGTCATAAGTGTTGGATGTTTGGTTTCCAATTCTTACTGTTTGTGTTCTGTTATTTAGATATGATGTAAACCAATTGTAAACTGTTGAGTTAACTCCAATTTGTTGTAATCTATTTAGCATTATCATATGATTTACGCTATCAAAAGCAGCTGATATGTCGAGAAAAAGGAGAGTGAAAGCTTGCGTTCTATGTAAAACCCCAACTCAGTTATGTTTTTCCTATTCCATGTAAACCGCTTTGATTTAAGATAAAGTGATATATAATACATGTTAAATAAAATAAATAAATAAATACTGGTTTGGTTATCTGAGCATATTTATATTGTTTACTATTTTTTATTGCTTTTACATTTCCCATGCCATTTAGTATTTTACATTCATTACTAAGGGGTCTGTTTACTAAAGTGCACTGGGCTTTTGTAGCTAATGCATCAAAATAAGTGTTAGCTGTAAAAGCCATGCATTAATTTTTGGTGGTATGCATAGCATTTCCCCAGCAGATACCGCACTGAAAATGCAGAGAACACAGTCTGACAGCAGCCTGGATGCTGTTAATGCCACTCATTGAGACTGTGTTAGTAGCACTCTACTGTCTGCAAATCCAACGCTTACCAGGCGCTTTTGAGGCCCATGGTAACCATGCACTGCAAAAATGTCCACTCTCCGCCCTTATCCCGTCTACTGATGCAAATAGCACAGAAAATTATGTTACTGCATGTTGCATGCATTATCTGTTAATGTGGCCAGATACTGTTCGCTGTTGCTTTAATAGCTAATGCAGTTTATTTTATTTTTTATTCATTTATTTGAATGTTTTTTTTATACCTCCCCTTCCAGCAATCAGAGGTAGTTTACATGGAACTATAACTCAAAAGGTACATGTAACGTGTTTAACTGCTACGTATTTTGAACATGGAACTTAAAACAAGAAACTATTTACATACCAGTGCAGACCCTAAGTTTACATAAAAGTTATAACATTGCTTAACGGTTTATGAATATTATAATAGGTAGTGATTTTTTTTTCTAGAAAAAAGGTGCCATACTTACATGCAGGACTGTTTTTAGGGGACAGGGTAACCACACTCCTGCAATTGGATACAGGGTCTATGAAAAGGCAACTCTGCAATATTACAGCAGACCCTAGAACATCAACCCAGCTTTTATTGGAAAAATGCAACAAACTGAACTGCTACAAATCCTTACACAGAAACTACATGTTTGCAAAATTCCTCACTTCCATCACATAAGCAGAACGTGAATAGAACCTCACAAAATAATTAATAAATGACCCCGAATTAGAAACAGAAACGCGCAAACCAAAAACTGAACTGAAAACTCCAAGAATCCAGACTCTGCATGCAGAGCAACGCTAGAAAAACAAACCCAGAAATGCATTTCCTCCTCTACCGTGCAAAATACAAAGACATCTTGAAATCTCTACATCAAGAATACATTTCTTTTCTACATCTGGCCATTTTAAAACAGGATGCCTGGGCTAAATATGCAAAAAGGTACCTATTTTATGAAGATGCATAGACACCTATGAGACCATAGAATACAGCGCAAATCCGTCAGCAATAGAACCTTCATCAAGGTGCAGATATTGTGCCTGCTTGACAGCAGTGTAAATGTTGGTATGTATTTTACAATGTACATATGTATTTTATAAAACAGAAGCGATAATCGCAGATCTGCCTATATTCCACTCATTCTCCGCACCTGTGCATGCCTACAGTACAAGCAAGTGCCAGCTCGCATTGCGTGCAATTGAAAGCATGACTTACAAGCCTATGCAGAAAGCCGGCGCTGAAGTCACATGCTATTAGCTGTGTATACGATTTTGTAGTATGCTAATAGTGCGAAACATCAGCCGCCAGAATGTAGCAAAGGGTATATATGCAAATGAGCTGGGCACAAAACTTTGACATAAAGTTGAAAGGAGGGGAGCCAATGCATGAACAAGCAATAAACATGCTACAAGTGGCCTGCGCGTAAATGTCAAAAACCTACATTATGCGCATAAGACGTGCAGGTTCTTTTTGACGCTCACACATAATAATCAACACTATTTCGCCCAAAACCATTTTTAATGAAATCACAACAAAGAGAGAGAACAGTAAATGGAGAATGGTATAAGTGAATCCAAAGAACATACAAGGATACGAAGCAAAATACATTTCTTCTTGAATGCCGAACTTTCGCTTATACTCTGAAAGATACACACAGAAAATGTTCATATTAAATGTAACTGTTCACCAGAACATACCCTAAAACAGTCTTTTCCTACACAGGTAAGATTTTTAAGTCACCTCAGATCAGGCGTAGAGATAATGGCACTGCTGCTAGTTATGTAATCCTCTATGCATTTCTTTACATTGGGCACAGATCTTATTAGCATTCCATTTTAATACACGCAGCTCATTTGCATATTATTTAAATACACTTGGTGTTGCTGTTTGTGCATACTTTTTTTTTCTGCTTACGGGTGCATCAATCTCTTTTCTGCGTTTGGTGTAACGGTACCTGTGCATATATGTTGCCTTATCTGAGCGCAAAGGGTGTGCTAGTCTTTCTGAATCATCCCTTTAATTTTATATGAGCCCTTTAACGCATGTAAAATGGTATTTTATGCATGAAAATGGTCTATAAAATGACCCTCTCTCCATCTAAATATCCTCTGACGCTACAATGAAGGCCTTGCTGCTGCAACATAAGACTCTTCATAAATACTGTATAGTACTCTTATCGACTCTTTAGGATACAGATTTAGCCTGAATTCTAAAGAAGGTAACAACCCAGAGGTAACATCTCATTCACTATTTGTAGATGACCTGAAGCTCTACAGTTCCAGTGCCCAACAATTAGCAGAGCAACTCCGTGGAGTGAAAAGCTTTTCTGATGACATCAGGATGACTTTTGGACTAGACAAATGTGCTAAGGCAACTTTTTTTAGAGGAAAATTGAGCAAATCAAAATACTGTACATCTCACTGGCTAAGGACTGTGACATCAAGGAACTTGAACAGGAAGGTGTATATAAACATCTCGGAGTAGAGGAAGGAAAGACACTCAAGCATAAATTACTGAGAAAAAAGATCAGTAAAGAATATTATAGAAGGTTACAATCATTATTGAAAAGTGCCTTAACATCACAAAATAAGATACAAGCCATCAATCAGCTGGCAATTCCTGATGTGCAAACAAGAAAACTCCATGCCCATGAAGTAATGTAGAAGAATCAGTGTTTGCCGAGACTAAATTCCTAGAGCTGAAGGAGGACTAGGCCTTATAGATACTGATTACACATACAGAGCTACTATCATAGGCCTCCAGGCCTACCTAACAGCATCACCAGATCCAATACACAAAAAGTGCTGAATTATGAAAGTAAGCATCCAGAATATGTCTTGTCACAGAGCAGACTCTCTAGAGCCCCCTGTGGTGCTAAAAAACACTACTCCTCAAGTAAACACTGACGTAGGGAGAGAGCACATGACACAAGGGTATCAGAAGGAGTATAAGGGAATGAGGTCACAAGCCAGGAATTATCACCCAGCCAGTAGGGAAGCAAGGAAGGTCCCACCTGACCCCAATAGGCTAGGGTGTGGTGCAGCTGGGGATTACGTAAATAATCAGCACAGCTCACAAGAGGAGCTACGAGGGAAGGCAGAGAGAGCCGAAGGAGCTAGGAGAGGAGCTGAGGAACCTCAGAGACGAAGGAGATATCCAGACTGGGAAGGATACAGATATCCCAGGTCTCCACAGCAAGGCAGGCACTGGCTGAATGAAAGTCTGAGTGAGTCTGATGAACATTTAAGTGAAAATAAGCGAGCAGCTGAATTCAGACAGGGACAGTGTATGCAGCAGCCTTGATAGAAGCTATGCCTTAAGACACAAGCAACAAGCTAGGAAAAGCTATTCTGAACCAGATAGGAGAAATGCTAAGCTGATCTATGAGAGGCATTTGTATGAAAGACAAAAGCCTTATAATGCTAATTTAAGGAAAGCAGGAAAGCTCCAGAATCTGGGTTACAAACAGAATAGGGAACAAAGCTTGTTACCTTTGGGAGAGAATCCTTCAGAGGAATATAGTTGGCACAAGCCTTCACAGAAACTGCCGTTGGAGACAACAGCTGTTTACAAAGCTCCTGTTAAAACAAAACCCCGTGCAAAGGTTCCACTCTCTGATAGCTGGGCAGCTGACTGCTTTACTCTGCCTAATTACCAGAGGCAGAGGAAAGGCTCCTGGCTAAGCAACTCAAGAGAATACGGTAAAGCCAAACAGATACCTGCTATAGAAAGACAAGTACGTCACAAGCTGGAAAGTTTGTTAAGCAAGTTACCTCAGAAGAGAAGTAACGAAGCCTCTGTATCTGACAGTGTTCCCATGCAATGTGAGCCTTATGAAATTGAGGACAACGCTGAATTGCCTGTTGAACAAATGGACTGTAGTTTTATAATAGCTGACCATATAGAGTCTCTCAGATAGAAGGCTGAACTATTCCTGAGAAGCCTTCATCTGGAAAGCTGACAAGCTGTATTTCTGTTTCATTCCTATTTTTGTTTGCTGAAAGGTAAAGCTATTTTTGTTATAGTTCTTTTGTTTACCGAGAAGAGTTATGTTTATTTGACTGTTATACTTTTGGAAAAGAATCCTACGGGACGGGGAATAAAACCCAGTTAAACCGATTTTCGGTGTCACAACTTATTTACATACTGGCAAGGACTATAAGTATTGAAAGGCCAGTACTATACACCCGGGTGCAGTACCAACTGGGCACAGTAAAGGGGGTGACATAATGGCGTAGTGTTTTAGGATTTTGATACCACGTGACTTCCCCTGGAAAAAGACAAGTACAGAGCAGTGCTGGAAGAGACGGCTCACCCGGAAGTACTTGCTGAGAGAGGATTTTCGCTGGCAGGTCGGCCAGAAAAGGAAAGAAAAGAAAAGCTTTCTCACACGCTGGAATCTACACAAAACTCAGGTAACAGTCACCTGGGAGAAACCGTAGATGGATAAGTGAGAAAGAGGGCACTGTTCCTAAGTGGGAATTTAAAAAAAAAAAAAAAAAAAAAAAAGGTGCCGCACTTGGTGTGTTTTTCTCTTTTTTTTCCACAGGTCCTCAAAAGTGCCAGGAAGAATGGATGTACGTGATGTTCAGGCGTGGATGCAAACGCAGTGGAACGAACAAGCCAAGCTTATGCAACAAGTGCAGAAACAGTATATGGACGCTATGCAGGAGCGACAGCAACCCTTGGTGGAAGCATTGAAGGCTCTGGTTACCAAACCTCAGGACAATGAGGCAATGACTGTGCCAATACTGACGCAAGTAGCCATGAACCATGCTTCTAATTTTTCTGTAAGACAGTTAACACAGTATGATGACATTGATGATCATATTGAATCGTTTGAGAGGATGGCAGCCACCCTCAAATGGCCGCCAGAGCTCTGGGCCAGGCAATTTACCTTAACTTTGACCGGAGATGCTCTGTCAGCCTTTAGAGGGATGCCTGCTGATTTAGTTACGGATTATACAGAGATTAAGAAGGCCATAAAAGATAGGCTGGGTTTTACACCCAGACAGTATAAGCACCAATTTAGAGAGGCACGCATACAACCCAAGGAGACTCCCCGAGCCTTGTATCAAAGGTTAAAAAGCCTCGCGTACAAGTGGCTTAACCCTGAAGGGAGGTCCATAGATTCTGTTATGAAGGATATTATAATGGAACAATTCATGCATTCAGTATCTGATGATTTGAGAACTTTTCTCATGTTACAGGACTGCCATGATCCTGAGGAGGCTGCAAACATGGCAGAAGCTTATTTGGAAGCCAGGGGGGCTGATGCCTTAAAGACTGGCGGGTTAAAAATAAATGGACAAGAAAGTCCAGGTGACATGAGAAAAGGGGACAGGAATGCTATGGGTAAAAGAAGTGTGCATGATAATATTGGTGAGGCTGTGGCTAAGAATGTGGTATGTTATAAATGTGGTAAAGTAGGCCACTATAAGAAAAATTGCAAAGTAAAGTTAGTCTTTATGGTTGGGGTTAAAGGTCAAGGCACAAAAGGGATTTTTCTCCAAGTTTTAGTAGAGGGAAGGAATGTCCTGGCTTTAATGGACTCAGGCGCGGAACAGAGCATGATCTCTCTAAAATTATGGGAGATCCTGGAGCAAGCTCGTTCGGCTGCCTCAAAGCCAGAAAATAAACAGGTACAAATACAGTGTGTGCATGGAACCCAGGTTCCATATCCCCTGCATAAGATAAGGGTTAAGGGGATGGGCATAGAACGTGAAATTCAAGTAGCCATAGTTCCTGGGCTATCCCGAAACCTTATCCTAGGGCATGATTGGCCATCATTTAGGAGAGGGTTAGTGCAAGGTGCAGATACAAAGTCAGGTTTTGTTCTGACCAGATCACAGGCTAGCACCTCTGAAACTCAGGTCCCATCTGCTAAAAGAACAGAGGAACCAGAAAAGAAAAATGATGAGGCGAAGCCCGAGGAAAAGGAAGAGGAGAGAGGAATTAATGTAATTCCTAACCCTGATGAGGTAATTCAAGCCCCAAGTAAGGAGGAGGAGACTAAGGTACTTCCTGATCACGATGAGTTAGTACAGGCCCCTAATAAAGAGGAGAAGAAACCCAAGAATAAGAAGCGCCAAGAGAGAGGGAAAAGGGCGCAAGGAAGAGCAGAGTTAGAAGCGGGAGAAGGGCTACCATGGGTGCCAGAAGCCCTAGTGAAAAAGTTCCCTTCGTTCCCAATGGAACAACGAGCGGACCCTGGGCTAAAAAGAGCGTTCGAGTGGGCACAAGAAGTTCGGCTCACACTCCCCAGGTTCTTAATTGATAAAGACATATTATACCGGGAAAGTGTAGAACCATATACCGGGGCGGTTAGGAAGCAAGTGGTGGTGCCAGTGACATTTAAGGCTGTCGTGTTACGGCTAGCACACGACCACCCTATAGGGGGCCACAAAGGTGTTCAGGGAACACTTGATCAAATCCTGGCCAGGTTTTATTGGCCTGGCGTTTATAAGGAAACAAAAAAATATTGTGACTCCTGTCCAGCTTGCCAGAAGGTTTCCATAGCGCGCCCAAAGGCGGTACCTATGATACCCTTGCCCACCATCTCAACACCCATTAGACGCTTGGGAATAGATATAGTGGGTCCTTTGATAAGAACACCCCGTGGCTATCAGTATATGCTGGTAATCGTGGACCATGCGACACGTTTTCCATGGGCGATTCCCCTACGGAATATTTCTGCCAAAGTGATAGCCCAAGAACTTGTAAAATTATTTTGTGAGGTGGGGTTTCCCCAGGAGATTTTAACAGACCAGGGGAGTAACTTTGTCTCACAGCATTTAGCAAAAGTCTGGGAGGCATTTGGCATTCGCCATCTAAAGACTGCGGCATACCATCCCCAGTCAAACGGTTTAGTTGAGCGAACAAATCAGTCGATTAAACACCTCTTACGGAGAGGTTTAAAGAAAAATGAAATGGCCGAGTGGGACACGTTGCTCCCATTCATTTTGTACACCTGTAGGGAGCGAATCCAGTCATCCTTAGGGGTGTCCCCATTTGAGTTACTGTTTGGCCGGGCCCCGAGAGGTGTATTGGACATCTTACATGAGGAATGGGTGGAACCCGAGGTGCCAGAGGTAGGCGTACCCCAGTTTTTGACCAACCTACGAACACGCTTAGAAAAGACATCTAAGGTTTCCATAGATAATCTCAAGATGAGCCAACAGCGTCAAAAACAACATTATGATAAAGGTACACAACCTAGACATTTGGAAATAGGGAGTAAGGTCCTGATCCAGGTAGCGGATCCAGGTCCAAAATTTGAGTCCCATTGGAAAGGGCCAGCGACAGTAATCAAAAGAGTGGGGCATGTCTCGTACCTTATAGAGAATGATAGAGGACGTAGACAGGTCTACCATCTCAATGTGTTGAAGCCCTGGAAGGAGAGAGAGGCTCAGGTCAATCTAGTGCATAAGGAGTACGGTAGGAGCGCTAGGAGTATGCTTACGTGCTGTCCGTGTAGTGTGGCGGCAACACGTAAGATTTTAAGGGGGGGAATATGTCACAGAGCCGACTCTCTAGAGCCCCCTGTGGTGCTAAAAAACACTACTCCTCAAGTAAACACTGACGTAGGGAGAGAGCACATGACACAAGGGTATCAGAAGGAGTATAAGGGAATGAGGTCACAAGCCAGGAATTATCACCCAGCCAGTAGGGAAGCAAGGAAGGTCCCACCTGACCCCAATAGGCTAGGGTGTGGTGCAGCTGGGGATTACGTAAATAATCAGCACAGCTCACAAGAGGAGCTACGAGGGAAGGCAGAGAGAGCCGAAGGAGCTAGGAGAGGAGCTGAGGAACCTCAGAGACGAAGGAGATATCCAGACTGGGAAGGATACAGATATCCCAGGTCTCCACAGCAAGGCAGGCACTGGCTGAATGAAAGTCTGAGTGAGTCTGATGAACATTTAAGTGAAATAAGCGAGCAGCTGAATTCAGACAGGGACAGTGTATGCAGCAGCCTTGATAGAAGCTATGCCTTAAGACACAAGCAACAAGCTAGGAAAAGCTATTCTGAACCAGATAGGAGAAATGCTAAGCTGATCTATGAGAGGCATTTGTATGAAAGACAAAAGCCTTATAATGCTAATTTAAGGAAAGCAGGAAAGCTCCAGAATCTGGGTTACAAACAGAATAGGGAACAAAGCTTGTTACCTTTGGGAGAGAATCCTTCAGAGGAATATAGTTGGCACAAGCCTTCACAGAAACTGCCGTTGGAGACAACAGCTGTTTACAAAGCTCCTGTTAAAACAAAACCCCGTGCAAAGGTTCCACTCTCTGATAGCTGGGCAGCTGACTGCTTTACTCTGCCTAATTACCAGAGGCAGAGGAAAGGCTCCTGGCTAAGCAACTCAAGAGAATACGGTAAAGCCAAACAGATACCTGCTATAGAAAGACAAGTACGTCACAAGCTGGAAAGTTTGTTAAGCAAGTTACCTCAGAAGAGAAGTAACGAAGCCTCTGTATCTGACAGTGTTCCCATGCAATGTGAGCCTTATGAAATTGAGGACAACGCTGAATTGCCTGTTGAACAAATGGACTGTAGTTTTATAATAGCTGACCATATAGAGTCTCTCAGATAGAAGGCTGAACTATTCCTGAGAAGCCTTCATCTGGAAAGCTGACAAGCTGTATTTCTGTTTCATTCCTATTTTTGTTTGCTGAAAGGTAAAGCTATTTTTGTTATAGTTCTTTTGTTTACCCGAGAAGGGTTATGTTTATTTGACTGTTATACTTTTGGAAAAGAATCCTACGGGACGGGGAATAAAACCCAGTTAAACCGATTTTCGGTGTCACAACTTATTTACATACTGGCAAGGACTATAAGTATTGAAAGGCCAGTACTATACACCCGGGTGCAGTACCAACTGTGACCATCAGGAGGCGCTGCACAGTAAAGGGGTGACAGTCTCCATTGTCAATCTTGGACAAACATTTAGACAACTAGAGGGAATGAGTGAGAATCCACAAGCACACACAGGAAAGGAAGCAACAGAATTTGCAAAACAAGAGAAAAAACTCTTCAAAGAATTAGATCAGCAGACAAGGAAAAACAAGTGTCAAATGCACAAATACAGTGAGAAATACAAAGTGTTACTCCAGAAATCCTTTGTTGATCACGAACGGACACATGAATGGTTAAGGAGAAGTGAACTGAAAACGAAGGGTGAGAAATTGATAGTTGAAGCCCAGGACAGAGGATTATGGGTGAGATGGTTTACAGGGAGCATTGAAAAAACTGGCAACACAAACATACGTTGATTCTCGAAACAGTGACTCGCCTCCTAGCTGGCTGTAAAGTTTTGATGGCAAAAAATTTCTATACAGAAAGTTACAACAAAGTAGCACACCTCATCCATTGGAAACTCTGTAAAAACTACATCACTGTGCCTGAAAAGCACTAGAATTATGACTCAAAGTGAATTACAGAAAATAAAGAGGTTATGATCACCTGGGACATTCCCATTCTGACAGATAAGAAACTGGATGCAAGGAAACCCGACATAGTGCTAAAGGAGAGAAACACCAGAACAGCATTGATAATAGAGGTGTTGGTTCCAAGTGATTATTCTGTGAATCGCGTTCAGAGGCAGAAGATCCTGAAGTACCAAGAAATGCAGTCAGAGACCAAGAAAATGTGGTAAAAAGATACAGAAATATTTACCATTATGCTGGCAGCCCGAGAATTGATTAAGAAGAATTTCCAAACACACTTTGATAAATTACCCATACATGTTACATCTTACGAACTCCAGCAGGAGGCGCTCTTTGGCACAATGCACGTACTACGCTGAGCATTAGCAGTAAATTTGAGAGACTGAGATCATACTCCACATACCCTGGCTTAGAAGTGAGTTTCGTAACTGTCATGGTATGTGCAAAATGAACGTATTTGGAGAAATTGCCCCGATAGAAAGAATGGGCTCTGTAGTCCCAATATGAGACATTCAACATGCCAAAGAATTATGGCGGGGGCACTGCAACTCCAATGTTGTACCCATCTCCTATACCTAAAAGGAAGACAATAGGGATCTATCAATCCTATTATTAAACATCCCATCCCCCTCATACTACTTTGCTCTAACTGGATTTCCAGGCAAACCGGATATGACCTGACACTGCGTATCTGTGCTTAATTTAAAGCAGCAACGGTCAGCTGCTTTAAGAGTGCACATTTCAATAATGATTTTAACCTTCTATAATATTCTTTACTGATCTTTTCTCTCAGTAATGTCTGCTTGAGTGTCGTTCCTTCCTCCACTCCGAGATGTTTATATTGCTGCTAAAACTGACCCCTTTCTTTCTGGTCTCCTGTTACATTTCACTAGTACAGTACAGATCTCACACCCATGCTATACTGCCTGTAGCGAAAATTGAAAGGGGGGAGCTACCTCTTCTTATTTCTGTGTATCAGCAATAAAAAGTGATTAATTACAGATAATTAATTAGTCCTGGGTAACTAACCCCTTTTCTATCAAGCAATTGCTTGTCCTTTCATTTGGCTACTAGTTCTTCAAGAAAAGAGCGACCCCTCCAGAAGACATGTTCTATGTTGGTAAACATGCTAGTAGACGTTGGCCTCATTTCACAAGTGTTCTCTAATGTAGGGCTTGATTGATTAGGGTGGGAGTGTGAGAAGGAAAGAATAGCTTGATTGATTGAGATGGGCATGGGAAGAAGGGTTTCTCAATTTTATATTCAAGGTAAAGCAATGCTGAAATGAATGTAACTATTCAAAATACAGTGTTAAATAAGTTACTTTTTGTGAAAAAAATCTAGGACTTGTTTCCTTTTACTTTTATATGCCAGAGCAAAGGGGGTCATTTTAAAAGGTTTAGGGGTATGTTTACTAAACAGTGGTAACGGTTTCCGTGCAATATCGGAGCCGCGGCCCCATTGATTTCAATGGGGTTGCGGCTCCGATATCGCATAGAAGCCGCTAACGCTGTTTAGTAAACATACCCCTTAGTCGTGATTTAGGACATCTGAAGACATACACGTGGACAGAGAAATCATGAAGACGTCTCTGAAGTCATTCTACAACTGACATTTACAGATATCTCCAGAGCAGGGATGTCCAAGCAGGCATGTCTAGGGAGGTGCAATGGACTTACATGTCTCCATTCGGTTTCAGGAATGATGGGAACATCTGCAGGCACATCCGCTTTTAGACATGTTGCAGGCACGAATAGACATCAGGAAAGTGCTTTTTTGGCCTTAAAACATCCAGGGATTGTAAACCCTCCCATACCAACCCACCTCCACACTCCAAGCCAACACATTAAACCCATGCACTCCACAGTCTTAATCCGTAGAACTGCAATCTCACTTTGCACCTCCTCTCACTACGAAAATTTTACCTAGATTCATGTAGCTCTACATATAGCTGCATTTAGTTGCTTTGTACATAGTTCTCACATTCTTTGTTTCACTGTTCATGAAACCTGTTTAATGTATACCAAGTTTATTGTCCTGTTCATTGTAAGCACAGATCAATTATTTGAGACGTGTAGTTTTTATGTTGATTGTAAACCGCACTGATGACGAATAGCGCGGTATAAAAGAAACTGTAAATAAATAAATAATTAATAAATAAATAAAGTTATTTATTATTATTATTTAACATTTCTTATATACCGCCTTTCATGATATCAAGGCGGTTTTACATTGAACAAACTGAAATTACATTGAACAAGGCATTATAACTTGGAGATAACTATTTACAGGGAACAAGTTAAGTGACTAGTCCAAGATCACTAAGCAGTGATATGCCATTGCATGTCCTGAAATGTCCCCCAAACTGAGTTTCGACTGCATCAAACATGTCACATATGTCACCTGAGATATGCAGTCAGAAAGGTGTCACACCAAACCACAGGTGACTCTGGCCCATCTGTGATGGTGGACGAGCACCCCAGGACACAATAACACCATGTGCACAGTACAGATGAGAAATACCCACCCAGCAGGACACAGTCTTCATAATGTCCACTCTCAAATTGCTCGAATAGTGCCGAGTGATGCAGGATATAGGAGTCATGGGTGGATCCTGGAAACCTAGGAACCACATTCAGAATATGCATATTTGCATCACATACAACCTGCACATTCAGGGAATGGTAGTGTTTGCGATTGCGGAACACTGCCTCCCTGTCTCTGGGTGGGACCAGGGCAATATGTGTGCAATCAATAGCTCCCATCACGTGTGGTATCCCTGTAATCTGCTCAAAAGCCAG